>CM068373.1:218404981-220804981 GCA_034769895.1 Magicicada septendecula
AAAATGAAAATTACATGCACACACCACACAAACCTCGCTCAGTCAGAAGGTTAATATTCGGAAGCATTTGTTGTCACAATGTGCTCTTAATTGCGTAGCACTTTTCGAACCTGCCTCTGTACACTAATCAGATTCCTCTGTTAGTAAGATGAGATTGGTGTTTCAAATCCACAGTTATCGCTTATCGTTTTCAATGAAACCGATCAATTCATGTGCAGAAACATCGCAACAACGTAACTACACTGACGTCAGATAAAAAAAATTATTTACTATTTATAACAGTTGCTTTAATGCCGACTGTCATTTTTTTTTAAACGGGGAGTGTAATGGATGGTACTAACCCGGTATTACCGTTAATCTCTGTTCTATTAACAGGAAGAAAGCTAAAAATGAACTAAAACAAAGGAACTATGCAGTAACATATACCAGAAAAATTATACAATGTTGTTTTAAAAATACGGAATAGATGTAGCAATTAAAAATGTGAAAGAGTATTTGGTAAGATAAGGAATAAAAACATAGAAAATGCCAATCTTACAAAGAAGCGGAGTTTTTCTTAATATAAAATGCAAAAAAATGTAACAAAGTGTACCTAAGCGAGACAGGACGGAAATTTGAATGCAGGTTGTCTAACCATAAACGAGGAGACGGTAATAGAACAACAAATTCTTTATATGCAAGACATTTTTAAAAAGAGAATCACAAATTTCTTAATCCCCTTGCAAACTATGAGCTTTCAAAAGTAGTTAATAATACAGCTGAAAGACGACACTTGATAGGAGGAGAGGGAAAACACAAGTACAAAACAATAGACTATACTAAAACACGAAACGTACTGCAGAGCCTTTGACCACAGACATCACTGCACAAAGAATCATACCACTGTGGCAAAACACACAAACAGTCGCATAGACTTCAAAAAGGCTCTGGAATTTGCACATCATAAATATGTCAGACTACTATAGAAATACAACATTAGCAGTGACAGGCGTAACAAGAGAGTAACGCCTGCTACCGCAGGTAATTAACTTTTACCGTAAGGGGCTGGAAATTTTTGGCCAACCACGTGGTTCTGTCTGTAACAAGTGAGTCTAAGAATTTCTTTATTTAGGCTATTATTGACACAGTTTCCTCTGTGCAACAATAAGTCTCTTCTGAGCAGCAATTGGTGTCAATTCTTTCTCGCAAAACAACGTAGTGGACCAGAATACCCGCACCACTGACATTATGCAACGCCAAGGTCACACGCAATACACAGCTAACGGACTACACTTCGTACGCAAATTTTTGTTTCGAATCTTAGTTGATTGCTCTATAAAGTGGACTGCACTCCCCGTCACTTGTTTCCCTTATCCTATATGATTTTGTATTTCTGCTACACGTGTGCTGTCGTTTGTAACCATGCAAATGAAGAGCTTTTCATCTTTGATAGTATTCCATGTTGCGACAGGTGCGTCGCTAACGTTCCAAAGCTGAATAAATAAATAAAACTGTCCTTCAAGTACAACTTAAATAAAGCGGGTGATATAGCACAACCTTGTCGCAATTCCTTAGTGACTGAAGGTTCATCAGATAGTCTTGACCCTATCTTTGTGGTGCATAGTAATGTTGGTGTATAGCGCTTCCACAGCATAGAGCTTCCAGATCGCTTTACAGCTCTTCTTTGGGTCTATGCCTGTACCCATTACTTTTTTGAAGAATTCTTCGTTCAATTTTAAGAAGAGGTTCCAAGTTTTGAAAGCACTTTGTTTCCACTCCATACATGATCACCGGCCTGGTCACAATGCTATAATGGCGGACTTTTACACTTCTAGAAAGGTTTTGCTTTCCGTTTATATTATTAATAATAATAACAACATTTTTACAAGAATATACTTTTTTATTTTTTTGTGAATTACTATGATTTGTTAGTATTCAACTATCATCATCTGATATAAAATTATATATAATATTTTATATCACTATCAATATAATTTTATATCTGATTATGTTAGTTGAATACTATCAGAACACTGTAATTCACAAAATAATAAAAAAAAATATTCTTCTAAAAAATGTTGTTATTATTAATAATAATATAAAACACTAAATAATATACATTAAATTGCCCAAAAATGCTATCTGGTCTAAAATCTTTATAAGACAGGTCCACTTATACTGTTAAATACTTTGCCTATGTCTGTAAAAATCTAAGTGGGTCTTAAATTTATGCTAAGTTTACAACCTTTTCTCCAGTACTTGTTATGACATAAAAATTGCGTTTGTACAATATTTTTATTTCTTAAAGCCAGTCTGATTACTGATATGAAAACATACGAAACTTATTTTAATCTTCTAGCCTATTTACTATTTTAGTATAAAGTTTGTGTTACGTTTGTGGATGGAAGACTGATTCCTCTACAATATTGGTTTCATTGGATCCCCATTTTGTACAATCAAAACAGTAATCCGTAGAAATTATGTGTGTGGATTTCTTGTGTTCAATAGTACATATTGATAAAATGGAGTATTAGTATAGAACTAGTTTCTTATACTTAACAGCTTCAAATTGATATCACTTAAACAAGGAGCACTATTATTTTTTTGTGTCATCTACAGGCATCAACTCTTCCAAATTAACACTATGTAAACATACTAGATACATTTTGCTTTGTTAAAACTCTCTTCATATCCGTTATGTCAGCGTTGAGTCTAAGGATTTTATCATTCTTTCTCGTATATACGTGTACTTAAATGTTACTCTCGCCTTCACATCCGTGATAATTGTCTTCATTACACTATGGATAGCTGACTGATGACTATGAATGTAGGCCTAATTTTCAGAAGTTACAAAAGACCTCTTCTTTGTCTTTACCTCTTCTTTGTGTTTCAACCTAAGAATTTTATTTGCAGCAGTTATGGGTTTGCCATATATTCGATATATTTGCTGCCTCTTCGAACATTCGTAAGCTTTAAACTTGTTTACTTTGATCTTATTTACTACACTTAAAATTTCTTAATAGCGATTATAATTTTAAAGGTAGAATTTGTTTCGACTTTAAAGGAGAATAAATTATCAAGATAAGCCTGTGAATAAGTTGCTGAAGGTAGCCAATCAACGTAAGCTATACTATCAATCGGCAAAGAAATCGAACTTTGTTTACTTTAATCGGATTAATCAATTTCAAGTAGTTTCAAATTCTATGACAGCGAATAGTCGTTTCAGGATATCTTTTCTTAGTAAATTCTTTTATAGAGTTTGTGTTTTATTTAAACTGAACAACGTAGATACACATATTACATAAATGACTTATATATTATATATAAACTATTACGTTTGCTTCAGCGGTATTGCTAATGTGTAATTTCGTAATCACTCTGCTACACTAAAATAAAAATACCTTTATGTGACGACTGTGGGTTCTAAAACGTTTAGCAAAAAAAAAAAAAATAGATACAATTAAGTGGAAATAGAGCCAGGTTTTAGTGTCTTCGTGTGTTTTAAACTCAAATAATAACCTTCTGTATAATAAATTAATAACCATATTTTGATACTGCAGTGTTGTATGGTTCATTGATTACATATTATATAATTTTATTGACTTTTACAAAACTTACAAAGTAAATCAGACTGTTATATCTCCAATATTTGCGTTTTGAAGAAACAGTAGAAGTGTAAAATGAGCAGCTGTTATTCAGTAGAGCAGTTCAGATAAACACGGAACGTTCTCAGTATATAGGGCCTACACAAAACATTCAATGCCAGCAGCAATTCAAGTAGACGTAAACACAGTCTACTTTTTGGCGGGATTTTTAGCTGATTTCAGAGAAACAAATGAGTTGTTACGAAGAGTTTATAAATTGTGTAATTTCTAATGGAAGTAAACGTATGTTGAAATGATAAATAAAACACGTTACTAGCGTTTTCAAACTACACAAAATATTATTTAAATATTTTCTGCCACCATATGCTGTTGATAATATAATTCAGTAAATCTGCTTAGTAGCTCTATTACGTAATCTTGCGGACAATTATGAATTATTGTATACACCGCAAATGACTAAATTGGTCATCTCATTTAGTCAGTCTTACACAATCATCACAGAGGCATTACAGGAAAATAAAGGGTTAGTAACATGTCCTATTCACAAACAACCTTTTTATTTTAGTTTTGTAACTTTCATCTATCTGCTAGTCATGTTCGCTCAACATACTCGTGCGATTGATTGCTTCTCTCACGCTTGTGTCCAGTGCATATTTAATTATTGTACGCTGCACTATTGTGACTCCATAATTTTCACTACGTTGCCTTGACTTGTTCCTAAATTTCTTTAACAAATTGTTGCCGTCTTTGATTTTTTTCCATTAATTGAATTTTATGTATCATTTGCAATTCCGACCTTTATTCCGCAGGTTTTGGTCCTCGCGCTCGTATCGCTCAGCATCACATATCGCACACGTCGCCTCCCAACATTAAATAAATTCGTTGGCTACATTACAGTTTTTAAAAACGTTTAATATACGCGATACGTTTCTTTTGAACTTTTTAAAGTTAGAAGAATGAAGACACGGTAGTGTATAAACAAAGATTATAAGGTCAACGGATTGTCTTTAGTCACGAGTCAGCTGTTGAAACAAAGACAGTTCATTCAGTGTATCTGGTGTCATGTAGAAGTTGAGATAATACACAGATGACTTTTGTAATCGCTGCTATTTAGTAATACGTACGAATTTGTTGTTGTGGCAGCAAGTTCCTTTTGGTTGACACCTGAGTGTTGCTGAGGTTTTGTAATCTTTATCGTTAGCGATAAATGTAATTATTGTTGTGGCGAGTATTTTTTGTTTGCGTTTGCTAACTGACAGTTGAGTGTGTTTGAGATTGTGTGATTTTTGCAGTAAGTGACACTTATAACTGTTGTTGTGGTCCGTTTTGTGTCACTTCCCCAGCCTGTGGAAACGTGCAAAAATCGCCATGATTCCCAAACCTCGTAAGCTGCGTATAGGGCTACTTACCGAGAATCATCGCCCAATATCTCTATTGCCAGTCATCTCGAAAGCGTTCGAACGGCACCTGCACAGCCGATATGCGCCCCTGTTGGATGGTTTCATTCGGCAGTAGCAATTCGGCTTTCGCAGAGAGCACTCGACGACCCTTCAACTCGTCAGGGTTGTTACCCAATTGACGAACGCCGAGAACAAGCGTCAGTCCTCCGTCGCTGTATTGCTCGACATGAGTAAACCCTTCTATCGAGTCTGGCGAAGGCCTTCTCTACAAACTAGCCCAATCCCCTCTCCCTGTCTCTTTCGTTCATCTTCTGCGATCGTATCTTTGCGACCGCGTCTGTAGAGTACGCGTCGTACCCATCCGTTCGACCGATCGTCGCAGGCATTCTTCAGGGATCTGTCCTAGGCCACGTTCTGTACCTTCTGTACACGAACGACCTGTCTGTACAGCCTGGAGTCATTTATCGCTCTATGCGATGACGCCATGTTTCATGCTAGCTCAGCGAACCTTAGTTTTGCCTGGTGCAACGTCAGCTCGTCCAACTTCCAGACTGGCTTTGGAAGTGGAGAATGGCGATCAATGTGGAGAAAACCGAGGCGATCGCCTTTTCTCGTAAATTTACTTCCCGCTTCCAGTCTCTCTCCCTAGAAGGGAGTCCAATCGTATGGAAACGGTCTGTAAAATACTTGGACGTCACTGTTGACTGGCGCCTAAGCTTTGAAACCCACGTCTCCCTGAGTCTCCAGTGTGCCTGCGGCGTCAAACCCTAAATATATCCCTTTCTCACTCATCGGAGTTCAGTGCCTGTGCGCACTAAACTCACCATCTATTTGATCTTTCTCAGAGCAATATTAACATCTGCAGCCTCTGCCTTTTGGGCATAATTCAGCCCAAACATTGTCGCCTGTTTGGAAGCTTTCCAATCCCAGGTCCTCTGGTACATCTCAAACTCTCCCTGGTTTGTCAGATATGATGCTATCAGGCGAGAGTTGAAGGTTCCTTCTCTCACCGAATTCGTTTGGTCCCTACCCTTCAATATCTTTGCCCGAGCCTCTGTCTTCATTTCAAGGCGGGAACTTTCTTAAATTTTTAAATAAACTTTTAACTTGATTTCAAGGCCTTGTTTTCTGAGTTACTGCGATCCATTAATCTCTTGTACCGATGAGAATTAGAATTGAGATTACCGAAAAAGATCTGTAACGCTGTTTAACAGCTGACTGGAATAAAGTCTACACACCTTGTGATATTGACGCAGCAGCTTACTATCTAAACAAGAACTTGTCTGCTATTATTAAAAAGCACGTATCAGTAAGGAAATTATTGTAAAAGAAGGATCCAGCTTGGTTTTCTAACTAGACCTTAGTCCCTGACGCATACCAACTGCTTCGTTTACTTCCATATCTCTTCGTAGAGCTGAGTAAGGAGCGAATATCCAATTTTTACCCAATGCTATGAGCAGGTACGAAATCCTCCGATGTTGAATTAGGCGGGAAATGTACCGTAAAAGACACAACGTGCCGTTTAATATAGGCCTACTGTACGTGTGTTAAGTAATAGTGTGTCGATAATTATAGTACAGTAACACCAGCATGACAATAGTTCACGTTTAAAATATTACTTTACTGCTTCAGTTTAATTATCTGTGCGTGTGTTAATTAACAGTGTGCGACGATCATCTATTAATTATAATTTTATTCTTTAATATCACTGTAAGTATCAAATGTCTTCGTAGTTCGTTTTATAATATACATTTTTATTTAATTTACATTATCCGTGCGTGTGTTTATCGAGTTTGTTGTGTGATATTCATTTGTTAATTTTTTGTGATTTTTTTTAGATTTTCATAATCTAGTATTTATTCCCTTTTAATTTTTGGTTTATTAAAATCAGTGAGCTTAAACAATACTTATGTTCGTAGTGCGGTAAGGATTTTGAAAATGTAGATAATCTTAACCAGCATTCGAAATTACATCCCGAAGAAGTAAACAGTGGAATGCCGGTTTTGAGCAACTTGAAGTCACGTACACAACAATGTAACATCTGTGAAAAACAGTTTAAGCACGGATACACATTGAAGCGTCATGAACGCGAATCCCACGGTAGAGGGGTATCAGCACCGAATAAAGTTAAGTGCCCCTTATGTGTTCTTGCAGCAGCGAAGGAACAAGCATTACTTGAACACTTCGAATTCCAGCACAACATATCAGTAAAGTCTGAAATTAAAGAATTTAATTTCTTAGAAAGTTTCTTGGAGTATAAACAAGAGACTGAAAAAGAAACATTTTAAAGTTACGTTAAAAAGCGTGGCACTCATTCTGCTACCGACAGCACAAAGAGACATTAGGCCTATAATGTATGCCGTAGGTCCGAAAAATTTGTGTCTGAAAGTAAAGGTAGACGGCACATAAAATTACAGAGAAGCAACAAAATCAATGCTGTCTGTCCTTTAAGCATTCGCGTCACTGAAAATGAAGATGGTACCTGCAAGACTACATAAGTGTCAACTCATGTAGGTCATATAAATGACTTAATCCATTTAGGTCTTACAGACAACGAAAGAAAAAGTCTAGCTGTGGATATTGCAAATCAGATACCACTTCAAGCAATACTTAATAAAATACGCGATTCTGTTACAGGCTGTAAATTAGAAAGAATTCATTTATTAACGAAGCAAGACCTTGAAGCAAGAAGATGGTACAAGTCTTGAAGCGTTAGTCAATGAGGTAATTTCCAGTGATCAGCCTTGTGTATTATTTTATAAGCTTCAAGGGGTCGTCAGAGAAACTGACCAAACTTTAAAAAAAGACGAGTTATTTAATTATAATGAACAATGTACAGAGTGAAATACTGAAGAAATATGGCAGTGATTGCATATGCATTGATGGCACCCACGATTTGAACAGTAACGGTTTTTAACTAATAACCCTACTTGTTTTGCACGACATGAGAAAGGGATTTCCTTGTGCTTTTCTCATATCAAATCGAACTGACGAAAAAGTGCTTTCTTTGTTTTTTCAGTAATCAAGGCAGAAGTAGGCGAAGTTTTACCGAAAGTGTTTATGTCCGATTTGGATGAATGCGTGGATATCAACAATGCAAGCTCCGGCAGTGACATTGTACTGCACTTGGCACGTTGACAGGGCTTGCAGAAGGAATATTAGTTCCAAAGTAAAAAGCAAAGAGAATCAGGGTTACGTTTATAGTAGAATAGTCAGGACATTAATGCAGGAGATAGACTCTTCTGCATTCGAAAAAATTCTGCCTGAAGCAATTAGGCGACTACTTGATGATCCAGACACTTCTGAATTCGGCACTTATTTTGAACAAACGTACTCAAAAAATATTCAGTCTTGGGCCTACTGCCATCGACTTCAAGGAGGTCTGAACACCAACATGCATATGGAAAGAATGCATAATACAATTAAATATATATATATATATATATATATATATTTACACGGCAAAAATGTAAAACATTTAGACAAAGCTATAGTTGCTCTAATGTCTTTCGTCCGCGATAAGTTGTTTGATAGTCCTGTTATCTTAAGCATAGCCAAATTAACTACAAAGTTGAAAGACATTAGAAAAAGACATAAGTCCATTACAGAAATCGACAGTAACTTAATTATGAGAGAAGAAACAGACAATGGGTGAAAGTACCGTCGTCTTCTGGCATGAAAGAGGTATATTTAGTACATGAAAATGATGTGCAGTGCAAATGTAATTTGATCTGTGTAGACTGTGATGTGTGTGTACATAAATATTCATGCACGTATGTAGAATGTATGTATTCATGTATTAAGTGGAATATGTGTAAACATATTCATGCTGTCTGCAGGATTAACAAAGCAGGGCGTATTTTGCAGTCGAATGTTAACAATAACGAAGACGATGGTGACGATCGGTTGTTTGTGCATCCGGAGAACGAAATTGATACGACGGAAAAACAAGACATTTTATTCCAGATCAGCAAAAGAGAAAGTTTTTGACATGTATGGAGACTCAAAAAGAATCACTCAAAGGGGATTTAATTTAATTAGTTAACGATGTAGCTATATTAGAAGAACTGGAAGTGATTAAACGAGAAACTGCTACTTTAAAAACGACATTAAGTGCAATTCGCTCTCGCGTTGCAGTTCAAAATATGCCCAGCTCTTCCACTTCTTAGAAAAGAAATATCGTGCCACAGAAGAGAATTTATTGCACCAAAAAAAAAGAAATTAACACACGGTACTGTTATGGTAAAGCCCAATGAAACCGGCATACAGAACACTGCTCTGTCGCTGCTGCAAAAAAAAAAGATTGTTATAAAGTTAAAAAGAATTTTAAATAATTTTTAAGTTTTAAACAGAATTTTAAATAATTTTTAAATTTGTTAGTTGAAGTATCATTATACATTATTCATTAAATTATTAAATATTCAGCGCGTGTGTACTTAATGTGCATATAGGACTATGTATTTTATAGTGTAGTTTCTTGTTAATAATTATCGATGTGTTTCGTTCCAATGATTGTCGCGCGTCTGTGAACAATTACGATTCATCCTGGATCAGCTGCTTTCGAAGTGTGTACAGTCTTACGTAACCGGAGCGTATCAGCTCTCAGTGGAAATGACAAACGAGGTAAGCATTTTTAAACAATACAAACATAAATAAACATTCAGTTGTATACGTCATAATTTGGCGCGAAGGAAGTTCCGTAAAAATCGTGTTGCTCAATAAATATTTGTTTCTCAGTATGTCAGGTTGCCAGCTGTACTGAAACGCAATCAACCTGTACGAACATTTTTACGGAAAGACACGAACATAAGCGAAGCAGTCGGTATTCGTCAGGGGGTAAGGTTTAGTGGTTTACTATAGAGGAAATAAAATGCCTAAAGCAAAAGAGTACAGAACATAAAAAGTTTAAGAAAACGAGTATGATTCAGCATTGCGAGAATTTTCGATGTTCAGAAAGGAAAAGATGCTTCTCTGAAGAGAGAAATTAAGAATAGCAGTGTGTTATATGCGCTCTTTTTGCATCAGAATAAATTCTGTTTTCCTGTTAGATAGAAATCTTTAAGGAGGCTATAAGGGGATATGTGGAGGCCATCCTTTAAACAAAATTATTGTTTTCATTACTTCTACTCCATTCGTATTATTATTTATAATTATTGAATTTACTTATATATATGCGCAAAAAATTTCATCTGATTTTGATACTTCTGATGTTGAAAGTTTCAACCATGGCTACGTCGTACATTCAAGATATTCCAGCGTTTTTTTTTTAGAATTTACTGTTTTGGAATTCTAAATATAGGCTATAATTCAGTAAGGGACACAAATTTGCGGAAGTTATGTACTTCGTACGACCTTCGGAAGTGGCTCATTCTTCAGGTCATATTTCCAGGACCTTGGTAAAAATGCAGTTTTTCTTAAGGTATCAAGTTTAATTAAATATAAAATATCTATCATATTTCACAGTACGCAGATACCCTGTAGTGTTGAACATATCATTTATGTCAAACATAAACACCAGATTTATAGTTTTACATAAAAAAATAAATAATATTTTGTTTTCAACAAGAATATGTTTTTTACTATTTATTACACTGTTTCAACAGTTTTATTATACATTACTGTCATCTTCAGGAACAGAATGTGCAAAGAAATAGTTATACAAATTTAAAATCTATTGTTTATAAAAGCTGTTTTTTATATAAGGCTATATGATTTATATGTTTTATATTTATAAATGGTACATATATATATATATGTATGTGTGTGTGTGTGTGTTTGTGTGTATACATTTTTCTATAAAAATGTATCAAAATGGCGTCTTTTCAAAATGTATACGTTTTGGCGTCTACCTAAAAACGAAGAGTATATTGAAATTTTATTGTAACATTACGTTCTTGTGACTATGTTATTTGTTTTGCATTTTATATTTCAATATACTCTTAAAATAAGCAAATAATTTTTTTGTACAAAACGCTGTCATTATGGCATCTTTTCATAATTACGACTCTTTTCAATATTTCCCAACAATTAAGCATCTGAAATGTATACTTTTTTCGAATTTTCGCCGTTTTTGCTTCCAGCGACGTTTGCCAGTTTTCAACCCCGGGTATTGCACAGTTTTCGTAGACGCTTATTTGTTTTTATGAAAGAGTGAATAACTGCAGGCGAATGACCTGGCAGTTATTTTTTTTCCTTCGTTCACCCGCTAACTTTACAACATAATTTTAACTAGTAGTGTCAAATATTTATCAACAATTTTTAAACTTCACTATCCAATTCTATTAACCGTGGTAATATAATTATTGTGTTTTACGAAGCATGCCAACGTAGCAAGCATACTGGCCTTTCGAATTATGTAAAAATTGACCACTTCTCGTCGGACCAAATAACGTAATTAACGGTGATGTTAATATTTTCTCACATCCATTGACACCGGGCGATAATGTATCGTTGATCTCATTTACTAGAAAAATTTCCTACGCATATTGGCAGTCAAAAGTAATAAATGTATTGCCAAACGTAATAAACATATACTAGTTATATAACAAATATAATCAGTTATATTTTTTGTCAATATTCATCATTATACATACAGTATTTGAAGTAATGCTATAAAACATTTATTTGTATCAGTTTTGCGGTTAACAAAATTTTATAATTTTAGTTTGTAGTTCTGTAGTTCTTAATAGTCTATAGTTCTGTTTGGGATTGAGATTGGTAAATAGATAGATAGACAGACAGACAGGTAGATAGGTAGATAGATGGAGAGAAAGAGAGAGCGAGAGGGGGGAGAGAGAGAGAATTAGTAAAAGGATAAAAGTGTGTAATTAAGAGAGTAAGTGAGTAGGAGAGAGAGAGAGAGAGAGAGAGAGAGAGAGAGAGAGAGAGAGAGAGAGAGGAGAGAGAGAGAGAGAGAGAGAGAGAGAGAGAGAGAGAGAGAGAGAGAGAGAGAGAGAGAGAGAGAGAGAGAGAGAGAGCTAAATGGGAGTCAAGAGTCAGACACACAGACAATGGCAGAAAGCTACTGTACGTATTTTTTTGGTAATAAGAGTTCTATGTTTATTAGTAAGAGATATAAAGAAGGGGGAGAAAAGAGAGAGAGATAGAAGAAAGGAGAGCGATCCAATGTGCAAAAATGTACATAAAAATAATTACTTCTTGTGTTAGAGACAGACGGAGAGGAGGAAGACAGAGGGTTGTGAGATAGGATAAAAGTTTGTATTATATTAGTTCTATTTGTGTTAGAGATAACAGCAAGATGACGCGAGACGCAGGCAGGGAAAGAGAGAGAGAGACACACACAATATTAAAATGTTTTGGGTTGAGGGTACTAGAAGTCGTCGGATACCTGCTTTACATCTATTTTAATTTTTTTAATTTTATTTATTTTTTAGATTTTTTCTAATTTACTTGTACTATAGCTAAATTTATTGACCACAAATTACTGTATATTCAATTTAAAAATTGCGTGTAAAAATAATGAATACCCGCTAAAAATTCATTAAACCATTCTTCTGCAGAAAAACACTTTTCTCCAAATATATTCAATCAAATACATCTGAAATGTACTAATAGACATTCTGCTGACTCTTTTCCGCGTATCACGCTTAATTTTGGACCATTAGTTCTCGTTCGTTTGTGTGTGAACAGCAGAATTGCGAGGACATACAAAATTAAGCGAATGGTTCACAGACAGAAGTAGGCCTCTATACCCATACATTTGGGTATGTATGGGTACTCGCGACTTGTACCCGTGCCACATATCTGCAACTATAGTGGTTCCTGGTTCCATATTATTTAAAATTACACAATATAGTGAGTTTGCATCACGTTTATCCACCACCTTTAGGAACAACTTCTTTATTCTCCTGCAAATGCTCCCAAGTACCCACGGAGTTTTGATTATTCGGCCTCTGTTGTACTTCCTTCAAGCAAACGCATTTTCATCAATTTCAGTATCTCCCGGGCCGCCAATTTTTGAGCTGTTGTCTATCAACCAGACAGTAAGGATCTATTTATTTATTAATTTTTGCGTAGTTTTCCTGTTTATGTCGATCTGTTTTGAAATGACTGAAATTTTATATTTCAAAATCCAAGTACACACACAGTACAGATAATGCAGGAACACGCGCTATTCCGAAAAAGTGTAATCATGTATGTTTGTTGTAGCTCTGCAATTCCTTCTACCACATCTGAAGGTGACGTTTCTTTATCCTTTTACATTTGTTAACATATTACCATCATACTTTACACATTGTATTGATAACGGAAGAATATTTTAGTCTCAAACACATTTTCTGATACCCTTTTTTTTTAATGAAACACCGAAAATTATTAACACTTTTGTATTCCATTTCAGTAAGATACGGATGTGTACAACGGTGATGAATGAATGTTAATTCAAGTTTTTTCGTTTCACTTTTATCCCTTAGTTTAAAGCGAAGGTCTTGTTTCATCGCAAATATCACACAATCTCAGGGCACTTTATATTTTATAATACTTCATAATTTATAACAAATGTGTTACATCGCGTTATAATCGTTCATTTAAGTACTAAGTAGGCCTGTAATGTGAGCGCTGATGTTGCTAGGTATAAGTCTATGTAGGCCTACTTGTGCTTCGTATTAGGTTACTAATTAATGATGCCTACATGTTCATAATAGTTATATTATATATTATAATGTGTATTTTATAATCATTTAATGAATTTCATATTCTGTTAAATAACCGTATTTAATTACTTTTGTGCGCAAATTCTGTGTTAATGCTCGTACTCAAGTAAATATTACAAAAAAGTAATATAGTAGTTATCAAAAAGGAACTTATGTGAACTGTACAAACGTGAAGTATTGTGTCCCATTATATATAGGATGCGACATTCTGGCCGCGCGTTTAATTGATGTTTTATACAAATTATGTCATGTGACTTCTAAACTAAATGAAGTATGGTAAAAAATGTATACAGCTCCCCTCTGTCTGTGTACCTCTCTCTCACTTTCTCGCTCTCTCTCTCTCACTCCCCCCCCCTCTCTCTCTCTCTCTCTCTCTCTCTCTCTCTCTCTCTCTCTCTCTCTCTCTCTCTCTCTCTCTCTCTCTCTCTCTCTCCTTATTGGTTCTATTTCTTTCCCTCATTTTTATTAAAAAATGAGCCAAGTAGGTTATGTATATTTACACCTGCCGGACACCTCTGTTAGAAACAATAAAATTTCTCAAGTGTTTATGAAATATGAAGGACACTTGAATATGGTAAACTCATAGTAATGTTTATTTGGCTGAGACAAGATAAACGAGAAACATTTCTGGCGGGAACGATGATGCATTTTGCAAACTGGCGTCTACGTCACACACGCACACACGTCCGTCTTTTCTACAAACATTGTGTACAGTTTAATCTGAGTTGTGGTATCCCGAACTCAGAAATGGTTAATACACGTCAGCCACTGCTGTGTAGAGTGATAATGTGTTGTGTCTATTCAGCGTAACACCACAGGTCTCCAGCACAGAGACAAGATTTCTCATTCATCAGAATCTCGCCAACATTGAGTATCGACTCAAGGTCAAATAATATTCCTAATGTTTTAATGGCACAGCGTGTATGTTTACAAAACATACTACTGTTTGGACTGACACATATATACACATCTACGTCTGAACTCATGTAACTGTACATCAGCTGTCTGTTTTTAATATATCACATCAGCTGTCATGTTAAAATAATATGAACATTTTATTGTAAAAACATAATAATAATAACAATTTGTAAGCTTAAGCATTTATAACAAGAGTTTTTCAACGTTCCTTTCTCCCCCTCCCTCCGAAGACATACCCACTCTCTCACTCTCCCCCCTCTCTCTCTCTCTCTCTATATATATATATCACACATACACACACACAAATAAAATACATTATAATTGTTATTTTGTTTCGATGTGTTTTTAATCCTTTGAGATTTTATTTACGTATTTATTCGTGTCGTACCTACATTGCTGTATTTTGAATTTGCTTATTTAAGGATACTTGTCTCTTAATTGTGTAGTCCCGTTTTCTGTCTGTATTGTGTTACACGTATCTTTATTTATCTATTTCTACACTCTTTTACTGAAATCACTGTTTTAAAAACGTATTTATAACTTTTAATGTTAGTACATGACAAGCATACGAACAAATTATTACAAAATATAAAGTTATAATAAGCTAATAGTTTTGGTATGTATTTGGTGCTAATTCTGTGCATGCTACACATATCTCTGTAATAAAAAATGTTGGACGTGTATTAATAGATGCCACAGCTACGTAATTAGGTCTACACGAAATTACAATCTGATCCCAAATAAAGAACTTAATTATCAATTACAGTACTTTCATTGCCAAATAAGAAAGTAAAAAAGATCATTGTGTAAACAGTTAAAAATCTAATACACCTTCGGTCAAAAGGATGGCAGTCGGGATCAATGGTTATTTATTTATGTGTGTAGTTACGTTGTTGTCATGTTACTGTACATCATTAAACAACGACTATACCGACAGCAAAATGACGACAACACGATAGGCCGATTCACTTAAAGCTGGGATTCATGAATACTAATTGTGACTACACAGCGGCAACGTGTACTCAAAACTGTTATCTTGAGGTAACTGGTATCTAAAGGTATAATCTGATTGGCGCATAGATATAGTTTCGGAAAGTGCTGCGTAACTAAACATTAAACACGTTATTACATCAGAGGCTTCTGATTGTCATGCTTCTGCTCAAGCCAGTATTACAGACACGTCTAATGAATACACAGTATTGTATCTTTTGAAGGCGTAAAACAAATTGGTATTCATAACACAGACTGTAATGCCCTTATTTTCCAAAAGAACAATATTGAAAACTACTCGAACCATTTTAAAAATTTTCTCCCGAGTGTTCTTTTATTGAAGGAATTAAATAAAAAATGCTAGCGAATGTTTTTAACTTGATTATAAATAGAATGAACTGAATAACAAGGAACCTACAAATTGTATAAAACATTTTGATTATTTACTTACCATCTAGTAATACCAGGTCTAAAAAGTTTCGTTATTTTTAATAAGAATTATGTTCCTTCTTTAATAGTGGCACATCGAGAACTGGACTGGATTACTACCTGATTTGACCTGAATTGTAAATTTTAGGATATGAATTTTCGTTATTTAAAGCGTATCAGAGAAGAACACATGACAGTAAATTCTTGTGAATCAACGGCACCTTTAATCTTAATTTAAATTAAACTTTGTAGTTCATACTTAATAAAAATACAAATACATTACAAAATGCAATCCAATTTAAGTACCTTATTTTAACAGCTGAATAAAGTAAATACATTTCATTTAACGTTACGGTATTCTGTACAATATGTTTCCCACAATAAGCACAAGTCTAAAAAGGTTGTATCTATAAAATACCCACGATTGGAGTCTTCAACATCAGATTGTCGAAATGTCATGAGTTTATATGTGTGTATACGCGCACAGGCTGCTGATGTCTCATATTACATAGTTCTCCTTGATAATACCACAAGTAGGGGGAAAATGACAGTTCTACCCCGGAAGTGACGTCACACGGCGGGAAATTCAAAAATTGTGGTGGTGGGGGTAACCATGCGGCAGTAGTCTGTCGGCCATGTTGTCGTCGTCGCCGCCTAAAGTGGGGTAATGTGTGCGTTGATTGGCGGAGGCGTGGCTATGTTCGCCGTTCGCCGTTCGCCGTTGACGTCGTCGTTGACGTCGTCATCGTCGCTGGGCGTCGGCCTGGCGGTGGCTTGATGGCCGCCCGCCGTGGTGGGGCGACGGCGGCCATGTTGGAAAAGCTGCGATGTTGTCAAGTGGTGTAAGAGTGTAGTGGTTAAGGTACGGCCTGGTTGCCGATTCGTGCGTGTGTTATAATGTATGGTTATGTATATGTAAGGGGTTTTTCCGGAAGTTCGGCCATGTTGGAAAAGCGTCGTCGGTGTTGCCAACTGTTGTCGGCTCGGTGTTATAGTGTACGGGTTGAATGTATGTTTCGCCATTGTTGCCAACTCGGTGTTAAAGTGTACTGGTTTCGTATATATTTACCCTGCCGTGCCGATATCGTCGATGTTGTGTATAAACATGGTTACTCCCACCACCACAATTTTTGAATTTCTCGCCGTGTGACGGTCCAGGCTAGAACTGTCATTTTCCCTGTAAGAAATACACATGATATTCAGTGTTCGATTCACTTATCTGAACGATTGCATTGTTGACAACTGTGTGTCTATGTGTTAAGTAAATTGTAGTATGCGAAAAGGATAGTTGAAAATAAACACTTATACAATGAAAAAATATGCACAAGTTTATTACAAATATAAACATAAAAGAAAAAATAACTACTTTACAATTAATATTTACAAATATATAAACATAAAAATATATACAAATTTATACATTTCACAATCAGGTATTTTTTTTTTTACAAGTCTCCATCCGGGTGGTTAATTTCCTACAACTAATATTTACAAATATATAAACATAAAAAATATTATACAATAAAAAAATATATACAAATTTAAACATTTCACAATCAGGTATTTTTTTTTTTTAAAAAGTCTTCATCCGGTGGTTAATTTCCATCTGTAACAAAAAAGTAAGAGTATTAGTGACATGTGGTTGTTACAAGTAGGATGGATTACTAAAACCTTTATTAACACTGTAATATACCTTAAATATGCATACGCCCATAAAACGTACGATTCGACTTTCCGAATACGTACAGCCTGCATTGTGGGCATGCGGGTGGTGTCCCCTCCATCGCTACCGCCTGGAACCAGTTGAGGACGCATCGGTAATGGTATGTATGGCCACATACCAAACCGAGGAGCCTCTGCCCGTCATTGTATGATTCTATGCATATACTGCATGTATTGTGTGGAGGAATCATACCTTGAACAGGACAGGGCTCACCGCGACGCCAACACCATGTCGGTAGACTCCTTCTAAGAAGGAGTCTCAATGTTGCTGGGTCATCGTGCGTCCTCGGTTCGGTTGCGTGTAGCACTTCAAAGAAGACGGGTAGCGCGTCTTCTGGAGGGGTCCACAAACGGGGATCTCTCCGCAATAGTTGCTGCTGCTGTTGCTGATAAATGGGCTGTGGGCGTAGTTGAGGTTGCATCTGCGGTGGTGGCGGTGGTGACGGTGGTGGTGATTGCGGTGGCGTAATCGGTTGTGGTTGTGAAGGTGGCGGCGGCGCTGGTATCGGGCGAACGTCACTAAAAAAAAAAGACAACATAGAAATTATGTATAATCGCAAATAAAACAAAGCAGTATGTACGCATAAGAAGATGACTTACATATTTATGTCGAGGACTTCTACATCGTCATCATCACTGTCACTATCATCATTACCGTTCGGATTTAATTCAAGCGTATCAGCATCGCTTTGATTGTCCTCCACCTCCATAACTTCACCTTCTTCTGTGGACTCGACATTACTGAAACAAAAAAAAGGAACAATTTTAATACCAGATTTAAACGTAAGAGAACAAATGAATGTTAATTAAAAACAAACGTACCGACTCGTACCGGGTCGAGGGTGAAATACCGCCACTCCTGCAGCTAGAGCATCGCTGAAAAAAAAAGTATAAATTGAACACATGAGGTAAACGCAATAGTATAAGACTTTGTTGTTAATGAAAAACTGACTTACCGCAACACACTAGCCTGTAATCGAAATAACGCGCGTTTAAAACATTGCAGGCTGTTTGGAGATAGGGGACGACGACAATCTGCAGCAGCAGCAACAGCACCAGTCGGAGCGTTAGCATCACTTAAAAAAAAAAACATGTATGAAATGAACACTGGAGGTAAAACGTAAGAGCACAGGAGTTTATTAATGAAAAATTGTCTTACCGACTCGTGCCAGGTTGCGGAGATTGGGGACGAATTACAGCAACAGCGGGAGCAGCAGCATCATTGCTGAAAAAAAAAAATAAAATAAAATAAATTGAACACCAAAGGTAAAAAAAAAAAAACACAAAAGTACAAAAGTTTATTAAAATGACAATTGTCTTACCAACTCGAATCGGGTTCTGGAGATACGGGAGAATCAGTGGTGACAGGTGCCTCGTCGGTATCACTGAAATAAAAAAAAAATATATAATTGAACACCGGAGGTAAACGCATTAGGACAAGAGTTTATTAATGAAAACGGTCTTACCGACTCGAGCCAGGTCCTGTCAAAGCACGACGTAACCGTTGTGAACTATAAAAAAAACACACATCAATCGAATGGAATATTCTTTTTGTGCATTATAAATAAAGAAAAAAATGTTATATTTACCATCGTACTCGACGTTGCTCTGCTGTCCTATTTTTCACAATTTTCTTGTTGTTCATTCTGTAAAACGTATCAAAAGTTGTAAAATAAGTAAATAAAGAACATAAAGTTAATGTGTGTGTGTGTGTGTGTGTGTGTGTGTGTGTGTGTGTGTGTAATGCTGAACATCATCTTTACTGTTAGTTATCGGTCCGTGTACTTTCTCTTTTTTGCCTTAGGACCAGCAGCGTCGTTGGTTATTGCTGCTATCATGTAATGCCCGTACGCGAGTGTACTTACACCGTCGTCCAGTACATACCTCTTATCATCATAAGGAGACAGGGAAAGTTTTGTTATACGTTGCGTGTACAGCTTATGATGATTGCTTCGTATACAGTCAGCAGAGGTGAATACGGTACGACTGTCAAAAAGACACTCGCTGTACAATTGATGTCGTAACCTTTTTTTTATTGCCGTCCTTGGCACACCTTTCGCCACCTTTTTGTCGGTGCGGTCGGACAACAAGAGCGAGTAACACTTCGCCCTGAGTCCGACAAATTCCCTGATGGGTTTTCCATTGGTCTCATCCTTGAACTTCCCCACGACTTTTTTGTTGTCGTCGCAATGACAAGGATGATCCGCGGGATAGTCCGATGTGTCAAAAAGGTGGAGATCCTCTTTCATATCTGAGTACAAATCGTCAGTCTGAATGCTGTAAAGCAAACTGTCTGTGTCAGTCATTAGTAAGGTCAATCGTTGTCCGTACTTGGCGACAGCGTACCGATAATGAAAATTGTACATTATCAATTTGCTGACATCGAGTACTGTGAAGCCGACGTACACCGGACGGGAAAGGAATATCGTCCTATTTCGTAAGGCCAGTCCGACCAAGTTATCGGTGTAGCGGATCATACGCTTTAGCCGAGGATTGGAAACAATTTTCTGCAGCCGTTGTTCGTTAGAGACTAGTTGGAAGTCTATTCGTTTCCTCACGTTCTCCAGCGATTTGCCATAGACGGCGTTGACCATCAGTTTGAAAAAATCCTTTTCGAAACTGTTGGTGGCTGCTGCTCTCTTTTGCGTGTTGAAATCGATAAACGGTTTCATCCACGCTCTCTGTTTAAAACTCAACACCCTATGTATCGCTTTCAATTCTAAACCGAGACTCAGATACAATTTTAAATTTCGAAAATGAAGAACGTAATTTTGCTTGTCGTCCAAAGTCGTCAGCAACTTGGGAACGGACGACGAAGGCGTTTCCGATCCGCTATACCCTTTTGTATAGTGCAGTCGTGTGTGGAGTCGTCGAGAGTACGGTGAAAGTACGTTAGGATGGACACAGGAACGGACGGGTGCCAATGGATAATCGGAATGGAGGTCATGAAGTTCAGGTGGATAGTGTAAGTCGACCTCGAGTATGTAGCCCACGTCACCGTCATCGCACAGAGTACGCACGTCCAGTGAGTTGATCTCGTTACGATCTAACCATCTGAAGTCGGCGTAAGGGAGCGGTTGTGACATGGCTGCACCGTAAAGGTTGTTGCAGTCCGTGTACAATATGAAAGAGGTTGGCTTTGAAGCATCGTACTGATCGACAATTAGTGGGTTGTTGGCCTTGGCGTGGCGGTTGGGTACCATGCTAACGCCACCACGAACAGCCGATTCTATAAAGAGATGCTGATCTATATCCGTCAACAGCTCCAGTCGCATACGGGTCATCTTTAACATCGCATGCCAAGCGACACCAGGAAGCGAGTAAAGATGAGCCGGATCGATCTGGTAGTACCGCATGGCCATCTCACAGAACGCCTCGAAGACGTCGGCCAGTAGCAGCACGTCTGTTTTAAGATACAGATCGTGATATTCGCCCAGTGTACTGATTCCAAAAGTACGCCACACGTTGTGCGCGTGAGCGTAATCTTCGTCAGATATTGGCGATTCACTCAACCTGTTGAAAAAGTGTTCGCGTGCGGGCAGACGTGTTTCGTTGAATTTCTCGCTACCCATCATGTAATCGTAAGGGTACACGCCCTTACGTAAGAGTAGCTCGAAGTGTTCTTCGAAACATTGCTTCGTTAAATCGAAATCCGCTCCGCTCGCGTGCAAGTTTCCAACAAGTGTGTCCAAGGACGTGTTCAGAAATTGAAGCGTGTCTACGAAACGCAGACGACCCAACGAGACTGATACGAAGCGTTCGCTAGTGGTAGCGATACAAGCGAGATCGTCGTATTTACCCAACCCTTGTACTAGGTGATGTGCATCGTAACCTCGTAAGTTGTGAAAAAATACAGGTATGTGTCGTGGAGTCTTGAAATTAAGGTTACAGATGTTGTGAGCTGCGCCTAGGTATCGTCCTGTCAGATGACAATGGTTGCGCACTTTGTCGATTTCGTTCAGTGGTTCTTCACAGAGATGACATACGAGGGCATTTGCGAAAGATAACAAATCACGGTCACTCATAGTCATAGGGACAATGGATCGGATGATTCTGAAAAGTTCTCGCTCTTCAGCGACCAGTCTATTGAGAAAAACGTCTACCACGTTCTCACCGCGATAAACGACCTGGGGTTTGAAAATGTTACGCTCGTAGTCGACTATGAGGTAGGAGAAACCTGAAGGAAGATGTAACGACTCCGTTGTGGTGGACGATGTGTGCGGAGGAGCGTCGCAGCGATGGCAAGGGACGATAAATGATTCAAAATCTGCGTATATCGCAAAAGGGACCTTATGGCAGTATGTATAATTTCTGAAATACATCACATTCTCCTCCTCCGCTGTCGTGGGTAAACGAATTTTCTGTTCACCATATGGTGAACAGTGGGGGATATGTTCGGTAAGGAGTCGTTCTTTGCAGAATCTATGCAGACAGTAATTGCAATAGAAAGAACGCCCATCGTGGTTGCTTAGTGAAGAGAATAAGCGACTTGTATTTTTGATTAAACAGTAATGTTTTCGGTCGTCAGCGGTAAGAAGTAATAGATTAACGTGATGTTGTCTGCCGCTGGAAGGAGTTATTCTTAAAGGGTAAATTTCATATTCTTCGTAACCGAAAACATTTATAGAAACGTTAGGATTGTCTCGTTCGAACTTCACAATGTCGGATAGACGGGTGGGGTAAGTTATACCAGAAGTATTGATACTGCAGATATGCGGCTTGTATTTGGATACACGATCGTTGTGTGAGTGTTGTGGAAACAGAGCGGCCAACACTGACCATACGAAACACATTTGATCGCCTGTATTGTTCACGTTGATGACGGATTTAGTACGAGACAATTCAGGAGGTGTACGAATGAAACTGGAGGCGGTTAGCGGTTGGTATCGTGAGAGAACGAGTTCTAAGGAGATTATGTGGTCTAACACCCAACCGCTACCCTCGCGTGTGAATTTATCGATCGATTCAATGATCTTTTCGTATGAAGCTTCTAAACGATCGGGCAATACATCTTGGTCAGCGATCAGTGTCGTATGACATCGTCCGTGAAAATAAGCTTCAGTCGTCACTTCTTCGTCCTGGTCCGTGTCAGCGTTTACGATGTACTTGACAAATCTCGCTTTAACCGTTATATGCCACTTTATAGAAAGAAAACGTGTCAGTTCGTTTAGAATGTCCGTACGTAACGTATCGTGCATTTCATCAAAAAAGGTTATGACATCGTTGACACATTCTTCGTCATCTGTGATAGGCGTGTAAACGCGCAATACCAACGCGCCGCGTAACGAATATTTACATTCAACAGCAAATGACTGCATTATCAACAACAATGAAAACACGAAACTTTAACAATTACTTGCTCGCTTGAAGAACAATTGAATACTGATACGAAATTAGAAAATAAGCACTATTTTATATGCGACACGTGAAAGTTACACTGCGCGAGACTTGAAGGTGAACGCTGGCAGTGATCGTCGCTCTACTTATACTATCTATGACAGTAGCGCGCGCAGCTATCCGCTCCCACTACCGAACTATTACCGCCGACGATCCCCCACTACCAACTGCGCGCGCAGCTATCTGCTCCCACCACCGTGCTTTATTTCATAGCGACCAATTGACGACAGCCATCCCCACTACGGATGCGCGCGCAGCTATTGCTGAGGAGGTGAAATGCAACGCGACAAACCAACATTCTTGCTTCAGATATGGATGTGTCCACATATTCTTTTGCAAGCCGCTTAAAAAGCTTTTACAACATCAGTCGTCGTGGTAACATTAAATTTTTCGTTCATAAATTTCCGAATGCGAACGTAAAAATTTTTGACCTAGCCAAAGCTGGGTTTATTTACGAAGACGATGGTGATGTTGTAAGATGCTGCAAGTGTAAAATACGAATTATGGATTGGGCAGTGGGTGATGATTCCGCCCAAGTCCATAAGGCGTCAATGCCCGCATGCGATTTCGTTCGTGAACACTTGTAGAAGTCGACGCACGCAAAAAACGGCTCTTTTCAGAGCCAACATAAACTCATGTACAAACATGCCCGTTTGGGTAGTACTAGTAGTACTAGGTGTTACTACTACTACTACCGAACGACAGTATTCACTCCAAAAGTGTGAGTGAAGACACATAAAAAAAAATTACTCAAACAATATGCGTATACACTATAAATATCATGATCACGATTAATAGCGTATCACTCACATCGCAGATCATCGAGACGATGGACGTCTATCGATATGATGATGGGAAACATTTCACAATAACCAAAGCTTCACGAAGCGCGATACGGTCCAACTTATGTTCCATGTATTTTGTGAAGAAAAGACGATTTTGTGGCAACTACTGTACACGTTACAAATTCGGCGTTGACAAATATCACGCACGTTGTTGGCGTCACATAAAAAAACACCGCAGTGATTTGCCACCGATCGTGCTGTTGATGATAGTATCCGATCGTATACACAACAAATCACGGTGGCTTCAATTTATCGTAGAGTGCGAACAAAATAACCTACCGATAGAACTTGTGGTTTACGAAAAGAATATGTTCAAGTGTACCGTGCGTCACGGATGGAATTTTCTTTCACGTTTCCGTCCGATTCCTGAACTCTATAACGCTGTTCAGCGTGTGCACGGCTTACACGATTCACACGGACAGATGAACTACACTACTGTATACACGGGCATGCTCGCCTACGGAAGTTCGATACCACACGCTTCTTGTTGCATCGTCCTTACGGAGCGCACTATTCCGATACGCACACCGATGGAAATATACAGAAGCGTGATGATGATAGTGCCAAAGTGCGCACTGGATCCTAGCTACAACGTAAGTTTTGACCTGCACTGCCCACCGTCCTCGTTACCGACACTAGCGAGAGGGAAACAGTTCGCGTTGGTGAACAACAAGGCGCAGGGATTATTTTCGGTAGCCTTTCTGAAGGAGGCATTGCCTACACTCCGCAAGTATTGCGAATACTTTGGTCTGCGGTATTCGCACGAACAAGGGTACACGGTCAAAGACCAGCGTTTGTACGAACAGTGGCAGCATTGCACGGGCTCTATGGCGGACGAATTTTGGTTGTTGAACTCGTATCTGATACACCTGCATACGAAATCGAGAAGTCAACGCCCAATCGCTGAACTCAAAGCTAAACACATGTGCGAGTGGCTACCTGAGAACGATAACGTCATAGTCGCGGAAATGCACGAGTACCGCGACAACGTTATACGTAGCGTCATGTTCAAAGACATGAATTCTGTTAAGACTGTAAGAGCGTTGGACTCGAAACAACACGCGCTCCCGAGATACTACATCGGTATGAGCCTCGTGCGTAATGGGCGTATGAAAATCAGTTTAGCTCATGTTTTAACGTACTTGCGCAATCGGAAAAAGAACGCGATGTTCTTCCGTTCGGTCGAGATGATATAAGCGGGTGTGGAGCGGTGGCGGTGTGACAGTCGCGTGATGGAAGGTGGACGTGCCAGAACGGCATCGATGAGAATTACCTTCAGCACCGAGCCGACAGTTTACTACGTTCCAGCGTATTGCGAATCACGGTTCGCACGACGACACGAAAATGAAACGAGCTGTGAAGAATATACACCAGAGCGTTCGCAAGACTATCGCGACGGAGTTGCACAGACCGGTAAGAAGGAATTTTCCGAGACGTGCGGTCGAGTTGAAGGGACTTCACGACTTGTACCAAGCAGACCTGGTAGAGATGATACCGCACGCAAAGGTGAACAAGGGATTCAAGTACCTTATGACGATGATTAACGCGTTTAGCAAGTACGCGTACGCCGTTCCATTGAAAACGAAGACGGGTGTAGAGGTCGCACGAGCTCTGGAACCGATTCTGCGTGCTAATAAAATGAAATATCTGCAGACGGACAACGGGAAAGAGTACTACAACAGTACCGTAGAAAAATTGCTGAGCAGATATGGTGTCACACTCTATTCCACGTACAGTGAGAAAAAGGCTTCCATTGTGGAACGCTTCAACCGTACGTTGAAAACGCACATGTATCGCGCGTTCAGCGAACAAGGTCATTACCGTTGGTTGGATATGTTACCGGAACTAGTCAGCACGTATAACAACACCGTGCACAGAACGATTGGAATGAAACCACAACAGGTGAACGAATCCAACGAACGTACAGTGTTACGCAGGATTCGTGTGAACACGGCGAGGAGCATCGATTATAAACGACCGAAGTTCAAAGTAGGCGATCGTGTGCGTATAAGCAAACACAAAATGACGTTCGCTAAAGGATACACACCGAATTGGACAAACGAGATATTCTTCGTTCACACAGTGCGTACCGGCAGCGTACCCGTCACTTATTCGCTAAAGGATCATACAGGAGAAGTGTTGAAAGGTGGTTTTTATGAACACGAAATCAGTAAATCGAACGTTGGTGACGTGTACTTGGTAGAAAAGATCGTACAACGTAAAGGCGATCGTGTGAAAGTCAGATGGTTAGGATTCGATGGTAAACACGATTCGTGGATACACAAGAAGAACTTGGTATAACAACGATTCGACTCGAGGAAATAGAACTAGTATGCATCGATGCGTTACGATGACAACATGCGCGCTGTGTACAGTGTAAAAGACATTGTGTCACACCCTGGTTACGATGAGTACATCGTGAACACGACCGCAAACGACGTTGAACGTATGCGCAGGATCTTGACGGTGTACGAGTACTGGCAACGGGTTACCAATCGCGTGACGAGGTTCCGACTCAGCGAAATAGTACCAACCGGCACCGGATTCGATCACTACAAAGAATGTGTTTGGTCGGATCCGAACTGTGAAACGGGTCCGGACACGTGTGTATGCAGTTACATATCTACCGACTGCTACGATATAGTGCGACTATTAAATAGACTGTGCGTAGAACGACAACATGAAAATATTGCAACAAGCGCACAGACTAAAAATACAGGACGTGGACTATTCGAAATTGTGCGACGATGGTGGGAGTGGCAGAAAAAAACGTAAACACGGACGTCTTCTGCCCGATACCGTTCGTTCGATTATCTGCGGACCTTCCGCGTGCGGAAAGACAAACGTCATGTTCAACCTATTGTTCGATGTAAACGGATTGAGATTCGTGAACTTATACGTGTTTTCTAAATCACTATTTCAACCCAAATATCAGATGCTGGAGACCCTGATGACACGACTTTCCGACGAAGGAATGGGTTATCACGCCTACAACGATAACGAAGAGGTACCACCTCCCGACGAGGTCGATCCCAATTCTATTATGGTGTTCGATGACGTGTCTTGCGAAAGGCAACACAACATACGCAAGTATTTCTCTATGGGACGACACAGCGGTGTGGACGCGTTTTACCTTTGTCAGACGTACAGTCAAGTGCCAAAACAGTTGGTTCGTGACAATGCCAATCTAATAGTGTTGTTCAAACAGGACGATCGCAACTTGAAACATGCGTACAACGATCACGTCAACACGGACATGAAATATGGCACGTTTAAGAATATGTGCGCTGAGGCGTGGAAAGATCGTTACGGCTTTCTCGTTGTGGACAAGGATTCTTCTATCGACGCTGGCAGGTATAGAGTCGGTTTTGACCGTTTCATAGTAGTCGCACCTAACGATTAAACAAAAAAAAGTCACACGTTCAGCTAAATACACATGATCTGCTGTCAACGACTTTAGTTGATGTTCTGCCGTTTATCGAGATGGACGACAAGAAGAAACGACTAGCACGTGATATCGACACGATCAGTGATGATATACGGAAGAAATACCGTGCGTTAAAACATGGGATTCGTGAAGAAGAAGCATCGTTATCCAAAAGTTACAAACCGATTCTAGAACCGTTACAAAATATTTCGCAAGCGTTGCTTGAAAAGAAACGTAAATCAACAAATGAAAAGCCTTCAAGAGTGAAAAAGATGAAACGTGAAGAGGATGAGGAAGAGGAGAAGGAAGAGGATCCGACAGGTGCAATTAGTAAAATCGATGCGGGAACACCATCTCGTTCCCGAACGAAGCCACCGCGTTTCCTGAAAACGCCCGTGATAGCCGAAACATTAGACGATGATGATGATGATGATGAGGACGATCCCAGTCTCAACATTGAAAAAATGCTAGACACACCGGAAGGAAGACGTGAAGCGCGTAGATATTTTCAGGACAAATATGACAGTGAATCATTAGCGAACAAGTACATGCGTATGATCGTTTCGTCCGAACGCGATCGTCTGATGGACTATACGTACGGTGTAAGACACGAAAACGGAAAATGGATGATCGGTGATTCACAGTTCGAAATCGATACGGACGATTCGATTCTTATCAACGGTAAACGATACAAAGGTACACCTGGACTCTACGAACTAGTGTTCATGAAGCATCCTAATGAAAATATTTACAAGGAATCAGATCTGAAAGCGTACAAAGATATACTGCGTAACACCAACGCCCATAAGCAGTATTACTTAGCGAACGCACAGGTGAACGCGAACAGAGGTGTAAAGTATAAACGAATAATATCGCAACTGTTTCCGCCGAAACGTACAGGACAGGGGCATAATAATATTGATACATCGTATATGACGTTAACGAGAAAAAAAGACAAAATCGATTACGTGCACTGGGACGATCCGAACGAACTGGTGGACAGATTGCGACTGTTAATGGCATCACAACGTGTTGGAAACAGTGGGCACACGAACGAAATCGTCTCCATAGTGGAAGAACTACGTGAAGCAGGCATAATCGTATAATAAGAGCGGTTCGATTCTGAAAGCCGATAAAGTCTATAAATAATACTGTCGTACATGTGCCGGGGACATTCCACGTTTGGTTGTGACAACATGGATATCGTGCTACTGTTTATTATCGTGTGCACAAGTGCTGTTGTCGCATCGAGCGTTATCGCTAACGATGTTGATTTCGCTATAGATTACTTGGTGCGATACGGTTACGTGCCCGACGATAGTTTACGACTCACGGACAACGCCACCATCGATATGGACGCCTACCTTCGCACGTTTCAAGTGAATTACAATTTAACCGTAAATGGAGAATTGAACAACGAAACGATGAATCTGATGCGTGCGCGGAGATGCGGTAACGAAGATTTCGTGTCGTACACCTTACGAACACCGTGGGCCAAGAGACGTTTGTCGTGGCGGTTCTTTCACGGTAGCGTCAGCGCTATAGAAGCGTCGCGACAAGCGTTCGCTGTATGGCAGAAACATTCGAACCTGGAATTCGAATATCGACCCAACGACATAAACGCCGACATGGTCATTGCTATGAAATATTTTAAACACAGGTGTCTGACTTCCAGGTGCACGATCTGCGGGTACGATTTGGACGGACGAGGAGGTATACTCGCTCACGCTTACTACCCGCCCGATTTACCGTATAACACTACCGAAATACACATGGACTACTACGAATCGTGGAATTATACGAACGCAACCGAAATACCGGACGATCAGACCAGTTTCCTTCAGGTGTTAACGCACGAAATCGGACACGCGTTAGGACTGTCTCATTCCCTCGAGAAGGATTCGATCATGTACCCGTTCTACGTACCACGCTCGAACGGTCCGTTCGACCTGAGAGACGACGATATAAAAGGCATTCAACGCTTGTACGGGAAGCCGCCGCCGCCGCCGCCGCCAGCTACGACGACGACGTCAACGACGACGGCGACGACAACGAACGACACCGTTCGGACGACGGATTTATGTCGGCTAAAGAACGTTAATCAATTTTTAATAATCAACAGACACCTGTATATTGTGCACGATAACTTTTTGTGGACATTGGATCTCGAGTCGAAGCGATCGAGTCCGCCGCTTCTGTTGACGGATTGGTTGACTTTCTTACCGTTGACGTTCACCAACGTTTCAGCGATGTACCAGAGACCGCGAACCGAAGAAGTGGTGCTATTCATAGACAACTACGTATACATGTTCGATATACACAGTCTGCAACCGCTGAACGGGTATCCGCGTTCGATCACAACGCTCGGTGTTCGCACGATGACGAAAATAAACGCTGCGATACACACGTACACGGGTCGAACTCTTCTGTTGTACAACGATATGTATTACGGCGAAATAGACGAGTGCACGTTCACGATCAAGAAACACGGATACGTTAAAGATCGTTTTGTCGGCTTACCAGAAGCCGTCGACAGTGCGTTCCGATACATCGACGGAAAGATTTATTTCTTCAAAGACGCACGCGCATACGTGTACGATGAATTTCTAAATACGATCGTAAAAGGAAAACATAGCGACGGACTCTCCGTTGTCGGAATAAAATGCATAGACAGTACGATCGTATCAAAACTAATCGATTTATTACGCGAGTACGTATAAATGCTGTGAACAACGGACGAGACGCATCATTCACAAGATGAGTGTTGACAAGTTCGGCAGACACCAGAGCGCTGTCAGAGCGCGAAGGGAGACGCGTCGCAGTCTACGGGAGGATATTGGTATCTCGATGACCGAGGACGGACACTTCGACGTAGCGGGAAAAAAAATACACAACTTGGGCGAACCGCAAGACGGTAACGATGCCGTTCCACTGCGCTTCGTGCGTGACCACTATCTGTTTGCCGACGATCCGTCGTCGACGACGACGACGACGCAAGGAATAGACGCGAAAGGTCGTAAGCTCGTCAACGTCGGCGCTCCCGTCGATCTCGGGGACGCTGTCAACAAGCAGTACGTAGACTACTCGTGCTTACGTTTCACACAGCTGGTACCGAACAAGAAGAACGGAGCTGTCGTCGACGCGCGGGACCATCGCATACAGTCTCTGAGGGAACCGATTCGTGCGAGAGACGCTGCGACCAAAGTATACGTGGACTCGAAAATCATACCGAAGGATACGAACTCTAACCTAATGGTCGGCAACGTGCGGATAACACAGTTAGCGCCGCCAGTCAACAACAAGGACGCGGTGAATTTAGAATTTTTGAACCGACACACGATCACCGCGGTAAACGACGCTTATTTCAACGCACAAGGAAAGACTATTCTAAACGTCGGCGACGGTGGCGCACGGGCTACGGACGCGGTGAACGCACGTCAATTGGAGGAGGCGAAGCGGTACGCGAAGAGCGAAACGTACAAACTCGCAAAAGTGTTCCAACATCGTTGGGAGAAAGTGGTATCGTATATCTATAAATTGCATAAGCACGCAGCGCGTACTTCACTTGGTGCCGAAGAGGCGGACTTACTACTTACGAACAAGTCGGAGACGAACGAGTTGATTAGTGATCTGGACAAATCTAAGGACGAGCACGATTGGAGATCCCTTTATCGAGAGCAAGCGAAACAGTAGTCATGTACGAACTACGTAGCCGAAAAAAAAAGGGAGGGCGTGGTCTTATCGGAAAAATAGTTAAAAGCGCGGTACCATTCGTTGCGAAGTCAGTACCTACACTGATCAATCGAGCGGTGGACGTATTACCGGTGGAACTACATCTGCCCGGCTACAGGTTCTGTGGACCCGGAACGAAACTAGAGCAGAGATTGGCTCGCGGTGATCGAGGAATCAACGAGTTGGACGAAGCTTGTCGTGAACACGATATCGCTTACAGCAAGTACAAGGACAACGAACGACGACGTGTAGCGGATCGTGTGCTAGCCGGTAAAGCGTGGGAACGAGTGAAAGCTTTGAATTCCGGCATCAGTGAAAGAGCGTACGCGGCAGCCGTAGCAGCAGCGATGAAGGCGAAATCAGCGTTAGGCAGCGGGCTATGCTGCGGTGGCGGTGTGCGTAAACGTCGCACCAGACGACGCAAGCCGGTTCGACGCACGATAATCAGGAAGAGGAGGAGGAGGAGGAGGACAACGACAACTGGGGCAGGACGTCGACGAAGACGGGCCGATGGTAAAAAGGCTTCGGGACTATACCTTCGACCGTACCGAAAAAACTAATCAAAATACCCGTGCGTCCGTTGTCCGATCGAGATCTTTATGAGTACACGAAACTATTGCGTATACCTTATTTCAGAGGCGTGTACATGCGCGACACACTTCCTAGTACATCACCGTGGGAGAACGAAAGCGCAATCGTGAATCTGGACGACGCTACCGGACCGGGCACGCACTGGATATGCTACAAGAAGCGAGGCGACAGAGTCTGGTACTTTGATGGATTCGGCAATCTGCGCCCTCCTGTCGAGCTAATACGGTACTTTGGATCGAATGTGACCGACATTCATTACAATTACGCACAGAAACAGCCATCGAACACGGTCATCTGCGGACATTTATGTTTAGAGTTTTTGACATCGAACGATCAGTAAACGACAAGATGTCTTCGCTTACGGTCACTGTCACAGGAACGGATCCAAGCGCACTGGTTTGTGACTTTTTTCCACCGCTTGAACTGACGAACGGTGAATGGTACGCGGGACTGCTGGACTTTACCACGTACAACTCTATACCGAACGTGGAAAGCGGAAGAAATAACATCTTTCCCGTACTAAAGGGAGCACGTAAAACGTTAGAACTCGTTAATATACCGACCGGAGTGTACGAAATCAGTGATATCGAAACATACCTGAAGAAAGAACTAGCAGACCCAAAATTTTCTCTACGACCCAACAACAACACGTTGAAATGTGAAATTTATTGTTCATACGATATCGATTTCGGATGTACGGAACACACGATCGGTACCATGTTGGGTTTTTCCAAGAACAGAAAGTTAGAAGCGTATATATTACACACGTCGAACGTGCCTGTAAACATTAACAAAGTGAACGTTTTGGAGATAAGGTGTAACGCTGTACAAGGCTCGTACAAGACGGGACGAAACGAGCATATACTGCACTCGTTCTATCCAACGGTTGAGCCAGGATTCAAGATAGTAGAAACGCCTAGAAACGTCATTTATTTTCCACTTAACGTACTACACTTGCGTAACGTTACACTGTTTGTACACGATCAGGACGGTGATATTGTGAATTTTCAAGGCGAAGTCATCACCGCACGTATACATTTGAAACGTGTGTAGTAATCATGGGAATTTATTTCACCGATACCCCCGTGATGAAGAGCGGTGGCGGCGGCGGCTCGCACCACGAGATAAAAGAGGTCAACACTTTTGGAAAAGGTATCAGTAGACGTTCGTCGTTGACACGGTTAACAGCAACTAACCGACGCTACCTGATTTCATTAGGATTCAAAGTCAAGAAAAACAAGTAATATGGCGGACAGCGGTATCGTCTTATCGGTTGAACGTCGACCATTCTTCGAAGACAACATCACACATTACGAATATCATCCTCATGCACCGTACGCGTCAGCGTCACGATACGGAAATAACGATGAGATACGCATACCTATACTGCAACAGGAAGTCTTCACTTTACCGATGGAAAGTTTCCTGTACGTTGAAGGCAAATTGAGCAAAAAGACCGACAGCACCGGTAGTGTGAACGTGAAAATGATCAACAATGCGATCGCGTTTCTCTTCGAAGAAATCCGTTACGAACTGGCCGGTGTGGAAGTGGATCGTACCAAGAGCGTCGGCATCACGTCCACTATTAAAACCATGCTATCTGCCGGCAAGCAGGACATTGTTTCGATGCAAAACGCCGGTTGGGTTGCTCCTACAGCTAACGAGATAACACCGACCGGCCAACACGAGGAATTCAACTTTTGCATACCGTTGAGGATGCTGATGGGATTCGCTGAGGATTTCACGCATGTTATTTTAAACATGAAACAGGAACTTATACTGTTGCGCACTTCCAGCAACGTTAACGCTTTGTTCTCGTCCACGGATGCGCCCGCTAACGCCGATATAGAACTGACCAAAATCTCTTGGATGATTCCGTTCGTGTACGTGAACAACGAAGTACGGATACGATTGTTGGATATCATACGCAAGGACCTACCGCTATTCTTACCGTTTCGTAGTTGGGAACTGCACGAGTATCCGGCTTTACCGACGACCGACAGACAGACTTGGACAGTGAAAACAACTACACAACTGGAGAAACCACGGTAAGTGATACTCACCTTTCAGACCGCCAGAAAAAACAATCTGAAAAAACACGCAGGTGAATTCGATCACTGCAATGTGACAAACGCGAGACTCTTTCTGAACGACAAATACTACCCGTACGATAACCTGAACCTGGATATCGATAACGGACGTTACGCATTGCTGTACGACATGTATACACGATTTCAAAAATCGTACTACCACAGAAGTCAACCCAACGTACTTCTAACACCTACAGAGTTCATAGCAAAAGCACCGTTATTCGTCTTCGATTGTAGCAGACAGGACGAATCGCTCAAGTCATCACCAGTCGACGTCAGATTGGAATTCGAGTCATCGACCAATTTCCCCGCTCAGACAGCGGCCTACTGCTTGATACTGCATGATTCAATAAATGTGTACACTCCGTTATCCAACACGGTGCGCAGACACAATTAAACGCTTACTATATATTAATGTTTTTTTTTTACTGTAAATAGAAATTTGCTTTTTTAGAATGTAATTTTTAATTAAAAAAAAAAATGTAATCAATTTTCATGTATTTTTATTTTATTGTAAATAGAATGTAATGTAATCAATTTTCGTGTATTTTATTTTTGTGGAGGGGGAAAACGATTCTCCTCTTCTCCCTATTCTTAGTTCAGTGTTTCATCAGCACGAGTCGCGAGTGGACGTACAAGATGCTTTCACACGATATCTATGTTGACGATATCAATCACAACAGCAACAACCGCTATTTCAAACAATGCGGTGAAGCGGCAACGACTACATCAATCAAGTCTTTATCACCGGACGATAAAGAAGTACAGGTCATCTTAATTCAAAAAATCACATCTCCGTACCCACGTTACAGAAACTTGGAAAACCGTTTAAAGAGTTTTAAAGAATGGCCTGTATCGTTAACGATAACACCTAAAGAATTATCAGAAGCGGGTTTCTTTTACACCGGATGCAACGATAGAGTGATTTGTTTTTGCTGTGGAGGCGGATTAAACAAATGGGAACGTGGAGAATATGCTTGGATGGAACACGCACGACATTTCCCTGCGTACTCTTACGTAATGTTAATGAAAGATAAAAATTTTATCCTCAAGGCACTGGGTATTGTTACCGAGGCGCAAGCACCAACAGCTGTAGCAGTGACAGCAAAGAACGAACAACGCACCGACACGATCAAGGAGAATATAAAAACGTAGAAGAAAGCTCGAATCGTGATACGATGTGCAAAGTCTGTTACACACAAAACGTGGAAGTTGTGCTTATTCCCTGTCGACATTTTATTACATGTGTGAATTGTGCCATAACCCTACATAATTGTCCCTTATGTAGAACCGCATACACTGCTTACATGAGAGCGTATTTCTAGTTCGTTTTCACGCGTCTATTGAACACCAGGTTTGAAAATATATATATATATATATGCTGCTGTGACAAAAGTGTTTTATACAACCTCCGCTAATATCACATACCTCAGTGTTTGAACAGCACGCGTTGAAGACGGACGCATGGAGCTGCTATCTCCGTACGAGTACATACGCTGCAGTGACTTAAAGCATACAGTACTGTACCCTATAGAAATTTTTGTATACAACGTTCTGACATGTAAATTTGTTGCACTGATCCGTGACGAAAATATAAAGTACAAAATAAACGTTCCGAACAAATTCTTTACGAGCGTTTCACAATATACAACGTGTCTGTTCCGTAAGACGGACGGATCTGCAACGTTCCTAGTAAAACCAAACACGTTGTATATAACGAAAAAAGGATGTGCGAGGATAAACTAGCAGTCATAGTTGACTTTCACTGTTTTATCGACAACGATGGAAACGAACTCGTTAAGGAACTAGCCGTTATGGACGTCACTGCATTTGCCAGCAGGCATTGGATATTTACACATCCAGTAGAGACGATTGTTTCGAATCACAAGCATGTGAGGACAAACAGATGGTTAACAGACCATTATCATGGACTAACGTGGACGGACGGGGACACATCGTACGAACATCTTGTACCGATATTAGAAAAGTATACGTTTCCTTTTAACTTCGTGTTCGTAAAAGGATTGCAAAAAAAAAGATTTCTACAGAAGCGTATCGTGCATTTTAATATTATAAATTTAGAAGATTTCGGATGTCCCAAACTCGATCAATTACAATCAATACACGGAACAGCCTGTCTCACGCACCGCTTATGTCCGGAAATATGTACAAATAGTAGAGTACACGCTTTACGCGAGTGGGTTGTGTCAGATTTTAGAATAGTCAATACGTTTCTGATAAATTACTAAAATTATTGTTTAGCGCTTACATAAAAAAAAAACAGTCGTCGTCTTTCTATCGATTACATCATCTGTCTAAAAATAAATTAGTGTGTTCAAACAAGCGCGACCGCTGTCTAGACGTATAAAAAAAAATAACCGACACCCCTCTTCCCCACCTACCCATCGAACCGTGAGAAATCAAGTTGCATCCTGTTCACACAGTTAAAAATAAATTAACGTCGGCGACATGTTCGAACAAGCACAAGTGCTGTCTAGACGTATAAAAAAATAACCGACTCCCCTCTTCCCCACCTACCCATCGAGCCGTGAGAAATCAACTCGTGACCTGTTCACACGGTTAAAAATAAACGCTTACTGTGCGTTGAGTGGTTTCCCCCCTCTCCGGTTTCCACCTCCACAACTACCTCCCTATATATTCCACTGCGCGCAAGCGTTATTCGTTCATTCGTTGAGAGACGTGCCGCAAATTATTATAAGTTCTTTATTTTAAAATGGCATCATTCACTGAAAAGTTTGCTACTATTAGCGCAATCGAGTATAAAAAAATAAAGGAATTGATAATCGGTGTAAAATATCCGATAGAAGAAATGCAAAATATAGACGCAAAATACGGTAAAACTATACTCGTCACTCTTCAAGATTACAAAGACCCTAGACTAAAATATCGTGTATATCTACCAAAGAGATACGCAGGTGTTTTTGAAGATGAGGAATTAAAAAATTTATTACCGTGCTCGCTGCAACTAATTTATCGCGGAGAAAAGGATAGAGCTTACATAGTAGAAATTGTACAGTAGTATCGAATGGACATCTTCATTTGTCACGTACGATTACATATATATATATATATATATATATATATATATATTAACATGTACTTAGTTCTATTTCATTTAATTATAAATAATATATGTGATTACACATATTTCATTTGATTATGCCTAGATAATAAAACACGGCTTACATGTTGTACACTTTAGACATCTTCAGAATTAACAAGTATATTTGTACATAATTGTCATTGCACACGTTTACCAATAATATTTAAAATAATGTGCTTACACATAATTCATTTGATATAATTGTATACAATTGTATTTTTTTTTTAATTGTTACTACTGTGTGTGTTTATTTCATTTTTTGTACATATTTGTCATGTCATAGTGCACTGTAATTTTCACTATTGTGTACGTTTACATATTATGTATTTTAAATTGTAATATATTTTGATTACTTTCACTACTGTGTGCGTTTACATATTATGTATTTTAAATTGTAATATATTTTGATTACATGTATTTTAATTATTTGTAATTAAACAGTATTGCTTTAACCTTTTTATTGTTTTTTTTAATTTCAAAATTCCTTGGAACATTAACACTATTCTAAAAAAAATCAATTTTATTAAACAACAAGTGTATGATTATAATATAATTTAGAAATTAAAGAATATTTAAAAATCAAACTGACCTTATACAAGTTCCAGTTGAGTCTCGCGACGAACTATGTGTCTTGGAGAGCAGTTCGTACAGGCTTATATATAGTATTTCAAGGATGTACACGAAAGAGATGGTAACAACAAAAAAAGCTCCCACACGCTGTGATAACAGATGGTGTCACACATCCTGTTCTGTTATTAAAAAAAACTTTATGTACGAATACGTTCGCACGCTGCGATAAACAGATGGCCATACAGACGGACCGATTACATCATCAACAAAAAAAGTAACGACTGCCACGCATATTTATCTTGACTTGTTCACACAATAATTTATGTACGCCTTTAAATTCGTTCACACCCAACATTAACATATGTTCAGACAGACAGCGACAATTAATTATACGCTCAGACAGACGGCGACAACTAACAGATGGTGGCAATTAATTCTACGCTCAGACAGCCGGATGCAATTAATTTAGCGACTCGCTAAACAGATGTCTAGACAGCTGCAAAATGCACGTGGAAGTCAACTGCTACATTAAAAAAAAAAAAAAAAAAAAAAAAAAAAAAAAAAAAAAAGCGTGTGGGAGCCAACTACCGCATGTCCCTATTATATTACATACACACCAGTAATAACGAGTGGTCTGTCAGCATTCTGTTGTAAAAAATAACTCCACATGTGAAAAGCATGGATTTTTTTTATCGTATAATATTTTTATGTTTATTTTCAACTATCCTTTTCGCATACTACAATTTACTTAACACATAGACACACAGTTGTCAACAATGCAATCGTTCAGATAAGTGAATCGAACACTGAATATCATGTGTATTTCTTACAGGGAAAATGACAGTTCTAGCCTGGACCGTCACACGGCGAGAAATTCAAAAATTGTGGTGGTGGGAGTAACCATGTTTATACACAACATCGACGATATCGGCACGGCAGGGTAAATATATACGAAACCAGTACACTTTAACACCGAGTTGGCAACAATGGCGAAACATACATTCAACCCGTACACTATAACACCGAGCCGACAACAGTTGGCAACACCGACGACGCTTTTCCAACATGGCCGAACTTCCGGAAAAACCCCTTACATATACATAACCATACATTATAACACACGCACGAATCGGCAACCAGGCCGTACCTTAACCACTACACTCTTACACCACTTGACAACATCGCAGCTTTTCCAACATGGCCGCCGTCGCCCCACCACGGTGGGCGGCCATCAAGCCACCGCCAGGCCGACGCCCAGCGACGATGACGACGTCAACGACGACGTCAACGGCGAACGGCGAACGGCGAACGGCGAACATAGCCACGCCTCCGCCAATCAACGCACACATTACCCCACTTTAGGCGGCGACGACGACAACATGGCCGACAGACTACTGCCGCATGGTTACCCCCACCACCACAATTTTTGAATTTCCCGCCGTGTGACGTCACTTCCGGGGTAGAACTGTCATTTTCCCCCTACTACCACATCTGACAACAATTGCTGCATACCTTCATGAAACATTTTTGTTAGTCATCAGTACGAAAATTTTACACATGACAAATGTAGTAAGCAATTCGAACTAACCAGTTACACGGCCGTGAATTGATCACAGGACTTATCTGGATGTTATCGAGGAATAGTTATTTCGGGACAAAAATCTCGTAACTAATAGAATTTTCGTAAGAATGTATATAACTATTTCTTCAGGTTACAAATAAAACATTTCCACGAGAGATTACTGTCTATTATGAAACCAAGATATTTCATGTGTTTAGTATGCTCTGTCACCAAGCAGCTGTACATGCTTGACATGTTTGACTTGATGATTCATAAAAAACAATACGAAAATTCAACCTTGTCTCTCAAAAAGAAAATCATATATTTTTTTACTTAAAACCGTACTGTATTTTACTAAATCAATATTTCAGTTTATCTAATTTGACAATTCTTTACCTGGGAAATAAACAATACATACAATAGTTATTTATTTTTAATTTACTGTTTTAATAAACATCGTGCCATGGCTGACACTTTTTGCTACAGTCTATTTCTTGATGTATATAATATATTTAATATTTATTAAAAAACCAAAAACCAACGGGAAGCCATAACAACCGCCAACCAGCACACAGGTACTACACAATTTTCAAAATTGGGAGGCTCATGATGGGAACACTAAGGGTACCGAAACATGTTCCAAAATAGGGGAAAACATCTTGAGGTAAAATAAATATAAATTTTAAATATTATATATATATGTATTTAATATATAAAAATAAGTTTTGTACAGTTCTATTTTGTGTTTCAAATTTTTTTAAAGTAAAGTACTGGATTGTATATACTGAGACGATCGAGCGAGAGGGAGAATTGCAGTACATTGCCATCTGTCTGTTGGCAGGTTCGAATGTGCTTCGCTGTTGGCCGCTCATTTCCCTTGAAGCTTCCAGCATATTCATATAGAGTCGGCTTGTGTCTACAGTATTTGCGATGAGTACTGTTACATGAGCAAAACGCGACAGTGATTTTCGTAATGAATTTGAGCGTAGGAATTTCTATACACACGTATTGAGTGTTATCGCAGGGCAGGTACATCGTACGCTCATCTGTTTTTCATTAATCTTTTATTTGAAGAATCTACCACATTTAAGCACTGCCTGAATGGAATGAATATTTAATGTTTTTACTGTCATTCCTTGCGTTTCGTTAACGAGTCAGTAAATGGTAATTTCAATTCTTGTCATAACGGTATATTCCTTTCCAGAACTCAGGTAAGTATGCAACTGAAAGAATTACTTCTTAACAGCATTAATTTTGTCCAAAACATCCGGAAATATAATAGTATGAGGGCATTCTCTTACTTTTTGGTCACGAAAATCATATCCCTGGTACAGGTTTCTACTCCTTAAAATTTTAGGGACAGATTCACAGATATATTTCCGATTATTTACCACTTGCTGGCGACAAACCTTATTTTTTGGCAGAATATGACATACGTATTGTTCGTAATGAAAACGAAGAGTTTCAACATTCGTTACTCACAATCCTGGCAGCTTTCTGGCTAATAATCCTTACGCACTACACGGCCGAGGTTATCGAACATGAAGCAGCAGACTACGTAACATGATTCTTCGGTACCAGGATGTGATGGCGATCGCACAGTACGCAAATCTGGAAAACTGGACAGGTTTTTAACCATGACCTGCAATTCGAAATGGACAGATATAACTTCTTAACTTGGTGAAAATGAAAAATCTGCCGATCGTCGTGATAGGTTTCTGGAGTGTTTGTTGCAAACTCAACTAGTGATAAAAATGACATACTAAAAAATCACTCATTGTGAGCAGTTGTTGTCTACACATATTTATTATTGAATCCCAGAAACGTGGATTAATACACTACCTCATGCTTCTCCCAAGTTTTGTGCGGAGAAATAACTGACCCAGTCAGTTTTCCAAGGATTCATAAAACTGTTATCTCGACTATGATACATGGATCTTGTAGAGCTCGTAATCCTTATGTTCCTTGCATGATTGATAGAATGTGTACACATAATAACCGAGCAACTTTTTCCATTCAACTACTGAAAATAACAATGGTTATCCAAAGTACCGGAGACGAGATGACGGAATTGTTGAACTAAAAGGAATATATAATTTGATAATCGTGATTCGTTCTCTACAATCACTTCCTAATTCTACAGTACAATGCTCACGTCAATATTGAAAACCTATTCCAATACATGTATAAATAATGTGACTCAACATGTATACAATTCGTAAGAAGCGTCAGTGACGATCATTAACTGGATATGTTGTAACTATAACATACGCGAATATGCCATACTTTAGCTCTCATCAGATGTTCTGTGCCTTCATTCAAAATAAATGCATGATCAGTCACATACAATCGTTCGCTTAGTTATGCTTGAAGATGGATATTATAATGTGTATTAGGGCACGGGATGAGAATGCAATCCAAGGACCTGAAACAAAACGCACAACATTGATGAAATCATGGTTTGATTTTAATCAATGCGATCCCTGTGCTTGTCAATTCCTGTATAGTGGCATTTCAGGACTTTACGGATTCGCTGATAACAAATGGACTCCAGGAAAGAGAGATGGTTGCAAAATGATAGGGAGAATGTACACTGTCGCACCAAACGATCATAACAGATTTTACATACGTATGTTACTACTTCATATTAAAGGAGGAACATCATTCGCATGTCCACGCAGCTACAGCAATACATACGCAACTTATAAGCCATACAAAGGAGAGGCTCTTGCATGTGGGTTACTTGAAATTGACACAGATTCGCACAAATGTTGGGAGGAAATGCAGAGCACATACTGTACATGTCGTGTCATTTTCGAGAGTTGTTCTCATTAATGTGGTACTTCTACAAACCAACATTACCGTTTCAAGTGTAAACGATTATCAAAACACTAATGTAGACGATACGCAGGCCCTTGAAGGAAATGCAGCTGAAAATGCAGCATTGCAGGATATACATTACATTCTAAGAAGTAATGGTTTGGAGTGCAGGAGCATCGGCTTGCCAATACCAAATACTCCAATGCTTATTAACCCTGTACGCAATATGAATGAAGAGGCCAGTCATGGTGCTAATATACATAGCAAATTAAATGAAAAAAAAAATTAGTTGTAAATAAGATTATGTAGGCCATTAGCAGGCGAGACAATTGAGAAGCTGTTCTTCTTAGAGCCGCAGCAGAACGTAGCATGACCTACGTATTCGCAAATATTCTGAATATTGTTAGGGAACAGGCTCATTTACCATTGGTAACAAAATGGACATGCAAACCTGCGCAATTTTTGGTTGCAGGAATTATACTCCATTAGTTATTTGGTCTTCTTGTTCCAGTGTTGCCTTCTTCAGTTTCCTCCATTAAGACTATGTCAGGAAAAGCTACAGTTCTACACAAAGAGTCAGTTATTCTAATTGATGAGATGTCAACGATCTCTGCAGTAGCAGTATGGATCATTTACTTTGAAACATAATGAAGTGTATAGTTCGGTGTATACTTCGAGACATCCATTATTAAGTATAGTTCAGATGGATGAAAAGTGATACTTTTAGTGGTACTTCAGACAGGTTTTAACGTTAGTCCCAAAGGCGGGACAAACAAACAAAACTTTGACCTTTATAACCATACTGTATTTGACCTAAAATATGTGTGCCAGTGCTAATGAACAACAATTTGTGGAGTGGAAACTTCGATTGGGGAACAGAACTTTTCCTGTGATGGAAACACAGCACGATGGAAATATTTTTAATATTCCCAGCAGATTTATATGCAAGAAATATTCAGTTGTTAACCATGTATTTGGCAAAATTAATTTGGACGGAAATAATGCAAATTATTTCAAATAACAAGTTTATAAATAAAATAAAATAATATGTTTAGAAACTCAAACGCGAATTATTGAGTGTCCGTTAAACGACAACTGCAACCTGATCAACCAAAGCTGAGCTGTGTTTACTTTCAGGGGATTTTGACAGAGTAGGCCTACTGCAGTGTAGACTCGATCTGTGCCAAGATGGTGATACGGCATATACAAAGAACGTCGTATACACAGAAATACTGTTAAAGAACGATGCAACCACCTAGGCTACTTTTATCACCGACGACTAACAGCGCAAAACTGGTGGGAATAAAGTTTGTTTCTGAGTTTATTGAAATATTAAATAAAAGGAATTCTTAATAAATTTGTGTCTCATTTCATTGAAATAACTGTAAACATTCTCAATAAATTGGCGTTATTGCCCCACCAAACCACCAGTTAGTTACAAAATTGTACGCTTCATCTGAAAATCGCATATAACTTAAAGAATCTAAACTAAAGTGTAAATTTCCGGTAAGCTACTGTCGTTGTACCACTGAGTTTTCAATCATGAGAATATTTTTCTGTATTAGCGTTGTAATAATAAAACAACGGGGACAAAAACACAATTGTTATTATATTATTCAAAACTGCACAGACTTCTTTATACGGAAAACTATCTAAAAATATATTTGTCACTGACACTCTAACTAAACAAAATTTGAAATAATTGCACTTTCCACTAAAATACGTTCTTCGTTTGTACTTTACAATATAAGCTTTTGTTATATTTAATACAAGATTAAATAATAAATAAAAATATGCAAAACACAACGCGCTTATTAATCAGTAATGTTCAGAATATTTTAAAACATTTGCTCTTATTCGTTGGAAAACATTTAAGAAAATTAAGCGTAATGGTTATACCACGCAAACTAAGCAAAGACCCGCATGACAACGAGAAAAAAATTCTTGTAGACTGTCAACATAGTATCAGCAGTAAACAAGTTGCAAGTGTCTTGTTGCTATGAGTGAGTTTTGGCGCGCTTTGCCCGAAGAAAATTGGCAACGCTGTATACACACGACATGGATACGAACGTATTGTGGCAACGTGTGTATGGAGTTCACGAATTATAATAAGCGTGGCACGGTTGCCACAACAATGGATATCGAGTGTATCCTTAATAAGTTGGTGTGTATACAAAAATTAATGAAATTGTCAAAATCAGAGGTAAAAGATCTATGTTGTAGCGTGTTTAACTCTGACGTTGCCACTGTCATGTGTATGAACTTGTGCCACTAATGCTGAGAGACGTGTATGTGTGTGTATGGTGTGTGTGTGTGTGTGTGTGTGTGTGTGATCAAATTACAATTTCTGAAAATATATTCTTACTGTACTTTTTATATTACACTTCTAATTGAAGATATATTTTGGGTATAGCTGAATTTAAAGCGTGCAAGCCTTCAGTAAGAAACTATGCTAAACCATTGTAATACAAGAGGTCATTGACACGACTTTACACTGACACATTGCAGTCTCTCTCTCTCTCTCTCTCTCTCTCTCTCTCGCTCTCTCTCTCTCTCCCTCTCTCTCGCATTTGAATGTAAGTAGCTATGCTAAACCAGTGTCAATGACTTCTTGTATTACAATGGTCAGTAAACTATATTTTAAGTTTGTGTACATGGATTGTATATTGCAAGCACGAAATTATTATTTAAATCCGACATCTGTTTTTTGTCATATCTTTTATTGACAATTTGTTTGCTTACTATACAATCTTCATCTTCGCGAATACTGAAAGCATACGGTTTTCAGCACGTGCTGTCACCTTTTTATAAAAGATCTTTCTTATGTGGTATTGAAACTATTGTCCCAACCTTGTTAGATCGAGAAAATTAAGTTTATTTTATATTTCAACCTCGTGGGTAAATTGTATGCCTTCCTGTTGTCCGTCTGTAAATATTTCATTCGGTTAGCAGTTAGTATAGGCTTCAGTGCGCGTATTACTTTTTTTTATGCTGAGTATAACACTCCATTACAATTGGAAACATAAATAGAGAAGGAGAATAACAATATGTAATTCTTTGTATCCTCCTCCCAGCGCGCAATGGTTAGGTCCGCGACCACCAGCAGGACTACGAAACCACAAATTCTACTATCATAATCGTACAAGATCCGGTAAAATGGTTTGCATATTAAGTAATGTCTGATGTATATAAATTACTCAATTTCAGCATCATCAAAATTCAACCGTTTACTATGAATTTTTATAAAATGTCTATTGAATTATTTATTGCTTTCACAACCTGCTATATTTTGTTAATCGCATCGCTAGTAGCAGACACTGATGAAGCTGTCACACCCACCTCGGACTATCTTCCGGTTTGCCTGATCAGAATTTCCCAAACAAAACAGTGCATTCTCTCAACATAGCCAATAAAAATATTTCTTTCCAAATCTGATTAAAGATAGAATCACGTGCCACACTGGTCCGCTTAATGACAGGTCTCCAGTGGTAGGCCTACTTTACGCCCGCTACACAACAATCTCATATTTATTTTCAAGTTACTACAACCACTGGATGTAAATGCATATAAATCAGATAACTACCGTCAGCCTCAAACGCCGAGCTCAATTTATGTTGCGAGATATTTCTTGTCGATTTCCATTTCTGTCAGCACTTACTATAAACTCGTGTTGCAAATTGGAGGATGCAGAAAAGCAGAAAATAAATTTATTAAAAACAAAACACGTACAATCTTGATACACGTATCAATAAAAATGATAAAATAAATTAAACTATGGCTTCATAAAAGAGTGCTGGTTTGCTTGTTGCTTTTACATTCTCGTATAAACTAAATTGTAATAACATAAAGTAAATAAAACAGATAAACGTCAAAATGAAAAACAGAAGTAAAAAAATACAGAAATATTAAAATAATGGTATACTTTAAACACGCGCTACCCTGCAATCATAGGCCTACTACTTCACCAACTGAATAATTCATTTTTGTCGACTAGCAGTGAACAATTTTCCAAACCACAATATTATTATTTCAATAACTTTACTACGTTACTAGATACACATGTATTGTTTAAACTTAGATACTAAATATTTTATTTAAATACATACACATGTATTGTTTAAATTTAGATACTAAATATTTTATTTAAAATTTCTTAATAATTTTGTATAAAAAAAGAATTTAAAATTATAACTGGAAGATTACTTACAACATCGCTTTTGCATTGTAAATTACTGTAATTGCCGCATATGGAATTTTTATAAACAACACTTCAAGAAATGACGAAATTTTACTTACTGATAAAACTATTTAATGGCCAAATAATTGACGCAAAGGATTAATGTTGTGGTCGGAAAAGAAATTTTCCGACAAGTCCTTTATTAAACAAATTCAACACGCCTACAAATTAACCAATACAAATCGGTCTACGTGTTAATTAACAACGATTCCAACATCATAGGTCATATGTAATCCGGTGACGTGGGATTAAGGTTTGTCTTAAAAAATAAATTTAACGGACCTTCTTCTGAAGATAATACGCGTGCCACAAAACAAAACTATGTGTTACACTAAGGAAATGTAAAGACGACAAGACGAAATGTAACAGGCAATCGCTTCGAATTAGCTTCAACTGAAATTAAACAGACAAAGAAAACTGAAAGGCTTCGACAATCGCTGAATAAAAATCAGTACAACAATAATCACTGTATAAAGCCATTGTTGTACGATAACGGTGTAGTCCGCATTGTTGTGAAGCAATTGATGTACACAGCCGTCATGACTCCACAGCTCATTTACATTTCTTCTTACGTACAATAATCATCGCCGCCGCTGTCATGAACTTGTCCGTACGTGTCAAATCGCCTGCCATTATGCTGCCTAATTAACCGTTCCGACCGACGTTTCGTTTTCGTTATCACTTTTACTGCATAAATCACAACGCTGTGGAATACATAGTATTTAAACCGGTAAATAACGGCACGTTGGAACGAATCGAAATTACGTTTAGTGCCGCCTGGCCATTCAGATAAATCTTCTGTTATTTAAAGCTGGCATAAATCCTCCGTTATACGCAATAATTGTAGTCATTTTGTGGCATTTCATATCGGTTATAGCGAAAAGCGATTAAATATAATATTTATTGTAGGTTACTTGTGCTGATAGTTCATGTTCTCTATTCTGTTTACATAACCGTGTACATCAGAAATATATGTTCGCCTGCAGACAGTTTTCGATGAAACAAACCGTTCTAATCATCCCATGAAACTGCTGTCATAAACATGTCCAACTAGCAGCTTAAGTGACGTTATTGCATGCGCATGTTACATTTTCCGTAAAAGCACGCGGAGTGTTGCTCGGCACAACGTAAAGCCTGCGTTGTCGAAGGACTACATAAAAATCAGAATTTCCTTTAGTTGAAGGTAATAATTTATTGCATAGCTAGGCAACAACTACCAAATAACGACAAAACGAACTACGTTTTTTCTTCTTCTGCTTCTTCATTTCATGGTTTAGGCATAAATGGTTGTTCCGTCTCGGTAAAGTCACATAAATTTGTTCTCACGTTCCACGACTTCTAATGTCACACTTGCCCGCTGGACTGCTTGCCTGTTTTCGTCCATTCTGTCGACGTGTTCCCACCATTTTAATCTGTAATCGTCTATTCGCTGGTTCGGATTATGAACGTTTAGCTCGTTCCGAATGCAGTCGTTCTGTCCAACTGTGTGGAACCCTTGACTCTTCTCAGAGAAAGCACTTCAGCTGCTTCAAATTGTAGACATGTCTCGCTTACATTCCTCACTGTCGTACATCTGAATCGGGACAGCAGTGGTTTTGTATAATTTTAATGATAGCGTACAGTCAGTCGCCCTCTGGAAGGACCTTCTGGGAGGATTTTTGTACTGCACCTTGTGTCCTTCCATCAGGGTGTGAGTTCCTTACGACAATGACGAATATGAAAATATTTTTCTACTCCTGTAGTACTGAACAACTTACCTATTACAGTAATTTCTTATTTTCCTTACAATTACCTATTTAGTGTGCACATGTTCTAACCGAACCTCATATCCACTGTAACCTATAACATATGCGAGAGAACATGTCAAAATATCGATGAAATCTTTCCTTCACTATCGTATGACATACTACGGATACCTTTCCTGATATTTTTTCCTCTACCCACAACTACAAACTTTTCAGTGTAGTGTTAAAAGTAATTAAAATGGAGATACTTAATCGGAAACAAAAGCTAATTTTTGTAGAAAATTATAGAACTGGAGAGGCCTAACTTATTACAACCTGACATAACCTGTGTCCGGATCATTTTCACAGCCACGTACTCAAAATGCATCCATTGATGTTGTTAGCAGGGCAGGAAGTAATTTTTGATTACGCTTACTAGTATTTTAGCCGTACCGTTGTAAATAATAGCGAAAATAAGGCGCTATTTACCCTCACGGCAGATGACACCGAACACCCATTCTCATGGATAAACGAGAGGTAGCTTACACCATGTTATTGTTACACCAACAACTTGACGAATAACTCTACAGAGAACATTTTATCATCGGCAGAAGAATGGCAAAAAAGATTCGCTACCTCTAAATTACAGACTGACAAGGAGCATGTCAAAGGCGAAATAATAATATTTAGAGTATTAAGCAGGGTCGAATAGTTATAGGGGGAGTAAACGATGCGTATTTTCCATCTGTCCAATCAAAGATACAAAATAAACCAAAAATACCACTACAGTACTACTTCTGGACGGAAACTGAACTATAATAACCATAAACATTGTGACTTGCAGACAAAGTAGGGCAGGCGGATTGTCGTAGGTCGTTCTTGTGCGCGCATACACAATAGCACAATACACCAGCAATTGATTCGTTTCCCCACTTAATAAGCAATTACCGTTACTGTAACAAACACATACGCTGCGCTATGCACGCACGCTGGTCCGGTCGAGATGATGATCATAACTGTTCTTGACTCTCGTCTTATCTGGAGCACCGAGCTAATGTTTGAGCACGCGACCTCTTTATATTATTATTGTTATTATTATCACGCGCATCTGTGCAACTCCGTCATCATGGCACAACAGGTTCATTACGTTTTATAGGTCGCTTAACATCACACAAAAATGCTACGCGACGTTACGCAATTGTACGGAGAAACCCGCGCTCTATGTCATAGAACTTGGTTACCACGCTAATTTCGTAACACATCAGTCCGTGGAATTCTTGTACAGCAATCACCACCGCATATGCTCACGGTACGTGAACAATACAATGCGGCTTACCTCTTGAAATGATTTTCATGACTGTAAAGACAACCTGCACACAAACGGACGAAAGACATGACAGAAACTAAAATCCGACTACGATTCCTGCACAAACACTAAGGGTTACATGACTTCCAAGGACAGCCATTACACTATGGCTTCACGAATACAACCAAAATGGAATATTATCAAATGTCTATGTACGCTGAAAACAGTAGATCTAACATTTTTGCTACTGATTCAACAAATATCTAAGTTCTTGTACTACTGGATTTAGCAGCCAGTAGTCCTAATGTGACGATCCCTTTATCTGTCAATGACCGAAAAATGCTGACCTGTGTTGTCGATATTACTTACAAACCATGCAATTTTGTTTCCAGAAGTTCAATTTTGTCGTTGTTTGCAAACGTATTGTCTCTTATCTTGAGTGCCACGAGATTTTATGACACAAAGTAACACCAGCGTCTGAGGAGGGATACTAGACATATAATGTCCTTGGCCTTGTTCATATTGTTCTTGCTCTTACCGTTCGAATCACACCTGTTGGAGACCAAATCTGTTACAGAGGCCATGTGTACTGGAAGTAGCGAACTTTAAATACGGATGATGCGGGCGACGACCATATAGGAGAGTTAGTACTGGTTCGTAACAGCCAACTATCCTCTTTTGACATTGTATGATTTTAATAAAAACAGATATCGGATTTAAATAATAATTCCGTGCTTGCAATATACAATCCATGCACACAAACTTATATATCCTTTGTTGAGTTGTAATTATTACTAGACAGTAATACATGCTTAGAATGAAAATATTTGCTATGATTTTAGTAACGTACAACACCAGCTTAACCCAGAGAGAGAGAGAGAGAGAGAGAGAGAGAGAGAGAGAGAGAGAGAGAGAGAGAGAGAGAGAGAGAGAGAGAGAGAGAGAGAGAGAGAGAGTGAGAGACTGCAATGTGTCAGTGTAAAGTCGTGTCAATGACCTCTTGTATTACAATGGTTTAGCATAGTTACTTACTGAAGGTCATTTAAAACAAATTATAGTTTATTTTAATTTATTTCGTTGTAAACCTCTATTTGTAAAGTACATTAAATTATGTGAAATGCTACATCGAAAGATTCAAATCATACCTTATTGGTGCTGCCAAATATTTGTATGTAGGAATTTCTACCGATGTTTGCAGCAGCAGTAGGGGAATTCTTGTCAACGTTTGCGGCGAGAGAGAGACATACACGCACAGGTAATTACATTATAAACTAGGAATTGCTTCCGACGTCTGTGAGCGAGAGAGAGAGAGAGAGAGAGAGAGAGAGAGAGAGAGAGAGAGAGAGAGAGAGAGAGAGAGAGAGAGAGAGAGAGAGAGAGAGAGAGAGAGAGAGAGAGAGAGAGAGATGGCGTTAATATTTGTCGAATAAATATAAACTTTCTAATTTCATATACATGCGCGCGGTACTGACCACAGAGAGAGAGAGAGAGAGAGGAGAGAGAGAGAGAGAGAGAGAGAGAGAGACATACACAACAAGTGTGAGAGAGAGAGAGAGAGAGCTAAAATTATTTACTCAATGTACACAGTGAGAGAGAGAGAAAGAGAGAGGGAGAGGAGAAAACGGATTGAACATAACGTTTGACAACAAGAGAGATAGTTTTACTTACATTCAAATGTGAGAGAGAGGGAGAGAGTAACAATTATGATCATATAGTTTGAATTTTCCACTACAGAAGAGAAAAAATGTTGGTAGATCTGCTCTATACACACACACAATAATGTAAGATTGGTAACCCTGATCATATATTTTAATATATACACTATATAACACACACACACACACATATCAAGTTTGAACCCGATATCGAAGTCGTCAACAGTCATATAATTTACTATACACTATAATGCGTCTGCTAATATAGTTTGAATTTCCCACCGAAGAAAAATGTTGGCAGATCTGTTCTATACACAATAATGCAAGATTGGTAACCCTGATCATATATTTTAATATACACTATAATACACATATCAAGTTTGAACCCATGCATAGGTTGGTAAACCTGATCATATAGATTTTATATACATTATAACACACAACAAATTTGAACTCATGCAAGGTTGGTAACCCTGATCATATATTTAATATATACACTATAATGCATCAAGTCGGAACCCCCCACACACCACCCACCACCCACCCAGTGATCTAGGCTCGCGAAAGGCGGCATATATTCGCGGATATGCAAATCAATTTAATTAAAAAAATAAAAATATCAAATAAAAAAAATAAAAAAAATTTATTCGCTGAAATTCGCGGGCTGATAGAAAGTGAAAGTGATCTAGGCTCGCGAAAGGCGGCATATATTCGCGGATATGCAAATCAATTTAATTAAAAAAATAAAAATATCAAATTAAAAAAATTAAAAAAATTTATTCGCTGAAATTCGCGGGCTGATAGAAAGTGAAAGTGATCTAGGCTCGCGAAAGGCGGCATATATATTCGCGGATATGCAAATCAATTTAATTAAAAAAATAAAAATATCAAATAAAAAAAATAAAAAAAAATGTATTCGCTGAAATTCGCAGGCTGATAGAAAGTGAAAGTGATCTAGGCTCGCGAAAGGCGGCATATACGCGAAAAAGTCGTGGATGCTGTGGTCCAGTAGAAAGTGAAAGTGATTGGTGCGGGACTCTATTAGTTGACATTGTGTTGCGTCAGAACCGGCATTTTCCCCCTAACAAACAAATTGAGATGCCAGTGCAATGTTGACTATATATTACTAAAGTTTTTCCTAAATCATAACATGTCTGATAACAAAGTGTTATATACTCCAAAATATACAATGTTTGTTAATGTCTAGACTCAACTAGGAGATTAGGAGAAACACTGTAACAGACACAACATGACAAGTCACTGTTTACATAATAATTGCAGTACTAAACATTAAACATTTTATAACTCGGTGAAATCTTTGTATGGTCCCTCTGTTGTATCTATTGTTTGTTTCGTCTTACAAAACATCCATTTGAATTGTTTGTCGTGTCGAAATAGAAATCAAAATCAAAACTTGTCACGAATTGTCACGTACTTGTACGTAGAATTGTCGTTCAGGGAACAGTCTAATATTCAACTGTAGCCTTTCTATTCACGTGTATTACATTGTTCCCGTCTTATCCCCTCTACAATATGCGCGACTGCTTCACGTCTGATTATTTTACTATATTATTGTATTATTATTTCAATAAAGTCACCGTCTACTCATTAAGTAATTTATATTATTCAGTCAGCACATGCAAATTACTAAGCCTTGTGATTACGTGGTTTTTACTTGTGATTCCTACAAACATTGTGTGTTGATTCTTACCTGTGCAATATTTATGTGTAAGAAGGACTCTTTTTCAGCATTATAGGTGGCATTATAGATGGAAAATACATGAGTGAAATTCCATGAAGCAAGGATCATTTTTACTTGCACTTGCAGCATTGACTCCCAATAAGTTACGTCTTGTCGTTCCTCTAGGAAAAAGCAAGCCCTGCTTGTTGAGAAAATAATGAGGGAAACCAAAATTGTGCACCTTGTTCGCAAGTTTTCAACCCCCCCCCTCGAAAAAATCCTGGGTGCCCCTCTGCATTTGGGTATGTATGGGTACTCGCGAGATGTAGCCGCGCCACATATCTGCAATATAGTGGTTCCTGGTTCTATATTATTTAAAATTACACGAATTAGTGTGTTTGCATCGCGTTTATCCACCACCTTTAGCAACCACTTCTTTATTCTCCTGTAAATTCCCCCAAGTACCCACCGAGTGTTGGTTATTCGGTCCCTGTTGTACTTCCTTCAAGTGAATGCACTTTCATCAATTTCAGTATCTCCCGGGCCGCCAATTTTTAAGCTGCTATCTATCACCCAGATAGTAAGGATCTCCCTGAACTCGTTTATTAATTTTCGCGTAGTTTTCCTGTTTATGTCAAGCTCTTTTGAAATAACTGAAATTTGATATTTCAAAATCCAAGTGATTAACACACAGATAGGCTACAGATAATGCAGGAACACACGCTTTTCCGAAAAAAGTGTCATCATGTATGTTTTCTGTAGCTCAGCAATTCCGTCTACCACATCCGAAGGTGACGTTTTTTTGTCCATTCACATTTTTTAACATATTACCATCACACTTTACACATTCTATTGAAAACGGAAAAAGATTTCAATCACAAACACATTTTCTGAAACCTTTTTTTTAATGAAACACCGAAAATTATTAACACTTTTGTATTCCATTTTAGTAAGATACGCATGTGCACAACTCTGATGAATGAATGTTAAACAAAATTAAATAGATTTAAAGATATAAACATAGATGTAAAAAAATGACAAGGTCTCACTGGCCGCTTTTAGGAAGTGAAGCAATAGTTGAAACAAGTAACAACATTTATCTTTTATCATTTCCATCATTTTCTGCATGAAAATATCGGGCTGCATGAAAAATGTCTCTCAAGCCACTTTTGGTAGCCACATACGTTTATAACCTTTGGAGAAACCACATGCTATATAACAATAGACATGTCAGAGAACAGTATCATAAAATAACCTTTTCCTGGATTTACAACCAGTGCAGGTATCCGGCAACTTCTAGTACCTTCAACACAAATGTTTCTTTATAATACGAGTAATTATACAAGTAGTTATATAAGTGATAGGTAGGTAAATAGACAGGTAGAAAGAGAGCAAAAGAGAAAAAGAGAGACAGGGGTAGATAGAGAGAATAGTAGGCCTATAGATAGTGTATGTCAGTCTCAATTATCTCATGTTTTTTCGTTTCCCTTTGTTTTTAGTTTAAAGCGAAGGTCTTGTTTCATCGCAACTGTCACACAATCTCAGGGCACTTTATATTGTATAATACTTTATAATTTATAAAAAATGTGTTACAACGTGTTATAATCGTTTATTTAAGTACTAAGTAGGCCTGTAATGTGAGCGCTGATGTTGCTTAGTATAAGTCTATGTAGGCCTACTTGTGCTTCGTATTAGGTTACTAATTAATGATGGCTACATGTTCATAGTAGTTATGTTATATCTAATAATGTGTATTTTATCTTTGTTCTTGCACTACTAATGATGGTCGTAGTGGGCATAGAAGAAACATCTGGAAATTCAGTATTCAATAAATGGTGGCCTAATAGCCTGCATGATAAATGTAACACTACAGTTAATGGGAGTCTTTCAGAATACTATGTGGAGGGACACGACTATCAAAACTCCTCAAGCTGGATTAAAAGCTAGACTGGTAGTCCTAATAGGCCTGAAGGACATGAATTCAAGAACGCTTCGGTTTGTGTTTTTTTTTTTTTTGTACAGGCGACGAACAATTTTCTTTTTCGCCAGAAAAATTTTGCGAATTACAATGATGGTACGGAGATCCAGAATTTGAACAATAGTGTAGAGACATCATATCTTAAAAACAATTCTGTTCTTGTTATGGGCAATGTCTTGCTTCAATGTAAAGCAGTACCAACGACATCTTATAGGGGAAAAAAATGTATGAATTGGTTTGAGGAAAAAGGGATAAATTTTCCAGAGGACAGCCTGAAGAATCAATTATTGCATTTATAGGAGACGTACAAGGCAATATTCAGTGAGTATGATGATAATTTAACTTTACTTAAGATAGTTGTGTTAGTGGTTATAATCAGAAACAGAATTATCACTGTTGCACACCACTATAGAAAAATTATTCCGATTAGCGCTTTCAAGCTTCTCAGCTCATCGTCAGATCGGAAATCCGTATCACTGTTGCACACCACTATAGAAAAATTGTTCCGATTAGCGCTTTCAAGCTTCTCAGCTCATCGTCAGATCGGAAATCCGTCAGATGAGCTGAGAAGCTTGAAAGCGCAAATCGGAATAATTTTTCTGTAGTGGTGTGCAACAGTGATAATTCTGTTTGATAATCTAACTGACGAAAATGAGTGTCTTGTGCGCTGGGTTACTCCATCAATATCACTGTGAATTCAACCCGATAGAATAACTTAGTACTGAGTACCGTAATGCAACCTGTAGGCAAGAATTATTCGTCTAACCTTTTGCGTATAGATTTTTCTTGTGCAATTTAAACAATAAATAACTAACGTGAAGGTCATTGACATGAAGACATAGTCTAACAATTGTAACATACTTACAAAAATCAGTGTAACACACATTTACTCATGTTGATGAACGCAACGCATTTATTGTAATCATCTTTTAATACGCTCTTTATTAATAAAAATAACTCCCAGCCTGACAGGTTTGCCTAAATTTTACATAATATGGTTTGTAGCATCCGCCATTTAGTTTTCCAAAATTTTATATCTTTGTTGACACTTCTAAAATCAAGACAAGTGACTTCATACCTCGTGCATCAAAACTGGTCCAGCCGTTTTAGTATTACAAGGGAACAAACTAACTAATGAGCATTACAAACTAACAAACAAAACTGTTGTACAAAAGTAATTAAATATGGTTATTTAACAGAATACAAAATTCCTTAAATTATTATAAAATACACATTATAAGATATAACATAACTATTATGAACATGCAGCCATCATTAATTAGTAACCTAATACCGAAGCACAGGTAGGAATTCATAGACTTAGGCCTATATCAAGTAACATCAGCGCTCTCATTACAGCCTATTTAGTACTTAAATAAACGATTATAACGCAATGTAACACATTTGTTATCAATTATAAAGTACTCAAGTAAATATTATAAAAAGTAATATAGTAGTTACCAAAAAGAAACTTATGTGAACTGTACAAACGTAACGTATTGTGTCGAATTATATGTAGCGTGCTGCCGCGCATTTAATTGATGCTCTATGCAAATTATGTCATGTGACTTCTAAATAATGAAGTATGGTAAAAAATGTATACAGCCGCCCTCCGTCACTGTAACTCTCTCTCATTTTCTTACTCTCACTCACTCCCCCCCACTCTCTCTCTCTCTCTCTCTCTCCTTATTCATTTTATTTCTTTCCTCATTTTTGTTCAAGAATGAGCCAAGGAACTTAAGTGCATTTACACATGCCGGACAACCCTAAGGGTGCCTCTGTAAGAAACAATAAAATTTCTCAAGTGTTTATGAAGTATGAAGGGCACTAGCCTTTTCTACAAACGTTATGCACAGTTTAATCTGGGTTGTGGCATCGGAAACTCAGAAATGGTTAATACACGTCAGCCACTGCTGTGTATAGTGATAATGTGTTGTGTCTATTCAGCGTAACACCACAGGTCTCCAGCCTCCAGCACAGAGATAAGATTTCTCATTCATCTGAATCCCGCCAAGAGTATTCAAGGTCAAATAACATTCCTAATGTGTAATGGCACAGCCATGTATGTTTACAAAACGTACTACTGTTTTAGCTGACATATATACAGATCTACGTCTGAACTAATGCAACCTCTTAATTATCTGTACAACAGTTGTCTGTTTTTACCTTTCCACCAAACGTGTTGGTAGGCTGACGTGTTCGTACTCCTATTATTAAACTGAAATCAGAAAATTCTACACTAAGTTAAACCTAGGTAGGAAACCCTTTAAGCCCAGGACAACAGCTTGTCGTGACACTGATGGCACACTACTTACAGACAAGGGGAAAGAACTTTGAAGCTCTTCTTTCTAAGAATGACGAGGTGAACAACTATGTACCACCTCTGCTAGAGGAACATAAACACATCGAGCCTCCGGATGAAGATAATATGATAGCTGCAATAGAAAGCCTTAAAAACAACAAAGCTCCTGGTTCTGATGATCTTCCTGCGGAGCTTTGCACAAACGGTGGCCCAGAGCTGGTTAAAACCCTTCAACACCTTGTCATTGATATATGGATAGAAGAGAAACTGCCAACAGCCTGGCAGAAGACAGTTATATGTTCCACATACTGATCAGGCGATTGGTCGATATCAGTGTGGATTTAAAAGAGGAAAATCGACAATAGACCAGGTTTTCACACTCCGACAATTTCTGGAGAAAGGTAGGGACCATAAACTACAAACCCATCACTTCTTCATAGATTTCAGAAATGCATACGACAGCATTGACAGAAAAGAACTTTACACTGCTTTTGAAGAACTGGGCATACCAAAGAAATTAATAAGATTGTGTAGGATGACAATGCTGACAGTGAATGGCATGGTGAACATTCAGAATGACTTATCAGGAGAGTTCGACTATGGAAAGGGAGTTCTCCAGGGCAATGCTCTTGCTTGCCTCCTCTTCGTTCTTGCCTTAGAAAAAGCTATTAGAGATGCTGGAATAATTCCTCTGGGGCTGTATTCAACAGGTTGGTGCAGGTCCTAGGCTACGCCGATGACCTAGATATAATCGGGAGGTCCTTTCGAGCAGTCACTGAAGCCTTTCTTGCTCTTGAAGGTCCTGCAAGTAGGCTGGGTCTCATAATAAAATGAAAGCAAGACAAAATACATGGCTACAGGACAGGAGGCTAGAGAAGGAGAGCACATCCAAATTGGCATCTATTCCTTCAAAAAAGTCAAAAACTTTGTTTATTTAGGATGAAAAGTTAACTCCGATGGGGAAACAACAGAAGAAATAAAGCGAAGAATCACCTCAGCTAATAGGTGCTTCTTTGGTCTCAGACCCCAAAGAGAGCAGAATAATTTCCAGGAGCATCAAGCTGCTTTTGTATAAAAAACTGATCCGCCCAGTTCTCACCTTTGGTTCTGAGACCTGGACCATTTCTAGAAAGTCTGAGTCAAGCCTGCTGGTTCATGAACGCAAAATCCTCCGCAGTATATATTTGGTCCAATATGTGTAGGTGGTGAATGGAGGAAAAGAACCAACCAAGAACTGAACACTCTTCTGAATGAACCAGATATTGTGAAAATTATAAAACTTGGTAGACTCAGGTGGGCTGGACACGTGATCAGAATGGGGGAGAATGAAATACCAAGAAAGGCACACACAGGACAGATCTATGGCACCAGGAGAGTTGGTAGACCCAAACTACGTTGGGAAGACGGTGTGAACTACGATGTGAGCCATATCCTTGGGACCCGGAACTAGAGAGCAGCTGCACTTGACCGGGACAACTGGCGGAGGCTGAGGATGCCTTTGAGGACGCCTTGACTCAGTAATGGGTTGTTGCGCCGCTGAACTGAACATTATTATTAAACATTATTATGTAGTTACTATTATTAACATTAGTTATTAATATTGCATGGTAATGTTGATTTCCAGGTCAAACGTAAAGTTACCTGTATTTTCTCTCTCTATGCGTTTATCTTTGAATAGGTTTTTTGCAGTAGCTTCTCCGCTGTTCTTTTATATTGGCATCGTCTATTCTTTTACTTGTTACAAATATTCTTGTAATGTTTTAAGTTTGAACACATATATAATTGATATTTGTTTCTATTTGTTTTTAATCCTTCTAGATTTTATTTACGTATTTATTCGTGTCGTACTTACATTGCTGTATTCTGGCTTTGCTTATTTGAGGATACTTGTCTCTTAATTGTGTAGTCCCGTTTTCTGTCTGTATTGTGTTACACGTATATCTTTATTTATCTATTGTTACACTATTTTCACTTAAATTACGGGTTTGTGGTTACTCCAGAGGTTTTTTCTTATAATATATTTTTTACTTTTAGCTAGGCAGTCTCTGCATGCCTCATTGGTTTATTGCCGACCGACAATTTTCCTCTTCACTCTTATATCCGCATTTTGCTTATATGACATGTCTATTCTTAAACACCATCATGTTTGTATGACTTTATTTTGATGTACACCTTTCCAGGTTTAGTTCTACTTTAGCTGCAAGAATCTACTTACTGTGAAAATCATTCTCTGGGGAGCTCGTAGAGTCTTTAATTGTTTGGAAATGTCGTAGAGTCCACCTAGCAATAATTAAGATGTAGTCTACTTGACTGGAAAAGCTACCACTAGGGAAACGTCATGAACACATTATCTTACGTGATGATGAACGTCTGGCTTACAAATAATAAAGGTTGTTATCAGAACTGAAGTAAATTTATTGCTCACTTATTCATTTTGTGACCTTAATCCATTTTTTCCATAATTCTGATTCTCTAGCCGTTCTTTTAATTTTTTTATTTAAAAGTCTATAAGTATAGTTACTCTTTGTGTTAACAGTTTTTTTACTGTCTCTTTCCAGTATTGCATAAAATTCTTCTTAATTGTGTCATCAAACTCCGAAATTGAGTCGTTTACTTGCTCTGTATATATTCATGTTAAAGAGTTGTAAGGGCGTAGTTCAAGAACTAGTGAAACCCGCTGCTAGCTTAATACTGCATCACTTACACTTTTATTTTCCGTGATAGCTACACCAGTTCTTGAGCATTTTAAATTTTATAAATAAACCATTATTATCTATAGAATCTTTGTACAGACGAGACTAACACACGTGAACATTGGTTTGCAATGGGGTACGGCATAGGAATCCTCGGTACTTCTTACAAATAAAATTAGGCAGTGGCACATCTACGGGCAATCTCAAGGGATCAATTCCCTCTCCAAAGCTAGTAATTAGTTTTCACTCAACACAGGCCAATATCTGAGCCTGCTGCATGTATCAAACTGCAACTGTCAAACCGCTCACAAATAGCTGTTGAAATAAAGGCATTAACAATATTTTGTAAATTTGTGAAAGTAAATCAAAGTTTCATTAATAATGACTATAAATTAAAATGTAATAATTAACGTTGAATTGAAAAAACAGATTACTGAATAGCTTCACGAAGCGGATTGTGTTAAATAAACGGGAATATGATTCTTCTAGATATGCTGTCGATTAGAGGGGTTTGAACCACAAAAATTATAACTAGTCTAAAAGTTCCTAACTAAAGAGGACTCTCTGGGGCAAACAATTTATTTTTGCTAACACGTTTTGTGCGCAGTGAAGAATCCGCTCTTTCGTTTTTATTGTTGCCTAAGACCTCATTTATATTAAAACAATTGTTAGTTTTACTGTGGTTGATGCAGTTTCGTGTGTTATTCCCTGGTAGTAAATAATATACTACCTTTTCCCATCTAAGTTTGTGTTTTCGAATCGGTCTTCCTTATTTATCTTTGCTTTATTTCTCTTCTACCTTCAACATTTGTTTTAGCCTTTTGCCTGCTCGTTTTATATCTCGTTACACCCATAATTTTGTATTGTGTTGAATTTTCCATTCTGTTTTATTAATTTACTTTCAATTACATAAAACTATTATTTATAGGAAAACAAATATTTAAAAATGTCATAGAAACAACAGTGTTATTTAGACACATTAAAGTACAAGTTTCTCTTGCATCATATCTTCGTTTACAAAAGTCTACGGCAACTAAATGTAGAATGTCATTATAGGCTAATTGATATTTTAAAATACGAATTACAGTTTGCGAACACAATGAGAGAAAAATTATAAACAATGTGAGCGAAATATAGGTTTATGTTAGAGCATTCCATTACAAATTTATTCTAATTTCCTTACTTTATAAATACGCAAAATTAAAATTTTTTGGAAGGCACTTTTGACATTTTCCTTCCGGTTACGTCTTGCTTGTGACAGTTTGGTAACTATTGTGTCTCCTGAATATGTTACTTTCATAACGCACGGCAATGCGATAGTGGGGTTGCCACCTTCGGGCTTAACGTCCAGCCCAATTTCTGTAGGTTGTCTCACATAAACTGACTATCTTATCATACTAAAGAGACCATATATCCCTGTACACAATAGTACAACCCAATAAATCCAACTTAATTTGCGCCTATAATATTCCAAAGATAAGAGAGTCCAGAACCATTTGCCTTACGCCTCAACTTGGTACTGTTGGCTACTACTGATCTTCAAATAATATTTATCGACCTTCCAGTCTAAATCCATACTGTTCAGCATCAGAAGAGTAACCTCTTGTAAGATATGGGACTTCACCCCGCAGAACCGTCTTGGCTGGAGAGAGGTTGAAGGCTTCTTTCAAACATTACTTCATTCAACACTAAGAATTTGAGGACAAGTCCTAGTTAACCTGGTACAACGAATACCCAACCCATTTTTTAAATCAACGAGTAAAGAAACACCCATGAAGTTCTACAAGGTCTATGGGTATGAGAATTTCGACTTCTGAGAACGAAATCCCAGAGCAGTTGTTTTCAAGCGGTCTCAGACGCGTGATATATGATGTACTCTTCACAAATACTGATCGCAAAAGAAATCTCGATGTACTGCAGGAACTGAATATTATGTGTATATTTGATAGGACTGCCCATTATAGGCTAAAATGGTTGGAACTTTTAACCGAAACGATGACTGAAGCATTCTCAAACAACTATTGAATTGTAAGCAGAAATCGACGGAGAGGTGTGGGGCGTCCCAAGAAGCATTGGAATAACCAGCTCTAGTCTATCTGCTTGGGGCCGGAACAAACTACTTTTGTATAACCCTTGCTGATGATAATGGTTTTTACTTTTGACGTTTCCATTTATTTGCTTTTCCTCTAATTTATGGAGTGGTAAATGAGTTTAGTGAAGATATCCAATGTGGTTCTTACTAATATATTAATAAAAAATAGTTACTGAAATGTTGTCCTTGATGTGATGAATTATTAGAAAGCTAAATAAGTGTAGTGAGAATATTTCATTTTAGATCATTACAAGCAGAGTACATAATTATATCAATTTTAACAAAAATATTTATTTTGAGAAAGTAATGAATGATAAATTTGTGATTAAAAAGAATTATAAACAACAATTTTGAGAAATTCAAAATTCTAATAAAATGAAGTCTTTAAAGTTCAAAATAAAGGTAGCTAATACAAAGTTAAACTGCAGTTTGATTGAATAAGTCAGTATTTATTATCTATTTGACAATTATAAAATGTTAATAATTATGATAATTTGGTTAACCGATAGCGTTAATCTTTTTGAAATTTAAAAATCTTATGGGCACATTCAAGTTAGAATTTTAAAGCCTAAAAGTGGTGTTACAGCTAATAATAAGAAAACAACAGAGTAAAAATGTTTTTCAATTTAAAAAAATCATAAGGCGGGGAAAAATAAGTTATGCATATACAAATGTCTTGATAATGATCTGCATCAAAGTAGAGCATCAGTATCATAACAAATTAGGACCGAGAGTAATTCGGGTACAAGAATATTTGGATATCCAAAGACACATAAAATTTGTAATAAAATATATTAAAATATGAGGTTGGGTTCATACACTGTTTAGATATATACTTCAGTAGAGTCAGTACTGTCAAATACTTATTTGCGGTTTCTTTAATATAGCCTATGTTTTCAGTACACTTATCACACTGTACACAAAAGTGCAAGTCACAATAAAATACTCAGTGTAAAAAGGGAATATTTTAAAAATGTATTTATATCTTTTAATGTTGGGACATAACAAGCATAGTAACAAATTGTTACAAAATATAGTTATAATAAGCTAACAGTTTTGGTATTTATTTGGTGCTAATTCTGTGCATGCTACATATTTTGTAATAAAACATTTTGGACATATATTATTAGAGGGCACAGCTACATAATTAGGTCTAGACAAAATTATAATCTAATCCCAAACAAAGAACTTAATTATCAATTGCAGTACTTTCATTGCCAAATAAGTATGTAAAAAAGATCATTGTGTATGTGTAAACAGTTAACAATCTAATACACACTCGATCAAAAGGATGGCAGTCGGCATCAGTGGTTATTAATTTATGTGTGTAGTTACGTTTTTGTCATGTTATTGTACATAATTAAACAACGACTATACCGACAGCAAAATGACGACGACACGATAGGCCGATTCACTTCAAGCTGCGTTTCATGAATACTAATTGTGACTACACAGTGTCAACGTGTATTCAGTACGGTAGTCTAAGCTTATTAAAGGTCTAATCTGATTGGCGCACAGATATAGTGTTGGAAACTGCTGCGTAATTAAATACAAGTTATTAGGCCTACATCAAAGGCTTCTGATTGTCATGCTTGTGCTCAAGCCAATACTACAGACACATCTAGTGAATGAATACACAGTATTGATTTTTTGAGGACGTAAAACAAATTGGTATTCATAACACAGAATGTAATGCCCTTATTTTCCAAAAGAACAATAATGAAAACTACTCGTACCATTTTAAAAGTGTTTTTTTTTTGAAGAAATTAAATACAAAATGCTAGCGAATGTTTTTAACATGATTATAAATAGAATGAACTGAATGACAAGGAACTAACAAACTGTATAAAACATTTTGATTATTTACTTACCTGGACTGAATTACTACCTGATTTGACTTGAATTGTAAATTTTAAAATATGAGTTTTCGTTATTTAAAGCGTATCAGAGAAGAACACATGACTTTAAATTCTTGTGAATCAACGGCACTTTTAATCTTAATTTAAATTAAAACTTTGTAGTTCATACTTAATACAAATACAAATACATTACAAAACGCAATCGAATTTGAGTATCTTATTTTAACAGCAGAATAAAGTAAATAGGTACATTTCATTTAATGTTACGGTATTCTATACAATGTTTCCCACAATAAGCAAAGTCTAAAAAAGGTTGTATCTATCAAATATCCACGATTGGAGTCTTCAACATCAGATTGTTGAAATCTCATGAGTTTATATGTGTGTATGGGTGTGCGCACTCGTTTATCCCAGGTCATAAACTTAATACCAATAATACAATACTGGCAACGGAATATTTGCTAAACTTGAAGCATTTTAAACTAATAAACACTAAATTAGGTGATCATTACTTCTGTTCTTATAAAACTTACGTGAACACTGAAATATTTCTGGAATATTTGTGTAAATATGTAATAAAGTAGGAGTAGTAATCTAAATACTTGTTAGACTGTTACGTATAATTTACTGATGATAATTAGGTATATCAGAAAATGTAAATAAATTATCTAAAATGGACATTATTTAAAAATATCACTCGTTTTTACGTGGATATAAGTCATGGCTTCTTTCGTTCATCAACCTGTCTGGTGTTTATAATCACATAACAGTTGTGACTACTTACGCAAGGCCACACGTTGAATGAAATCGAGTTTGTTTATTAAACACTCTTGGAGTGGACTGAATATTATGTCTTCAACTGTATACACAAGAGCTGGTTTCTGTTATAAATAGTTCTCCTTGATAGTACTACATCTGACAATTGCTGCATACCTTCATGAAACAATTTTGTTAGTCATCAGTACGAAAACTTTTACACACGACAATTATAGGAAGCAATTCGAACTAACCAATTACCCGCCGTGAATTGATCACAAGACATATCTGGATGTTATCGAGGAATAGTTATTTTCAGGACAAAAATCTCGTAACAAACAGAATTTTCGTAAGAATGTATACAACTATTTTTTCAGGTTACAAATAAAACTTTTCCATGAGAGATTATTGTCTATTATGAAGCCAAGATATTTCATTTGTTTAGTTGTCACCAAGCACCTTGACAAGTTGCTTGACATGTTTGACATGATGCTTCATAAAAAAACAATATCAAAATTCAACCTAGACTCTCAAAAAGAAAATCATATTTTTTCACTTAAAACCATACTGTATTTTACTAAATCAATACTTTATCTAAATCGACAATCATTTAACCGGGAAATAAAAAAATACATACAATAGTTATTTATTTTTAATTTACTGTTTTAATAAACAACGTGTCATGGCTGACACCTCTCTGAAGAGTGCTCGGCGGGGAAAGTTGTGACAGGACTACTTGCCCAAACTTACTGTCTAGTGTAAACGGAGTTTCATACATCTGTCGGAATAAATTACGACATTAGCTCGTGCAAGCATGTAGTGAACACTTGCACAATCTCTCGCGGTAAAAACGGCGTCTTAGTGCAAACACCTACTGGACACTGCTTGCGTATTTCCTGTCAAAATTTTCTCGCAGTGTAAACGTAGCTTAACAGTCGCATATTCATTCACTAGCCTCTCCCCCTCCTCAGACGGCTCGGTAGTAACACTAATGCACGTACTACTCATTATTTTACTCTATCTCTCTGCCTTCTTGCCCCTCTCTCTCTCTCTCTCTCTCTCTCTCTCTCTCTCTCTCTCTCTCTCTCTCTCTATCTCTCTCTCTTTCTCTCTCTCTCCCTCCCCCCGTCATACTCTAATAGAAATTAAATTTTAAATGACAATCAAATTTTAAATATTTTTACCCTGTCACTAACCCCTCTCACTTACTCTTTCTCTCTGTCCTTCCCTGTCGCTCACTCACGCTCACTCTTTCCCACACCATGTGTCCTTTTGTTATAACTCTCTCTAACCCTTTGACAGACAGATATAACTTTTTCATATAAGTGTTATTCTCTCTCACTCACAACACACACACACACACACACACACACACACACACACACACTTTCTCTTTCTTCACAGAAAAATTAAACTGTTGTAAAGAATCAAATTTTTAACATTTTCGCCCCGATCTCTCTCCTCTTCCTCTACCACTTTTTCTTTTGATTTATGATATGCACTATTGTAAAGCACACATCAAACGGTTTATAAAGAGAATAAAATCAAAAGTGGGGAAGGTAAGGGAAAGAAAAATGAGGGAAGTGGGAAAATGAACTTATAAGTGAACATATGAATATGAGAGAAACACAAGCGAATAATTAAAAAAGGACATAAACTTTGACCCACTTAGCACAGTCTGAATCAGGCTTGGATTGCGTTTGTTATTTGACCCTGTGCGTTTATGCTATGACAGTGTTGCCATATCCACGGATTCCACAATGATTACAAACTAAATGAAAAAAAGGCGCGCAGAGTGTATACAGACGATGGTAGTACTACGTGGTGGACAAACCATGAACTACATATTGAATATCAATTTTCAAAAGTCTGTCAATTTGGCACCCGCAGGTAAAAACTAAAAAACTCGTGGTGCCAAAATAACGAGTTGAAAGTTAAAAAAATTAAGATTTCTCATTAGCGATGTGGCCATAAAGGGTCTTTGTGGAACTTATAAACTTTTATTCTACAGAACACATTTTCTATAAGGGATTACATTTTGGCGTCCGATATACGGACATCAAAATCTAACAGACGCCACGACGATGATAAAATTTTTTAAGACGGATGCACAAATGTTAACATAACATATATATATATATATATATATATATATTGTTACGACACAAATAGCCAACCCAGTACCAGGGATAAAAATATATTTATAAATGTAAAAATACTTCTTATCAAATAAACTGATTGATTTAATTAAAATATAAGGAATATGACTCGACAAACGACAACTTTGACCTAACCCAAGTGATTGACCCAACAACAGGAAACAAATGAAGAAGGGAACCACACAAATAACCAACGAGAATAAGAAAGTAATAAACCCAAACCAAAAGGAAACAAGTTCATGGGTTTAAACGACCCCAAAATACCCAAGGAACAGGATGGAAAAACCCAATGTATTAATCAAATAATGAAAATGAAAAGGAGGGTGATAAGCACAAGTGAAAACCAATAATGGTTCACAAAACAAGTAATAAAGCACTCAAGAAGAATATTGAAACCAAAACAATGGTTATCCGGAGAAAGGAAAGGTAACGGTTACTACCCATTAATAGACAAAATGACCTAGTGAAGAAACATTACTAAGGATTAAGGTGATAAAAAGGCAACCTAAACCACAGATAAAATTGTTATTAGTTATTAAGTATTAATTGTCATTAGTATTAAGGATATGAAAGAGAAATAAGTATAGGGATCACCCACCAGAAAACAAATAGTATAAACAGTGATACAGCGCAATGGTGTGGGTGTAAAAACCCCAAAGTGAAGTGTTACGCTAGTTAAATTATAATTAACAATAAATAATTTAAAAGTGAAGGTAAGATAAAAGTGGGAAATTAACAGTGAGTAAATAGCTGGTGAAAAATAGTATTAAGTGTGAATTATAGAATAAGGTATGGTAAACACTAGAAGTGATGATGACTTTATTATTTAAGAAAAGATGCTCAATAGAGTTAAGTTTAATTATAGCCGGTAGTAAGTAAAAAGGGAGGATTCCAGATAAGAATAAATTGAAGGTGTTAACATGGAGAGAATTTAAAAATTGTTTAAAGATTAAGAAATCAAAAACTAACAAAGACACCTAAGTTATAAGGGACTGTTATCAATTTAATAAAAAGTGATGTTGTTTATCACTACAAAAATAATATGTGTTGTAAACAAAAAATTAGCAAATAAGGATAAGTTGGAAGGAAGTGATGATATTTCTTAATCAAAATAATAACTCTAATAACTTATAAAAAAATTGTTCATGTTAATGTTATGAATAGGATATGGCTGAATGAAATTTGCAGTCCATAAGCCTAATGTTATGTTTTAAAGATTAAAATAGAGAAAGCAATATTGACAAGTAAACAACACACCAACAGACTCAAAATACAACACAACCAATAAAAATAACAAAGTAAAGCCCAATAGGCTGAAACAAAATGTGATTTGAATGAAATAAGTAAAATACTATAATGGCTACTCAGGCCTAGAAAAAACATAACTGTCAGAACCAAACAACCAAAAATTATAACAAATTGAATAAGAATTTAGAAAATCTGAGGTGAAGGAATCACCAAGAATAAATTGTAAATCATTTATAACACAAAATATTGTAATAGGCATTATTATACAAAAAGAAATGTAAGTAACAAGCTTTAACATAATTGTAAAAACTTAAAATCTGAAATTACCCAAGCTTGTGGGGTATCAAAATAATCTATGAACGAGAATAAATACTATAGTGACAATATTTAATAACCAGGAAGGAAGATGGAGGAATAACAGCAATCAGAAGATATACGAAGAATTCGAATTTTGATAACAATACATCATCTCAAAATCAACCAATCAGAATTGTACCGTTGCCATGGGAACGGCGGTTGAAGACGAGATTACCGTTGGAATTAAGAAGAAGCGAAGCGTCATTAAGCCGATGCAGATGCAAATATTTGGAAGAACGTTTTTCAGTGTAAATTAATGCAAACAGTTGTTAAAAGTTGCTGAACTTGATCGTTGGAGAAGCAGATGACCGTTGTAGCAGATAATTCAAGACCCAAGGCCAATTAAATAGAAAATATCTTTGAAAAGAATGTCAAGACCCATGAGGAAGCCGACGACCAATCTTTTGAAGCCCAAAATCCATGAAAACTGAATTCATGCAGCCACATCCTACCCGATTAAACAACGAAGGCACCTAGACACGTTGAGGTGTTAAGTACCATCAAATTATTTATTTTCCACCAACCCGAATCACTTTAAATAATTTTAAAAGGTAAATTTACCGCACTATAGAAACAATATTTCTCTTTCATAGAATATTTTAGCAAATTAAAACTTAATAGAAACTTGTTAACATTGAATAACCTATGAATTAAACACGAACTTACAAAACACTTTTACGACACAACACAACAGATTGTAACAGCACACATTATTATTTATGTACACTTAGATTAAGGTAATATATATTTTTATTGTAACCATTGGAGTTCTTTAACTCATAGCCAAAAGGATACACAATTTGGGAAACCAAAAATAACTGTAATACGCTTAACGTAAGCAGCAATGCAAGGTTAAATGGTTCCTAAATCCCTTCGCCAAACCTGAAGGCAAGATCTCATGTAATCAGTCGGTGCGAATTTATAATTGTATTATTGTAAATGTTGAATGTTTTCAGTTATCACCCATTAAAAAATATTTATTACAGGCAGTAACCGTCGTTATCATTTCATAGGGAGTGCTATATATCAATTACTTGTGTTTAAGAATAAATCGTAGCAGCAAACAGGTGGTCAGTCACACAGCAGAAGCGACGATTGGGACGGCCGTGCGAGCGGGAACTATTTGAATGCACCATCCCGCAACGCTGATAACTTGTTTAACCATAATTTTAGTTGTTTTGTAAAACGACTTGGCGCCACCCGGGATTATAACACCCCTATAAATAACAGGTAAGGTTACTGCCGTAGTATACAGGTGATTATATCTACGCTACGAACATCGCTAGCCACAACATTACTGTAACGACCCAGTGCGAGGCGAACGCACTAATCATACAAAACACATACAAATTGTACACATTTTGCAGGTACCAACCGATCTATTCGTTACAGATTGACGAATACCAGGTGAGGCTTGAACGAAGACGAGGGCGTCCCTTTATTTATACGTTACATATTGGCGACCAACCGGTGAGGCCGTAAAAGAAGGCCAACGGCGGCTATGAAGAGACACTCAATGGTTACCAGGAAGGACAAACAGAAAGGAATTGAAGGGGAAGATCAACCGGAAGAGATGGAAGAAATTGAAGAAATAATCGGGGAGCTAGTCGAAGAAGATGTTCAGGAAAACCAACCAGGAAACCCAACTCAACCAGAACCGGAAGTGGAAGTAATGGTAGGGGACCAACCTAGCAAACCCACTCAGAAAGAAGACCTGAGCACGCAGGAGATGCTCAGGAGGATGATGGAACAAATGTACCAAGACAAGGAAGAGAGAAGACAGGACAAGGAAGAATTGAATACAAAATTAGAATCACTGCAAAAGGGAAGGAAACAAGACAGAGAATTCTTGAATAAAAAATTAGAATCATTGCAAGCGGGAAGGAGAGAAGACAAGGAAGAATTGAATAAAAAATTAGAATCATTGAGAAGGGAAGACAGGGAATTCCTGAATGAAAAACTGGACCAAAACAATGAAGAATTGAAGAAACAAATCAAGGAGGACCTAGAGCTCCTGAATAACAAAATGGAAAACAACCGAGAGGCGTTAGAAAAGAAGAGCGAGGAGCTGAAGAAACAAATAAAAAAGGATCTTGACGTGTTAAATAACAAGATTGAAAATAATTGTGAAACACTCCAAAAACAATTGAAGGAAGAAGGCGAGAAATCAAAGGAGGAATGGAGGCAACAGTTGGCGGAATGTAAAGAGGAAATCAAACAGACTATAACTGAGACGAACGAAACAGTAATACATGTCCAGGAAGAGTTGACTGAAAAAATAAACCACGTCCAAGAGGAAGGAATTCTCAGGATCCAGGAACTACAGAAGAACACCACCGAAGAATGTAGTAAAAATAAACAGGAGGTGCTTCAGGAGCTGAAGGAGAGGCACAAGGAAATCCAAACTGATGTCAGCGAACGCGTTGAAAGGGTATATACCACTATCAACAAGATTGACGAGAAAACGCAAGAAAATAAAGAAAAAATTAGAGAAATCAGTCAGAAGGAGAAACAGATGCAAGAGGAACTAGACGCTTTGAGGGAGAAGCCTTGCAGTAGCACTCACATCTTTACAAACGAAAATAGGGAAGTGATCAACTTTAAGAGTTATTGAAGAAACCCCATAGAATTTCTGAAAAGGGTGGAGGAGCTCATAGAGAGAAATAGAGATACCAGATGGACAACGGTGAGAAGTCTTATCGATGAGATGTTTCGAGACACGAACGACAATTGGTGGACAGCCACACGACCAGAAATCAGCTGTACACTAGAGTTCAAAACCTTGTTTCGCGAAAAATACTGGTCAGAATCGACCCAGAATGTGGTAAGAAACGACATAAGCAACGGAAGATATGAGCCACAGGCAGGGCATACACTAACATCATACTTCTTGGGAAAGGTCTGTCTAGCTCGAAACCTCGAACCAAAGATACCCGAAGAGTCCCTAGTCATTCAACTGGGATATCACTATGAAGACGCCATACAGAGGGCCAGGAGACAGGGACAAATAAAGACCATACAGGGAATGGCCAACTTGCTGGAAGACCATGAAAACGACAGCCAGTATAAGAAGAATCGTATGATCAACCAAAAGTACAACCGGGGGAATGAAAATTACAATGTGCCAAGCTACAACTTGCCCTACAGTAATACCCAGAACAACAACCGGAACATAATGAACCGAAACCCAAACAGTTACCCAGGGGACCAACCATTCCATCGGAATCAACCCAACTACAATCAAGGTAACCAACCAAGCAACAGAGATCATCCGAGTTACAACCAGGGGAACCAACCTAGTAACAGAAATGCACAAAACCCTAGCGCACCCCATAATAACAACAGGGGAATAGAACAAGTTAGAAATTCAAATGGTCACCCGAATAATCACAATTACTATGGCAACCGGTACGACCCGAATTACCAATATAACAGGGGAAACAGGAGTAACCAGAATAGGGGCGACATGAGGCACCAAGTCAATTTTATCAGCGGGAGGAGACAGAACAACCATCGGCGATATTGTCCCATTACGAGAACCAGCACAGTGTACAACGATTCCCAATATGACTGTAACCCCACTTTATCTCGAGCAGTAAAAAAAAAGAATATTTCTTTTTTGTAAAGAAGGGCCACAAGTTAATTAAAACTAGGCTAAGGCCTAGAGAAGCTAAAAATTGCGCTGGATCCAGTGAGACGGGACTTGCAATGAAAACTCAAGAATTAAATAATTAACAAATCCCTTTTTATTATTCTATCTCATAACAATTTAATAATAAATGAATAAAACAGTGATCTATAATTCCCCTTTAAATAGTTAAATAAATAAGTATACTCTCTCAACAACGCCACCTGAAAAATATTAACTGAATCCAAGAAAATAATTGCTATGTCACTCTGTCAGTGAATTGAAATTTAAAATAATAATTAACCTTGAAATAGAGCTCCCATTAAACTATCTAATAAAATATAAAAATTTATTTTATATTTTCCTTTTAGAATACTGTATATAAATTAATGAAGATAAATGATTTCATTCCTTGTTACTATTAATAATAAAATAATTACTCAACAAATTAAATAAATTTTAAAGGTGACAATTCCTATACTTGTTATAAGGTTAAATAAAATAAATAATTTCTTTAAAGAAATGATCAGCAACGATTATTGAGATAGAATACCTCCCTTAAAAACAAATGAAAAGGACATACCCACATGACTACCTGTGTTAACTTTCTGTTGTAAAAGACATTGAACAATAAATCCCTATATCCCAAGTTCCCACCAAAAGTACAGTAAATGCATAATATTTATATATCCCCCAAAATGTACACAGAAATATACACACATAACATGTTCCACAAGACAAAAATACATTATACAATAGTATACATAAAATACATAGGTCTCTTGCCACGCCCTTTTTTTATATTACCCTTCTGGTGTATATAAATTCTAACTTTTCTTTATACGAATCCCAATTAGGATTAGAAATTTACTTTTATAATTGTACCCACATGGTGTGGGTTAATTGCACGTCATGTGTATAAGAGAATGCTAAAGCCCACAGTGGTCCCCAGGACATAAAAATTTAAAACTAAGTGCCTAAGTGGCTAAGTGCTTAAGTACTTAATTACAGTGAGAAATAAAAATTGTTTAAAATAATGAACGCCCCCCAGTTATCATAATTAGTATAAAGAATTTATATATACTTAAATAGGGCCAATTAATGAAAAGAGAAAAATTGCACAATATTAGCACCTTATAAAAAAATACACTTGGGTCAGAGACGGACATGTTCATTCAACTTTCGGCTTGTCTCAACAAACTTGTCTCAACAAACTTGTCTCGACAAACAAGTTGAAAGGTGTTTCGACATGCATAGCTTGGTTGAAACTAGTTAAAAATTCACCTACCTCCCCAGTAATCTTTTTATACAAATGAAATAAACTGATTTTTAATCTAAGAGAAAATATATATATTTTTATACGTGGTGAATTGAACATGAGAAATTACTAATAGCAAAAACTGACTTAAAATCTGTAGAGAAACCCCTATAATGAAATGAGTGGAAATCTATGTTGGATGCTGTCTTGTAACCATATCAGTCTCTGAACTGACAATCTACTATAAATATACTGAAATTTTACAATTAATTTTTTACTCAGTGTACACACTAAACTGTCCCAGCAATTGGGGATCCAAATGAATGTTTAACTTGAAATGTAGAAACTGATGGTTATGTATAACTGTTCACGGGGTGTGGTGCCGTGTTGACTCTACGTGTAAATTATAAATGGTTGTTTTTCACCTGTGGTTTGGTCCATGAAGGGTGGTCTCTTTTATTAGTAAAGTGGCGATCTCATGATTGGCATTTTGAGGTGTTGTTGTGGTGATCTAATTCTCTCTCTGGTATCGAGTGGAGCTTCTTGATGTTCAACGTTCAGCCATGCAGCAGGACTTTCTTCTCTGTTCGGCGGACCCTGCTTACACATTATATTTTTAGTCAGAGACCACACACAAATGCCCCCACTGTTTGGACACCCTCCAAAATACATAATATATAAAGTCAACCTCTAGTTATGTGTTACATAATAAACGTGATGAAATTTATTTGGCCAACATGCCTTATTTAAAAATCTCTATACAATAATTCTTTATAATTTTGCACCTCACCTAATGTGAGTTACTTGTTTGCAATATAACAATTTATTTTGGCTCTGTAACATCTCATAAACTTATTACTTAGAGTGAATTTGTAGATACCACGTGGTGAAGAATTTGTTTAAAACACATAGTTTTTTACTACACATAATTAGATAATACAATTAATTTGAATGGGACATCATTTACATTTAAAACGTGCCTGAGTAAGTTCCCATATATATGTATAAGGTTTTACTGCTAATCTTAGCAAAATCTTATATCACTTACTAACGACGCATGGTGCAATAGGTTAAGTGCGCAACACAATCTCGTTACATCGGTGTTAATTAAAGTTTAAACTTAATTATTTTGTGGTCAATGTACTCTACTTTATAGTGCCGAGATTCTGACACCCAAATAATCTAGTTTCATTAGATTTAAAAAAACTTTACGAACAATTGCGTATTGCACTTATACACGATGCACTAAGTGGGCATGCTTACTCAGGCTTACTTAAAACAGTTTTCTCCAACGAAATATTTTTGTTAATTGATATGAAAGTAATTTGACAGACTTACCGCAGTCGTGAAGAGAAATTAGCTACTCATAGCCAGAAGACTTAGGCGTGTAGGATCATCTCTCTACCAGAGAGAAAAAGATTGCGACCGGCACCAACGAAGGATGTTGTGAGACGAAAAAAAAATGGAAGTCCTTCGTTCTGGTTTACCTACCGAACTTCTCGGCAGAAAGCAGCACTTGGAATTTTGATACCACAGCAAGCCGATAGATGCCGATAGCGATCGGGCTCTGTGAATTAATCTCTTATATTTCGGTACAAGAGCGCAGCACGAATTAAACAGCTTTAATTGTGTACTGCCAATAACGTCAAGCGGACTTTTCCGTCTGTACGCGCGGACTCACCGCTAGATAGCAGCCCAGTTTATGATCGTCAATTACAGTTCTCTCCAATTGTAAAATGACTGACATAGCGCTGAATCTTTTGACTCAGCACACCCTCACCCCAAAAGGGCAACATAGTTGCCCCAACGTTAAAGGCCAGGAGGGTACCCTGCAGTGTACCTCTCCCCAAAAGAAACCGGTGGACGTCGTGGTTGGGTTCGCTCAGCTGAGCTTGCTCTCAGGAGAACAGAATTCAAAAAAGGAAAACGAAAGAGATGAAAGAAGATATGTTTTTTGTAAGTGTGCGGGTGCTGGATGCTGACCTGATCAGAGTCCGCATACAGCACAAGAGAGGGAGAGACAGCAAAAGACAAAAGAAAGATACCTACGTAGGTAGATCTTCCGATCTCCTGAGGCTCGCCCCCTTCGCCCGAACACGACTTCCACATTTAACAAGGACATGCGTCCTATCTTTACGGTGACTATCCCCCTTCAAACGTTTTCGATAGCCCTCGACAACGTTTGAGTTTGGAAATGTGGCTTGTCACCAATTTTTGTTTGTCTCCCGGTACGCCCAGCCGGGCCGTCACCAGTGACGTAAATCCTATGATACGGTATGGCCCCGACCGACGGTAGCATAGCTTCGCAGCACGTTTGTCGGCGGCAGAGCTGAGTGGGTGGCTTTGGCAATAGACCTAGTCACCAATCCGGAAGGGGTTTGGAATACGCCCCTGATTATAACGCCGACGGACCCGCTCGTGCGCTCGCAGCAAATTCTTCCGAGCCATTTTCCATCTCTCCGCAGTTTTATTATTGGGCTCCCGCGGCAGAAGATCTTCGATATCCCATAGGTTGGTCAACGGGAGTGCGGGCGAGAATCCAAACAAAATTTCAAATGGCACGGCCTGATGACTGTCTTGTCTGGCCGTGTTGAAAGCTAATTGTAACCACTTCAAATTCTGATCCCAGGTGGTCTGTTGCTCAGCGTGATAAGCAATCAAGGCGGACCGGAGATTCCGATTGAATCTCTCCGCATGGGACGGTTGTGGGTAATAAGGGGAAGTGGTTACGTGTTTGATGCCACTGGCGAAACACATACGCCTGAATTCGTTTGAAATAAATTGCGGGCCATTGTCCGAAACAATGATGGTCGGAAGACCGAAATGCTGAAAAACGTGTTTCTGTAAAGCGTTGATGGTCAAACGAGCGGTTGCCTGCCGTAAGGGCAGTAGCCAGGCAAACTTTGAAAAAGCATCTACACAAACAAGCAGGTAAGCATTACCTGACTTGCTACGGGGGAACGGCCCCACGTAGTCAATAAGCAACTTTTCCATTGGTCTGCTCGCCACCTCAGAAGATAACAACCCTAGTTTGGTGTTCTGGGCAGGCTTGCTCAAGCCACACAGATGACAGTTTTTAACTCTCATCGCGATGTCTCTATCCATGCCCTTCCAGATAAAATGTTTCCTAATACTGGAAATGGTCTTCGAAATTCCCTTGTGGCCTCCGATTGGGGAATCATGGTAATAGCTGAAGACCATGGGCACTAATTTGCTAGGCAGCACGATTTTAGGTGCTCGTCCTTTTCTCTCTGGACAACAGAGGACTCCCTTGGACAAGAAATAAGGGGCCTGTACGTTACCCTGCTTAATATTTTGGATGACTTGACCCAGCACTTCGTCGTTTAACTGATGGGGTAACACATCAGTGAAGGCTAATGGAAAATCGAGAAGAACGGAAAAGGGTTGCTCAGCTTGGGCATCACTGGGTTGGGAAAACATGCGGGATAAGGCATCTGCAACCACATTCTGGGATCCCCTGATGTGTTGCACGGTGAACTTAAAGGATGAGATTTTCACCACCCATCTACCAATTTTACCCAGTTGCCGGGGATGAGCTAGAAGCCATGAGAGAGCCTGATTGTCGGTCTCGAGCAGGAACTCAGCATGTTCCAGGAAACGCCTGAACTTATCTAGAGCGTACACAACAGCTAAACACTCTAGCTCATAAACGGATGATTTACGTTCTTGCTGGGTCAACGTGCGTGAGATAAAAGCCACAGGCTGCCTAGCGTCGTCAATAACTTGGGAAAGGAACGCTCCGAGCGCTACCGAACTCGCGTCCGTCTGCAAAATGAACGGCTTTGAAAAGTCGGGCATCCGCAACACCGGTGGGGAAATGATGGCTTCCTTTAAGGTAGCGAAAGCCTTCTGTTGGTTTTCCCCCCATGTAAACTTTGCCCCCTTCTTCCTCAGTTCATCCAAGGGAGCGGCAATTTCAGCGATATTCGGTATGAAACGCCTATAAAAATTTATCATACCGACGAATCTCGCTATGCCCTTCGCATCCCTAGGCGGAGGAAAGTCACGGATGCCCTGTGTCCTCTCTGGGTCTACCGTCACTCCCTTGTGTGAAATTAAATGGCCCAAGAAAGAAATACTCTCTTGGGCGAAACGAACATTTTCGGGATTGACAGTGAGGCCAGCCTCTCTTAAGCGACCCAACACCTCTCTTAAATGCCGCAGATGATCTTCGAAAGTCTCGCTATATACCAAAAGATCGTCGAGATAATTATAGACGAAACGGAATTTGACGTCGTGAAAGACAGTGTCGAGAAGGCGAGTAAGTGTCTGGGCCACCACAGCCAAACCCATGGGAACCCTTGTGTAATGGTACAAATTCCAGGGTACACAAAAAGCCGTATATGGTTTACTTTCTTGGGCAAGAGGTATCTGATGATAGGCCGCGTTCAGATCGATAATGGTATAAAATCTGGCCCCACTGAACCAATCAAAGGCCGAATGTAAATCCGGGAGGGGAACAGAATCCACCTCGATATTGGCGTTCAACTTCCTGTAATCAATAACCATTCTTTGTTTGCCACCAGGCTTTGGCACTAAAAATGCTGGACTGGCATAGATGGAATGAGAAGGTTCAATCACCCCTTGGTCCAATAATTCTTGAACCTTCTCTCGTAGAATGGTCATCTTTGGAGGGGCAAACTTGTAAGGGTGTGACCTCACTATTTTCGAATCTGTAAGTCTGATTTTGTATTCCAGCAGGTGTGTGAGTCCCAAGGTGGGAGTTAACACCTCGGGAAATTCCTCACACAAATGATCTAAGGCCGTCTGCTGGGATGGAGTGAGATGGTCTCGTGCAGAATCGGGACAAGCTACTTCTTGGATACCCGGCTTAGCGCCCTGGTACCCAAGGAACGGAATTAAAACCTCCCGATTAAATTTAAAAAAACATTGGTGCGCTTGGATGTCCAGCACGAGACCACTTTTTGCGATGCAATCGGCACCAATGATACAATCCACTCCCAGAGCAGGAGAAACCAGAAAAGACCACACCCAAGAAAACCCATCGATTTTGATCTTAAAGGAAGTAACCCGGGAGATAGGCAAGATTTCCCGGGATGCCGTCCAGCATATTGCAGATGACTTTTCTGACCTTTTAATTAAACCCTGTCGTTCAAGGTCCGCATGTACCCGAGATGAAATGATGGATCGGGCTGAACCGGAGTCAACTAAGGCTCTGAGCTGACCCCCCTTTACCTCGAGCGACAGAAAGGGGCATACAGAAAGTTGTTGCGAGGTAGCGGACTGGACCTTGATATTAGAAGATTGGGCTTTTAACGACTGCCTGGAGGTCGGCGGAAGTTGAACAGAATTGAAGCGGGGGGAAGACATCCTCCGAAATATCTTCCCCTGTCTACTTAGTTTTTTGGCGCTGGTCTAGACATAGGTGGTGCTGGTCGCGCGCGCCCTCGCGTACAATTCCTCGCCACGTGTCCCGGGCGGTTACAATTGTAACAAATCACGGAATTTGAATTCGTTTGCTGACGATTTCGAGCTGGCTGGACCTGTCGGGGGAAGGTAGGTTCTCTGGTCCCTTCCGATGTCTGAGGTCTTGGTTCGGCTCGTCTACTGTCTCCGCTCGCCTGGTCGGTCATCTGCATGGTCTCCGTCATAACGCAGAGTCGCTCCAGGTCGGCAAACCACTGCGGCCGCTGTGCAAAAACTAGTCGCAGACGGTCGTCGGCAGAGACGCCGTCGAGAATATGTTGTACTACCTCTTCCTCCGACATTACCCATTCCCAGAATACGAGCTACCTCGCGCATTCGCAGCACGTACTGGGCCAATGTTTCGCCCCGTGCCTGAACTCTATAAAAAAAACGATGGCCCAATTGCCCCATCAGAGATTTTCACCACCCATCTACCAATTTTACCCAGTTGCCGGGGATGAGCTAGAAGCCATGAGAGAGCCTGATTGTCGGTCTCGAGCAGGAACTCTGCATGTTCCAGGAAACGCCTGAACTTATCTAGAGCGTACACAACAGCTAAACACTCTAGCTCATAAACGGATGATTTACGTTCTTGCTGGGTCAACGTGCGTGAGATAAAAGCCACAGGCTGCCTAGCGTCGTCAATAACTTGGGAAAGGAACGCTCCGAGCGCTACCGAACTCGCGTCCGTCTGCAAAATGAACGGCTTTGAAAAGTCGGGCATCCGCAACTCCGGTGGGGAAATGATGGCTTCCTTTAAGGTAGCGAAAGCCTTCTGTTGGTTTTCCCCCCATGTAAACTTTGCCCCCTTCTTCCTCAGTTCATTCAAGGGAGCGGCAATTTCAGCGATATTCGGTATGAAACGCCTATAAAAATTTATCATACCGACGAATCTCGCTATGCCCTTCGCATCCCTAGGCGGAGGAAAGTCACGGATGCCCTGTGTCCTCTCTGGGTCTACCGTCACTCCCTTGTGTGAAATTAAATGGCCCAAGAAAGAAATACTCTCTTGTGCGAAACGAACCTTTTCGGGATTGACAGTGAGGCCAGCCTCTCTTAAGCGACCCAACACCTCTCTTAAATGCCGCAGATGATCTTCGAAAGTCTCGCTATATACCAAAAGATCGTCGAGATAATTATAGACGAAACGGAATTTGACGTCGTGAAAGACAGTGTCGAGAAGGCGAGTAAGTGTCTGGGCCCCCACAGCCAAACCCATGGGAACCCTTGTGTACTGGTACAAATTCCAGGGTACACAAAAAGCCGTATATGGTTTACTTTCTTGGGCAAGAGGTATCTGATGATAGGCCGCGTTCAGATCGATAATGGTATAAAATCTGGCCCCACTGAACCAATCAAAGGCCGAATGTAAATCCGGGAGGGGAACAGAATCCACCTCGATATTGGCGTTCAACGTCCTGTAATCAATAACCATTCTTTGTTTGCCACCAGGCTTTGGCACTAAAAATGCTGGACTGGCATAGCTGGAATGAGAAGGTTCAATCACCCCTTGGTCCAATAATTCTTGAACCTTCTCTCGTAGAATGGTCATCTTTGGAGGGGCAAACTTGTAAGGGTGTGACCTCACTATTTTCGAATCTGTAAGTCTGATTTTGTATTCCAGCAGGTGTGTGAGTCCCAAGGTGGGAGTTAACACCTCGGGAAATTCCTCACACAAATGATCTAAGGCCGTCTGCTGGAATGGAGTGAGATGGTCTCGTGCAGAATCGGGACAAGCTACTTCTTGGATACCCGGGTTAGCGCCCTGGTACCCAAGGAACGGAATTAAAACCTCCCGATTAAATTTAAAAAAACATTGGTGCGCTTGGATGTCCAGCACGAGACCACTTTTTGCGATGCGATCGGCACCAATGATACAATCCACTCCCAGAGCAGGAGAAACCAGAAAAGACCACACCCAAAAAAACCCATCGATTTTGATCTTAAAGGAAGTAACCCGGGAGATAGGCAAGATTTCCCGGGATGCCGTCCAGCATATTGCAGATGACTTTTCTGACCTTTTAATTAAACCCTGTCGTTCAAGGTCCGCATGTACCCGAGATGAAATGATGGATCGGGCTGAACCGGAGTCAACTAAGGCTCTGAGCTGACCCCCCTTTACCTCGAGCGACAGAAAGGGGCATACAGAAAGTTGTTGCGAGGTAGCGGACTGGACCTTGATATTAGAAGATTGGGCTTTTAACGACTGCCTGGAGGTCGGCGGAAGTTGAACAGAATTGAAGCGGGGGGAAGACATCCTCCGAAATATCTTCCCCTGTCTACTTAGTTTTTTGGCGCTGGTCTAGACATAGGTGGTGCTGGTCGCGCGCGCCCTCGCGTACAATTCCTCGCCACGTGTCCCGGGCGGTTACAATTGTAACAAATCACGGAATTTGAATTCGTTTGCTGACGATTTCGAGCTGGCTGGACCTGTCGGGGGAAGGTAGGTTCTCTGGTCCCTTCCGATGTCTGAGGTCTTGGTTCGGCTCGTCTACTGTCTCCGCTCGCCTGGTCGGTCATCTGCATGGTCTCCGTCATAACGCAGAGTCGCTCCAGGTCGGCAAACCACTGCGGCCGCTGGGCAAAAACTAATCGCAGACGGTCGTCGGCAGAGACGCCGTCGAGAATATGTTGTACTACCTCTTCCTCCGACATTACCCATTCCCAGAATACGAGCTACCTCGCGCATTCGCAGCACGTACTGGGCCAATGTTTCGCCCCGTGCCTGAACTCTATAAAAAAAACGATGGCCCAATTGCCCCATCAGTCTACTAGGGACGAACGCCCTCAGCACCACCCGGTGGAACTCATCCACACCTTCTTTGCGTCGCATCACCTCCGCCACCCTGTCAGCCATGGTACCGCGACAGTAGGGGAAGATGAGTTCGAGCACCGTTCGCTCCAGCATACCCGGGTAGTCTTTCAACTCAAAGACTATTTTGAAAAAAGGTATTAGTTTGTCTGCCTCCAGTCCGTCCACGACTGGAAGTTGTTGTATTATATGGGCGAGTGGATTGGGCAGGTGGTTGTACGTTGCCGCCCCCGAACCAGTTTGTACCGGCTCTACTTCTCTGTATAAAGAAGTCTTCACAGCTGAGACCACGGACTCCTCAACAACCTGAACCGGGGTGGATGCTCTTCCTGGTTGTGACCCTTGGAGGGTCGAGGTAATCTCTTGTATTATGTCTGGTATATTATATGGTGGTTCACTGACTTGTGCCTGTAAATTCTGCAGCCGATGAATTAAGTGCTGCATACGTTGCCGGATCCGCCGGACACCGAGCGAGCATCCCGGTCCCTCCTCCAAACTTTCGATGGATTGAGCCAACTCCTGCAGCTCACCCCACTTTTCCGTACACCGTTCCCACTCACTCTCGGGGTCAGTGATAGTGACCCTGGAGAGCGCATCACCCGCGGCCAGCGCTTCACGGAGCAGCCGCCGTAAGGCTTGGACATTGCCTCGGGGTTCTTTACGCCGGGCCCGGAGCTCGAACTCAATTTCCTCCCTTAAAAACAACTCAGGATTTATTGAACTCATCCTCACTTCGCGGTCGGCACACTTAACATAAAACTTTAAAAACTTATTCTAAATAAAACCAGAATCTGAAAAACCCAAGTACTGTTCTTCCAAAGAGTAGACTGCGGGTCCACCTACCGATGCGAGAACTAGCTCACTACCTGAACTGCTCACACTCGATTACCAGACAAAAGGAACGCGACACACACACAACACACACAACACGAAAACAAAACACCGACCAACGAAAATTTATTTTAACAATTTCATGTTATTCCGGCTACCATCTATCGGAAGAAACCGACTGCCGATCGGGCCATACCGCATAATCAAAAAAAAAACAGCAACACCTCCCCAAACATGGGCAAGGTAAACTCAAACTAACCAAGCACCGAACTGCGATAAGTCTTGCCCAGGGATTTCCCCTTCTAAAATTTCCTACCACGTGGCACTATTCACTATTCAAGGCGGGCAAGTACATATACATATATTACAAACCTTCAAGCTAACAAAAAATATTTTCAACTGGGGATATAGGGCCTTTAAAATTTTTCTAAGTTCTATTTGAACTTAACATTGTGAAAGTTCCAAAATATTTCCTAAGTTTGCAAGCCCCGTCACACCCACAGGACCCACGGGTTGACCCTCATCGTAAGCGCGCTCTGCTACCAAATGTAACCCCACTTTATCTCGAGCAGTAAAAAAAAAGAATATTTCTTTTTTGTAAAGAAGGGCCACAAGTTAATTAAAACTAGGCTAAGGCCTAGAGAAGGTAAGTAGAGGGAAAGTGAGTGTTCGAAAACACTTCCGGGTTCCGAACGAAAACACTACCGGGTTCCAGTTCATGACGTCATAGAGGCACTGGCAGCTGGTGTCCGAGCTGTCCATGTGACGTCACTGTTTTGTGTGTGTGTGTGTATGTGTGTGTATGTGTGTGTATGTGTGACTGAAACACTACCGTGTTCCAGTTCATGACGTCATACAGAGGCTCAAGTCGCTGGCGTCCGCATGGCTAAAACCTGTTTCAAGACGTCACGAAGGCCGTGGTTTCTGCATGTTCAAAATTTGGTAGCCGAAAACAATGTGTAGCGGATGGGGCAACTAATACCTTTTTTCAAAATAGTCTTTGAGTTGAAAGACTACCCGGGTATGCTGGAGCGAACGGTGCTCGAACTCATCTTCCCCTACTGTCGCGGTACCATGGCTGACAGGGTGGCGGAGGTGATGCGACGCAAAGAAGGTGTGGATGAGTTCCACCGGGTGGTGCTGAGGGTGTTCGTCCCTAGTAGACTGATGGAGCAATTGCGCCATCGTCATTTTTATAGAGTTCAGGCACGGGGCGAAACATTGGCCCAGTACGTGCTGCGAATGCGCGAGGTAGCTCGTATTCTGGGAATGGGCATGTCGGAGGAAGAGGTAGTACAACATATTCTCGACGGCGTATCTGCCGACGACCGTCTGCGATTAGTTTTTGCCCAGCGGCCGCAGTGGTTTGCCGACCTGGAGCGACTCTGCGTTATGACGGAGACCATGCAGATGACCGACCAGGCGAGCGGTGACAGTAGACGAGCCGAACCAAGACCTCAGACATCGGAAGGGACCAGAGAACCTACCTTCCCCCGACAGGCCCAGCCAGCTCGAAATCGTCAGCAAACGAATTCAAATTCCGTGATTTGTTACAATTGTAACCGCCCGGGACACGTGGCGAGGAAATGTACGCGAGGGCGCGCGCGACCAGCACCACCTATGTCTAGACCAGCGCCAAAAAACTAAGTAGACAGGGGAAGATATTTCGGAGGATGTCTTCCCCCCGCTTCAATTCTGTTCAACTTCCGCCGACCTCCAGGCAGTCGTTAAAAGCCCAATCTTCTAATATCAAGGTCCAGTCCGCTACCTCGCAACAACTTTCTGTATGCCCCTTTCTGTCGCTCGAGGTAAAGGGGGGTCAGCTCAGAGCCTTAGTTGACTCCGGTTCAGCCCGATCCATCATTTCATCTCGGGTACATGCGGACCTTGAACGACAGGGTTTAATTAAAAGGTCAGAAAAGTCATCTGCAATATGCTGGACGGCATCCCGGGAAATCTTGCCTATCTCCCGGGTTACTTCCTTTAAGATCAAAATCGATGGGTTTTCTTGGGTGTGGTCTTTTCTGGTTTCTCCTGCTCTGGGAGTGGATTGTATCATTGGTGCCGATTGCATCGCAAAAAAGTGGTCTCGTGCTGGACATCCAAGCGCACCAATGTTTTTTTAAATTTAATCGGGAGGTTTTAATTCCGTTCCTTGGGTACCAGGGCGCTAAGCCGGGTATCCAAGAAGTAGCTTGTCCCGATTCTGCACGAGACCATCTCACTCCATCCCAGCAGACGGCCTTAGATCATTTGTGTGAGGAATTTCCCGAGGTGTTAACTCCCACCTTGGGACTCACACACCTGCTGGAATACAAAATCAGACTTACAGATTCGAAAATAGTGAGGTCACACCCTTACAAGTTTGCCCCTCCAAAGATGACCATTCTACGAGAGAAGGTTCAAGAATTATTGGACCAAGGGGTGATTGAACCTTCTCATTCCAGCTATGCCAGTCCAGCATTTTTAGTGCCAAAGCCTGGTGGCAAACAAAGAATGGTTATTGATTACAGGAAGTTGAACGCCAATATCGAGGTGGATTCTGTTCCCCTCCCGGATTTACATTCGGCCTTTGATTGGTTCAGTGGGGCCAGATTTTATACCATTATCGATCTGAACGCGGCCTATCATCAGATACCTCTTGCCCAAGAAAGTAAACCATATACGGCTTTTTGTGTATCCTGGAATTTGTACCAGTACACAAGGGTTCCCATGGGTTTGGCTGTGGGGGCCCAGACACTTACTCGCCTTCTCGACACTGTCTTTCACGACGTCAAATTCCGTTTCGTCTATAATTATCTCGACGATCTTTTGGTATATAGCGAGACTTTCGAAGATCATCTGCGGCATTTAAGAGAGGTGTTGGGTCGCTTAAGAGAGGCTGGCCTCACTGTCAATCCCGAAAAGGTTCGTTTCGCCCAAGAGAGTATTTCTTTCTTGGGCCATTTAATTTCACACAAGGGAGTGACGGTAGACCCAGAGAGGACACAGGGCATCCGTGACTTTCCTCCGCCTAGGGATGCGAAGGGCATAGCGAGATTCGTCGGTATGATAAATTTTTATAGGCGTTTCATACCGAATATCGCTGAAATTGCCGCTCCCTTGAATGAACTGAGGAAGAAGGGGGCAAAGTTTACATGGGGGGAAAACCAACAGAAGGCTTTCGCTACCTTAAAGGAAGCCATCATTTCCCCACCGGTGTTGCGGATGCCCGACTTTTCAAAGCCGTTCATTTTGCAGACGGACGCGAGTTCGGTAGCGCTCGGAGCGGTCCTTTCCCAAGTTATTGACGACGCTAGGCAGCCTGTGGCTTTTATCTCACGCACGTTGACCCAGCAAGAACGTAAATCATCCGTATATGAGCTAGAGTGTTTAGCTGTTGTGTACGCTCTAGATAAGTTCAGGCGTTTCCTGGAACATGCTGAGTTCCTGCTCGAGACCGACAATCAGGCTCTCTCATGGCTTCTAGCTCATCCCCGGCAACTGGGTAAAATTGGTAGATGGGTGGTGAAAATCTCATCCTTTAAGTTCACCGTGCAACACATCAGGGGATCCCAGAATGTGGTTGCAGATGCCTTATCCCGCATGTTTTCCCAACCCAGTGATGCCCAAGCTGAGCAACCCTGTTCCGTTCTTCTCGATTTTCCATTAGCCTTCACTGATGTGTTACCCCATCAGTTAAACGACGAAGTGCTGGGTCAAGTCATCCAAAATATTAAGCAGGGTAACGTACAGGCCCCTTATTTCTTGTCCAAGGGAGTCCTCTGTTGTCCAGAGAGAAAAGGACGAGCACCTAAAATCGTGCTGCCTAGCAAATTAGTGCCCATGGTCTTCAGCTATTACCATGATTCCCCAATCGGAGGCCACAAGGGAATTTCGAAGACCATTTCCAGTATTAGGAAACATTTTATCTGGAAGGGCATGGATAGAGACATCGCGATGAGAGTTAAAAACTGTCATGTGTGTGGCTTGAGCAAGCCTGCCCAGAACACCAAACTAGGGTTGTTATCTTCTGAGGTGGCGAGCAGACCAATGGAATAGTTGCTTATTGACTACGTGGGGCCGTTCCCCCGTAGCAAGTCAGGTAATGCTTACCTGCTTGTTTGTGTAGATGCTTTTTCAAAGTTTGCCTGGCTACTGCCCTTACGGCAGGCAACCGCTCGTTTGACCATCAACGCTTTACAGAACCACGTTTTTCAGCATTTCGGTCTTCCGACCATCATTGTTTCGGACAATGGCCCGCAATTTATTTCAAACGAATTCAGGCGTATGTGTTTCGCCAGTGGCATCAAACACGTAACCACTTCCCCTTATTACCCACAACCGTCCCATGCGGAGAGATTCAATCGGAATCTCCGGTCCGCCTTGATTGCTTATCACGCTGAGCAACAGACCACCTGGGATCAGAATTTGAAGTGGTTACAATTAGCTTTCAACACGGCCAGACAAGACAGTCATCAGGCCGTGCCATTTGAAATTTTGTTTGGATTCTCGCCCGCACTCCCGTTGACCAACCTATGGGATATCGAAGATCTTCTGCCGCGGGAGCCCAATAATAAAACTGCGGAGAGATGGAAAATGGCTCGGAAGAATTTGCTGCGAGCGCACGAGCGGGTCCGTCGGCGTTATAATCAGGGGCGTATTCCAAACCCCTTCCGGATTGGTGACTGGGTCTATTGCCAAAGCCACCCACTCAGCTCTGCCGCCGACAAACGTGCTGCGAAGCTATGCTACCGTTGGTCGGGGCCATACCGTATCATAGGATTTACGTCACTGGTGACGGCCCGGCTGGGCGTACCGGGAGAGAAACAAAAATTGGTGACAAGCCACATTTCCAAACTCAAACGTTGTCGAGGGCTATCGAAAACGTTTGAAGGGGGATAGTCACCGTAAAGATAGGACGCATGTCCTTGTTAAATGTGGAAGTCGTGTTCGGGCGAAGGGGGCGAGCCTCAGGAGATCGGAAGATCTACCTACGTAGGTATCTTTCTTTTGTCTTTTGCTGTCTCTCCCTCTCTTGTGCTGTATGCGGACTCTGATCAGGTCAGCATGCAGCACCCGCACACTTACAAAAAACATATCTTCTTTCATCTCTTTCGTTTTCCTTTTTTGAATTCTGTTCTCCTGAGAGCAAGCTCAGCTGAGCGAACCCAACCACGACGTCCACCGGTTTCTTTTGGGGAGAGGTACACTGCAGGGTACCCTCCTGGCCTTTAACGTTGGGGCAACTATGTTGCCCTTTTGGGGTGAGGGTGTGCTGAGTCAAAAGATTCAGCGCTATGTCAGTCATTTTACAATTGGAGAGAACTGTAATTGACGATCATAAACTGGGCTGCTATCTAGCGGTGAGTCCGCGCGTACAGACGGAAAAGTCCGCTTGACGTTATTGGCAGTACACAATTAAAGCTGTTTAATTCGTGCTGCGCTCTTGTACCGAAATAAGAGAGACTAATTCACAGAGCCCGATCGCTATCGGCATCTATCGGCTTGCTGTGGTATCAAAATTCCAAGTGCTGCTTTCTGCCGAGAAGTTCGGTAGGTAAACCAGAACGAAGGACTTCCATTTTTTTTCGTCTCACAACATCCTTCGTTGGTGCCGGTCGCAATCTTTTTCTCTCTGGTAGAGAGATGATCCTACACGCCTAAGTCTTCTGGCTATGAGTAGCTAATTTCTCTTCACGACTGCGGTAAGTCTGTCAAATTACTTTCATATCAATTAACAAAAATATTTCGTTGGAGAAAACTGTTTTAAGTAAGCCTGAGTAAGCATGCCCACTTAGTGCATCGTGTATAAGTGCAATACGCAATTGTTCGTAAAGTTTTTTTAAATCTAATGAAACTAGATTATTTGGGTGTCAGAATCTCGGCACTATAAAGTAGAGTACATTGACCACAAAATAATTAAGTTTAAACTTTAATTAACACCGATGTAACGAGATTGTGTTGCGCACTTAACTTATTGCACCATGCGTCGTTAGTAAGTGATATAAGATTTTGCTTAGATTAGCAGTAAAACCTTATACATATATATGGGAACTTACTCAGGCACGTTTTAAATGTAAATGATGTCCCATTCAAATTAATTGTATTATGTAATTATGTGTAGTAAAAAACTATGTGTTTTAAACAAATTCTTCACCACGTGGTATCTACAAATTCACTCTAAGTAATAAGTTTATGAGATGTTACAGAGCCAAAATAAATTGTTATATTGCAAACAAGTAACTCACATTAGGTGAGGTGCAAAATTATAAAGAATTATTGTATAGAGATTTTTAAATAAGGCATGTTGGCCAAATAAATTTCATCACGTTTATTATGTAACACATAACTAGAGGTTGACTTTATATATTATGTATTTTGGAGGGTGTCCAAACAGTGGGGGCATTTGTGTGTGGTCTCTGACTAAAAATATAATGTGTAAGCAGGGTCCGCCGAACAGAGAAAAAAGTCCTGCTGCATGGCTGAACGTTGAACATCAAGAAGCTCCACTCGATACCAGAGAGAGAATTAGATCACCACAACAACACCTCAAAATGCCAATCATGAGATCGCCCTTTACTAATAAAAGAGACCACCCTTCATGGACCAAACCACAGGTGAAAAACAACCATTTATAATTTACACGTAGAGTCAACACGGCACCACACCCCGTGAACAGTTATACATAACCATCAGTTTCTACATTTCAAGATAAACATTCATTTGGATCCCCAATTGCCGGGACAGTTTAGTGTGTACACTGAGTAAAAAATTAATTGTAAAATTTCAGTATATTTATAGTAGATTGTCAGTTCAGAGACTGATATGGTTACAAGACAGCATCCAACATAGATTTCCACTCATTTCATTATAGGGGTTTCTCTACAGATTTTAAGTCAGTTTTTGCTATCAGTAATTTCTCATGTTCAATTCACCACGTATAAAAATATATATATTTTCTCTTAGATTAAAAATCAGTTTATTTCATTTGTATAAAAAGATTACTGGGGAGGTAGGTGAATTTTTAACTAGTTTCAACCAAGCTATGCATGTCGAAACACCTTTCAACTTGTTTGTCGAGACAAGTTTGTTGAGACAAGTTTGTTGAGACAAGCCAAAAGTTGAATGAACATGTCCGTCTCTGACCCAAGTGTATTTTTTTATAAGGTGCTAATATTGTGCAATTTTTCTCTTTTCATTAATTGGCCCTATTTAAGTATATATAAATTCTTTATACTAATTATGATAACTGGGGGGCGTTCATTATTTTAAACAATTTTTATTTCTCACTGTAATTAAGTACTTAAGCACTTAGCCACTTAGGCACTTAGTTTTAAATTTTTATGTCCTGGGGACCACTGTGGGCTTTAGCATTCTCTTATACACATGACGTGCAATTAACCCACACCATGTGGGTACAATTATAAAAGTAAATATCTAATCCTAATTGGGATTCGTATAAAGAAAAGTTAGAATTTATATACACCAGAAGGGTAATATAAAAAAAGGGCGTGGCAAGAGACCTATGTATTTTATGTATACTATTGTATAATGTATTTTTGTCTTGTGGAACATGTTATGTGTGTATATTTCTGTGTACATTTTGGGGGATATATAAATATTATGCATTTACTGTACTTTTGGTGGGAACTTGGGATATAGGGATTTATTGTTCAATGTCTTTTACAACAGAAAGTTAACACAGGTAGTCATGTGGGTATGTCCTTTTCATTTGTTTTTAAGGGAGGTATTCTATCTCAATAATCGTTGCTGATCATTTCTTTAAAGAAATTATTTATTTTATTTAACCTTATAACAAGTATAGGAATTGTCACCTTTAAAATTTATTTAATTTGTTGAGTAATTATTTTATTATTAATAGTAACAAGGAATGAAATCATTTATCTTCATTAATTTATATACAGTATTCTAAAAGGAAAATATAAAATAAATTTTTATATTTTATTAGATAGTTTAATGGGAGCTCTATTTCAAGGTTAATTATTATTTTAAATTTCAATTCACTGACAGAGTGACATAGCAATTATTTTCTTGGATTCAGTTAATATTTTTCAGGTGGCGTTGTTGAGAGAGTATACTTATTTATTTAACTATTTAAAGGGGAATTATAGATCACTGTTGTATTAATTTATTATTAAATTGTTATGAGATAGAATAATAAAAAGGGATTTGTTAATTATTTAATTCTTGAGTTTTCATTGCAAGTCCCGTCTCACTGGATCCAGCGCAATTTTTAGCTTCTCTAGGCCTTAGCCTAGTTTTAATTAACTTGTGGCCCTTCTTTACAAAAAAGAAATATTCTTTTTTTTTACTGCTCGAGATAAAGTGGGGTTACATTTGGTAGCAGAGCGCGCTTACGATGAGGGTCAACCCGTGGGTCCTGTGGGTGTGACGGGGCTTGCAAACTTAGGAAATATTTTGGAACTTTCACAATGTTAAGTTCAAATAGAACTTAGAAAAATTTTAAAGGCCCTATATCCCCAGTTGAAAATATTTTTTGTTAGCTTTAAGGTTTGTAATATATGTATATGTACTTGCCCGCCTTGAATAGTGAATAGTGCCACGTGGTAGGAAATTTTAGAAGGGGAAATCCCTGGGCAAGACTTATCACAGTTCGGTGCTTGGTTAGTTTGAGTTTACCTTGCCCATGTTTGGGGAGGTGTTGCTGTTTTTTTTTGATTATGCGGTATGGCCCGATCGGCAGTCGGTTTCTTCCGATAGATGGCGGAATAACATGAAAATGTTAAAATAAATTTTCGTTGGTCGGTGTTTTGTTTTCGTGTTGTGTGTGTGTCGCGTTCCTTTTGTCTGGTAATCGAGTGTGAGCAGTTCAGGTAGTGAGCTAGTTCTCGCATCGGTAGGTGGACCCGCAGTCTACTCTTTGGAAGAACAGTACTTGGGTTTTTCAGATTCTGGTTTTATTTAGAATAAGTTTTTAAAGTTTTATGTTAATTGTGCCGACCGCGAAGTGAGGATGAGTTCAATAAATCCTGAGTTGTTTTTAAGGGAGGAAATTGAGTTCGAGCTCCGGGCCCGGGGTAAAGAACCCCGAGGCAATGTCCAAGCCTTACGGCGGCTGCTCCGTGAAGCGCTGGCCGCTGGTGATGCGCTCTCCAGGGTCACTGGGTCACTATCACTGACCCCGAGAGTGAGTGGGAACGGTGTACGGAAAAGTGGGGTGAGCTGCAGGAGTTGGCTTAATCCATCGAAAGTTTGGAGGAGGGACCGGGATGCTCGCTCGGTGTCCGGCGGATCCGGCAACGTATGCAGCACTTAATTCATCGGCTGCAGAATTTACAGGCACAAGTCAGTGAACCACCATATAATATACCAGACATAATACAAGAGATTACCTCGACCCTCCAAGGGTCACAACCAGGAAGAGCATCCACCCCGGTTCAGGTTGCTGAGGAGTCCGTGGTCTCAGCTGTGAAGACTTCTTTATACAGAGAAGTAGAGCCGGTACAAACTGGTTCGGGGGCGGCAACGTACAACCACCTGCCCAACCCACTCGCCCATATAATACAACAACTTCCAGTCGTGGACGAACTGGAGGCAGACAAACTAATACCTTTTTTCAAAATAGTCTTTGAGTTGAAAGACTACCCGGGTATGCTGGAGCGAACGGTGCTCGAACTCATCTTCCCCTACTGTCGCGGTACCATGGCTGACAGGGTGGCGGAGGTGATGCGACGCAAAGAAGGTGTGGATGAGTTCCACCGGGTGGTGCTGAGGGTGTTCGTCCCTAGTAGACTGATGGAGCAATTGCGCCATCGTCATTTTTATAGAGTTCAGGCACGGGGCGAAACATTGGCCCAGTACGTGCTGCGAATGCGCGAGGTAGCTCGTATTCTGGGAATGGGCATGTCGGAGGAAGAGGTAGTACAACATATTCTCGACGGCGTATCTGCCGACGACCGTCTGCGATTAGTTTTTGCCCAGCGGCCGCAGTGGTTTGCCGACCTGGAGCGACTCTGCGTTATGACGGAGACCATGCAGATGACCGACCAGGCGAGCGGTGACAGTAGACGAGCCGAACCAAGACCTCAGACATCGGAAGGGACCAGAGAACCTACCTTCCCCCGACAGGCCCAGCCAGCTCGAAATCGTCAGCAAACGAATTCAAATTCCGTGATTTGTTACAATTGTAACCGCCCGGGACACGTGGCGAGGAAATGTACGCGAGGGCGCGCGCGACCAGCACCACCTATGTCTAGACCAGCGCCAAAAAACTAAGTAGACAGGGGAAGATATTTCGGAGGATGTCTTCCCCCCGCTTCAATTCTGTTCAACTTCCGCCGACCTCCAGGCAGTCGTTAAAAGCCCAATCTTCTAATATCAAGGTCCAGTCCGCTACCTCGCAACAACTTTCTGTATGCCCCTTTCTGTCGCTCGAGGTAAAGGGGGGTCAGCTCAGAGCCTTAGTTGACTCCGGTTCAGCCCGATCCATCATTTCATCTCGGGTACATGCGGACCTTGAACGACAGGGTTTAATTAAAAGGTCAGAAAAGTCATCTGCAATATGCTGGACGGCATCCCGGGAAATCTTGCCTATCTCCCGGGTTACTTCCTTTAAGATCAAAATCGATGGGTTTTCTTGGGTGTGGTCTTTTCTGGTTTCTCCTGCTCTGGGAGTGGATTGTATCATTGGTGCCGATTGCATCGCAAAAAAGTGGTCTCGTGCTGGACATCCAAGCGCACCAATGTTTTTTTAAATTTAATCGGGAGGTTTTAATTCCGTTCCTTGGGTACCAGGGCGCTAAGCCGGGTATCCAAGAAGTAGCTTGTCCCGATTCTGCACGAGACCATCTCACTCCATCCCAGCAGACGGCCTTAGATCATTTGTGTGAGGAATTTCCCGAGGTGTTAACTCCCACCTTGGGACTCACACACCTGCTGGAATACAAAATCAGACTTACAGATTCGAAAATAGTGAGGTCACACCCTTACAAGTTTGCCCCTCCAAAGATGACCATTCTACGAGAGAAGGTTCAAGAATTATTGGACCAAGGGGTGATTGAACCTTCTCATTCCAGCTATGCCAGTCCAGCATTTTTAGTGCCAAAGCCTGGTGGCAAACAAAGAATGGTTATTGATTACAGGAAGTTGAACGCCAATATCGAGGTGGATTCTGTTCCCCTCCCGGATTTACATTCGGCCTTTGATTGGTTCAGTGGGGCCAGATTTTATACCATTATCGATCTGAACGCGGCCTATCATCAGATACCTCTTGCCCAAGAAAGTAAACCATATACGGCTTTTTGTGTATCCTGGAATTTGTACCAGTACACAAGGGTTCCCATGGGTTTGGCTGTGGGGGCCCAGACACTTACTCGCCTTCTCGACACTGTCTTTCACGACGTCAAATTCCGTTTCGTCTATAATTATCTCGACGATCTTTTGGTATATAGCGAGACTTTCGAAGATCATCTGCGGCATTTAAGAGAGGTGTTGGGTCGCTTAAGAGAGGCTGGCCTCACTGTCAATCCCGAAAAGGTTCGTTTCGCCCAAGAGAGTATTTCTTTCTTGGGCCATTTAATTTCACACAAGGGAGTGACGGTAGACCCAGAGAGGACACAGGGCATCCGTGACTTTCCTCCGCCTAGGGATGCGAAGGGCATAGCGAGATTCGTCGGTATGATAAATTTTTATAGGCGTTTCATACCGAATATCGCTGAAATTGCCGCTCCCTTGAATGAACTGAGGAAGAAGGGGGCAAAGTTTACATGGGGGGAAAACCAACAGAAGGCTTTCGCTACCTTAAAGGAAGCCATCATTTCCCCACCGGTGTTGCGGATGCCCGACTTTTCAAAGCCGTTCATTTTGCAGACGGACGCGAGTTCGGTAGCGCTCGGAGCGGTCCTTTCCCAAGTTATTGACGACGCTAGGCAGCCTGTGGCTTTTATCTCACGCACGTTGACCCAGCAAGAACGTAAATCATCCGTATATGAGCTAGAGTGTTTAGCTGTTGTGTACGCTCTAGATAAGTTCAGGCGTTTCCTGGAACATGCTGAGTTCCTGCTCGAGACCGACAATCAGGCTCTCTCATGGCTTCTAGCTCATCCCCGGCAACTGGGTAAAATTGGTAGATGGGTGGTGAAAATCTCATCCTTTAAGTTCACCGTGCAACACATCAGGGGATCCCAGAATGTGGTTGCAGATGCCTTATCCCGCATGTTTTCCCAACCCAGTGATGCCCAAGCTGAGCAACCCTGTTCCGTTCTTCTCGATTTTCCATTAGCCTTCACTGATGTGTTACCCCATCAGTTAAACGACGAAGTGCTGGGTCAAGTCATCCAAAATATTAAGCAGGGTAACGTACAGGCCCCTTATTTCTTGTCCAAGGGAGTCCTCTGTTGTCCAGAGAGAAAAGGACGAGCACCTAAAATCGTGCTGCCTAGCAAATTAGTGCCCATGGTCTTCAGCTATTACCATGATTCCCCAATCGGAGGCCACAAGGGAATTTCGAAGACCATTTCCAGTATTAGGAAACATTTTATCTGGAAGGGCATGGATAGAGACATCGCGATGAGAGTTAAAAACTGTCATGTGTGTGGCTTGAGCAAGCCTGCCCAGAACACCAAACTAGGGTTGTTATCTTCTGAGGTGGCGAGCAGACCAATGGAATAGTTGCTTATTGACTACGTGGGGCCGTTCCCCCGTAGCAAGTCAGGTAATGCTTACCTGCTTGTTTGTGTAGATGCTTTTTCAAAGTTTGCCTGGCTACTGCCCTTACGGCAGGCAACCGCTCGTTTGACCATCAACGCTTTACAGAACCACGTTTTTCAGCATTTCGGTCTTCCGACCATCATTGTTTCGGACAATGGCCCGCAATTTATTTCAAACGAATTCAGGCGTATGTGTTTCGCCAGTGGCATCAAACACGTAACCACTTCCCCTTATTACCCACAACCGTCCCATGCGGAGAGATTCAATCGGAATCTCCGGTCCGCCTTGATTGCTTATCACGCTGAGCAACAGACCACCTGGGATCAGAATTTTAAGTGGTTACAATTAGCTTTCAACACGGCCAGACAAGACAGTCATCAGGCCGTGCCATTTGAAATTTTGTTTGGATTCTCGCCCGCACTCCCGTTGACCAACCTATGGGATATCGAAGATCTTCTGCCGCGGGAGCCCAATAATAAAACTGCGGAGAGATGGAAAATGGCTCGGAAGAATTTGCTGCGAGCGCACGAGCGGGTCCGTCGGCGTTATAATCAGGGGCGTATTCCAAACCCCTTCCGGATTGGTGACTGGGTCTATTGCCAAAGCCACCCACTCAGCTCTGCCGCCGACAAACGTGCTGCGAAGCTATGCTACCGTTGGTCGGGGCCATACCGTATCATAGGATTTACGTCACTGGTGACGGCCCGGCTGGGCGTACCGGGAGAGAAACAAAAATTGGTGACAAGCCACATTTCCAAACTCAAACGTTGTCGAGGGCTATCGAAAACGTTTGAAGGGGGATAGTCACCGTAAAGATAGGACGCATGTCCTTGTTAAATGTGGAAGTCGTGTTCGGGCGAAGGGGGCGAGCCTCAGGAGATCGGAAGATCTACCTACGTAGGTATCTTTCTTTTGTCTTTTGCTGTCTCTCCCTCTCTTGTGCTGTATGCGGACTCTGATCAGGTCAGCATGCAGCACCCGCACACTTACAAAAAACATATCTTCTTTCATCTCTTTCGTTTTCCTTTTTTGAATTCTGTTCTCCTGAGAGCAAGCTCAGCTGAGCGAACCCAACCACGACGTCCACCGGTTTCTTTTGGGGAGAGGTACACTGCAGGGTACCCTCCTGGCCTTTAACGTTGGGGCAACTATGTTGCCCTTTTGGGGTGAGGGTGTGCTGAGTCAAAAGATTCAGCGCTATGTCAGTCATTTTACAATTGGAGAGAACTGTAATTGACGATCATAAACTGGGCTGCTATCTAGCGGTGAGTCCGCGCGTACAGACGGAAAAGTCCGCTTGACGTTATTGGCAGTACACAATTAAAGCTGTTTAATTCGTGCTGCGCTCTTGTACCGAAATAAGAGAGACTAATTCACAGAGCCCGATCGCTATCGGCATCTATCGGCTTGCTGTGGTATCAAAATTCCAAGTGCTGCTTTCTGCCGAGAAGTTCGGTAGGTAAACCAGAACGAAGGACTTCCATTTTTTTTCGTCTCACAACATCCTTCGTTGGTGCCGGTCGCAATCTTTTTCTCTCTGGTAGAGAGATGATCCTACACGCCTAAGTCTTCTGGCTATGAGTAGCTAATTTCTCTTCACGACTGCGGTAAGTCTGTCAAATTACTTTCATATCAATTAACAAAAATATTTCGTTGGAGAAAACTGTTTTAAGTAAGCCTGAGTAAGCATGCCCACTTAGTGCATCGTGTATAAGTGCAATACGCAATTGTTCGTAAAGTTTTTTTAAATCTAATGAAACTAGATTATTTGGGTGTCAGAATCTCGGCACTATAAAGTAGAGTACATTGACCACAAAATAATTAAGTTTAAACTTTAATTAACACCGATGTAACGAGATTGTGTTGCGCACTTAACTTATTGCACCATGCGTCGTTAGTAAGTGATATAAGATTTTGCTTAGATTAGCAGTAAAACCTTATACATATATATGGGAACTTACTCAGGCACGTTTTAAATGTAAATGATGTCCCATTCAAATTAATTGTATTATGTAATTATGTGTAGTAAAAAACTATGTGTTTTAAACAAATTCTTCACCACGTGGTATCTACAAATTCACTCTAAGTAATAAGTTTATGAGATGTTACAGAGCCAAAATAAATTGTTATATTGCAAACAAGTAACTCACATTAGGTGAGGTGCAAAATTATAAAGAATTATTGTATAGAGATTTTTAAATAAGGCATGTTGGCCAAATAAATTTCATCACGTTTATTATGTAACACATAACTAGAGGTTGACTTTATATATTATGTATTTTGGAGGGTGTCCAAACAGTGGGGGCATTTGTGTGTGGTCTCTGACTAAAAATATAATGTGTAAGCAGGGTCCGCCGAACAGAGAAAAAAGTCCTGCTGCATGGCTGAACGTTGAACATCAAGAAGCTCCACTCGATACCAGAGAGAGAATTAGATCACCACAACAACACCTCAAAATGCCAATCATGAGATCGCCCTTTACTAATAAAAGAGACCACCCTTCATGGACCAAACCACAGGTGAAAAACAACCATTTATAATTTACACGTAGAGTCAACACGGCACCACACCCCGTGAACAGTTATACATAACCATCAGTTTCTACATTTCAAGATAAACATTCATTTGGATCCCCAATTGCCGGGACAGTTTAGTGTGTACACTGAGTAAAAAATTAATTGTAAAATTTCAGTATATTTATAGTAGATTGTCAGTTCAGAGACTGATATGGTTACAAGACAGCATCCAACATAGATTTCCACTCATTTCATTATAGGGGTTTCTCTACAGATTTTAAGTCAGTTTTTGCTATCAGTAATTTCTCATGTTCAATTCACCACGTATAAAAATATATATATTTTCTCTTAGATTAAAAATCAGTTTATTTCATTTGTATAAAAAGATTACTGGGGAGGTAGGTGAATTTTTAACTAGTTTCAACCAAGCTATGCATGTCGAAACACCTTTCAACTTGTTTGTCGAGACAAGTTTGTTGAGACAAGTTTGTTGAGACAAGCCAAAAGTTGAATGAACATGTCCGTCTCTGACCCAAGTGTATTTTTTTATAAGGTGCTAATATTGTGCAATTTTTCTCTTTTCATTAATTGGCCCTATTTAAGTATATATAAATTCTTTATACTAATTATGATAACTGGGGGGCGTTCATTATTTTAAACAATTTTTATTTCTCACTGTAATTAAGTACTTAAGCACTTAGCCACTTAGGCACTTAGTTTTAAATTTTTATGTCCTGGGGACCACTGTGGGCTTTAGCATTCTCTTATACACATGACGTGCAATTAACCCACACCATGTGGGTACAATTATAAAAGTAAATATCTAATCCTAATTGGGATTCGTATAAAGAAAAGTTAGAATTTATATACACCAGAAGGGTAATATAAAAAAAGGGCGTGGCAAGAGACCTATGTATTTTATGTATACTATTGTATAATGTATTTTTGTCTTGTGGAACATGTTATGTGTGTATATTTCTGTGTACATTTTGGGGGATATATAAATATTATGCATTTACTGTACTTTTGGTGGGAACTTGGGATATAGGGATTTATTGTTCAATGTCTTTTACAACAGAAAGTTAACACAGGTAGTCATGTGGGTATGTCCTTTTCATTTGTTTTTAAGGGAGGTATTCTATCTCAATAATCGTTGCTGATCATTTCTTTAAAGAAATTATTTATTTTATTTAACCTTATAACAAGTATAGGAATTGTCACCTTTAAAATTTATTTAATTTGTTGAGTAATTATTTTATTATTAATAGTAACAAGGAATGAAATCATTTATCTTCATTAATTTATATACAGTATTCTAAAAGGAAAATATAAAATAAATTTTTATATTTTATTAGATAGTTTAATGGGAGCTCTATTTCAAGGTTAATTATTATTTTAAATTTCAATTCACTGACAGAGTGACATAGCAATTATTTTCTTGGATTCAGTTAATATTTTTCAGGTGGCGTTGTTGAGAGAGTATACTTATTTATTTAACTATTTAAAGGGGAATTATAGATCACTGTTGTATTAATTTATTATTAAATTGTTATGAGATAGAATAATAAAAAGGGATTTGTTAATTATTTAATTCTTGAGTTTTCATTGCAAGTCCCGTCTCACTGGATCCAGCGCAATTTTTAGCTTCTCTAGGCCTTAGCCTAGTTTTAATTAACTTGTGGCCCTTCTTTACAAAAAAGAAATATTCTTTTTTTTTACTGATCGAGATAAAGTGGGGTTACATTTGGTAGCAGAGCGCGCTTACGATGAGGGTCAACCCGTGGGTCCTGTGGGTGTGACGGGGCTTGCAAACTTAGGAAATATTTTGGAACTTTCACAATGTTAAGTTCAAATAGAACTTAGAAAAATTTTAAAGGCCCTATATCCCCAGTTGAAAATATTTTTTGTTAGCTTTAAGGTTTGTAATATATGTATATGTACTTGCCCGCCTTGAATAGTGAATAGTGCCACGTGGTAGGAAATTTTAGAAGGGGAAATCCCTGGGCAAGACTTATCGCAGTTCGGTGCTTGGTTAGTTTGAGTTTACCTTGCCCATGTTTGGGGAGGTGTTGCTGTTTTTTTTTTGATTATGCGGTATGGCCCGATCGGCAGTCGGTTTCTTCCGATAGATGGTAGCCGGAATAACATGAAATTGTTAAAATAAATTTTCGTTGGTCGGTGTTTTGTTTTCGTGTTGTGTGTGTTGTGTGTGTGTCGCGTTCCTTTTGTCTGGTAATCGAGTGTGAGCAGTTCAGGTAGTGAGCTAGTTCTCGCATCGGTAGGTGGACCCGCAGTCTACTCTTTGGAAGAACAGTACTTGGGTTTTTCAGATTCTGGTTTTATTTAGAATAAGTTTTTAAAGTTTTATGTTAATTGTGCCGACCGCGAAGTGAGGATGAGTTCAATAAATCCTGAGTTGTTTTTAAGGGAGGAAATTGAGTTCGAGCTCCGGGCCCGGGGTAAAGAACCCCGAGGCAATGTCCAAGCCTTACGGCGGCTGCTCCGTGAAGCGCTGGCCGCGGGTGATGCGCTCTCCAGGGTCACTGGGTCACTATCACTGACCCCGAGAGTGAGTGGGAACGGTGTACGGAAAAGTGGGGTGAGCTGCAGGAGTTGGCTTAATCCATCGAAAGTTTGGAGGAGGGACCGGGATGCTCGCTCGGTGTCCGGCGGATCCGGCAACGTATGCAGCACTTAATTCATCGGCTGCAGAATTTACAGGCACAAGTCATTGAACCACCATATAATATACCAGACATAATACAAGAGATTACCTCGACCCTCCAAGGGTCACAACCAGGAAGAGCATCCACCCCGGTTCAGGTTGCTGAGGAGTCCGTGGTCTCAGCTGTGAAGACTTCTTTATACAGAGAAGTAGAGCCGGTACAAACTGGTTCGGGGGCGGCAACGTACAACCACCTGCCCAACCCACTCGCCCATATAATACAACAACTTCCAGTCGTGGACGAACTGGAGGCAGACAAACTAATACCTTTTTTCAAAATAGTCTTTGAGTTGAAAGACTACCCGGGTATGCTGGAGCGAACGGTGCTCGAACTCATCTTCCCCTACTGTCGCGGTACCATGGCTGACAGGGTGGCGGAGGTGATGCGACGCAAAGAAGGTGTGGATGAGTTCCACCGGGTGGTGCTGAGGGTGTTCGTCCCTAGTAGACTGATGGAGCAATTGCGCCATCGTCATTTTTATAGAGTTCAGGCACGGGGCGAAACATTGGCCCAGTACGTGCTGCGAATGCGCGAGGTAGCTCGTATTCTGGGAATGGGCATGTCGGAGGAAGAGGTAGTACAACATATTCTCGACGGCGTATCTGCCGACGACCGTCTGCGATTAGTTTTTGCCCAGCGGCCGCAGTGGTTTGCCGACCTGGAGCGACTCTGCGTTATGACGGAGACCATGCAGATGACCGACCAGGCGAGCGGTGACAGTAGACGAGCCGAACCAAGACCTCAGACATCGGAAGGGACCAGAGAACCTACCTTCCCCCGACAGGCCCAGCCAGCTCAAAATCGTCAGCAAACGAATTCAAATTCCGTGATTTGTTACAATTGTAACCGCCCGGGACACGTGGCGAGGAAATGTACGCGAGGGCGCGCGCGACCAGCACCACCTATGTCTAGACCAGCGCCAAAAAACTAAGTAGACAGGGGAAGATATTTCGGAGGATGTCTTCCCCCCGCTTCAATTCTGTTCAACTTCCGCCGACCTCCAGGCAGTCGTTAAAAGCCCAATCTTCTAATATCAAGGTCCAGTCCGCTACCTCGCAACAACTTTCTGTATGCCCCTTTCTGTCGCTCGAGGTAAAGGGGGGTCAGCTCAGAGCCTTAGTTGACTCCGGTTCAGCCCGATCCATCATTTCATCTCGGGTACATGCGGACCTTGAACGACAGGGTTTAATTAAAAGGTCAGAAAAGTCATCTGCAATATGCTGGACGGCATCCCGGGAAATCTTGCCTATCTCCCGGGTTACTTCCTTTAAGATCAAAATCGATGGGTTTTCTTGGGTGTGGTCTTTTCTGGTTTCTCCTGCTCTGGGAGTGGATTGTATCATTGGTGCCGATTGCATCGCAAGAAGTGGTCTCGTGCTGGACATCCAAGCGCACCAATGTTTTTTTAAATTTAATCGGGAGGTTTTAATTCCGTTCCTTGGGTACCAGGGCGCTAAGCCGGGTATCCAAGAAGTAGCTTGTCCCGATTCTGCACGAGACCATCTCACTCCATCCCAGCAGACGGCCTTAGATCATTTGTGTGAGGAATTTCCCGAGGTGTTAACTCCCACCTTGGGACTCACACACCTGCTGGAATACATAATCAGACTTACAGATTCGAAAATAGTGAGGTCACACCCTTACAAGTTTGCACCTCCAAAGATGACCATTCTACGAGAGAAGGTTCAAGAATTATTGGACCAAGGGGTGATTGAACCTTCTCATTCCAGCTATGCCAGTCCAGCATTTTTAGTGCCAAAGCCTGGTGGCAAACAAAGAATGGTTATTGATTACAGGACGTTGAACGCCAATATCGAGGTGGATTCTGTTCCCCTCCCGGATTTACATTCGGCCTTTGATTGGTTCAGTGGGGCCAGATTTTATACCATTATCGATCTGAACGCGGCCTATCATCAGATACCTCTTGCCCAAGAAAGTAAACCATATACGGCTTTTTGTGTACCCTGGAATTTGTACCAGTACACAAGGGTTCCCATGGGTTTGGGTGTGGGGGCCCAGACACTTACTCGCCTTCTCGACACTGTCTTTCACGACGTCAAATTCCGTTTCGTCTATAATTATCTCGACGATCTTTTGGTATATAGCGAGACTTTCGAAGATCATCTGCGGCATTTAAGAGAGGTGTTGGGTCGCTTAAGAGAGGCTGGCCTCACTGTCAATCCCGAAAAGGTTCGTTTCGCCCAAGAGAGTATTTCTTTCTTGGGCCATTTAATTTCACACAAGGGAGTGACGGTAGACCCAGAGAGGACAAAGGGCATCCGTGACTTTCCTCCGCCTAGGGATGCGAAGGGCATAGCGAGATTCGTCGGTATGATAAATTTTTATAGGCGTTTCATACCGAATATCGCTGAAATTGCCGCTCCCTTGAATGAACTGAGGAAGAAGGGGGCAAAGTTTACATGGGGGGAAAACCAACAGAAGGCTTTCGCTACCTTAAAGGAAGCCATCATTTCCCCACCGGTGTTGCGGATGCCCGACTTTTCAAAGCCGTTCATTTTGCAGACGGACGCGAGTTCGGTAGCGCTCGGAGCGGTCCTTTCCCAAGTTATTGACGACGCTAGGCAGCCTGTGGCTTTTATCTCACGCACGTTGACCCAGCAAGAACGTAAATCATCCGTTTATGAGCTATAGTGTTTAGCTGTTGTGTACGCTCTAGATAAGTTCAGGCGTTTCCTGGAACATGCTGAGTTCCTGCTCGAGACCGACAATCAGGCTCTCTCATGGCTTCTAGCTCATCCCCGGCAACTGGGTAAAATTGGTAGATGGGTGGTGAAAATCTCATCCTTTAAGTTCACCGTGCAACACATCAGGGGATCCCAGAATGTGGTTGCAGATGCCTTATCCCGCATGTTTTCCCAACCCAGTGATGCCCAAGCTGAGCAACCCTGTTCCGTTCTTCTCGATTTTCCATTAGCCTTCACTGATGTGTTGCCCCATCAGTTAAACGACGAAGTGCTGGGTCAAGTCATCCAAAATATTAAGCAGGGTAACGTACAGGCCCCTTATTTCTTGTCCAAGGGAGTCCTCTGTTGTCCAGAGAGAAAAGGACGAGCACCTAAAATCGTGCTGCCTAGCAAATTAGTGCCCATGGTCTTCAGCAATTACCATGATTCCCCAATCGGAGGCCACAAGGGAATTTCGAAGACCATTTCCAGTATTAGGAAACATTTTATCTGGAAGGGCATGGATAGAGACATCGCCATGAGAGTTAAAAACTGTCATCTGTGTGGCTTGAGCAAGCCTGCCCAGAACACCAAACTAGGGTTGTTATCTTCTGAGGTGGCGAGCAGACCAATGGAAAAGTTGCTTATTGACTACGTGGGGCCGTTCCCCCGTAGCAAGTCAGGTAATGCTTACCTGCTTGTTTGTGTAGATGCTTTTTCAAAGTTTGCCTGGCTACTGCCCTTACGGCAGGCAACCGCTCGTTTGACCATCAACGCTTTACAGAACCACGTTTTTCAGCATTTCGGTCTTCCGACCATCATTGTTTCGGACAATGGCCCGCAATTTATTTCAAACGAATTCAGGCGTATGTGTTTCGCCAGTGGCATCAAACACGTAACCACTTCCCCTTATTACCCACAACCGTCCCATGCGGAGAGATTCAATCGGAATCTCCGGTCCGCCTTGATTGCTTATCACGCTGAGCAAAGACCACCTGGGATCAGAATTTGAAGTGGTTACAATTAGCTTTCAACACGGCCAGACACGACAGTCATCAGGCCGTGCCATTAGAAATTTTGTTTGGATTCTCGCCCGCACTCCCGTTGACCAACCTATGGGATATCGAAGATCTTCTGCCGCGGGAGCCCAATAATAAAACTGCGGAGAGATGGAAAATGGCTCGGAAGAATTTGCTGCGAGCGCACGAGCGGGTCCGTCGGCGTTATAATCAGGGGCGTATTCCAAACCCCTTCCGGATTGGTGACTGGGTCTATTGCCAAAGCCACCCACTCAGCTCTGCCGCCGACAAACGTGCTGCGAAGCTATGCTACCGTTGGTCGGGGCCATACCGTATCATAGGATTTACGTCACTGGTGACGGCCCGGCTGGGCGTACCGGGAGACAAACAAAAATTGGTGACAAGCCACATTTCCAAACTCAAACGTTGTCGAGGGCTATCGAAAACGTTTGAAGGGGGATAGTCACCGTAAAGATAGGACGCATGTCCTTGTTAAATGTGGAAGTCGTGTTCGGGCGAAGGGGGCGAGCCTCAGGAGATCGGAAGATCTACCTACGTAGGTATCTTTCTTTTGTCTTTTGCTGCTCTCCCTCTCTTGTGCTGTATGCGGACTCTGATCAGGTCAGCATGCAGCACCCGCACACTTACAAAAAACATATCTTCTTTCATCTCTTTCGTTTTCCTTTTTTGAATTCTGTTCTCCTGAGAGCAAGCTCAGCTGAGCGAACCCAACCACGACGTCCACCGGTTTCTTTTGGGGAGAGGTACACTGCAGGGTACCCTCCTGGCCTTTAACGTTGGGGCAACTATGTTGCCCTTTTGGGGTGAGGGTGTGCTGAGTCAAAAGATTCAGCGCTATGTCAGTCATTTTACAATTGGAGAGAACTGTAATTGACGATCATAAACTGGGCTGCTATCTAGCGGTGAGTCCGCGCGTACAGACGGAAAAGTCCGCTTGACGTTATTGGCAGTACACAATTAAAGCTGTTTAATTCGTGCTGCGCTCTTGTACCGAAATAAGAGAGACTAATTCACAGAGCCCGATCGCTATCGGCATCTATCGGCTTGCTGTGGTATCAAAATTCCAAGTGCTGCTTTCTGCCGAGAAGTTCGGTAGGTAAACCAGAACGAAGGACTTCCATTTTTTTTTCGTCTCACAACATCCTTCGTTGGTGCCGGTCGCAATCTTTTTCTCTCTGGTAGAGAGATGATCCTACACGCCTAAGTCTTCTGGCTATGAGTAGCTAATTTCTCTTCACGACTGCGGTAAGTCTGTCAAATTACTTTCATATCAATTAACAAAAATATTTCGTTGGAGAAAACTGTTTTAAGTAAGCCTGAGTAAGCATGCCCACTTAGTGCATCGTGTATAAGTGCAATACGCAATTGTTCGTAAAGTTTTTTTAAATCTAATGAAACTAGATTATTTGGGTGTCAGAATCTCGGCACTATAAAGTAGAGTACATTGACCACAAAATAATTAAGTTTAAACTTTAATTAACACCGATGTAACGAGATTGTGTTGCGCACTTAACCTATTGCACCATGCGTCGTTAGTAAGTGATATAAGATTTTGCTAAGATTAGCAGTACAACCTTATACATATATATGGGAACTTACTCAGGCACGTTTTAAATGTAAATGATGTCCCATTCAAATTAATTGTATTATCTAATTATGTGTAGTAAAAAACTATGTGTTTTAAACAAATTCTTCACCACGTGGTATCTACAAATTCACTCAAAGTAATAAGTTTATGAGATGTTACAGAGCCAAAATAAATTGTTATATTGCAAACAAGTAACTCACATTAGGTGAGGTGCAAAATTATAAAGAATTATTGTATAGAGATTTTTAAATAAGGCATGTTGGCCAAATAAATTTCATCACGTTTATTATGTAACACATAACTAGAGGTTGACTTTATATATTATGTATTTTGGAGGGTGTCCAAACAGTGGGGGCATTTGTGTGTGGTATCTGACTAAAAATATAATGTGTAAGCAGGGTCCGCCGAACAGAGAAAAAAGTCCTGCTGCATGGCTGAACGTTGAACATCAAGAAGCTCCACTCGATACCAGAGAGAGAATTAGATCACCACAACAACACCTCAAAATGCCAATCATGAGATCGCCACTTTACTAATAAAAGAGACCACCCTTCATGGACCAAACCACAGGTGAAAAACAACCATTTATAATTTACACGTAGAGTCAACACAGCACCACACCCCGTGAACAGTTATACATAACCATCAGTTTCTACATTTCAAGTTAAACATTCATTTGGATCCCCAATTGCTGGGACAGTTTAGTGTGTACACTGAGTAAAAAATTAATTGTAAAATTTCAGTATATTTATAGTAGATTGTCAGTTCAGAGACTGATATGGTTACAAGACAGCATCCAACATAGATTTCCACTCATTTCATTATAGGGGTTTCTCTACAGATTTTAAGTCAGTTTTTGCTATTAGTAATTTCTCATGTTCAATTCACAACGTATAAAAATATATATATTTTCTCTTAGATTAAAAATCAGTTTATTTCATTTGTATAAAAAGATTACTGGGGAGGTAGGTGAATTTTTAACTAGTTTCAACCAAGCTATGCATGTCGAAACACCTTTCAACTTGTTTGTCGAGACAAGTTTGTTGAGACAAGTTTGTTGAGACAAGCCGAAAGTTGAGTGAACATGATCTGACCCAAGTGTATTTTTTTATAAGGTGCTAATATTGTGCAATTTTTCTCTTTTCATTAATTGGCCCTATTTAAGTATATATAAATTCTTTATACTAATTATGATAACTGGGGGGCGTTCATTATTTTAAACAATTTTTATTTCTCACTGTAATTAAGTACTTAAGCACTTAGCCACTTAGGCACTTAGTTTTAAATTTTTATGTCCTGGGGACCACTGTGGGCTATAGCATTCTCTTATACACATAACGTGCAATTAACCCACACCATGTGGGTACAATTATAAAAGTAAATTTCTAATCCTAATTGGGATTCGTGTAAAGAAAAGTTAGAAATTATATACACCAGAAGGGTAATATAAAAAAAGGGCGTGGCAAGAGACCTATGTATTTTATGTATACTATTGTATAATGTATTTTTGTCTTGTGGAACATGTTATGTGTGTATATTTCTGTGTACATTTTGGGGGATATATAAATATTATGCATTTACTGTACTTTTGGTGGGAACTTGGGATATAGGGATTTATTGTTCAATGTCTTTTACAACAGAAAGTTAACACAGGTAGTCATGTGGGTTTGTCCTTTTCATTTGTTTTTAAGGGAGGTATTCTATCTCAATAATCGTTGCTGATCATTTCTTTAAAGAAATTATTTATTTTATTTAACCTTATAACAAGTATAGGAATTGTCACCTTCAAAATTTATTTAATTTGTTGAGTAATTATTTTATTATTAATAGTAACAAGGAATGAAATCATTTATCTTCATTAATTTATATACAGTATTCTAAAAGGAAAATATAAAATAAATTTTTATATTTTATTAGATAGTTTAATGGGAGCTCTATTTCAAGGTTAATTATTATTTTAAATTTCAATTCACTGACAGAGTGACATAGCAATTATTTTCTTGGATTCAGTTAATATTTTTCAGGTGGCGTTGTTGAGAGAGTATACTTATTTATTTAACTATTTAAAGGGGAATTATAGATCACTGTTGTATTAATTTATTATTAAATTGTTATGAGATAGAATAATAAAAAGGGATTTGTTAATTATTTAATTCTTGAGTTTTCATTGCAAGTCCCGTCTCACTGGATCCAGCGCAATTTTTAGCTTCTCTAGGCCTTAGCCTAGTTTTAATTAACTTGTGGCCCTTCTTTACAAAAAAGAAATAATCTTTTTTTTTACTGCTCGAGATAAAGTGGGGTTACATTTGGTAGCAGAGCGCGCTTACGATGAGGGTCAACCCGTGGGTCCTGTGGGTGTGACGGGGCTTGCAAACTTAGGAAATATTTTGGAACTTTCACAATGTTAAGTTCAAATAGAACTTAGAAAAATTTTAAAGGCCCTATATCCCCAGTTGAAAATATTTTTTGTTAGCTTTAAGGTTTGTAATATATGTATATGTACTTGCCCGCCTTGAATAGTGAATAGTGCCACGTGGTAGGAAATTTTAGAAGGGGAAATCCCTGGGCAAGACTTATCGCAGTTCGGTGCTTGGTAAGTTTGAGTTTACCTTGCCCATGTTTGGGGAGGTGTTGCTGATTTTTTTTTGATTATGCGGTATGGCCCGATCGGCAGTCGGTTTCTTCCGATAGATGGTAGCCGGAATAACATGAAATTGTTAAAATAAATTTTCGTTGGTCGGTGTTTTGTTTTCGTGTTGTGTGTGTTGTGTGTGTGTCGCGTTCCTTTTGTCTGGTAATCGAGTGTGAGCAGTTCAGGTAGTGAGCTAGTTCTCGCATCGGTAGGTGGACCCGCAGTCTACTCTTTGGAAGAACAGTACTTGGGTTTTTCAGATTCTGGTTTTATTTAGAATAAGTTTTTAAAGTTTTATGTTAAGTGTGCCGACCGCGAAGTGAGGATGAGTTCAATAAATCCTGAGTTGTTTTTAAGGGAGGAAATTGAGTTCGAGCTCCGGGCCCGGGGTAAAGAACCCCGAGGCAATGTCCAAGCCTTACGGCGGCTGCTCCGTGAAGCGCTGGCCGCGGGTGATGCGCTCTCCAGGGTCACTGGGTCACTATCACTGACCCCGAGAGTGAGTGGGAACGGTGTACGGAAAAGTGGGGTGAGCTGCAGGAGTTGGCTTAATCCATCGAAAGTTTGGAGGAGGGACCGGGATGCTCGCTCGGTGTCCGGCGGATCCGGCAACGTATGCAGCACTTAATTCATCGGCTGCAGAATTTACAGGCACAAGTCAGTGAACCACCATATAATATACCAGACATAATACAAGAGATTACCTCGCCCCTCCAAGGGTCACAACCAGGAAGAGCATCCACCCCGGTTCAGGTTGTTGAGGAGTCCGTGGTCTCAGCTGTGAAGACTTCTTTATACAGAGAAGTAGAGCCGGTACAAACTGGTTCGGGGGCGGCAACGTACAACCACCTGCCCAACCCACTCGCCCATATAATACAACAACTTCCAGTCGTGGACGGACTGGAGGCAGACAAACTAATACCTTTTTTCAAAATAGTCTTTGAGTTGAAAGACTACCCGGGTATGCTGGAGCGAACGGTGCTCGAACTCATCTTCCCCTACTGTCGCGGTACCATGGCTGACAGGGTGGCGGAGGTGATGCGACGCAAAGAAGGTGTGGATGAGTTCCACCGGGTGGTGCTGAAGGCGTTCGTCCCTAGTAGACTGATGGAGCAATTGCGCCATCGTCATTTTTATAGAGTTCAGGCACGGGGCGAAACATTGGCCCAGTACGTGCTGCGAATGCGCGAGGTAGCTCGTATTCTGGGAATGGGCATGTCGGAGGAAGAGGTAGTACAACATATTCTCGACGGCGTCTCTGCCGACGACCGTCTGCGATTAGTTTTTGCCCAGCGGCCGCAGTGGTTTGCCGACCTGGAGCGACTCTGCGTTATGACGGAGACCATGCAGATGACCGACCAGGCGAGCGGAGACAGTAGACGAGCCGAACCAAGACCTCAGACATCGGAAGGGACCAGAGAACCTACCTTCCCCCGACAGGCCCAGCCAGCTCGAAATCGTCAGCAAACGAATTCAAATTCCGTGATTTGTTACAATTGTAACCGCCCGGGACACGTGGCGAGGAATTGTACGCGAGGGCGCGCGCGACCAGCACCACCTATGTCTAGACCAGCGCCAAAAAACTAAGTAGACAGGGGAAGATATTTCGGAGGATGTCTTCCCCCCGCTTCAATTCTGTTCAACTTCCGCCGACCTCCAGGCAGTCGTTAAAAGCCCAATCTTCTAATATCAAGGTCCAGTCCGCTACCTCGCAACAACTTTCTGTATGCCCCTTTCTGTCGCTCGAGGTAAAGGGGGGTCAGCTCAGAGCCTTAGTTGACTCCGGTTCAGCCCGATCCATCATTTCATCTCGGGTACATGCGGACCTTGAACGACAGGGTTTAATTAAAAGGTCAGAAAAGTCATCTGCAATATGCTGGACGGCATCCCGGGAAATCTTGCCTATCTCCCGGGTTACTTCCTTTAAGATCAAAATCGATGGGTTTTCTTGGGTGTGGTCTTTTCTGGTTTCTCCTGCTCTGGGAGTGGATTGTATCATTGGTGCCGATTGCATCGCAAAAAGTGGTCTCGTGCTGGACATCCAAGCGCACCAATGTTTTTTTAAATTTAATCGGGAGGTTTTAATTCCGTTCCTTGGGTACCAGGGCGCTAACCCGGGTATCCAAGAAGTAGCTTGTCCCGATTCTGCACGAGACCATCTCACTCCATCCCAGCAGACGGCCTTAGATCATTTGTGTGAGGAATTTCCCGAGGTGTTAACTCCCACCTTGGGACTCACACACCTGCTGGAATACAAAATCAGACTTACAGATTCGAAAATAGTGAGGTCACACCCTTACAAGTTTGCCCCTCCAAAGATGACCATTCTACGAGAGAAGGTTCAAGAATTATTGGACCAAGGGGTGATTGAACCTTCTCATTCCAGCTATGCCAGTCCAGCATTTTTAGTGCCAAAGCCTGGTGGCAAACAAAGAATGGTTATTGATTACAGGAAGTTGAACGCCAATATCGAGGTGGATTCTGTTCCCCTCCCGGATTTACATTCGGCCTTTGATTGGTTCAGTGGGGCCAGATTTTATACCATTATCGATCTGAACGCGGCCTATCATCAGATACCTCTTGCCCAAGAAAGTAAACCATATACGGCTTTTTGTGTACCCTGGAATTTGTACCAGTACACAATGGTTCCCATGGGTTTGGCTGTGGGGGCCCAGACACTTACTCGCCTTCTCGACACTGTCTTTCACGACGTCAAATTCCGTTTCGTCTATAATTATCTCGACGATCTTTTGGTATATAGCGAGACTTTAGAAGATCATCTGCGGCATTTAAGAGAGGTGTTGGGTCGCTTAAGAGTAGCTGGCAAGAGAGTATTTCTTTCTTGGGCCATTTAATTTCACACAAAGGAGTGACGGTAGACCCAGAGAGGACACAGGGCATCCGTGACTTTCCTCCGCCTAGGGATGCGAAGGGCATAACGAGATTCGTCGGTATGATAAATTTTTATAGGCGTTTCATACCGAATATCGCTGAAATTGCCGCTCCCTTGAATGAACTGAGGAAGAAGGGGGCAAAGTTTACATGGGGGGAAAACCAACAGAAGGCTTTCGCTACCTTAAAGGAAGCCATCATTTCCCCTCCGGAGTTGCGGATGCCCGACTTTTCAAAGCCGTTCATTTTGCAGACGGACGCGAGTTCGGTAGCGCTCGGAGCGTTCCTTTCCCAAGTTATTGACGACGCTAGGCACCCTGTGGCTTTTATCTCACGCACGTTGACCCAGCAAGAACGTAAATCATCCGTTTATGAGCTAGAGTGTTTAGCTGTTGTGTACGCTCTAGATAAGTTCAGGCGTTTCCTGGAACATGCTGAGTTCCTGCTCGAGACCGACAATCAGGCTCTCTCATGGCTTCTAGCTCATCCCCGGCAACTGGGTAAAATTGGTAGATGGGTGGTGAAAATCTCATCCTTTAAGTTCACCGTGCAACACATCAGGGGATCCCAGAATGTGGTTGCAGATGCCTTATCCCGCATGTTTTCCCAACCCAGTGATGCCCAAGCTGAGCAACCCTGTTCCGTTCTTCTCGATTTTCCATTAGCCTTCACTGATGTGTTACCCCATCAGTTAAACGACGAAGTGCTGGGTCAAGTCATCCAAAACATTAAGCAGGGTAACGTACAGGCCCCTTATTTCTTGTCCAAGGGAGTCCTCTGTTGTCTAGAGAGAAAAGGACGAGCACCTAAAATCGTGCTGCCTAGCAAATTAGTGCCCATGGTCTTCAGCTATTACCATGATTCCCCAATCGGAGGCCACAAGGGAATTTCGAAGACCATTTCCAGTATTAGGAAACATTTTATCTGGAAGGGCATGGATAGAGACATCGCGATGAGAGTTAAAAACTGTCATCTGTGTGGCTTGAGCAAGCCTGCCCAGAACACCAAACTAGGGTTGTTATCTTCTGAGGTGGCGAGCAGACCAATGGAAAAGTTGCTTATTGACTACGTGGGGCCGTTCCCCCGTAGCAAGTCAGGTAATGCTTACCTGCTTGTTTGTGTAGATGCTTTTTCAAAGTTTGCCTGGCTACTGCCCTTACGGCAGGCAACCGCTCGTTTGACCATCAACGCTTTACAGAACCACGTTTTTCAGCATTTCGGTCTTCCGACCATCATTGTTTCGGACAATGGCCCGCAATTTATTTCAAACGAATTCAGGCGTATGTGTTTCGCCAGTGGCATCAAACACGTAACCACTTCCCCTTATTACCCACAACCGTCCCATGCGGAGAGATTCAATCGGAATCTCCGGTCCGCCTTGATTGCTTATCACGCTGAGCAACAGACCACCTGGGATCAGAATTTGAAGTGGTTACAATTAGCTTTCAACACGGCCAGACACGACAGTCATCAGGCCGTGCCATTTGAAATTTTGTTTGGATTCTCGCCCGCACTCTCGTTTACAACCTATGGGATATCGAAGATCTTCTGCCGCGGGAGCCCAATAATAAAACTGCGGAGAGATGGAAAATGGCTCGGAAGAATTTGCTGCGAGCGCACGAGCGGGTCCGTCGGCGTTATAATCAGGGGCGTATTCCAAACCCCTTCCGGATTGGTGACTAGGTCTATTGCCAAAGCCACCCACTCAGCTCTGCCGCCGACAAACGTGCTGCGAAGCTATGCTACCGTTGGTCGGGGCCATACCGTATCATAGGATTTACGTCACTGGTAACGGCCCGGCTGGGCGTACCGGGAGACAAACAAAAATTGGTGACAAGCCACATTTCCAAACTCAAACGTTGTCGAGGGCTATCGAAAACGTTTGAAGGGGGATAGTCACCGTAAAGATAGGACGCATGTCCTTGTTAAATGTGGAAGTCGTGTTCGGGCGAAGGGGGCGAGCCTCAGGAGATCGGAAGATCTACCTACGTAGGTATCTTTCTTTTGTCTTTTGCTGTCTCTCCCTCTCTTGTGCTGTATGCGGACTCTGATCAGGTCAGCATCCAGCACCCGCACACTTACAAAAAACATATCTTCTTTCATCTCTTTCGTTTTCCTTTTTTGAATTCTGTTCTCCTGAGAGCAAGCTCAGCTGAGCGAACCCAACCACGACGTCCACCGGTTTCTTTTGGGGAGAGGTACACTGCAGGGTACCCTCCTGGCCTTTAACGTTGGGGCAACTATGTTGCCCTTTTGGGGTGAGGGTGTGCTGAGTCAAAAGATTCAGCGCTATGTCAGTCATTTTACAATTGGAGAGAACTGTAATTGACGATCATAAACTGGGCTGCTATCTAGCGGTGAGTCCGCGCGTACAGACGGAAAAGTCCGCTTGACGTTATTGGCAGTACACAATTAAAGCTGTTTAATTCGTGCTGCGCTCTTGTACCGAAATAAGAGAGACTAATTCACAGAGCCCGATCGCTATCGGCATCTATCGGCTTGCTGTGGTATCAAAATTCCAAGTGCTGCTTTCTGCCGAGAAGTTCGGTAGGTAAACCAGAACGAAGGACTTCCATTTTTTTTTCGTCTCACAACATCCTTCGTTGGTGCCGGTCGCAATCTTTTTCTCTCTGGTAGAGAGATGATCCTACACGCCTAAGTCTTCTGGCTATGAGTAGCTAATTTCTCTTCACGACTGCGGTAAGTCTGTCAAATTACTTTCATATCAATTAACAAAAATATTTCGTTGGAGAAAACTGTTTTAAGTAAGCCTGAGTAAGCATGCCCACTTAGTGCATCGTGTATAAGTGCAATACGCAGTTGTTCGTAAAGTTTTTTTAAATCTAATGAAACTAGATTATTTGGGTGTCAGAATCTCGGCACTATAAAGTAGAGTACATTGACCACAAAATAATTAAGTTTAAACTTTAATTAACACCGATGTAACGAGATTGTGTTGCGCACTTAACCTATTGCACCATGCGTCGTTAGTAAGTGATATAAGAGTTTGCTAAGATTAGCAGTAAAACCTTATACATATATATGGGAACTTACTCAGGCACGTTTTAAATGTAAATGATGTCCCATTCAAATTAATTGTATTATCTAATTATGTGTAGTAAAAAACTATGTGTTTTAAACAAATTCTTCACCACGTGGTATCTACAAATTCACTCTAAGTAATAAGTTTATGAGATGTTACAGAGCCAAAATAAATTGTTATATTGCAAACAAGTAACTCACATTAGGTGAGGTGCAAAATTATAAAGAATTATTGTATAGAGATTTTTAAATAAGGCATGTTGGCCAAATAAATTTCATCACGTTTATTATGTAACACATAACTAGAGGTTGACTTTATATATTATGTATTTTGGAGGGTGTCCAAACAGTGGGGGCATTTGTGTGTGGTCTCTGACTAAAAATATAATGTGTAAGCAGGGTCCGCCGAACAGAGAAGAAAGTCCTGCTGCATGGCTGAACGTTGAACATCAAGAAGCTCCACTCGATACCAGAGAGAGAATTAGATCACCACAACAACACCTCAAAATGCCAATCATGAGATCGCCACTTTACTAATAAAAGAGACCACCCTTCATGGACCAAACCACAGGTGAAAAACAACCATTTATAATTTACACGTAGAGTCAACACGGCACCACACCCCGTGAACAGTTATACATAACCATCAGTTTCTACATTTCAAGTTAAACATTCATTTGGATCCCCAATTGCTGGGACAGTTTAGTGTGTACACTGAGTAAAAAATTAATTGTAAAATTTCAGTATATTTATAGTAGATTGTCAGTTCAGAGACTGATATGGTTACAAGACAGCATCCAACATAGATTTCCACTCATTTCATTATAGGGGTTTCTCTACAGATTTTAAGTCAGTTTTTGCTATTAGTAATTTCTCATGTTCAATTCACCACGTATAAAAATATATATATTTTCTCTTAGATTAAAAATCAGTTTATTTCATTTGTATAAAAAGATTACTGGGGAGGTAGGTGAATTTTTAACTAGTTTCAACCAAGCTATGCATGTCGAAACACCTTTCAACTTGTTTGTCGAGACAAGTTTGTTGAGACAAGTTTGTTGAGACAAGCCGAAAGTTGAATGAACATGTCCGTCTCTGACCCAAGTGTATTTTTTTATAAGGTGCTAATATTGTGCAATTTTTCTCTTTTCATTAATTGGCCCTATTTAAGTATATATAAATTCTTTATACTAATTATGATAACTGGGGGGCGTTCATTATTTTAAACAATTTTTATTTCTCACTGTAATTAAGTACTTAAGCACTTAGCCACTTAGGCACTTAGTTTTAAATTTTTATGTCCTGGGGACCACTGTGGGCTTTAGCATTCTCTTATACACATGACGTGCAATTAACCCACACCATGTGGGTACAATTATAAAAGTAAATTTCTAATCCTAATTGGGATTCGTATAAAGAAAAGTTAGAATTTATATACACCAGAAGGGTAATATAAAAAAAAGGGCGTGGCAAGAGACCTATGTATTTTATGTATACTATTGTATAATGTATTTTTGTCTTGTGGAACATGTTATGTGTGTATATTTCTGTGTACATTTTGGGGGATATATAAATATTATGCATTTACTGTACTTTTGGTGGGAACTTGGGATATAGGGATTTATTGTTCAATGTCTTTTACAACAGAAAGTTAACACAGGTAGTCATGTGGGTATGTCCTTTTCATTTGTTTTTAAGGGAGGTATTCTATCTCAATAATCGTTGCTGATCATTTCTTTAAAGAAATTATTTATTTTATTTAACCTTATAACAAGTATAGGAATTGTCACCTTTAAAATTTATTTAATTTGTTGAGTAATTATTTTATTATTAATAGTAACAAGGAATGAAATCATTTATCTTCATTAATTTATATACAGTATTCTAAAAGGAAAATATAAAATAAATTTTTATATTTTATTAGATAGTTTAATGGGAGCTCTATTTCAAGGTTAATTATTATTTTAAATTTCAATTCACTGACAGAGTGACATAGCAATTATTTTCTTGGATTCAGTTAATATTTTTCAGGTGGCGTTGTTGAGAGAGTATACTTATTTATTTAACTATTTAAAGGGGAATTATAGATCACTGTTGTATTAATTTATTATTAAATTGTTATGAGATAGAATAATAAAAAGGGATTTGTTAATTATTTAATTCTTGAGTTTTCATTGCAAGTCCCGTCTCACTGGATCCAGCGCAATTTTTACCTTAGTAGAGGGAAAGTGAGTGTTCGAAAACACTTCCGGGTTCCGAACGAAAACACTACCGGGTTCCAGTTCATGACGTCATAGAGGCACTGGCAGCTGGTGTCCGAGCTGTCCATGTGACGTCACTGTTTTGTGTGTGTGTGTGTATGTGTGTGTATGTGTGACTGAAACACTACCGTGTTCCAGTTCATGACGTCATACAGAGGCTCAAGTCGCTGGCGTCCGCATGGCTAAAACCTGTTTCAAGACGTCACGAAGGCCGTGGTTTCTGCATGTTCAAAATTTGGTAGCCGAAAACAATGTGTAGCGGATGGGGGTACCCGGAATTCGGCGGTTGCCCGGACGCGCAGAGGCGTTGTCATCGGGTACCGTTACTCGAAATTTTGGGGGTATCGGGTACCGTTACCCGAAATGTTTAAATCAACGGATGGGGGTACCCGAAATTTGTGGGTACGCCCTAACCGGGTTCCAGTTCATGACAGAGGCCCTGGCAGCTGGTGTCCGAATGTTAAAACACTTCCGCGTTCTGGTTTATTTTGATGTAACAAAATAATCGTTCTCTCTCGAAATTTTTTTTAATGTCAGAATTTTGGTACCCTAAATGATTAAAACAACGGATGGGGGTACCCGAAATTTGTGGGTACGCCCACATGACGCATGTATAAAACACTGGGTATGACGAAACAGGAGGCTATACAGATGGTTTCCGACAGGTGTTGGTTTCCACAAAATAAATTTTGACTCCTCGGGATTTGAACCTGGATCTGCGGTTCGCAAAACCATATATTGTATTATTATATATGAGTATATTGTGTTATAATAGAACAGATGCATCCATTTGAATATTGTTTAGAAAAAACATATTAAAATTATGCATTACTAAAATTGTGTAATTGTATAAATATATTTTACTCTGTGTACCTGCAAAATTGTAACAAACAGGTCTGGTTGAATCGCTGTGTGTTGATACAAACAGATTATACGCTCTCTCTCACTGTCTCTCTCTTTAGAGAGAGATGCATCTGAACCCTATAAACCGGTTTTCTTCGCATGCTGTCGCATACCACAATCCACTGTGTCTCTTTATCAATAAGTTGGCTGCATCTCAACTATAAAAACTTGTTATCTTCGCTGGCGTATACCTTATTCAAGTATGATAGGAATAACTGTTTTGTATAAAGGTATAATAATAAAATAACAAAGGTTACGGTTTATATATAAGTTTTAATAATATCGAAAGCTTTTACAATCAAATCATAAGCTATAATTTTCTTTCTCTCTCTACACAGACACGTTCTATATTCACAAGACAATTATAATTGTGCAAAACATACGCGCGCTCTCTATATACATAACTAAACAAAATAAACACTTTATCTCTCTCTCTCTCTCTCTATATATATATATATATTTACATAATTATACAAAATAATCTTTTTTTCTCTCGCTTTCTCTCTCTTTTGCAGCCTTGAAGGTGCTCTCTCTCTCTCTCTCTCTCTCTCTCTCTCTCTCTCTCTCTCTCTCTCTCTCTCTCTCTCTCTCTCTCTCTCTCTCTCTCTCTCTCTCTGTACACATATATATACACACACACACACACACACACACACACATAATTAACAAAATAATAATTACATTTACTACAACCAAAACAAGCCTTATATGTCTAACAATATAAAATAATAATAATAATTAATAACATACAATATTACAATGTTGATGTGTAATATGTTAATAATAACATACTAAATGTAGACACACATCAAATGATAATTACTATGGTGTTAACTACATGTGTAAAATGGTACACCAAAACCTTGAATTCAACTCTTTTTAGTATTTTAGATAATAACAAAGGTAACAACGCTTATAATTTTTTAAAACAATTGTTCTTCAGAGTGTAAATTCTCTCCACTCACAAGCACTCAGAATGTTACAGTGGTCACCATATGGTGGTGAACGACATACATCTCCCTCGCATTCGCACAAACACATAACATCGAAACAAGGTTTCTGTAACTATGAGAGAAATCTTTTAAAAAATTTAATTACACATAAAAATTTAATTAACACTTTAATGATTGTTTATCTTAACTTTTTATGTTATAAACCACATACGTTTTTTAATAATTAAAAACAGAATATAATTTCCTACAATTAATAATACTTGATCAAATACAAAAGAATGTAGACACATCAAATGATAGTTAGTGTGGTATTAAAAAAACATGTATTCTGAATTAAAGTCATTTTGATATCTTAGATAACAACAGACGCGACAACGGTTACGAAGCGGACATCCGCTAGAGTCATGCCTTGACCACTCATATTTTTTTACCAGCGAGGTATACGCTGTACCAGTAAAATTATACATCATATAGTACATCTGATTAACCAGCTTTGTTTTAGCAATTAGCAAATCTTTTATTTGAAGATATTCAATATTATGGTTGTTACAATAACTAATTGATGTTTTGAAGAGTTTGAAAAACTCATTACGAATAAATACTTTCATTTTGTAAATATTCTTTTCGTTTCGTATTGATATCCATCTACTCAGTGTCTTACGATTATTTCTAAAATTATAATCGAATTTAATCATGTCGCATTGACAATATAATCTATTATTACCATTTATTTCTCTGTTTAAAAGTTTTTCTACAATATTAGATTCAAGCAACACCTTGTTCTTTCTCTGAAAATGAACAGTTAACATTAAAAAACGACAAAAAAATAGAGAAGTCTACTTCATCATTTAAAAACATTTTACTATTAATGTTATTATTACTATTATTGTTATTATTATTATAAATCAATCCTGTTCTCGTTTATTTGGTCTGGAAAAAAAGAGAAAAAAATTAATACATAACCACTTCTGTATAAGTAATTATTAGTGGTACTGAAAAATCATACTCACATAATCAATATCCAACTGCACGCTCACTTTCTCGTTCGCCAGCGGAGTGTGTGAGGTTACGCATAGTGATAGGACACAAGGCTTCACAGCTTTCAATTGCTCCTCTGTAAATACGTCACACCATCTTTTAGGTAGGTATACATAGAACAGTTTACCCTCCGGCTGAGGACAGGCTCCGGTATCTTCCAAATCTACCACAACTGACTCCCCGAATTTCGTTTTCACAAATTTCATGTGAATTATATGATACTTTACTCCTAAAGAAAGACTTGACAAGTCTCTTTTTGGTAAAAAATTTTCAACTGTCTTCGCGTTCGCAACGATTCCTTCCATGGCGAGTACTGATGACTGCACAGGGAAACACTGGCGTATTTATTCTGTTTCCCCCGACCACGTTCCTTCCTTCTAAAGCGTCATCTCCTTCGGTCACGACCGGACGACGACACCCTACCCCGCACCCCGCACCTCTACCGCAACGGTAACGGCTACAATTTTCCTTCCTACCCCACCCCGCGTCGTCTCGGGCCACCATCAGCTTTCGGTCACGACCGGACGATGACATTCTACCCCGCACCCCCACACCGCACTCAGAGCCTCGCCACCACCCCGCACCTCGCCTACATATTTTGTTCAATTACTTTGTCTGTCGCTCCGCAACGACCGGGTTTACCCCCCCCCACCGCGCAAAACACCAACCGCAATCGAGTCCGTCGGTCACGGTCTCCCCTACCCCGCACCCAGAGCCTCACCACCCACCCCGCACCTCGCCAACATATTTTGTTCAATTACTTTGTCTGTCGCTCCGCAACGACCGGGTTTACCCCCCACCAACCGCAATCGAGTCCGTCAGCGACAACCTAGCTTCCTACCCCGCACCCCACCCCGCGTCGTCTCGGGTCACCATCTGCTTTCGGTCACGACCGGTCGTACAACCCAGCCCCCCGTACCCCGCACCCTACATCCCGCGGGAGGCGACTCAACGAGCGCGCTTCGGCCAAGGTCGCCGGCATCCTGTACTCCGCACCTCGCCTACCTCTCGGTCACGGACACCGGCTGCAACCTATCTCCCTACCCCGCACCCCGCACCGCATCGGTCACGGACGTCGGCTTCCTACACCGCACTCCCCACCCCACCCCACCCACCGCAACGCGCGTCGTCGGTCACGACCGGACGACTACCTACCCCGCACCGCTGCTCCTCGCGAGGCCGATCGGTCAAGGGCGCGCGGCGACAGAGTCACCGGTTACCGGACTGTCTATATAGGGAACCGACGACGCGAAGCCGGCCTCACTCCTTTCACAATGACCGACAGCAGCAGCAGCAGCAGCAGCGGCAGCAGCAGCGAACACCGTGCTATCAATGGTAATGTAATTACTATAAAATTTATGATACTTGACAATACACTAAACACACAAACAGTATTATTAGATTACAAACACACGGTTGTTGATAAGATGTGTAGCGAAGCCGTAGCATTAAATAATTATATAAAATGGTATTTAGCAGTTCGTGTATCTTTTAAAAAATTAATAAACACCGAAAATATTTATTGTAATGCGGTATTCAGATCGCGTACAGAACTTAAGTCACAGTATGACGATATCGATGAACAGTATTCGATAGCTAGCGAGAAAATAATGGAATCCGTTGACAAATTCACGCGCGACGGAAGCGGGTGGGTCGAAAACGGTGTCGAGTCGGTGGAATTAAATATTACAAAATACAACCCTCTTGTGGGGTCGAGCTTTCTACCTACACCATCGAAATTATCAAACAGTAAGAAAGGAATTATCAATATAAAAAATGTAGACGATGAAAAGTGTTTCTTGTGGTCTGTGCTCGCTGGTATACACCCGATCGCGTGTAACCCGCATCGCGTTAGCCATTACCTTCCGTACGAAGAAGAAATAAACATGAAGGACATTCCTTATCCCGTCGCACTCAATAAGATAAAACGGTTCGAAAAATTAAACGAAAACATACCCGTTAACGTTTTTGGCTATGAAGGCGAGGTATATCCTTTACGTATCACTGAACATCGCGGTAGAAAGTACCACGTAAACCTACTGCTACTGTCCGACGCGAACACTACTCACTACTGCCTCATACGGAACCTTTCGCGTATGCTTTCGTCGTTGACAAAACGAAAGGGCACTTCGTTTTATTGCAACTACTGTCTACACAGATTTGCGGACAATAAAGATACTAACGCGGCGCGAAAACGAGTTGAAGAACACGAACGCAACTGTTCTCAGCACGGAGTACAGAAAGTAAAACTTCCTGACGAGGACGAAAAGTGGATGTATTTTAAAAACTTTTCACTTTGTCACCGCGTACCTTATACGGTATACGCTGACTTCGAATCGTTTATTGTTCCGACCACCGGTAAAAACGTGGCACATCATATACCAGCCAGTTTCTGCTATGTGATAGTTGACTGGATGGGAAACGCCGTCAAGGAACCTGTAATATACCGCGGTAAAGACGTGGTGGACACGTTCCTTCGTGTGCTTTTAGCCGACGTTCAACGACTCGATAGAAAGTTTAATAAACCGATCCAAATGACAGCGGCCGATGAACGGTCATTCCGAAACGCCACTCACTGTCATCTGTGCAAGCAGCCGTTAACGGACGACACGGTTCGAAATCATTGCCACATAACGGGTAACTATTTAGGCGCTGCTCACAATGCGTGTAATATAAATTACAAAATACCAACACACGTTCCGGTTTTTTTCCATAATTTAAGTGGCTATGACTCGCATCATTTGATGCAAGGTTTCGGAAAGTACAAGGAAGATGAAATAACGTGTATCGCTACTACAAGCGAACGTTACATCTCCGTTACACTCGGTCAGCTCCGGTTTCTCGATTCTCTGCGGTTCATGAACGCGTCACTTGAAAAACTCGTCTCCAACTTATCCGCGGATAAATTTAAAATCCTTAATCAATTTTACACGCGTAATGTTGATTTACTGTTACGTAAAGGTGTGTACCCTTACGAATACGTTACGGACGATTCAAAATTTGACGAGAGGCAGTTACCGGACCGCGTACATTTTTACAACGGGTTGACAGAGTCGGATATAGACGAAGAAGATTACGCGCACGCTCGAACGGTTTGGTCGGCTTTCGACATGCAAACGTTCGGTGATTATCATGACCTTTATTTAAAAACGGATGTACTACTGCTTGCTGATGTATTTGAAAACTTTCGAAACATGAGCCTGCAGTACTACGAACTCGATCCGTGTAACGTTTTTACCACCGCCGGTTTAGCGTGGAACGCGATGCTGAAAATGACAGGAGTCAGGTTAGAGTTACTCCGCGATATAGACGTACACCTGTACATCGAAAGAGGTATCCGTGGCGGCTTAGCAGCAATTTCTAATAGGTACGCCAAAGCCAACAACCCGTACATTCCCGATTATGACGCAAGCAAGCCGCACAACTATTTACTTTACCTCGATTGTACCAACCTGTACGGAACGGCTATGACACAGCCTTTACCACTGTCCGGTTTTCGATGGTTGGAACGTACAGTGATCGATACGTTGAACGTGCACGCGTTACGCGACGATGGTGACACCGGTTATATCCTGGAAGTCGATCTGGGGTATCCACATTACCTACACGACTTACACAGTGACTACCCTTTAGCACCTGAAAAGCGTACTATTACGGACAGTATGCTTTCACCGTACTGCTATCGCATGAAGCTGTTAAAAGACTTTGTGTGTAGTAACGGTAAGGTAGAGAAACTGATAACGTCCCTCGAGGACAAGACAAAATACATTGTTCATTACAGAACACTGAAACTCTACCTCGAACTAGGAATGGAGTTGAAAGCGATTCACCGTGTGTTAGCATTCACACAGTGCGTATGGTTGAAACCTTTCATCGATTTAATACGGAGCGACGAAAGGAAGCCAGAAACACCTTTGAAAAAGACTTTTTTAAGTTAATGAATAACGCACCGTACGGAAAATCGTTGGAAAACGTACGAAAGCGAATCGATTTCAAGTTAGTTCCAAACGAGAAGAAACTTCACAAACTAACCGCTAACCCCAGGCTACAACATTTCTTCATCTATAACGAGGACCTGGTAGGTCTCACGATGAAAAAAACATTCATTACACTGAACCGACCTTTGTACGTTGGGTTCAGTGTATTGGATATTAGTAAGCTGATTATGTATCGGTTCCATTACGGATTCACGATGAATACGTACGGGTCACGTGCACGTCTATGTATGACGGACACTGACTCTCTGTTGTACGACATTCGCACCGACGATGTGTACAAAGACATGGAGGAGCATCTCGAACTCTTTGACACGTCGGAGTACCCTAAGGCACATCCGTGCTATAGTGAAACAAACAAGAAAAAGTTGGGTACTTTTAAAGACGAAACAAATGGAATACCGATACTTGAATTTGTCGGGTTGCGCGCAAAATGTTATTCATTCGTTACGGCAAACGATAAAGAGAAAAAGGTAGCGAAAGGTGTGCCACGTTCCGCGATAGCTACACAGTTGAAACATCAACTTTATAAACAATGTGTAAAGACCACTTCTCAAACTTATACTACGGCGCAGACTATCCAAAGCGAAAAACATAACATATACACAAGAAAGCTTACAAAATTATCGCTGTCACCATACGATGACAAACGATATGTCTTGGATGACGGTGAAACAACACTGGCGTACGGTCATTATAAACTCTGTCAACCCAGACGCGAGATAATTCAGCAAGCGAGAAAATCCGTTATAAATTATGCGTTCGATATACGTTGATATAAGACTCGCTTGCAGGAGCAACACACTGTCAGTAACGACGATGAAGTCGGTGAGGTTCAGTGAAAACGTAACGGTATATCTCGTACCAAAATTTTGCGATTCGCGTTTCGGGTGGCGATATGGAAAACGTACGCAAAACTATTGCAAAAGAATTGCACAGACCGGTGAGAAGGAACTTTCCCAGACGTGCGGTGGAGGTGAAGGGGTTACACGATCTCTACCAAGCGGATTTGGTGGAAATGATACCGCATGCCAAGTTGAACAAGGGGTACAAATATCTAATGACGGTAATAAACGCATTTAGCAAGTATGCATATGCGATTCCCTTAAAAACTAAATCGGGTGTTGAAGTAGCACATGCTCTCGAACCAATAATTGTAAAAAATAAAATGAAATACCTGCAAACGGATAAGGGGAAAGAGTACTTTAACACTACCGTACAAGCTTTACTAAAGAGATTCAACGTCAAACACTATTCAACGTAAAGCGAGAAGAAAGCGTCCATCGTAGAGCGATTTAATCGTACGTTGAAAACGAACATGTACCGCGCGTTCAGCGAGCAAGGCCATTATCGGTGGTTGTCGCTTTTGCCTAAACTGGTGATGGAATACAACGCCAGAGTGCATAGAACTATAGAGATGAAGCCGCGACAAGTCGACAAGAGCAACGAGCAAATTGTGTTGGAACGAATAAGAAAAAATACCGTACCGCGGAAAGTGAGCAAGAAACATAAGTTTAAAATAGGCGATCGAGTGCGTATCAGTAAATACAAAATCACATTCGCTAAAGGTTATACACCAAACTGGACGAACGAGATATATACAGTGCACAGAGTTCAGCCAACCGTACCGGTTACGTACTTGTTGAAAGATCATACGGGTGACGTTGTGGAAGGTGGGTTTTATGAACAAGAATTGAGTAAAACCAGCGTTGGTGATGTGTATCTCGTTGAGAAAATATTACAACGTAAAGGTGATCGCGTGCGAGTGCGCTGGCTCGGCTTTGACGGTAAACACGATTCGTGGATACATAAAAAAGATCTGATATAATAGCATTACCACAGTATTTAACCGAACGTAAACGAGTTAAGATGAAGATTGAACAACAATCGTTAAAGTTAAATGTTAAGAACGTAGACTCTGCTAAGTACAACGGTGAAGTTGCATATAATAAACACAGTCCACTGTTTCCAAACACAGTTCGATGTATCGTGTGCGGCGGGTCATGTAGCGGGAAGTCAAACGTTGCCTTTAACATGTTATTCGATTCAAACGGACTGCGATTTCAGAACCTGTACGTGTTCTCCAAATCGTTATTTCAACCAAAATATCGTATGTGGAAGACGTTTTTAACGCTCTCGCTGACGAAGGAATGATGTACTTCACATACAGTGAAAACGATGAAGTACCACCTCCGCACGAAATTGTATCTAATTCAATCATGTTGTTCGATGATGTGGTATGTGAACGGCAGAATAACATACGAAAATATTTCGCTATGGGACGGCATAGCGGTGTGGACACTTTGTACCTTTGCCAAACGTATAGTCTGGTGCCAAAGCAACTGGTGCGTGATAATGCCAATTTCTTGGTTTTGTTCAGACAAGATGATCTCAATTTACGTCACGTTTACAACGATCACGTTAACACAGATATGAAATACGAAGAGTTCAAAGCGATGTGCGCCGAAGCGTGGAAGGATCGTTACGGATTCATAGTCATCAACAAGGACTCACCGATAAACGCAGGTAGATACAGAGTGGGTTTCGATCGTTTTATACATAAATAGAATAGTTTGTGCAAGAAAGTCATCAGTGTCAAGATGGATGACAAGCAATTGACACATGAAATCGATGCAATTAGCGATAACATAAGACAAAAGTATCGCGCGTTGAAACATGACATCAGAGAGAGCGATGAAGCGTTAACGAGAAAGTACAAACCTCTTTTGGAACCGTTAACCCAGATTTCGGAAAAGTTGAATGACTCCAGTGATAAAATAAAACAAAAAATAAAAGTTGAAGATGAAGATACGAAGGCAGCTGTTGAGACGAAAACACCATCACAACCTCGTTTCCTCAGAACGGAAGTGTTGGCACAAACGCCTGATGTCGAAACACCGAACGTAACTCTTGAAGAGTTTTTAACAACACCCGAAGGTCGACACGAAGCACAAGAATACGTTGAACAATCTGTCGAAGGTCCGCTCGCGAGGAAATACTTACTGCTCGCGTTGTCTGATGATCGAGATAAGAAGATGGATCATACGTACGGTGTTCGTAACGTTGAAGACAAATGGATGGTAGGCAATTCGGTGTTGGAGATCAATCAAGACGATAGCTTCTACATAGCTGGAAAACGATACAGAGGCACACCGGGCCTCTACGAACTTATGTTTATGAAAGAACCCGACAAGAGCGTCTACGATGAAAACGATTTAGCAGCGTACAAGTCTATACTGTCGGACACTAACGCTTATAAACGTTATTATTTACCCGGTGCTAAAGTAAATACAAACAAAGGTTTAAAGTACAGAGAGATAATCGCTCGATTGTTTCCACCACGCAGCGGACGTGGTATCGATTACGTACACTGGAACGATCCCAACGAACTGGTTGAACGGTTAAGACTGCTGGTAAGTTCAAAACGCGTCGGTCACACCGGACACGACAACGAAATCATCTCAGTAGTAGAGGAATTACGTGAAGCCAACATTATCGTATAAATTTTATGAACGTCGGTGTAACAACTCATTGACGTCAACACTGTCAACATGTGCGGGTTAGATTTGACACCTGACTTTGAAGTCGAAAACGAGAGACTGAAAACCTTTACATCATGGCCTGTGCATTTCATCAGTCCGACCGCTATGGTTGCCGCAGGCTTTCATTACACAAATGAAATTGACAGGGTTCGATGTTCATTTTGCGGTATAGAAATCTTTCGTTGGAAAGAGGGTGACGATCCGATTGTGTTACACACGCGATGGTCACCACAGTGTCGTTACTTAAAACGGTTAGCACATCATTTGTAGCGTGCAGTCGTACAATGGTTGTGGACAAGTTCGGGAGACATCAAAGCGCCGTGAGCGTGCGACGAGAAACAAAAAGACAATTACGCGATACTGTAGGATTTAAGATTACGAATGATGGGCATATAGATGTTGAAAACAAAAAGATCCGCAATCTGAACGAACCGGATGCAGCAAAGGATGCTGTATCCCTGAGTTATATGCAAACACATTGTCTGCTACTCGATGATGAACGTAAAAGCGTGGACGTTAAAGGGTGTAGATTGAAAAATGTTGATACTCCTGTAGACGTTAAAGACGTAGTCAACAAATATTACGTTGATGACAACTGTATACAACACTCGAGTCAAGAGAGAGGTGAGGTCATCGATGCACGAGATCGATGGGTAATCAACGTTCGAAGTCCGGAACAAGCGACCGATGCGGTCAACAAAAACTACGTAGACTCGAATGTCATTAAAAAAGTATCGAACAGCTATTTGTTTGGACAGAGCTGGTTGTCGGGAGTGAGTTCACCGATTTTTGCAGATGACGCGGTTAACGTAAAATACATGTTGCAGAACACCGTTAGCTTGGGCGAAGATGGTGTTTTCAAAGCAGCGGAAAAGAGAATAACAGACGTAGCGGATGGTTTTGCGGAGAGCGATGCTGTTAACTTACAACAATTAAATGACGTGAGACGATACGTAAAGAGCGAGATGTATAAAGTCGTTAAAACATTTCAGTATCAACTGGATTACTACTTATTGAAATTGTCTAAGCCACGTAGTTCAGAAGACGAGTGGACACTCGACACGAAGGAAATAAAAAGGTTAATAGATGAATACGATAAAAACACAGAAGAGAAAGACTGGAGATCGGTTTACGATGTACAACAACGTTAGGAGGAAAAAGGGGTGGGGCGTCGGAAACGTGCTTAAAAACGTTGTACCGTCCGTTGTTTCGTCAGTTATCAATCGAGCGGTGGACGCACTACCTGTCGAATTACATCTGCCGGGTTACAGATTCTGTGGACCGGGCACGAAACTCGAAGAAAGATTAGCGCGTGGTGATCGCGGAATCAACCAATTAGACGAAGCCTGTCGCGAACACGACATCGCTTACGCTCAATACAAAGACAACGAAAATAGACGTATTGCAGATCGTAAACTCGCGGAAAAAGCGTGGGGACGGGTAAAGGCGTTGGATTCGGGTATCAGCGAACGAGCTTATGCGACAGCAGTTGCAGCGGCCATGAAAGCAAAATCAGCAATAGGAAGCGGCCGACGTCGTAAAAATAAAAAGAATGTGAGTAGTCGTGGTCGTGGTGCTGGTGGTGAAATGAAAAAGAGGAGGAAGAGAACTGTCCGAACCGTTAGGAAAAAGAAGAGAACTGCGTCCGGATTGTATCTACGTCCGTACCGAAAAAACTAATTCACATACCGCTCCGCCCGTTGTCCGAAGATGAATTACGTGTATACGCAAAAGAGCTAAACATACCGTATTTTAGAGGTGTTTACATGCGTAACGCATTACCGGATACAGCGCCGTGGAAGAACGAAAGCGTCATCGTAAATTTGGACGACGAGAGCGGACCGGGAACCCACTGGGTATGTTACAAGAAGCGTGGAAATCGAGTACACTATTTTGACGGGTTCGGTAATTTACGTCCACCTCTCGAGCTGATGCAATATTTTGGTGATACAGCCGACGTTCGTTACAACTATGAACGGAAGCAACCTCCTCACACGGTCATCTGCGGTCATTTATGTTTAGACTTTTTATCGTCTTCTGATCAGTAAACTTCAGCATGTCGTCGCTAACGGTCACCGTGACGGGTACCGACGCTGCGAATCTCGTGTGTAACTTTTTCCCACCTCTCGAGTTATACGGTGAATGGTACGTTGGACTATTGGATTTTACATCGTATAATTCAATACCAAACGTTACTGAAGGAAAAAATAATGCATTTCCAGTAAAAATTTCCAAGGATCAGTGGTCCGTCATCAAGTTGCCTACCGGCACCTATGAAATCAGTGATATCGAAACGTATCTGCAGAAACAGTTAGGCGAGAGAACAATCAGTTTACGTCCAAACAACAACACATTAAAGTGTGAAATTTACTGTAAGCATGTCATCGACTTTTCGCATACACCGAATACCATTGCAAGTATGTTAGGATTCAAGGAGAATCAGCAGCTGGAAGCGTATAAAACACACGAGTCGAACGTACCCGTTGACATAATCAAAGTTAACACCGTTCACGTACGGAGTAATATCGTACAGGGTGCGTACAAGGACGGTCAGGAACAGCACACGTTGCATTCGTTTTATCCGACCGTGGCACCAGGTTTCAAAATAGTTGAAACACCGACAAACGTAATATACTTACCGGTAAACGTACAACGCGTTGACAACATCATATTGTCTCTCGTTGATCAGGACGGGGATTTAGTTGATTTTCGCGGTGAAGTTATCACGATACGACTGCATCTGAAAATATGGGATTGTATTTCGGACAAACGTCACCTGTAAAAAGGGAGTGTGTACGAAAGAAACATGGTAGTCGGTGTTCAACGTTGAAGCGATTGACATCAAGGAACAAGCGTTTCTTACTTTCACTTGGATTCAAATTATACGATTAAAATAATGTCGGGTGAAATTCTAGCTATCGAACGAGGAGCGGCTTTCGATAACAGAATCGTTGAGTTCGAATATCGTACGCACGCACCGTATGCTTCCACCCGATACAGTAACAACGATGAAATACGTATACCCATCCAACAACAGGATGTTTTCACTTTACCGGCGGAGAGTTTTCTGTACATCGAAGGAACATTGACCAAGGTTAACGCTACCGACACAGCGTTGAACGTGAAATTAATCAACAATGCAATGGCTTTCTTGTTTGAGGAGATCCGTTACGAAGTGTGCGGTGTGGAAGTGGATCGTACAAAAAACGTTGGAATTACGAGCACTGTGAAATTGTTACTATCGAGCAATGAGCATGAAAGAAAGCATCTAATCAATGCAGGATGGGTGACGACAACCGACGAGTCGTTGACAGTACACGAGAGTACCGGTGATTTTACGTTTTGTCTTCCGTTGAAAATGCTACTCGGTTTCAACGAAGACTATACACGCATCATGCTGAACGTTAAGCAAGAATTGATTCTGTTGCGTACCTCTACCGATCAGAACGCAATGGTGCTAAAAGAATCGGGTGCAACTGCAAACGGTAATCTCGTAATAAACAAAGTACACTGGAAGATGCCCTATGTGCGCGTGTCAAACAAGTACCGAATACCGCTATTGGAGCACATCGAGGAGGATCATGAACTAGTGATGCCGTTCCGCAGTTGGGAATTGCACGAGTATCCCGTTCTACCGACGACAAATCGACATTCGTGGACCTTGAAGACATCGTCACAGTTGGAAAAACCTCGGTATGTAATATTAATATTTCAGACGGATAGGAAGAACAATATAGCGAAAAACGCGTCGGAATTTGATCACTGCAATTTAACGAATGTCAAGCTTTTTCTGAACGATAAATACTATCCGTACGATAACCTGAACCAGGATATCGATAAAAAACGTTACGCCCTGTTCTACGACATGTATACACGTTTCCAAACATCATACTACGACCGTCGCAACAGAACGCCTCTTTTGACACCTAATGAATTTATAACGAAAGCACCGTTGTTTGTCATCGATTGTTCCAGACAAGAAGAACCAATCAAGTCGTCTGCCGTTGATGTGCGTTTAGAATTTGAATCCAGTAACAATTTTCCAGATAAAACCACCGCTTACGCTTTGATTATACACGATAGGATAGTACAGTACACAGCGTTGTCGAATACTGTTCATCGTTTGTCATAAAAAAACTTGTTCTCCCCTCTACTAGTTTATAAAGATAGGTATTAGCGATCTCTACATAACAACAACCTCAGTCCTTTTCAACGATGGAAGGTGACTGTGACAGCAGCAGCAGCAGCCATTGTGAGTATAACGTTTACTTGTCTCTTGCATATCCAATCAACTCGTACTCTAAGTTCGTTACCGTCGGACTGTGTAAAGAACTCAACTATGAACCGGGTGTTTTGTTTACAAACGGAAAAAAGAAACGTATATTACTTGACTTTTCTGAGTGGAATTACTTGTTGATCTTTCGTGAACAGTTACTATCCAGTATGTTATTGTACGAAGAAGGTGAAAACCGTGAAAAGAAGAAGAGTGTGATGATCAGTCGTAACTTTGGGAAAACGTTTGTTCGGATTAAAGGTAGTAAGACCGAAAAATTTGTTTTCACAGAACCCGAGTGGATCCGTTTTGGTTGTTTATTAACAGTACTAAAGAAATATCTTGTTCGCTTGTTTTATGATCAAGATCACTTCAAGTCGTACATTAATCAGGTAGTAGCCAAGGGGTGCTATGTACCACCATCCTTCTTTTTCCCCTCGTTTTTTCGATTGGAAAGCAGTCGTCACGACCAACAGATAACATTTGATCGTCTTTACGATGAACTGGTATTGGAAGGAAAAGTAGAGGGGGAATTTGAAAAAATTAACGTACTCGATGCGGACATGTGTCACTCGGAAAAATGAACTTGAATAGGACGGTTATTGGCGAGTTTGAAGCGTTTCGCGGTGACAAAAATGAATATGTAATCAAAGAGTTCGTTACAGTTGATATAACAACCGGACGTTTTGTTATCGTGTTGTTCGCTCCACCATACGAAAGTGCACGACTGCACCAGAAATTCCGAAAAATCAATGACTGGTTGGAAACACATTATCACAGGATACGATGGAACGATGGTAATGTACCGTACAAGAATATGGTACGCATCGTTGCAGACATTTTTTCAGATTATCCTGTTGTCTATACAAAAGGGTTTGAGAAGGCAAATTTCTTACGACAGTTGTATCATCATGGTGAGGTGATTGACTTAAACGATATTCAAGCACCTGTAGTTCCTAGATCCTTTGTACCCATCATACAATGTCCTGTTCCTCATCGTCAACCCGTTACCACTCCCCCCTTACACTGTGCATTACGCAAAGCTTTGTTTTATGCAGAATGGTTGCGGCAACGAAATAAAATATAGTCGGTTGTGAACATGTTTTCATCATGGTGTTAGTGTGAATGCTACGTGACAGAAATGTCCATAAACGTAGAATTAGGTACCGTAGTGTGTGCGTGAGTGTTAACCTTGACTACGTCACTGTCGCGGTAGAAATACTCATAAACGTAGTCCTGGTAGTTCGAGACGGGTCACTGGCACGGTAGATATACCTGTAAACTCGTCAAGAACCAGTATGGGTGTGAAAATTACTCATTACGGTACAGCAAATGTGAATACGCATCATGTATGAACAACATATTCACCCGATTAAAAAAATAAAAAAAATAAATAAAAAAGTAAATAAAAAAATATGTACTGCTTTTACACATTGGCTTAGCATTGCATAATGTATCTTTATTATTATCTACCACTGTACTAGTCAATAGTACAGCGATAGATAACGTGGAGTAGGCCTGCTTTACGAATCTGTAAAGTTGGGGAAACCACGTTAAAAAAAGCGTAGCAGGCTCTCATTCGCCTCCCTCAGGCTGCTAGGAAGAGGATGAGAGGTAAAAAAATAAAAGTATAACGAAATGTTTATTTATTTAATAATAAATAAACTTATATTGTGCTTTTATGATTTTACACATAGGACGACAGTAGATATCACTCGTCCACCTCATGGTTACAAGTAAGAGATGAGAAGTATAAGTACAGAAATAATTACAGTTAAGCGATAACGGCCCCTTGGTGTAGTGGATGCACGCCGGTTTGGTGTACCGGAGGTCCCGGGTTCAAATCCCGGAGGGGCCGTAATTTATTTTTATGTAAAAATTAATATCCAATGACATACCATTGTTACAGTTGAACACATGCGTCATGTGGTCGTACATTCCGGTGTTAAAATTTCGGACACCAAAAATTTCGGGTAACCCCATCCGTTGATTTAAACATTTCGGGTACTAAATTTCAGACACCGAAAATTTCGGGTACCCCCATCCGTTGATTTAAACATTTCAGACATCACGCCCTCTACGTCGTCGTCATGTGGGCGTACCCACAAATTTCGGGTACCCCCATCCGTTGTTTTAATCATTTAGGGTACCAAAATTCTGACATTAAAAAAAATTTCGAGAGAGAACGATTATTTTGTTACATCAAAATAAACCAGAACGCGGAAGTGTTTTAACATTCGGACACCAGCTGCCAGGGCCTCTGTCATGAACTGGAACCCGGTTAGGGCGTACCCACAAATTTCGGGTACCCCCATCCGTTGATTTAAACATTTCGGGTAACGGTACCCGATACCCCCAAAATTTCGAGTAACGGTACCCGATGACAACGCCTCTGCGCGTCCGGGCAACCGCCGAATTCCGGGTACCCCCATCCGCTACACATTGTTTTCGGCTACCAAATTTTGAACATGCAGAAACCACGGCCTTCGTGACGTCTTGAAACAGGTTTTAGCCATGCGGACGCCAGCGACTTGAGCCTCTGTATGACGTCATGAACTGGAACACGGTAGTGTTTCAGTCACACATACACACACATACACACACACACACAAAACAGTGACGTCACATGGACAGCTCGGACACCAGCTGCCAGTGCCTCTATGACGTCATGAACTGGAACCCGGTAGTGTTTTCGTTCGGAACCCGGAAGTGTTTTCGAACACTCACTTTCCCTCTACTAAGGTAAAAATTGCGCTGGATCCAGTGAGACGGGACTTGCAATGAAAACTCAAGAATTAAATAATTAACAAATCCCTTTTTATTATTCTATCTCATAACAATTTAATAATAAATTAATACAACAGTGATCTATAATTCCCCTTTAAATAGTTAAATAAATAAGTATACTCTCTCAACAACGCCACCTGAAAAATATTAACTGAATCCAAGAAAATAATTGCTATGTCACTCTGTCAGTGAATTGAAATTTAAAATAATAATTAACCTTGAAATAGAGCTCCCATTAAACTATCTAATAAAATATAAAAATTTATTTTATATTTTCCTTTTAGAATACTGTATATAAATTAATGAAGATAAATGATTTCATTCCTTGTTACTATTAATAATAAAATAATTACTCAACAAATTAAATAAATTTTAAAGGTGACAATTCCTATACTTGTTATAAGGTTAAATAAAATAAATAATTTCTTTAAAGAAATGATCAGCAACGATTATTGAGATAGAATACCTCCCTTAAAAACAAATGAAAAGGACATACCCACATGACTACCTGTGTTAACTTTCTGTTGTAAAAGACATTGAACAATAAATCCCTATATCCCAAGTTCCCACCAAAAGTACAGTAAATGCATAATATTTATATATCCCCCAAAATGTACACAGAAATATACACACATAACATGTTCCACAAGACAAAAATACATTATACAATAGTATACATAAAATACATAGGTCTCTTGCCACGCCCTTTTTTTTATATTACCCTTCTGGTGTATATAAATTCTAACTTTTCTTTATACGAATCCCAATTAGGATTAGAAATTTACTTTTATAATTGTACCCACATGGTGTGGGTTAATTGCACGTCATGTGTATAAGAGAATGCTAAAGCCCACAGTGGTCCCCAGGACATAAAAATTTAAAACTAAGTGCCTAAGTGGCTAAGTGCTTAAGTACTTAATTACAGTGAGAAATAAAAATTGTTTAAAATAATGAACGCCCCCCAGTTATCATAATTAGTATAAAGAATTTATATATACTTAAATAGGGCCAATTAATGAAAAGAGAAAAATTGCACAATATTAGCACCTTATAAAAAAATACACTTGGGTCAGAGACGGACATGTTCATTCAACTTTCGGCTTGTCTCAACAAACTTGTCTCAACAAACTTGTCTCGACAAACAAGTTGAAAGGTGTTTCGACATGCATAGCTTGGTTGAAACTAGTTAAAAATTCACCTACCTCCCCAGTAATCTTTTTATACAAATGAAATAAACTGATTTTTAATCTAAGAGAAAATATATATATTTTTATACGTGGTGAATTGAACATGAGAAATTACTAATAGCAAAAACTGACTTAAAATCTGTAGAGAAACCCCTATAATGAAATGAGTGGAAATCTATGTTGGATGCTGTCTTGTAACCATATCAGTCTCTGAACTGACAATCTACTATAAATATACTGAAATTTTACAATTAATTTTTTACTCAGTGTACACACTAAACTGTCCCAGCAATTGGGGATCCAAATGAATGTTTAACTTGAAATGTAGAAACTGATGGTTATGTATAACTGTTCACGGGGTGTGGTGCCGTGTTGACTCTACGTGTAAATTATAAATGGTTGTTTTTCACCTGTGGTTTGGTCCATGAAGGGTGGTCTCTTTTATTAGTAAAGTGGCGATCTCATGATTGGCATTTTGAGGTGTTGTTGTGGTGATCTAATTCTCTCTCTGGTATCGAGTGGAGCTTCTTGATGTTCAACGTTCAGCCATGCAGCAGGACTTTCTTCTCTGTTCGGCGGACCCTGCTTACACATTATATTTTTAGTCAGAGACCACACACAAATGCCCCCACTGTTTGGACACCCTCCAAAATACATAATATATAAAGTCAACCTCTAGTTATGTGTTACATAATAAACGTGATGAAATTTATTTGGCCAACATGCCTTATTTAAAAATCTCTATACAATAATTCTTTATAATTTTGCACCTCACCTAATGTGAGTTACTTGTTTGCAATATAACAATTTATTTTGGCTCTGTAACATCTCATAAACTTATTACTTAGAGTGAATTTGTAGATACCACGTGGTGAAGAATTTGTTTAAAACACATAGTTTTTTACTACACATAATTAGATAATACAATTAATTTGAATGGGACATCATTTACATTTAAAACGTGCCTGAGTAAGTTCCCATATATATGTATAAGGTTTTACTGCTAATCTTAGCAAACTCTTATATCACTTACTAACGACGCATGGTGCAATAGGTTAAGTGCGCAACACAATCTCGTTACATCGGTGTTAATTAAAGTTTAAACTTAATTATTTTGTGGTCAATGTACTCTACTTTATAGTGCCGAGATTCTGACACCCAAATAATCTAGTTTCATTAGATTTAAAAAAACTTTACGAACAACTGCGTATTGCACTTATACACGATGCACTAAGTGGGCATGCTTACTCAGGCTTACTTAAAACAGTTTTCTCCAACGAAATATTTTTGTTAATTGATATGAAAGTAATTTGACAGACTTACCGCAGTCGTGAAGAGAAATTAGCTACTCATAGCCAGAAGACTTAGGCGTGTAGGATCATCTCTCTACCAGAGAGAAAAAGATTGCGACCGGCACCAACGAAGGATGTTGTGAGACGAAAAAAAAATGGAAGTCCTTCGTTCTGGTTTACCTACCGAACTTCTCGGCAGAAAGCAGCACTTGGAATTTTGATACCACAGCAAGCCGATAGATGCCGATAGCGATCGGGCTCTGTGAATTAGTCTCTCTTATTTCGGTACAAGAGCGCAGCACGAATTAAACAGCTTTAATTGTGTACTGCCAATAACGTCAAGCGGACTTTTCCGTCTGTACGCGCGGACTCACCGCTAGATAGCAGCCCAGTTTATGATCGTCAATTACAGTTCTCTCCAATTGTAAAATGACTGACATAGCGCTGAATCTTTTGACTCAGCACACCCTCACCCCAAAAGGGCAACATAGTTGCCCCAACGTTAAAGGCCAGGAGGGTACCCTGCAGTGTACCTCTCCCCAAAAGAAACCGGTGGACGTCGTGGTTGGGTTCGCTCAGCTGAGCTTGCTCTCAGGAGAACAGAATTCAAAAAAGGAAAACGAAAGAGATGAAAGAAGATATGTTTTTTGTAAGTGTGCGGGTGCTGGATGCTGACCTGATCAGAGTCCGCATACAGCACAAGAGAGGGAGAGACAGCAAAAGACAAAAGAAAGATACCTACGTAGGTAGATCTTCCGATCTCCTGAGGCTCGCCCCCTTCGCCCGAACACGACTTCCACATTTAACAAGGACATGCGTCCTATCTTTACGGTGACTATCCCCCTTCAAACGTTTTCGATAGCCCTCGACAACGTTTGAGTTTGGAAATGTGGCTTGTCACCAATTTTTGTTTGTCTCCCGGTACGCCCAGCCGGGCCGTTACCAGTGACGTAAATCCTATGATACGGTATGGCCCCGACCAACGGTAGCATAGCTTCGCAGCACGTTTGTCGGCGGCAGAGCTGAGTGGGTGGCTTTGGCAATAGACCTAGTCACCAATCCGGAAGGGGTTTGGAATACGCCCCTGATTATAACGCCGACGGACCCGCTCGTGCGCTCGCAGCAAATTCTTCCGAGCCATTTTCCATCTCTCCGCAGTTTTATTATTGGGCTCCCGCGGCAGAAGATCTTCGATATCCCATAGGTTGTAAACGAGAGTGCGGGCGAGAATCCAAACAAAATTTCAAATGGCACGGCCTGATGACTGTCGTGTCTGGCCGTGTTGAAAGCTAATTGTAACCACTTCAAATTCTGATCCCAGGTGGTCTGTTGCTCAGCGTGATAAGCAATCAAGGCGGACCGGAGATTCCGATTGAATCTCTCCGCATGGGACGGTTGTGGGTAATAAGGGGAAGTGGTTACGTGTTTGATGCCACTGGCGAAACACATACGCCTGAATTCGTTTGAAATAAATTGCGGGCCATTGTCCGAAACAATGATGGTCGGAAGACCGAAATGCTGAAAAACGTGGTTCTGTAAAGCGTTGATGGTCAAACGAGCGGTTGCCTGCCGTAAGGGCAGTAGCCAGGCAAACTTTGAAAAAGCATCTACACAAACAAGCAGGTAAGCATTACCTGACTTGCTACGGGGGAACGGCCCCACGTAGTCAATAAGCAACTTTTCCATTGGTCTGCTCGCCACCTCAGAAGATAACAACCCTAGTTTGGTGTTCTGGGCAGGCTTGCTCAAGCCACACAGATGACAGTTTTTAACTCTCATCGCGATGTCTCTATCCATGCCCTTCCAGATAAAATGTTTCCTAATACTGGAAATGGTCTTCGAAATTCCCTTGTGGCCTCCGATTGGGGAATCATGGTAATAGCTGAAGACCATGGGCACTAATTTGCTAGGCAGCACGATTTTAGGTGCTCGTCCTTTTCTCTCTAGACAACAGAGGACTCCCTTGGACAAGAAATAAGGGGCCTGTACGTTACCCTGCTTAATGTTTTGGATGACTTGACCCAGCACTTCGTCGTTTAACTGATGGGGTAACACATCAGTGAAGGCTAATGGAAAATCGAGAAGAACGGAACAGGGTTGCTCAGCTTGGGCATCACTGGGTTGGGAAAACATGCGGGATAAGGCATCTGCAACCACATTCTGGGATCCCCTGATGTGTTGCACGGTGAACTTAAAGGATGAGATTTTCACCACCCATCTACCAATTTTACCCAGTTGCCGGGGATGAGCTAGAAGCCATGAGAGAGCCTGATTGTCGGTCTCGAGCAGGAACTCAGCATGTTCCAGGAAACGCCTGAACTTATCTAGAGCGTACACAACAGCTAAACACTCTAGCTCATAAACGGATGATTTACGTTCTTGCTGGGTCAACGTGCGTGAGATAAAAGCCACAGGGTGCCTAGCGTCGTCAATAACTTGGGAAAGGAACGCTCCGAGCGCTACCGAACTCGCGTCCGTCTGCAAAATGAACGGCTTTGAAAAGTCGGGCATCCGCAACTCCGGAGGGGAAATGATGGCTTCCTTTAAGGTAGCGAAAGCCTTCTGTTGGTTTTCCCCCGATGTAAACTTTGCCCCCTTCTTCCTCAGTTCATTCAAGGGAGCGGCAATTTCAGCGATATTCGGTATGAAACGCCTATAAAAATTTATCATACCGACGAATCTCGTTATGCCCTTCGCATCCCTAGGCGGAGGAAAGTCACGGATGCCCTGTGTCCTCTCTGGGTCTACCGTCACTCCTTTGTGTGAAATTAAATGGCCCAAGAAAGAAATACTCTCTTGCCAGCTACTCTTAAGCGACCCAACACCTCTCTTAAATGCCGCAGATGATCTTCTAAAGTCTCGCTATATACCAAAAGATCGTCGAGATAATTATAGACGAAACGGAATTTGACGTCGTGAAAGACAGTGTCGAGAAGGCGAGTAAGTGTCTGGGCCCCCACAGCCAAACCCATGGGAACCATTGTGTACTGGTACAAATTCCAGGGTACACAAAAAGCCGTATATGGTTTACTTTCTTGGGCAAGAGGTATCTGATGATAGGCCGCGTTCAGATCGATAATGGTATAAAATCTGGCCCCACTGAACCAATCAAAGGCCGAATGTAAATCCGGGAGGGGAACAGAATCCACCTCGATATTGGCGTTCAACTTCCTGTAATCAATAACCATTCTTTGTTTGCCACCAGGCTTTGGCACTAAAAATGCTGGACTGGCATAGCTGGAATGAGAAGGTTCAATCACCCCTTGGTCCAATAATTCTTGAACCTTCTCTCGTAGAATGGTCATCTTTGGAGGGGCAAACTTGTAAGGGTGTGACCTCACTATTTTCGAATCTGTAAGTCTGATTTTGTATTCCAGCAGGTGTGTGAGTCCCAAGGTGGGAGTTAACACCTCGGGAAATTCCTCACACAAATGATCTAAGGCCGTCTGCTGGGATGGAGTGAGATGGTCTCGTGCAGAATCGGGACAAGCTACTTCTTGGATACCCGGGTTAGCGCCCTGGTACCCAAGGAACGGAATTAAAACCTCCCGATTAAATTTAAAAAAACATTGGTGCGCTTGGATGTCCAGCACGAGACCACTTTTTGCGATGCAATCGGCACCAATGATACAATCCACTCCCAGAGCAGGAGAAACCAGAAAAGACCACACCCAAGAAAACCCATCGATTTTGATCTTAAAGGAAGTAACCCGGGAGATAGGCAAGATTTCCCGGGATGCCGTCCAGCATATTGCAGATGACTTTTCTGACCTTTTAATTAAACCCTGTCGTTCAAGGTCCGCATGTACCCGAGATGAAATGATGGATCGGGCTGAACCGGAGTCAACTAAGGCTCTGAGCTGACCCCCCTTTACCTCGAGCGACAGAAAGGGGCATACAGAAAGTTGTTGCGAGGTAGCGGACTGGACCTTGATATTAGAAGATTGGGCTTTTAACGACTGCCTGGAGGTCGGCGGAAGTTGAACAGAATTGAAGCGGGGGGAAGACATCCTCCGAAATATCTTCCCCTGTCTACTTAGTTTTTTGGCGCTGGTCTAGACATAGGTGGTGCTGGTCGCGCGCGCCCTCGCGTACAATTCCTCGCCACGTGTCCCGGGCGGTTACAATTGTAACAAATCACGGAATTTGAATTCGTTTGCTGACGATTTCGAGCTGGCTGGGCCTGTCGGGGGAAGGTAGGTTCTCTGGTCCCTTCCGATGTCTGAGGTCTTGGTTCGGCTCGTCTACTGTCTCCGCTCGCCTGGTCGGTCATCTGCATGGTCTCCGTCATAACGCAGAGTCGCTCCAGGTCGGCAAACCACTGCGGCCGCTGGGCAAAAACTAATCGCAGACGGTCGTCGGCAGAGACGCCGTCGAGAATATGTTGTACTACCTCTTCCTCCGACATGCCCATTCCCAGAATACGAGCTACCTCGCGCATTCGCAGCACGTACTGGGCCAATGTTTCGCCCCGTGCCTGAACTCTATAAAAATGACGATGGCGCAATTGCTCCATCAGTCTACTAGGGACGAACGCCTTCAGCACCACCCGGTGGAACTCATCCACACCTTCTTTGCGTCGCATCACCTCCGCCACCCTGTCAGCCATGGTACCGCGACAGTAGGGGAAGATGAGTTCGAGCACCGTTCGCTCCAGCATACCCGGGTAGTCTTTCAACTCAAAGACTATTTTGAAAAAAGGTATTAGTTTGTCTGCCTCCAGTCCGTCCACGACTGGAAGTTGTTGTATTATATGGGCGAGTGGGTTGGGCAGGTGGTTGTACGTTGCCGCCCCCGAACCAGTTTGTACCGGCTCTACTTCTCTGTATAAAGAAGTCTTCACAGCTGAGACCACGGACTCCTCAACAACCTGAACCGGGGTGGATGCTCTTCCTGGTTGTGACCCTTGGAGGGGCGAGGTAATCTCTTGTATTATGTCTGGTATATTATATGGTGGTTCACTGACTTGTGCCTGTAAATTCTGCAGCCGATGAATTAAGTGCTGCATACGTTGCCGGATCCGCCGGACACCGAGCGAGCATCCCGGTCCCTCCTCCAAACTTTCGATGGATTAAGCCAACTCCTGCAGCTCACCCCACTTTTCCGTACACCGTTCCCACTCACTCTCGGGGTCAGTGATAGTGACCCAGTGACCCTGGAGAGCGCATCACCCGCGGCCAGCGCTTCACGGAGCAGCCGCCGTAAGGCTTGGACATTGCCTCGGGGTTCTTTACCCCGGGCCCGGAGCTCGAACTCAATTTCCTCCCTTAAAAACAACTCAGGATTTATTGAACTCATCCTCACTTCGCGGTCGGCACACTTAACATAAAACTTTAAAAACTTATTCTAAATAAAACCAGAATCTGAAAAACCCAAGTACTGTTCTTCCAAAGAGTAGACTGCGGGTCCACCTACCGATGCGAGAACTAGCTCACTACCTGAACTGCTCACACTCGATTACCAGACAAAAGGAACGCGACACACACACAACACACACAACACGAAAACAAAACACCGACCAACGAAAATTTATTTTAACAATTTCATGTTATTCCGGCTACCATCTATCGGAAGAAACCGACTGCCGATCGGGCCATACCGCATAATCAAAAAAAAATCAGCAACACCTCCCCAAACATGGGCAAGGTAAACTCAAACTTACCAAGCACCGAACTGCGATAAGTCTTGCCCAGGGATTTCCCCTTCTAAAATTTCCTACCACGTGGCACTATTCACTATTCAAGGCGGGCAAGTACATATACATATATTACAAACCTTAAAGCTAACAAAAAATATTTTCAACTGGGGATATAGGGCCTTTAAAATTTTTCTAAGTTCTATTTGAACTTAACATTGTGAAAGTTCCAAAATATTTCCTAAGTTTGCAAGCCCCGTCACACCCACAGGACCCACGGGTTGACCCTCATCGTAAGCGCGCTCTGCTACCAAATGTAACCCCACTTTATCTCGAGCAGTAAAAAAAAAGATTATTTCTTTTTTGTAAAGAAGGGCCACAAGTTAATTAAAACTAGGCTAAGGCCTAGAGAAGCTAAAAATTGCGCTGGATCCAGTGAGACGGGACTTGCAATGAAAACTCAAGAATTAAATAATTAACAAATCCCTTTTTATTATTCTATCTCATAACAATTTAATAATAAATTAATACAACAGTGATCTATAATTCCCCTTTAAATAGTTAAATAAATAAGTATACTCTCTCAACAACGCCACCTGAAAAATATTAACTGAATCCAAGAAAATAATTGCTATGTCACTCTGTCAGTGAATTGAAATTTAAAATAATAATTAACCTTGAAATAGAGCTCCCATTAAACTATCTAATAAAATATAAAAATTTATTTTATATTTTCCTTTTAGAATACTGTATATAAATTAATGAAGATAAATGATTTCATTCCTTGTTACTATTAATAATAAAATAATTACTCAACAAATTAAATAAATTTTGAAGGTGACAATTCCTATACTTGTTATAAGGTTAAATAAAATAAATAATTTCTTTAAAGAAATGATCAGCAACGATTATTGAGATAGAATACCTCCCTTAAAAACAAATGAAAAGGACAAACCCACATGACTACCTGTGTTAACTTTCTGTTGTAAAAGACATTGAACAATAAATCCCTATATCCCAAGTTCCCACCAAAAGTACAGTAAATGCATAATATTTATATATCCCCCAAAATGTACACAGAAATATACACACATAACATGTTCCACAAGACAAAAATACATTATACAATAGTATACATAAAATACATAGGTCTCTTGCCACGCCCTTTTTTTATATTACCCTTCTGGTGTATATAATTTCTAACTTTTCTTTACACGAATCCCAATTAGGATTAGAAATTTACTTTTATAATTGTACCCACATGGTGTGGGTTAATTGCACGTTATGTGTATAAGAGAATGCTATAGCCCACAGTGGTCCCCAGGACATAAAAATTTAAAACTAAGTGCCTAAGTGGCTAAGTGCTTAAGTACTTAATTACAGTGAGAAATAAAAATTGTTTAAAATAATGAACGCCCCCCAGTTATCATAATTAGTATAAAGAATTTATATATACTTAAATAGGGCCAATTAATGAAAAGAGAAAAATTGCACAATATTAGCACCTTATAAAAAAATACACTTGGGTCAGATCATGTTCACTCAACTTTCGGCTTGTCTCAACAAACTTGTCTCAACAAACTTGTCTCGACAAACAAGTTGAAAGGTGTTTCGACATGCATAGCTTGGTTGAAACTAGTTAAAAATTCACCTACCTCCCCAGTAATCTTTTTATACAAATGAAATAAACTGATTTTTAATCTAAGAGAAAATATATATATTTTTATACGTTGTGAATTGAACATGAGAAATTACTAATAGCAAAAACTGACTTAAAATCTGTAGAGAAACCCCTATAATGAAATGAGTGGAAATCTATGTTGGATGCTGTCTTGTAACCATATCAGTCTCTGAACTGACAATCTACTATAAATATACTGAAATTTTACAATTAATTTTTTACTCAGTGTACACACTAAACTGTCCCAGCAATTGGGGATCCAAATGAATGTTTAACTTGAAATGTAGAAACTGATGGTTATGTATAACTGTTCACGGGGTGTGGTGCTGTGTTGACTCTACGTGTAAATTATAAATGGTTGTTTTTCACCTGTGGTTTGGTCCATGAAGGGTGGTCTCTTTTATTAGTAAAGTGGCGATCTCATGATTGGCATTTTGAGGTGTTGTTGTGGTGATCTAATTCTCTCTCTGGTATCGAGTGGAGCTTCTTGATGTTCAACGTTCAGCCATGCAGCAGGACTTTTTTCTCTGTTCGGCGGACCCTGCTTACACATTATATTTTTAGTCAGATACCACACACAAATGCCCCCACTGTTTGGACACCCTCCAAAATACATAATATATAAAGTCAACCTCTAGTTATGTGTTACATAATAAACGTGATGAAATTTATTTGGCCAACATGCCTTATTTAAAAATCTCTATACAATAATTCTTTATAATTTTGCACCTCACCTAATGTGAGTTACTTGTTTGCAATATAACAATTTATTTTGGCTCTGTAACATCTCATAAACTTATTACTTTGAGTGAATTTGTAGATACCACGTGGTGAAGAATTTGTTTAAAACACATAGTTTTTTACTACACATAATTAGATAATACAATTAATTTGAATGGGACATCATTTACATTTAAAACGTGCCTGAGTAAGTTCCCATATATATGTATAAGGTTGTACTGCTAATCTTAGCAAAATCTTATATCACTTACTAACGACGCATGGTGCAATAGGTTAAGTGCGCAACACAATCTCGTTACATCGGTGTTAATTAAAGTTTAAACTTAATTATTTTGTGGTCAATGTACTCTACTTTATAGTGCCGAGATTCTGACACCCAAATAATCTAGTTTCATTAGATTTAAAAAAACTTTACGAACAATTGCGTATTGCACTTATACACGATGCACTAAGTGGGCATGCTTACTCAGGCTTACTTAAAACAGTTTTCTCCAACGAAATATTTTTGTTAATTGATATGAAAGTAATTTGACAGACTTACCGCAGTCGTGAAGAGAAATTAGCTACTCATAGCCAGAAGACTTAGGCGTGTAGGATCATCTCTCTACCAGAGAGAAAAAGATTGCGACCGGCACCAACGAAGGATGTTGTGAGACGAAAAAAAAATGGAAGTCCTTCGTTCTGGTTTACCTACCGAACTTCTCGGCAGAAAGCAGCACTTGGAATTTTGATACCACAGCAAGCCGATAGATGCCGATAGCGATCGGGCTCTGTGAATTAGTCTCTCTTATTTCGGTACAAGAGCGCAGCACGAATTAAACAGCTTTAATTGTGTACTGCCAATAACGTCAAGCGGACTTTTCCGTCTGTACGCGCGGACTCACCGCTAGATAGCAGCCCAGTTTATGATCGTCAATTACAGTTCTCTCCAATTGTAAAATGACTGACATAGCGCTGAATCTTTTGACTCAGCACACCCTCACCCCAAAAGGGCAACATAGTTGCCCCAACGTTAAAGGCCAGGAGGGTACCCTGCAGTGTACCTCTCCCCAAAAGAAACCGGTGGACGTCGTGGTTGGGTTCGCTCAGCTGAGCTTGCTCTCAGGAGAACAGAATTCAAAAAAGGAAAACGAAAGAGATGAAAGAAGATATGTTTTTTGTAAGTGTGCGGGTGCTGCATGCTGACCTGATCAGAGTCCGCATACAGCACAAGAGAGGGAGAGCAGCAAAAGACAAAAGAAAGATACCTACGTAGGTAGATCTTCCGATCTCCTGAGGCTCGCCCCCTTCGCCCGAACACGACTTCCACATTTAACAAGGACATGCGTCCTATCTTTACGGTGACTATCCCCCTTCAAACGTTTTCGATAGCCCTCGACAACGTTTGAGTTTGGAAATGTGGCTTGTCACCAATTTTTGTTTGTCTCCCGGTACGCCCAGCCGGGCCGTCACCAGTGACGTAAATCCTATGATACGGTATGGCCCCGACCAACGGTAGCATAGCTTCGCAGCACGTTTGTCGGCGGCAGAGCTGAGTGGGTGGCTTTGGCAATAGACCCAGTCACCAATCCGGAAGGGGTTTGGAATACGCCCCTGATTATAACGCCGACGGACCCGCTCGTGCGCTCGCAGCAAATTCTTCCGAGCCATTTTCCATCTCTCCGCAGTTTTATTATTGGGCTCCCGCGGCAGAAGATCTTCGATATCCCATAGGTTGGTCAACGGGAGTGCGGGCGAGAATCCAAACAAAATTTCTAATGGCACGGCCTGATGACTGTCGTGTCTGGCCGTGTTGAAAGCTAATTGTAACCACTTCAAATTCTGATCCCAGGTGGTCTTTGCTCAGCGTGATAAGCAATCAAGGCGGACCGGAGATTCCGATTGAATCTCTCCGCATGGGACGGTTGTGGGTAATAAGGGGAAGTGGTTACGTGTTTGATGCCACTGGCGAAACACATACGCCTGAATTCGTTTGAAATAAATTGCGGGCCATTGTCCGAAACAATGATGGTCGGAAGACCGAAATGCTGAAAAACGTGGTTCTGTAAAGCGTTGATGGTCAAACGAGCGGTTGCCTGCCGTAAGGGCAGTAGCCAGGCAAACTTTGAAAAAGCATCTACACAAACAAGCAGGTAAGCATTACCTGACTTGCTACGGGGGAACGGCCCCACGTAGTCAATAAGCAACTTTTCCATTGGTCTGCTCGCCACCTCAGAAGATAACAACCCTAGTTTGGTGTTCTGGGCAGGCTTGCTCAAGCCACACAGATGACAGTTTTTAACTCTCATGGCGATGTCTCTATCCATGCCCTTCCAGATAAAATGTTTCCTAATACTGGAAATGGTCTTCGAAATTCCCTTGTGGCCTCCGATTGGGGAATCATGGTAATTGCTGAAGACCATGGGCACTAATTTGCTAGGCAGCACGATTTTAGGTGCTCGTCCTTTTCTCTCTGGACAACAGAGGACTCCCTTGGACAAGAAATAAGGGGCCTGTACGTTACCCTGCTTAATATTTTGGATGACTTGACCCAGCACTTCGTCGTTTAACTGATGGGGCAACACATCAGTGAAGGCTAATGGAAAATCGAGAAGAACGGAACAGGGTTGCTCAGCTTGGGCATCACTGGGTTGGGAAAACATGCGGGATAAGGCATCTGCAACCACATTCTGGGATCCCCTGATGTGTTGCACGGTGAACTTAAAGGATGAGATTTTCACCACCCATCTACCAATTTTACCCAGTTGCCGGGGATGAGCTAGAAGCCATGAGAGAGCCTGATTGTCGGTCTCGAGCAGGAACTCAGCATGTTCCAGGAAACGCCTGAACTTATCTAGAGCGTACACAACAGCTAAACACTATAGCTCATAAACGGATGATTTACGTTCTTGCTGGGTCAACGTGCGTGAGATAAAAGCCACAGGCTGCCTAGCGTCGTCAATAACTTGGGAAAGGACCGCTCCGAGCGCTACCGAACTCGCGTCCGTCTGCAAAATGAACGGCTTTGAAAAGTCGGGCATCCGCAACACCGGTGGGGAAATGATGGCTTCCTTTAAGGTAGCGAAAGCCTTCTGTTGGTTTTCCCCCCATGTAAACTTTGCCCCCTTCTTCCTCAGTTCATTCAAGGGAGCGGCAATTTCAGCGATATTCGGTATGAAACGCCTATAAAAATTTATCATACCGACGAATCTCGCTATGCCCTTCGCATCCCTAGGCGGAGGAAAGTCACGGATGCCCTTTGTCCTCTCTGGGTCTACCGTCACTCCCTTGTGTGAAATTAAATGGCCCAAGAAAGAAATACTCTCTTGGGCGAAACGAACCTTTTCGGGATTGACAGTGAGGCCAGCCTCTCTTAAGCGACCCAACACCTCTCTTAAATGCCGCAGATGATCTTCGAAAGTCTCGCTATATACCAAAAGATCGTCGAGATAATTATAGACGAAACGGAATTTGACGTCGTGAAAGACAGTGTCGAGAAGGCGAGTAAGTGTCTGGGCCCCCACACCCAAACCCATGGGAACCCTTGTGTACTGGTACAAATTCCAGGGTACACAAAAAGCCGTATATGGTTTACTTTCTTGGGCAAGAGGTATCTGATGATAGGCCGCGTTCAGATCGATAATGGTATAAAATCTGGCCCCACTGAACCAATCAAAGGCCGAATGTAAATCCGGGAGGGGAACAGAATCCACCTCGATATTGGCGTTCAACGTCCTGTAATCAATAACCATTCTTTGTTTGCCACCAGGCTTTGGCACTAAAAATGCTGGACTGGCATAGCTGGAATGAGAAGGTTCAATCACCCCTTGGTCCAATAATTCTTGAACCTTCTCTCGTAGAATGGTCATCTTTGGAGGTGCAAACTTGTAAGGGTGTGACCTCACTATTTTCGAATCTGTAAGTCTGATTATGTATTCCAGCAGGTGTGTGAGTCCCAAGGTGGGAGTTAACACCTCGGGAAATTCCTCACACAAATGATCTAAGGCCGTCTGCTGGGATGGAGTGAGATGGTCTCGTGCAGAATCGGGACAAGCTACTTCTTGGATACCCGGCTTAGCGCCCTGGTACCCAAGGAACGGAATTAAAACCTCCCGATTAAATTTAAAAAAACATTGGTGCGCTTGGATGTCCAGCACGAGACCACTTCTTGCGATGCAATCGGCACCAATGATACAATCCACTCCCAGAGCAGGAGAAACCAGAAAAGACCACACCCAAGAAAACCCATCGATTTTGATCTTAAAGGAAGTAACCCGGGAGATAGGCAAGATTTCCCGGGATGCCGTCCAGCATATTGCAGATGACTTTTCTGACCTTTTAATTAAACCCTGTCGTTCAAGGTCCGCATGTACCCGAGATGAAATGATGGATCGGGCTGAACCGGAGTCAACTAAGGCTCTGAGCTGACCCCCCTTTACCTCGAGCGACAGAAAGGGGCATACAGAAAGTTGTTGCGAGGTAGCGGACTGGACCTTGATATTAGAAGATTGGGCTTTTAACGACTGCCTGGAGGTCGGCGGAAGTTGAACAGAATTGAAGCGGGGGGAAGACATCCTCCGAAATATCTTCCCCTGTCTACTTAGTTTTTTGGCGCTGGTCTAGACATAGGTGGTGCTGGTCGCGCGCGCCCTCGCGTACATTTCCTCGCCACGTGTCCCGGGCGGTTACAATTGTAACAAATCACGGAATTTGAATTCGTTTGCTGACGATTTTGAGCTGGCTGGGCCTGTCGGGGGAAGGTAGGTTCTCTGGTCCCTTCCGATGTCTGAGGTCTTGGTTCGGCTCGTCTACTGTCACCGCTCGCCTGGTCGGTCATCTGCATGGTCTCCGTCATAACGCAGAGTCGCTCCAGGTCGGCAAACCACTGCGGCCGCTGGGCAAAAACTAATCGCAGACGGTCGTCGGCAGATACGCCGTCGAGAATATGTTGTACTACCTCTTCCTCCGACATGCCCATTCCCAGAATACGAGCTACCTCGCGCATTCGCAGCACGTACTGGGCCAATGTTTCGCCCCGTGCCTGAACTCTATAAAAATGACGATGGCGCAATTGCTCCATCAGTCTACTAGGGACGAACACCCTCAGCACCACCCGGTGGAACTCATCCACACCTTCTTTGCGTCGCATCACCTCCGCCACCCTGTCAGCCATGGTACCGCGACAGTAGGGGAAGATGAGTTCGAGCACCGTTCGCTCCAGCATACCCGGGTAGTCTTTCAACTCAAAGACTATTTTGAAAAAAGGTATTAGTTTGTCTGCCTCCAGTTCGTCCACGACTGGAAGTTGTTGTATTATATGGGCGAGTGGGTTGGGCAGGTGGTTGTACGTTGCCGCCCCCGAACCAGTTTGTACCGGCTCTACTTCTCTGTATAAAGAAGTCTTCACAGCTGAGACCACGGACTCCTCAGCAACCTGAACCGGGGTGGATGCTCTTCCTGGTTGTGACCCTTGGAGGGTCGAGGTAATCTCTTGTATTATGTCTGGTATATTATATGGTGGTTCAATGACTTGTGCCTGTAAATTCTGCAGCCGATGAATTAAGTGCTGCATACGTTGCCGGATCCGCCGGACACCGAGCGAGCATCCCGGTCCCTCCTCCAAACTTTCGATGGATTAAGCCAACTCCTGCAGCTCACCCCACTTTTCCGTACACCGTTCCCACTCACTCTCGGGGTCAGTGATAGTGACCCAGTGACCCTGGAGAGCGCATCACCCGCGGCCAGCGCTTCACGGAGCAGCCGCCGTAAGGCTTGGACATTGCCTCGGGGTTCTTTACCCCGGGCCCGGAGCTCGAACTCAATTTCCTCCCTTAAAAACAACTCAGGATTTATTGAACTCATCCTCACTTCGCGGTCGGCACAATTAACATAAAACTTTAAAAACTTATTCTAAATAAAACCAGAATCTGAAAAACCCAAGTACTGTTCTTCCAAAGAGTAGACTGCGGGTCCACCTACCGATGCGAGAACTAGCTCACTACCTGAACTGCTCACACTCGATTACCAGACAAAAGGAACGCGACACACACACAACACACACAACACGAAAACAAAACACCGACCAACGAAAATTTATTTTAACAATTTCATGTTATTCCGGCTACCATCTATCGGAAGAAACCGACTGCCGATCGGGCCATACCGCATAATCAAAAAAAAAACAGCAACACCTCCCCAAACATGGGCAAGGTAAACTCAAACTAACCAAGCACCGAACTGCGATAAGTCTTGCCCAGGGATTTCCCCTTCTAAAATTTCCTACCACGTGGCACTATTCACTATTCAAGGCGGGCAAGTACATATACATATATTACAAACCTTAAAGCTAACAAAAAATATTTTCAACTGGGGATATAGGGCCTTTAAAATTTTTCTAAGTTCTATTTGAACTTAACATTGTGAAAGTTCCAAAATATTTCCTAAGTTTGCAAGCCCCGTCACACCCACAGGACCCACGGGTTGACCCTCATCGTAAGCGCGCTCTGCTACCAAATGTAACCCCACTTTATCTCGATCAGTAAAAAAAAAGAATATTTCTTTTTTGTAAAGAAGGGCCACAAGTTAATTAAAACTAGGCTAAGGCCTAGAGAAGCTAAAAATTGCGCTGGATCCAGTGAGACGGGACTTGCAATGAAAACTCAAGAATTAAATAATTAACAAATCCCTTTTTATTATTCTATCTCATAACAATTTAATAATAAATTAATACAACAGTGATCTATAATTCCCCTTTAAATAGTTAAATAAATAAGTATACTCTCTCAACAACGCCACCTGAAAAATATTAACTGAATCCAAGAAAATAATTGCTATGTCACTCTGTCAGTGAATTGAAATTTAAAATAATAATTAACCTTGAAATAGAGCTCCCATTAAACTATCTAATAAAATATAAAAATTTATTTTATATTTTCCTTTTAGAATACTGTATATAAATTAATGAAGATAAATGATTTCATTCCTTGTTACTATTAATAATAAAATAATTACTCAACAAATTAAATAAATTTTAAAGGTGACAATTCCTATACTTGTTATAAGGTTAAATAAAATAAATAATTTCTTTAAAGAAATGATCAGCAACGATTATTGAGATAGAATACCTCCCTTAAAAACAAATGAAAAGGACATACCCACATGACTACCTGTGTTAACTTTCTGTTGTAAAAGACATTGAACAATAAATCCCTATATCCCAAGTTCCCACCAAAAGTACAGTAAATGCATAATATTTATATATCCCCCAAAATGTACACAGAAATATACACACATAACATGTTCCACAAGACAAAAATACATTATACAATAGTATACATAAAATACATAGGTCTCTTGCCACGCCCTTTTTTTATATTACCCTTCTGGTGTATATAAATTCTAACTTTTCTTTATACGAATCCCAATTAGGATTAGATATTTACTTTTATAATTGTACCCACATGGTGTGGGTTAATTGCACGTCATGTGTATAAGAGAATGCTAAAGCCCACAGTGGTCCCCAGGACATAAAAATTTAAAACTAAGTGCCTAAGTGGCTAAGTGCTTAAGTACTTAATTACAGTGAGAAATAAAAATTGTTTAAAATAATGAACGCCCCCCAGTTATCATAATTAGTATAAAGAATTTATATATACTTAAATAGGGCCAATTAATGAAAAGAGAAAAATTGCACAATATTAGCACCTTATAAAAAAATACACTTGGGTCAGAGACGGACATGTTCATTCAACTTTTGGCTTGTCTCAACAAACTTGTCTCAACAAACTTGTCTCGACAAACAAGTTGAAAGGTGTTTCGACATGCATAGCTTGGTTGAAACTAGTTAAAAATTCACCTACCTCCCCAGTAATCTTTTTATACAAATGAAATAAACTGATTTTTAATCTAAGAGAAAATATATATATTTTTATACGTGGTGAATTGAACATGAGAAATTACTGATAGCAAAAACTGACTTAAAATCTGTAGAGAAACCCCTATAATGAAATGAGTGGAAATCTATGTTGGATGCTGTCTTGTAACCATATCAGTCTCTGAACTGACAATCTACTATAAATATACTGAAATTTTACAATTAATTTTTTACTCAGTGTACACACTAAACTGTCCCGGCAATTGGGGATCCAAATGAATGTTTATCTTGAAATGTAGAAACTGATGGTTATGTATAACTGTTCACGGGGTGTGGTGCCGTGTTGACTCTACGTGTAAATTATAAATGGTTGTTTTTCACCTGTGGTTTGGTCCATGAAGGGTGGTCTCTTTTATTAGTAAAGGGCGATCTCATGATTGGCATTTTGAGGTGTTGTTGTGGTGATCTAATTCTCTCTCTGGTATCGAGTGGAGCTTCTTGATGTTCAACGTTCAGCCATGCAGCAGGACTTTTTTCTCTGTTCGGCGGACCCTGCTTACACATTATATTTTTAGTCAGAGACCACACACAAATGCCCCCACTGTTTGGACACCCTCCAAAATACATAATATATAAAGTCAACCTCTAGTTATGTGTTACATAATAAACGTGATGAAATTTATTTGGCCAACATGCCTTATTTAAAAATCTCTATACAATAATTCTTTATAATTTTGCACCTCACCTAATGTGAGTTACTTGTTTGCAATATAACAATTTATTTTGGCTCTGTAACATCTCATAAACTTATTACTTAGAGTGAATTTGTAGATACCACGTGGTGAAGAATTTGTTTAAAACACATAGTTTTTTACTACACATAATTACATAATACAATTAATTTGAATGGGACATCATTTACATTTAAAACGTGCCTGAGTAAGTTCCCATATATATGTATAAGGTTTTACTGCTAATCTAAGCAAAATCTTATATCACTTACTAACGACGCATGGTGCAATAAGTTAAGTGCGCAACACAATCTCGTTACATCGGTGTTAATTAAAGTTTAAACTTAATTATTTTGTGGTCAATGTACTCTACTTTATAGTGCCGAGATTCTGACACCCAAATAATCTAGTTTCATTAGATTTAAAAAAACTTTACGAACAATTGCGTATTGCACTTATACACGATGCACTAAGTGGGCATGCTTACTCAGGCTTACTTAAAACAGTTTTCTCCAACGAAATATTTTTGTTAATTGATATGAAAGTAATTTGACAGACTTACCGCAGTCGTGAAGAGAAATTAGCTACTCATAGCCAGAAGACTTAGGCGTGTAGGATCATCTCTCTACCAGAGAGAAAAAGATTGCGACCGGCACCAACGAAGGATGTTGTGAGACGAAAAAAAATGGAAGTCCTTCGTTCTGGTTTACCTACCGAACTTCTCGGCAGAAAGCAGCACTTGGAATTTTGATACCACAGCAAGCCGATAGATGCCGATAGCGATCGGGCTCTGTGAATTAGTCTCTCTTATTTCGGTACAAGAGCGCAGCACGAATTAAACAGCTTTAATTGTGTACTGCCAATAACGTCAAGCGGACTTTTCCGTCTGTACGCGCGGACTCACCGCTAGATAGCAGCCCAGTTTATGATCGTCAATTACAGTTCTCTCCAATTGTAAAATGACTGACATAGCGCTGAATCTTTTGACTCAGCACACCCTCACCCCAAAAGGGCAACATAGTTGCCCCAACGTTAAAGGCCAGGAGGGTACCCTGCAGTGTACCTCTCCCCAAAAGAAACCGGTGGACGTCGTGGTTGGGTTCGCTCAGCTGAGCTTGCTCTCAGGAGAACAGAATTCAAAAAAGGAAAACGAAAGAGATGAAAGAAGATATGTTTTTTGTAAGTGTGCGGGTGCTGCATGCTGACCTGATCAGAGTCCGCATACAGCACAAGAGAGGGAGAGACAGCAAAAGACAAAAGAAAGATACCTACGTAGGTAGATCTTCCGATCTCCTGAGGCTCGCCCCCTTCGCCCGAACACGACTTCCACATTTAACAAGGACATGCGTCCTATCTTTACGGTGACTATCCCCCTTCAAACGTTTTCGATAGCCCTCGACAACGTTTGAGTTTGGAAATGTGGCTTGTCACCAATTTTTGTTTCTCTCCCGGTACGCCCAGCCGGGCCGTCACCAGTGACGTAAATCCTATGATACGGTATGGCCCCGACCAACGGTAGCATAGCTTCGCAGCACGTTTGTCGGCGGCAGAGCTGAGTGGGTGGCTTTGGCAATAGACCCAGTCACCAATCCGGAAGGGGTTTGGAATACGCCCCTGATTATAACGCCGACGGACCCGCTCGTGCGCTCGCAGCAAATTCTTCCGAGCCATTTTCCATCTCTCCGCAGTTTTATTATTGGGCTCCCGCGGCAGAAGATCTTCGATATCCCATAGGTTGGTCAACGGGAGTGCGGGCGAGAATCCAAACAAAATTTCAAATGGCACGGCCTGATGACTGTCTTGTCTGGCCGTGTTGAAAGCTAATTGTAACCACTTCAAATTCTGATCCCAGGTGGTCTGTTGCTCAGCGTGATAAGCAATCAAGGCGGACCGGAGATTCCGATTGAATCTCTCCGCATGGGACGGTTGTGGGTAATAAGGGGAAGTGGTTACGTGTTTGATGCCACTGGCGAAACACATACGCCTGAATTCGTTTGAAATAAATTGCGGGCCATTGTCCGAAACAATGATGGTCGGAAGACCGAAATGCTGAAAAACGTGGTTCTGTAAAGCGTTGATGGTCAAACGAGCGGTTGCCTGCCGTAAGGGCAGTAGCCAGGCAAACTTTGAAAAAGCATCTACACAAACAAGCAGGTAAGCATTACCTGACTTGCTACGGGGGAACGGCCCCACGTAGTCAATAAGCAACTATTCCATTGGTCTGCTCGCCACCTCAGAAGATAACAACCCTAGTTTGGTGTTCTGGGCAGGCTTGCTCAAGCCACACACATGACAGTTTTTAACTCTCATCGCGATGTCTCTATCCATGCCCTTCCAGATAAAATGTTTCCTAATACTGGAAATGGTCTTCGAAATTCCCTTGTGGCCTCCGATTGGGGAATCATGGTAATAGCTGAAGACCATGGGCACTAATTTGCTAGGCAGCACGATTTTAGGTGCTCGTCCTTTTCTCTCTGGACAACAGAGGACTCCCTTGGACAAGAAATAAGGGGCCTGTACGTTACCCTGCTTAATATTTTGGATGACTTGACCCAGCACTTCGTCGTTTAACTGATGGGGTAACACATCAGTGAAGGCTAATGGAAAATCGAGAAGAACGGAACAGGGTTGCTCAGCTTGGGCATCACTGGGTTGGGAAAACATGCGGGATAAGGCATCTGCAACCACATTCTGGGATCCCCTGATGTGTTGCACGGTGAACTTAAAGGATGAGATTTTCACCACCCATCTACCAATTTTACCCAGTTGCCGGGGATGAGCTAGAAGCCATGAGAGAGCCTGATTGTCGGTCTCGAGCAGGAACTCAGCATGTTCCAGGAAACGCCTGAACTTATCTAGAGCGTACACAACAGCTAAACACTCTAGCTCATATACGGATGATTTACGTTCTTGCTGGGTCAACGTGCGTGAGATAAAAGCCACAGGCTGCCTAGCGTCGTCAATAACTTGGGAAAGGACCGCTCCGAGCGCTACCGAACTCGCGTCCGTCTGCAAAATGAACGGCTTTGAAAAGTCGGGCATCCGCAACACCGGTGGGGAAATGATGGCTTCCTTTAAGGTAGCGAAAGCCTTCTGTTGGTTTTCCCCCCATGTAAACTTTGCCCCCTTCTTCCTCAGTTCATTCAAGGGAGCGGCAATTTCAGCGATATTCGGTATGAAACGCCTATAAAAATTTATCATACCGACGAATCTCGCTATGCCCTTCGCATCCCTAGGCGGAGGAAAGTCACGGATGCCCTGTGTCCTCTCTGGGTCTACCGTCACTCCCTTGTGTGAAATTAAATGGCCCAAGAAAGAAATACTCTCTTGGGCGAAACGAACCTTTTCGGGATTGACAGTGAGGCCAGCCTCTCTTAAGCGACCCAACACCTCTCTTAAATGCCGCAGATGATCTTCGAAAGTCTCGCTATATACCAAAAGATCGTCGAGATAATTATAGACGAAACGGAATTTGACGTCGTGAAAGACAGTGTCGAGAAGGCGAGTAAGTGTCTGGGCCCCCACAGCCAAACCCATGGGAACCCTTGTGTACTGGTACAAATTCCAGGATACACAAAAAGCCGTATATGGTTTACTTTCTTGGGCAAGAGGTATCTGATGATAGGCCGCGTTCAGATCGATAATGGTATAAAATCTGGCCCCACTGAACCAATCAAAGGCCGAATGTAAATCCGGGAGGGGAACAGAATCCACCTCGATATTGGCGTTCAACTTCCTGTAATCAATAACCATTCTTTGTTTGCCACCAGGCTTTGGCACTAAAAATGCTGGACTGGCATAGCTGGAATGAGAAGGTTCAATCACCCCTTGGTCCAATAATTCTTGAACCTTCTCTCGTAGAATGGTCATCTTTGGAGGGGCAAACTTGTAAGGGTGTGACCTCACTATTTTCGAATCTGTAAGTCTGATTTTGTATTCCAGCAGGTGTGTGAGTCCCAAGGTGGGAGTTAACACCTCGGGAAATTCCTCACACAAATGATCTAAGGCCGTCTGCTGGGATGGAGTGAGATGGTCTCGTGCAGAATCGGGACAAGCTACTTCTTGGATACCCGGCTTAGCGCCCTGGTACCCAAGGAACGGAATTAAAACCTCCCGATTAAATTTAAAAAAACATTGGTGCGCTTGGATGTCCAGCACGAGACCACTTTTTTGCGATGCAATCGGCACCAATGATACAATCCACTCCCAGAGCAGGAGAAACCAGAAAAGACCACACCCAAGAAAACCCATCGATTTTGATCTTAAAGGAAGTAACCCGGGAGATAGGCAAGATTTCCCGGGATGCCGTCCAGCATATTGCAGATGACTTTTCTGACCTTTTAATTAAACCCTGTCGTTCAAGGTCCGCATGTACCCGAGATGAAATGATGGATCGGGCTGAACCGGAGTCAACTAAGGCTCTGAGCTGACCCCCCTTTACCTCGAGCGACAGAAAGGGGCATACAGAAAGTTGTTGCGAGGTAGCGGACTGGACCTTGATATTAGAAGATTGGGCTTTTAACGACTGCCTGGAGGTCGGCGGAAGTTGAACAGAATTGAAGCGGGGGGAAGACATCCTCCGAAATATCTTCCCCTGTCTACTTAGTTTTTTGGCGCTGGTCTAGACATAGGTGGTGCTGGTCGCGCGCGCCCTCGCGTACATTTCCTCGCCACGTGTCCCGGGCGGTTACAATTGTAACAAATCACGGAATTTGAATTCGTTTGCTGACGATTTCGAGCTGGCTGGGCCTGTCGGGGGAAGGTAGGTTCTCTGGTCCCTTCCGATGTCTGAGGTCTTGGTTCGGCTCGTCTACTGTCACCGCTCGCCTGGTCGGTCATCTGCATGGTCTCCGTCATAACGCAGAGTCGCTCCAGGTCGGCAAACCACTGCGGCCGCTGGGCAAAAACTAATCGCAGACGGTCGTCGGCAGATACGCCGTCGAGAATATGTTGTACTACCTCTTCCTCCGACATGCCCATTCCCAGAATACGAGCTACCTCGCGCATTCGCAGCACGTACTGGGCCAATGTTTCGCCCCGTGCCTGAACTCTATAAAAATGACGATGGCGCAATTGCTCCATCAGTCTACTAGGGACGAACACCCTCAGCACCACCCGGTGGAACTCATCCACACCTTCTTTGCGTCGCATCACCTCCGCCACCCTGTCAGCCATGGTACCGCGACAGTAGGGGAAGATGAGTTCGAGCACCGTTCGCTCCAGCATACCCGGGTAGTCTTTCAACTCAAAGACTATTTTGAAAAAAGGTATTAGTTTGTCTGCCTCCAGTTCGTCCACGACTGGAAGTTGTTGTATTATATGGGCGAGTGGGTTGGGCAGGTGGTTGTACGTTGCCGCCCCCGAACCAGTTTGTACCGGCTCTACTTCTCTGTATAAAGAAGTCTTCACAGCTGAGACCACGGACTCCTCAGCAACCTGAACCGGGGTGGATGCTCTTCCTGGTTGTGACCCTTGGAGGGTCGAGGTAATCTCTTGTATTATGTCTGGTATATTATATGGTGGTTCACTGACTTGTGCCTGTAAATTCTGCAGCCGATGAATTAAGTGCTGCATACGTTGCCGGATCCGCCGGACACCGAGCGAGCATCCCGGTCCCTCCTCCAAACTTTCGATGGATTAAGCCAACTCCTGCAGCTCACCCCACTTTTCCGTACACCGTTCCCACTCACTCTCGGGGTCAGTGATAGTGACCCAGTGACCCTGGAGAGCGCATCACCAGCGGCCAGCGCTTCACGGAGCAGCCGCCGTAAGGCTTGGACATTGCCTCGGGGTTCTTTACCCCGGGCCCGGAGCTCGAACTCAATTTCCTCCCTTAAAAACAACTCAGGATTTATTGAACTCATCCTCACTTCGCGGTCGGCACAATTAACATAAAACTTTAAAAACTTATTCTAAATAAAACCAGAATCTGAAAAACCCAAGTACTGTTCTTCCAAAGAGTAGACTGCGGGTCCACCTACCGATGCGAGAACTAGCTCACTACCTGAACTGCTCACACTCGATTACCAGACAAAAGGAACGCGACACACACACAACACGAAAACAAAACACCGACCAACGAAAATTTATTTTAACATTTTCATGTTATTCCGCCATCTATCGGAAGAAACCGACTGCCGATCGGGCCATACCGCATAATCAAAAAAAAACAGCAACACCTCCCCAAACATGGGCAAGGTAAACTCAAACTAACCAAGCACCGAACTGTGATAAGTCTTGCCCAGGGATTTCCCCTTCTAAAATTTCCTACCACGTGGCACTATTCACTATTCAAGGCGGGCAAGTACATATACATATATTACAAACCTTAAAGCTAACAAAAAATATTTTCAACTGGGGATATAGGGCCTTTAAAATTTTTCTAAGTTCTATTTGAACTTAACATTGTGAAAGTTCCAAAATATTTCCTAAGTTTGCAAGCCCCGTCACACCCACAGGACCCACGGGTTGACCCTCATCGTAAGCGCGCTCTGCTACCAAATGTAACCCCACTTTATCTCGAGCAGTAAAAAAAAAGAATATTTCTTTTTTGTAAAGAAGGGCCACAAGTTAATTAAAACTAGGCTAAGGCCTAGAGAAGCTAAAAATTGCGCTGGATCCAGTGAGACGGGACTTGCAATGAAAACTCAAGAATTAAATAATTAACAAATCCCTTTTTATTATTCTATCTCATAACAATTTAATAATAAATTAATACAACAGTGATCTATAATTCCCCTTTAAATAGTTAAATAAATAAGTATACTCTCTCAACAACGCCACCTGAAAAATATTAACTGAATCCAAGAAAATAATTGCTATGTCACTCTGTCAGTGAATTGAAATTTAAAATAATAATTAACCTTGAAATAGAGCTCCCATTAAACTATCTAATAAAATATAAAAATTTATTTTATATTTTCCTTTTAGAATACTGTATATAAATTAATGAAGATAAATGATTTCATTCCTTGTTACTATTAATAATAAAATAATTACTCAACAAATTAAATAAATTTTAAAGGTGACAATTCCTATACTTGTTATAAGGTTAAATAAAATAAATAATTTCTTTAAAGAAATGATCAGCAACGATTATTGAGATAGAATACCTCCCTTAAAAACAAATGAAAAGGACATACCCACATGACTACCTGTGTTAACTTTCTGTTGTAAAAGACATTGAACAATAAATCCCTATATCCCAAGTTCCCACCAAAAGTACAGTAAATGCATAATATTTATATATCCCCCAAAATGTACACAGAAATATACACACATAACATGTTCCACAAGACAAAAATACATTATACAATAGTATACATAAAATACATAGGTCTCTTGCCACGCCCTTTTTTTATATTACCCTTCTGGTGTATATAAATTCTAACTTTTCTTTATACGAATCCCAATTAGGATTAGATATTTACTTTTATAATTGTACCCACATGGTGTGGGTTAATTGCACGTCATGTGTATAAGAGAATGCTAAAGCCCACAGTGGTCCCCAGGACATAAAAATTTAAAACTAAGTGCCTAAGTGGCTAAGTGCTTAAGTACTTAATTACAGTGAGAAATAAAAATTGTTTAAAATAATGAACGCCCCCCAGTTATCATAATTAGTATAAAGAATTTATATATACTTAAATAGGGCCAATTAATGAAAAGAGAAAAATTGCACAATATTAGCACCTTATAAAAAAATACACTTGGGTCAGAGACGGACATGTTCATTCAACTTTTGGCTTGTCTCAACAAACTTGTCTCAACAAACTTGTCTCGACAAACAAGTTGAAAGGTGTTTCGACATGCATAGCTTGGTTGAAACTAGTTAAAAATTCACCTACCTCCCCAGTAATCTTTTTATACAAATGAAATAAACTGATTTTTAATCTAAGAGAAAATATATATATTTTTATACGTGGTGAATTGAACATGAGAAATTACTGATAGCAAAAACTGACTTAAAATCTGTAGAGAAACCCCTATAATGAAATGAGTGGAAATCTATGTTGGATGCTGTCTTGTAACCATATCAGTCTCTGAACTGACAATCTACTATAAATATACTGAAATTTTACAATTAATTTTTTACTCAGTGTACACACTAAACTGTCCCGGCAATTGGGGATCCAAATGAATGTTTATCTTGAAATGTAGAAACTGATGGTTATGTATAACTGTTCACGGGGTGTGGTGCCGTGTTGACTCTACGTGTAAATTATAAATGGTTGTTTTTCACCTGTGGTTTGGTCCATGAAGGGTGGTCTCTTTTATTAGTAAAGGGCGATCTCATGATTGGCATTTTGAGGTGTTGTTGTGGTGATCTAATTCTCTCTCTGGTATCGAGTGGAGCTTCTTGATGTTCAACGTTCAGCCATGCAGCAGGACTTTTTTCTCTGTTCGGCGGACCCTGCTTACACATTATATTTTTAGTCAGAGACCACACACAAATGCCCCCACTGTTTGGACACCCTCCAAAATACATAATATATAAAGTCAACCTCTAGTTATGTGTTACATAATAAACGTGATGAAATTTATTTGGCCAACATGCCTTATTTAAAAATCTCTATACAATAATTCTTTATAATTTTGCACCTCACCTAATGTGAGTTACTTGTTTGCAATATAACAATTTATTTTGGCTCTGTAACATCTCATAAACTTATTACTTAGAGTGAATTTGTAGATACCACGTGGTGAAGAATTTGTTTAAAACACATAGTTTTTTACTACACATAATTACATAATACAATTAATTTGAATGGGACATCATTTACATTTAAAACGTGCCTGAGTAAGTTCCCATATATATGTATAAGGTTTTACTGCTAATCTAAGCAAAATCTTATATCACTTACTAACGACGCATGGTGCAATAAGTTAAGTGCGCAACACAATCTCGTTACATCGGTGTTAATTAAAGTTTAAACTTAATTATTTTGTGGTCAATGTACTCTACTTTATAGTGCCGAGATTCTGACACCCAAATAATCTAGTTTCATTAGATTTAAAAAAACTTTACGAACAATTGCGTATTGCACTTATACACGATGCACTAAGTGGGCATGCTTACTCAGGCTTACTTAAAACAGTTTTCTCCAACGAAATATTTTTGTTAATTGATATGAAAGTAATTTGACAGACTTACCGCAGTCGTGAAGAGAAATTAGCTACTCATAGCCAGAAGACTTAGGCGTGTAGGATCATCTCTCTACCAGAGAGAAAAAGATTGCGACCGGCACCAACGAAGGATGTTGTGAGACGAAAAAAAATGGAAGTCCTTCGTTCTGGTTTACCTACCGAACTTCTCGGCAGAAAGCAGCACTTGGAATTTTGATACCACAGCAAGCCGATAGATGCCGATAGCGATCGGGCTCTGTGAATTAGTCTCTCTTATTTCGGTACAAGAGCGCAGCACGAATTAAACAGCTTTAATTGTGTACTGCCAATAACGTCAAGCGGACTTTTCCGTCTGTACGCGCGGACTCACCGCTAGATAGCAGCCCAGTTTATGATCGTCAATTACAGTTCTCTCCAATTGTAAAATGACTGACATAGCGCTGAATCTTTTGACTCAGCACACCCTCACCCCAAAAGGGCAACATAGTTGCCCCAACGTTAAAGGCCAGGAGGGTACCCTGCAGTGTACCTCTCCCCAAAAGAAACCGGTGGACGTCGTGGTTGGGTTCGCTCAGCTGAGCTTGCTCTCAGGAGAACAGAATTCAAAAAAGGAAAACGAAAGAGATGAAAGAAGATATGTTTTTTGTAAGTGTGCGGGTGCTGCATGCTGACCTGATCAGAGTCCGCATACAGCACAAGAGAGGGAGAGACAGCAAAAGACAAAAGAAAGATACCTACGTAGGTAGATCTTCCGATCTCCTGAGGCTCGCCCCCTTCGCCCGAACACGACTTCCACATTTAACAAGGACATGCGTCCTATCTTTACGGTGACTATCCCCCTTCAAACGTTTTCGATAGCCCTCGACAACGTTTGAGTTTGGAAATGTGGCTTGTCACCAATTTTTGTTTCTCTCCCGGTACGCCCAGCCGGGCCGTCACCAGTGACGTAAATCCTATGATACGGTATGGCCCCGACCAACGGTAGCATAGCTTCGCAGCACGTTTGTCGGCGGCAGAGCTGAGTGGGTGGCTTTGGCAATAGACCCAGTCACCAATCCGGAAGGGGTTTGGAATACGCCCCTGATTATAACGCCGACGGACCCGCTCGTGCGCTCGCAGCAAATTCTTCCGAGCCATTTTCCATCTCTCCGCAGTTTTATTATTGGGCTCCCGCGGCAGAAGATCTTCGATATCCCATAGGTTGGTCAACGGGAGTGCGGGCGAGAATCCAAACAAAATTTCAAATGGCACGGCCTGATGACTGTCTTGTCTGGCCGTGTTGAAAGCTAATTGTAACCACTTCAAATTCTGATCCCAGGTGGTCTGTTGCTCAGCGTGATAAGCAATCAAGGCGGACCGGAGATTCCGATTGAATCTCTCCGCATGGGACGGTTGTGGGTAATAAGGGGAAGTGGTTACGTGTTTGATGCCACTGGCGAAACACATACGCCTGAATTCGTTTGAAATAAATTGCGGGCCATTGTCCGAAACAATGATGGTCGGAAGACCGAAATGCTGAAAAACGTGGTTCTGTAAAGCGTTGATGGTCAAACGAGCGGTTGCCTGCCGTAAGGGCAGTAGCCAGGCAAACTTTGAAAAAGCATCTACACAAACAAGCAGGTAAGCATTACCTGACTTGCTACGGGGGAACGGCCCCACGTAGTCAATAAGCAACTATTCCATTGGTCTGCTCGCCACCTCAGAAGATAACAACCCTAGTTTGGTGTTCTGGGCAGGCTTGCTCAAGCCACACACATGACAGTTTTTAACTCTCATCGCGATGTCTCTATCCATGCCCTTCCAGATAAAATGTTTCCTAATACTGGAAATGGTCTTCGAAATTCCCTTGTGGCCTCCGATTGGGGAATCATGGTAATAGCTGAAGACCATGGGCACTAATTTGCTAGGCAGCACGATTTTAGGTGCTCGTCCTTTTCTCTCTGGACAACAGAGGACTCCCTTGGACAAGAAATAAGGGGCCTGTACGTTACCCTGCTTAATATTTTGGATGACTTGACCCAGCACTTCGTCGTTTAACTGATGGGGTAACACATCAGTGAAGGCTAATGGAAAATCGAGAAGAACGGAACAGGGTTGCTCAGCTTGGGCATCACTGGGTTGGGAAAACATGCGGGATAAGGCATCTGCAACCACATTCTGGGATCCCCTGATGTGTTGCACGGTGAACTTAAAGGATGAGATTTTCACCACCCATCTACCAATTTTACCCAGTTGCCGGGGATGAGCTAGAAGCCATGAGAGAGCCTGATTGTCGGTCTCGAGCAGGAACTCAGCATGTTCCAGGAAACGCCTGAACTTATCTAGAGCGTACACAACAGCTAAACACTCTAGCTCATATACGGATGATTTACGTTCTTGCTGGGTCAACGTGCGTGAGATAAAAGCCACAGGCTGCCTAGCGTCGTCAATAACTTGGGAAAGGACCGCTCCGAGCGCTACCGAACTCGCGTCCGTCTGCAAAATGAACGGCTTTGAAAAGTCGGGCATCCGCAACACCGGTGGGGAAATGATGGCTTCCTTTAAGGTAGCGAAAGCCTTCTGTTGGTTTTCCCCCCATGTAAACTTTGCCCCCTTCTTCCTCAGTTCATTCAAGGGAGCGGCAATTTCAGCGATATTCGGTATGAAACGCCTATAAAAATTTATCATACCGACGAATCTCGCTATGCCCTTCGCATCCCTAGGCGGAGGAAAGTCACGGATGCCCTGTGTCCTCTCTGGGTCTACCGTCACTCCCTTGTGTGAAATTAAATGGCCCAAGAAAGAAATACTCTCTTGGGCGAAACGAACCTTTTCGGGATTGACAGTGAGGCCAGCCTCTCTTAAGCGACCCAACACCTCTCTTAAATGCCGCAGATGATCTTCGAAAGTCTCGCTATATACCAAAAGATCGTCGAGATAATTATAGACGAAACGGAATTTGACGTCGTGAAAGACAGTGTCGAGAAGGCGAGTAAGTGTCTGGGCCCCCACAGCCAAACCCATGGGAACCCTTGTGTACTGGTACAAATTCCAGGATACACAAAAAGCCGTATATGGTTTACTTTCTTGGGCAAGAGGTATCTGATGATAGGCCGCGTTCAGATCGATAATGGTATAAAATCTGGCCCCACTGAACCAATCAAAGGCCGAATGTAAATCCGGGAGGGGAACAGAATCCACCTCGATATTGGCGTTCAACTTCCTGTAATCAATAACCATTCTTTGTTTGCCACCAGGCTTTGGCACTAAAAATGCTGGACTGGCATAGCTGGAATGAGAAGGTTCAATCACCCCTTGGTCCAATAATTCTTGAACCTTCTCTCGTAGAATGGTCATCTTTGGAGGGGCAAACTTGTAAGGGTGTGACCTCACTATTTTCGAATCTGTAAGTCTGATTTTGTATTCCAGCAGGTGTGTGAGTCCCAAGGTGGGAGTTAACACCTCGGGAAATTCCTCACACAAATGATCTAAGGCCGTCTGCTGGGATGGAGTGAGATGGTCTCGTGCAGAATCGGGACAAGCTACTTCTTGGATACCCGGCTTAGCGCCCTGGTACCCAAGGAACGGAATTAAAACCTCCCGATTAAATTTAAAAAAACATTGGTGCGCTTGGATGTCCAGCACGAGACCACTTTTTTGCGATGCAATCGGCACCAATGATACAATCCACTCCCAGAGCAGGAGAAACCAGAAAAGACCACACCCAAGAAAACCCATCGATTTTGATCTTAAAGGAAGTAACCCGGGAGATAGGCAAGATTTCCCGGGATGCCGTCCAGCATATTGCAGATGACTTTTCTGACCTTTTAATTAAACCCTGTCGTTCAAGGTCCGCATGTACCCGAGATGAAATGATGGATCGGGCTGAACCGGAGTCAACTAAGGCTCTGAGCTGACCCCCCTTTACCTCGAGCGACAGAAAGGGGCATACAGAAAGTTGTTGCGAGGTAGCGGACTGGACCTTGATATTAGAAGATTGGGCTTTTAACGACTGCCTGGAGGTCGGCGGAAGTTGAACAGAATTGAAGCGGGGGGAAGACATCCTCCGAAATATCTTCCCCTGTCTACTTAGTTTTTTGGCGCTGGTCTAGACATAGGTGGTGCTGGTCGCGCGCGCCCTCGCGTACATTTCCTCGCCACGTGTCCCGGGCGGTTACAATTGTAACAAATCACGGAATTTGAATTCGTTTGCTGACGATTTCGAGCTGGCTGGGCCTGTCGGGGGAAGGTAGGTTCTCTGGTCCCTTCCGATGTCTGAGGTCTTGGTTCGGCTCGTCTACTGTCACCGCTCGCCTGGTCGGTCATCTGCATGGTCTCCGTCATAACGCAGAGTCGCTCCAGGTCGGCAAACCACTGCGGCCGCTGGGCAAAAACTAATCGCAGACGGTCGTCGGCAGATACGCCGTCGAGAATATGTTGTACTACCTCTTCCTCCGACATGCCCATTCCCAGAATACGAGCTACCTCGCGCATTCGCAGCACGTACTGGGCCAATGTTTCGCCCCGTGCCTGAACTCTATAAAAATGACGATGGCGCAATTGCTCCATCAGTCTACTAGGGACGAACACCCTCAGCACCACCCGGTGGAACTCATCCACACCTTCTTTGCGTCGCATCACCTCCGCCACCCTGTCAGCCATGGTACCGCGACAGTAGGGGAAGATGAGTTCGAGCACCGTTCGCTCCAGCATACCCGGGTAGTCTTTCAACTCAAAGACTATTTTGAAAAAAGGTATTAGTTTGTCTGCCTCCAGTTCGTCCACGACTGGAAGTTGTTGTATTATATGGGCGAGTGGGTTGGGCAGGTGGTTGTACGTTGCCGCCCCCGAACCAGTTTGTACCGGCTCTACTTCTCTGTATAAAGAAGTCTTCACAGCTGAGACCACGGACTCCTCAGCAACCTGAACCGGGGTGGATGCTCTTCCTGGTTGTGACCCTTGGAGGGTCGAGGTAATCTCTTGTATTATGTCTGGTATATTATATGGTGGTTCACTGACTTGTGCCTGTAAATTCTGCAGCCGATGAATTAAGTGCTGCATACGTTGCCGGATCCGCCGGACACCGAGCGAGCATCCCGGTCCCTCCTCCAAACTTTCGATGGATTAAGCCAACTCCTGCAGCTCACCCCACTTTTCCGTACACCGTTCCCACTCACTCTCGGGGTCAGTGATAGTGACCCAGTGACCCTGGAGAGCGCATCACCAGCGGCCAGCGCTTCACGGAGCAGCCGCCGTAAGGCTTGGACATTGCCTCGGGGTTCTTTACCCCGGGCCCGGAGCTCGAACTCAATTTCCTCCCTTAAAAACAACTCAGGATTTATTGAACTCATCCTCACTTCGCGGTCGGCACAATTAACATAAAACTTTAAAAACTTATTCTAAATAAAACCAGAATCTGAAAAACCCAAGTACTGTTCTTCCAAAGAGTAGACTGCGGGTCCACCTACCGATGCGAGAACTAGCTCACTACCTGAACTGCTCACACTCGATTACCAGACAAAAGGAACGCGACACACACACAACACGAAAACAAAACACCGACCAACGAAAATTTATTTTAACATTTTCATGTTATTCCGCCATCTATCGGAAGAAACCGACTGCCGATCGGGCCATACCGCATAATCAAAAAAAAACAGCAACACCTCCCCAAACATGGGCAAGGTAAACTCAAACTAACCAAGCACCGAACTGTGATAAGTCTTGCCCAGGGATTTCCCCTTCTAAAATTTCCTACCACGTGGCACTATTCACTATTCAAGGCGGGCAAGTACATATACATATATTACAAACCTTAAAGCTAACAAAAAATATTTTCAACTGGGGATATAGGGCCTTTAAAATTTTTCTAAGTTCTATTTGAACTTAACATTGTGAAAGTTCCAAAATATTTCCTAAGTTTGCAAGCCCCGTCACACCCACAGGACCCACGGGTTGACCCTCATCGTAAGCGCGCTCTGCTACCAAATGTAACCCCACTTTATCTCGAGCAGTAAAAAAAAAGAATATTTCTTTTTTGTAAAGAAGGGCCACAAGTTAATTAAAACTAGGCTAAGGCCTAGAGAAGCTAAAAATTGCGCTGGATCCAGTGAGACGGGACTTGCAATGAAAACTCAAGAATTAAATAATTAACAAATCCCTTTTTATTATTCTATCTCATAACAATTTAATAATAAATTAATACAACAGTGATCTATAATTCCCCTTTAAATAGTTAAATAAATAAGTATACTCTCTCAACAACGCCACCTGAAAAATATTAACTGAATCCAAGAAAATAATTGCTATGTCACTCTGTCAGTGAATTGAAATTTAAAATAATAATTAACCTTGAAATAGAGCTCCCATTAAACTATCTAATAAAATATAAAAATTTATTTTATATTTTCCTTTTAGAATACTGTATATAAATTAATGAAGATAAATGATTTCATTCCTTGTTACTATTAATAATAAAATAATTACTCAACAAATTAAATAAATTTTAAAGGTGACAATTCCTATACTTGTTATAAGGTTAAATAAAATAAATAATTTCTTTAAAGAAATGATCAGCAACGATTATTGAGATAGAATACCTCCCTTAAAAACAAATGAAAAGGACATACCCACATGACTACCTGTGTTAACTTTCTGTTGTAAAAGACATTGAACAATAAATCCCTATATCCCAAGTTCCCACCAAAAGTACAGTAAATGCATAATATTTATATATCCCCCAAAATGTACACAGAAATATACACACATAACATGTTCCACAAGACAAAAATACATTATACAATAGTATACATAAAATACATAGGTCTCTTGCCACGCCCTTTTTTTATATTACCCTTCTGGTGTATATAAATTCTAACTTTTCTTTATACGAATCCCAATTAGGATTAGATATTTACTTTTATAATTGTACCCACATGGTGTGGGTTAATTGCACGTCATGTGTATAAGAGAATGCTAAAGCCCACAGTGGTCCCCAGGACATAAAAATTTAAAACTAAGTGCCTAAGTGGCTAAGTGCTTAAGTACTTAATTACAGTGAGAAATAAAAATTGTTTAAAATAATGAACGCCCCCCAGTTATCATAATTAGTATAAAGAATTTATATATACTTAAATAGGGCCAATTAATGAAAAGAGAAAAATTGCACAATATTAGCACCTTATAAAAAAATACACTTGGGTCAGAGACGGACATGTTCATTCAACTTTTGGCTTGTCTCAACAAACTTGTCTCAACAAACTTGTCTCGACAAACAAGTTGAAAGGTGTTTCGACATGCATAGCTTGGTTGAAACTAGTTAAAAATTCACCTACCTCCCCAGTAATCTTTTTATACAAATGAAATAAACTGATTTTTAGTCTAAGAGAAAATATATATATTTTTATACGTGGTGAATTGAACATGAGAAATTACTGATAGCAAAAACTGACTTAAAATCTGTAGAGAAACCCCTATAATGAAATGAGTGGAAATCTATGTTGGATGCTGTCTTGTAACCATATCAGTCTCTGAACTGACAATCTACTATAAATATACTGAAATTTTACAATTAATTTTTTACTCAGTGTACACACTAAACTGTCCCGGCAATTGGGGATCCAAATGAATGTTTATCTTGAAATGTAGAAACTGATGGTTATGTATAACTGTTCACGGGGTGTGGTGCCGTGTTGACTCTACGTGTAAATTATAAATGGTTGTTTTTCACCTGTGGTTTGGTCCATGAAGGGTGGTCTCTTTTATTAGTAAAGTGGCGATCTCATGATTGGCATTTTGAGGTGTTGTTGTGGTGATCTAATTCTCTCTCTGGTATCGAGTGGAGCTTCTTGATGTTCAACGTTCAGCCATGCAGCAGGACTTTCTTCTCTGTTCGGCGGACCCTGCTTACACATTATATTTTTAGTCAGAGACCACACACAAATGCCCCCACTGTTTGGACACCCTCCAAAATACATAATATATAAAGTCAACCTCTAGTTATGTGTTACATAATAAACGTGATGAAATTTATTTGGCCAACATGCCTTATTTAAAAATCTCTATACAATAATTCTTTATAATTTTGCACCTCACCTAATGTGAGTTACTTGTTTGCAATATAACAATTTATTTTGGCTCTGTAACATCTCATAAACTTATTACTTAGAGTGAATTTGTAGATACCACGTGGTGAAGAATTTGTTTAAAACACATAGTTTTTTACTACACATAATTAGATAATACAATTAATTTGAATGGGACATCATTTACATTTAAAACGTTCCTGAGTAAGTTCCCATATATATGTATAAGGTTTTACTGCTAATCTTAGCAAAATCTTATATCACTTACTAACGACGCATGGTGCAATAGGTTAAGTGCGCAACACAATCTCGTTACATCGGTGTTAATTAAAGTTTAAACTTAATTATTTTGTGGTCAATGTACTCTACTTTATAGTGCCGAGATTCTGACACCCAAATAATCTAGTTTCATTAGATTTAAAAAAACTTTACGAACAATTGCGTATTGCACTTATACACGATGCACTAAGTGGGCATGCTTACTCAGGCTTACTTAAAACAGTTTTCTCCAACGAAATATTTTTGTTAATTGATATGAAAGTAATTTGACAGACTTACCGCAGTCGTGAAGAGAAATTAGCTACTCATAGCCAGAAGACTTAGGCGTGTAGGATCATCTCTCTACCAGAGAGAAAAAGATTGCGACCGGCACCAACGAAGGATGTTGTGAGACGAAAAAAAATGGAAGTCCTTCGTTCTGGTTTACCTACCGAACTTCTCGGCAGAAAGCAGCACTTGGAATTTTGATACCACAGCAAGCCGATAGATGCCGATAGCGATCGGGCTCTGTGAATTAGTCTCTCTTATTTCGGTACAAGAGCGCAGCACGAATTAAACAGCTTTAATTGTGTACTGCCAATAACGTCAAGCGGACTTTTCCGTCTGTACGCGCGGACTCACCGCTAGATAGCAGCCCAGTTTATGATCGTCAATTACAGTTCTCTCCAATTGTAAAATGACTGACATAGCGCTGAATCTTTTGACTCAGCACACCCTCACCCCAAAAGGGCAACATAGTTGCCCCAACGTTAAAGGCCAGGAGGGTACCCTGCAGTGTACCTCTCCCCAAAAGAAACCGGTGGACGTCGTGGTTGGGTTCGCTCAGCTGAGCTTGCTCTCAGGAGAACAGAATTCAAAAAAGGAAAACGAAAGAGATGAAAGAAGATATGTTTTTTGTAAGTGTGCGGGTGCTGCATGCTGACCTGATCAGAGTCCGCATACAGCACAAGAGAGGGAGAGACAGCAAAAGACAAAAGAAAGATACCTACGTAGGTAGATCTTCCGATCTCCTGAGGCTCGCCCCCTTCGCCCGAACACGACTTCCACATTTAACAAGGACATGCGTCCTATCTTTACGGTGACTATCCCCCTTCAAACGTTTTCGATAGCCCTCGACAACGTTTGAGTTTGGAAATGTGGCTTGTCACCAATTTTTGTTTCTCTCCCGGTACGCCCAGCCGGGCCGTCACCAGTGACGTAAATCCTATGATACGGTATGGCCCCGACCAACGGTAGCATAGCTTCGCAGCACGTTTGTCGGCGGCAGAGCTGAGTGGGTGGCTTTGGCAATAGACCCAGTCACCAATCCGGAAGGGGTTTGGAATACGCCCCTGATTATAACGCCGACGGACCCGCTCGTGCGCTCGCAGCAAATTCTTCCGAGCCATTTTCCATCTCTCCGCAGTTTTATTATTGGGCTCCCGCGGCAGAAGATCTTCGATATCCCATAGGTTGGTCAACGGGAGTGCGGGCGAGAATCCAAACAAAATTTCAAATGGCACGGCCTGATGACTGTCTTGTCTGGCCGAGTTGAAAGCTAATTGTAACCACTTCAAATTCTGATCCCAGGTGGTCTGTTGCTCAGCGTGATAAGCAATCAAGGCGGACCGGAGATTCCGATTGAATCTCTCCGCATGGGACGGTTGTGGGTAATAAGGGGAAGTGGTTACGTGTTTGATGCCACTGGCGAAACACATACGCCTGAATTCGTTTGAAATAAATTGCGGGCCATTGTCCGAAACAATGATGGTCGGAAGACCGAAATGCTGAAAAACGTGGTTCTGTAAAGCGTTGATGGTCAAACGAGCGGTTGCCTGCCGTAAGGGCAGTAGCCAGGCAAACTTTGAAAAAGCATCTACACAAACAAGCAGGTAAGCATTACCTGACTTGCTACGGGGGAACGGCCCCACGTAGTCAATAAGCAACTTTTCCATTGGTCTGCTCGCCACCTCAGAAGATAACAACCCTAGTTTGGTGTTCTGGGCAGGCTTGCTCAAGCCACACACATGACAGTTTTTAACTCTCATCGCGATGTCTCTATCCATGCCCTTCCAGATAAAATGTTTCCTAATACTGGAAATGGTCTTCGAAATTCCCTTGTGGCCTCCGATTGGGGAATCATGGTAATAGCTGAAGACCATGGGCACTAATTTGCTAGGCAGCACGATTTTAGGTGCTCGTCCTTTTCTCTCTGGACAACAGAGGACTCCCTTGGACAAGAAATAAGGGGCCTGTACGTTACCCTGCTTAATATTTTGGATGACTTGACCCAGCACTTCGTCGTTTAACTGATGGGGTAACACATCAGTGAAGGCTAATGGAAAATCGAGAAGAACGGAACAGGGTTGCTCAGCTTGGGCATCACTGGGTTGGGAAAACATGCGGGATAAGGCATCTGCAACCACATTCTGGGATCCCCTGATGTGTTGCACGGTGAACTTAAAGGATGAGATTTTCACCACCTATCTACCAATTTTACCCAGTTGCCGGGGATGAGCTAGAAGCCATGAGAGAGCCTGATTGTCGGTCTCGAGCAGGAACTCAGCATGTTCCAGGAAACGCCTGAACTTATCTAGAGCGTACACAACAGCTAAACACTCTAGCTCATATACGGATGATTTACGTTCTTGCTGGGTCAACGTGCGTGAGATAAAAGCCACAGGCTGCCTAGCGTCGGCAATAACTTGGGAAAGGACCGCTCCGAGCGCTACCGAACTCGCGTCCGTCTGCAAAATGAACGGCTTTGAAAAGTCGGGCATCCGCAACACCGGTGGGGAAATGATGGCTTCCTTTAAGGTAGCGAAAGCCTTCTGTTGGTTTTCCCCCCATGTAAACTTTGCCCCCTTCTTCCTCAGTTCATTCAAGGGAGCGGCAATTTCAGCGATATTCGGTATGAAACGCCTATAAAAATTTATCATACCGACGAATCTCGCTATGCCCTTCGCATCCCTAGGCGGAGGAAAGTCACGGATGCCCTGTGTCCTCTCTGGGTCTACCGTCACTCCCTTGTGTGAAATTAAATGGCCCAAGAAAGAAATACTCTCTTGGGCGAAACGAACCTTTTCGGGATTGACAGTGAGGCCAGCCTCTCTTAAGCGACCCAACACCTCTCTTAAATGCCGCAGATGATCTTCGAAAGTCTCGCTATATACCAAAAGATCGTCGAGATAATTATAGACGAAACGGAATTTGACGTCGTGAAAGACAGTGTCGAGAAGGCGAGTAAGTGTCTGGGCCCCCACAGCCAAACCCATGGGAACCCTTGTGTACTGGTACAAATTCCAGGATACACAAAAAGCCGTATATGGTTTACTTTCTTGGGCAAGAGGTATCTGATGATAGGCCGCGTTCAGATCGATAATGGTATAAAATCTGGCCCCACTGAACCAATCAAAGGCCGAATGTAAATCCGGGAGGGGAACAGAATCCACCTCGATATTGGCGTTCAACTTCCTGTAATCAATAACCATTCTTTGTTTGCCACCAGGCTTTGGCACTAAAAATGCTGGACTGGCATAGCTGGAATGAGAAGGTTCAATCACCCCTTGGTCCAATAATTCTTGAACCTTCTCTCGTAGAATGGTCATCTTTGGAGGGGCAAACTTGTAAGGGTGTGACCTCACTATTTTCGAATCTGTAAGTCTGATTTTGTATTCCAGCAGGTGTGTGAGTCCCAAGGTGGGAGTTAACACCTCGGGAAATTCCTCACACAAATGATCTAAGGCCGTCTGCTGGGATGGAGTGAGATGGTCTCGTGCAGAATCGGGACAAGCTACTTCTTGGATACCCGGCTTAGCGCCCTGGTACCCAAGGAACGGAATTAAAACCTCCCGATTAAATTTAAAAAAACATTGGTGCGCTTGGATGTCCAGCACGAGACCACTTTTTGCGATGCAATCGGCACCAATGATACAATCCACTCCCAGAGCAGGAGAAACCAGAAAAGACCACACCCAAGAAAACCCATCGATTTTGATCTTAAAGGAAGTAACCCGGGAGATAGGCAAGATTTCCCGGGATGCCGTCCAGCATATTGCAGATGACTTTTCTGACCTTTTAATTAAACCCTGTCGTTCAAGGTCCGCATGTACCCGAGATGAAATGATGGATCGGGCTGAACCGGAGTCAACTAAGGCTCTGAGCTGACCCCCCTTTACCTCGAGCGACAGAAAGGGGCATACAGAAAGTTGTTGCGAGGTAGCGGACTGGACCTTGATATTAGAAGATTGGGCTTTTAACGACTGCCTGGAGGTCGGCGGAAGTTGAACAGAATTGAAGCGGGGGGAAGACATCCTCCGAAATATCTTCCCCTGTCTACTTAGTTTTTTGGCGCTGGTCTAGACATAGGTGGTGCTGGTCGCGCGCGCCCTCGCGTACAATTCCTCGCCACGTGTCCCGGGCGGTTACAATTATAACAAATCACGGAATTTGATTTCGTTTGCTGACGATTTCGAGCTGGCTGGGCCTGTCGGGGGAAGGTAGGTTCTCTGGTCCCTTCCGATGTCTGAGGTCTTGGTTCGGCTCGTCTACTGTCTCCGCTCGCCTGGTCGGTCATCTGCATGGTCTCCGTCATAACGCAGAGTCGCTCCAGGTCGGCAAACCACTGCGGCCGCTGGGCAAAAACTAATCGCAGACGGTCGTCGGCAGAGACGCCGTCGAGAATATGTTGTACTACCTCTTCCTCCGACATGCCCATTCCCAGAATACGAGCTACCTCGCGCATTCGCAGCACGTACTGGGCCAATGTTTCGCCCCGTGCCTGAACTCTATAAAAATGACGATGGCGCAATTGCTCCATCAGTCTACTAGGGACGAACACCCTCAGCACCACCCGGTGGAACTCATCCACACCTTCTTTGCGTCGCATCACCTCCGCCACCCTGTCAGCCATGGTACCGCTACAGTAGGGGAAGATGAGTTCGAGCACCGTTCGCTCCAGCATACCCGGGTAGTCTTTCAACTCAAAGACTATTTTGAAAAAAGGTATTAGTTTGTCTGCCTCCAGTCCGTCCACGACTGGAAGTTGTTGTATTAAATGGGCGAGTGGGTTGGGCAGGTGGTTGTACGTTGCCGCCCCCGAACCAGTTTGTACCGGCTCTACTTCTCTGTATAAAGAAGTCTTCACAGCTGAGACCACGGACTCCTCAACAACCTGAACCGGGGTGGATGCTCTTCCTGGTTGTGACCCTTGGAGGGGCGAGGTAATCTCTTGTATATGTCTGGTATATTATATGGTGATTCACTGACTTGTGCCTGTAAATTCTGCAGCCGATGAATTAAGTGCTGCATACGTTGCCGGATCCGCCGGACACCGAGCGAGCATCCCGGTCCCTCCTCCAAACTTTCGATGGATTGAGCCAACTCCTGCAGCTCACCCCACTTTTCCGTACACCGTTCCCACTCACTCTCGGGGTCAGTGATAGTGACCCAGTGACCCTGGAGAGCGCATTACCCGCGGCCAGCGCTTCACGGAGCAGCCGCCGTAAGGCTTGGACATTGCCTCGGGGTTCTTTACCCCGGGCCCGGAGCTCAAACTCAATTTCCTCCCTTAAAAACAACTCAGGATTTATTGAACTCATCCTCACTTCGCGGTCGGCACACTTAACATAAAACTTTAAAAACTTATTCTAAATAAAACCAGAATCTGAAAAACCCAAGTACTGTTCTTCCAAAGAGTAGACTGCGGGTCCACCTACCGATGCGAGAACTAGCTCACTACCTGAACTGCTCACACTCGATTACCAGACAAAAGGAACGCGACACACACACAACACACACAACACGAAAACAAAACACCGACCAACGAAAATTTATTTTAACAATTTCATGTTATTCCGGCTACCATCTATCGGAAGAAACCGACTGCCGATCGGGCCATACCGCATAATCAAAGAAAAACAGCAACACCTCCCCAAACATGGGCAAGGTAAACTCAAACTAACCAAGCACCGAACTGCGATAAGTCTTGCCCAGGGATTTCCCCTTCTAAAATTTCCTACCACGTGGCACTATTCACTATTCAAGGCGGGCAAGTACATATACATATATTACAAACCTTAAAGCTAACAAAAAATATTTTCAACTGGGGATATAGGGCCTTTAAAATTTTTCTAAGTTCTATTTGAACTTAACATTGTGAAAGTTCCAAAATATTTCCTAAGTTTGCAAGCCCCGTCACACCCACAGGACCCACGGATTGACCCTCATCGTAAGCGCGCTCTGCTACCAAATGTAACCCCACTTTATCTCGAGCAGTAAAAAAAAAGAATATTTCTTTTTTGTAAAGAAGGGCCACAAGTTAATTAAAACTAGGCTAAGGCCTAGAGAAGCTAAAAATTGCGCTGGATCCAGTGAGACGGGACTTGCAATGAAAACTCAAGAATTAAATAATTAACAAATCCCTTTTTATTATTCTATCTCATAACAATTTAATAATAAATGAATACAACAGTGATCTATAATTCCCCTTTAAATAGTTAAATAAATAAGTATACTCTCTCAACAACGCCACCTGAAAAATATTAACTGAATCCAAGAAAATAATTGCTATGTCACTCTGTCAGTGAATTGAAATTTAAAATAATAATTAACCTTGAAATAGAGCTCCCATTAAACTATCTAATAAAATATAAAAATTTATTTTGTATTTTCCTTTTAGAATACTGTATATAAATTAATGAAGATAAATGATTTCATTCCTTGTTACTATTAATAATAAAATAATTACTCAACAAATTAAATAAATTTTAAGGGTGACAATTCCTATACTTGTTATAAGGTTAAATAAAATAAATAATTTCTTTAAAGAAATGATCAGCAACGATTATTGAGATAGAATACCTCCCTTAAAAACAAATGAAAAGGACATACCCACATGACTACCTGTGTTAACTTTCTGTTGTAAAAGACATTCAACAATAAATCCCTATATCCCAAGTTCCCACCAAAAGTACAGTAAATGCATAATATTTATATATCCCCCAAAATGTACACAGAAATATACACACATAACATGTTCCACAAGACAAAAATACATTATACAATAGTATACATAAAATACATAGGTCTCTTGCCACGCCCTTTTTTTATATTACCCTTCTGGTGTATATAAATTCTAACTTTTCTTTATACGAATCCCAATTAGGATTAGATATTTACTTTTATAATTGTACCCACATGGTGTGGGTTAATTGCACGTCATGTGTATAAGAGAATGCTAAAGCCCACAGTGGTCCCCAGGACATAAAATTTTAAAACTAAGTGCCTAAGTGGCTAAGTGCTTAAGTACTTAATTACAGTGAGAAATAAAAATTGTTTAAAATAATGAACGCCCCCCCAGTTATCATAATTAGTATAAAGAATTTATATATACTTAAATAGGGCCAATTAATGAAAAGAGAAAAATTGCACAATATTAGCACCTTATAAAAAAATACACTTGGGTCAGAGACGGACATGTTCATTCAACTTTCGGCTTGTCTCAACAAACTTGTCTCAACAAACTTGTCTCGACAAACAAGTTGAAAGGTGTTTCGACATGCATAGCTTGGTTGAAACTAGTTAAAAATTCACCTACCTCCTCAGTAATCTTTTTATACAAATGAAATAAACTGATTTTTAATCTAAGAGAAAATATATATATTTTTATACGTGGTGAATTGAACATGAGAAATTACTAATAGCAAAAACTGACTTAAAATCTGTAGAGAAACCCCTATAATGAAATGAGTGGAAATCTATGTTGGATGCTGTCTTGTAACCATATCAGTCTCTGAACTGACAATCTACTATAAATATACTGAAATTTTACAATTAATTTTTTACTCAGTGTACACACTAAACTGTCCCGGCAATTGGGGATCCAAATGAATGTTTATCTTGAAATGTAGAAACTGATGGTTATGTATAACTGTTCACGGGGTGTGGTGCCGTGTTGACTCTACGTGTAAATTATAAATGGTTGTTTTTCACCTGTGGTTTGGTCCATGAAGGGTGGTCTCTTTTATTAGTAAAGTGGCGATCTCATGATTGGCATTTTGAGGTGTTGTTGTGGTGATCTAATTCTCTCTCTGGTATCGAGTGGAGCTTCTTGATGTTCAACGTTCAGCCATGCAGCAGGACTTTCTTCTCTGTTCGGCGGACCCTGCTTACACATTATATTTTTAGTCAGAGACCACACACAAATGCCCCCACTGTTTGGACACCCTCCAAAATACATAATATATAAAGTCAACCTCTAGTTATGTGTTACATAATAAACGTGATGAAATTTATTTGGCCAACATGCCTTATTTAAAAATCTCTATACAATAATTCTTTATAATTTTGCACCTCACATAATGTGAGTTACTTGTTTGCAATATAACAATTTATTTTGGCTCTGTAACATCTCATAAACTTATTACTTAGAGTGAATTTGTAGATACCACGTGGTGAAGAATTTGTTTAAAACACATAGTTTTTTACTACACATAATTAGATAATACAATTAATTTGAATGGGACATCATTTACATTTAAAACGTGCCTGAGTAAGTTCCCATATATATGTATAAGGTTTTACTGCTAATCTTAGCAAAATCTTATATCACTTACTAACGACGCATGGTGCAATAGGTTAAGTGCGCAACACAATCTCGTTACATCGGTGTTAATTAAAGTTTAAACTTAATTATTTTGTGGTCAATGTACTCTACTTTATAGTGCCGAGATTCTGACACCCAAATAATCTAGTTTCATTAGATTCAAAAAAACTTTACGAACAATTGCGTATTGCACTTATACACGATGCACTAAGTGGGCATGCTTACTCAGGCTTACTTAAAACAGTTTTCTCCAACGAAATATTTTTGTTAATTGATATGAAAGTAATTTGACAGACTTACCGCAGTCGTGAAGAGAAATTAGCTACTCATAGCCAGAAGACTTAGGCGTGTAGGATCATCTCTTTACCAGAGAGAAAAAGATTGCGACCGGCACCAACGAAGGATGTTGTGAGACGAAAAAAAAATGGAAGTCCTTCGTTCTGGTTTACCTACCGAACTTCTCGGCAGAAAGCAGCACTTGGAATTTTGATACCACAGCAAGCCGATAGATGCCGATAGCGATCGGGCTCTGTGAATTAGTCTCTCTTATTTCGGTACAAGAGCGCAGCACGAATTAAACAGCTTTAATTGTGTACTCCCAATAACGTCAAGCGGACTTTTCCGTCTGTACGCGCGGACTCACCGCTAGATAGCAGCCCAGTTTATGATCGTCAATTACAGTTCTCTCCAATTGTAAAATGACTGACATAGCGCTGAATCTTTTGACTCAGCACATGACAACCAGCAAGCTACAGGAACAAGAACAATAGAAGCGCCGAGGAATCACATAAATGACCAATCAACCTCGACCAATGAAATGGCAGACCAAGTAAATAGTCTGGCCAGTGGTTCCCAGCAACCTTTAAACTAAGAAGGTCAGTGAGAAACCACCAGGACCCTTCACATGACCAATCACTTGGGTTAAATCGACAAACCACGACGGAAAGTGAAAAAAAGAAGATAACAATAATATCAACCAATTATTTAAAAGACATCAGGGAAGAACTTCTGGAGGAGGAGGATAACCCCTTGTCAACAACAAATAGTGAAATAGTGCATATAAAAGCCAATATTAATGGAATCAACACTATCATAATGATCGATACTGGGTCAAATGTATCATAAACCAACCTGAATTGGAGCGGATCCAGGCCAACTCCAATATACCTATCCCGACTTTACCTATAAATAATATTGTCATAATTGGTGCCACAGGCAAACAAAATAAGACCATCAGAAAACAGGTCTCTTTAGAGCTAAACAGTCAGAACACAATAATACCTATTATTTTCCTTGTCGCAAATGGATTACCATTTAACATGTTGATTGGATGCGACACACTGAGACAACACTCAGCAATTATTGACATGCAGAAGGGAATAGTAGTGCTTACTTCTGAGAAGGGAGTGTGGTCAGCCAATATAATCAACAGTAACCCAACACAAATAACCCTAAATCATAATAAGGGGTTAAAAAGCTATTATTGCCAGACATATCAACCATCAATTACCATAGAAGAGGAAGAAGGAGAGGGAGAATTGTGGAAAAGAAAAGTCGAAGAAATTAGAAAGTTCCAAAGAGAGAGACCTCAGCAAGAGATAACGGGTGAACAGGCTGAAAAACTAATAGCCATATATCAAGAATACCATCACGTTTTCTCAAATACCCCAGGGAAGGTCAAAGGATTCCAATGTAAAATCAACTTTCAAGAACCCATAGACTTCCACAGAAAATCCTACCCAATCGCCTACTCCCTAAAAAACGAGGTGAGGACGGAAATAAATAGAATGATGGAGGAGGACATCATTGAATACAGTCAGTCTCCTTATACGAGTCCTATAGTCGCCATACCAAAAAAGAATGGAAAAGTCAGAATATGTTTAGACGCCCGGGAGATCAATAAGATGATCATTAATGATCGAACATCACCGGGAGAGATTGAAGAGATACTCAAGAAATTTCATGGCACCAGATATATAAGCACCTGGGATACTGTATGTGGGTACTGGCAGGTGGAGCTACATCCACACAGTAGGAAGTACATGGCATTCATCTTCGATGGAAGGAATTACCAGTTTAAGAGGTTACCTTTCGGCCTCATTAATTCTGTCGCAGTGTTCGTCAAGTGCATGGACCAGGTCATAGGTCAAGAAGCACTGCAGTTCACAACAGTGTACGTGGACGACCTTCTAATAACATCTGAAAATAATATAACATTAAAATTAGACAAGTCCAAGTTCATAGCAAACCAAGTCAAATTCTTGGGTTTCAACTTAGCAGAACAGGGGATAACACCATCCCAAGAGAAGGTGGAAGCTATTCAGAACTTCCCCACCCCAAAGAATAAGAAGCAGCTACAATCCTTCTTAGGTATTTGTAACTACTATAGAAAGTTCCAAACCAATTATTCTTATTTAACAGCAAAGTTCTCTAAACAATTATCAGCTAAAGAAAAGTGGACTTGGGGGAAGGAACAAGATGAAGTGTTAAAATTAATCAAAATAAAATTTCTTGAAACTATAATGCTACACCACCCTAATTTTGAACAGCCGTTTTATTTAAATTGTGACGCCAGTGATGTGAGCCTGGGCGCCGAATTATATCAAGAGGATAAGGACGGACACCACCTGGTTATCAGCTTTGCCAGCAGGGTACTGAACCGATGCGAACGTAACTACAATGTACTGAAAAGGAACTACTCAGTATTGTATTCGCATGCGGAAAATTTAGGACGTATATCCTTGGATATCCCATCACCGTCCGAAGCGACCATAAGTCCATTTCCTTCTTGAAACAGTGTAAGTTAAGTCATGGGAGACTTACACGATGGATACTCGCATTACAAGAGTACCACATAACGTGGGAGTACATTCCAGGACGTAAAAATGTTGCCGCCGATATATTATCCAGAATAAATGTCACAGATCAGACATTTGAAGGAGAAAAGGAGAAGATCGTCAAAGTGTTTTGTATAATAAAGGATAGAAAGGACCTGGAAGATATTCTGAACGAGGTAGTGGTACAGCAGAAACAAGATTCAAAATTACTAAACATAAGAAACAGACTGTTAGAAGATGAAGAAGTTGTGAATAAATATTATTGTATCCACCAAGATATACACTTTGTTAAAACAAGAAAACATAATAGCACATGGAAACTTGTAGTTCCAAAAACATTAGAAAATAAGATAATTAAGGATTATCATGTTCGATACAGACATATGGGAACTGTAAAAATTGTAAAAGCATTGGAGGAGGAAGTCTTTATAAAAAATATAGTAAGGAAGGTAAACCAAAATATTAAAACATGTATAATATGTCAAATGGTAAAGACCAATAACGAGAAGAAAGAGGGAACCATGATACCCATCACCTCAACAACAAAGTTAGAAAAAGTATTCCTCGATATATGTGGTCCATCCCACGTAGCGGAGGGAGACATAAATACAAGTTTATTGTAATCATGTTAGACCACTATACAAAATATACGAAATTATATGCAATAAACAGAGCTACTACTAAGAAAATACTAGAAATAGTAAAAACTAAATATATAACGGAAGTGGGAAGACCATGCATGATAATAACTGACCATGGAACGCAGTTCAAAGGAAAGAAATGGCGGAACGAGTTACTAAAAGAGAATATAAAAACCTATAAAACTTCCAAATACCACCCTAGTAGTAACCCTGCAGAAAGAGTGCTAAGGGAAGTTGGACGAATACTAAGAACTTATTGTCACAACAACCAAAAAGAATGGCAAAAGTATTTGGCTTCTACCGAAGTATTTCTAAATATTAGTTACCACCAATTTACTGAAAACACCCCATACTTGATGATGTTTGGAAGAAAGCCCCACAGAGAGATACAAGACTTAATAAACTTCCCAGTCAACCCAGAAGACCCCTATGATGAAAACCAAGTTATAACCGTATTATGGAGAAAATAGAAAAACAAAGAGCAAGGGATTCACAAAACCAAATTAAAATAATAAAGTACCACAAGGGAGAGAGAGTACTAATCAAAAACAGGGAACTACCCAGTACATTTGAAGGAATAGCCAAAAAATTGCTATTATTATATGTTGGACTGTATGTCATCACCAAGGACAATGGAAACAATACTTATGAGATAAGTAATATAACCACCAAAAAAGTAAAAGGAGTTTACAACCAAGCTTCAATAAAGAAGTTCTATGAAGAAAACTAAGTAACTGTAAATAAAATACAAATGCCAAAATTCAAAAATTATGTGAGCACAACTTGCAACAACATTTCGATGACTTATGAGGCCTAAAATAAAAATTATAAAAACAAAGGAATGAGTTACATAAATTCCTACTAAGTGAAATCAACTTACAATTTATTAAAAAGTTGATGTGTGAAGTATATGAAATAATTAAACAAAATGTACCGAAATAGGAATACGCTACAAAAATTCCTATGATGTAAGAGAATTAACTTACAAAGAATTATCAAGAATGACTTTTAATACAAACTGAAATATACAAAAATAAAATCAAACTAAAAACTGATTAGATAAATACCTGAAATTATAATGAATCAAAGGTATTAAAAAAAAAAAAAAAAAAAAACTGGTACAAAAAAAAGAGAAGTTATGTATGAATCAAATATACAAGCTATGGCTAAAGCAAAATATTGCTAAATAACTGAGAAAAGAATACCAATGTCTAAGATAATTAAAATGATCACAATGAGAATTGAAAACCAAATAATGAAAAGTTAATGATGAAATTAACATATAAATAAATAAAAAACAATCAATTGTATGACCAAAGGATAGTATATAGCAAAGGTACAGCGGAAGGAAGAATGAGTAAAAGGCCAAAGTGATCTAAAAACAAACCACAAGGTGGACAATCCCAAAGTATATTATTAAGTCACAAGTTGACAAAAAAGGTATTTATGATTGACTGTTGAAAAGTCCAGCAATCCAAATAAACTGAGCAGAGATGATTAGCCTCTGATCTCAGAAAAATGAGTAGTAATGGGAGAAACCAGCTACTAAAGTTAGGGAAAAAATTGTGTATAAGGGAGAACACACCAATGGAAATAAAATAAAAAACAGATCCAAATAAAATGGAATAAATTCAGTAAGAAGAGAAATAAAGAATGGAGAAACAACCAAGAAAGAAAAGGAAAAAGATTATGTATAACTGATAATTTCATAAAAAACTATGCTAGTGTTTTATCAAAATGATCAATTTTAAAGGAGAGGCATTATGTTATGACACACATAGCCAACCCAGTACCAGGGATAAAAAATATATTTATAAATGTAAAAATACTTCTTATCAAATAAACTGATTGATTTAATTAAAATATAAGGAATATGACTCGACAAACGGCAACTTTGACCTAACCCAAGTGATTGACCCAACAACAGGAAACAAATGAAGAAGGGAACCACACAAATAACCAACGAGAATAAGAAAGTAATAAACCCAAACCAAAAGGAAACAAGTTCATGGGTTTAAACGACCCCAAAATACCCAAGGAACAGGATGGAAAAACCCAATGTATTAATCAAATAATGAAAATGAAAAGGAGGGAGATAAGCACAAGTGAAAACCAATAATGGTTCACAAAACAAGTAATAAAGCACTCAAGAAGAATATTGAAACCAAAACAATGGTTATCCGGAGAAAGGAAAGGTAACGGTTACTACCCATTAATAGACAAAATGACCTAGTGAAGAAACATTACTAAGGATTAAGGTGATAAAAAGGCAACCTAAACCACAGATAAAATTGTTATTAGATATTAAGTATTAATTGTCATTAGTATTAAGGATATGAAAGAGAAATAAGTATAGGGATCACCCACCAGAAAACAAATAGTATAAACAGTGATACAGCGCAATGGTGTAGGTGTAAAAACCCCAAAGTGAAGTGTTACGCTAGTTAAATTATAATTAACAATAAATAATTTAAAAGTGAAGGTAAGATAAAAGTGGGAAATTAACAGTGAGTAAATAGCTGGTGAAAAATAGTATTAAGTGTGAATTATAGAATAAGGTATGGTAAACACTAGAAGTGATGATGACTTTATTATTTAAGAAAAGATGCTCAATAGAGTTAAGTTTAATTATAGCCGGTAGTAAGTAAAAAGGGAGGATTCCAGATAAGAATAAATTGAAGGTGTTAACATGGAGAGAATGTAAAAATTGTTTAAAGGTTAAGAAATCAAAAACTAACAAAGACACCTAAGTTATAAGGGACTGTTATCAATTTAATAAAAAGTGATGTTGTTTATCACTACAAAAATAATATGTGTTGTAAACAAAAAATTAGCAAATAAGGATAAGTTGGAAGGAAGTGATGATATTTCTTAATCAAAATAATAACTCTAATAACTTATAAAAAAATTGTTCATGTTAATGTTATGAATAGGATATGGCTGAATGAAATTTGCAGTCCATAAGCCTAATGTTATGTTTTAAAGATTAAAATAGAGAAAGCAATATTGACAAGTAAACAACACACCAACAGACTCAAAATACAACACAACCAATAAAAATAACAAAGTAAAGCCCAATAGGCTGAAACAAAATGTGATTTGAATGAAATAAGTAAAATACTATAATGGCTACTCAGGCCTAGAAAAAACATAACTGTCAGAACCAAACAACCAAAAATTATAACAAATTGAATAAGAATTTAGAAAATCTGAGGTGAAGGAATCACCAAGAATAAATTGTAAATCATTTATAACACAAAATATTGTAATAGGCATTATTATACAAAAAGAAATGTAACAAGCATTAACATAATTGTAAAAACTTAAAATCTGAAATTACCCAAGCTTGTGGGGTATCAAAATAATCTATGAACGAGAATAAATACTATAGTGACAATATTTAATAACCAGGAAGGAAGATGGAGGAATAACAGCAATCAGAAGATATACGAAGAATTCGAATTTTGATAACAATACATCATCTCAAAATCAACCAATCAGAATTATACCGTTGCCATGGGAACGGCCAAGGTTACTCTATTATAAGGTTGGGCCCGAACCGAAACGAATTGCTATTGGCTGTTGAAATGACGTCACCATCGAGGAACGAGCTGCGCGGTAAATACCTCTCAATACAAATATGTTATTTTTTTATTAACTACAGTTTGTTTGTTATTTATATTTTTATTTACGAACTTATTTTATTGAATGAAGTACGTAATAATGTTATATGAAGCGAATGTTTGCGTAATTTAAATGTGTACGCTTTTAATATTAATCGTATAGCCAGGCCACGATTTCAGGTACCTTGCACCCTGGGCAAAGCATTCTTATAGCCGCCCCTTTCATTTTTTTACTTTTCTCCCCCACCCCCACCACCTTTCACTAGGGAAACAACAAACTATAATGAAGATAAACATTTCACAGTTTTTATCTGTGATGAAATAACTGAAATTATGGCTGTTTAGCTTGTGAGGACGATCCCAGATTCCAGGGATCAAAACGTCAAGTGACAAAAATAAATTATAATGGAAGCAGTCCAAACACCTAACCCGCATTATTATGATGCAAATGTGATTTACCCGCATTATTTAACACTTTGCTGGCGAAAGTCGTTCATGTTAGGTTTACACAACTTCCAAGTTTTGATGAGAGACTTGTACATAGAGAAATTATACATATTTCACTATAAGAGAACACATTTTTTTGCACAACGAAGTGAACGCGATAACATTGAAAGCGTATACTGAAAGGAAACATCAAACATGAAAGAGGAAATGACTGTATTAATTTTTTTTTTACCGCAGTGTAAACAAGTTTGTTGTCAGTAAGAGTTGCAAGTTACTGATACTGAGTAACGATATCAGGTGACATCCGCCGCTGTCGTTTATCAAAAGGCTATACGTCAAACATATAAGCACAAGGCTATAAGGCAAACATCACACACACACGCACAGAGGAAACTATGCGTAATATAATATTATTCATTACATATTCCTTGGCGCGTGCCGGCGTGCATTCGAACGTAGTTTCCTTAATTCCTAGAATTTTAACAATAACACTCAACTGTCTACTGTCTTATAGTCTTAACGCATATTGTTTTTAGTTCATTGGCGCCCCCTTGGACAAGGCGCCCTGGGCATTTGCCCAGTCAGCCCATTTAAAGCCCGGGGTCTGCGTATAGCAACTGAAGAAGCAGTACGGATTTCCTATACATAATTGTTAATAAACCGATTGATAGTCGGAAAAATAATACCGAAACACCTTGCTAAAAATTAAATTTAGAAATTAGATCAGTCTAGACCGATATAAACGAAGCCTGAATACTAATGAAGCAAATTTTAGTAGACTAATTACAGAAGTGACTCGTTTTATCAAACTATACACTTATTTGTTAGAACGTTTCCGTTCGCCTGCATACAATAGCACGGTTTGAAAAAATTGAAAGTAATGACAATTAAATGCTCTTTGTACTATTTTTAGTTCCTATTTTCTACACCCTTTTTTTAGAATTTTTTAAAGCCCGTGTTAGACTTTAGAAATAAAATTGCAGTACAATAGGCTTTATAACTTCTCTTTTTTCATCATAATATTCCTTATAATTTGATGAAAATATATCATGATTTGGTAGCGCTCATGTGTGCGCGCGCACACACATGTATTTTTTTCAACCACAACTTCCCCTCACGCTTTATCTAGGCTTGGGACTAGCTATATTCTGTACAAAATTAATTTAAAATTTTAATTTTACAGAATATAGGCGGTTTAAAAATTGTGGGCTAATTATACATTGAACCCGTTTGTTTATAGACGGAACCCAGAGTCCACTAACCAGTTACTTATCAGACCTCTACTCAGTTCAAAGTCCAAACCAAACAGCGGCTGTCTAAGTTCCGCCTTTTCCTGCAAAGAACAATGATGCCTATAATACCATCCTAATTAATACAAAAGTAGAAATATATTAATTAATGTGTGGGTTTAACTATGGACGATGCGTGCCACTGGCGTGATTTTCTCTTCTGTGCTTCTGCTGCTTTCACTGCTTTCATGCGGCCATTCATGAAACGAAGGCGAATGAACATTCTCGTCCTGGCGTATATTTTTACAACTTCTGTTGGCATCTCAGGAAATTTACTTAAAATTCTTGTAGTCATATTTTTTATAATATTTTTACTTTTGTACAAACTATCCGGCCCATTGATGTCCCTAAAAATTATTTCACACTGTGAAATCTTGTGCACCCAGTCTTCTGAAGGAACAAGAAGACCTCCTCGAGATAAAAACTCTATCCAGCCTCCAGCAGAAGTACCAACGGGAGGGGGATATACATTTTCTGAAGGTGTTCCCATTGTAGGATCATGCTTTCTCCCACGATAGGCAATGTAGCCAGCTAGGTAGCGGAACCCCTCAGTAGAGCAGTCTGCTCCATCACTGATCGCAGGAACGTCAACGTGTGCATTAAATGTCAAGGAGAAATCTTGCATTTCTGTTGACCCTTCAATCATAGATAGCTGCTCGGTCATGTCAGGTAAGATACCTTGCAAGAGATGAGAAGTCATAATTTCCTGATCATCATCTTGGACAACAGGTGCTTCCTTCGAAAAAGGTATTTTGTTTGTATTTTGACCCACCAAAAGCAAACGAAGTCGATGTTTAACTTCTGTCGGTGGTGGGTTAATAAAAAACTGCCCAATGCCTCGTATTTGGGAGAAAAGATTTTCCAGGCAGTCTTGATTTAGTCTTGCAGTTAAAATATATTTAAGATTGTTTTTTCGTATATGACTAAAAAGGCCAAATAACGAGTTGATGGTCATCATGAAACCTTTCTGAAATGGCAACAAATTCCGAGATTTTCCTACGCGCATTGTTTCACAACAAGTATACATTTTTTTAAGTACGCCTTCTTGTACTTCGTGGTGAGTGCCATACCCGGTAGCCAAAGGTTTATTATCTACACATCTTCTTGAATTTAAAATATCGAAAGAATCGTTAATCAGTTTAAAAAATTTAGCCACATGTTCTTTTTCAGGAAATAAATATCGAATTGCTTCAGCCGTTGTGTTTGAGAATAACTGCGTCGCCAAAAACACGCGCTAACGTTCCCTACCTTTGACGGTGAGATGGACATGTGAGAGCTTAGGGCACAATTTGAATTCACCATTATCCAATGCCAACAATTTTTCAACGGTCGTCTTTGTGATGTGTTTGTTGTCGGAGAGTAACAGACCGTCATCTAGAAAATGGTTTCGTAAAAGCTTGTAAAGGTGGGGAACATCTGCGAAAACCCATATGACTTTTTCTACGTTGTGTGGGTTTGGGAACCACGAATTTGTATACGTTACATTTAGTTCATTCCACACTCGTCGATTTTTTATCCCTAGATCTGCTACAGTGGCAACAACATTGTACCCTACGTCTTCCACGCAACAAATAATGTTTTTTAACAATGCAGCCGACATTTGGACAACAAAATCATAATATATTGGCTGCTTCCAACCAGCTACGAGGCCACGAAGCATGGCAATCTGACAATTGCTGTGAGGCCCTACAACACGATCTTCCTTCTGATCGTAACTGACGCTACTATCTACATTCATTTCGTCAAAAGAAATAACACACATTCTTTCAGCAGTGGTCAGTGTGTTCACCTGGGCTTTCATGAAACACAGAACATCATGGAGTACGCCCGGCTGACAGCAAAATGAAGCAGATGTCCATCTCTTCAAAGTCGATAGTCCTGGAAAGGGAAAACCACATTTATTTCTGAACAAGTAACATTTTCTTGATACAGTGCGTAGTGTAACTGCCTTTGCGATTTCTTCAGAGTTCCATTTTGCACGGTTTTTATTTGACAGTAAGCAGTTAATTTGTGTTTCAGTAAAAATTTGTCCTAAAACTTTTTTTATCTTATCGTCAAGAAGTTTTTTCAGATTCTCGTCTTGACGTTTTAAATTTTCAAACTTTCTCTGTTCCTTCAGAAGTGTATTTCTCAGCTTGAAAGTCCCGCACATAGTTTCAAAAAACGGTTTTCACTTTCCAACTTTTTTACATGCTTCTTAAGTGATTGTACATCCTCGAGCTCAATCTCGCAGTTTGTAATAGTGCTTTGGTCCATTTTAATTTTTTTGGGTGACAAAGCCGATAGGGTTTTTAAGGCTCTTTTCCTGACCTCTCTCGCATGACATCTCTCTCTTCTGCCACTGACTTTATTACTTTCAAGAACGCCTGATACCCCTGTATTATCATCACTGCGGCAAGGCATACCGTCATTACAAGCAGTGATGACGACGGGAAGATTCATATGGGGAACAGCATCTTCTCTGAGAACTCTTCTTGATGGTATATTCATTAACTCAGCACGTAAGTCACGAACATAATCTGTTGTAGAAAAGTGTTTTGAGCAAACCGTAACATTTGAAATATTAATATTATCTTTTCTGTAGCACTTCGAAATCCATATTTTTTGTACTTTGGGGTCTTTTGGAAATGAATGATATTTAATATCTGTCCCCTTCGTTATTTTGTTGTGTGAATTACAACCGGCTACGGCACACGAAGGCATATTGGCAGTAAAATAAGGACAAGAGTAAGTTCAAACAACGGAAATAATAGCTATGTTCAATAACGAAAAATCAAAATGAGACGAAACAACAAAGTTTACCTTGGTGTCGCAACAAAAAACGAATACGCCTTGAAAACTAAAAACTATCGCATCAACAAGCAACAAGAAATCTAATAATGAATAGAAAATTAAGAGAAAGTAACTGTACAAGAATAAAAGTACAACTAAAGTAATAGCTATGTTCATCAAACAACAAAACAACGGCAAAAAAAAAATGATAAAACAACGTTTACCTCGATGTCACAACAAAAAACATACACGTATTAAAAAACCCAAAACTATGTCAACAAACAAAGAATAATTAGAAAATTAAGAAAGGTAATTGAAAATAATTAAATTTTTGTAAACACCTATACAAACGTATTGGTAACCTAACACTGGTACTGTCGAAACGTTCTTGTGAAATGTCACGCCAACAATATTTAAATTTAAACAGTTCTGTACCACTTTTTTTTGCAAAACACTACACGTATTTGCTCTAAATCTGTATTGCTACACCTACGAACAAACGCATAAATTAACAGTGATTAAACTCACAATTTATAACACCCGGGTAACACCTATATAACAACAATGTAACAATACTAGCCAAGCAGTAATTCCGCCACAGAGTACGAATATAAATAAAACTGAATTCTGCCTCCAAGGTGACGTCATGCGCTGTAGCGTGGATTCAGAACGCGTACTCCGCAAACCCATTCGGGCCCCCCCTGGGAACGGCGGTTGAAGACGAGATTACCGTTGGAATTAAGAAGAAGCGAAGCGTCATTAAGCCGATGCAGATGCAAATATTTGGAAGAACGTTTTTCAGTGTAAATTAATGCAAACAGTTGTTAAAAGTTGCTGAACTTGATCGTTGGAGAAGCAGATGACCGTTGTAGCAGATAATTCAAGACCCAAGGCCAATTAAATAGAAAATATCTTTGAAAAGAATGTCAAGACCCATGACGAAACCGACGACCAATCTTTTGAAGCCCAAAATCCATGAAAACTGAATTTATGCAGCCACATCCTACCCGATTAAACAACGAAGGCACCTAGACACGTTGAGGTGTTAAGTACCATCAAATTATTTATTTTCCACCAACCCGAATCACTTTAAATAATTTTAAAAGGTAAATTTGCCGCACTATAGAAACAATATTTCTCTTTCATAGAATATTTGAGCAAATTAAAACTTAATAGAAACTTGTTAACATTGAATAACTTATGAATTAAACACGAACTTACAAAACACTTTTACGAAATACACAACAGATTGTAACAGCACACATTATTATTTATGTACACTTAGATTAAGGTAATATATATTTTTATTGTAACCATTGGAGTTTTTTAACTCATAGCCAAAAGGATACACAATTTGGGAAACCAAAAATAACTGTAATACGCTTAACGTAAGCAGCAATGCAAGGTTAAATGGTTCCTAAATCCCTTCGCCAAACCTGAAGGCAAGATCTCATGTAATCAGTCGGTGCGAATTTATAATTGTATTATTGTAAATGTGAATGTTTTCAGTTATCACCCATTAAAAAATATTTATTACAAGGAGTAACCGTCGTTATCATTTCATAGGGAGTGCTATATATCAATTACTTGTGTTTAAGAATAAATCGTAGCAGCAAACAGGTGGTCAGTCACACAGCAGAAGCGACGATTAGGACGGCCGTGCGAGCGGGAACTATTTGAATGCACCATCCCGCAACGCTGATAACTTGTTTAACCATAATTTTAGTTGTTTTGTAAAACGACTTGGCGCCACCCGGGATTATCACACCCCTATAAATAACAGGTAAGGTTACTGCCGTAGTATACAGGTGATTATATCTACGCTACGAACATCGCTAGCCACAACATTACTGTAACGACCCAGTGCGAGGCGAACGCACTAATCATACAAAACACATACAAATTGTACACATTTTGCAGGTACGAACCGATCTATTCGTTACAGATTGACGAATACCAGGTGAGGCTTGAATGAAGACGAGGGCGTCTCTTTATTTATACGTTACAATATCCACCAATAAAATACACACTGGTAATAGGGACTCAACCAGCCGGTCAAGCCCCCCCCCCCCCAGCATTTACAAACCGCACCCACATACTTGACTGCAATACCGATTCCCCACAACTTTTACAACCCCCCATTCAGCCTTACCATTAAAGAAAAGTGTAAAAAAAATGAACGATCGCCGGACACATGCCCTACGACCGGCTCTACAATTATACTGAGGCGTAATTACATTCTGATCATTATTCTAGAGACCGTTTGTAACAACATTATGTCCAGCTGGACACAAGCACAACGGAGTAGAACTTGAGTTAATTTTGAGGGTTAATATCACAACACATGGTGTTTGCTGCAGCGGCCTAGTGTATTTTAAAAAGATTAAATTTCACCTGGGTTTAGTCCAGGTGTCCCATGGGTACTGTGACAGGCTGTACAGCAGTTCCTCACCTGGTGGCCAAGATCGAGCTCAGATGTTTTTACGGCATTGCGGCAGATGGATTACCGCATGCGGAGAAGGTCAAAATTTCCAACTGGGGCGGGAACCCTGTACATTTATAATAATTAATTCACTGCCGTTAATACATAATACAAGCATGCCACAGCATACCAAACTCACTCTGTTCACCATAACCCGTTTTAACATTTTCACTTCTGGCTTCTCTTTTAAATTACTAGAACACACTCAAGGCCTCAATGTTACCTAATTATATATATATATATCTTCATAACGAAACCTAAATGTACGATATTATAATTCACAAAATGATAAAGGTATGCCAAGTTAACAGACTCAAGCAGGCATGAGTCATATTGCCATGTGCTCACTCAGACAGTTTCGTAAAGTTCGCCAGTCCCACAAAATTACATAATAATTTTCTTTACGCCCCTTTTGTACAATTGAATTGATTATATAGATTACAAAATACAAGATTTTTAAAATGAAACGAACATTCAACAATGAACATGCATACCTGGTCACACGTCACGTGGCAACTTCAAACTTTTATCAACTTGCATCCACGTTAATTTTAAACAAAATGTAAATCTTTTATGATAAAATGAACAATATATATTTAACACACTTACCGGAGATCACTTAGCGTTTACTTAATCATGGAGAACAGGAAATGATAAAGAACCTCAACGCTGCCAGGGGAGAACGCTGTTGACGCCACTGCTGCTAGGTCCGAACTGAATCAAGCCACACTAGACTCACCCGTCGAAAAACATAATCGCACAGCTCCGTCCACAGAGCGCGTGGCCGTTCAGTAAGCCACGAAACGACAATGCAGTAACGAAGCTTAATTACGAATAAGTAAATAATTAATACGGCGGTTAATTATTTTAAAATATTATCCATTATGGAAACGCCGGGTTTTCAAAAACACGGCACAAAGTGAACCTCTTCCCAGTGCTCTCGTCAGTTTCATACCCCTCAAGACGCAAGGAGTCTCTACGAGTTAACGCCCAAAATTCAGCCAATCAGAACTGGACTTTGCATGTATCTCGAAACTTATCAGGTCATGCAAGAGGACAATCTGACATTGATTTTTGTGAATCAAAGCGGAACTTGTTCACAAACACTGACAATAAGACTATTCTTAGCTTCTGTGGTTGACAACTCACTACACGTGCCACGATAAAATATGGTCAGCACACTTCCTCACAGTTGCTCAGTTTGTTCCTTGTTAAAAAAATTAAAAATAATTCTTTCCTTAAATAAAATAAAATAATACATTGAGGATTCTACTCATTTACAATTATATATAAAGTCATAATGTGGAGTGTGCTGGGCACAACACCCCTCCATGCTTTACAAAAGGAAAGTACGGGACGTACTTTGCTTTTCAAAATTTATCCAAAGTATAAACAAATTGCAGTTTTACTCAAGCTCAACGTTCATTGAATGTACTACAATTCAAGCGATCACCTACTCTGTTTGTTTACATGTAGATAAACAAACCAAAAAAACAAAACAAGGAAGGAAAAGATAAGACTGTGCCGTCTGCGGTCATTCATTCATTGTTATCGCTAAGCAGCTGAGTGTGTGTAGATAACACATTGTGTCGGTGTACACAGATTATCGCGTACATATTTACAAACAAAAATTATTACAGTATGTCCAAATATTCTAATATAATACTACATAATTGTCTCTCTTTTTTATTCAAACATAGTTTTATCTGTTACATTCAGCACTTTTTGTTTTCCTTAGGTAGGCCTAAGTTTACAATTATTATAATTATTATTATTTTTGTTTTGTTTACATTTTCTTTACGCAATTCTCAATTCTTTATACAGATTCAATATAACGCTTTGTTAAACAAACAAACACAACAAACTGTTTATTTATAATTGAGAATGGGCAACTCTAACGCCTGGTTTTACTTAGACTGCTGTAGCATTCATTACGTCTGGAGAAGTTACCTCTGGAACTTCCTCTGCTTCTTCTTGTGTTGCCTCAGTACCCGATGTCGTTGCTGGTATGAGAGTAGAAATTAGACATTTGGAGACTGACTTGGTTCGGTAGACGAGATATAGTAGCAATGCTGCTCCAAGAATTATGACGGTAAAGCCACCGGCATAGCGAATAGATTGTTCGTTTCGTGTTTGTTGCTTTTCTCGTTGTATCTCTTGGATATCGTTAATAAGTCAGTTCAGTAAAACGTCATTGAAGTCATTGTGAATCCCATGCAGTACTTCGTCGATATTGAATTCTGTAACATACGAAATCTTCATGTGTGACATTTGTTAAAATTTTAGCTTCGAATGGACTAATCAAAGAGGATATTGGCGGTTCAATCATGATAGGCTTAGTAAGGTTATATATACTTCGTCCATAGGTATGTGGTAATAAGGTAAAATATTTGCAATATATATGACAATGGTGTGGATTAAGAAGAACTCCTCTCTCCTTAAGAATCTCGGTCTTAGTACCTTGATCGCATCTCCAGGTAACTCGTATCGGTTCTGGTGCACTATATATCCACACATCCTTGTTCGGCATCTGATGTAGAATTGGACGGCTGAAATTCCGTATAACCTTCTTCTCACATTGAACACGAGCACTGCTGGTCTCTCCAACAAATAATGCATAGATACAACTGTTGTTATGGTACGAATACAAAGGTATATTGGCTGAACACACACTATACTTGGAACCTCTGCACGCAAAATACATCTTTGTGTGTAAGTTCAACATACTCTTGTCACGTTTTAGTTAATGCTAAGTACTCAGTATTGCTCTTTACATATATAAACTTATTGATAGAAGGTTCTATATACGGCAAGGACTTTACAGAATACTGTAATCTATATCTATAAATCTATAATCAGTTAGAAATATATTCAGTTGATTTCTTTATTGTTATGCAAAATATCACTCTGTATTTTATCTAATTCACTGATCTTCGAACTAAATGTCTCAAGATCATCATTATCCATAGTACCAAATAATATTTTCATAGCTGAACCAATAGTATTTACTGCTCCACGTTTCTTACGTGTTTCAGGTAACACAGTATAACATAACAAATTTGGGTATAATGCAATTTAGGTAGCCCCACGTTCTTGGAGCCAATTTATATAACACAACAAATTTCAATGTAATAAAATTTGTGGAGCCCCACGCATTTGGAGCGCCAATTTATATAACATAACAAATTATATAATGTATTGAATTCATGGGTGTAATCATAATAAGAAGATAATGCGTTATGTAAGTTTTAAAATTGTTAACAAAATCTTTCATTTCGCATATTGAAATAGTACTCCTTATTATATCGTTTGTAAGACTTTTTTGTACACAACTTATAGCTAACAAATTACATACAACAGGTTATACATAAATCTTATTATCTAATTTAATTAATTAAATATTTTTGCTCTCGGCTTACTCATTGTGTGGTCATCTTTTCCAATTGCTGATTACTTTGCTTCAATAATGAATTTACTTGTATTCAAATTTTTTTAATATTAATTGGTTTTAAAACTTTCTACTGCATATGCATTCTCCTTTATCAACAAAGACTTTATTAATTACGTTAACTCAAAATCAAATATTTCTCTTATCATTTACGTTACTCTCAATTACTAAATTTTATACAAGAGATATGATTCTAAATTTTACTCTGCTTTTATATTTATGTACAATTTAGTTATTTTAATACTGGTTGAATGTCTTTCATTCTAACTTTAATTAGTGTCTTTCAAATGTCTGTAATTACAATGGGTTTTCATCACCTAGTTTGACGTGGTTAATCATCCGTATGTCCTATTTTGGTCCTCAGTCCATGTCCTCCTGGTCCTCTTGTCGTGTCCTCCGTGTCCTCTGGTCGGATTCCACTGCATGTGCTGTTTAATAGTCGTCACGCCTCACATCATATGCTGCAGGTGTGTCCATAGACCTCCTCGTATGTGCTCTGCTGCTCTGGTTGGACTTCCAGTTTGTCCTGTGACTCTTACTATAGATTTAAAATAGCGTTGGCGACTGACATAGCCTCCTGTGGCAACAGTTGAATCGAGAAGAATAAGCTTTATTAGCGCGACCTTGAATTTATGGTCAGGTCATGCAAAAGCTCAGGTCTGAACAATTTTTAACTTGTCAGATTTTGTCGAAGCGTCTTTTCCCCCACTCTGGTTCAAATCACTATTTTCGCCTATCTTCGCTAATTACGAAGTCTGTTTCACACCACATGATGCTCAATCGATCACTAATTTTTGTATGTTTACTATACGTAAATTACACTTCTTTATTGTAATTACAAAAAGAGCAATTCACTTTTTATGTATAGTAATTGCACTTTTCGTCACATTGGCATGGTCTTTTAACCCTTTGTTCACCTTTAATTTCTATACACTTTGGTGTCTTTTGTTTTACCATATCGTACATATTTTTCTTATAATTAAAAATCAAACAAAAACTATTCTACTTGAAAAGGGTTGGTTACATTTCAGGAATGGACAGGCTTCACACACACAAACAAAATACGCGTGTACACAGCGCTAGCGACCGGTGTGCTAGGAATGCGTGTCCATGCATGAATTCTGCGCTCCCTATTTTTAACTATGATACAGCTTATGCAATCTGAATCATGTTTATTAATCCATATTTATTTATTTTTATTATTTATTTAATTTAGTTTGGCAATGCACAGTAACGTTAATGGTTGTACCGCTGCAATAGATTTTAGACTACTTATTTCTATTTTTAACATATTTGCGACAGTACGCAAGCGACTGACTTCGAGCCAAGGAACCACTAATTTCAAAGTAGGATGATCTCGAAAGGACTCAAAATTTTGAAAAACTGTTTCTATATACTCTATCATACCATCATACTCAGTAACATCTATATTTACAACTAAAGTCCACTTATCATTAGTCGGTAAGATTTCCCTTTCATTTAGAAAAACAAAGTCCCTTATCCAAACTAGGTGTAAAACAACGTTCAGGTGGAGTTAACGCCAAAATCTCACTGACACTAAGAAGAACAGTGAAGAACCCTAGGAAAGAAAAGCAATAGTAATTACATACGTGGTAATCTAGGTCGAAGGTTGTAAGATGAAGATGGAGATTCAGACAAGGATATTGGTCGATTAGGATGCCATTCAGGATTGTTAGGTGTAGGTGGTGAAGGTGGAGAAAGTGCTAAACTATCTTCAAATTCAATAGGCGTAATATCTAAAATAGGTTCATCTTCTCCTTCAATCATTACCATAGGCATCGGTCTCCCCACTTGTCCCTCGGTTAAAACATTCGTATCACAAGCTTCAATGTCATCAAACCTTGACCCTATACTTGATTCGTTATCACTATGTTCAAATGAAACAGCTGTTTTCTTTGTGCGTTGTTGACTCTGTGGCTTCTTATCTCAACCTATACCACAACGGGATATAGGTATGTCTACTTAATGCATCACAATTTATATGACGCTTACCTGGCTTGTGAATCACCTCGTAATCAAACTCTGACATTCTCAATGCCCACCTGGTCAATCTTGAAGATGGATCCTTTAGATTTAACATCCATTTCAGCGCTGCATCATCCGTGATGGCTGTGAACTTCCTACCATACAAGTAACAGCGGAAATGTTTGGTCGCCCATATGAATGCTAAAAGCTCTTGTTCTGTCGTCAAGTAATTCCTCTCTGCGTTGTTGAGCTAACGACTTGCGTATGCAACTGGATGCTCTTGTCCATCATGAACCTGAGACAAGACAGCGCCAATAGCCGTTCCGGATGCATCTGTACTCAATACAAATGGTAATTCAAAATCAGGATATTTCAAAATTGGTTCCATACACAAAATTTCTCGTAATGTATCAAATTTCTGTACTTTGTGCCTTTCCCTATTTGAATAATAAACCTTTTCGAGTTAATTCAGTTAAAGGTTTAGCCAAACCTGAAAGTTTTTAATAAATCTTCTATAATAACCTACAAAAGATCTTACATCTCTTACTGTTTTAGGTATTGGATAATTCTTTACAGCTTGAACTTTCTTCGGATCAGGTTTAACCCCCTCAGAAGAAACAATATGTCCTAGATATTCAACCTCTTTAGACCCAAAAACACATTTTTCTAATTGCATACATAGGTTAGCTTCCTTAAGTCGAGAAAATACACTATCTAGTCTGTCAGCATTACTATGAATGTCGGGACTAAACACAATTATATCATCAAGATATACCAAAGCTTCAATACCTTTAATACCAACTAAAAGGAAAAGTAGCAGGGGCATTCATAAGTCCGAAAGGCATTTTTGCAAAATTCAAAATGATGTCCTGGAATAGAAAACGCGGTTTCTCCCCATCTTGTTTATCCATATGTACTTGGTGAAACCCACTAGCCAAATCTAGCATAGTAAAATATTTAGAATTTCCCAAACAGTCTAACGTCTCAACAATATTTGGTAACGGATAAGCATCCCCTTTTGTTATACTATTTAACGCTCTATAATCAACACAAAACCTGTACTTAGGTATACTGTCTGGACTCTTTTTCAGAACTATCACAACTGGACTACTCCACGGTGAGTTTGAAGGTTTTATTACATCTTTCTCTAACATCTCGGTTATATGACTCTGTATCACACTCTTCATAGACTCAGGAAGTCTGTAAGGTTTCTTTTTAATTGGTAAGCTATCACAAGTATGTATTTTATGCTTTATATCTACAAGACACCCTCTATGCTCCGGATCCTCACGGAACAAGTCTCTATATTTTAATAACACTGGTTTGAAAACTTCACTGTCACTCTCAGACAAGTGCTTTAATTTCCCTAATACTAATTCATCTATATTCTCATTACTACCAAAATTGTATCTATTATCATCATTATTATGTTTCTCATGTTCTAGAACATCAACAACTCTTACACTTCCATAAACTTCAGGCTGGTATTTCTCTGCCAGACCTAACATAATTCCCTTTTGAATTACAAATGGTTCTCCACTACAATTAACAACTTTAACAACTACATTGTTATCGGTGTCTGCAGTACTTAGTACACGGGCAACTCTTATACCCTGCACGCGGTATACTCTTATATAATTCTCGCGGTTCTACTAAAACCTCTCGTGGCACCGGAATGTCACGTAGACCGACCATTCGGCAATTTACTAATAACTCACTTAAGGGTGGTAACTTTTACTCGGAAGCATTCATGACACGCCAAAATTCTGCATCATTCCCGACAAAATTATGAGTTATAGGTTGATCAGGCCCACAGCCGTTAGTGATACCAGTGGAGACTACCCTGCAATCCTCTACACTGGAGTCGAGTGATATAACTACAGAGTTATTATTCAAACTCAAGCGTCGTGATGGCAAATCTATTATTGCACCCAGTGACTTTTGTAAATTGAGGCCTAGTATACCGTCGTAAACATGAAAAAAACTATCATCCCTTGGTACTACAAGAAAAGTGTGTACAACGTCAACGCTTCCCAGACGTAACCTCAAATTTTGTGTCCCTTTTACGAATAAGTTACTCCCGGTAACCCCTTTAGCATTTATAGCAGTTTTATGTGTGGCAGACCTACTGATACCTTCCTTAATTAAAGAAATACTAGCTCCATTGTCTATTATAAATTTACATAATTTCTTTTCAATTTCACCCATAATTGCTAAATCATTTAAACCGTTAGAAGAGATTGTAGGTATCAAATAACTCGTCCGTTCGACCCTGCCGTGCCCTAACAAGTCGAACTGCTGGCGTTTGTGTGTGTATTTTGCTTACTATTGCAGTTACGAGCGTAATGCCCCTTAGCATGACAATTATAGCATTCTATGTCTTTCAAAGCCTTTTTTGTGCATTGTTATTATTTTTATTATTACGGTTCTGATTATAACTGGTACTGCGAGCACTATGTGACTGAGTTTTACCACAAGCTTCTCTTGATAACTTTTTAAAACAATTCTTGGCTAAGTGACCTACCTTGTTACAGTGATAACAGGTGACACTAGTCATGAAGACATGTCCACCGGCGTTATTTCTCTTACCATGTCTCCATAAAGAATGCTGCTGTTGTCGATCAGCTGAAGCCACAGTATTAGCGATCTGAATTGCCTCCTGCATAGTGTTAGGTAATCGGTATCGTACTTGCTGTCCCACAACACCTTGTAGGCCATTTATGTATGCAGCTAAAAGTCGACGCTCCGCCTCTTCCTCGATGACTTTCTGCTCCATAGAATCAGCAACCTGTCTAATAGTCTTTGAACATAAAATTCGGCAACGATCAGCAAAAGATTCTGGGGTTTCATCCCTATGCTGTATCGCTGACTGAAGTGCTGTATAATGATACTGGTTTAACTGCTTAACTTTAAATCGTTCAATAAAACACTGTGTTAAAACGTCATACTTTAAATCTGCTTTCTGTAGCTGCGGATAACTGTTATAATATAATGCTGCAGGTCCCCTTAATGAAACGATGCTAACCTTATCAGAATCGTTCCAATTGCCTATTGTCACGGCATCATCAATCTTTTTAAAGAAAGCGTGAACAGGAATACCCATACCATCGCCCCTCCAATTTTCAATTAAGTTTGCTATAGTCAGATCTTTAGTGACAGCAGCAGCGACAGGTGCAGTACCTGTTGTCTGCATACGCTCTTGTAACTCGGCTACGATACGTTTTAGTTTGGCTACCTCAGACATTTTAGGCACTTGTAATCAAATTCTTAATAGTTTTATTTAAATAATTAGTTTCTATGATTCTTTGTGATAGACTTTGTAAGAGAGTCTCACACCCCTCTAAATAGTATTAGGATCTTGGATTGGGAGGTAATACGTTGTCTGCATTGGGTGATTCATGGAATATTAGTGATAAATTGTAACTTTCCTTGTAAACACTTACGTTTCTTAATGTCCTCGTACGTTTCGTTGTGCTATTCACTGAAACGTACAAGGACATTAAGAAACATAAGTGTTCACAAGGAAAGTTACAATGTATCACTAATATTAAGTGCGTGAATGAAGAGGATGAACCAACAAAACAACTGATTCATGGAACGTTACAGGTTTAGGCTTCGGAGTATCATAGACAGGTGTGTTATAAACAGGTAAAGTAACAGGACTACTGTGGGCATAATAAGCTGTTATAACCCCAACACGCATACCAACCCACATAAAAAGTTGAACACGCCCCAAAAGGTCTATATTGAGCCATTAACAAATCATCACTTAATTTTTTCTTTAACTTCTTACCACTATTGCCCATCAATAAAGAGCCACTTCAACGAGAGAAATGTTTAATTAATATAAGTAAATTAACATTCCCAAATTTAAGATCCCAAATTCTGACACCAAATGTGTTGTAACGCCCGGGTCTGGGGCCTCACAAAGTGAAAGCTCCAGTCGTGCGGACAGGATAGCTGTGGGCGTGGCTGGTTATTAAATAAGGCATTTACTTACAATAACAAAATTTCTTTAATTCGTCAAAGCAACTATGTTCATTCGTTATGTCTAATGAAAAGTTTTATCTTGATGAACAAAATGACAATAGTTGTTCTCTATAGGTTAAAGTGACATTCTCTCGTTACAATAATTCGATTTCTTACTTCAATATTTTCACTAAGACATAATATTACATTATATAAAAAAAATAACATTCATTATATACTGAATATTCTTATTAAAACATTATAAAAGCTTTACTGACTATATTTCTGAATTTAGTACGTTACTACTTTAAAATAGACATCTCAATCATAGGGGAGGTGGTGATAATATGGACCGGTTTTTTGTTTTGGGCAAAATACTCAATTTTGAATGTAGCTATTTCATCATTAATCATCACTACAATTAACAAATATGTTCCTTGTAATGTATTATGAGTAGCTATGGACAAAAATTAAACTGTTCCATAGTAAATTATTATTTTTTAAACAGACAGCAAAATATGGGTTTTGAAGAGCAGCGTGGTAATATGAAACAAGTATAAGAATACATTCAAAATGTTTTATTTTAATATTGTGAGTACTTTATTACTTTTATTATTACAGTAATGCCTTATTTTATTCTCTTAAATGTAAAAAAAAACAAATTATACTTTTAGATGCTAATAAAACTTTTTGAACATAGGAAAAAACTAAGACAAATTGGACAAAGTTCTTTACGAACAGAAGTTGCAAATAAAAACATCATTTTCACACGCACTGCACAACATTTGAGCCCATTTCTGGCACATCACACATTGAACCCAACGTTCTGCAGATTTTGATTTCTTGAATGTCTCGCCACACATCATCTTCCGCTGGAACTTCCTGCCCAATAGGTTCTGATATGTTTGTGCTTCCAGAAGACAGACACCCTCCCGTCTCATCCTCATCGCTAGAAGTTCCATCTTCATTTCTCCTTCTCTTGGAAAATAGACTTCGTCTTCCATTTTTCTTATTCTGGGATGTTCCTTTGCTAGTTCCAGGTTGACTCAATTGGTTTTTATATCTGACAGCTGCTTTGTGAGCTGGAGGTCCCTTCTTCTTTGAGTTCAGTTTAGTTGCTAATTTATCAAGTGACGATTTAAAGCGTCCTTATATGGAGAACTAGTTATAATAGTGGCAGAAAGTGCTTTCCGACCTCTGTTTGATGTTATCTTCTTCTTTGCACTTAGAATTGGAGAGATGTCTTGTGGAGTGACGTGGCTTATAGGTGTCGATGAGGAGCCTCCAGCTTCCTCTAGTGTTCTCTCGTTACTGTTCCTCAAAACAGCACTGCTTTCTGATCCAGAAGGATGCAGATCATCATCACCATCCTCGTCGCCGGCTTCATGAAGTTCACTGTTGTCAGCCACATTTTCTGCTTCATGTTGAGCCGCAATGAAGTCAGTCTCGGAGAAGACGTTCCTGTTTAGAGGATATATCCCGGTGCACTTAAAACCACTGACTGCTATTATCCCAGTTTGAACCTTGAGATATGCATTTGCAAACTTCTCAGCAATGTCATATGTGTCCATCCCGCCTGTTCTCAGTGCCTGTCTAACCTCTTCGCTATAATAAGTCTTTACGGGACCCATGAATGTTCGGTCCAAAGGCTGAAGTCTATGAGTTGTGTGAGGCGGCAAGCACAGGATCGTTACATGGTTGTCTTTTGCCTTTAAGATAACATCAAGGTTCCTTGTATGGGAAAAGTGTCCATCCAGTATAAGTAAAACTGGAGATTCAGATGTAGGCTTTGTATGTTCAATGAAATGGGAAAACCATTCGGTGAAAAGGTAGGACTGCACCCAGCCTGATGGATGACATTTCCCTATAGCTCCTGGGGGTGCCCCCTTCATCAATCGGTCTGTCCAGTTCGTGCGTAGAAAAATCATCATTGGAGGGACGAAATTTCCTCCTGCACTCATGCAAGCGATGATCGTTACAAGACTTCTCCTCTCTGCTGCAGTAAGAGATCCTATCTGCTTTTTACCTTTCATTCCAATCACATGCGGAAGTTTCGTCTGCACTACACTCAGACCAGATTCGTCCACATTAAAAATTCGATCTGGAGGATAACGATGCTTCACGTATTCCGTTTCCAGAAGGTCGAAAAAGTTCATGACACTCTCCTTGTTAAAGCCAATGGCTCTGGTAAGTGATGTCCCTTCAGGTTTTCTAATTGACAACAGATGTTTGTGTCGATTCATAAAATGGTCAAACCAGGCCCTCCCAGCCATGTCGTCATTAAAGTTGTTGCTGATCCCATTTCTAGCTGCCAGCTGATAAGCCATTCGCCTGATGTCATTTTGAGTAAGCCCATAAAACTTCCTTTCCATCAATAAACAATACTTCACCAGTTCCTTCTCAATTTGTAGGGGAAGAATAGGCTTTCTTCCTAATTTTTCATTAACCAAAATCTGTGGATCAACATCTCTTTTAGCCACCTTTCTAGAAAGTGTAGCTTTGGGTACATTGAAACAACGTGCTGCTTCGTTTAAAGTTTTAGTTTTCTCCCGTACTGCTGATATTGCATTTAACATATCTGCTGGTCGCCATTTCTGCCTTAGCCCCTTTTTTCTGGTCCTAACTTGCTTCTTGGCATAGGGACACCTAAAAAAAAAGAAGGTGTCCTTTGTATTATGGAACAGTCTGTTTCATATTACCACCCTACGCCATTTTCCAATCTAACCTGTTAATCATAGTGTATAAAATATTATTTCAAATAACTATCCATGGCATTTTGAAGTTAAATCATATTACTATCTGATACTCTAATAATAGTATACTTCATTTATTAATATAGGTACGAAAAAAAATAGAGAATCTTACCTTGTGAAAAGTTTTGAACGTTAGAAAACAAAACACATGTATTTAAGACTGCAAACACCATACTGAAGTCAGCAGCCTCTGGAGACCAATACGGAAACTAAATGTTATATTTTTATGTATAGTCTCTTAGAACCAAATTTAACGGAACGGAAGATCGCTTAGCGGATTGAATATAGGGTGGATTATTTAAATTTGGTAAATGTTATAATTACAACAATTGCCGATAGATGGCTGCACTTCCTGGACAAATACTGTGCTGTTTCATATTACAACCCCGTTCCATAATACCACCACCTCCCCTACATATTTCATAATAAATTTAGAACATTACTGAGTACAAATAATTCATTTGTCAAAATCGGTTAATGCTTTAAGTTTTACTACAAAAGAAATTAATTTAAACAAAGTTAAACAAAAATAAAGTTGTAATTATGCTTTCGATGTGGCTCCATCGTTGACAGAAGATGTACGTATAGTGTACAAAGAAGCCAAAAAGTGAACCTCTTCCCAGTGCTCTTGTCAGTTTTATACCCCTCATGACGCAAGGAGTCTCTACGAGTTAACGCCCAAAATTCAGCCACTCAGAACTGGACTTTGCACGTGTCTCGAAACTTATCAGGTCATGCAAGAGGACAATTTGACATTGATTTTTGTGAACCAAAGCGGAACTTGTTCACAAACACTGACAATAAGACTATTCTTAGCTTCTGTGGTTGATAACTCACTACACACGCCACGATAAAATATGGTCAGCACACTTCCTCACAATTGCTCAGTTTGTTCCTTGTTAAAAAAATTAAAAATAATTATTTCCTTAAATAAAATAATACATTCACAATTCTACTCATTTACAATTATATATAAAGTCATAAAGTGGAGTGTGCTGGGCATAACAGTAGGCCCTATATGGTAGTCTGTGTTCCGTGGACTCTGTATCAGTACACTCGAGTTCCCATGGGCTTGGCTGTGGGGGCGCAAACCCTCACTTGTCTACTTGACACCGTTTTTCACGATGTCAAGTTTAATTTTGTATTCAATTATCTAGACGATTTGCTCGTGTACAGTGAGAACTATGACGAACATATGGGTCATCTACATGAGGTGATGTGCAGGTTGAGGAGTGCCGGGTTTACTGTAAGCCCGGAAAAGGTCGTTTGCCCAAAACCAAATTTCTTTTCTGGGGCACCTTATTTCACATAGGGATGTCACTGTCAACCCAGAGAGAACACAGGGCATCAGGGATTTTCCCACACCTAAGGATGGCAAAGGCATCGTGAGATTTGTGGGCATGGTAAACTTTTATCGACGCTTCATCCCGAATGCTGCAGAAATCGCTGCCCCACTCAATGAACTACGGAAAAAGGGGCTAAATTCATATGGGGGGAAAAGCAACAGAAAGCTTTTGAGGCGCTTAAGGAGGCCATCATGTCTTCGCCGGTGTTAAGGATGCCCAATTTTTCTAAGCAGTTTGTCCTGCAGACAGATGCTAGTTCAGTTGGGCTCGGAGCTGTTCTTTCACAAGTTGTTGATGGTTCTAGGCAGGGCATTTATGTATAACCTTACCCACCTTCTTCCTTCTAACGACCACTAACGGATTTACATAGGGTGACACCGATCTCTCAAAAATATTTACCTCCACTAAATTCTCTAACTCCACTTAAATCATTCTCCTCTTATTACCAAAATACCTGATACCCTCTTTGTACATAGGATGTGTTTTCCTGCACTACCAGCTCATTCCCTTATCGGTTTCTGGCCCTTCCAGGTAACCCGTAACCCTCTTTAAAACGTTTCCTCCCGCCACAACGCCTGTCGTTGAGGACTCCTTACACCTCCACCCTCACTACAAAATATATGTACCCTGCTCTTGCCTATTTACTCCCCATTTACATCACTCTCGCTTTCTCTACATACATGCACTCCCGCTACTGTGTCCCTACTACTGACCCGTTTCTGTATTACTTTTATTCCCAAAATTCTTATTTTGTCTAACACCCATTTAAAATTAACTTTGACTGACTCAAATGCCTTATTGAAACAATTACCACCCAAACTCCATCTTGTACAACATTTTACATTAATATGATCATTGAAAATTACACTAGAAAATTCACAACTACCTCAAATTAATTTAATTACCTAATTCAAAACCTTTGAAACTCATTTAAAATTTATTATTCAAACATTTTACTTTACTTCAAAATCATTATCAAATTTTTACTTACATATGGTAAATCATTCAATCAAATAAACACATGATCTACCATCATTCAATCAAATAAACACATGATCACTGTCATAATCTCTAAAATATAAACATTCATCACCACAAATATAACTTACGTAACCATATTACTTTCTGATACATCATAATAACCATATGACTTAACAACTATACACATTTTACATTTACTCATTTACTATTTATTGTAAAGTTCAAATCTCAGAAAAACCATTTAAATTCATTATCAAATTTTATCTATACAACATTCATTAATTAATTAATCTCAAATTCTTTAATTTCATCAGTTTCTAAAACACAAAGTTACTTTAATCACCTTATTCCAAAACAATTACAATTCATTTCCATTATAAACTCTCGTTATTTATTTAGTCTGATAAATTATTATTATTAAAATCAATTTCCACTACATACACACATTGTTTACATGAACTACATAGTACAACATAACCTCTTATATGAACACAATTAACCTCACTATAAATTTATCTACACTCTTTCGTCATTATCATTATTGTTTACCACACCTCATAAGTTAGCCAAGTCATTACCATGAACTAAAATAATTAAATGTTCATCCACTGTTTATCTCTAACCACCATCATCATAAATTAGTCTTACTTTGACATAACAATTTTCATCTTTACTCACTCTCATTATATTATTATTATTTATATAATAACCCATTAACTCTGTGTCATTCGTTATACCATAATAATTTATAGGATTATTCCTTATTATCATCTCATCAACCTTGTCAACATTAGTTATTTTGGTCCAGTCTACCTTAATATTATTCGTTAAACTCAGCTAAGTTATATAATCATATTCATCTACTATATCAATCACATCATAAGGCAAGTGCTCATCATCTAGTGGTATCATCGAAATAATAATCAACCTTTACTACAACCGGTAAGTATTTTATATCATCTATTTTCTCAAATTCTAACCTCTCTATCAACTCTTTACAACTTCTACTTAACCTAAACATCTCTATCATCCTCTCTCTCTCAAAATATCTCTCATCATCATGCCACTTCACATATTCTCTACTAATCCATGCAGAAGGTAATACAACTTTGTTACTACACCATCTGGCTCTACCAGATGCACAAAAAATTAAGGGACAATTATTTGTAGACCATACGTCTCCCAAATATCGTGAAGACCTTTCTTCACCCTCCACAACACCACGGGAAAAATTTACCCTCTGCAACCCCTCTATCTGTAAACCCTCTCTACTCTCTCTCTCTAATTTATCAATACTCACTAACATTCCATTATTAAATTCTGCTCCCACTAAAACTTCATCAGCACTCTTAATATTCACAACCTCACTCTCTAACACCACATTTTTAATTATATTGTCATTTTTCTCACCCCTACTTACCGTATTATGTTAACTGATCGTCTTTATTTTCATTTAATTGCTTGGTCTCTTTACCCTTTCTACCCCCACTATACTTTCATAATTATAATTAACACCATTACAACCACTTACCTTCTTATATGTACCATTTCCTACCCCCACCTTTCGTTTTCTACTTTCGTTTACTCCGCCTTGTATTACCATAGCACTAAGATGTTATCAACTTCTTTTAAACTCTTATTAATATAGACATTTAGTTGTTTTATCTCATTTCTTATTTTGTTAATTTGATCATTCATTTTAGCATTTACTTCATCAAATCTAACATTAAAACTACTCTTTTGTTCATCAAATTTATCATTAAAATTACTTTTTATTTCTTTAATTTCACTCTTTTGTTCATCCAACTTTACATTCTGCTTTTCTAGCATTGCTTGTATCATTTTGAATATTTCATAATTATCGTCAGATTTTTTACTTTGGACCGGCGTCGACTGATTCATTATGCCTTCCATTATTTTTTATTCAGTCTTGCTCACATCACTATTTATTTGACTTTCCGTCTGGCTGTCAGTGAAACTGACTTCATTGTTAATATTTTCATTTGTACTCATTTTTTATATTAATGATGAGATTTTAATCTTACAAAATTTTAATCTTATATGTACTCAGCATTAATTTATTATTATATGTATTACTTAAACATAGTATAAACATCACATAACCTTCACGTAATTTATACGTACTCCCAACTCACGCTTATATCCACGTGTAGGTGTGGTTTATATAAAATTGATTTTATAAAACAGTCCAAGTTCGGGGGCCAATTGTAATTATACCAACAACTCACTACCACATAATAATTAATGAATGTTTTAGTGGATGGTTAGTGAGGATTGGTCAATAATACAACTTTTAGTTATTTTGCGTCGACGTTTCGACAATATTTATTGTCATCTTCAGGACCTGTGTATGAAATACAATAGAAATATCAAACATAACGAAACAATTAAATATTTGGGTGAACATGTTGGTGATGTGAGTGTGTGCGTGCGTATGTATGTATCATTTTTTATGTGAAGACTTATGATAGTTTGTTTACATCTTCAAATTATCTTTAAGAAAGCGAGCAAATTATAGTATGAGAACTTAATTTATACAGTATTACAATTTAAATTACTGAATGTAATAATATAATTACTAAGGATATAATAATTAATAAAAACTCATCTTACCTTTCGTATTCCAGGGTTCTACAAACTCGAGTCTATAAGCGTGTTTTAGGGTTTACTTTATCAATGAATTCAACTCTCATTGCTACTGTTACATAATTCAACTTTTATTAACATTTTTGTTATTATTCTCTTTTAAATAAAATAAAAGTTATTTCATTTCTCTTTCATATTTTCTTCAGAATTGAAATCGTAAAACACATTTTTTACCCTGAGTGTACAAAACCCCTTTTAGTAAAGACGCATAAAATAAAATTGAATTCCTTATAATTAACATAAATAACTACTTAGATTAAACAAAGGCAACCCAGTTTTGCACACACACATTCATTTTTACCCCATTTAATTAAGCGCTTTTTAATTTAATTTTCATAATTGGTTTATTATATTTGATTACTTGACTGGCGGGGTCCCTGCATACCACGTCGCACTCCGTATTTTTAGTTCGTCCAAATTGTTCACTGTATTTTTCTTGATGTTACACTGCGGAATTATTCGTTTTGTTATCGTTTGAATCAAATCTTACATACTTTTGTTAAAATTTTGTTCACATACTTTTACATTGAACCGGGTCTATTTTATGGTTTATTCACACTTTTACTATCACATTTTTACTCCTTCGGCCGGTCCGTCTACATTGTTAAATGTATTTCAGGCGGACCACGCGATAACACAACTGCTCGCATTAGGTGTTATTAGCCAACTCCTACTGACGCCGATGTTTTCAAGATGGCCAAAAACGTTCTCCTGTTCACCAGCTTGTTTGTGATAGGCCCAACGGGCGTCACGTGACATATCATTAGCGACCACTAATTATTGGAAACTCGCTCTGGCTGACTAGTGAACCTTATACATGTCAATTCATCTGTGCGGGCAGACAGGCCCGCACTCTTTCACATTCCACAGCATCAGGAATTGTAGCATGACCCCGGTTTGACCGAACAAACGTGTAACTGGGCGTTCCATAAGTGAATGTCGATTGTTAAAAAACTGAGGCCATGTGGGTAACTCCCTTTCTTAGCATTTATAATTTAATAAAATCAATCCCACAATTCTGTCCCGTTACAATTGTTTTCTACATTTCAATAGCTACATTTTTTACTATATTACCAAATTTACCCAACTAAATTTTATAGCCCTACCAACACCACACATACATGTAACTTACTTTTTACTAACTTTTTACTAACCAATTATTCTTATAATTTTCAAATTGTTTTGTTATTCTTTTAACTGTTTTTACAGTTTAGTACGTTTTATATTTAATTCACCACTTTTTTACTAAGTTAATAAATACTAAAAATTTGGTTATAGGTAAGTTTTGATTTCGATTACAAGACCAGACAGTAAACGTGGACATTTTTTAAGATGAAACAAGCGTCAGACACAACAGAAAGAGACGATGTAATAAAGCTTTCACACAGTTATAAAATGTTTAATACTGCCATTATTTTGTAAACAGTGACTTCGCGTGTTGTGTCTGTTGCAATGTTTCTGCAAAGTTGAGCCTAGACATCAACAATAGTTGTACATTTTGGAATGTGTACACTTTACAATTAATGAAAAAAACGTAGTAATATATGATCCACATTGCTCTGGCATCTTAATTTGTTTGAGTAAGTAACATCAACAGATGCGAAATACTGCATGTTTTTTTTTAAACAAGCAGATGTAAACTATCCATAAAGAACAGGAGATACAATATTAATGCAACAATTAGACTAAAACTATTGAAGTAATATAGAGCGCATTTACTTACATGCAATTACAATTATTTAGGTCAGTTCTTCCACCCCACTAATATTTCCATCACTGTTACTATCACTCAAATCGTCTTCACTGCTGTTATCCTGTCCAATATTAATTTCTAAATGATCTGTCACAGTATCCATTATTTGGTCTGGTCTCACTTAGTTGTTTTCAATTTTCATCACATGGTCACATCTTGATCTCCAGTCTGCGGGAGAAATACAATCAAATTCTGTTTTCGCTAAGTTTATGACACTGTCTACAGAAAAATGCACATTATTTCTTTTAATATGCTCCTTCACGGTTGCCAAAATCAGTTCAATAGGATTAAGATCCGGGTGGTAGGGTGGAAGTCGTAAAACAGAATGTCCATGGTTTGCCAAAATAACATCTATTTTAAAAGTTTTGCATGTTGGTTTATGTTGCTTAATTAGTGCATAGAGCTCAGGTTTTAACATAGATGGACTACAAGGAATGTTATGGTTCTGTAACCAGTTAATCATGTCATCCTTTTTTGTTAATGATGTTGGAGGTGGATTTAATTGTACATTGTGGTAGGGGGCATTGTCTACTACTACTACACTGTTCTTATTCAAGTTCGGTATAAGCATTTCACTCACCCACTTTTCATAATTTTCGTAGTTCATGTCATTGTGATAATCTCCTTTTTTGAAACCCAATTTAAACATTAAGAGAGCATTGGATACAAACCCAGTTTCACCATCAGCATGAACTACAACCACCCGCTGTCCTTTATGTATTGGAGTTTTTAGGCCACTTTTATCACTCTGTCCACGTTTTTGTAACTAACGAACTGTGAAAATAGGTTTCGTCCGTGTACGCTATGGGCCGCCGTTCTCCTCTGTACTGCTGTATTTTTCTTATAAAATCTACTCTTAAGTTTGTCATGTTTCTCTATTAAAAGTTGTCTATTGTTTTCAGCACGTTTCCACCAAAATCCCATGTGTCGAATAATTTGTCTAAGACTAGATACGCTACCATTATAATTAATTCGTTCTTGTAAAATTCTTAAAATAACTTTTAATGTTGGTCTTTCCCCTTCCGTTGTGCGACAGTCATGAATAATTCATCGAATAGTACACTTGTCAAAATCGTCTATATCGGTTTTTACTTTTTTTCTTGGACGTTTTTTATGGGGAGTGCTGAAAGATTTTGTATCACCCGTATACGCGGATGCTTCTTTAATGATTCTAAAAACACTACTTAGCGACACACCGGCCTGAGCTACCCGTTCCTGTAATTTTCTTTCTCATGTTTCTTTTCCTTCAGATTTCATAAACTTGTAAACGTTATAAATTATTTTCCGACTCTATGTATGACTTCCTTTGCATAGAAGTCGACAGTGAACCAGACTGACCAATTTCACTCGACAAACCAGAAAAAAAGCAACAAACTACATAAATGAAACTAAATGCTAAACTTTTGATGAATACTGATGTTTTTTGAAAAGTGTGCACATAATAATCTCCACAGCCATCTCGGAGGCAACTGAGTTTTGTTTCTCTGCTGACGCATACGCAATTCATAACATGCGACGTTAGCACAAAAACGGATGATTCATGTCTAGTGAACTTTACTGTGTATGTAAACGTAAAGACCTCTACACAAGGGGTATCAGAAGCCTAGATGTTACTAAAATTAATATTGTAACCAGTCTTTGTAAATTTAAATTGTTTAGAAAAAATGAACCATATTAGAACTATTTTTTGAAGGATTAAAACATGTTATAAAAAAAGAAAAACACTAATAAAACGTTGTTAATGGTTACATGAGTGTTTTATTGCAAGTCCTGTCACTCTGGGCTCCAGCACATTTTTCGCTCCATCTAGGCCAAGTGGTCTAGTTTTTAAATTTTATGTTAGCTGCCTAAGTGGCCATTACAGTCTTTATTATTGCACATTTCTGCAATAATTTTTATATCACCATATTCATTAAAAATTCCTTAATGTAATGGTATCTTTATAATTGGGGTAAGTCTTTGTTCACAGGTTTAAAACGTATTAATTAGTTTATTTTCATCCGGTTAAAACCTGATTACAGACGTACGCATCACCCCATCGTAGACTTTCCTGTTGTAGATTGCATTCACACACAAACATACAAGCACTGTATTCACTCGCGGGGCAGGTGTATGCTTTCTGACAACTCTTAACCTGGATAATATTGTTAAAAACTGTTCACCATATATTTTTCTATGTTAACTATTTACAAACATACTGCCCTGGGCAAATATATGTATTGTTGCAATATACATATGGCATGAAGACATTAAAAATTATTTTCACTATAAATACAAAAGTCAATGTAATTCATCAAGTGATAAATTGAATTACAGGATACATGTGTATAAATAATATCACACTATATTACAATATACAATTTAATGATTTTAATTCATAGGGTACAATTTTGTTACAAATTCCACTCTCGTTTTGCAGTGATAAATATCACACACTTATTACACTATGTATTAATTTATTTGTTAATTTTTGAAGTTTTTGGGTAAACGTTTTTGTACAAACATCACATGGCACTTTTTAATGCCAGAATGTATTAACTTATGTTGTGACAAATGCCTTGACCTAGTACATGATTTTGAACAAATATCGCACTGGTACTTCTTAATGCCAGAATGTACTAACTTGTGTTGTGTCAGATTCTGCGACTGAGTGAACGATTTTGAGCAAACATGGCACTGGTACTTCTTAATGCCAGAATGTATTAACTTGCGTTTTGACAAATCATTTGACCGAGTAAATGATTTTGAACAAACATCGTATTGGTACTGCTTAATCAGAATGTACAAACTTGTGTTGTGTCAAATTCTGCGACAGTGAATGATGTTGAACAAACATCGCACTGGTACTTCTTAATGCCAAAATGTATTATGTTGTGACAAATGCCTTGACCGAGTAAATGATTCTGAACAAACATCGCACTGGTACTTCTTAATACCAGAATGTACTAACTTGTGTTTTGTCAAATTCTGCGACTGAGTGAATGATTTTGAACAAACATCGCACTGGTACTTCTTAATGCCAGAATGTACTAACTTGTGTTTTGTCAAATTCTGCGACTGAGTGAATGATTTTGAACAAACATCACACTGGTACTTCTTAATGCCAAAATGTATTAACTTGTGTTTTGACAAATCACTTGACCAAATAAATGGTTTTGAACAAACATCGCACTGGTACTGCTTAATGCCAGAATGTATTAACTTGTGTTTTGAAAAATCACTTGACCAAGTAAATGATTTTGAACAAACATCGCACTGGTACTGCTTAATGCCAGAATGTACTAGCTTGTGTTGTGTCAAAGTCTGCGACTGAGTGAATGATTTTGAACAAACATCGCACTGGTACTTCTTAATGCCAGAATGTATTAACTTGTGTTTTGACAAATCACTTGACCGAGTAAATGATTTTGAACAAACATCGCACTGGTGCTGCTTAATGCCAGAATGTACTAACTTGTGTTGTGTCAAATTATACGACTGAGTGAATGATTTTGAACAAACATCGCACTGGTACTTCTTAATGCCAGAATGTATTAACATGTGTTTTGACAAATTACTTGACCAAGTAAATGATTTTGAACAAACATCGCACTGGTACTTCTTAATGCCAGAATGTACTAACTTGTGTGTCAAATTCTGCGACTGAGTGAATGATTTTGAACAAACATCGCACTCGTACTTCTTAATGCCAGAATGTATCAACTTGTGTTTTGACAAATTACTTGACCAAGTAAATGATTTTGAACAAACATCGCACTGGTACTTCTTAATTCCAGAATGTATTAACTTGTGTTTTGACATATCCCTTGATGGAGTATATGATTTTGTACAAAATCCACACTGACAATTCTTGTGTTCCCAATCTACTGTGCAACAGTTTAACAACACAGGTAAAGGTGAGGATACAAGTTGGTTGTGAATTGACTTTCTTCTATATATTTCACACTCCACAGTAGGATCCACTTCTACACAGATATTATTATTCACGGGTGTAAATAGGTAACCCTGGAACAAATGAATACACAACTTTTATAACAAATTATTAGAACACTTTAGCAGTAGAAACTAACGTTAAAAACCATGTTCTATTTATGAAGTAGCTGTCGGCTTGCAAAAATGATCTTTACCCTATGTACGATTATAGTGTTGCATTACTATTCATAGGAAGAATAGTAGATTTTTATAAACAAATGTGTACGTAATATACTGATGTGTGTGTGTGTGTGTGTGTGTGTGTGTGCATATATGTATTGCAATAGATGATTTTGCATATAAAATAATTTCACTCTTGACATATGACAGCATGTTACAATGAGAATTGGTTGAAGTTAAGATTGCATGTTGAGACAATGTCATATAGACGTAAGAATCATGTCATAATTTGATGGACTAAGTTGATTTTTGACTTAAAAAAAAAATGATTGTTGAGAAGTAGTGTGAAAATATGCATAGGCATATGGTAGTGCACGTGTGATTAACTGTTACAAAATAATAAAAATGGATTAAATTAAACAAATTTTGTGTAAATCAAATGACTAATATAAGCCTTACACCAGAATGTGAATAAAATAAAGACCTGTATGGTAGTAACATTTGTTATAATTTAAAGAATGAAATATGATTTTTTCATAAAAAAGGTTTTATGACCCAACAGGAAAGCAATAAAATTATACCATTTTTATTTGCATTTTTTACATTGTTAATATACGATATTTTACTTGAAGAACGTTATCTGGACTGTAGCCATAAGGTTGAGGGAATGTTTTGACCAATGTAATTGGCTATTACATGAGTCCATTTATCCGTGATGGGATGTAAAGTCTGTTTAGCTTATATCACAGAAAAAGCAGTCTCGCTGTGCTTATTAATGTTTAATCATTATTAAATTAATACAAAAATTTATAAACTAAAAGACACAGACAACTACTACGAATTAAGATTTAAGTACTTAGAGTGTAGGAACGAATTATTTTAAACGTGAAGAATAGGTCAACAAAAACGGTTAATTAATTTTATTTTTCTGCATAAGTAGTAATTAATTTCATTTTGTACAGAATGATTGATTCATTTATTTGTATTAGAAACAGTTATTTAATTTATTATATGTTACCATAAACATTAATAAAATGCTGTGAAATTGAAAAAAGTGTCTCTTATATGCGGGTCTAGTTACTGGGATTGAAAAGGGCTATTAGAGTATAGATAAGACATAATTAATTGCACAGATAAGATTAGAATTCTATTGTTGACCTACTAAGTCGTAGGCCTACTAATACTGCTTCCAAAATATCAAGCATCGCTGTACAATTACATGCACGCATCTTAGGTATAATTACGGATACACATAAATCCTTCATAAAAAAAAAATCCGTATTTAAAATAATTAGATACAAACAATATTGCACAACCAGAATTGTTACAAGCCTTTGAAGCACTGCTGAAGCAACAACTTAATGAACGTGACCATAAATAAGAAGTACAGCAAAAACAGACAGAATTACTTAGACAACTTGACAATCCCAATTGAAAATTTGAGAAATGCGACAGACAAATCCAAGAAAAGGCACATAAACAAGGGGAGGTTATTAAAAAATGGAGGGACTCGAAAGAAAATTATTGGAAGAAAATAAAACTTGGACACATTCAAAACCAAAATAGATTGAATACAGGTGAAAATGGAAGAAAATTATACTATACATGAACAAAAAGTAACTCAACATAAAAGTAAATTAAAGGAGATAGATCAGACACTACACGAACAACTACAAAAACGTATTGATAATTGAGTTAGGTCATACTGGATAGGGTAACCAAGTAACATATGTCTACCATAATATGGAAGAGCTAAACCAACATCCCAAGTTCTACGCTGATTAGAATGACAATCCAATAGAATTTTTAAAACAATGCGAAAAACAATGTGTTAACAAACGCAATTTGCTACTTATTATTTATTAATAATAATGCTTCATTTTTATGTACTTACCACTATCAACTTCTCACTAGGGTCCTAAGGTTCGTTCTTAAGCGAGGCCAGAAACAATGTGGGGGTACGAAATAAAGACTCTAACGACATGTATTGTGAAAAGAAAACTTTTGTTTTAATTTTTCTAAAATTATCATTCTTCACAGTTACACCACTACAATGGAATCTTATACCTACAACAAGACAGCGGCTGTACACTTCTGCTTAATTAATTATTTATTAACTTTCATTTTTAAATTCTGTAAGTGTCTCGACACAGTCATTTTAAATATTCTGCATTTAGATTTGATTTGATTTACTACGTTTCTAAAAAGAACACAAACATTAACCTTTATTAACAAACCACCCATAGTTACATGTGATTCCATTTCGAAAACAAAGCACATTGCTATTCGTCATGAGGCGTAGTTATTGAATCAAATTAAATTTTCTTTCCCATTTATAATTTTATAAACATAATCCCACCAAAATATAAACATAATCAATCACGTCTTAAATTATAGAATTATATATATTTCACAACCCAGCACTGCTTAAATTTTATATTTTATATTATATTCACGCATTCACACACTCATTCATGCAATACACTTTTATGGACGTCCCTAACTGAGCTCATTATATTGAATTTAAATAGAATATTAAAATTTTGGTTTGATAAGTTTGTTACTTAGCTGCAAATCTGTCCAGAAGATGTCGCATCGTTACACGCGCACTACGGATGTTGGTTTTTTAATGTTCACTGGTTTATGTATTTTAAAACTGCCAATGCATTCTGATAAAGTTATGAGTGGATTATTATATATTTTATACTTGATGCGTTCACATTTTAGTTGCGGGCGCAGCCGACGGCGAGCTGAAATGCTCACATCCGCACTGTTGATATATATTGTTCTCACTGTTTTATCGAATTCACTTTTGTATACATTTTTATAAAATCTAGGCTCGTCAGCCTATGTATTCACCCGGCCCGGGGAGTGGTTTTAAGTTGACTGGTTGAGTTTCCTGCGCACCCTACGCGAAAGAATGCATTAATACGTGCAGACAGCGTGCGAGACTTGGCCGACTGTGTGCGCGGTTGAAAGCGCGGGCGCGCCCTCTTTGCAATATGCACATACCAAAGCCAATCCACACCCGTCTCGATGTTACAGTCTATTCACCATAATTTCTTAGTTGCAGATAATATTGAAAAGATTTCACTTATAAAACCCCATCGGTCTGTACGGTTACAAAACCCCTCAATGAGAGGTTTTATGCCGAAGCATAAAAACTCTCATTGACACTCTCATACTTTCTAAAGGGATCAGTCGAGATATGTCGCCACCACCCCCTTACTGTTTATAAAAAAAATTATAATAACTCACCCTTGGTCCGATGATGGTGACAGTACCTGCATGACCTTACTGGACTTCTACGAGATCCCAACACCATAAGGCCAATCAGGTGCTTTACGCTCCTGCTCTGACGCGCAGGCCAGTTCAGGACCGCTGTCACAACATCACCAAACACTGAAACAATAAATCAAAAATATCAAAATAGTGGCCTGATATAATCCCATACCCCTAACTGATCTGTTTCCCCTTAGCTATGTGCTGGTTTGTGTTAAGAAGCACTGGGTTTACTTTAACTCAACAAGAATTATACAGAAGTTCCATTCTCTTAATGCACTACCCTTACCTTTATAAACATTTTTCGATTCCAATCAGTAATAATTAATCCTTTCACATTAACAAGAAGAAATATAAATCTTTATACTAATGCAATAATACTTCCACAATATTTAAACACATTATCAAAATTTACTCAAATACAATTCATCTATATCTCCCCCTTTCTACAATTCGTAAACATTTTCTCTTTTATAGAAGAAGAAAAAGTTACTATTATTATTATTATTATTAACAGTAAGTGATCCGGCGCTGTTAATAATACTTATCCCCTTTACTCCTCCACACACACTATTTCTCCCCCTGAACTGTTGCGTTCAGTTGCCTCCACAAGGACTGAGGCAGAAGGATTGAGCACTTTTTTCTTTTCTCTCTCTCACATCCTTGCTTCAGCGTTACAAAAACTTCAGGGTAAGTACCCCTACTTTTATTCTTATGATATGCCCCTAAGGTCTACCACCCCTACTGAGGTGAAAATAGCCTGTGTTCAAAATAATCTTAGTTTCCCTTATTAAACCCCATTAAATTTCTAGGTTTGACCAATTTCAAAGGCAACCAACTGTGGTCAGTTTACAATAATTCTGCCCACAGCTGATTGTCATCCAAAACCACGATCTGGGTTGGTAAGGCCGAGATCACCCTAAATGTAGGGAATCGCAATGGTTTGACACCTAGTGTCATAACTGCCCCCAAAATCATAAAGCTTATACATATTTGCTAATACATATAAAATCCTCCTTATACAAAAAATAATATACATTACATTTTAATTAATTAATAACTTTAATTGTTAAACTTTTATTAATTAACCATCAATTATTTATCATTTACTCATCTACTATTTACTATTTATTTATCATTTAATTCTTCACAAAAAATTCAAATTTATTATTAACATTCATGTTACATTATATTTCATCTCTTATTACCTTTCTATTATGAATTTTCTACTTAACCCTTCGCATTTTGATCATTGATTAGTCTGGGTGACTCCTGTATTCACTATGATTCAATTGAATAGACATTTATATCTATAGCTTTACTCACCTTTCTTCCTACTAACAACCATTATTAACCACCAGATTTGCATATTATGACACCAATCTCTCAAGTATAAACCCCCTTCACTAATTCCACTTACCTCAATTTATTCTCCTCTTTGTACTAGGATGTGTGTTCCCAACCTGGCCATATACATTCCTAACCCTTTGCCCCCCACCAAATATCGGCAAACACTCCCTTAAACTACTCTATCACTTGCCACAACGCCGCACGCTGGTCTACTTGCCACGCCACACGCTGATCACTCCTTACACCACTACCCTTACTACAAAATATCACCATCAACCAATATATTTTCCATTCACCTTACTCACCTTCTCTACATATAATCACTAACACCACTGTGTCCCTAAAATATCTAATACTCTCTTTGTGTATTATTTTCTTCAAAATTCTTATTTCATCTAACACCCATTAACTTTAATTGACTAACTCAAATGCCTTTATTTTAATAATTATCACCCAAACCCTTTTACAACATTTCACCTTGATGTAACACTAGAAAATTCATCACTTCTCTCCTTATAATACTATACCTCAATTTGAACATATTATCTGTTTAATCATCTACTAACCATTACAGAATCTTAATTTCATAAAATCATTTAACTTCATTATCAAACTTTCTTTTGTACACCCTTAATTAAGTAATTAATTTTCCATTATTTAATTCAATTATTTAAAATTTCATCATTACTTTCATCACTTATTTAATCAAAACAAAAAATGTTACTTGTTATTATTAACTCAATTAAACTATAATTTACTGTTACATACATGGTTTACCTAAAAATATATGTAATACACAACATCAAGAATACACAAATACATTGACATTAATACACACAAAAAATATACAATCCAACTTATTATTTTATCACTGACCAAAATCAGTTCATAAACAGTCCATTTCAAAACCACTGTTCACATAATTAAATGTTCATAACACAATAAACACTCTATCTCCATCATTGAACAACAATCGAATCTTAGGTCTATACAACTTATTTTTTTATTAAATATATGATATTATTATTATCAATATAATATTTATTTAAATTACTATTATATTCTTCCACAAGGTCGTTTGAATTAATAGGCTTATTCCATATCAATTTATCATATACCATGTCATCATCGGGTATTGTCCTGTCTCCCTTAGTATTATCTGTCATAATCATGTAAGTTATAAAGTCATTACTATCGTCATCATAATTATCTACTACAACACCCGTTATTTCATAAGGTAAGTACTCGTTATTATTATTAATTCTCTCTCTACCTAACCTCTCCACAAACACTCCATAGTTTCTATTTACTTTAAAAACCTCTATCTCTCTCTTTCTCTCACAATACCACTCTCTCTCAATATATTTCTCACCATAACACCAAGCTACACTCTCTCTCTCAAAATATGCAGGGGTCACTAACTCACAATTACTGCACCACCGATGAAGTGCACTAAAAACCCAGGGAACTCTATTTGTAGACATATCGTCTCCCAAATATATACTGAAGGAACTCTCGTCCTTCTTAAACACACGTGAAGCATTTACTTCACCCCCAACTACAATATCAAAGGAAAATTTTACCCCCTGCAATCCTTTTAACTGTAAATTCTTTATACACTCTCTCTCTGACTCAATACACTCTAACATCTCATTACACTCCCAATATTCTCATCAACATTTTCTAACACCATATTTTTATTTATATTGTCATAATTATCAATACCACTTACCTTATTATGCAAATTATCATTGCTACTCACCTTGTTAATTAGCACCTCATTTGCACTTAAACTAACCTCTTTCTGATTTTCACTTGTATTCACCTCGTGTTTTATCTTCACAGCACTTAAACTAGCACTATTTTCTGTAAATGTATCATTATTACTACCTCCACTATTCTCTACCCCCTTTCTATTCTCGTAATTCTCGTCTACTTTATTCTTTGGTCTATCGAACTTCTCAATTACTAACGCGACTATTTTTTCTTTCGTTTTATCGAAACGTGCATGCATTTCATTTATTTGTTTGCTAAAATTAAAATTTTGCTGTTTTATCTCCCCCCTCATCAACTTTATCTCATTATTTTGCATCTCAAATTTATCATTCATTTTAGTGTCACTAACGTCAAGTCTAGCATTTATTTTATCATATTTAACATTGGAATCATTTTGTTGTTCATTGTTCTGTTCTTTCAATTCGTTAAATTTTTCATCAAATTTAGCACTCTGTATATTAAAAAGTGTTTGCATAATTTTCATTATCTCATTCTCGTCAGTCCTTTTAGTCGGGACTGGCGTTGAGTGAACACTCTCACTCATGATTTGCGATTCAGTTACACTTGTCTGGCTTTCATTTGCACTGTCAGTGGTGCTGACATTTTCCTTATTGTCTGCCATTTTTGAAAAAAAAAATTTTGTTTAAATATATTTCTTTCAAAACTTTATCCTGTAATATTACACAACCTTATTATATATAAAAAAATATTCTATTTAAACTATTTACCCTACCACATGTAGTCACAACATAACCTTATCTTTACGTCTTATATACCCTTTCGACACCCACTCTGTTTCTGATTTCTGGCTTATTTTATATAAAAATTTTATAAAGTCTGTAGTTCGGGCTGCCATTTGTTAACAAACTCCACTTTTGCTACTTATTATTTATTAATAATAATGCTTCATATTTATGTACTTACCACTATTAACTTCTTACTAGGGTCCTAAGGTTTGTTCTTAAGCGAGGCCAGAAACAGTGTGGGGGTATGAAATAAAGACTCTAACGACATGTATGGTGAAAAGAAAACTTTTGTTTTAATTTTTCTAAAATTATCATTCTTCACAGTTACACCATTGCAATGGAATCTTATACCTACAACAAGACAGCGGCTGTACACTTCCGCTTAATTAATTATTTATTAACTTTCATTTTTAAATTCTGTAAGTGTCTCGACACAAAGTCATTTTAAATATTCTGCATTTAGATTTGATTTGATTTACTATGTTTCTAAAAAGAACACAAACATTAACCTTTATTAACAAACCACCCATAGTTACATGCGATTCCATTTAGGAAACAAAGCACATTGCTATTCGCCATGATGCGTAGTTATTGAATCAAATTAAATTTTCTTTCCCATTTATAATTTTATAAACATAATCCCACCAAAATATAAACATAATCAATCATGTCTTAAATTATAGAATTATATATTATAACCAAACTCGTGTCTCGTGTTCATTCGTATACCTCTGTAAAATATAACACTGTGTCTAAGTGTACAAGTGTGTCTGTGTTTCTTACCACTGCGTCCTCGCACGGCGATGTAATTCACGATGTTTGGACCCGTAGCGAACGTACTGGGGGACCAGGTATCGTGGTTCCCGATTTGAGGTTCAAACGTAGTGGATAATCTCCCGGTGGTGCCAAATTGTTTATATAAAACAATTAAAATGGTTTACTTATCAATGTTCTATTTGAACGAGGCGACGAATTCAATCCATCCCGCCTTTTCTCGATTTTGTGTCAATCGAGATAGCAGTTGTAGGATTCGCTACTCGAGCGCTAGACGTCGCCTTGGAAACCTTCGCTATACATTATATTTTTAAACATACACTTTGCTAATGGAAATAAGACACGATTTAACACACACAGTATAAATTTATTATTAATTTGAAGTTAATATTTTATAGACACAAGTTGTAATTAATTTTTCATATACAATTCTGCACCAGATAATTCTTTATAAGACTCTCACTCAAGGTTAAACGATCGACTTTTGAATACAAATAAACAGTAATGGCGTTATATTTCGCCGATCAACAAATATTTTGGTCGATGTTTGTGGGTTGTTTGGATCACGTTAAAAGGTTCAGATGCAGTTACAACATTAAAAATACACAACCTTACAATGTTTTTTCCTTATGTAGGATAATGTGTAGTGGTAATTGTTTTGTTTAAGTGTCATACAAGATGTTTATAATTCGTACATAAATATGAGGTTAGTTCTATAGTTAATAAGTTTTTCAGTGATATAAATTTATGGATCAATCCTTGTAAGAGAATAAAAATGATTTAGTGGTATTCAACATACATTGAGAAATGGTCAAAGTGCGTTTATTTTTTGGAAGTTGAAATAATTTAACTGATACTTAACAGCATTGCAGTACGGTGTTATTCGGGATGACGAGAAGGAAAGATTATGGCATCAGTATTGTGCAGCGTTCTTTATTCAGGCTTCGGCATCTTTTTCAAAGTTGGTTTGGACTTATTTTGATATTTCATATTGATTTAAATATCTTCTCCCTCTGGAAATGGTATTCTGCATCCATCAGACTTCTGTACTCTCAGTTTCTACACTTTGTTTCCTTCTAATATGTTTAAACATTAAAAGGTGTTGTACAGACAATTCGCGTCTGGCTTGCGATAGCGTCACTTTTCAAGTAAGTCTATTTAACAGTAATTACCTCGTTAAACGGCTGTTTCCATGGTTACGTGTTTACTCTCATTGGGTGAGCTCAACGTGAACACATTGTTATCAATTTTCGAATTTCTTTCAAATCTTCTCATATCTTCGGACTTTCTTCCTCCTCTTACCTTCCTTCTGAGTTATTATCTAAATGCACTGTCATTTATATTTTCTCGCAAAGATTATTTTGGTACCCCACAATATTGGGTTTTATCAAGTTTTCTAAGTTTAAAATTAATTCCATACTTACTAATTACATTTCTTTGTTTATATAATTCCTTAATTTAATATTTGATTTTTAATAATAACTACTATTCATCCTTGATGAATTAGTCACCTTGGATTTGTCCATTACATGGTGATTTTTGTACAATCAGTAATTGTTTATGTTTGACCGTTAGGCCTGTTTCACATTTAAGTAGCCATTACTGGGTTTTTGTGGCTTCATACACAACATATTTCATTTAGTCCCAAATTGTTATTTTGCATTTGTAATTATGTTTAATGTATCTGGATGTGTTTTAATTAGTAACAACTGTTATTCAACCTTACTTACTAATTATTTGCTATTCATTTCCAATATAAAATAAAACATCTAGGCCTATGGTCTGTATAACTCTTACAGCCATATCCATTTCATAACTAACAGTTTATGTAATTCATTATTTCTTATTTGTTGTTCTGGTGCTAAACAATCTCACCTCTATTGAACTTTTTCCATTAAACTCCCCTTATAACATGGGTATTAAATTAATGTTAACACAAACTTATTTTCTAATGCTTTTTTTCTCTCCCTTCCATGTTAACACCATCTAATTACTTTTCCTTGTGAAACACACCTTTAAACTTTTACAATACATTTTTAAGTTCTAACAATATTATTTACTAGTCATTACAGTGAATATCACTACTTAGTGTTCATTATTCACTGATTAAATGTTCTATCCTAAATACTATTCATTGCAACTTGTTAAATGTTATTGTTCACTCTTAAAACTAAAACATATTGGTCACTCTTAAAACTAAAACATAAGTAATTTTACTAAGTCTTTACCTTTGCCTACTCTCCTCTTACTATTTATATGATAGACAATATTTGTAGTTATTGTTCACTAGCACTTTCTTAAGTTATTTAGTGTTCATTATAATTTATTTAATGTTTCTTTAGTATCATATCACTCTAGTATAAATCACTTTCACTAATTCAACTTCCATTTATTTCTCATCATTTTATTCTCTTTCTCTACACACTATCTATATAACATTATTAATATTGTGTCTTTCTTAGTTAACAAATTACATATATCCCTAACTCTTTTGGTTAGTGTATTTGTATACATTGTTTCATATTACTGACGGTTCATAATGGTCATTTTATCAATACTAACATTCATTAATAGTTTTGGTTTTTGACCGAATTTCATTGTCTTAATTATTTTGGGTTACACTATTTCTCCCTTCTCTATTTTCCATTACTTGTCTAGTTTTCTTGATGCGTTTCATCTTGTTTTCTTCCTCATGGGTTTGTTCTCTCTTGGTTTTCATTCTTCTTCTCCTTCATTCGTCTTGTTCTCTTTATTTTGATTTCTTAACTGGCCAATCTCTGGGGTTGGGTCAATGTCGTTTGTCTGTCAGTCTATTATTTTAGTTTCTTTATTAATCACTTTCGGTTTATTACACCTCCTCCTTCCATGATAATTACCTTTTATTTATTTTTTACTATCCACATAATTTATTTATTCAAACATAATATCATTTAGCATTTTTTATACATACTTATTGTTATCAAAATTTATCTGAATTTGGTGATGTTATATAATTCTCTCCCACCAAAATTGATCATTTTATAAAACGTGATTCTAAGTTTGATGAAATTATCAATTGTATTGTATCATTTTCTTCTCAAACTCTCCTGCTTCTTACTCGATTTTTATGCTTAATTCTGTATCTTTTATTTCCTATCTTCTGATTCTCTTCTTCATTTTTTCTTATTACGAACTGGCTTATTGATTTTTTATTATAAATTATTCCCTATAAATCTTATTTTCCCTAACTATCTTTACTCTGTAGTTGCAATCGATTCGGATGGGCTCTATTGGCTTACCTAACTCCGTCGTTCAACACTACTCTTATTCTGAGATCAGGGGAACATCATCCCTGCTCAGTAAAATGATTGCTGGACTTATTCAACAGTCAATCTCAATTAATGAATCTTAAATATAGTCCTCTCGTGACTCAACATAATAATAATAATCATAACATTTGTTGGGAATCTTTTACCTTTGTACTTCATTATTGCTCAGTTCGGGTCATACATTTTTTTAACTTTCTTCATATATACTACTTGATAATACTTGAAGCATTGCTTTTTATTGATACAATTCACATTTTATTCATTTTTAATTACTTTTTGTTTCATCTCAATTCATATTACAACTCTTAGAATGTTTATTTTATTTATTTCGTTTTTTGATCATTGGTTTTCTTAATCTTACTTCCATTTCTTTCTAAATAGTATTGGAAGTTGGTCATTTTGATTGATATTATTTTTTTTCATAACTTTTTAAATATCATAGTAAGTTATTGTTTCTAACTAGGTAGGAATGTTTTTAGCTCATTCCTTTATATTATGTTTTGCTTTTTTGTGCCTTACATTTTGGCTAAAGATTATTGTAACTTAATCTTATTTTGTTAGGAATGTTTTGTAACTTCACTCCATTATTATTAATTTTTTATTCAAAGATTATAGTAAGTTATTGTTTCTTACTTTATGTGTATTCTTGGTAATTTTATTTCTCCATTTTTATGATTGGTCTAAAATATTCTCGAAATATCTGTGTAAGCTGTCCTTACATCACCTTTTGAATTTTGAAATTCATTTTTTATATATATTTTTTCATTATTATTTATCAGTAAACTTACTTGCTGAGATTATTCTTTCTTTTTATTCCAACTAACTTGGTTGGCTTTTTTAAATTGAATTCTTTTCAGTTAATTTTGATCGTCATAGTATTTTTTAAATTACTTAGATAGGTTATCATGAATTCAGTCCCCTTTCGGTGTTTTTCTATGCATTCCATCTGTCTGGGTACAGTATTTCATCCTGGTCCTCTGCTAAAATATGGTTTATCCGATATACTCGAGGTTCTCCGTTGTTACTTGCTCGATTATGCGGTAATGCACTACCAGAATTCTCATTGTTATTATTGTTTCGGTTAGCGTTCAGCTCCTGTTGATTGTACCGGTCATCCGCGTTGTTCCTGTGATCTTCTTCGAATGGGTGACTTCTTGTATTGGGTACCTGGTTAGAGTACGTTCGTCGATAGTTAGATGAGGGATAGTTTCTTCTTGGACTCCGTTGTCTTTGTCCCCTCATGTAACTTACCTGTGGCCGGTATCCTGGATTATTGTTATGATTATTGTTGTTGTTTCCAGGGCGATAATTGTTGTTGTAACCATTTGATGGAAAGTTACCCCTGTGGTTGTTCCTGAAGTTGTTATTATTATTGTTTCCACTTCTGTTAAAATTTCTGGGCGCGTTATTGCCCCGTGTGTTCCCTTGGTAATTGTTAGGGTTGTTTACCGGTGGCTTATTATCTCCCTGTTGATTCGGTGACAATTGTCCCTCATTGGTTCTATTATTCCTGAAACTGTACCCTTTATTTTTCCTGTACTGCCACTCGTGTTCATGGCTTTCCAATAAGCTAGCCCTATCTTGGATGGTCTTTACCTGGCTGTACATCCGTGCCTTTTGGATGGCGTCATCGTAGTGGTAAGATAACTGTATTACCAGACACTCTTCGGGTATACGTGGTTCCAAATTCCTGGCCATGCAGATTTTTCCCAAGAAGTAGGAGGTAAGGGATTGTCCGTTTTGGTTTTCATACCTTCCATTGCTCAGGTTATTGCGGACCATGTTCTGGGTTGATTCAGACCAGTATTTAGCCTTGAACTGAGTCTTAAAGTCTTGAAGGTTTTGGATGTCTGGTCAGGTGGCAGTCCACCAGTTGTCATAGGTCTCCTTGAACATTTCGTCCAGCATTCCTCTTATTACTGTCCACCGGGTCTCTCGATTTTTGATGATTAGCTCTTCTACCCTTTTCAAGAACTCAATAGGGTTCCTTTTATAATTACGGAAATTAATAGTATCTCTGTTGTCTGTGTTCATGACATGATTATTATTACATGGTCGGTCACGCCAGGCGTCCACTTCTTCCCGTAATGACTTCTATTCTGCGCATTTCGTCAATCCTTTGTTGGTTTTTGTCGACTTTGCTGTCTATTTTATTTAAGTTGCTGTAAACTCCTTCCATTCATTCTCCCAAATCTGTTCGTACAGCTGCTGCCTCTTTCTGGTTTTCTTCCCGGACTTGGTGTATGTCCTGGTCTATCTGGGTACATCTTCTGACTGTTTCTTCATGGTCTTCCTCAATTCTTCTTCTATTCTCTCCTTCGAGACGGTTCATTTTATTGAGTACTTCCTCGCGGACTCCACAAACATTTTCGTTGGTCTTCTCTAGCTTCTCTGTCTCCTCTAATTTTTCATTGATTTCCGTTACCAGCTGTTTTGCTTCTTCTCGGTACTCCATTAATTGGTATGCCATTTGCAGCTTCATTTCTTCTTTATTTTTCTCGTGGTCCTTCTTCAGCTGTTCCCTCAATTCTTCCTTCAATTCTTCGTTTCTTTGCTGAATTTCCTCCATCAATCGTTGTTGTAATGTTTCATTATTCTTGTTAATGGTTTGTCTCAATTCTTCCTTCTGTTTCTGAAAATTGTCCTCCTGTTTTTTTAAAATTTTCACTTGTTTCTTTCTTCATTCCGTCAAATTTATTGGTCATCTCCTTCAAACTCTCTTCATTCTTGTCGAATTTATTGTTCATCTCCTTCAAATTATTATTCATCATTTCCATTAATTTTAGTATGTTTGGGTCTCCTCTAAATTCTCCCTTGTCGCCCGCCTGTAACTCCATTTCTTCGTCTTGGGTTGGTTCTATTGTGGTTATTGCTGTCTCCACTTCTTCAATCGGTGTTCCTTCCTCTTCTTCCCCTCTGTTTTCTTCCATCTCCTTCTCCTTCGCCAACTTTTTCCCTAAACCTCTTGTGTGCATCCTGATCTCCTTTCGTGACCGCCGCTAGAACTTCGTATCTTCCTTTTTTCAAGCTCCACCGGTTGGTCGCCAATTTATAACGTATAGAAGAGGTCGCTACTGTTCACTCGTATAGTATACCTCTGTAAAATATAACAGTGTGTCTGTGTTTCTTACCACTGCGTCCTCGCACGGCGATGTAATTCACGATATTTGGGACCGTAGCGAACGTACTGGGGGACCAGGTATCGTGGTTCCCGATTTGAGGTTCAAACGTAGTGGATAATCTCCGGGTGGTGCCAAATTGTTTATATAAAGTGTGGAAATCTTGCACTAACGTGAGTTAGCACTGATCAATGATCTTTGCAAATTTAGTTAATTGCTTCTATTAACCCTTGATACAGCGTATGGGAAACTCATAGCTAATATCAAGGACTGCTGTCACCTTAAAGAAGAAATTGTTCTGACACAAAAAACTCGCACAGAGAGTATGTCTTCACGAGATGAGTTCTAGAAGCGGAGTGACCGATGTTCATAAGACCAGAGACGAACCCAAATGAAAATGGGAGTTCCTGATTGGTTGAAATTAGCAGCACATGATAGATATTCATAAAGATCAGCTTCAGATCATGTACGACTCCGCTAGAATTTGCAGAAACTGATTAAGATTTTATCTAAAAATGTTATGATTTACTTGAAGATAACGTGATTATAGAAAAGTGAATTCAGTTTAAAAAAACAAAGTAAATTTGTATGTTTTGAGCCTCTGACATTCAAAAAAATGTAGTGCTAAGTATGGACGCACATGCTGTCCAAGTTTCATTCCGAAATGTTAATATAAGAGTTATTCAGGAAAATACGAATAACATGCACACTCACACACTAAATTGCATTATACATAAACGAGAATAAATTTATGGGCATTTTGATATATATCATGTAACTAACCATCTCTAATTTCACAACTTATAGCTAATTAACATAAAACGAACAAAAACAATTTTAAACCTATCTATTAACATCATAAAATGTGTAACACTCATTTATTATGGCTTTTTACTGTGTTCTATTGCAGTATATATACTGCGATGTACAAGGTCGCAAGAAAAGTAGCTGATAATTAGATAATGGAATGTTTCGGATTTATTGAAGATTTTCATTAAATTTTTTCAATTGCGAAGTATTTTACTAATATTTATGATAACACAAAGTAAATTAATTGTTTCTAATACAAATAAATTAATCATTCTGTACAAAACAAAATTAATTACTGCTTCTGTTGCAAAATAAAATTAACCGTTTCTTCTACAAAATAAAATAATCAACAGTTTCTGTTGATGTATTCTTTAAATTTAAAGTAATTATTTCTTACATTCAAATTACATAAATTGTAATTCGTACTAGTTGGTGTGTATCTTTTAGTTTATAATTTTTTTTATTAATTGATTTTATATAAATGATTTCCACTTGCCTTGCTTGATGAACGATTACATCCTCTTGTTCCTGTAAGTGTCAACAATGTTTCAGGTAGACATTCAGGATTACTGCTGTTCCTCCTGTTGTTCCTTCAGGATCTCCTGCGTTCCAGCTCTCAGGGTCATTTCTGGGTTGGGTACTTTGCAAGCAGTGCTGAATTACTAATGATTAAGTATTTATTTGGCTCCAGCTAACTTGACATGTTCATAAATGCCTAAGCAGACAATCTTGGACTATACCATACTAGCACTCGAGATTTAAGTCAGTTGCGAACTTTACTACAGGCACTCATCACTCTTGGTAGACCTATTGTCGTAAATCAGAGGTAACGATTGCATGTTATTAAGTTCAACGAGACTGCTGTTTCTGCGATCTAAGCTAAACTGACTTTACATCCCATCACGGATAAACCGACTGCTGTATTAGCCAATTTCATTAGTCAAAACATTCCCTCACTCTTATGGCTACAGTCCAGATAACATTCTTCAAGTAAAATATTGTATATTAACAATGTAGAATGTGCAAATAAAACTGTTATAATTTTATTGCTTTCTTTTTGGGTCATAAAACCTTTTTTTATGAAAAACTCATATTTCATTCTGTAAATTATTAACAAATGTTATTACCATGTAGGTCTTTATTTTATGCACATTTTGGTGTAAGGCTTATGCCGGGCATTTGATTTACACAAAAGTTATTTAATTTAATCCGTTTTTCATTATTATTTTGTAACATAGTTATTCACACGCACACTGCCAAATGCCTATGCATATGTTAAAATCAACGTAATCTACACCCCGCCTGGGTTAAAAAAAATTTGTTTCTTCACACAGTAATAAAAAAAATTTTCTTTAATCAATGTAAAATTCCTTCTAAAATAATTAAAATATTTTAACAACACAACTAACAAGTCAAAAAAGGGTTGAAGCTGGCATTAGAAGATGGCTGTTATACGACATGAAGATTGAATACAATAAAAGAGACGTTTGTAATATTTACCTTAAGTTTATACATACAGAATTATTACGTAGATTGCATAATATAGAATTTGACTTGCTAGACCTTAAAGTGCGAATTGATGTTCAAAGAATTATTCATAATAAATACTTAAATCAGTTACGTAAGTTAAACAAGTTGAAAATGTTTAAGGTTAGTAATAGCGGTAATTATTATAATAATAGACAATGCGGGCATAATAACAAATTTTCTAACCATATATTTTATCGTTTTATGAATTTGACCAACATAACCTTTAATAGTTTTGAAACTAAACTGATCGAAAAGGGTTTCAAATATAATATACAACCGTCAAATTATAAAAAGGAGTTTGAAATTTTAGGTGTGGATTGTGAGTTAGCTTGTAATAAGTACAATAAATTTCATGCAAATTCCGAATCAATACCATTGAACAAATACATTGTAGCGAATAAATTAACTTCTCTTTATGCTAAACAAATTAAGACTCCACTATTTAACAATAAAAATAGACTAGCTATCAATTCAATTAAGAGAAAATCTATAGTTAATAATATAATATTTACCCACGCTGACAAGGGCAATACTGTTATTGCTATCGACAAAGGCGAATATCTAAACAAGACACTTGAATGTTTGAACTCTTTTGAACCTATTGATATTAACCCGACTTTTAAATTTCAAATAGATGTTAAACAGGCTATAAAGAATTGTTCTTTCTTTGATAATAGAGATTTGGATTTTTGTCAGTAATGAATCCTCAGCCACCAAAGCTTTACTCTTTTATTAAATTGCATAAGGATAACCATCCGATTAGACCAGTGGTATCATATGTAACTGCTCCTTCTGTTAAATTATCTAAAAGACTAATTAAGATTATACAAACACAATGAAAATTTCAATCAACACATAGTATTAAAAATTCACTAGACTTAATTAACAGAATTAAAGATTCACATATCCCAGACAAAGCTATTTTATTATCATTTGATGTAAAAAATTTGTTTCCGAGTATTCCACCGACTGATGTAATAGATATTGTAGAAAAACTATTAACTGAAAATTGTAATAACCCCTTTATGAGAGAGGATATCTTGAATTTACTGAAGGTTTGCCTTAATCAAAACTACTTTGAATTTAATGGAAAGATCTACATTGGCAAAGAAGGGCTTGCAATGGGTAACCCACTTAGCCCTTTAGCAGCTGAAATCTTTATGGACTACATAGAAACTAAAATTAGAGCACACCCTTATTTCAAATTGTTTATTTTTTGGTATAGATATGTGGACGATATTTTAGCAATTTTTCTAGGTATACGTAGACAATTACAGATCTTTCTTAATTTTATTAACAATTTACACAAAAATATTAGCTTTACCATAGAATTAGAAGATAACAATAGCATAAATTTTTTAGACCTTACAATAACAAAATGCAATAGTAAATTAGACTTCGGTATTTTTCATAAGCCTACACATACAGATATGACAATACACATTACTTCCACACATCCATACTCACATAAATTGGCTGCTTTTCACAGTTTTATCCACAGACTATTGAGTATTCCGTTATCAGACTCAAATTTCCAATAAGAACTTAACATTATTAAACAAATAGCTGTCAACAATGGTTACCAACCTAGCCTCATAGATCACTTGTTAAACAAAAAATTTTATTCACAAGCTTTAAAACTAGTTTACCCTCCCTCAACACAGATTAAAATATATCACACTCTCACTTACATAGGTTCTGCTTCTGATAATATTGGTAAATATTTCACACAAAAGAATATAAATATAGCTTTTAAGACGCAGTCTTCATTGGGGAAATATATTAAAAATAATAACAGTAAAACAGATAAACTGCAAAAGTCTGGTGTATACAAATTATCTTGTGGGTCTTGTAATAAAGTCTATATTGGACAAACAGGCAGATCTTTCGAAAAAAGAATGTATGGTCACAATTATAGTTTTAGATATAAGGATGGCAAATCAAATTATGCAAATCACTTGTTAGAAAAAGATCATACAGTAGAACTTGGCTAATTCGAACGTGCATAATTCGAATTCGTGGATAATTCAAATTCGTGGATAATTCGAACTTTTACCGTGGTCCCTTGAATATCCTATGTAAAACCATGCAAAAACATCGTCTGTAATTCGAACTTTTTTTGGTTAATTCGAAATAAAAATTTTGCTCTAACTACAAAAAATCGCCTGCTGTATGGGCTAGACCACGTAACAATAGAGACACGATTGGAAACAGACAGGCAGGCATCGCCCTTTGTGAACAGACACTTGTCTTTTGTGTCAAATTCGTGGAATTGCCGTCAGTATCTGGTGATGACACATGACTGGCTCGTGTAATGGTACCGTCCGCCATTGTCCCTTGTTCCACACCTCGTCAGTCAGCCACCCTCACTGTTGCTTTCAGTTCAGTCTGCCTGCATTCGTGGAAGTGTTAAGTCTTTTTGAGTTTCTACTGTGCGAGCTGTGTCCTGTAGTGAGAGACCGTTCCTTTCTTTATACAGTACTGTATATACAGACTGGTGTGTTTTAGTGACACTTATTGTGCAGTTTTATTGTGTTGTGTGTTCATCATGGCCCTTTCAAAACCAACACAGACCCAATACAAATCATTGACATTTGCCGAAAAAGTTGCCGTTATACGGGAAGTGGAAAAGGGACAAAAAAAGAAATCTGAACTTGCCAAGGAATTCGGGATACCGCCAAATACGCTGTCAACGTATCTAAAAAATAAAGAGAAGATTTTGAATAGTGTGTGTAAAGCCAACGACAAAGATAGGAAAAGAGCGCGAGGACCAGAAAATCCTGACGTGGATGAATGTGTAGTGAAGTGGTTTAAGCAAGCAAGGGACAAAAAAATTCCAGTCAGTGGGCCCCTCGTCAGAGCCAAAGCTGAGGAATTCGCATCTAGCTTAGGGAAAATTGATTTTAAGGCCAGCACTAGTTGGCTCGATGGTTTTAAAGAAAGGAATGGCGTGTCTTTCAAAACTGTTTGTGGGGAAAGTGGATCTGTTGACGTTGAAGCTGCAAATTCATGGAAAGACGATTTGTTGCAAATGATTTCTGATAGAGATGCTAAAGACATTTTTAACGTAGACGAGACGGGCTTATTCTTCAAATGCACCCCCGACAAAACACTTGCTTTTAAAGGAGAAAGTTGTAGTGGCGGCAAACACAGCAAGGAGCGCATAACACTTTTAATCGGAGCAAACATGGATGGCTCGGAAAAACTGCCTTTGCTAATGATAGGGAAGTCAGCCAACCCATATTGTTTCAAAAATGTAAAAACGAAACCAGTTGAATATGAATCAAACAATAAAGCTTGGATGACAGGTGAAATTTCCAAAAGATGGCTTTTGAAAATCAACAGGAAATTTTGGAATCAAAACAGAAGAATCGTCTTGTTTATTGACAACTGTACAGCGCACAACACTATTCCTGTGATGAAAAATGTAAAGGTTGTGTTTTTCCCTCCAAACATGACTTCAGTAGTTCAACCTATGGACCAAGGTGTAATAAAAAATTTTAAGCATTTCTACAGACGGCTTGTGGTCCAAAACATTCTGTCAGGTGCTTATTTAGATGAGCACGAAAATATCAAGATTAACATCCTTCAAGCTGCCTGCATGTGCAACAGTGCTTGGAACCAAGTTACGCAAAAAACAATTGCTAATTGTTTTCGTAAAGGTGGTTTCTGCCACATTGAAGGTGAAGAGGAGAATAAAGCTGCTAGAGAAGTCGTACCCACTACGGATAACTGGGAAGATGTTGGACTTGATGCAGGCATTCATTACGAATAGTTTGTAAACATGGATGAAGACTTGGCGGTGTGCGGTGAACAGACAGATGCGGAGATCGTGGCTGATGTTATGAACAAAAGAAAAGATGGTACATCTTCAGATGAAGAAGGGGACCAGCTAGAACTTCCAGAGATACCGATTCCAACGGCTTCACAGGCATCAAATTACATTCAAGACTTGAGACAGTTTGTTGAAGGAAGCAGAACGTAAGTGACGCTATTTTCCAAGCACTTAATAAACTTGAAGAGTTTACTACAACTCAGTGTATTAACTGCAAAATGCAATCAAAAGTTTCTAGCTTTTTTAAAAAACTGTAAATGCTATATTTTGTACTGAAACATGTTTATACGTTTGTAATACATATGTCTAAGGAAATTGTTTAATAAAATAACATATTGCTTTACTGAATTTCGGTTTTTGATTTGATTTTTCTACCGTTATTAAAGTTTTCCTAATTCGAATTTTTGGATAATTCGAATTTTTTACTGGTCCCTTCAGCTTCGAATTAGCCAAGTTCTACTGTAGTTATAATGACAATTTTGAAATTTTACATTTATCTGATAAAGGTCCAAAGCTTGATTTATTAGAAACCCTTGAAATTAATAAACACAAATATTTAAATGTATTATTAAATGATCAGTTAGATTTAAATAGCTCGCCTCTGCTTAATTTGTATAAATACATTTGGTTATGTTATGTTATATGTTTGTGTAATGTGTATTAAATCTTATTGACACGAGATTACTACTGCTCTCTATACAATAGCACTTGCATTATATTTTATATTCTGTATTATATTGCACGAAAATTAGTCAGCTTACACCATCTGATGAAGGCACTGTGCTGCCGAAACAGCTGTCATGGATTTATAATTTTAATAAATGACAAGTGAAAATCACTAAAACTATTTTATGGTTTTATTTATTACTAATTTACAAAGAGCGATAAGAATCCTGTTTAACCATAAGAATCGCATACTTTACTTATGTCATATACTATTATTGCAAAAGAATTTTAATTTGATATTTCATGAAGGAATCCATTTGTTTGGGTTGACTATGTTAGTTGTGTTGTTAAAATATTTTAATTATTTTAGAAGGAATTTTACACTGATTAAAGAAATTTTTTTATTACTGTGTGAAGAAACAAATTTTTTTTAACCCAGGCGGGGTGTAGATTACGTTGATTTTAACATATGCATAGGCATTTGGCAGTGTGCATGTGAATAACTATGTTACAAAATAATAATGAAAAACGGATTAAATTAAATAACTTTTGTGTAAATCAAATGCCCGACATAAGCCTTACACCAAAATGTGCATAAAATAAAGACCTACATGGTAATAACATTTGTTAATAATTTACAGAATGAAATATTAATTTTTCATAAAAAAAGGTTTTATGACCCAAAAAGAAAGCAATAAAATTATAACAGTTTTATTTGCACATTCTACATTGTTAATATACAATATTTTACTTGAAGAATGTTATCTGGACTGTAGCCATAAGAGTGAGGGAATGTTTTGACTAATGAAATTGGCTAATACAGCAGTCGGTTTATCCGTGATGGGATGTAAAGTCAGTTTAGCTTAGATCGCAGAAACAGCGGTCTCGTTGAACTTAATAACATGCAATCGTTACCTCTGATTTACGACAATAGGTCTACCAAGAGTGATGAGTGCCTGTAGTAAAGTTCGCAACTGACTTAAATCTCGAGTGCTAGTATGGTATAGTCCAAGATTGTCTGCTTAGGCATTTATGAACATGTCAAGTTAGCTGGAGCCAAATAAATACTTAATCATTAGTAATTCAGCACTGCTTGCAAAGTACCCAACCCAGAAATGACCCTGAGAGCTGGAACGCAGGAGATCCTGAAGGAACAACAGGAGGAACAGCAGTAATCCTGAATGTCTACCTGAAACATTGTTGACACTTACAGGAACAAGAGGATGTAATCGTTCATCAAGCAAGGCAAGTGGAAATCATTTATATAAAATCAATTAATAAAAAAAATTATAAACTAAAAGATACACACCAACTAGTACGAATTACAATTTATGTAATTTGAATGTAAGAAATAATTACTTTAAATTTAAAGAATACATCAACAGAAACTGTTGATTATTTTATTTTGTAGAAGAAACGGTTAATTTTATTTTGCAACAGAAGCAGTAATTAATTTTGTTTTGTACAGAATGATTAATTTATTTGTATTAGAAACAATTAATTTACTTTGTGTTATCATAAATATTAGTAAAATACTTCCCAATTGAAAAAATTTAATGAAAATCTTCAATAAATCCGAAACATTCCATTATCTAATTATCAGCTACTTACTGTATGCGACCTTGTACATCGCAGTATATATACTGCAATAGAACACAGTAAAAAGCCATAATAAATGAGTGTTACACATTTTATGATGTTAATAGATAGGTTTAAAATTGTTTTTGTTCGTTTTATGTTAATTAGCTATAAGTTGTGAAATTAGAGATGGTTAGTTACATGATATATATCAAAATGCCCATAAATTTATTCTCGTTTATGTATAATGCAATTTAGTGTGTGAGTGTGCATGTTATTCGTATTTTCCTGAATAATTCTTATATTAACATTTCGGAATGAAACTTGGACAGCATGTGCGTCCATACTTAGCACTACATTTTTTGAATGTCAGAGGCTCAAAACATACAAATTTACTTTGTTTTTTTAAACTGAATTCACTTTTCTATAATCACGTTATCTTCAAGTAAATCATAACATTTTTAGATAAAATCTTTATCAGTTTCTGCAAATTCTAGCGGAGTCACACATGATCTGAAGCTGATCTTTGTGAATATCTATCATGTGCTGCTAATTTCAACCAATCAGGAACTCCCATTTTCATTTGGGTTCGTCTCTGGTCTTATGAACATCGGTCACTCCGCTTCTAGAACTCATCTCGTGAAGGCATACTCTCTGTGCGAGTTTTTTGTGTCAGAACAATTTCTTCTTTAAGGTGACAGCAGTCCTTGATATTAGCTATGAGTTTCCCATACGCTGTATCAAGGGTAAATAGAAGCAATTAACTAAATTTGCAAAGATCATTGATCACTGCTAACTCACGTTAGTGCAAGATTTCCACACAGGTCAGTAGTATTCGACAGAATACTCGTGTATTAATGCGTGAACACTTCAAGATAGCTGGATGGTGTTAGTCCAATACACCATATCTTTTATAAATTAACCCACTGTTATAAACCTAAGATTATCAATATAAACAATTATGGGCAGATAAACGGCGTGCACATGTGTATATTGTACTGATATATTTTCTTTATGCCCCAAGTTGTTGGTGCCATTTAATGTACTGATATTTTATTTCTTAGTTATTTTTGTTTCCGTCTGCTATAGTAATTGCCCCTTTATTTGGGCGATCAGTACACATTGTCTATATATTTTAGTATTTTTTTTTTAATATTTGAAATGTTGTTTATGTTAAACATATGTTCATGAAAACTCTATCTCAGGGTAGACAACTAATCTTTCTATTTATATTATTTAATCTTGGAAATAATTAATTACTTTCTTTAATCACTACCAAATAACGTTAGTTCATAAATTTTGAAGAAATAACAATGGAATAATATTGCAACGATACAGCCATATGCTGTATTAGGCATTGATTTGAATAAATATACAATTTGTAGAATTATTATAAGTTAAGGGTAAATGGACAGGTCTGAGATTGTAAAAATATTTCACTGTTAGATTAGGGGAGAAATTAACCTGTTCTGACAGGCAAGGAACACCTGCTCAATTGTATGTGTTACGCGTGTATCTTGTGTGTGTTAGTGATGCATGTACAGACAGGAATCTCACCCACCCGCCCCAAGTAGTTAATAAAATAATTATTTAATTCCACTGTGTAAAAACTAATTAGTTTATAAACAAACAAAAGGCACCAAAGTGTGTGTAAATTTTATAGTTATCCCCAGTGAGAAAATGACATTAACAGGACATGCTACGCGAAGTCAGTGCGAAATAAACGTGCCAAAAATACGCAAATTACCATAAGACGCTCAAATTAATACAGTGAGTGCTTAATCAAATTAGCTATGATTTGTACTATCTCGATTCCACACAAAACATTGCTATTTGCTAATAATTGTAAATATATGAAAAGGTTCGGGAGTGGGGGCTATCATGTGATCTGCAGGTATCGACAGGACGATTTCGGAGCCAACTTAGTGTAATTAAGTGTAACGGATACGAGTATTGGCGCGTGTTCCCGGTCGGGCAAAACTTTATAAAAATGTGAAAACCATAAACACAGTTGACGACACACTCCCCCCGGCCGGGGTTCATAAAATAGTTCGTGCACGAAGAAAAAATTTTCTAATATATATAAAGAGTGAAAATGTATTTTAGAACAACCGCTCAACTCGGAATGTGTACCGTGGAGACCGGAAAGTGAAAAATGTGAAAACATTTCGAACAAATCTGTAGTGCGGCGCGTGGTTATCAGAGGCGCCAAGAGTTAGACAATCAACGAGCTATTTCCCTATTTAATTAATTTAACGAGCTCTCTAAAAATATGGGTATGTATAAATTTGTGTGAATGTAGTGAGTGAGCAAACTGGGTCGTCTTCCTAGACTGTAAGTAAATTTTGTTCTTACGTAAGGTGTGTATCATGTTAAAAAATTATAACAATGTAATTCAAAAGTTAAAAATAATGTGAAAAGATTAATATTTTTTATATTTTATACATGGAAGGTAGTGGGAAGAAGAGATGTTTATTAATCGTAAATAAAATGTTATCTGCTAAATGATATACTTTGTTAAATAAAATCATTTCAAACACCTTATTTCATTTGCTGCACTGATCAGTTCGTCGTACGAGCGGGGTTAGTTAACCACGAGAGATCCGGCCAGATCACGTAAAAGAAATAAAGGTAGGTGGAAGTTTGAAACTAAATTAATATAACAAATAAATAAATAGAGTTACAATGGTGCCGTGCCGCAGGATGTAATATAATAAAAAGTTGTATTACACCGGCCTATTTTTGACAGTGCAGGAAGTGAAATACGGTTGTGAAAGAAAAAATTAATTTACGTAAAAGTCACGTAGTTATGATATAAGAGTTATTTCATGTATGCTATAGCATAATATTTCGATTTAATTGTATTTAGAACATAAATTATAAACCAGTTTGAAAAAATGTCTGAGCACACAGAAACAAGCAATGTAACAGACGTAGATATGAGCGAAAGTGACCTTGAACCACAGGCATTGAATGAAAGTGAAATGCGGGCAGCTGGTCCAAGCGCTGTTATAGAAACAGCTGTTGGCAGTAACGTAATAATTCATTCTACCCCAATTGCTACTCAAATGCAATTAAGCGAAGCAGCTGCTGATTCTGGAATTCAATTAACTCCAGTTTTAACAAACAAAAATAAACAGTCCGATGAAATGGATATAATGAGTTTTTTACGAAAGATGGATAGTAAGTTTGAAAGTCGTTTTGATGCAAATGACGAAAAATTCGATAGAATAAATTGTCGTTTCGATGTTAATGATACCAAATTTGACCAATTAAGTAATGACATTAAAGAACAGAAAATAAAATGTGAACAACAAAATATTAAAAATGATATCAATTTTAAAGAACTTAAAGAACAAAATATTAAGTTTGAGCAGAATATAAGTTTAAAGTTTGATTCTATGAGTAATGAATTATGTAAACGTATTGATGAACGTTTCTAGATAGCTATAAAACGAATAAAAGATGATGACAATGTTACAAGAAATACCGGTAAGTGTAGTGGGAATGTAACTAGTGAAGAAATGATTGATAACAAGGTGAGTAATCATGATTATAATGAAATGTTAACAAGTAATAACAATGATATTAAAAATGGTGATGTAATTGAAAATGGGGTATCAAAAAGTGATACAGTAGATAATAGTAGTAATATTGAGAGTAGAAAGTTAGTTGATGTTAATAAGAAAGTGATAATAAGTATTGATGAGTTAGAGAAAGAATGGAGAGATAGTTTAAATGCAGAGTATAAAAAGAGGGAAGATTTTTCTTGTAGTATATATGAAGTAAATGCTTCACAAGTGTGGTGTGAGGACAAAGGTTCCTTATTAGTTTATTTGGGAGACACAAGGTCTGCAAATAATAGTCCCTTTATGTATTATGGTTCCCCTGGTAAGGCCAGGATGTGTTGTAATAATGTTGGGTTGCCCTCTGTGTGGAATGAGAATGTGAAATGTAGTGAGAAGTATTGTGAGGAAAGTAATTATGAGAGAGAGAAAGAGTTAGAGTGTTTCAAGTTAAACAGAAGTTATAAAGAGTTGATAGAGAGTTTGAATATAAATATTATGGTAAACAATGTACATTTACCTTGTACTGTAATAAACAATGTGTATATTGATGATAAATATTTACCTGCTGGGAGAAGTAGTGTACTGATAATAGCAGACAATTGTAATAATAACGTAATTTACCTGGGAATAACAAATAATACTGACGGAGACTTGACAAAAAATAATAATGTTGACATGCTTTATGACAAAGTAATAAGGGGAGGTAACCCTAAAGATTATTATTATGGTACAATGGAACATATAAATTTGTATGGTTATTACACAAATGATAGCCATATGATGTGCAGAAATAAAATTGAAAAATGTTATGTGAAAACAAGACTAATTTTTGACGATGGAGGTTGAATATAAACTCAATGAATGGACATTTTAAATATTTTAATGTATGGTTATGACCTTGCTGAATTTGGAAATGAAGTGTGGTAAAATTGAACAATTAATGATGAAGATTTGTAAATAAATTTTAGTGCAATTAACTGTGTTTGTATTGTAAAATGTTTATATAAACAATGTGTACGTAGTAGAAATTGGGTTTAATAATAATAATAATAATATTTTATCAGACAAGTTAAATAATGAGTTGGTAAGTAATGATTTGTAATTGGGAAAGTAAGGTAATTAAAATATGTTGTGTTTTTAATAATTGTTTGAAGTAAATAATTTGAGATGATTAAATATTTTTTGTTGGACTTAAAATGTTATACAACTGAGTTGTGATAATGAAGTTAAATTATTTTAATTTGATAACAATTAATGTTAAATTGTTTAGTTTGTGGAATAACATGATTGTTAAAATAAATAGGTTAATGATAAATTTGAAAATTTTGAGGAATCTAATTGCAGCAAGAGATAAATAGTTAAATGATGATATATAAAGGAGTTGATGAAGATTTCAGATTGTAATGTTTATAATTTTCTATAAAAATTATTTAAATGAGAATTGTTTGGTAATGTAAAAATATCAGATAAATGTGTATTATGTTTTCATACAAGATGTATGGGCAATTTTGGGGGGGGGGGGTTGTGTGGTGTTGATAGAAGTGATATAATTATGGAATGTAGAGACTGCAACTGTAGAAGGACATTAAGTTTAGCTATAAGTAGGCTAGTACAGTGGTGGCATGTGCCACTGTAGGTAGCCGTAAGTGTTGGGGGTAACAGAGAGTGTTACCTCCATTGGAGGCCAAACTGGCGTAAAATACACTGCACAACTTTTATATAATTTTATATTATATGTTGATTTGTTGCCGTGCAGTGTATCATAAAACGAAGTCAAACATGCTTGAAAGGAAAGTTGATTTCCCCGCCTTTTTGGGCGATTACTGCCTTACCAGCACTAATCGTGGTTTTGGATGGCGGCCAGCTATGGCCAGAAAATTGTAAACCTGACCATAGTTGGCTTGAAATTGGTATATATTTGAAATTAAAGGAGGGTGACTTAGGGGAAATCCCCGGAACTATGGAACAGCGGCTATCACTCTGTTCGCGTGGGAACAGTAAACCAGGTGATAGACCCGCATTAAGGGCTTATTAATATATAACTTAAGGATATGACGATATCTAGCTATTTTAAAATGTAACGCGGAAGCAAGGACAAGGAGATGACAAAATTCCTCCACCAATGCCATCCTTGTGGACGCAACTGGGCGCCACAGTACAGTGCGGGGTACAATAGTGTGTGTGGAAGGGAGGTTACTTAGGGGAGTAAAGAAATAAAAATTTTGTTGTAACTTAAGAATGTCGACTCGCTACTGAGCGGACTAAATAATTTTGTTTTGATTTGAGAAATGGGTGCAGTAGATGTTTATTATACTGTGTTTATTATGCCTTAAAAATGTATTAGTTTATTGTGTTAGAGGTAAGGATTGATAAAATGTCTAATTTGTATAGACTTTTGTTCCATGCGGGCCGTTGCTGCCGGATACTCTTAGAGGCCACGCCTTCCACAGCCTCAATATTTTCGCCAGTCAGCATCGTCAACACCAGTGCACAATGCCAAACCATGCTACCTAAACGGTAACGAAAAACTTTATAATCTAAGGGACCGTGTATGTTACCGGAAGCAGTCAGACAAAGTGGGGATTGAGTTAGTCGTCGTTTCGTCAGTCGGCGAAAAAGGACTAAGTGTAACGGACGCATGTTCCCGGTCGGGCAAAACTTTATAAAAATGTGAAAACCATAAACACAGTTGACGACACACTCCCCCCGGCCGGGGTTCATAAAATAGTTCGTGCACAAAGAAAAAATTTTCTAATATATATAAAGAGTGAAAATGTATTTTAGAACAACTGCTCGACTCGAAATGCGTACCGTGGAGACCGGAAAGTGAAAAATGTGAAAAACTTTCGAACAAATCTGTAGTGCGGTGCGTGGTTATCAGAGGCCGGAAAGGGTTGCCTAGGGGAAGTCCAGGAACCAGATAAGGGAATGAGAAATGGGAGAGAACACACATCCCGAGTACAAAGGGGTAGAGAGTAATTTTGTTATAAGGGTAGAACGATGCGAAATGAGTTAGAGTAATAAGTTGGGGTTGGAGAATGATTAGTAGATGTTTTTGGTAGAGGGGTGTCATATTAGTTAAAGCTGTTAAGTGAGTATTAGAGTCAGAAAGGGGGAAGATTGTAAATGTATAAATGCCAAGGTAGTAAATCAAGTTATCATGAATAATTAAGTCACCCAAACTAATTGAGAACGAAAATGTTAAAGAAAGAAAGTCATAGTCAAAAGATAAAATTAATTGAAACAAGTGACAGATTTTGATAGAATTTGAGAATAATGTAAAGCTATAAAATGTGTGATTTTTGGTCAATTTAAATGTAAATTCTATTGTATATTGTAATAGTAACTATGTTAATTTTAAATGTATTATTTTATTATGTTTGAAGGTAAAGGATTTTAAAAATGTTTCATGTATTTTATGATGTAACTATATGCATATGTATGTCAAGGTCGTTGACTTGACCCAGAAAGATCAGCTGATGGTTGATGTTATAGACAAGACCAGTTTCTGGCAATTGATGGATGCAATTTTGACATTTCATTGAATTAAATGATTTTAAATGTTTCTAAAAACTGAGAAAAGTATATTTTGGTAAATTTAAAATTTTTGAGAAAAAAAAATTGTTTTTTATGCCTGGCGTATAGATGGTGTTTGGAGATTCAGAATATTTATGGATTATATATTAATGTGTTAAATGATTTATGTTAGGCATATTGTATGTGTTGTAAACAACGATAATAATAAGTCTGTATATGCACCCAGTGTTTGCCAAAGACAACCCAGTATGCATGTAAGGGGGAAGATATCGGTTGAGGGAGGATCTGGCATGGAAAAAGGCCAGGGTTTGGATTTTGGGGGGTGGCTTGTTATAAGGTTAGGTGGATTATGGTGCGTATCTGTTCAATTTTATGGTGTTGCGATCTCGGATAGAGAAGTCCAGTAATATCGTTCAGGTGCGGCCATAGTCGCCGAGCCAGGGGGGTACTTTACCCATGAGGTGTAAGAAAAAATGGGGGGGTTGTTGGCACCATGTCCTCACCGATCCTCTTAGGGGTTTAGCAATGAGTTTTCTTCTGTTTCGGCAGAAGATCTCTCATTGGGGGGTATTGTAACGGGGCTAAAAGGGGAGGAATTTTCATTTCAGTAAAGTTATAAAATTATTTTCCATCTGCACGGTCAGTCCCAATGTGAAATAAAATTGTCGTCAAAGGAACAGTGAAGTGAGATTGTGAACGGCGAGGTGGCAATGGAATGCGATGCCGAGTCTAAACACATGGTAATTAAGCATTGAGGCACGTACAAAGACATGAACATGCACGCATAGACGACGCACATCAGACTCCAAAGGGACGCCACAAAAAATGGCGAGAGACGAAGACTTTTGTTCCATGCCGGATACTCTTAGAGGCTACGCCTTCCACAGCCTCAATATTTTCGCCAGTCAGCATCATCAACACCAGTGCACAATGCCAAACCATGCTACCTAAACGGTAACGAAAAACTTTGTAATCTAAGGGGCCGTGTATGTTACCGGAAGCAGTCAGACAAAGTGGGGATTGAGTTCGTCGTTTTGTCAGTCGGCGAAAAAGAACTAAGTGTAACGGATACGAGTATTGGCGCGTGTTCCCGGTCGGGCAAAACTTTATAAAAATGTGAAAACCATAAACACAGTTGACGACACACTCCCCCTGGCCGGGATTCATAAAATAATTCGTGCACGAAGAAAAAATTTTCTAATATATATAAAGAGTGAAAATGAATTTTAGAACAACCGCTCGACTCGAAATGCGTACCGTGGAGACCGGAAAGTGAAAAATGTGAAAAACTTTCGAACAAATCTGTAGTGCGGCGCGTGGTTATCAGAGGTGCCAAGAGTTAGGCAATCAACGAGCTATTTCCCTATTTAATTAATTTAACGAGCTCTCTAAAAATATGGGTATGTAAAAATTTGTGTGAATGTAGTGAGTGGGCAAACTGGGTCGTCTTCCTAGACTGTAAGTAAATTTTGTTCTTACGTAAGGTGTGTATCATGTTAAAAAATTATAACAATGTAATTCAAAAGTTAAAAATAATGTGAAAAGATTAATATTTTTTATATTTTATACATGGAAGGTAGTGGGAAGAAGAGATGTTTATTAATCGTAAATAAAATGTTATCTGCTAAATGATATACTTTGTTAAATAAAATCATTTCAAACACCTTATTTCATTTGCTGCACTGATCAGTTCGTCGTACGAGCGGGGTTAGTTCACCACGAGAGATCCGGCCAGATCACGTAAAAGAAATAAAGGTAGGTGGAAGTTTGAAACTAAATTAATATAACAAATAAATAAATAGAGTTACAAAGTTTCACAATTTTTTTTTTAATTAACTCTGACAGCTGTTTTGACTAACTTTAGCCATTGTCAAAGAGCGAGTGAATGAAATTACTGAACACAGGATGTTAGTGGAGTGTAGGTGGTGAACATCTGTTTAGGGCGTATTGTAGCGGGTCAATTTTGGGTCCTGTTATTTTTTACAGTATGGGGGATTGGTATTTTTATTCATTTCGTATTGTGCGGAAGTCTTATAAAATATTGTGAAATTGTATTATGCGGCAACGTTATTTCGGTTACGAAAGAACACGTGGAGACTGAAACAGTGGTGTAACAAAGCATAGACACAATTTGTTGTTGAGTAATGCAGACAGGAATTTACATCTCCACGATTTTCCAAGAACTATGCAAGAGTGTGGCGGAGCTCACCCATGCGTACACCAAGCATGGGCGCCGACCCACGCGCTGGTAAAAACTCAAGATGGCTAAAGTGCCAAAATTATTCATCGTCTCTACACAGATCGTCCGGAAGTGCTGCTAAGTCCTGCCTACTTTTATGACGTCAGCCTATGCCTAGCTGAGATCATATGTTGTATTAGCTCCAAAAAACTACATGTAGAGCATGGGAGGCAGTTTCAACGACGAAGGTCCAGGCAGTGACTTCCGTACCGAGCATGAGGTAACCTCAGCCGTACCTGTTACGTTATTGTGCGCAGTCTACCAGTTGAAACCACCGGCGCCGGGACAGCCAGAGTAGGATAGTCAAGAAAGTTTTTATTTTAACAGTTAAAGAGTGTAATAATCCTTTGAATTCATGTGACCGAGGTCGATTTTAGAAGAGACACTATAATTTAGAACTTTCGGACAAAACTTTTATAAGAAATTTCAATAGAAGATGAGTGTGCACGAAGACCGCGTGGCCGCCGTGGGGGGAAGTTATCCGTATTAAAATGTTAAGGGCATTATAATTTGCAGTGTGAATGTGAGAGCAAGCAAAGCTGGGCTGTTTGTGTCTGTTTTTCTGTAATTGTGTTTTGTGTGATTAGAAGATAAATAATGTAAGCCGTAGTTGTAAGTTTTATTACGAGAAAAATGCAAAAAGCAGGATAACATTTGTTTTTATATGTGAATTTAAATGACTTGATCAAAATTAAAATCTCAATTCTCTTCTTACAAATGTGTTGTGCAAATTATTCACACAACCTTAAGAAATTACGCCTGTATCCTGAAGTACGTATGACGCAACCCTGAAGCCACGTGATGGTAAGTAGAAGTTTATTAACGGTTATTTTATATTATTATTATGTCATTTATTAATTGACATCTCAATGGCGCCACGAACCGGAACGAATTTAATAATATAAATTCCATACCTACAAATGAGATACAGGCGTAATTTAGAGGTTGAGTGAAAATATGCAAAAGGTACTTATGTAAAGTTACGCAAAATAAGTAAAGAATATTTGTTCACATAAGAAACAGAGTAAATATCTAAAAATAATAATAATGGAAAATACAGCAGAGAACGGAGTCGATTTGTCCGACTCGACTGTGATAAGTGAAATAGCTGAATTAAATACATCAGCTGTTATGAATAGTTTTGAATTACATTCAACGCCGAATGTAAGTCAAGGCGACAAAACTCTGAACACAAGTAGTATAAATGAATCAAATAATACAGATGATTCGGGGATCCAAACGACCCCAAAATCAAATAGAGAAAATAAAAGTACAGTAATAGTAACGAAATCAGTTTCACTGACGATAAAACAGAAAGTCAGTTAACGCCAGTCCAAAGTAAAAAATCTGATACAGATGAGATGTTAACACGATTATATAACATGATAAATGCTAGAATTGATATTAGTGACAATAAAATGAATGATAAATTTGATAGACAAAGTAGAGATATTAATGAATTAAAGAATGACATTCAAGAAATTAATAGATGTTGTAAAAATACCCATGAGACAATAATGACTAGCTTGAATAAATTAGAACAGAGTGTGGAGCGAATGAGAGTTTGTTGACGAAGGGGGAAAGGAGAAAACAGAGACATGATATGAAAGGTAAGTGGACGCAGTACGAGGTAGGACAGATGGTATTGGTACGACGACATGATTTATCGAGCGCTCAAGATAAGGAGATCAAGAAATTTTTCCAATTATACGAGGGGCCGTACGAGATAGTAGAAATAAAAATGAAAAATTCGTATGTGTTACAGAATAGAGAAACCAGGGAGATAGTGGGTACGCACAACGCTACAAATTTGAAATTATTTTGGTCAGCATAAGGATTTTATTAAATAGTAAATGTATGAATGTCATTTAATTGTTTTTTTTTTGTTTATAGAAGGGCTCCTCCCCCATTTTCGGGTGGTCACGATCTTACCAGTCCTGGCTGTGGAATTCGGAATTTGGAGGCGGGCCATGGTTGGCGGATCTTCCTTCGGGCAGTGAAAACAACGATGGTCCGGCTCCACCAAAATTGGTACAAATTAGAAATTTAACCACACATATGTCAACGGGGAGGGGGACCCCAAAAAGGTACGTGACGAATTAAATTTTTTATACACTCCAGGTGCATCAGTTTTGATGTACCTGTCACGTGCCTGCACTGCCCTAGAGTGTTGTATATAAAGGAGGCTACACCTAAATGCAGGGCAGTGCATACAAATTTAAATATTTTTAGTGTCTATGGCTAAGAAATTTCAGCTGAACCATTGACAATAGTTTTGCTTACACCCGAAATGAAGAGTTTTGCGGGGAAGTATAGGAAATGCCGGAGCAGACGACGGGTTAGTGGGGATGAGAGATAAGGTAGTACAAGTTGCATAGAAGTGGAAGTAATTACACAAAGTAGATCTGCTCAGGCATTTTTATATACTTCATCGCAGGGCACCCCCGTTTCAGGTGCGTCCATAATCGCCGATTTAATATTAAGAAAAAAAATATATAAAACATTTTTGGATGTGTATAACGTTAAATGTAAATAAATTTTAGGATTAAGTGACCAATTATAATTGTCAAGTTTTAGTATCAGTGAGTATGGGAACGTTTTGAAAAGATGTGTAACAAAATATAAACTTGGTATCAATACAAGATGTGGGGATAGTTTTGGGGGGTAGATTGGTGTTGAATGAAGTGATAGAACAATGGAGTGTGGAACTGCAATAGTAGAAAGCTTTAGTGTATAAATGTTAATTAATGAGTTAGTAAGTTGCTATTGCGGGGGTGGCCTGTGCTCCCGTAGGTAGCGAAATGGGTGGGGGGTGACAGAGAGTGTTACCCCCATCGGAGGCCAAAATGGCGAAAATGTGCGGCACACCCTATCCGTGTAAATTAAAGTTTACACACTGCCAAACAACCGTGTCGCACATAATGGTAATGATTGTAACAGGCAGTGAAATGCAAATTAGATTTCCCCGACTTTTCGGGCGATTACTGCCTTACCAGCACTAATCGTGGATTTGGCTAGCGGCCAGCTATGGTCATATCAAGTCCCTTGACCATAGCTGACTTGAAATTGGTATATATTAGAAATTGAATGGGGGGTGACAGTTAGGGGAAATCTCCGGAAACTATGAAACAGCGGCTGCCACTCTGCCCGCTTGGGGGTAGCAAGACAGGTGGTAGACCCGCATTAAGGGTGTGTAATTATAGACCCGAACATGCTGATGTTCAATACTTTCAAATGTAATAGCGGAAGCAAAGACACGGAGAGGTAAAACCTGCTCCAAAATATACAGTTTTTGTCGAAGCGCCAGGGCGCCACAGTCCTCCATAATTTGAAATAGTGTGTGTGGCTGGGAGGTGACGCAAAGGAGTCACGAATGTAAATTTTATAAAATAACATTTTTTTATTCAAATTTTGATCAAATAAAACTGCTTGTGCTCTGTTAAATAACTAGTGCTCAGACTCTTAATATAAGGTGTTCATACTATAATTTTAAATGTATTATTTTATTGTTGTACGTTAGATATAGGTGTTGATAATAATACGTGTTTTCATTATGTGTATATTTTTTTTCTAAGCCAATAATTAAATCGTCTGGCAGGCAGTCAATATGAATTATCAGAATCAGAGAAATGGGAAACAAGAAGGTGAGGAGTAATGATAAATAAATATGTATATTTCATGTAGTTTGTTCAATTTGAGATGTGTTTTCATTATGTTAGGATATCAGCTGATCAGCAATAACATGTCACTGGTATATTAGTTATAAATGTTTTAAGTAATTAGTGCTCAATGAAATGTTTTAATGTATTACAGATGTTTTAAAGTAACGATAAAAATAATTTGATAAAGGAGAAGTAAAGTAATAATTTATGCAAGTTAACAAAAGATAGTTTTTGGGTGATGAATATGTTGTGGGACATGTAGATCTGTCCAAGTTAAAGTCAAAGTTAGAGAAATAGTAGAGGTGAAGATAATGTAATGTTGTTTTTGAGTTAATGTAATGTAATAGAATTTTGAGAAGTATTGATGGTGACACAGTAGTAATGGAGACTTTATGTAGATTTTGAGTGATATATTTATGTTTATAATTAATGTTGTCATTTTGTTGTATTTGTAGTAAGGTAATGAGATTGAGATTTTTTGGGGATGGCAATTTTGTATTAGGGGGTAGTGTATTGTAAGAGTCCGCAACAAGGGTTGGGACGGGATAGGGATAGATTTTAGTGAGGAGGGGCCGCCTTAGGTAGAATCCAGGCCGCCAAATAAGGGAATTGAGTTTTTTGGGGGCGGGGAAACACATATCCTATGTACAAAGGGTTAGAGAGTATTTTTTTTATAAGGAGAAAAGGCGGCGTTTTGAGTTTAATGATAGGTTGGGGTTAGAATGTTTTGGGATAGATATTTCGATAGAGATGGGTGTCATGGGAGTTGAAGTTGTTAGTGGTTAGAGTCAGGGGGAGAAAGATTATATAAGTATATACCGATCAAGCAGTAAATTAAATGAGAATAAATAATTTACATCACCCACAGTAATGTAGAATGAAATTGTTAAATAAAGAGAGAGATTTATGATAAAGAATATAAAATTTTTATTTTTTAAACCAGTGACAGAATCTTGAATGAATTGAAAATAATGTAAAATTAAGAATTGTTTATTTTAAATAATTTGAATGTCAACTTGTTTATTATTTATATTAATATTGTGTTTGTTTTAAATATTTTATTGTTTTGTTTTTCAAATTAGATGGTTACATATATTAAATGTATTTTCACATAGAAAGTCTGCATAACATAGGTAGGTCAAGGGTCTGGAACTTAACCTAGTTTCGATCAGCTGATGAGGTCATACACCTACTAAGCTTGTATAGTAGGAAGTCAGTTTTGTCTGTTTGTTTAATCAATTTAAACCAATTTTCCAATAATGTCTAAATATGAAGAAAACATTTAAATAAATTTAAATTTTTTTTTAAATTTTAAAATTTTTGGAAATGTTAATATTTTTGAAAAAAAAAATGATTTTTCGCCTGCCAGCGAATGAATATTTTAAGTGTTGACTCTTTTATTATTTGTGTATTAACCATGTGTATTTTATGGATTTATTTTGTATTGCATTGTATTGTTAGAATCTAAGTATTTACATGTTAGAGTAAGTATATGTTTTGATTAGGAGAAAGGTTTAAATTAATGCATTTTAAGTAGAAAACAGAAAACAAGGAAGAGAATTTTTTTGAGTATATTATTTTGAATTTTGAATTTTTTTTTATTTTTCATAAATCTTAAAAGAATTTTTCAATTTTACAATGTGTTATGTCCACATGTAATGGGAGTGTGTGTGAGCCCAGTATTTGCTAAAGGCAGCCCAGCTTGCATAAAAGGGGAACCATATCGGCTGAGGATCTGGCATAATCTGAGCCAGGGATGGAGGATTTTGGGGGTAGCATCTTAGAAGGTGAGGTGGGCTGTGGTAAGAGTCTGTTCGATTTCTCGGTGTTGGTATCTCTTACGGAGAAGTCCAGTGATCTCGTTCAGATGAGTCCATCGTCGCTGAGCCAGGGGGGTCGTGTACCCATGCAGATTAAGAACAAGGGGGTTGTTGGCACCAGTTCCTCACCGATCCTCTTCGGGGTTTGTCGATGAGATTTCTTCTGTTATGAACAGCAGAATTCTCATCGAGGGGGTATTGTAGCGGGTCAATTTTGGGTCCTGTTATTTTTTACAGTATGGGGGATTGGTATTTTTATTCATTTCGTATTGTGCGGAAGTCTTATAAAATATTGTGAAATTGTATTATGCGGCAACGTTATTTCGGTTACGAAAGAACACGTGGAGACTGAAACAGTGGTGTAACAAAGCATAGACGCAATTTGTTGTTGAGTAATGCAGACAGGAATTTACATCTCCACGATTTTCCAAGAACTATGCAAGAGTGTGGCGGAGCTCACCCATGCGTACACCAAGCATGGGCGCCGACCCACGCGCTGGTAAAAACTCAAGATGGCTAAAGTGCCAAAATTATTCATCGTCTCTACACAGATCGTCCGGAAGTGGTGCTAAGTCCTGCCTACTTTTATGACGTCAGCCTATGCCTAGCTGAGATCATATGTTGTATTAGCTCCAAAAAACTACATGTAGAGCATGGGAGGCAGTTTCAACGACGAAGGTCCAGGCAGTGACTTCCGTACCGAGCATGAGGTAACCTCAGCCGTACCTGTTACGTTATTGTGCGCAGTCTACCAGTTGAAACCACCGGCGCCGGGACAGCCAGAGTAGGCTAGTCAAGAAAGTTTTTATTTTAACAGTTAAAGAGTGTAATAATCCTTTGAATTCATGTGACCGAGGTCGATTTTAGAAGAGACACTATAATTTAGAACTTTCGGACAAAACTTTTATAAGAAATTTCAAAAGAAGATGAGTGTGCACGAAGACCGCGTGGCCGCCGTGGGGGGAAGTTATCCGTATTAAAATGTTAAGGGCATTATAATTTGCAGTGTGAATGTGAGAGCAAGCAAAGCTGGGCTGTTTGTGTCTGTTTTTCTGTAATTGTGTTTTGTGTGATTAGAAGATAAATAATGTAAGCCGTAGTTGTAAGTTTTATTACGAGAAAAATGCAAAAAGCAGGATAACATTTGTTTTTATATGTGAATTTAAATGACTTGATCAAAATTAAAATCTCAATTCTCTTCTTACAAATGTGTTGTGCAAATTATTCACACAACCTTAAGAAATTACGCCTGTATCCTGAAGTACGTATGACGCAACCCTGAAGCCACGTGATGGTAAGTAGAAGTTTATTAACGGTTATTTTATATTATTATTATGTCATTTATTAATTGAAATCTCAATGGCGCCACGAACCGGAACGAATTTAATAATATAAATTCCATACCTACAAATGAGATACAGGCGTAATTTAGAGGTTGAGTGAAAATACGCAAAAGGTACTTATGTAAAGTTACGCAAAATAAGTAAAGAATATTTGTTCACATAAGAAACAGAGTAAATATCTAAAAATAATAATAATGGAAAATACAGCAGAGAACGGAGTCGATTTGTCCGACTCGACTGTGATAAGTGAAATAGCTGAATTAAATAAATCAGCTGTTATGAATAGTTTTGAATTACATTCAACGCCGAATGTAAGTCAAGGCGACAAAACTCTGAACACAAGTAGTATAAATGAATCAAATAATACAGATGATTCGGGGATCCAAACGACCCCAAAATCAAATAGAGAAAATAAAAGTACAGTAATAGTAACGAAATCAGTTTCACTGACGATAAAACAGAAAGTCAGTTAACGCCAGTCCAAAGTAAAAAATCTGATACAGATGAGATGTTAACACGATTATATAACATGATAAATGCTAGAATTGATATTAGTGACAATAAAATGAATGATAAATTTGATAGACAAAGTAGAGATATTAATGAATTAAAGAATGACATTCAAGAAATTAATAGATGTTGTAAAAATACCCATGAGACAATAATGACTAGCTTGAATAAATTAGAACAGAGTGTGGAGCGAATGAGAGTTTGTTGACGAAGGGGGAAAGGAGAAAACAGAGACATGATATGAAAGGTAAGTGGACGCAGTACGAGGTAGGACAGATGGTATTGGTACGACGACATGATTTATCGAGCGCTCAAGATAAGGAGATCAAGAAATTTTTCCTATTATACGAGGGGCCGTACGAGATAGTAGAAATAAAAATGAAAAATTCGTATGTGTTACAGAATAGAGAAACCAGGGAGATAGTGGGTACGCACAACGCTACAAATTTGAAATTATTTTGGTCAGCATAAGGATTTTATTAAATAGTAAATGTATGAATGTCATTTAATTGTTTTTTTTTTTTGTTTATAGAAGGGCTCCTCCCCCATTTTCGGGCGGTCACGATCTTACCAGTCCTGGCTGTGGAATTCGGAATTTGGAGGCGGGCCATGGTTGGCGGATCTTCCTTCGGGCAGTGAAAACAACGATGGTCCGGCTCCACCAAAATTGGTACAAATTAGAAATTTAACCACACATATGTCAACGGGGAGGGGGACCCCAAAAAGGTACGTGACGAATTAAATTTTTTATACACTCCAGGTGCATCAGTTTTGATGTACCTGTCACGTGCCTGCACTGCCCTAGAGTGTTGTATATAAAGGAGGCTACACCTAAATGCAGGGCAGTGCATACAAATTTAAATATTTTTAGTGTCTATGGCTAAGAAATTTCAGCTGAACCATTGACAATAGTTTTGCTTACACCCGAAATGAAGAGTTTTGCGGGGAAGTATAGGAAATGCCGGAGCAGACGACGGATTAGTGGGGATGAGAGATAAGGTAGTACAAGTTGCATAGAAGTGGAAGTAATTACACAAAGTAGATCTGCTCAGGCATTTTTATATACTTCATCGCAGGGCACCCCCGTTTCAGGTGCGTCCATAATCGCCGATTTAATATTAAGAAAAAAAATATATAAAACATTTTTGAATGTGTATAACGTTAAATGTAAATAAATTTTAGGATTAAGTGACCAATTATAATTGTCAAGTTTTAGTATCAGTGAGTATGGGAACGTTTTGAAAAGATGTGTAACAAAATATAAACTTGGTATCAATACAAGATGTGGGGATAGTTTTGGGGGGTAGATTGGTGTTGAATGAAGTGATAGAACAATGGAGTGTGGAACTGCAATAGTAGAAAGCTTTAGTGTATAAATGTTAATTAATGAGTTAGTAAGTTGCTATTGCGGGGGTGGCCTGTGCTCCCGTAGGTAGCGAAATGGGTGGGGGGTGACAGAGAGTGTTACCCCCATCGGAGGCCAAAATGGCGAAAATGTGCGGCACACCCTATCCGTGTAAATTAAAGTTTACACACTGCCAAACAACCGTGTCGCACATAATGGTAATGATTGTAACAGGCAGTGAAATGCAAATTAGATTTCCCCGACTTTTCGGGCGATTACTGCCTTACCAGCACTAATCGTGGATTTGGCTAGCGGCCAGCTATGGTCATATCAAGTCCCTTGACCATAGCTGACTTGAAATTGGTATATATTAGAAATTGAATGGGGGGTGACAGTTAGGGGAAATCTCCGGAAACTATGAAACAGCGGCTGCCACTCTGCCCGCTTGGGGGTAGCAAGACAGGTGGTAGACCCGCATTAAGGGTGTGTAATTATAGACCCGAACATGCTGATGTTCAATACTTTCAAATGTAATAGCGGAAGCAAAGACACGGAGAGGTAAAACCTGCTCCAAAATATACAGTCTTTGTCGAAGCGCCAGGGCGCCACAGTCCTCCATAATTTGAAATAGTGTGTGTGGCTGGGAGGTGACGCAAAGGAGTCACGAATGTAAATTTTATAACATAACATTTTTTTATTCAAATTTTGATCAAATAAAACTGCTTGTGCTCTGTTAAATAACTAGTGCTCAGACTCTTAATATAAGGTGTTCATACTATAATTTTAAATGTATTATTTTATTGTTGTACGTTAGATATAGGTGTTGATAATAATACGTGTTTTCATTATGTGTATATTTTTTTTCTAAGCCAATAATTAAATCGTCTGGCAGGCAGTCAATATGAATTATCAGAATCAGAGAAATGGGAAACAAGAAGGTGAGGAGTAATGATAAATAAATATGTATATTTCATGTAGTTTGTTCAATTTGAGATGTGTTTTCATTATGTTAGGATATCAGCTGATCAGCAATAACATGTCACTGGTATATTAGTTATAAATGTTTTAAGTAATTAGTGCTCCATTAAATGTTTTAATGTATTACAGATGTTTTAAAGTAACGATAAAAATAATTTGATAAAGGAGAAGTAAAGTAATAATTTATGCAAGTTAACAAAAGATAGTTTTTGGGTGATGAATATGTTGTGGGACATGTAGATCTGTCCAAGTTAAAGTCAAAGTTAGAGAAATAGTAGAGGTGAAGATAATGTAATGTTGTTTTTGAGTTAATGTAATGTAATAGAATTTTGAGAAGTATTGATGGTGACACAGTAGTAATGGAGACTTTATGTAGATTTTGAGTGATATATTTATGTTTATAATTAATGTTGTCATTTTGTTGTATTTGTAGTAAGGTAATGAGATTGAGATTTTTTGGGGATGGCAATTTTGTATTAGGGGGTAGTGTATTGTAGGAGTCCGCAACAAGGGTTGGGACGGGATAGGGATAGATTTTAGTGAGGAGGGGCCGCCTTAGGTAGAATCCAGGCCGCCAAATAAGGGAATTGAGTTTTTTGAGGGCGGGGAAACACATATCCTATGTACAAAGGGTTAGAGAGTATTTTTTTTATAAGGAGAAAAGGCGGCGTTTTGAGTTTAATGATAGGTTGGGGTTAGAATGTTTTGGGATAGACATTTCGATAGAGATGGGTGTCATGGGAGTTGAAGTTGTTAGTGGTTAGAGTCAGGGGGAGAAAGATTATATAAGTATATACCGATCAAGCAGTAAATTAAATGAGAATAAATAATTTACATCACCCACAGTAATGTAGAATGAAATTGTTAAATAAAGAGAGAGATTTATGATAAAGAATATAAAATTTTTATTTTTTAAACCAGTGACAGAATCTTGAATGAATTGAAAATAATGTAAAATTAAGAATTGTTTATTTTAAATAATTTGAATGTCAACTTGTTTATTATTTATATTAATATTGTGTTTGTTTTAAATATTTTATTGTTTTGTTTTTCAAATTAGATGGTTACATATATTAAATGTATTTTCACATAGAAAGTCTGCATAACATAGGTAGGTCAAGGGTCTGGAACTTAACCTAATTTCGATCAGCTGATGAGGTCATACACCTACTAAGCTTGTATAGTAGGAAGTCAGTTTTGTCTGTTTGTTTAATCAATTTAAACCAATTTTCCAATAATGTCTAAATATGAAGAAAACATTTAAATAAATTTAAATTTTTTTTTGAATTTTAAAATTTTTGGAAATGTTAATATTTTTGAAAAAAAAAATGATTTTTCGCCTGCCAGCGAATGAATATTTTAAGTGTTGACTCTTTTATTATTTGTGTATTAACCATGTGTATTTTATGGATTTATTTTGTATTGCATTGTATTGTTAGAATCTAAGTATTTACATGTTCTAAGTAAGTATATGTTTTGATTAGGAGAAAGGTTTAAATTAATGCATTTTAAGTAGAAAACAGAAAACAAGGAAGAGAATTTTTTTGAGTATATTATTTTGAATTTTGAATTTTTTTTTATTTTTCATAAATCTTAAAAGAATTTTTCAATTTTACAATGTGTTATGTCCACATGTAATGGGAGTGTGTGTGAGCCCAGTATTTGCTAAAGGCAGCCCAGCTTGCATAAAAGGGGAACCATATCGGCTGAGGATCCGGCATAATCTGAGCCAGGGATGGAGGATTTTGGGGGTAGCATCTTAGAAGGTGAGGTGGGCTGTGGTAAGAGTCTGTTCGATTTCTCGGTGTTGGGATCTCTTACGGAGAAGTCCAGTGATCTCGTTCAGATGAGTCCATCGTCGCTGAGCCAGGGGGGTCGTGTACCCATGCAGATTAAGAACAAGGGGGTTGTTGGCACCAGTTCCTCACCGATCCTCTTCGGGGTTTGTCGATGAGATTTCTTCTGTTATGAACAGCAGAATTCTCATCGAGGGGGTATTGTAGCGGGTCAATTTTGGGTCCTGTTATTTTTTACAGTATGGGGGATTGGTATTTTTATTCATTTCGTATTGTGCGGAAGTCTTATAAAATATTGTGAAATTGTATTATGCGGCAACGTTATTTCGGTTACGAAAGAACACGTGGAGACTGAAACAGTGGTGTAACAAAGCATAGACGCAATTTGTTGTTGAGTAATGCAGACAGGAATTTACATCTCCACGATTTTCCAAGAACTATGCAAGAGTGTGGCGGAGCTCACCCATGCGTACACCAAGCATGGGCGCCGACCCACGCGCTGGTAAAAACTCAAGATGGCTAAAGTGCCAAAATTATTCATCGTCTCTACACAGATCGTCCGGAAGTGCTGCTAAGTCCTGCCTACTTTTATGACGTCAGCCTATGCCTAGCTGAGATCATATGTTGTATTAGCTCCAAAAAACTACATGTAGAGCATGGGAGGCAGTTTCAACGACGAAGGTCCAGGCAGTGACTTCCGTACCGAGCATGAGGTAACCTCAGCCGTACCTGTTACGTTATTGTGCGCAGTCTACCAGTTGAAACCACCGGCGCCGGGACAGCCAGAGTAGGCTAGTCAAGAAAGTTTATATTTTAACAGTTAAAGAGTGTAATAATCCTTTGAATTCATGTGACCGAGGTCGATTTTAGAAGAGACACTATAATTTAGAACTTTTGGACAAAACTTTTATAAGAAATTTCAATAGAAGATGAGTGTGCACGAAGACCGCGTAGCCGCCGTGGGGGGAAGTTATCCGTATTAAAATGTTAAGGGCATTATAATTTGCAGTGTGAATGTGAGAGCAAGCAAAGCTGGGCTGTTTGTGTCTGTTTTTCTGTAATTGTGTTTTGTGTGATTAGAAGATAAATAAGGTAAGCCGTAGTTGTAAGTTTTATTACGAGAAAAATGCAAAAAGCAGGATAACATTTGTTTTTATATGTGAATTTAAATGACTTGATCAAAATTAAAATCTCAATTCTCTTCTTACAAATGTGTTGTGCAAATTATTCACACAACCTTAAGAAATTACGCCTGTATCCTGAAGTACGTATGACGCAACCCTGAAGCCACGTGATGGTAAGTAGAAGTTTATTAACGGTTATTTTATATTATTATTATGTCATTTATTAATTGACATCTCAATGGCGCCACGAACCGGAACGAATTTAATAATATAAATTCCATACCTACAAATGAGATACAGGCGTAATTTAGAGGTTGAGTGAAAATACGCAAAAGGTACTTATGTAAAGTTACGCAAAATAAGTAAAGAATATTTGTTCACATAAGAAACAGAGTAAATATCTAAAAATAATAATAATGGAAAATACAGCAGAGAACGGAGTCGATTTGTCCGAGTCGACTGTGATAAGTTAAATAGCTGAATTAAATAAATCAGCTGTTATGAATAGTTTTGAATTACATTCAACGCCGAATGTAAGTCAAGGCGACAAAACTCTGAACACAAGTAGTATAAATGAATCAAATAATACAGATGATTCGGGGATCCAAACGACCCCAAAATCAAATAGAGAAAATAAAAGTACAGTAATAGTAACGAAATCAGTTTCACTGACGATAAAACAGAAAGTCAGTTAACGCCAGTCCAAAGTAAAAAATCTGATACAGATGAGATGTTAACACGATTATATAACATGATAAATGCTAGAATTGATATTAGTGACAATAAAATGAATGATAAATTTGATAGACAAAGTAGAGATATTAATGAATTAAAGAATGACATTCAAGAAATTAATAGATGTTGTAAAAATACCCATGAGACAATAATGACTAGCTTGAATAAATTAGAACAGAGTGTGGAGCGAATGAGAGTTTGTTGACGAAGGGGGAAAGGAGAAAACAGAGACATGATATGAAAGGTAAGTGGACGCAGTACGAGGTAGGACAGATGGTATTGGTACGACGACATGATTTATCGAGCGCTCAAGATAAGGAGATCAAGAAATTTTTCCTATTATACGAGGGGCCGTACGAGATAGTAGAAATAAAAATGAAAAATTCGTATGTGTTACAGAATAGAGAAACCAGGGAGATAGTGGGTACGCACAACGCTACAAATTTGAAATTATTTTGGTCAGCATAAGGATTTTATTAAATAGTAAATGTATGAATGTCATTTAATTGTTTTTTTTTTGTTTATAGAAGGGCTCCTCCCCCATTTTCGGGCGGTCACGATCTTACCAGTCATGGCTGTGGAATTCGGAATTTGGAGGCGGGCCATGGTTGGCGGATCTTCCTTCGGGCAGTGAAAACAACGATGGTCCGGCTCCACCAAAATTGGTACAAATTAGAAATTTAACCACACATATGTCAACGGGGAGGGGGACCCCAAAAAGGTACGTGACGAATTAAATTTTTTATACACTCCAGGTGCATCAGTTTTGATGTACCTGTCACGTGTCTGCACTGCCCTAGAGTGTTGTATATAAAGGAGGCTACACCTAAATGCAGGGCAGTGCATACAAATTTAAATATTTTTAGTGTCTATGGCTAAGAAATTTCAGCTGAACCATTGACAATAGTTTTGCTTACACCCGAAATGAAGAGTTTTGCGGGGAAGTATAGGAAATGCCGGAGCAGACGACGGGTTAGTGGGGATGAGAGATAAGGTAGTACAAGTTGCATAGAAGTGGAAGTAATTACACAAAGTAGATCTGCTCAGGCATTTTTATATACTTCATCGCAGGGCACCCCCGTTTCAGGTGCGTCCATAATCGCCGATTTAATATTAAGAAAAAAAATATATAAAACATTTTTGGATGTGTATAACGTTAAATGTAAATAAATTTTAGGATTAAGTGACCAATTATAATTGTCAAGTTTTAGTATCAGTGAGTATGGGAACGTTTTGAAAAGATGTGTAACAAAATATAAACTTGGTATCAATACAAGATGTGGGGATAGTTTTGGGGGGTAGATTGGTGTTCAATGAAGTGATATAACAATGGAGTGTGGAACTGCAATAGTAGAAAGCTTTAGTGTATAAATGTTAATTAATGAGTTAGTAAGTTGCTATTGCGGGGGTGGCCTGTGCTCCCGTAGGTAGCGAAATGGGTGGGGGGTGACAGAGAGTGTTACCCCCATCGGAGGCCAAAATGGCGAAAATGTGCGGCACACCCTATCCGTGTAAATTAAAGTTTACACACTGCCAAACAACCGTGTCGCACATAATGGTAATGATTGTAACAGGCAGTGAAATGCAAATTAGATTTCCCCGACTTTTCGGGCGATTACTGCCTTACCAGCACTAATCGTGGATTTGGCTAGCGGCCAGCTATGGTCATATCAAGTCCCTTGACCATAGCTGACTTGAAATTGGTATATATTAGAAATTGAATGGGGGGTGACAGTTAGGGGAAATCTACGGAAACTATGAAACAGCGGCTGCCACTCTGCCCGCTTGGGGGTAGCAAGACAGGTGGTAGACCCGCATTAAGGGTGTGTAATTATAGACCCGAACATGCTGATGTTCAATACTTTCAAATGTAATAGCGGAAGCAAAAACACGGAGAGGTAAAACCTGCTCAAAAATATACAGTCTTTGTCGAAGCGCCAGGGCGCCACAGTCCTCCATAATTTGAAATAGTGTGTGTGGCTGGGAGGTGACGCAAAGGAGTCACGAATGTAAATTTTATAACATAACATTTTTTTATTCAAATTTTGATCAAATAAAACTGCTTGTGCTCTGTTAAATAACTAGTGCTCAGACTCTTAATATAAGGTGTTCATACTATAATTTTAAATGTATTATTTTATTGTTGTACATTAGATATAGGTGTTGATAATAATACGTGTTTTCATTACGTGTATATTTTTTTTCTAAGCCAATAATTAAATCGTCTGGCAGGCAGTCAATATGAATTATCAGAATCAGAGAAATGGGAAACAAGAAGGTGAGGAGTAATGATAAATAAATATGTATATTTCATGTAGTTTATTCAATTTGAGATGTGTTTTCATTATGTTAGGATATCAGCTGATCAGCAATAACATGTCACTGGTATATTAGTTATAAATGTTTTAAGTAATTAGTGCTCAATGAAATGTTTTAATGTATTACAGATGTTTTAAAGTAACGATAAAAATAATTTGATAAAGGAGAAGTAAAGTAATAATTTATGCAAGTTAACAAAAGATAGTTTTTGGGTGATGAATATGTTGTGGGACATGTAGATCTGTCCAAGTTAAAGTCAAAGTTAGAGGAATAGTAGAGGTGAAGATAATGTAATGTTGTTTTTGAGTTAATGTAATGTAATAGAATTTTGAGAAGTATTGATGGTGACACAGTAGTAATGGAGACTTTATGTAGATTTTGAGTGATATATTTATGTTTATAATTAATGTTGTCATTTTGTTGTATTTGTAGTAAGGTAATGAGATTGAGATTTTTTGGGGATGGCAATTTTGTATTAGGGGGTAGTGTATTGTAGGAGTCCGCAACAAGGGTTGGGACGGGATAGGGATAGATTTTAGTGAGGAGGGGCCGCCTTAGGTAGAATCCAGGCCGCCAAATAAGGGAATTGAGTTTTTTGGGGGCGGGGAAACACATATCCTATGTACAAAGGGTTAGAGAGTATTTTTTTTATAAGGAGAAAAGGCGGCGTTTTGAGTTTAATGATAGGTTGGGGTTAGAATGTTTTGGGATAGATATTTCGATAGAGATGGGTGTCATGGGAGTTGAAGTTGTTAGTGGTTAGAGTCAGGGGGAGAAAGATTATATAAGTATATACCGATCAAGCAGTAAATTAAATGAGAATAAATAATTTACATCACCCACAGTAATGTAGAATGAAATTGTTAAATAAAGAGAGAGATTTATGATAAAGAATATAAAATTTTTATTTTTTAAACCAGTGACAGAATCTTGAATGAATTGAAAATAATGTAAAATTAAGAATTGTTTATTTTAAATAATTTGAATGTCAACTTGTTTATTATTTATATTAATATTGTGTTTGTTTTAAATATTTTATTGTTTTGTTTTTCAAATTAGATGGTTACATATATTAAATGTATTTTCACATAGAAAGTCTGCATAACATAGGTAGGTCAAGGGTCTGGAACTTAACCTAGTTTCGATCAGCTGATGAGGTCATACACCTACTAAGCTTGTATAGTAGGAAGTCAGTTTTGTCTGTTTGTTTAATCAATTTAAACCAATTTTCCAATAATGTCTAAATATGAAGAAAACATTCAAATAAATTTAAATTTTTTTTTGAATTTTAAAATTTTTGGAAATGTTAATATTTTTGAAAAAAAAAATGATTTTTCGCCTGCCAGCGAATGAATATTTTAAGTGTTGACTCTTTTATTATTTGTGTATTAACCATGTGTATTTTATGGATTTATTTTGTATTGCATTGTATTGTTAGAATCTAAGTATTTACATGTTCTAAGTAAGTATATGTTTTGATTAGGAGAAAGGTTTAAATTAATGCATTTTAAGTAGAAAACAGAAAACAAGGAAGAGAATTTTTTTGAGTATATTATTTTGAATTTTGAATTTTTTTTTATTTTTCATAAATCTTAAAAGAATTTTTCAATTTTACAATGTGTTATGTCCACATGTAATGGGAGTGTGTGTGAGCCCAGTATTTGCTAAAGGCAGCCCAGCTTGCATAAAAGGGGAACCATATCGGCTGAGGATCCGGCATAATCTGAGCCAGGGATGGAGGATTTTGGGGGTAGCATCTTAGAAGGTGAGGTGGGCTGTGGTAAGAGTCTGTTCGATTTCTCGGTGTTGGGATCTCTTACGGAGAAGTCCAGTGATCTCGTTCAGATGAGTCCATCGTCGCTGAGCCAGGGGGGTCGTGTACCCATGCAGATTAAGAACAAGGGGGTTGTTGGCACCAGTTCCTCACCGATCCTCTTCGGGGTTTGTCGATGAGATTTCTTCTGTTATGAACAGCAGAATTCTCATCGAGCGGGTATTGTAGCGGGTCAATTTTGGGTCCTGTTATTTTTTACAGTATGGGGGATTGGTATTTTTATTCATTTCGTATTGTGCGGAAGTCTTATAAAATATTGTGAAATTGTATTATGCGGCAACGTTATTTCGGTTACGAAAGAACACGTGGAGACTGAAACAGTGGTGTAACAAAGCATAGACGCAATTTGTTGTTGAGTAATGCAGACAGGAATTTACATCTCCACGATTTTCCAAGAACTATGCAAGAGTGTGGCGGAGCTCACCCATGCGTACACCAAGCATGGGCGCCGACCCACGCGCTGGTAAAAACTCAAGATGGCTAAAGTGCCAAAATTATTCATCGTCTCTACACAGATCGTCCGGAAGTGCTGCTAAGTCCTGCCTACTTTTATGACGTCAGCCTATGCCTAGCTGAGATCATATGTTGTATTAGCTCCAAAAAACTACATGTAGAGCATGGGAGGCAGTTTCAACGACGAAGGTCCAGGCAGTGACTTCCGTACCGAGCATGAGGTAACCTCAGCCGTACCTGTTACGTTATTGTGCGCAGTCTACCAGTTGAAACCACCGGCGCCGGGACAGCCAGAGTAGGCTAGTCAAGAAAGTTTTTATTTTAACAGTTAAAGAGTGTAATAATCCTTTGAATTCATGTGACCGAGGTCGATTTTAGAAGAGACACTATAATTTAGAACTTTCGGACAAAACTTTTATAAGAAATTTCAATAGAAGATGAGTGTGCACGAAGACCGCGTGGCCGCCGTGGGGGGAAGTTATCCGTATTAAAATGTTAAGGGCATTATAATTTGCAGTGTGAATGTGAGAGCAAGCAAAGCTGGGCTGTTTGTGTCTGTTTTTCTGTAATTGTGTTTTGTGTGATTAGAAGATAAATAAGGTAAGCCGTAGTTGTAAGTTTTATTACGAGAAAAATGCAAAAAGCAGGATAACATTTGTTTTTATATGTGAATTTAAATGACTTGATCAAAATTAAAATCTCAATTCTCTTCTTACAAATGTGTTGTGCAAATTATTCACACAACCTTAAGAAATTACGCCTGTATCCTGAAGTACGTATGACGCAACCCTGAAGCCACGTGATGGTAAGTAGAAGTTTATTAACGGTTATTTTATATTATTATTATGTCATTTATTAATTGACATCTCAATGGCGCCACGAACCGGAACGAATTTAATAATATAAATTCCATACCTACAAATGAGATACAGGCGTAATTTAGAGGTTGAGTGAAAATACGCAAAAGGTACTTATGTAAAGTTACGCAAAATAAGTAAAGAATATTTGTTCACATAAGAAACAGAGTAAATATCTAAAAATAATAATAATGGAAAATACAGCAGAGAACGGAGTCGATTTGTCCGACTCGACTGTGATAAGTGAAATAGCTGAATTAAATAAATCAGCTGTTATGAATAGTTTTGAATTACATTCAACGCCGAATGTAAGTCAAGGCGACAAAACTCTGAACACAAGTAGTATAAATGAATCAAATAATACAGATGATTCGGGGATCCAAACGACCCCAAAATCAAATAGAGAAAATAAAAGTACAGTAATAGTAACGAAATCAGTTTCACTGACGATAAAACAGAAAGTCAGTTAACGCCAGTCCAAAGTAAAAAATCTGATACAGATGAGATGTTAACACGATTATATAACATGATAAATGCTAGAATTGATATTAGTGACAATAAAATGAATGATAAATTTGATAGACAAAGTAGAGATATTAATGAATTAAAGAATGACATTCAAGAAATTAATAGATGTTGTAAAAATACCCATGAGACAATAATGACTAGCTTGAATAAATTAGAACAGAATGTGGAGCGAATGAGAGTTTGTTGACGAAGGGGGAAAGGAGAAAACAGAGACATGATATGAAAGGTAAGTGGACGCAGTACGAGGTAGGACAGATGGTATTGGTACGACGACATGATTTATCGAGCGCTCAAGATAAGGAGATCAAGAAATTTTTCCTATTATACGAGGGGCCGTACGAGATAGTAGAAATAAAAATGAAAAATTCGTATGTGTTACAGAATAGAGAAACCAGGGAGATAGTGGGTACGCACAACGCTACAAATTTGAAATTATTTTGGTCAGCATAAGGATTTTATTAAATAGTAAATGTATGAATGTCATTTAATTGTTTTTTTGTTTGTTTATAGAAGGGCTCCTCCCCCATTTTTGGGCGGTCACGATCTTACCAGTCCTGGCTGTGGAATTCGGAATTTGGAGGCGGGCCATGGTTGGCGGATCTTCCTTCGGGCAGTGAAAACAACGATGGTCCGGCTCCACCAAAATTGGTACAAATTAGAAATTTAACCACACATATGTCAACGGGGAGGGGGACCCCAAAAAGGTACGTGACGAATTAAATTTTTTATACACTCCAGGTGCATCAGTTTTGATGTACCTGTCACGTGCCTGCACTGCCCTAGAGTGTTGTATATAAAGGAGGCTACACCTAAATGCAGGGCAGTGCATACAAATTTAAATATTTTTAGTGTCTATGGCTAAGAAATTTCAGCTGAACCATTGACAATAGTTTTGCTTACACCCGAAATGAAGAGTTTTGCGGGGAAGTATAGGAAATGCCGGAGCAGACGACGGGTTAGTGGGGATGAGAGATAAGGTAGTACAAGTTGCATAGAAGTGGAAGTAATTACACAAAGTAGATCTGCTCAGGCATTTTTATATACTTCATCGCAGGGCACCCCCGTTTCAGGTGCGTCCATAATCGCCGATTTAATATTAAGAAAAAAAAATATATAAAACATTTTTGGATGTGTATAACGTTAAATGTAAATAAATTTTAGGATTAAGTGACCAATTATAATTGTCAAGTTTTAGTATCAGTGAGTATGGGAACGTTTTGAAAAGATGTGTAACAAAATATAAACTTGGTATCAATACAAGATGTGGGGATAGTTTTGGGGGGTAGATTGGTGTTCAATGAAGTGATAGAACAATGGAGTGTGGAACTGCAATAGTAGAAAGCTTTAGTGTATAAATGTTAATTAATGAGTTAGTAAGTTGCTATTGCGGGGGTGGCCTGTGCTCCTGTAGGTAGCGAAATCGGTTGGGGGTGACAGAGAGTGTTACCCCCATCGGAGGCCAAAATGGCGAAAATGTGCGGCACACCCTATCCGTGTAAATTAAAGTTTACACACTGCCAAACAACCGTGTCGCACATAATGGTAATGATTGTAACAGGCAGTGAAATGCAAATTAGATTTCCCCGACTTTTCGGGCGATTACTGCCTTACCAGCACTAATCGTGGATTTGGCTAGCGGCCAGCTATGGTCATATCAAGTCCCTTGACCATAGCTGACTTGAAATTGGTATATATTAGAAATTGAATGGGGGGTGACAGTTAGGGGAAATCTCCGGAAACTATGAAACAGCGGCTGCCACTCTGCCCGCTTGGGGGTAGCAAGACAGGTGGTAGACCCGCATTAAGGGTGTGTAATTATAGACCCGAACATGCTGATGTTCAATACTTTCAAATGTAATAGCGGAAGCAAAGACACGGAGAGGTAAAACCTGCTCCAAAATATACAGTCTTTGTCGAAGCGCCAGGGCGCCACAGTCCTCCATAATTTGAAATAGTGTGTGTGGCTGGGAGGTGACGCAAAGGAGTCACGAATGTAAATTTTATAACATAACATTTTTTTATTCAAATTTTGATCAAATAAAACTGCTTGTGCTCTGTTAAATAACTAGTGCTCAGACTCTTAATATAAGGTGTTCATACTATAATTTTAAATGTATTATTTTATTGTTGTACATTAGATATAGGTGTTGATAATAATACGTGTTTTCATTATGTGTATATTTTTTTTGTAAGCCAATAATTAAATCGTCTGGCAGGCAGTCAATATGAATTATCAGAATCAGAGAAATGGGAAACAAGAAGGTGAGGAGTAATGATAAATAAATATGTATATTTCATGTAGTTTATTCAATTTGAGATGTGTTTTCATTATGTTAGGTTATCAGCTGATCAGCAATAACATGTCACTGGTATATTAGTTATAAATGTTTTAAGTAATTAGTGCTCAATGAAATGTTTTAATGTATTACAGATGTTTTAAAGTAACGATAAAAATAATTTGATAAAGGAGAAGTAAAGTAATAATTTATGCAAGTTAACAAAAGATAGTTTTTGGGTGATGAATATGTTGTGGGACATGTAGATCTGTCCAAGTTAAAGTCAAAGTTAGAGAAATAGTAGAGGTGAAGATAATGTAATGTTGTTTTTGAGTTAATGTAATGTAATAGAATTTTGAGAAGTATTGATGGTGACACAGTAGTAATGGAGACTTTATGTAGATTTTGAGTGATATATTTATGTTTATAATTAATGTTGTCATTTTGTTGTATTTGTAGTAAGGTAATGAGATTGAGATTTTTTGGGGATGGCAATTTTGTATTAGGGGGTAGTGTATTGTAGGAGTCCGCAACAAGGGTTGGGACGGGATAGGGATAGATTTTAGTGAGGAGGGGCCGCCTTAGGTAGAATCCAGGCCGCCAAATAAGGGAATTGAGTTTTTTGGGGGCGGGGAAACACATATCCTATGTACAAAGGGTTAGAGAGTATTTTTTTTATAAGGAGAAAAGGCGGCGTTTTGAGTTTAATGATAGGTTGGGGTTAGAATGTTTTGGGATAGATATTTCGATAGAGATGGGTGTCATGGGAGTTGAAGTTGTTAGTGGTTAGAGTCAGGGGGAGAAAGATTATATAAGTATATACCGATCAAGCAGTAAATTAAATGAGAATAAATAATTTACATCACCCACAGTAATGTAGAATGAAATTGTTAAATAAAGAGAGAGATTTATGATAAAGAATATAAAATTTTTATTTTTTAAACCAGTGACAGAATCTTGAATGAATTGAAAATAATGTAAAATTAAGAATTGTTTATTTTAAATAATTTGAATGTCAACTTGTTTATTATTTATATTAATATTGTGTTTGTTTTAAATATTTTATTGTTTTGTTTTTCAAATTAGATGGTTACATATATTAAATGTATTTTCACATAGAAAGTCTGCATAACATAGGTAGGTCAAGGGTCTGGAACTTAACCTAGTTTCGACCAGCTGATGAGGTCATACACCTACTAAGCTTGTATAGTAGGAAGTCAGTTTTGTCTGTTTGTTTAATCAATTTAAACCAATTTTCCAATAATGTCTAAATATGAAGAAAACATTCAAATAAATTTAAATTTTTTTTTGAATTTTAAAATTTTTGGAAATGTTAATATTTTTGAAAAAAAAAATGATTTTTCGCCTGCCAGCGAATGAATATTTTAAGTGTTGACTCTTTTATTATTTGTGTATTAACCATGTGTATTTTATGGATTTATTTTGTATTGCATTGTATTGTTAGAATCTAAGTATTTACATGTTCTAAGTAAGTATATGTTTTGATTAGGAGAAAGGTTTAAATTAATGCATTTTAAGTAGAAAACAGAAAACAAGGAAGAGAATTTTTTTTGAGTATATTATTTTGAATTTTGAATTTTTTTTTATTTTTCATAAATCTTAAAAGAATTGTTCAATTTTACAATGTGTTATGTCCACATGTAATGGGAGTGTGTGTGAGCCCAGTATTTGCTAAAGGCAGCCCAGCTTGCATAAAAGGGGAACCATATCGGCTGAGGATCTGGCATAATCTGAGCCAGGGATGGAGGATTTTGGGGGTAGCATCTTAGAAGGTGAGGTGGGCTGTGGTAAGAGTCTGTTCGATTTCTCGGTGTTGGGATCTCTTACGGAGAAGTCCAGTGATCTCGTTCAGATGAGTCCATCGTCGCTGAGCCAGGGGGGTCGTGTACCCATGCAGATTAAGAACAAGGGGGTTGTTGGCACCAGTTCCTCACCGATCCTCTTCGGGGTTTGTCGATGAGATTTCTTCTGTTATGAACAGCAGAATTCTCATCGAGGGGGTATTGTAGCGGGTCAATTTTGGGTCCTGTTATTTTTTACAGTATGGGGGATTGGTATTTTTATTCATTTCGTATTGTGCGGAAGTCTTATAAAATATTGTGAAATTGTATTATGCGGCAACGTTATTTCGGTTACGAAAGAACACGTGGAGACTGAAACAGTGGTGTAACAAAGCATAGACGCAATTTGTTGTTGAGTAATGCAGACAGGAATTTACATCTCCACGATTTTCCAAGAACTATGCAAGAGTGTGGCGGAGCTCACCCATGCGTACACCAAGCATGGGCGCTGACCCACGCGCTGGTAAAAACTCAAGATGGCTAAAGTGCCAAAATTATTCATCGTCTCTACACAGATCGTCCGGAAGTGCTGCTAAGTCCTGCCTACTTTTATGACGTCAGCCTATGCCTAGCTGAGATCATATGTTGTATTAGCTCCAAAAAACTACATGTAGAGCATGGGAGGCAGTTTCAACGACGAAGGTCCAGGCAGTGACTTCCGTACCGAGCATGAGGTAACCTCAGCCGTACCTGTTACGTTATTGTGCGCAGTCTACCAGTTGAAACCACCGGCGCCGGGACAGCCAGAGTAGGCTAGTCAAGAAAGTTTTTATTTTAACAGTTAAAGAGTGTAATAATCCTTTGAATTCATGTGACCGAGGTCGATTTTAGAAGAGACACTATAATTTAGAACTTTCGGACAAAACTTTTATAAGAAATTTCAATAGAAGATGAGTGTGCACGAAGACCGCGTGGCCGCCGTGGGGGGAAGTTATCCGTATTAAAATGTTAAGGGCATTATAATTTGCAGTGTGAATGTGAGAGCAAGCAAAGCTGGGCTGTTTGTGTCTGTTTTTCTGTAATTGTGTTTTGTGTGATTAGAAGATAAATAAGGTAAGCCGTAGTTGTAAGTTTTATTACGAGAAAAATGCAAAAAGCAGGATAACATTTGTTTTTATATGTGAATTTAAATGACTTGATCAAAATTAAAATCTCAATTCTCTTCTTACAAATGTGTTGTGCAAATTATTCACACAACCTTAAGAAATTACGCCTGTATCCTGAAGTACGTATGACGCAACCCTGAAGCCACGTGATGGTAAGTAGAAGTTTATTAACGGTTATTTTATATTATTATTATGTCATTTATTAATTGACATCTCAATGGCGCCACGAACCGGAACGAATTTAATAATATAAATTCCATACCTACAAATGAGATACAGGCGTAATTTAGAGGTTGAGTGAAAATACGCAAAAGGTACTTATGTAAAGTTACGCAAAATAAGTAAAGAATATTTGTTCACATAAGAAACAGAGTAAATATCTAAAAATAATAATAATGGAAAATACAGCAGAGAACGGAGTCGATTTGTCCGACTCGACTGTGATAAGTGAAATAGCTGAATTAAATAAATCAGCTGTTATGAATAGTTTTGAATTACATTCAACGCCGAATGTAAGTCAAGGCGACAAAACTCTGAACACAAGTAGTATAAATGAATCAAATAATACAGATGATTCGGGGATCCAAACGACCCCAAAATCAAATAGAGAAAATAAAAGTACAGTAATAGTAACGAAATCAGTTTCACTGACGATAAAACAGAAAGTCAGTTAACGCCAGTCCAAAGTAAAAAATCTGATACAGATGAGATGTTAACACGATTATATAACATGATAAATGCTAGAATTGATATTAGTGACAATAAAATGAATGATAAATTTGATAGACAAAGTAGAGATATTAATGAATTAAAGAATGACATTCAAGAAATTAATAGATGTTGTAAAAATACCCATGAGACAATAATGACTAGCTTGAATAAATTAGAACAGAGTGTGGAGCGAATGAGAGTTTGTTGACGAAGGGGGAAAGGAGAAAACAGAGACATGATATGAAAGGTAAGTGGACGCAGTACGAGGTAGGACAGATGGTATTGGTACGACGACATGATTTATCGAGCGCTCAAGATAAGGAGATCAAGAAATTTTTCCTATTATACGAGGGGCCGTACGAGATAGTAGAAATAAAAATGAAAAATTCGTATGTGTTACAGAATAGAGAAACCAGGGAGATAGTGGGTACGCACAACGCTACAAATTTGAAATTATTTTGGTCAGCATAAGGATTTTATTAAATAGTAAATGTATGAATGTCATTTAATTGTTTTTTTTTTTTGTTTATAGAAGGGCTCCTCCCCCATTTTCGGGCGGTCACGATCTTACCAGTCCTGGCTGTGGAATTCGGAATTTGGAGGCGGGCCATGGTTGGCGGATCTTCCTTCGGGCAGTGAAAACAACGATGGTCCGGCTCCACCAAAATTGGTACAAATTAGAAATTTAACCACACATATGTCAACGGGGAGGGGGACCCCAAAAAGGTACGTGACGAATTAAATTTTTTATACACTCCAGGTGCATCAGTTTTGATGTACCTGTCACGTGCCTGCACTGCCCTAGAGTGTTGTATATAAAGGAGGCTACACCTAAATGCAGGGCAGTGCATACAAATTTAAATATTTTTAGTGTCTATGGCTAAGAAATTTCAGCTGAACCATTGACAATAGTTTTGCTTACACCCGAAATGAAGAGTTTTGCGGGGAAGTATAGGAAATGCCGGAGCAGACGACGGGTTAGTGGGGATGAGAGATAAGGTAGTACAAGTTGCATAGAAGTGGAAGTAATTACACAAAGTAGATCTGCTCAGGCATTTTTATATACTTCATCGCAGGGCACCCCCGTTTCAGGTGCGTCCATAATCGCCGATTTAATATTAAGAAAAAAAAATATATAAAACATTTTTGGATGTGTATAACGTTAAATGTAAATAAATTTTAGGATTAAGTGACCAATTATAATTGTCAAGTTTTAGTATCAGTGAGTATGGGAACGTTTTGAAAAGATGTGTAACAAAATATAAACTTGGTATCAATACAAGATGTGGGGATAGTTTTGGGGGGTAGATTGGTGTTCAATGAAGTGATAGAACAATGGAGTGTGGAACTGCAATAGTAGAAAGCTTTAGTGTATAAATGTTAATTAATGAGTAAGTTGCTATTGCGGGGGTGGCCTGTGCTCCCGTAGGTAGCGAAATGGGTTGGGGGTGACAGAGAGTGTTACCCCCATCGGAGGCCAAAATGGCGAAAATGTGCGGCACACCCTATCCGTGTAAATTAAAGTTTACACACTGCCAAACAACCGTGTCGCACATAATGGTAATGATTGTAACAGGCAGTGAAATGCAAATTAGATTTCCCCGACTTTTCGGGCGATTACTGCCTTACCAGCACTAATCGTGGATTTGGCTAGCGGCCAGCTATGGTCATATCAAGTCCCTTGACCATAGCTGACTTGAAATTGGTATATATTAGAAATTGAATGGGGGTGACAGTTAGGGGAAATCTACGGAAACTATGAAACAGCGGCTGCCACTCTGCCCGCTTGGGGGTAGCAAGACAGGTGGTAGACCCGCATTAAGGGTGTGTAATTATAGACCCGAACATGCTGATGTTCAATACTTTCAAATGTAATAGCGGAAGCAAAGACACGGAGAGGTAAAACCTGCTCCAAAATATACAGTCTTTGTCGAAGCGCCAGGGCGCCACAGTCCTCCATAATTTGAAATAGTGTGTGTGGCTGGGAGGTGACGCAAAGGAGTCACGAATGTAAATTTTATAACATAACATTTTTTTATTCAAATTTTGATCAAATAAAACTGCTTGTGCTCTGTTAAATAACTAGTGCTCAGACTCTTAATATAAGGTGTTCATACTATAATTTTAAATGTATTATTTTATTGTTGTACGTTAGATATAGGTGTTGATAATAATACGTGTTTTCATTATGTGTATATTTTTTTTCTAAGCCAATAATTAAATCGTCTGGCAGGCAGTCAATATGAATTATCAGAATCAGAGAAATGGGAAACAAGAAGGTGAGGAGTAATGATAAATAAATATGTATATTTCATGTAGTTTGTTCAATTTGAGATGTGTTTTCATTATGTTAGGATATCAGCTGATCAGCAATAACATGTCACTGGTATATTAGTTATAAATGTTTTAAGTAATTAGTGCTCAATGAAATGTTTTAATGTATTACAGATGTTTTAAAGTAACGATAAAAATAATTTGATAAAGGAGAAGTAAAGTAATAATTTATGCAAGTTAACAAAAGATAGTTTTTGGGTGATGAATATGTTGTGGGACATGTAGATCTGTCCAAGTTAAAGTCAAAGTTAGAGAAATAGTAGAGGTGAAGATAATGTAATGTTGTTTTTGAGTTAATGTAATGTAATAGAATTTTGAGAAGTATTGATGGTGACACAGTAGTAATGGAGACTTTATGTAGATTTTGAGTGATATATTTATGTTTATAATTAATGTTGTCATTTTGTTGTATTTGTAGTAAGGTAATGAGATTGAGATTTTTTGGGGATGGCAATTTTGTATTAGGGGGTAGTGTATTGTAGGAGTCCGCAACAAGGGTTGGGACGGGATAGGGATAGATTTTAGTGAGGAGGGGCCGCCTTAGGTAGAATCCAGGCCGCCAAATAAGGGAATTGAGTTTTTTGGGGGCGGGGAAACACATATCCTATGTACAAAGGGTTAGAGAGTATTTTTTTTATAAGGAGAAAAGGCGGCGTTTTGAGTTTAATGATAGGTTGGGGTTAGAATGTTTTGGGATAGATATTTCGATAGAGATGGGTGTCATGGGAGTTGAAGTTGTTAGTGGTTAGAGTCAGGGGGAGAAAGATTATATAAGTATATACCGATCAAGCAGTAAATTAAATGAGAATAAATAATTTACATCACCCACAGTAATGTAGAATGAAATTGTTAAATAAAGAGAGAGATTTATGATAAAGAATATAAAATTTTTATTTTTTAAACCAGTGACAGAATCTTGAATGAATTGAAAATAATGTAAAATTAAGAATTGTTTATTTTAAATAATTTGAATGTCAACTTGTTTATTATTTATATTAATATTGTGTTTGTTTTAAATATTTTATTGTTTTGTTTTTCAAATTAGATGGTTACATATATTAAATGTATTTTCACATAGAAAGTCTGCATAACATAGGTAGGCCAAGGGTCTGGAACTTGACCTAGTTTCGATCAGCTGATGAGGTCATACACCTACTAAGCTTGTATAGTAGGAAGTCAGTTTTGTCTGTTTGTTTAATCAATTTAAACCAATTTACCAATAATGTCTAAATATGAAGAAAACATTTAAATAAATTTAAATTTTTTTTTGAATTTTAAAATTTTTGGAAATGTTAATATTTTTGAAAAAAAAAAAAAAAAAAAATGATTTTTCGCCTGCCAGCGAATGAATATTTTAAGTGTTGACTCTTTTATTATTTGTGTATTAACCATGTGTATTTTATGGATTTATTTTGTATTGCATTGTATTGTTAGAATCTAAGTATTTACATGTTAGAGTAAGTATATGTTTTGATTAGGAGAAAGGTTTAAATTAATGCATTTTAAGTAGAAAACAGAAAACAAGGAAGAGAATTTTTTTGAGTATATTATTTTGAATTTTGAATTTTTTTTTATTTTTCATAAATCTTAAAAGAATTTTTTAATTTTACAATGTGTTATGTCCACATGTAATGGGAGTGTGTGTGAGCCCAGTATTTGCTAAAGGCAGCCCAGCTTGCATAAAAGGGGAACCATATCGGCTGAGGATCTGGCATAATCTGAGCCAGGGATGGAGGATTTTGGGGGTAGCATCTTAGAAGGTGAGGTGGGCTGTGGTAAGAGTCTGTTCGATTTCTCGTTGTTGGGATCTCTTACGGAGAAGTCCAGTGATCTCGTTCAGATGAGTCCATCGTCGCTGAGCCAGGGGGGTCGTGTACCCATGCAGATTAAGAACAAGGGGGTTGTTGGCACCAGTTCCTCACCGATCCTCTTCGGGGTTTGTCGATGAGATTTCTTCTGTTATGAACAGCAGAATTCTCATCGAGGGGGTATTGTAGCGGGTCAATTTTGGGTCCTGTTATTTTTTACAGTATGGGGGATTGGTATTTTTATTCATTTCGTATTGTGCGGAAGTCTTATAAAATATTGTGAAATTGTATTATGCGGCAACGTTATTTCGGTTACGAAAGAACACGTGGAGACTGAAACAGTGGTGTAACAAAGCATAGACGCAATTTGTTGTTGAGTAATGCAGACAGGAATTTACATCTCCACGATTTTCCAAGAACTATGCAAGAGTGTGGCGGAGCTCACCCATGCGTACACCAAGCATGGGCGCCGACCCACGCGCTGGTAAAAACTCAAGATGGCTAAAGTGCCAAAATTATTCATCGTCTCTACACAGATCGTCCGGAAGTGCTGCTAAGTCCTGCCTACTTTTATGACGTCAGCCTATGCCTAGCTGAGATCATATGTTGTATTAGCTCCAAAAAACTACATGTAGAGCATGGGAGGCAGTTTCAACGACGAAGGTCCAGGCAGTGACTTCCGTACCGAGCATGAGGTAACCTCAGCCGTACCTGTTACGTTATTGTGCGCAGTCTACCAGTTGAAACCACCGGCGCCGGGACAGCCAGAGTAGGCTAGTCAAGAAAGTTTTTATTTTAACAGTTAAAGAGTGTAATAATCCTTTGAATTCATGTGACCGAGGTCGATTTTAGAAGAGACACTATAATTTAGAACTTTCGGACAAAACTTTTATAAGAAATTTCAATAGAAGATGAGTGTGCACGAAGACCGCGTGGCCGCCGTGGGGGGAAGTTATCCGTATTAAAATGTTAAGGGCATTATAATTTGCAGTGTGAATGTGAGAGCAAGCAAAGCTGGGCTGTTTGTGTCTGTTTTTCTGTAATTGTGTTTTGTGTGATTAGAAGATAAATAAGGTAAGCCGTAGTTGTAAGTTTTATTACGAGAAAAATGCAAAAAGCAGGATAACATTTGTTTTTATATGTGAATTTAAATGACTTGATCAAAATTAAAATCTCAATTCTCTTCTTACAAATGTGTTGTGCAAATTATTCACACAACCTTAAGAAATTACGCCTGTATCCTGAAGTACGTATGACGCAACCCTGAAGCCACGTGATGGTAAGTAGAAGTTTATTAACGGATATTTTATATTATTATTATGTCATTTATTAATTGACATCTCAATGGCGCCACGAACCGGAACGAATTTAATAATATAAATTCCATACCTACAAATGAGATACAGGCGTAATTTAGAGGTTGAGTGAAAATACGCAAAAGGTACTTATGTAAAGTTACGCAAAATAAGTAAAGAATATTTGTTCACATAAGAAACAGAGTAAATATCTAAAAATAATAATAATGGAAAATACAGCAGAGAACGGAGTCGATTTGTCCGACTCGACTGTGATAAGTGAAATAGCCGAATTAAATAAATCAGCTGTTATGAATAGTTTTGAATTACATTCAACGCCGAATGTAAGTCAAGGCGACAAAACTCTGAACACAAGTAGTATAAATGAATCAAATAATACAGATGATTCGGGGATCCAAACGACCCCAAAATCAAATAGAGAAAATAAAAGTACAGTAATAGTAACGAAATCAGTTTCACTGACGATAAAACAGAAAGTCAGTTAACGCCAGTCCAAAGTAAAAAATCTGATACAGATGAGATGTTAACACGATTATATAACATGATAAATGCTAGAATTGATATTAGTGACAATAAAATGAATGATAAATTTGATAGACAAAGTAGAGATATTAATGAATTAAAGAATGACATTCAAGAAATTAATAGATGTTGTAAAAATACCCATGAGACAATAATGACTAGCTTGAATAAATTAGAACAGAGTGTGGAGCGAATGAGAGTTTGTTGACGAAGGGGGAAAGGAGAAAACAGAGACATGATATGAAAGGTAAGTGGACGCAGTACGAGGTAGGACAGATGGTATTGGTACGACGACATGATTTATCGAGCGCTCAAGATAAGGAGATCAAGAAATTTTTCCTATTATACGAGGGGCCGTACGAGATAGTAGAAATAAAAATGAAAAATTCGTATGTGTTACAGAATAGAGAAACCAGGGAGATAGTGGGTACGCACAACGCTACAAATTTGAAATTATTTTGGTCAGCATAAGGATTTTATTAAATAGTAAATGTATGAATGTCATTTAATTGTTTTTTTTTTTTGTTTATAGAAGGGCTCCTCCCCCATTTTCGGGCGGTCACGATCTTACCAGTCCTGGCTGTGGAATTCGGAATTTGGAGGCGGGCCATGGTTGGCGGATCTTCCTTCGGGCAGTGAAAACAACGATGGTCCGGCTCCACCAAAATTGGTACAAATTAGAAATTTAACCACACATATGTCAACGGGGAGGGGGACCCCAAAAAGGTACGTGACGAATTAAATTTTTTATACACTCCAGGTGCATCAGTTTTGATGTACCTGTCACGTGCCTGCACTGCCCTAGAGTGTTGTATATAAAGGAGGCTACACCTAAATGCAGGGCAGTGCATACAAATTTAAATATTTTTAGTGTCTATGGCTAAGAAATTTCAGCTGAACCATTGACAATAGTTTTGGTTACACCCGAAATGAAGAGTTTTGCGGGGAAGTATAGGAAATGCCGGAGCAGACGACGGGTTAGTGGGGATGAGAGATAAGGTAGTACAAGTTGCATAGAAGTGGAAGTAATTACACAAAGTAGATCTGCTCAGGCATTTTTATATACTTCATCGCAGGGCACCCCCGTTTCAGGTGCGTCCATAATCGCCGATTTAATATTAAGAAAAAAAAATATATAAAACATTTTTGGATGTGTATAACGTTAAATGTAAATAAATTTTAGGATTAAGTGACCAATTATAATTGTCAAGTTTTAGTATCAGTGAGTATGGGAACGTTTTGAAAAGATGTGTAACAAAATATAAACTTGGTATCAATACAAGATGTGGGGATAGTTTTGGGGGGTAGATTGGTGTTCAATGAAGTGATAGAACAATGGAGTGTGGAACTGCAATAGTAGAAAGCTTTAGTGTATAAATGTTAATTAATGAGTAAGTTGCTATTGCGGGGGTGGCCTGTGCTCCCGTAGGTAGCGAAATGGGTTGGGGGTGACAGAGAGTGTTACCCCCATCGGAGGCCAAAATGGCGAAAATGTGCGGCACACCCTATCCGTGTAAATTAAAGTTTACACACTGCCAAACAACCGTGTCGCACATAATGGTAATGATTGTAACAGGCAGTGAAATGCAAATTAGATTTCCCCGACTTTTCGGGCGATTACTGCCTTACCAGCACTAATCGTGGATTTGGCTAGCGGCCAGCTATGGTCATATCAAGTCCCTTGACCATAGCTGACTTGAAATTGGTATATATTAGAAATTGAATGGGGGTGACAGTTAGGGGAAATCTACGGAAACTATGAAACAGCGGCTGCCACTCTGCCCGCTTGGGGGTAGCAAGACAGGTGGTAGACCCGCATTAAGGGTGTGTAATTATAGACCCGAACATGCTGATGTTCAATACTTTCAAATGTAATAGCGGAAGCAAAGACACGGAGAGGTAAAACCTGCTCCAAAATATACAGTCTTTGTCGAAGCGCCAGGGCGCCACAGTCCTCCATAATTTGAAATAGTGTGTGTGGCTGGGAGGTGACGCAAAGGAGTCACGAATGTAAATTTTATAACATAACATTTTTTTATTCAAATTTTGATCAAATAAAACTGCTTGTGCTCTGTTAAATAACTAGTGCTCAGACTCTTAATATAAGGTGTTCATACTATAATTTTAAATGTATTATTTTATTGTTGTACGTTAGATATAGGTGTTGATAATAATACGTGTTTTCATTATGTGTATATTTTTTTTCTAAGCCAATAATTAAATCGTCTGGCAGGCAGTCAATATGAATTATCAGAATCAGAGAAATGGGAAACAAGAAGGTGAGGAGTAATGATAAATAAATATGTATATTTCATGTAGTTTGTTCAATTTGAGATGTGTTTTCATTATGTTAGGATATCAGCTGATCAGCAATAACATGTCACTGGTATATTAGTTATAAATGTTTTAAGTAATTAGTGCTCAATGCAATGTTTTAATGTATTACAGATGTTTTAAAGTAACGATAAAAATAATTTGATAAAGGAGAAGTAAAGTAATAATTTATGCAAGTTAACAAAAGATAGTTTTTGGGTGATGAATATGTTGTGGGACATGTAGATCTGTCCAAGTTAAAGTCAAAGTTAGAGAAATAGTAGAGGTGAAGATAATGTAATGTTGTTTTTGAGTTAATGTAATGTAATAGAATTTTGAGAAGTATTGATGGTGACACAGTAGTAATGGAGACTTTATGTAGATTTTGAGTGATATATTTATGTTTATAATTAATGTTGTCATTTTGTTGTATTTGTAGTAAGGTAATGAGATTGAGATTTTTTGGGGATGGCAATTTTGTATTAGGGGGTAGTGTATTGTAGGAGTCCGCAACAAGGGTTGGGACGGGATAGGGATAGATTTTAGTGAGGAGGGGCCGCCTTAGGTAGAATCCAGGCCGCCAAATAAGGGAATTGAGTTTTTTGGGGGCGGGGAAACACATATCCTATGTACAAAGGGTTAGAGAGTATTTTTTTTATAAGGAGAAAAGGCAGCGTTTTGAGTTTAATGATAGGTTGGGGTTAGAATGTTTTGGGATAGATATTTCGATAGAGATGGGTGTCATGGGAGTTGAAGTTGTTAGTGGTTAGAGTCAGGGGGAGAAAGATTATATAAGTATATACCGATCAAGCAGTAAATTAAATGAGAATAAATAATTTACATCACCCACAGTAATGTAGAATGAAATTGTTAAATAAAGAGAGAGATTTATGATAAAGAATATAAAATTTTTATTTTTTAAACCAGTGACAGAATCTTGAATGAATTGAAAATAATGTAAAATTAAGAATTGTTTATTTTAAATAATTTGAATGTCAACTTGTTTATTATTTATATTAATATTGTGTTTGTTTTAAATATTTTATTGTTTTGTTTTTCAAATTAGATGGTTACATATATTAAATGTATTTTCACATAGAAAGTCTGCATAACATAGGTAGGTCAAGGGTCTGGAACTTGACCTAGTTTCGATCAGCTGATGAGGTCATACACCTACTAAGCTTGTATAGTAGGAAGTCAGTTTTGTCTGTTTGTTTAATCAATTTAAACCAATTTTCCAATAATGTCTAAATATGAAGAAAACATTTAAATAAATTTAAATTTTTTTTTGAATTTTAAAATTTTTGTAAATGTTAATATTTTTGAAAAAAAAAAAAAAAAAAAAAAAAAAGATTTTTCGCCTGCCAGCGAATGAATATTTTAAGTGTTGACTCTTTTATTATTTGTGTATTAACCATGTGTATTTTATGGATTTATTTTGTATTGCATTGTATTGTTAGAATCTAAGTATTTACATGTTAGAGTAAGTATATGTTTTGATTAGGAGAAAGGTTTAAATTAATGCATTTTAAGTAGAAAACAGAAAACAAGGAAGAGAATTTTTTTGAGTATATTATTTTGAATTTTGAATTTTTTTTTATTTTTCATAAATCTTAAAAGAATTTTTTAATTTTACAATGTGTTATGTCCACATGTAATGGGAGTGTGTGTGAGCCCAGTATTTGCTAAAGGCAGCCCAGCTTGCATAAAAGGGGAACCATATCGGCTGAGGATCTGGCATAATCTGAGCCAGGGATGGAGGATTTTGGGGGTAGCATCTTAGAAGGTGAGGTGGGCTGTGGTAAGAGTCTGTTCGATTTCTCGTTGTTGGGATCTCTTACGGAGAAGTCCAGTGATCTCGTTCAGATGAGTCCATCGTCGCTGAGCCAGGGGGGTCGTGTACCCATGCAGATTAAGAACATGGGGGTTGTTGGCACCAGTTCCTCACCGATCCTCTTCGGGGTTTGTCGATGAGATTTCTTCTGTTATGAACAGCAGAATTCTCATCGAGGGGGTATTGTAGCGGGTCAATTTTGGGTCCTGTTATTTTTTACAGTATGGGGGATTGGTATTTTTATTCATTTCGTATTGTGCGGAAGTCTTATAAAATATTGTGAAATTGTATTATGCGGCAACGTTATTTCGGTTACGAAAGAACACGTGGAGACTGAAACAGTGGTGTAACAAAGCATAGACGCAATTTGTTGTTGAGTAATGCAGACAGGAATTTACATCTCCACGATTTTCCAAGAACTATGCAAGAGTGTGGCGGAGCTCACCCATGCGTACACCAAGCATGGGCGCCGACCCACGCGCTGGTAAAAACTCAAGATGGCTAAAGTGCCAAAATTATTCATCGTCTCTACACAGATCGTCCGGAAGTGCTGCTAAGTCCTGCCTACTTTTATGACGTCAGCCTATGCCTAGCTGAGATCATATGTTGTATTAGCTCCAAAAAACTACATGTAGAGCATGGGAGGCAGTTTCAACGACGAAGGTCCAGGCAGTGACTTCCGTACCGAGCATGAGGTAACCTCAGCCGTACCTGTTACGTTATTGTGCGCAGTCTACCAGTTGAAACCACCGGCGCCGGGACAGCCAGAGTAGGCTAGTCAAGAAAGTTTTTATTTTAACAGTTAAAGAGTGTAATAATCCTTTGAATTCATGTGACCGAGGTCGATTTTAGAAGAGACACTATAATTTAGAACTTTCGGACAAAACTTTTATAAGAAATTTCAATAGAAGATGAGTGTGCACGAAGACCGCGTGGCCGCCGTGGGGGGAAGTTATCCGTATTAAAATGTTAAGGGCATTATAATTTGCAGTGTGAATGTGAGAGCAAGCAAAGCTGGGCTGTTTGTGTCTGTTTTTCTGTAATTGTGTTTTGTGTGATTAGAAGATAAATAAGGTAAGCCGTAGTTGTAAGTTTTATTACGAGAAAAATGCAAAAAGCAGGATAACATTTGTTTTTATATGTGAATTTAAATGACTTGATCAAAATTAAAATCTCAATTCTCTTCTTACAAATGTGTTGTGCAAATTATTCACACAACCTTAAGAAATTACGCCTGTATCCTGAAGTACGTATGACGCAACCCTGAAGCCACGTGATGGTAAGTAGAAGTTTATTAACGGATATTTTATATTATTATTATGTCATTTATTAATTGACATCTCAATGGCGCCACGAACCGGAACGAATTTAATAATATAAATTCCATACCTACAAATGAGATACAGGCGTAATTTAGAGGTTGAGTGAAAATACGCAAAAGGTACTTATGTAAAGTTACGCAAAATAAGTAAAGAATATTTGTTCACATAAGAAACAGAGTAAATATCTAAAAATAATAATAATGGAAAATACAGCAGAGAACGGAGTCGATTTGTCCGACTCGACTGTGATAAGTGAAATAGCCGAATTAAATAAATCAGCTGTTATGAATAGTTTTGAATTACATTCAACGCCGAATGTAAGTCAAGGCGACAAAACTCTGAACACAAGTAGTATAAATGAATCAAATAATACAGATGATTCGGGGATCCAAACGACCCCAAAATCAAATAGAGAAAATAAAAGTACAGTAATAGTAACGAAATCAGTTTCACTGACGATAAAACAGAAAGTCAGTTAACGCCAGTCCAAAGTAAAAAATCTGATACAGATGAGATGTTAACACGATTATATAACATGATAAATGCTAGAATTGATATTAGTGACAATAAAATGAATGATAAATTTGATAGACAAAGTAGAGATATTAATGAATTAAAGAATGACATTCAAGAAATTAATAGATGTTGTAAAAATACCCATGAGACAATAATGACTAGCTTGAATAAATTAGAACAGAGTGTGGAGCGAATGAGAGTTTGTTGACGAAGGGGGAAAGGAGAAAACAGAGACATGATATGAAAGGTAAGTGGACGCAGTACGAGGTAGGACAGATGGTATTGGTACGACGACATGATTTATCGAGCGCTCAAGATAAGGAGATCAAGAAATTTTTCCTATTATACGAGGGGCCGTACGAGATAGTAGAAATAAAAATGAAAAATTCGTATGTGTTACAGAATAGAGAAACCAGGGAGATAGTGGGTACGCACAACGCTACAAATTTGAAATTATTTTGGTCAGCATAAGGATTTTATTAAATAGTAAATGTATGAATGTCATTTAATTGTTTTTTTTTTTTGTTTATAGAAGGGCTCCTCCCCCATTTTCGGGCGGTCACGATCTTACCAGTCCTGGCTGTGGAATTCGGAATTTGGAGGCGGGCCATGGTTGGCGGATCTTCCTTCGGGCAGTGAAAACAACGATGGTCCGGCTCCACCAAAATTGGTACAAATTAGAAATTTAACCACACATATGTCAACGGGGAGGGGGACCCCAAAAAGGTACGTGACGAATTAAATTTTTTATACACTCCAGGTGCATCAGTTTTGATGTACCTGTCACATGCCTGCACTGCCCTAGAGTGTTGTATATAAAGGAGGCTACACCTAAATGCAGGGCAGTGCATACAAATTTAAATATTTTTAGTGTCTATGGCTAAGAAATTTCAGCTGAACCATTGACAATAGTTTTGGTTACACCCGAAATGAAGAGTTTTGCGGGGAAGTATAGGAAATGCCGGAGCAGACGACGGGTTAGTGGGGATGAGAGATAAGGTAGTACAAGTTGCATAGAAGTGGAAGTAATTACACAAAGTAGATCTGCTCAGGCATTTTTATATACTTCATCGCAGGGCACCCCCGTTTCAGGTGCGTCCATAATCGCCGATTTAATATTAAGAAAAAAAAATATATAAAACATTTTTGGATGTGTATAACGTTAAATGTAAATAAATTTTAGGATTAAGTGACCAATTATAATTGTCAAGTTTTAGTATCAGTGAGTATGGGAACGTTTTGAAAAGATGTGTAACAAAATATAAACTTGGTATCAATACAAGATGTGGGGATAGTTTTGGGGGGTAGATTGGTGTTCAATGAAGTGATAGAACAATGGAGTGTGGAACTGCAATAGTAGAAAGCTTTAGTGTATAAATGTTAATTAATGAGTAAGTTGCTATTGCGGGGGTGGCCTGTGCTCCCGTAGGTAGCGAAATGGGTTGGGGGTGACAGAGAGTGTTACCCCCATCGGAGGCCAAAATGGCGAAAATGTGCGGCACACCCTATCCGTGTAAATTAAAGTTTACACACTGCCAAACAACCGTGTCGCACATAATGGTAATGATTGTAACAGGCAGTGAAATGCAAATTAGATTTCCCCGACTTTTCGGGCGATTACTGCCTTACCAGCACTAATCGTGGATTTGGCTAGCGGCCAGCTATGGTCATATCAAGTCCCTTGACCATAGCTGACTTGAAATTGGTATATATTAGAAATTGAATGGGGGTGACAGTTAGGGGAAATCTACGGAAACTATGAACGAGCGGCTGCCACTCTGCCCGCTTGGGGGTAGCAAGACAGGTGGTAGACCCGCATTAAGGGTGTGTAATTATAGACCCGAACATGCTGATGTTCAATACTTTCAAATGTAATAGCGGAAGCAAAGACACGGAGAGGTAAAACCTGCTCCAAAATATACAGTCTTTGTCGAAGCGCCAGGGCGCCACAGTCCTCCATAATTTGAAATAGTGTGTGTGGCTGGGAGGTGACGCAAAGGAGTCACGAATGTAAATTTTATAACATAACATTTTTTTATTCAAATTTTGATCAAATAAAACTGCTTGTGCTCTGTTAAATAACTAGTGCTCAGACTCTTAATATAAGGTGTTCATACTATAATTTTAAATGTATTATTTTATTGTTGTACGTTAGATATAGGTGTTGATAATAATACGTGTTTTCATTATGTGTATATTTTTTTTCTAAGCCAATAATTAAATCGTCTGGCAGGCAGTCAATATGAATTATCAGAATCAGAGAAATGGGAAACAAGAAGGTGAGGAGTAATGATAAATAAATATGTATATTTCATGTAGTTTGTTCAATTTGAGATGTGTTTTCATTATGTTAGGATATCAGCTGATCAGCAATAACATGTCACTGGTATATTAGTTATAAATGTTTTAAGTAATTAGTGCTCAATGAAATGTTTTAATGTATTACAGATGTTTTAAAGTAACGATAAAAATAATTTGATAAAGGAGAAGTAAAGTAATAATTTATGCAAGTTAACAAAAGATAGTTTTTGGGTGATGAATATGTTGTGGGACATGTAGATCTGTCCAAGTTAAAGTCAAAGTTAGAGAAATAGTAGAGGTGAAGATAATGTAATGTTGTTTTTGAGTTAATGTAATGTAATAGAATTTTGAGAAGTATTGATGGTGACACAGTAGTAATGGAGACTTTATGTAGATTTTGAGTGATATATTTATGTTTATAATTAATGTTGTCATTTTGTTGTATTTGTAGTAAGGTAATGAGATTGAGATTTTTTGGGGATGGCAATTTTGTATTAGGGGGTAGTGTATTGTAGGAGTCCGCAACAAGGGTTGGGACGGGATAGGGATAGATTTTAGTGAGGAGGGGCCGCCTTAGGTAGAATCCAGGCCGCCAAATAAGGGAATTGAGTTTTTTGGGGGCGGGGAAACACATATCCTATGTACAAAGGGTTAGAGAGTATTTTTTTTATAAGGAGAAAAGGCAGCGTTTTGAGTTTAATGATAGGTTGGGGTTAGAATGTTTTGGGATAGATATTTCGATAGAGATGGGTGTCATGGGAGTTGAAGTTGTTAGTGGTTAGAGTCAGGGGGAGAAAGATTATATAAGTATATACCGATCAAGCAGTAAATTAAATGAGAATAAATAATTTACATCACCCACAGTAATGTAGAATGAAATTGTTAAATAAAGAGAGAGATTTATGATAAAGAATATAAAATTTTTATTTTTTAAACCAGTGACAGAATCTTGAATGAATTGAAAATAATGTAAAATTAAGAATTGTTTATTTTAAATAATTTGAATGTCAACTTGTTTATTATTTATATTAATATTGTGTTTGTTTTAAATATTTTATTGTTTTGTTTTTCAAATTAGATGGTTACATATATTAAATGTATTTTCACATAGAAAGTCTGCATAACATAGGTAGGTCAAGGGTCTGGAACTTGACCTAGTTTCGATCAGCTGATGAGGTCATACACCTACTAAGCTTGTATAGTAGGAAGTCAGTTTTGTCTGTTTGTTTAATCAATTTAAACCAATTTTCCAATAATGTCTAAATATGAAGAAAACATTTAAATAAATTTAAATTTTTTTTTGAATTTTAAAATTTTTGTAAATGTTAATATTTTTGAAAAAAAAAAAAAAAAAAAAAAAAAAAGATTTTTCGCCTGCCAGCGAATGAATATTTTAAGTGTTGACTCTTTTATTATTTGTGTATTAACCATGTGTATTTTATGGATTTATTTTGTATTGCATTGTATTGTTAGAATCTAAGTATTTACATGTTAGAGTAAGTATATGTTTTGATTAGGAGAAAGGTTTAAATTAATGCATTTTAAGTAGAAAACAGAAAACAAGGAAGAGAATTTTTTTGAGTATATTATTTTGAATTTTGAATTTTTTTTTATTTTTCATAAATCTTAAAAGAATTTTTTAATTTTACAATGTGTTATGTCCACATGTAATGGGAGTGTGTGTGAGCCCAGTATTTGCTAAAGGCAGCCCAGCTTGCATAAAAGGGGAACCATATCGGCTGAGGATCTGGCATAATCTGAGCCAGGGATGGAGGATTTTGGGGGTAGCATCTTAGAAGGTGAGGTGGGCTGTGGTAAGAGTCTGTTCGATTTCTCGTTGTTGGGATCTCTTACGGAGAAGTCCAGTGATCTCGTTCAGATGAGTCCATCGTCGCTGAGCCAGGGGGGTCGTGTACCCATGCAGATTAAGAACAAGGGGGTTGTTGGCACCAGTTCCTCACCGATCCTCTTCGGGGTTTGTCGATGAGATTTCTTCTGTTATGAACAGCAGAATTCTCATCGAGGGGGTATTGTAGCGGGTCAATTTTGGGTCCTGTTATTTTTTACAGTATGGGGGATTGGTATTTTTATTCATTTCGTATTGTGCGGAAGTCTTATAAAATATTGTGAAATTGTATTATGCGGCAACGTTATTTCGGTTACGAAAGAACACGTGGAGACTGAAACAGTGGTGTAACAAAGCATAGACGCAATTTGTTGTTGAGTAATGCAGACAGGAATTTACATCTCCACGATTTTCCAAGAACTATGCAAGAGTGTGGCGGAGCTCACCCATGCGTACACCAAGCATGGGCGCCGACCCACGCGCTGGTAAAAACTCAAGATGGCTAAAGTGCCAAAATTATTCATCGTCTCTACACAGATCGTCCGGAAGTGCTGCTAAGTCCTGCCTACTTTTATGACGTCAGCCTATGCCTAGCTGAGATCATATGTTGTATTAGCTCCAAAAAACTACATGTAGAGCATGGGAGGCAGTTTCAACGACGAAGGTCCAGGCAGTGACTTCCGTACCGAGCATGAGGTAACCTCAGCCGTACCTGTTACGTTATTGTGCGCAGTCTACCAGTTGAAACCACCGGCGCCGGGACAGCCAGAGTAGGCTAGTCAAGAAAGTTTTTATTTTAACAGTTAAAGAGTGTAATAATCCTTTGAATTCATGTGACCGAGGTCGATTTTAGAAGAGACACTATAATTTAGAACTTTCGGACAAAACTTTTATAAGAAATTTCAATAGAAGATGAGTGTGCACGAAGACCGCGTGGCCGCCGTGGGGGGAAGTTATCCGTATTAAAATGTTAAGGGCATTATAATTTGCAGTGTGAATGTGAGAGCAAGCAAAGCTGGGCTGTTTGTGTCTGTTTTTCTGTAATTGTGTTTTGTGTGATTAGAAGATAAATAAGGTAAGCCGTAGTTGTAAGTTTTATTACGAGAAAAATGCAAAAAGCAGGATAACATTTGTTTTTATATGTGAATTTAAATGACTTGATCAAAATTAAAATCTCAATTCTCTTCTTACAAATGTGTTGAGCAAATTATTCACACAACCTTAAGAAATTACGCCTGTATCCTGAAGTACGTATGACGCAACCCTGAAGCCACGTGATGGTAAGTAGAAGTTTATTAACGGTTATTTTATATTATTATTATGTCATTTATTAATTGACATCTCAATGGCGCCACGAACCGGAACGAATTTAATAATATAAATTCCATACCTACAAATGAGATACAGGCGTAATTTAGAGGTTGAGTGAAAATACGCAAAAGGTACTTATGTAAAGTTACGCAAAATAAGTAAAGAATATTTGTTCACATAAGAAACAGAGTAAATATCTAAAAATAATAATAATGGAAAATACAGCAGAGAACGGAGTCGATTTGTCCGACTCGACTGTGATAAGTGAAATAGCTGAATTAAATAAATCAGCTGTTATGAATAGTTTTGAATTACATTCAACGCCGAATGTAAGTCAAGGCGACAAAACTCTGAACACAAGTAGTATAAATGAATCAAATAATACAGATGATTCGGGGATCCAAACGACCCCAAAATCAAATAGAGAAAATAAAAGTACAGTAATAGTAACGAAATCAGTTTCACTGACGATAAAACAGAAAGTCAGTTAACGCCAGTCCAAAGTAAAAAATCTGATACAGATGAGATGTTAACACGATTATATAACATGATAAACGCTAGAATTGATATTAGTGACAATAAAATGAATGATAAATTTGATAGACAAAGTAGAGATATTAATGAATTAAAGAATGACATTCAAGAAATTAATAGATGTTGTAAAAATACCCATGAGACAATAATGACTAGCTTGAATAAATTAGAACAGAGTGTGGAGCGAATGAGAGTTTGTTGACGAAGGGGGAAAGGAGAAAACAGAGACATGATATGAAAGGTAAGTGGACGCAGTACGAGGTAGGACAGATGGTATTGGTACGACGACATGATTTATCGAGCGCTCAAGATAAGGAGATCAAGAAATTTTTCCTATTATACGAGGGGCCATACGAGATAGTAGAAATAAAAATGAAAAATTCGTATGTGTTACAGAATAGAGAAACCAGGGAGATAGTGGGTACGCACAACGCTACAAATTTGAAATTATTTTGGTCAGCATAAGGATTTTATTAAATAGTAAATGTATGAATGTCATTTAATTGTTTTTTTTTTTTGTTTATAGAAGGGCTCCTCCCCCATTTTCGGGCGGTCACGATCTTACCAGTCCTGGCTGTGGAATTCGGAATTTGGAGGCGGGCCATGGTTGGCGGATCTTCCTTCGGGCAGTGAAAACAACGATGGTCCGGCTCCACCAAAATTGGTACAAATTAGAAATTTAACCACACATATGTCAACGGGGAGGGGGACCCCAAAAAGGTACGTGACGAATTAAATTTTTTATACACTCCAGGTGCATCAGTTTTGATGTACCTGTCACGTGCCTGCACTGCCCTAGAGTGTTGTATATAAAGGAGGCTACACCTAAATGCAGGGCAGTGCATACAAATTTAAATATTTTTAGTGTCTATGGCTAAGAAATTTCAGCTGAACCATTGACAATAGTTTTGCTTACACCCGAAATGAAGAGTTTTGCGGGGAAGTATAGGAAATGCCGGAGCAGACGACGGGTTAGTGGGGATGAGAGATAAGGTAGTACAAGTTGCATAGAAGTGGAAGTAATTACACAAAGTAGATCTGCTCAGGCATTTTTATATACTTCATCGCAGGGCACCCCCGTTTCAGGTGCGTCCATAATCGCCGATTTAATATTAAGAAAAAAAAATATATAAAACATTTTTGGATGTGTATAACGTTAAATGTAAATAAATTTTAGGATTAAGTGACCAATTATAATTGTCAAGTTTTAGTATCAGTGAGTATGGGAACGTTTTGAAAAGATGTGTAACAAAATATAAACTTGGTATCAATACAAGATGTGGGGATAGTTTTGGGGGGTAGATTGGTGTTCAATGAAGTGATAGAACAATGGAGTGTGGAACTGCAATAGTAGAAAGCTTTAGTGTATAAATGTTAATTAATGAGTAAGTTGCTATTGCGGGGGTGGCCTGTGCTCCCGTAGGTAGCGAAATGGGTTGGGGGTGACAGAGAGTGTTACCCCCATCGGAGGCCAAAATGGCGAAAATGTGCGGCACACCCTATCCGTGTAAATTAAAGTTTACACACTGCCAAACAACCGTGTCGCACATAATGGTAATGATTGTAACAGGCAGTGAAATGCAAATTAGATTTCCCCGACTTTTCGGGCGATTACTGCCTTACCAGCACTAATCGTGGATTTGGCTAGCGGCCAGCTATGGTCATATCAAGTCCCTTGACCATAGCTGACTTGAAATTGGTATATATTAGAAATTGAATGGGGGTGACAGTTAGGGGAAATCTCCGGAAACTATGAAACAGCGGCTGCCACTCTGACCGCTTGGGGGTAGCAAGACAGGTGGTAGACCCGCATTAAGGGTGTGTAATTATAGACCCGAACATGCTGATGTTCAATACTTTCAAATGTAATAGCGGAAGCAAAGACACGGAGAGGTAAAACCTGCTCCAAAATATACAGTCTTTGTCGAAGCGCCAGGGCGCCACAGTCCTCCATAATTTGAAATAGTGTGTGTGGCTGGGAGGTGACGCAAAGGAGTCACGAATGTAAATTTTATAACATAACATTTTTTTATTCAAATTTTGATCAAATAAAACTGCTTGTGCTCTGTTAAATAACTAGTGCTCAGACTCTTAATATAAGGTGTTCATACTATAATTTTAAATGTATTATTTTATTGTTGTACGTTAGATATAGGTGTTGATAATAATACGTGTTTTCATTATGTGTATATTTTTTTTCTAAGCCAATAATTAAATCGTCTGGCAGGCAGTCAATATGAATTATCAGAATCAGAGAAATGGGAAACAAGAAGGTGAGGAGTAATGATAAATAAATAAGTTTGTTCAATTTGAGATGTGTTTTCATTATGTTAGGATATCAGCTGATCAGCAATAACATGTCACTGGTATATTAGTTATAAATGTTTTAAGTAATTAGTGCTTAATGAAATGTTTTAATGTATTACAGATGTTTTAAAGTAACGATAAAAATAATTTGATAAAGGAGAAGTAAAGTAATAATTTATGCAAGTTAACAAAAGATAGTTTTTGGGTGATGAATATGTTGTGGGACATGTAGATCTGTCCAAGTTAAAGTCAAAGTTAGAGAAATAGTAGAGGTGAAGATAATGTAATGTTGTTTTTGAGTTAATGTAATGTAATAGAATTTTGAGAAGTATTGATGGTGACACAGTAGTAATGGAGACTTTATGTAGATTTTGAGTGATATATTTATGTTTATAATTAATGTTGTCATTTTGTTGTATTTGTAGTAAGGTAATGAGATTGAGATTTTTTGGGGATGGCAATTTTGTATTAGGGGGTAGTGTATTGTAGGAGTCCGCAACAAGGGTTGGGACGGGATAGGGATAGATTTTAGTGAGGAGGGGCCGCCTTAGGTAGAATCCAGGCCGCCAAATAAGGGAATTGAGTTTTTTGGGGGCGGGGAAACACATATCCTATGTACAAAGGGTTAGAGAGTATTTTTTTTATAAGGAGAAAAGGCGGCGTTTTGAGTTTAATGATAGGTTGGGGTTAGAATGTTTTGGGATAGATATTTCGATAGAGATGGGTGTCATGGGAGTTGAAGTTGTTAGTGGTTAGAGTCAGGGGGAGAAAGATTATATAAGTATATACCGATCAAGCAGTAAATTAAATGAGAATAAATAATTTACATCACCCACAGTAATGTAGAATGAAATTGTTAAATAAAGAGAGAGATTTATGATAAAGAATATAAAATTTTTATTTTTTAAACCAGTGACAGAATCTTGAATGAATTGAAAATAATGTAAAATTAAGAATTGTTTATTTTAAATAATTTGAATGTCAACTTGTTTATTATTTATATTAATATTGTGTTTGTTTTAAATATTTTATTGTTTTGTTTTTCAAATTAGATGGTTACATATATTAAATGTATTTTCACATAGAAAGTCTGCATAACATAGGTAGGCCAAGGGTCTGGAACTTGACCTAGTTTCGATCAGCTGATGAGGTCATACACCTACTAAGCTTGTATAGTAGGAAGTCAGTTTTGTCTGTTTGTTTAATCAATTTAAACCAATTTACCAATAATGTCTAAATATGAAGAAAACATTTAAATAAATTTAAATTTTTTTTTGAATTTTAAAATTTTTGGAAATGTTAATATTTTTGAAAAAAAAAAAAAAAAAAAAATGATTTTTCGCCTGCCAGCGAATGAATATTTTAAGTGTTGACTCTTTTATTATTTGTGTATTAACCATGTGTATTTTATGGATTTATTTTGTATTGCATTGTATTGTTAGAATCTAAGTATTTACATGTTAGAGTAAGTATATGTTTTGATTAGGAGAAAGGTTTAAATTAATGCATTTTAAGTAGAAAACAGAAAACAAGGAAGAGAATTTTTTTGAGTATATTATTTTGAATTTTGAATTTTTTTTTATTTTTCATAAATCTTAAAAGAATTTTTTAATTTTACAATGTGTTATGTCCACATGTAATGGGAGTGTGTGTGAGCCCAGTATTTGCTAAAGGCAGCCCAGCTTGCATAAAAGGGGAACCATATCGGCTGAGGATCTGGCATAATCTGAGCCAGGGATGGAGGATTTTGGGGGTAGCATCTTAGAAGGTGAGGTGGGCTGTGGTAAGAGTCTGTTCGATTTCTCGTTGTTGGGATCTCTTACGGAGAAGTCCAGTGATCTCGTTCAGATGAGTCCATCGTCGCTGAGCCAGGGGGGTCGTGTACCCATGCAGATTAAGAACAAGGGGGTTGTTGGCACCAGTTCCTCACCGATCCTCTTCGGGGTTTGTCGATGAGATTTCTTCTGTTATGAACAGCAGAATTCTCATCGAGGGGGTATTGTAGCGGGTCAATTTTGGGTCCTGTTATTTTTTACAGTATGGGGGATTGGTATTTTTATTCATTTCGTATTGTGCGGAAGTCTTATAAAATATTGTGAAATTGTATTATGCGGCAACGTTATTTCGGTTACGAAAGAACACGTGGAGACTGAAACAGTGGTGTAACAAAGCATAGACGCAATTTGTTGTTGAGTAATGCAGACAGGAATTTACATCTCCACGATTTTCCAAGAACTATGCAAGAGTGTGGCGGAGCTCACCCATGCGTACACCAAGCATGGGCGCCGACCCACGCGCTGGTAAAAACTCAAGATGGCTAAAGTGCCAAAATTATTCATCGTCTCTACACAGATCGTCCGGAAGTGCTGCTAAGTCCTGCCTACTTTTATGACGTCAGCCTATGCCTAGCTGAGATCATATGTTGTATTAGCTCCAAAAAACTACATGTAGAGCATGGGAGGCAGTTTCAACGACGAAGGTCCAGGCAGTGACTTCCGTACCGAGCATGAGGTAACCTCAGCCGTACCTGTTACGTTATTGTGCGCAGTCTACCAGTTGAAACCACCGGCGCCGGGACAGCCAGAGTAGGCTAGTCAAGAAAGTTTTTATTTTAACAGTTAAAGAGTGTAATAATCCTTTGAATTCATGTGACCGAGGTCGATTTTAGAAGAGACACTATAATTTAGAACTTTCGGACAAAACTTTTATAAGAAATTTCAATAGAAGATGAGTGTGCACGAAGACCGCGTGGCCGCCGTGGGGGGAAGTTATCCGTATTAAAATGTTAAGGGCATTATAATTTGCAGTGTGAATGTGAGAGCAAGCAAAGCTGGGCTGTTTGTGTCTGTTTTTCTGTAATTGTGTTTTGTGTGATTAGAAGATAAATAAGGTAAGCCGTAGTTGTAAGTTTTATTACGAGAAAAATGCAAAAAGCAGGATAACATTTGTTTTTATATGTGAATTTAAATGACTTGATCAAAATTAAAATCTCAATTCTCTTCTTACAAATGTGTTGTGCAAATTATTCACACAACCTTAAGAAATTACGCCTGTATCCTGAAGTACGTATGACGCAACCCTGAAGCCACGTGATGGTAAGTAGAAGTTTATTAACGGATATTTTATATTATTATTATGTCATTTATTAATTGACATCTCAATGGCGCCACGAACCGGAACGAATTTAATAATATAAATTCCATACCTACAAATGAGATACAGGCGTAATTTAGAGGTTGAGTGAAAATACGCAAAAGGTACTTATGTAAAGTTACGCAAAATAAGTAAAGAATATTTGTTCACATAAGAAACAGAGTAAATATCTAAAAATAATAATAATGGAAAATACAGCAGAGAACGGAGTCGATTTGTCCGACTCGACTGTGATAAGTGAAATAGCCGAATTAAATAAATCAGCTGTTATGAATAGTTTTGAATTACATTCAACGCCGAATGTAAGTCAAGGCGACAAAACTCTGAACACAAGTAGTATAAATGAATCAAATAATACAGATGATTCGGGGATCCAAACGACCCCAAAATCAAATAGAGAAAATAAAAGTACAGTAATAGTAACGAAATCAGTTTCACTGACGATAAAACAGAAAGTCAGTTAACGCCAGTCCAAAGTAAAAAATCTGATACAGATGAGATGTTAACACGATTATATAACATGATAAATGCTAGAATTGATATTAGTGACAATAAAATGAATGATAAATTTGATAGACAAAGTAGAGATATTAATGAATTAAAGAATGACATTCAAGAAATTAATAGATGTTGTAAAAATACCCATGAGACAATAATGACTAGCTTGAATAAATTAGAACAGAGTGTGGAGCGAATGAGAGTTTGTTGACGAAGGGGGAAAGGAGAAAACAGAGACATGATATGAAAGGTAAGTGGACGCAGTACGAGGTAGGACAGATGGTATTGGTACGACGACATGATTTATCGAGCGCTCAAGATAAGGAGATCAAGAAATTTTTCCTATTATACGAGGGGCCGTACGAGATAGTAGAAATAAAAATGAAAAATTCGTATGTGTTACAGAATAGAGAAACCAGGGAGATAGTGGGTACGCACAACGCTACAAATTTGAAATTATTTTGGTCAGCATAAGGATTTTATTAAATAGTAAATGTATGAATGTCATTTAATTGTTTTTTTTTTTTTGTTTATAGAAGGGCTCCTCCCCCATTTTCGGGCGGTCACGATCTTACCAGTCCTGGCTGTGGAATTCGGAATTTGGAGGCGGGCCATGGTTGGCGGATCTTCCTTCGGGCAGTGAAAACAACGATGGTCCGGCTCCACCAAAATTGGTACAAATTAGAAATTTAACCACACATATGTCAACGGGGAGGGGGACCCCAAAAAGGTACGTGACGAATTAAATTTTTTATACACTCCAGGTGCATCAGTTTTGATGTACCTGTCACGTGCCTGCACTGCCCTAGAGTGTTGTATATAAAGGAGGCTACACCTAAATGCAGGGCAGTGCATACAAATTTAAATATTTTTAGTGTCTATGGCTAAGAAATTTCAGCTGAACCATTGACAATAGTTTTGCTTACACCCGAAATGAAGAGTTTTGCGGGGAAGTATAGGAAATGCCGGAGCAGACGACGGGTTAGTGGGGATGAGAGATAAGGTAGTACAAGTTGCATAGAAGTGGAAGTAATTACACAAAGTAGATCTGCTCAGGCATTTTTATATACTTCATCGCAGGGCACCCCCGTTTCAGGTGCGTCCATAATCGCCGATTTAATATTAAGAAAAAAAAATATATAAAACATTTTTGGATGTGTATAACGTTAAATGTAAATAAATTTTAGGATTAAGTGACCAATTATAATTGTCAAGTTTTAGTATCAGTGAGTATGGGAACGTTTTGAAAAGATGTGTAACAAAATATAAACTTGGTATCAATACAAGATGTGGGGATAGTTTTGGGGGGTAGATTGGTGTTCAATGAAGTGATAGAACAATGGAGTGTGGAACTGCAATAGTAGAAAGCTTTAGTGTATAAATGTTAATTAATGAGTAAGTTGCTATTGCGGGGGTGGCCTGTGCTCCCGTAGGTAGCAAAATGGGTTGGGGGTGACAGAGAGTGTTACCCCCATCGGAGGCCAAAATGGCGAAAATGTGCGGCACACCCTATCCGTGTAAATTAAAGTTTACACACTGCCAAACAACCGTGTCGCACATAATGGTAATGATTGTAACAGGCAGTGAAATGCAAATTAGATTTCCCCGACTTTTCGGGCGATTACTGCCTTACCAGCACTAATCGTGGATTTGGCTAGCGGCCAGCTATGGTCATATCAAGTCCCTTGACCATAGCTGACTTGAAATTGGTATATATTAGAAATTGAATGGGGGGTGACAGTTAGGGGAAATCTCCGGAAACTATGAAACAGCGGCTGCCACTCTGCCCGCTTGGGGGTAGCAAGACAGGTGGTAGACCCGCATTAAGGGTGTGTAATTATAGACCCGAACATGCTGATGTTCAATACTTTCAAATGTAATAGCGGAAGCAAAGACACGGAGAGGTAAAACCTGCTCCAAAATATACAGTCTTTGTCGAAGCGCCAGGGCGCCACAGTCCTCCATAAATTGAAATAGTGTGTGTGGCTGGGAGGTGACGCAAAGGAGTCACGAATGTAAATTTTATAACATAACATTTTTTTATTCAAATTTTGATCAAATAAAACTGCTTGTGCTCTGTTAAATAACTAGTGCTCAGACTCTTAATATAAGGTGTTCATACTATAATTTTAAATGTATTATTTTATTGTTGTACGTTAGATATAGGTGTTGATAATAATACGTGTTTTCATTATGTGTATATTTTTTTTCTAAGCCAATAATTAAATCGTCTGGCAGGCAGTCAATATGAATTATCAGAATCAGAGAAATGGGAAACAAGAAGGTGAGGAGTAATGATAAATAAATATGTATATTTCATGTAGTTTGTTCAATTTGAGATGTGTTTTCATTATGTTAGGATATCAGCTGATCAGCAATAACATGTCACTGGTATATTAGTTATAAATGTTTTAAGTAATTAGTGCTCAATGAAATGTTTTAATGTATTACAGATGTTTTAAAGTAACGATAAAAATAATTTGATAAAGGAGAAGTAAAGTAATAATTTATGCAAGTTAACAAAAGATAGTTTTTGGGTGATGAATATGTTGTGGGACATGTAGATCTGTCCAAGTTAAAGTCAAAGTTAGAGAAATAGTAGAGGTGAAGATAATGTAATGTTGTTTTTGAGTTAATGTAATGTAATAGAATTTTGAGAAGTATTGATGGTGACACAGTAGTAATGGAGACTTTATGTAGATTTTGAGTGATATATTTATGTTTATAATTAATGTTGTCATTTTGTTGTATTTGTAGTAAGGTAATGAGATTGAGATTTTTTGGGGATGGCAATTTTGTATTAGGGGGTAGTGTATTGTAGGAGTCCGCAACAAGGGTTGGGACGGGATAGGGATAGATTTTAGTGAGGAGGGGCCGCCTTAGGTAGAATCCAGGCCGCCAAATAAGGGAATTGAGTTTTTTGGGGGCGGGGAAACACATATCCTATGTACAAAGGGTTAGAGAGTATTTTTTTTATAAGGAGAAAAGGCAGCGTTTTGAGTTTAATGATAGGTTGGGGTTAGAATGTTTTGGGATAGATATTTCGATAGAGATGGGTGTCATGGGAGTTGAAGTTGTTAGTGGTTAGAGTCAGGGGGAGAAAGATTATATAAGTATATACCGATCAAGCAGTAAATTAAATGAGAATAAATAATTTACATCACCCACAGTAATGTAGAATGAAATTGTTAAATAAAGAGAGAGATTTATGATAAAGAATATAAAATTTTTATTTTTTAAACCAGTGACAGAATCTTGAATGAATTGAAAATAATGTAAAATTAAGAATTGTTTATTTTAAATAATTTGAATGTCAACTTGTTTATTATTTATATTAATATTGTTTGTTTTAAATATTTTATTGTTTTGTTTTTCAAATTAGATGGTTACATATATTAAATGTATTTTCACATAGAAAGTCTGCATAACATAGGTAGGTCAAGGGTCTGGAACTTGACCTAGTTTCGATCAGCTGATGAGGTCATACACCTACTAAGCTTGTATAGTAGGAAGTCAGTTTTGTCTGTTTGTTTAATCAATTTAAACCAATTTTCCAATAATGTCTAAATATGAAGAAAACATTTAAATAAATTTAAATTTTTTTTTGAATTTTAAAATTTTTGGAAATGTTAATATTTTTGAAAAAAAAAAAAAAAAAAAAAAAAAAAGATTTTTCGCCTGCCAGCGAATGAATATTTTAAGTGTTGACTCTTTTATTATTTGTGTATTAACCATGTGTATTTTATGGATTTATTTTGTATTGCATTGTATTGTTAGAATCTAAGTATTTACATGTTAGAGTAAGTATATGTTTTGATTAGGAGAAAGGTTTAAATTAATGCATTTTAAGTAGAAAACAGAAAACAAGGAAGAGAATTTTTTTGAGTATATTATTTTGAATTTTGAATTTTTTTTTATTTTTCATAAATCTTAAAAGAATTTTTTAATTTTACAATGTGTTATGTCCACATGTAATGGGAGTGTGTGTGAGCCCAGTATTTGCTAAAGGCAGCCCAGCTTGCATAAAAGGGGAACCATATCGGCTGAGGATCCGGCATAATCTGAGCCAGGGATGGAGGATTTTGGGGGTAGCATGTTAGAAGGTGAGGTGGGCTGTGGTACGAGTCTGTTCGATTTCTCGGTGTTGGGCTCTCTTACGGAGAAGTCCAGTGATCTCGTTCAGATGAGTCCATCGTCGCTGAGCCAGGGGGGTCGTGTACCCATGCAGATTAAGAACAAGGGGGTTGTTGGCACCAGTTCCTCACCGATCCTCTTCGGGGTTTGTCGATGAGATTTCTTCTGTTATGAACAGCAGAATTCTCATCGAGGGGGTATTGTAGCGGGTCAATTTTGGGTCCTGTTATTTTTTACAGTATGGGGGATTGGTATTTTTATTCATTTCGTATTGTGCGGAAGTCTTATAAAATATTGTGAAATTGTATTACGCGGCAACGTTATTTCGGTTACAAAAGAACACGTGGAGACTGAAACAGTGGTGTAACAAAGCATAGACGCAATTTGTTGTTGAGTAATGCAGACAGGAATTTACATCTCCACGATTTTCCAAGAACTATGCAAGAGTGTGGCGGAGCTCACCCATGCGTACACCAAGCATGGGCGCCGACCCACGCGCTGGTAAAAACTCAAGATGGCTAAAGTGCCAAAATTATTCATCGTCTCTACACAGATCGTCCGGAAGTGCTGCTAAGTCCTGCCTACTTTTATGACGTCAGCCTATGCCTAGCTGAGATCATATGTTGTATTAGCTCCAAAAAACTACATGTAGAGCATGGGAGGCAGTTTCAACGACGAAGGTCCAGGCAGTGACTTCCGTACCGAGCATGAGGTAACCTCAGCCGTACCTGTTACGTTATTGTGCGCAGTCTACCAGTTGAAACCACCGGCGCCGGGACAGCCAGAGTAGGCTAGTCAAGAAAGTTTTTATTTTAACAGTTAAGAGTGTAATAATCCTTTGAATTCATGTGACCGAGGTCGATTTTAGAAGAGACACTATAATTTAGAACTTTCGGACAAAACTTTTATAAGAAATTTCAATAGAAGATGAGTGTGCACGAAGACCGCGTGGCCGCCGTGGGGGGAAGTTATCCGTATTAAAATGTTAAGGGCATTATAATTTGCAGTGTGAATGTGAGAGCAAGCAAAGCTGGGCTGTTTGTGTCTGTTTTTCTGTAATTGTGTTTTGTGTGATTAGAAGATAAATAAGGTAAGCCGTAGTTGTAAGTTTTATTACGAGAAAAATGCAAAAAGCAGGATAACATTTGTTTTTATATGTGAATTTAAATGACTTGATCAAAATTAAAATCTCAATTCTCTTCTTACAAATGTGTTGTGCAAATTATTCACACAACCTTAAGAAATTACGCCTGTATCCTGAAGTACGTATGACGCAACCCTGAAGCCACGTGATGGTAAGTAGAAGTTTATTAACGGTTATTTTATATTATTATTGTCATTTATTAATTGACATCTCAGTATCTGGAACATCTGTGTTGTGAAGGTGGGGGGAGGGAGTGTGTGCATGAGACAAGGGAAGGTCAGATGTCTTTAAAAACTAAATACAATCATGAATGCAAAATATAAAATTAACTGAACTAAATATAAACTGAATGCAAAATTTAAAATAATGATGAACATTCAAAATAATATAAAATAAACTAAACCAAATAACAGATTTTAATAAAGGGGATACACAAAATTCAGTGTTCATTGGTTAAATTTTTTTTTTTTTTTTTTTAATTTGTGAAACTTACCAAAAGTTTTTATATATTTTACAAAACCTTTGTATAACAATTTACATTTGCCATATTGATCCCTCACTAAATTTGTCACATATTTTCATCATATTACTCTTAAAAACATATAATTTTACTAATTATTATTAAATACATTTATCTGATTTTTACACTATTCATTCTCATTTGTATCTATTATATTATAATGTTATTACCTTTTAGTTTATTTTAATGTTTATTTTAATTTTATTATAATAATTGTCAGCATATTTCTTCATGCTGTTCTGTATCATACAGTTCCAATACTTCAGTTTACCTCTATGTTTGTCATGAATAACTAATCAGTTTTTGTTTATAATTCTACCATATGTTCAAAATATTATTAAATTTATATCTTTGATTTTTCTAAAATTATTTTATTCTTATGTACTGTTGTTCATTTTTACAGCAGTACAATATCGAGGGTGTGATAATGCATCATCGAGACCAGCTGCCAACGTATCAGTGTAGCAGCCATCTACTTATCAACCAAGGAATTCTTCATCCAAGTAACATTTTATTGTTTAAGACAAACATTCAATTTATACATTAAAAGATATATCACCTCAGAAAATCATTATGTTTGTCATTTTGTTTTATAAAGAAATGTACAGACAAGATATAAATATGTTTTTCTTATTCTTCTTCTTCAGCGGTGCAACAACCCATTACTTAGTCAAGGCCTCCTTTAACAGCCTCCGCTAGTTGTCCCGGTCAAGTGCAGCTGCTCCCCAGTTCCGGGTCCCAAGGATATGGCGCCCATTGTAGTTCACACCGTCTTCCCAACGTAGTTTGGGTCTACCAACTCTCCTGGTGCCATAGATCTGTTCTGTGAGTGCCTTTCTTGGTATTTCATTCTCCCCCATTCTGATCACGTGTCCAGCCCACCTGAGTCTACCAAGTTTTATAAATTTCACAATATCTGTTTCATTCAGAAGTGTTCAGATCTTGGTTGGTTCTTTTCCTCCATTGACTTCCTACACATATTGGACCAATATACTGCGGAGGATTTTGCGTTCATGAACCAGCAGGCTTGACTCAGACTTTCTAGAAATGGTCCAGGTCTCAGAACCATAGGTGAGAACTGGGCGGATCAGTGTTTTATACAAAAGCAGTTTGATGCTCCTGGCAATTATTCTGCTCTGGAACAGGGGTCTGAGACGAAAGAAGCACCTATTAGCTGAGGTGATTCTTCGTTTTATTTCTTCTGTTGTTTCCCCATCGGAGTTAACTTGGCACCCTAAATAAACAAAGTTGTTGACTTTTTCGAAGGAATAGATGCCAATTTGGATGTGCTCTCCTTCTCTAGCCTCCTGTCCTGTGGCCATGTATTTTGTCTTGCTTTCATTTATTATGAGACCCAGCCTCCTTGCGGGACCTTCAAGAGCAAGAAAGGCTTCAGTGACTACTCAAAGGGACCTCCCGATTACATCTAGGTCATCGGCGTATCCTAGGACCTGCACCAACCTGTTGAATATAGTCCAGTAGGAATCTATTCCAGCATCTCTCATAGCTTTTTCTAAGGCAAGATTGAAGAGGAGGCGAGCAAGAGCATCACCCTGGAGGACTCCCTTTCCATAGTCAAACTCTCCTGATAAGTCATTCTGAATCCTCACCATGCTCTTCACTGTCAGCATTGTCATCCTACACAATCTTATTAATTTCTTTGGTTCTTCAAGAGCAGTGTAAAGATCTTTTCTGTCAATGCTGTCGTATGCATTTCTGAAATCTATGAAGAGGTGATAGGTTTGTAGCTTATGTTCCCTACCCTTCTCCAGAATTTGTCGGAGTGTGAAAACCTGGTCTATTATCGATTTTCCTCCTCTAAATCCGCACTGATATCGACCAATCACCTGATCAGCATGTAGAAGCAGTTTTTGGTACAATATATGAGACATCATTTTATACGCCACAGGGAGAAGATAAATGCCTCTGTAATTGTTACAGTCTAGGTGATCTTCCTTTTTATAAACTGGACATATAACTGTCTTCTGCCAGGCTGTTGGCAGTTTCTCTTCTATCCATATATCAATGACAAGGTGTTGAAGGGTTTTAACCAGCTCTGGGCCACCGTTTTTGAAAACCTCCGCAGGAAGATCATCATAACCGGGAGCTTATTCATCCTCTACAGTTTCAGGCTGCCAAGTCAGTGTCTGGTTCGGCAAATCATAAAGTCTGCATACTAAAAGATTGTGATGACACACATAATGAAGAGGAACAACAAGGGTCAGAGAGCCAAATTTTGGCACCACAGTATGAAGGAAGAAAGAATAAAAGACCAACATTTTTTAGATGTGGGAAACCTGGGCATCTACAAACAAATTGTAGGTCCAGAGTTAAGCAGCAGGAAAATGGACAGTAGTTGGTACAACTAACTGGAGGAATGAAGTGCCTAGACAATACACAACTTACACACATCACAGAAACAGTGGGAGGGAGCTTGGTATATTATCTGAAATGAAGACAAATAATCCTGTTTGAAATGATATGCTGTCAAATCCTTATATGTAGTGGTATTTCTCCTGTGTGTATAGTTTTGTAATCAGTTTGCTACACTTAACAAAACGTGCTACCACATGACTAGAAAACATAATAGCTGCCAGACAGTCAACTCTATGCAAGGCTCTCTTTCTATACAGAACAATCATAAAACCTGTTTGGACACGTGAGAGACAAATATGGAACATGCAACAACACTAATATGCATCCTGAGCTGCAGAACTTGCTCACTATTTTGAACAAAGTACATTTATTACCGAATTAACTTTTATATTAGATCATTTTCTATTATCAGAAAATCCCAATTACCCTGCTACTTGTTGCTCAGAAAAGTAACAAGTGTATAGTAAGCATACAATACAGGCTAAAAATTCTGAACAGTCTAATCTGTGTTAAAATATTCTTTAGTCTGACCCCAACTGGATTTTTATAATTGTTGATTCCATTTCTAGGTTACTGTGTTAAAAAATTTGCATTCCAAAGTATTGAAATTTGTAAAACTCACCACTACTTCAGATTTTAGTTAATATTCCTCTTGATATGCCACATATCCAATAATACCTTTGAATTTTTGGAATACAGTGGAACTTGGTTATTATGGCCTCGGCTGTTACGTCAACTCGGGTGTAGCATTATTTTGTCATAAGTCCGGTCAAACTGATATCTTTAACATTATAAAACTCCCCGGTTTTAACGTCACTAAATATTGTACTACTCAGTTATAGCGTCAAAAATTTCTCAGATATTTTACTCTAAATTTCATATAAATGTATATATGTGTCCGCGCGCTACGCCCATGGCTACAGACATACATTGTATGCAAGCGATAAGCACTGTAACAGGACCTCCGGCGCCAGCCGGTGTCTGGCGACTGACATGTCTCTCACCACTCTCACCGGGTCAGTAGCACTGCGCGTCTCGAGGCTATTGTTCATGCCACGCTGTTACAGTATTTACTGTACAGTATTGTTTACATGTAGTCTCGTCTCTGTTTTTGGTTGTTATTGTTTCTGTATCTGCTCGTACTGTGACAGTTTCTTTTGTGTGTTTTATAACTTAAGTTTCGGTAGCCACTGTTTATAGAATTTTAAATGTAGGTCTACATTTTTATACAGTAATCATGGCAAGTTCTAGTACAAAAAGAAAGGTTCTGTCTATTCAAGAGAAAGTACGTGTAATTAGATCATATGAAAGCGGACGTAAAATAGCTGATGTATGCCGTGAGTTTGGTTTAGTGAATTCTACTGTAGGTTCAGTTTTAAAAAACAAGGACAAAATTTTAAAAAAATTTGAGGAAGATGGAGAAAAAATTAAAAAAATTAGGAAATGCGAACATGGTGATCTGGATGCAGCATTATTGAAATGGTTCAAACAGTGTCAATGTTCAGATATTCCTGTGAGTGGACCAATTCTGAAAGAGAAAGCTACAGAATTCGGAAAATTGTTTGGTATTGATTTTACGTGCCATTCCAACGGATGGCTAGATCGATTTAAGGCCCGACACTCGATTTCCTTTGCAAAAATTTGTGGTGAGGCAAAATGCGTAGGTCTGAACATTACAGGCGATTGGGTGCGTAACACTTGGCCAGAAATTAGACGATCATATAAAGATGAAGACATCTTTAATGGAGATGAAGCCGGAATTTTTTATAAATTAACTCCAGATAAGACTTTCAAATTTAAAAATGAAAAGTGCGTTGGTGGGAAGCTCTCTAAACAAAGAGTTACAGTTTTTGTTTGTGCGAACATGACGGGAACCGAAAAAAGGAAACTTTTAGTTATCGGGAAAAGTTTGCATCCTAGATGTTTTAAAAACATCAAAAAACTTAAGTTACACTGCCAACAAAAAAGCATGGATGACTTCTAGTATTTTTGAAGATGAACTAAGAAAGTGGGATAAAGAACTGTCATCAAAAACAGAAAAATTCTACTTCTAGTTGACAACTGTGCAGCCCATCCAAAGTTAAATTTGACAAACATTAATCTGGTCTTCTTACCGGCCAACTGTACGAGTGTCCTGCAACCTATGGACCAAGGCGTCATTAGAAGCCTAAAGTGTCACTACCGCAAGCAACTTTTAAAAAAAATTATTTTCTGTATGGACACGGCGCAACCTGCCACAATTTCACTCTTAGATGCAATACAATTCCTAGACGACTCTTGGAAGAGTGTAACACAGAAGACGATAGCAAAATGCTTTAGTAAAGCACAACTCGTACATGAAAATTTGATGACGAAGACGACGACTTGCCGCTCTCGGAGTGGATTAAGAAATTCGACATAAATGAATTTGGAAATGAACTTGATTCCTATGCATCAGTGGATGACCAAGTAGAAACATTCCAAGTGTTGAGTGACGCAGAAATTATCGCGGAAGTAAAAAACATAGAAGCAGAAGATAGTGTTGAAGAAGATGCTGAGCAAGAGGAGGATGCCGACATTGTTTGTCCGACAGTACAGGAAGCAATGAGAGCTGCCGAAACTCTTTCACGATTTTACTCCTTTAGAGAGACATCTGACGACACGTTCAATGCAGCGCAGCATCTCCACAGCACAACAGAAAGAATTTATTTTTCAGAAAGGAGCGTTCAAAAGAAAATTACGGATTACTTTCGACAGTAAGCCTAAATGTAAGTTACATGTACTTTCTTTTTGATCTTTTAAAATATTCTTCATGCTGTTTATATAAATGAAATGCAGTTTGCAAACTTTAGAATAAATATCACGAATAATGTTAATAATGCAAAAATCTTTTTTTTTATTTCTCCTTCCTTACTAGTGATTAAAAAGGGTCTTTTATAACAACTCTTTTATAACTTCACTCGGACATAACGTCATTATTTTTTTGGTCCCTTCAATGACGTTATAACCAAGTTCCACTGTATTATCGGAATTTTCCCCCACTCTTTGGCCCCTAGCATCCCAAAATATTGAGATTTTTAAGAATGAAGCTAAATTCATAATAGCTATAGTCCTCTTTAATTTGATATTTCACATGAACTCTTGTGATTTTTTTTATAACTTTCACTCTCGCACATTTTTGCCACCTACCCACCTACTTTTTGACATTGTGAGATCAGTGTAAAAAATAATAGGGTTCTGTAATATGTAATAATCTAATTTTCAACTACAAATGATCAACTTCAAAAATAGTTTGTCAAGTAAGCGACAGTCTTCAATGGAAGACTGCTCTAATCATGAATCTCACTTGTTTCTCCTACTTATAGATGGAAGATTGATTGTATATTAAGAAAAAATACTTCACCTCTTGTGTAGTCTCTTCTTTTTCCACTTCTTCTAAAACAATATCATCCTTTATAATCGTAGTGATGTCTTGCAAATAATGCTGCAACAAACAAATATTACTTACCAACATTAGTTGTGTCAGTCTTTCTTTTGATTTATATAAGGCAAAGCGTAACATTTATATTAACATCTGAATTACACCTGTGCTTCTTTTAACAATAAAATATCTACCCAAAAAGAAAGTATTAATTTTTCAAATGGAATACTGCCTTTAGGGCTGTTTAACAAACTGTACACTTTTATTACAGCTGTTGTTAAAATTCCTTCCCGGGCTGTTTGGCCGTAGTCCATTGTTTTCTACAAAAACAGATGTTTTGGCAGTGCCAACGACTGTTGGCTTAAGTGTAAAATTGAGTTACGCTAATGTGAGGTTAGCGCTCACTGTGGTCACAATTTAATGCAAATTGTGTAATTAATGAGAGTGCAGGACATAATATTAGAACAAAGGATGTGCATTATCAAAGATATGTGTACATTTGGCTGTCATAAAAATGGACCTTAAGCAAGCATGATAGTATGCACACATGCTGTAAACTCGATAAAAAGACCATCCAAAGCCAGTCACAACAAGGTTCTGCAACAAACGCTATCAACACAATACCATGAGCAAGTTGCCTGTCAGTTCCCCCACAGTAAACACCATTGTGCAGATGATGGTTATATAATGCTGTGAAGTAAGGAGAAATCACAGACAAGTATGTTATAAACCCTTAACTTGGAAAGAATCTGCAACAGGAATATGTTAAAATATGAGATAAACTGCTAGCATAGAAATAACATTGATTTACTAACATGCTTGATACATAATCTTCACAACACAGCATAGGCACGGTGCTGCCTGTTCTGCCTTCAAAAATCCTCCAGCCATCTTTTCCTGGGTCTACCCACACACCTGTGCCCTATGGGTTTGTATTATTATGTTTAGCCAGTATGGAATCTGACATTCTTTCCAAGTGTTTTTCAACTGTTGTTTGTAATCTTTTAATTTTTCATTCAAGTTACAAACTTGTAACTCTTCTCTTATGGCCTCATTTCTTATACAGTCAAGTTCAGAACACATTTTAACTCTTCTTAAGAATGCCATTTCCGAAGCCTGTACTTTACTATCTTGTTTTTTGGTTGTGGCCCATAATTCACACCCGTAGGACAGTACAGGGACTGCCATAACTTTGTAAACTTCAATTTTGTACCTCAATGTACCTTGTTTTTAAAAATACAGTTGGCTGTTCCACATATCATTTGGAATATACCTAACTTGTTGCGCAGTTGTTACGGTGCAGTGGAAGAGGAGGAGGAGGAGGAGGAGGAGGAGGAGGAGGAGGAGGAGGAGGAGGAGGAGGAGGAGGAGGAGGAGGAGGAGGAGGAAGTGATTTGCCATACGATTATTTGTATTCGATAAATGGGGCAGCGCGGACAGGATTTTGTAGCTCAGTTGCACACTTACTACATCATTCAATGTCGTGTGAACATGAAGTTTTATGTTTGTTTTTTATAAGGCAAGTCCTAGTGGTTTTCTATTTATTCATTCTACAGTGGTGTTAACATTCTACCCCCACTAGTCACATGGTAGCCCCACCTATGTCACGTGATCCCAACCGGATGTAATGTGGTACCCCCACCACCGTGACATCATAAATTTCAAATTTCCTGCCATGTGTTGGGGGTCATGTGACTTCCACCTCAGAACTCTCTGTTCCACCCTATTAGAATAAAACAATCATGGAGTCAGTCCGAACACAAATTTGATTAAAGCATAGACATGGTACGAACATACAAATTTAGAAAGAAGATAAGCCCCTAATAATTCAAGGCAAGGAATAGATAAAGACTTGAAAGTGCCACTTTGTAAATTACAAAATAGTAACTGGTACGTGTTTTGGCTAAATCGTATGGACTGAAAGTACAAATAAAAATGATTCCCATGGGACACCGAACGTTCTCCAACAGTCTTAACCGATACGTTTACAAATAACAACAATGCTGTTCATTATAACAATAAATGCTTGTTACTATAAACAAATGTATAACTATGTACAATACCTGATCAACAAACTGTTCATTCTCTTCTTCGATTTCTTCTTTTACACGCAGTTCTTCTTTTAGGACAGAATTTACAACTGGCAATACATCCTGTAAATTGAATAATTATATAATTTACTTCATGTTCTCAGTGACATATAGAGTACTTGTATATAAAGAGGGGATCAATACTAAATATGAAATTTATAGAATCATCCATCAATTTTGCAATAAATATTCATACTCTGTACTTACATGTTGTGTGTGGGTGCACGTGTAATTTTACATACTTAATCCTATGTAGTTATATGTATACAATATCAAGATACAGTTTGTGTATTCTGTTGATTTTTAATTAAATACCTACAAATGAATGTGATCCAAATCTCAAGTGGTAGATGACACTGAACAACCTAACACATTAGCTATAGGCTACATAATCAGATTTATGCACATTACCTGTTCAGTCTCAGCTTCTTCTACATCTGCTTCTTTCTTTATAGTGCCCATTGAAATATCCTACAAATAACAGGGAATTAAGATTACTTTTATACAAATGTATTACTATTAGAGGAGAATGCTTTACAAGAGGATGTAAAGGAAATAATAAAGATGCATAAGACTGCAATAACGTTTCGTGGAAAGAGTACAAAAACGTCAAGACTTACTGATATGGTTTTCAATTGTGGAAAACAAGGTGAATTTAGAAACTGTATTAAATATCATAGAAAAATTGTTAGGAGAAGAACAGAAATCAGGAACAAAAGTAGGGATTCTGTAAATATTAAAACTGGGAAGGTTAACTCAGAGGAATCAGTATCAGAGAGCAGGCCAAATAGAGAGAGAATCAAATTTGCTATTATCAAATACTGGATTAGAAAGAAATGTCTCAAGTTATGTTCCATCGTGTTATAAAAACCTAGACAATAGGGAAAGGTGAAAGACAAACACAGAAGCATTTGAAATGTGCTGCTGTAGAAGAATATGAAAAATATACTGTATGAACAAAGTAATTAGAAAACAAAAAATGAACAGTTGCTGGAACAATGGGTGAACAGAAAGGTTTGTGAAGACGAGCCAGTGCAGTGTGTCACTGGTTGACACACCAAGCAGTAATGACTTTGCTGATGGGAGCCCAGTGAATGGGAAGTACTGCAGAGAAAGGCAGAGACCAACTCAACTGAAGTACCCATGTTGACTGTTGAGGTTGTGGGTTGCAGTACAGATAAAGACACTAGCTCAAGATACGAAGAGTGTGAGAATCGCGTCAGACCAATCAAGTATTGTTCGTTACACCATATTTGTCTCATGAACAGCTGTAAAGCATCAAGTTGGTCTGCAGCATTGTTAATTACAAACAAAGCCGCCTCTCAGTGCACTTTTCAAAACAGGGAAGATTTAACATCATGCAATCATCACATTTTTTAATTGAAAAAGTTTTAACTCCAACATAAATTTTTAATGAGATGAAAGATATATAGGAGTGATGCTGCACCTTCATTTACTCCAGTCAAAATGGGGTTTGCTGAATTTAAATAGGGTCATGAAAGTTTGGAAGATGACCCCCCCCCCAAGTGGGCAGGTGAAAAAAGTGGCACTACAACAGAAGTCATCAATAAAGTGCAAGATATTGTTTTGGCAGATATCTCTTTGAAGGTGTATGAAACTGCTAAGACTTCTCAGACTATTGGAAATCTCGGAAACAGAGTTATATCACATTCCTGAGGAAATAGGTATGAGAAACCTGTATGCAAGATGTGTGCTGTATTTGATAACTGACCAAATATACATTCGAATACATGCTCCTCATGAATAAAAATGATTGAGTGATTGAAAAGATTTTATTTGCAGATTTGTAATGATTAATAAAACTTGGACCCATCATTTCGTTAAAAAAAAAAAGGCAATTATGTCTGTTGGAAAGATGACTTGATTTTCTGAGATGTTAGGGGAATATTGTTAATAGATTATCACGAATAATTTATTAACCAAATAACTTAAAAATTCTGTGAAAAAGGGCCAGCTTTAGTACAGAAATGGATAATTTTGCAGAAGGATAATGCTAGTCAGAGTCATCGAGTTGAAGTACAATCTGTTGCAACATCACACTTAGGCTACTTGTCTGATTTAGCTCCATCTAACTTTTAACTATTCCCAAACCTCAAAAATTCCCTGGTGGGAGGAGGGGGAGGATTTACCTCAGATGACAAGCTGAAAGCCGCAATAAACAGTTATCTGAGGAGGAGAATTGGTTGAAAGTTAGGAGGTTATGGAAAATTCATATTCATATTCATATTCTATACAGCAATTAATTACAAATGAATATGATGATAATTAACTTATTATTAAATTAAGAAATGAGTGTGTCCATAAGATAATTGTATACAACATGTGTATCAATCAATTGAATACACAATTATACTAACAGTAAAATATGTCTTTTTATTTTTGAACTTTGTACCTTGTCCTCAAATTTGATCGCTTCCATTTGTCTTATGATGGATAAATTGTTCTTGTTAAACACCTGAAACAAATGAAAATAAGTTGGCAGTCAATGAAGACTAAATGTACATCACACACAAGTTAGCACAAGAATAACATCCGATTAAGAACACTTTCAATTAAATGCACATAAGTTTATTACAACATAATGTCTTCCCATTCTCAGACCTCAGTTTAACTAATGAGGATGCCTTATCTTAGTTTGGGCAAGGTACTTCATTATTACAATAAAGTGTTCCTGGCTGAAAGGAGATACAAGATCACTTATGTAGAGGATAAGTAACATTAATTCTGCACACGTAACTGGGGTGAACTAATGTTTAGACAAGTATTTAAACCACAGTACTAACTACAATGATGATCCCTGGATAATATTTTGCCCATAAGGGTAGACTTTTCTTTGAAGCCATACAACATGTGTCCACAGTTTGTTTACCAGTTCGTTATACTATGTTACACATTTTGACATAGATTGTGTTTTAAATTCCTATTTACCAGAAATTATAAGACCTTTGACATCATTTCAGAATTATTTTGAGAAGGAAAGAACATTTCTTATTAATTGAATGCTAAAATCTTTATGAAACCTCAGAGTTAAAATATTTGCAGAAGTTATACATATAACTTCCAAACTGACAGTTGTGGGAAGACACTGCAATACTACCAGCTGACTAAATGCAAACTGTTGTTTATAATACAAGTTTTAAACGTTTGACAGATTTAACAGTTGAAATATTTGTTCTGCTTTAACTAATCTGAAGATGTGTTTCATCTTATTTACAGTGTTTACGATGCAATAAACTTAATCTTGTTTTAAATAGAATATTTCTCAGATGAATAATATTAGAAAATGTGTAGAAATTATAATTTTTAATGACTTGAAATACCATAATGGAGAATGGAACAATATTTCGAAGTTTGTAAACTGCATGTAAAAAGGAGAAATGGTACTGACTGAATTCATGATCCCCGCTGAGACTAGTTAGAAGAATTTTCCATTAAATGAAGGGTAAATGAAGGGGTAACTAATATTACATTAGTAATATTCATGGCACTGATATACGTAGTTACCGACAGCCTAACAACACATTACTAAAACAAACCACGTAAAAAAAAAACAAATAAGAGATCCAAAACGTGAAGAGTTATATTACTGAAAAGAGGCGTGAAGCTGATGAAATCTGGCAACATTTGTTTATTCGTATGGGAAGGTGCATCTTAACTTGAGCTGTGAATGGCAAAATGAAAGACCACCAAATCTGCATTCCTACTCTTGTTCCCAAGTGTCAGTATGGAGGTCATATGAATGATATTGTTGAATTAAACAAAATTATATTTTGTGTTATGATTTTTCAGAAAATCCATCTTAATTTTCACAATTTAACATAGTGGAATTAGGGTTATTTCAATAACTGTAACAAATTTATTTGTCATTTCCAATTTGTCGCTAATTAGAGTACCGTAACTACAATTCAGTTTTTCATGTTTACTGAATCACTGTGAAAACATTATCACAAAGGCATAGTTTTGATAAATCATCACATATTTAGTTATATTCACATGCCTAAATATACATTCATCTACTGTAGACCTATTACATTCAACAAACACCACTAACAATAATATTCTGTAATCACTGTATGTTTCTATCTTACTGTATTCTTGCTGTAATTTATTTATACCGGTAGTTATTTCACCCCTACATTTTTATAAAGCAAAAGAAAAATCACAACCTACAGTCATATTAGTAAACTCCTAAATGTATAAGCTAAGACTTATATCTCAGTTAATATACACATCATTACAAGAAATTGTGACAAGAATACTAAAAATTAATCTTGCTATGCGGAGATATATAAGGTATTACTCCCATGCATTATGCTTAGAAGTGCTCACCACACACACTCACACGTGCAGTAAACATGTCATAAGATTTCACTCTCTAACTATACATTTTTTTTTGCAGTTTTGCTTGAAATAACACTTTGATTGCAGCAACTTTGGTACCGTAATTCTGTAGCTGAACTGTATTACCTTCGATTTCTTTCAAATTGTAGTATGTTTCACATTTAGTGTCCTAATGAGTATTTTCAACTAGATTAAGTCCGCAAACGTAAAATAACTAAGTAATTTGGAAAAATAAAATTGCTAAATACGTAACACGCTGCGCCGACAATGGTAATTTTAACTATACTGTTTCCGTTCTTACTGTGACGATTTAAAAATTATTTAAATAGCACAAATTAAATTTTTTGTTCTTATAACAAGTGAGAGTATTATCCACCCCTTATCTGTAACTAGATTCCTGTATCAACGTGCAAATTGTCCAGTACGAACACGAAAAGTACAATGTTATTAAGCGAAAAATAATAATTCTTTTAATTAAATAAAAGACGTATTAATAATAAAGGAAATATCTAACTCATAACAAAAAGGTAGCATAATTTATTACTAGTTAATTAATGAACAATTAATAATATTAAAGGAACGCACTACTTTTCTCAGCGCGTAAACCGCGCCAGCTTACAGACTCCCTGCTGCTAAACAACCCCCAGTCGCCGGAGAAACTTCGACATGTAAGCAGGTCAAAAATGTGTTGTAAAGTTACACTTAGGTGTATACCGCTAAACAACGAGACAACCAGACGTTAGTTGTTATAATTGACTTAATCCAATGTAGCGTTGGGTAAAACTCAAAAAAACTAGTAATATAATGCGTGGAGCAAATATTGGCAATATAAAAAAAAAAACTTAGCCGACACATCTCTTTACAAACAGTAAGTGGTAAGATATGTTCCTTACCATATTAAAGTAAACATCAGTGCTGCTAAGATAAGAACAATTAAAATGTAAAATGTGAACAACCAACTCCAGAAGAAGAAAGTTACAACAACAACCGTATGAACTTCAAGTAGCAGAATCCAATCGTCATGACCTAGACTACAATTCGGAAACAATCAACTAAGTGGAGGATCCAGAGGAACAACGAACTACACCCAAGAAGACTACTGAAGAAGACCATCACGAACACCCACAGCAAACTCACGTTCTATTCAGGTGATATTAAATCATAACATTTGTGCATAACTTGTTTTTTTAAAAAAACCAAAACAAAAAGAACAGTAAAGTTTCTTGTAAAGGCTTTTAGATAACTTAAAGATTAACATATAAATGTTTGTAATTTCTGTAATGATATAGTAATAACCTGATGATATTTAAAGGTAAAGTAATTCTGAAAATTACACCGGACTATTCTTCAAATAGTTTGGATGTTGTTGTGATATATTAGAAAATTGCAAAATTAAGACCCGGATCCGTGGTAATTGAAATAATACACAGGCTGAATGATTTTGAGATAAAAAAGAAAAAAAAAAGGTTAAAGAATATTTAATGCAGAATTTATAAGAATTTTTCTTTTAAAAGTAAAGTAAAGTTAATAAAAAATTAAAGGATGACCATTAAAGCTATTACCTTTATACTTAGTTAAAATACAAGAATAAAGAGATGTTTTCGCTAATACCCAGAGAGTGAATAAATTTATGTAATCCTTGACTAATTCCTGATATATACATTGTCATAATTTGTTGGTAAGTAAATTTTACTAACTACGGCAGCTAGTTCAATTAACAGCGAACAATTGAACTGGTTCCCGATGTTATAATGTGTTTGCAGGAGGGACGTTATAAGATGCGCCACTCTGCTTTTTGTAAAAAAAAAATAATAATTGTGTACGTCGTGATAATTAATTAACCGTAACTTTGTAGAATATGTAAATTTATTCACTCTGAAATTATGAACAAATAAATAAATAGTTTTAATTAAGAAATAATAATATTAGTATTAGGATATTGCCGTAATAAACAAGTCCTTGCTGGTAAAAATATTCCATTTTAAACCTGTCGGTATTTACAGGCTATTTCATGTTAAATACGTGTCGAGAAACGTACACTCTCCCCCTTATACACAAGTAAGTTGTTTGTATGGGATTCCCTCGCGGACATAACAGACAGTCCAGAACAGGAAATAATCGTGTTTGAGATTGTCCGAATCACCCTCCTTTGTTAAACCACCCCTACGTAAACAATAAGACTCCCCAAACAGCTGATCCATTGTGCTATTATAAAAGCAATGAACTCTTCGTGTGTGAAATTTCTCTCCACTATAAAATAATATTATCATTTTGTCTTGACTGATAATTGCTAGGAGTACAAAAAATTGAATTGATTTGAGATAATCTTAATTTGATTAATTAGTATAAGATTCTATGTGTAGTAATAGATATATATGTGTGTTTAAATGAATTCAAATTTTATAAGTGTTTAAAATAGATGACATAAGATTTGTCGTACGTAATACTTAGTTTATTTAAAAGTCATTATTACCACAACAATGGCTCAATTTAACCCCGACTTGTTGTTGAAGGACGAATTAAGCTACGAAGCCTTGTTACGCGGTCTTCCATACGCAAATGTAACGGTCGCGGAACTGCGCAAAACATTACGTGAAAATAGACCAGAGGAACACCCTCACTGTTAAATCGTTTAAGTGTATTAGACTTCGAAAGTGAAAAGAAAACATGCTATCACAAATATACGGAACTTACCTCCATCACACAAACCCTGCGAGATGAAAAATCCCCCGCAGTAATTTTACGAACCACTCAAAGAATCGAACATCTGACCCGCCGCATCACCAATTTGTTGAATTGGCCCGGTGATAAAGTTACTCCACCGGACGGGCAAAAATTCGCGGAAGAAGCATTACAACAATTACCCGAGATAATGCGTAAATTACGTCGAAGGTCCGAATCGTTTAGATTAGAAGAGATCGAAGAAGCAATGACGAAACTAAATATTTCCCCTACCCTATCTCCTACTCAAGAACAGCAAACCGATGCTGTAAAATTTCAGGAATATAATATAGATCCCGTTAAGGAACGGTTAACCGATAGACAAGTAAATATCCAACCCGTAAACGTCACGTTACTTCCAAATGAACTAGAGAATATGACTAGCACCTACGATTTACCTCCTCACTTACCGATGAATCAATCTGCAGAAAAACCTAGAATGACGACTCAATTAAATCTAACTACCGAGCTTTATGGAAAAATAACTCACCCCGTAGAACGTATTTTATCTGAGATACCAACCACTGATGGGCTGAATATTACAAAACTCCTAGATTTTATCAAGCACCTTTTACAAATAAAGGATCTGCGACAATTAAGAGATGACCAAATTTTACAAGTAATTCTACCTAAATGTAGATCTCCTTTAAAAAATCGTGTGTTAGAATCACTAAGGTATAATCACCCTGTAGAAGAACTTCATACCACCCTGATAAGACATTTCATTCCCACCGGTATCTACGAAGAATTGAAGCGGAACCTAGTACTTTGTGTACAAGGAGCTTACGAGAGATTAGCTCATTATATATCTGAAATAAGGGAATCGGCCTTATTGCTACAAGTTAAATGGAGTGAACAACACCTAGTAGACACTATCTTAGTAGGACTATCTCCCGAGGAGCGATCTCGCCTAGTGCTCATGAAGAGACCAACCACTTTCACAGAACTAGAGCTGTGTTGTATACATTCGTCCAACGTCTGGTATTCTGACCAAAATAGACGCGTTTTTATGTCCCAGACTCAACGCAGAGATTCATTCCTACCTCTACCCATTGGGGCTGATACTCGAACCTACCGCGATAAGCAATTCGTAAGAACATATAAAACCCAAAGCTACCCCAATACTTCAAACTCTCTACAAAAACCCCGACAACATGCGAGCGATGTAAATGAGGAAAGAAGATGTTATAACTGTGGAAAGTCCGGCCACATTAGCAAGAATTGTAAACAAAAGCGGTACCAACAGAAAACCGACCAGTCAAAAAACATGTGAAACGGGAAGAACAAAAATCCTCCGTCTTCCGCAGCATCAGAAGGAAAGGTATAAACGCTAATAATTCTAAAGTAAAAATAAATAGAAATAAACGTATAGACCCTTACTTAACAAGATTTATTGAAAAGTGCAACTCTATTGGTACATGCAAAACAAGTATATGCCAATTACCCTACATACAGATAGACCTTGGAGCAACGAATATCCTTGGTTTAATCGATTCAGGATCTACACGTAGTATAATCAGTCAACAGCTAGCCAGCGTATTAGCTAATCATAATCTTATTAAACGTAGCCAAAACGTGAACGTAAAGTGTGCCACCGCAAATAAGCAAAACCTAAATATATCGCGCAGTATTACGGTGAAATTAAAAATAAAGAATTTTACTTGGTATGTTCCCCTACTCGTAGCTGAAGTGTTAGGACAAAACTTAATACTAGGCACTGACTTTATAAGTAAAACTGGCTTAATCCTTGACATATACGCAAAACAATATTTCTTCAGATTTGATCATACTCGAAAATATAAGTTCGACTCCGAGCTAAATAACAACGCGAATTGTGAAACATCAACTATTCAGTTAGAGCATCATGAATCTAGTTTGAGTCATTTAAAAGGAAATGAGCGACAAAGAATTCAAAAGTTAATAAGGGAATTTTCTACTGTACTAACATCCAAGTTAGGATTAACCCACTTAATCGAATACAAAATAAATCTAAGTGACAACAAGGTAATACGTCTTCACCCATACAAATTATCACCGCCCAAGATGGAAATAATGAGAAACCAAATCAACAAACTCCTAGAGCAACACATCATAGAACCATCAACTTCTCCATACTCATCACCTGCATTCCTAGTACCAAAAGGAACTGACAAACATAGACTAGTTGCGGATTATAGACAGCTGAATAAGAATATAGAATTTGAATCGATTCCCCTGCCCGACATACATAGCGCGTTCCACTATTTTACCAAAGCGAAAATCTTCACCATAATGGATCTCAACCAGGCATTCCACCAAATCCCACTAGCTGAGGAATCAAAACATCTAACTGCGTTTGCGGTCCCATTTAATCTATATCAATTTACTAGAGTACCATTCGGTATATCACAAGGAAGTTCAGTATGTAGCAGACTGTTAGAAAAAATATTTCATGACGTTAAATTTAAATTCGTATATCACTATCTTGACGACATAGTAGTATATAGTAAATCGATGCATCAACATATTGATCACTTGCGTGAAGTATTATCGAGGTTAAAGAAAGCTGGACTAACGGTAAACCCTAGTAAAATTAATTTCGCAGTGAAACAATTCTCTTTTTTAGGTCATATAGTATCGGCCGAAGGTAAGGTTAGCATCGATCCTGAACGTACGCGCGCAATCCGAGAATTTTTACCACCTAGAGACACCAAAGGTATAGCTCGATTTTTAGGTATGATCAATTACTTTCACAAGTACATACCCCACCTAGCGGATATAGCAGCCCCATTAAATGCATTAAGAAAGAAAGGAGCGAAATTCGAGTGGACTACTCGACATCAAGCCGCTTTTGAAACACTCAACGAAAGCATAATATCCCCACCGGTATTGCAGTTAGCAGATTTCAGTACACCATTTGTCGTACAGACCGACAGTTCTAGTGTAGCATTAGGAGCTGTAATATGCCAAGAAATCAATAATATTAAGACTCCCGATCAGCTATGCATCACGTACATTGACGAAGCAAGAAAGGAAGTTCTCAGCCTATGAACTTGAATGTTTAGCTGTAGTTTTTGCCTTCGAAAAATTCAAACCATTTTTGGAACACAAGGAATTTCTACTAGAAACCGACAATCAAGCTTTGTCATGGTTATTGAACCATCCAAAACAGTTAGGTCGTATCGGAAGATGGGTGTTAAGATTAAATTGCTACAAGTTCAAAGTACAACATATTCGTGGTACTCAAAATGTAGTAACCGATACACTATCCCGCATGTTCCAACTACCCAATACCAGACCTGGCGAAGACAATGTTGAAACCACTACTGTTAATACGCTAATTACTAACTTCCCCCTTGCATTTAAGGATATAGCATATCACCAACAACAAGATCCGAAATTATGTAAAATAATAGAACAAATAGACAGGAAATTATACTGACAAATATACCTTGAGTAAACGAGTACTTTGTTTTAAAAAGGCTAACGGAAAATCACGGAGAATAATCGCCCCGGAAATAATTAAACCTATGCTAATGGAATACTACCACTCATCAACCATTGGAGCTCATATGGGAATTAGGAATACTATACATCGTATTCGCAAGGAATACCATTGGGAAAACATGAACAGTGAAATAACAAATTTTGTGAAACAATGCGAAATCTGTGCCCTGAGCAAGCCAGCATGAATCAGTCAAGTCGGAAAATTAATCTCAGAAATCCTCACAACACCCTTCTCAAAGATATACATAGACTATTCTGGACCTTATCCCCGTTCTAAGTCCGGAAATACTATCCTATTAATTTGCGTGGACTCATTCACCAAATTCATATGGATGTATCCTATGAGACGTGCCTTAGCATCTACGACAATAAAGATTCTACAAGAGAGACTATTTAAAGATTATGGTACACCAGTACATCTAGTATCTGACAATGGACCTCAGTTTAAATCGAACGAATTTAATGACATGTGTTTTAAATTAGGAATAAATCATATTACAGTGACAGAGTACCGACCGCAAGGAAACCTAGCAGAGAGATACTTGCGAAACCTAAAATCAGCCTTAATATCTTATCACGCTAAAGACCACACAGCGTGGGATCAAAATCTATCATGGATACAATTTGCCTTCAACTCAGCGTATCATGAAGGACATAAATCAACACCATTTGATTTACTGTACAAGTATAGACCGAACCACCCGTTAACCACAAAGTGGAACATTCATGAGTTATTACCCAGCGAAATAAATGGGAATAACATAAGGAAAATATGGAACAAAGCTCGCGCAAATTTGAGCGAATTTACAAAAATCTCGGAAATATCTACAGCAGAATAATAGGAAAATAAAGTACAAAGTAGGTGATTTAGTGATGTATAAAACTCACCCTACGAGTAAAGCCGTTGATAGGACCACTTCCAAACTATCATACCGATGGTGTGGCCCCTACAAGATTCACAAGTTCATCACCCCCGTTACAGTAGCGCTGAACCCAATACAGACAATTACGTTCGCAGAAGCCATGTGTCTCAAATAAAAAAATTGTTTTTGTGTAAAAATAAAGAAGCACGACTACGAGAAAGATAGTAAACCAATAATACTACTTAAGCATTAAGAGTAAAATATGTTGTATATACTTATATAAGAATATAATAAGATTTTGCAACATCCTATATCGTAATTGAGTATAAACTCAAACACCTCGTACGAATACTAGCGAGGCCTGATCAACCTTAGCTAATGTCCTGTGAGAATGAAATAAAGAATGAGAAGTCAGCTGACGAACAACAAACCTCTAGCGCAGTAAACTAAAAGTAATTCGATTGTTATTACAATACGTTATTATTATTAGTAACCTACTCATGAGTATAACTCCGTAAAACGAGTGAAGAAATCAAGCAAAAAACCGGTAGTAGATGTAAGAATTAAATATAAGGTAGATTTATGTATTTGTGTATTTTATGTGTAGTAGATGTATTAGATTTTAAATATTTTGTATAAGATGTAAGATAATCGATTGATGGATAGAAATCATCTGAGGGAGAGACATTTCAGCACGAAGTTCCGTGCCCAAATGTAATTGTATTTCTTAGGTTTTCATTTAATACCCCGTCGCCCCGTCCTCATCTTTAAGTGCAGGAGGATGTGACGATTTAAAAATTATTTATATAGCACAAATTAAATTTTTTGTTCTTATAACAAGTGAGAGTATTATCCACCCCTTATCTGTAACTAGATTCCTGTATCAACGTGCAAATTGTCCAGTACGAACACGCAAAGTACAATGTTATTAAGCGAAAAATAATAATTCTTTTAATTAAATAAAAGACGTATTAATAATAAAGGAAATATCTAACTCATAACAAAAAGGTAGCATAATTTATTATTAGTTAATTAATGAACAATTAATAATATTAAAGGAACGAACTACTTTTCTCAGCGCGTAAACCGCGCCAGCTTACAGACTCCCTGCCGCTAAACAACCCCCAGTCGCCGGAGAAACTTCGACATGTAAGCAGGTCAAAAATGTGTTGTAAAGTTACACTTAGGTGTATACCGCTAAACAACGAGACAACCAGACGTTAGTTGTTATAATTGACTTAATCCAATGTAGCGTTGGGTAAAACTCAAAAGAACTAGTAATATAATGCGTGGAGCAAATATTGGTAATAAAAAAAAAAAAACTTAGCCGACACATCTCTTTACAAACAGTAAGTGGTAAGATATGTTCCTTACCATATTAAAGTAAACATCAGTGCTGCTAAGATAAGAACAATTAAAATGTAAAATGTGAACAACCAACTCCAGAAGAAGAAAGTTACAACAACAACCGTATGAACTTCAAGTAGCAGAATCCAATCGTCATGACCTAGACTACAATTCGGAAACAATCAACTAAGTGGAGGATCCAGAGGAACAACGAACTACACCCAAGAAGACTACTGAAGAAGACCATCACGAACACCCACAGCAAACTCACGTTCTATTCAGGTGATATTAAATCATAACATTTGTGCACAACTTGTTTTTTTAAAAAACCAAAACAAAAAGAACAGTAAAGTTTCTTGTAAAGACTTTTAGATAACTTAAAGATTAACATATAAATGTTTGTAATTTCTGTAATGATATAGTAATAACCTGATGATGTTTAAATGTAAAGTAATTCTGAAAATTACACCGGACTATTCTTCAAATAGCTTGGATGTTGTTGTGATATATTAGAAAATTGCAAAGTTAAGACCCAGATCCGTGGTAATTGAAATAATACACAGGCTGAATGATTTTGAGATAGAAAAGAAAAAAAAAGGTTAAAGAATATTTAATGCAGAATTTATAAGAATTTTTCTTTTAAAAGTAAAGTAAAGTTAATAAAAAATTAAAGGATGACCATTAAAGCTATTACCTTTACATTTAGTTAAAATACAAGAATAAAGAGATGTTTTCGCTAATACCCAGAGAGTGAATAAATTTATGTAATCCTTGACTAATTCCTGATATATACATTGTCATAATTTGTTGGTAAGTAAATTTTACTAACTACGGCAGCTAGTTTAATTAACAGCGAACAATTGAACTGGTTCTCGATGTTATAATGTCTTTGCAGGAGGGACGTTATATTACTTTAATCCTGATGTAAACAAACCCACGTGGTTCATCTGAAACGCTATTGGCCAGGGGCGTTGAGACTGTTCACACAGTAATGGGTTACGCACATGTGCAGAATGTCTGTACAGTCATGTGAGAGTTGTTTTTAGTGTTACTGCGACAAGTGGTTTTTAATTATGTTTAATCTTCTTTATGAATACACAGTAGAACTTTATCGCCGCTAGCAAAATGAAGATAAATTTAAAAACTTGTTAGTAAATGATATTGGCGAAAAATCGGGGCACGCCGTTTTAAGATTTCCTCCTTACCAACGTATTCTGAATCCTACTGAATTAATATGGAGCTAGTTGAAAGAATATGTTGCCCGTCTCAACACAGCATATTAGCTGCATGATGTAAAACAACTGATAGAGAAGGCGGTAAATGAAATAACGGCGGACAAGTGGAGTCGTGTCGAGCAAGGAAGAAGATAAGCTGTGGGAATTCGACCAAATTACCGACGCCGTTGTGGACAATCTTATCATTAACACTGCTGTGTCAAATGATCATTTAAGTTCTGACACAGACATGGAAGGCATTGAATTTCTTTCTGATAGCAATTGCTAATACACAGTACACTGGTAATTATCACAGCTTCTATTTCGTTTCAAATATAGGCCTACTTAATTTTTTTCTTGCGATAGTCAAACGGCGAATAAAAAAGCCATCAACTCTCCATATTATAAAATGTCACTGTCGCTCTGACACAGTCACACAAATATTACTTTGGTCCGGAATGTAAAACGTATTACATTTACATACGTTTATACAGTATCAATATTATATGTACCCTGTCTGTACTCCTTCTGTCAGGGTGACATGCCTATAATTCAAGCAGCAAATAGCGTTCAGATGTACCACGCCTGTTTGTTTACATCAGGATTAAACTAAGAACGAAAACAGTATACATAATAAAATTATAATATCCCAACCCACTTCTGCCAACATTACTACTGCATAAGCATCCGCCTTCGGCGTCACCGGTTATTAAACTATACATACCTGTGCTTGAGAGAGGGAGTTGTTAAATGTCATAAAGGTAATAATTACCGTTGGCGGCGCAGCGTGTTACGTATTTAGCACTTTTATTTTTCCAAATTACTTAGTTATTTTACGTTTGCGGGACTTAATCTAGTTGAAAATAGTCATTAGGACACTAAATGTGAAACATACTACAATTTGAGTAGAACTTCCCCCGGAATTATCACATCCAATGTTGGATTACCATCTTGGAGGCCCTTAGGCAGTAGAAACCGAGGTCTCCTCCAGATTTTTTAAGTTTTTCATAATTAAATATCACTATAATATTGACGACTCGGAACACTAAGTTTTTTATAAGTAAAAACGTAAAGTTTTACCTTACAGCCTAAACCGGCTTTCACCTATAGAAGGCTTCATCAGAGGCTGTCAGTAGCGCTGCTCGTCTTGTTGTTGGCGACGAGAAAGTGTTTCGAAAGATTGAAGCTGTGTGTGTGTGGTGAGATGTGTTCGAATAATGCGTGCGATTTGAATTGTGTCTGTTCGTTTAGGATGTCGTTTTTATTTGTTTTTGTGTGTTTGTATATTTCTAATATAATAATGAACGGACACGTCATGGACAACGAAATCCAAGAATTTAAGTTTTTCATATTTGTGTGCGTGCATGTGTTTACACACGTTTGTGGATGTGTGTGTCTTGTGAAGGGCTAGCAAAAAATATAACCTCCGAATGGGCAGATAGACGACCAGAAAGGCGGGCTAGAGAGCCGTGAAGATGTTTTCACGTACAATCAAGTAATTTTTCTACGCTTTTGAATAATGTCATCAACACACGACTAAGAACCACATACCCAAATTGACATTACTTATTGATAATGTGTCTGCATTATATTACTAATGAAATTAATACTAATTATACTTCATACCTATCAATGAATTCTATCCTTATTTCCACCTTAACGTAACGTCCAGTTGCCTTTAAATAAGTAAATTACCTTACACCTTCTGAAGTATACTTCGGGTGCTATAAATTAGTTTCACATAAACTATTCAGTATACCTCAGCAGGTAATAAACTTTTCGAAAGCACGCTAACAACACTTAACTGATGAATAAGTAAACAACCACTAAACACAAACCGTGATATTCACCATATTAACAGATTATTCAGATTCAATGCTATACAAATCAAACGATGAGAAACTCATTTACAAACAACATATCTTCCAACAGAGAAACTTAGTCTTTCAGCACAATCAGACACGTAATTATATAAATAAATAACCGAACAATGTCTACAATCAGATCTAGCTAAATACTCATCTGACTACTTCTGCATTACAGTATAAAATGATTACATAATATCACCACATATAACAAGGTGTACACAAACAGAAAGTAGGCCTCACGTGAGCCTGCAGACTGACAGCGTGAAGCCACTCGGGCAACTTCGGCTACCTTCGTGCTCATCTATGCCCGCCTATATTCTGTTGTCAGATGTGAGTTAGGTAAACGTTTGGTTAAAGTTTGTGTATTTATTTTAGCACAATAATTTTATTCCGTTCATGGCTTCAAATACGTAAATTCAAGAGTAAATTTGGTACCGTAAATTTTTCGTGTATTCGTGTCTATCCTACCTATACATGTCCTGTAAGCATTTCGATGTTTCATTTTAAAGTTTTGTCATTTTATTTTTAGTGTAACAGTTTTTATTAGGTACACCCGCTGTAAGTGTTCGATGTGAAGTTCGTGTAACATTTCAAAGGAGTCTTGTCAATTTAAGGGGGGGGGGGTAGGAACCGTATATGTTGAAATGCCATTTTCTCAGCATCTATTTTGTGCTACAGACTTGAAATTTGTACAAGTTAATCATCACACTTTCAGATTGTTATGGCGCTAGAATAATAAATTTACAAAATTTATAATTTTCTAAATTTTTTAAATAAAAACTTTTTATTTCGGTCAGTTTTTAAAACATTTTTATAATTCTAGTAGACAAATGTTATTAGTAGAATAACTGTACAAATTTTAACTTCCTATGTTATAAAGGTAATTATATAATTCTGGAAGATAAATAATAAACACAAGTGAGAATAAATTCATATCATACCATTTCTTACATTTATTGATATTGTATATTTTGTTTCAGCGTTTATCACTCCAGAAACAAAGTAATTGATTAAATTGACTCCAGATAAATACGAAACCAACTGCAAAGTTAGTGCACAGGTAAAGAGGAGTCTTACCGCAACTGATTACAGCAATATTTATATCAAAACCAACATTGTGAGTACAAAAATATCGGTATGGAGAACCATACATGACTTCCATATTCTAAGATTTATATTTAAAATCATTTTCAGCCAAACAGCCAGGCTGTGTCTTACCTGCCTTTTTATTGCTGTATTAAATGAAAAATATTATATTACATTAAAATGAAAAAAATATAATTTTATTGCCTGGCAACAAAATTATTTTATTTTTAACAATTACCATTGTTTCAAAAAGTTTAAATAAATTTTCAAGTACTTTACTCTTGTTAAAACGTAAAAGGTTGCAGGTAAACTACCCCTTCCCCTTAACCGATCTTCACCAAAATCGAAAGTCATTGAGACCTCTACAATTCAGGGACGTATGCAAAAAATTATTTGATTCTGTTTGAATTTGCGGCTGTTATCGTTTGCCATAGAAAATACCCTTGTTAAAAAAACGTTGCAGGTAAACTACCCCTTTCCCTCAACCGATCTTCACCAAAAACAATAGGTCTTGAGAACTCTACAATTTAGGGCTGTATGCAAATAATCTTTTGATTCTGTTTGAATTTGCGGCTGTTATCGTTTGCCATAGGAAATACCCTTGTTAAAACATAAAACGTTACAGGTAAACTACCCCTTTCCCTTAACCGATCTTCACCAAAAACAACAGGTCTTGAGTACTCTACAAATCAGGGCTGTATGCAAAACATTATTTGATTCTGTTTGAATTTGCGGCTGTTATCGTTTGCCATAGAAAATACCCTTGTTAAGAAAACGTTGCAGGTAAACTACCCCTTTCCCTCAACCGAACTTCACCAAAAACAATAGGTCTTGAGAACTCTACAATTTAGGGCTGTATGCAAATAATCTTTTGATTCTGTTTGAATTTGCGGCTGTTATCGTTTGCCATAGGAAATACCCTTGTTAAAACATAAAACGTTACAGGTAAACTACCCCTTTCCCTTAACCGATCTTCACCAAAATCAACAGATCTTGAGAACTCTACAATTCAGGGCTGTATGCGAAACATTATTTGATTCTGTTTGAATTTGCGGCTGTTATCGTTTGCCAAACAAACAAAATTACCCTTGCTAAAAAAAACCGTTGCAGGTAAACTACCCCTTTCCCTCAACCGATCTTCACCAAAAACAATAGGTCGCGAGTACTCTGCAAATCAGGGCTGCATGCAAAAAATTATTTGATTCTGTTTGAATTTGCGGCAGTTATCGTTTGCCATAGAAAAAAAATCTAAGACACACAGACAGACACACACAGACACACACACAGACACTTTTCGGAAAACGACTTTTTTTCATGTTTTGAGTGTAGTAGAATCAGAATCTGCAATAATCTCGAACACGATTTTTTTTGCCATCACCATACTTCCATTCCTTAAGGAATATGGAAGTAAAACAACTTAAAAACCGGCAAAACAGTATAAAATAAGTTTTCTTAATAAACGTATATTTCATATTATACTAATGCGACGATGTAGTCAAAAGGTTCATATTGGGGAGCCAGTGAAATTGTGTTTGTTTCTGGAGGAAACAAAGGTTAAAACAAAAACTACAATTCAGGGTAATACAGTAAATGGAGTACAACGATATGGTTAAATTAATTCTATATTATGTTTTAATATTTAACTGTGACCACAATCAATATTCATTTTAATATTCAATTCATCCGCTATGCACATAGGAAAACCCCGATTTGGATAAAAACAGTGGATTTCATTATACACGTTAAGTGTGGAGTGTGGGTTAACGAGAGAGTTACGTAAGAGTAGACTAGACAATAGCGGCAGACGATCAGTAACGAAGTTGCCCGAGTGGCTTCACGCTGTCAGTCTGCAGACTCAAGTTGCTCACCCCTACTGTAAACACAACACAATGTCTAGAGTCTAGACTAGACTAAGCTTGGAGGTTGGTAGCTCTAAAGGTACCACTAATGTAATGTATGTGGATTTAACCAGTATAAGAGTGCGTTATAAATGCACTGAAAGTAAGGATTTATAAAAGGGAGTATTCGCACTCGCCATCTTTTTTCCGAGACTGACATAATATTATAGTGGCGCTTGTGTATACATGTGACGCAGTATAAGTTTGTTTTCGATATTACATAAACTATTATAGTTTTTCGTGCCAAAAATATAATTTCAAAGTGTGAAATTGTCCCACGTCCTTAAAAATATGGAAATAATAGTTTTCATCTTAAAACTTACTGATTCAGACCATAGTAAGAGGAGAATAATTTTGTCTAAAAAACAACAAATACCGTACCAATCGTTACCACTTACCACTTTGTTAGGTATATATTCTCAGATTTTACTTTTATTCCTGTTTATAATAGATGGCTGTTGAATTAATGTTTACTAAACTTCGTTTGTCCAAAAGTCCAAATAAAGTTAATAAAACTATTTTTAATAAACACGAATTTACATTTTTAACTTACTATTACGTTTATATTCAGGTTTTTTGCTTAACATTTAGTTAAAATTAATAATAAAAAGTTTAGCTTAACATTTTATTAAAATTAACAATAATGTATTTTTCATTGCACTAGACATTTTATAGTCAAAAGTATTTTTCTCGGTTAGTAGGAAGGGTTAAACTTTCACTATAATATTGACGACTCGGAACACTAAGTTTTTTATAAGTAAAAACGTAAAGTTTTACCTTACAGCCTAAACCGGCTTTCACCTATAGAAGGCTTCATCAGAGGCTGTCGTTAGTAGCGCTGCTCGTCTTGTTGTTGGCGACGAGATAGTGTTTCGAAAGATTGAAGCTGTGTGTGTGTGTGGTGAGATGTGTTCGAATAATGCGTGCGATTTGAATTGTGTCTGTTCGTTTAGGATGTCGTTTTTATTTGTTTTTGTGTGTTTGTATATTTCTAATTGTTCTAGAGTGTCTAGTTTTCGGCCTTTTGTGTGTACGTGTAGTATGTTCATGTTATTGTCGATGTTTTTATATGTGTGGTTTGCTTCAATGAGGTGGTTTGCGAAGGTAGATTCTGTAGTGTTGTGGAGTGCTTTTGTGTGTTCAATGTATCTCTGTTTGAAGCTACGTCCTGTCTGGCCTATGTAGAATTTACTGCAATTTGAACAATTTAGTTTATATACACCGGGTAGATCGAATTTGTTTTGTGCTTTGGGCATGCGTTTTGATAGTGTGTGTTCTGTTTTGTTAGTAGTTTTGTAAGCGATTCTGTATCCTGCTTTTTTGAATTTGTGGGCAATTTTTTCTGTTTGTTTGTTGATGTATGTTAGTGTTATGAATTTGTTGTTTTCTGTCTTTGTCTGTTGTTTGTTTTGTGTAGGAGTTTACTGACTATTGTTCTGTCATAACCGTTAGATTCTGCTAGATATTTTATCGTGTTTAGTTTGTCTTTGTAGTCTATTTCATCTAAGGGGATGTTGTTAAGTCTATGTATCATGGTTCTAAAAGCAGCTAGTTTGTGTTGTATTGGGTGATTGGAGGTGTTGTGTATTAGTGTGTCAGTTGTAGTTGGTTTTCTGTATATACTGAATTTGTGCCTGTGTTCTAGTTTTGTGATGGAGAGGTCTAAGAAGTTTATGGTATTGTTGTGTTCGTATTCGGCAGTGAAGGTTATGTTTTTATGTATTTTGTTTATGTGCGTTAGTAACTGTTCACATTGTCTTTTGTTTGCCCTGTATAGTATTAGAATGTCATCAACGTATCTGTGCCAATATAGTATTTTATGTGAGTGTCTGTCATTGTTTGTGAGTATTTTTGTTTTTTCTAAGTGTTGGAGGAAGACTTCTGCTAGAATGCTGGATATGGGGGAGCCCATGGGTAGGCCATCGTTCTGTGTGTAGTATTTATTGTTATAAGTAAAGTAGTTTTATTTTGTGATAATGTTCAGAGTTTCTGTTATTTCATTGATAAGTTCGTCTGATGTGTTGTTCTGTTTGAGTTTGTTTTGTAGGATGGTGATTGTTTCAGAGATGGGGATGTTTGTGTACAGGTTTTTAATGTCAAAGGAGGCTAATGTGGCGTTATAGGGGATGTGTATGTCTTTTATTTGTGTTACTAGGTAAAAAGACATACAAATCCCCCATAACGCCACATTAGCCTCCTTTGACATTAAAAACCTGTACACAAACATCCCCATCTCTGAAACAATCACCATCCTACAAAATAAACTCAAACAGAACAACACACCAGACGAACTTATCAATGAAATAACAGAAACTCTGAACATTATCACAAAACAAAACTACTTTACTTATAACAATAAATACTACACACAGAACGATGGCCTAGCCATGGGCTCCCCCATATCCAGCATTCTAGCAGAAGTCTTCCTCCAACACTTAGAAAAAACAAAAATACTCACAAACAATGACAGACACTCACATAAAATACTATATTGGCACAGATACGTTGATGACATTCTAATACTATACAGGGGAAACAAAAGACAATGTGAACAGTTACTAACGCACATAAACAAAATACATAAAAACATAACCTTCACTGCCGAATACGAACACAACAATACCATAAACTTCTTAGACCTCTCCATCACAAAACTAGAACACAGGCACAAATTCAGTATATACAGAAAACCAACTACAACTGACACACTAATACACAACACCTCCAATCACCCAATACAACACAAACTAGCTGCTTTTAGAACCATGATACATAGACTTAACAACATCCCCTTAGATGAAATAGACTACAAAGACAAACTAAACACGATAAAATATCTAGCAGAATCTAACGGTTATGACAGAACAATAGTCAGTAAACTCCTACACAAAACAAACAACAGACAAAGACAGAAAACAACAAATTCATAACACTAACATACATCAACAAACAAACAGAAAAAATTGCCCACAAATTCAAAAAAGCAGGATACAGAATCGCTTACAAAACTACTAACAAAACAGAACACACACTATCAAAACGCATGCCCAAAGCACAAAACAAATTCGATCTACCCGGTGTATATAAACTAAATTGTTCAAATTGCAGTAAATTCTACATAGGCCAGACAGGACGTAGCTTCAAACAGAGATACATTGAACACACAAAAGCACTCCACAACACTACAGAATCTACCTTCGCAAACCACCTCATTGAAGCAAACCACACATATAAAAACATCGACAATAACATGAACATACTACACGTACACACAAAAGGCCGAAAACTAGACACTCTAGAACAATTAGAAATATACAAACACACAAAAACAAATAAAAACGACATCCTAAACGAACAGACACAATTCAAATCGCACGCATTATTCGAACACATCTCACCACACACACACACAGCTTCAATCTTTCGAAACACTATCTCGTCGCCAACAACAAGACGAGCAGCGCTACTAACGACAGCCTCTGATGAAGCCTTCTATAGGTGAAAGCCGGTTTAGGCTGTAAGGTAAAACTTTATGTTTTTACTTATAAAAAACTTAGTGTTCCGAGTCGTCAATATTATAGTGATATTTAGTTAAGTGACGGACACGTCATGGACAACGAAATCCAAGAGGTTAAACTTTGTTAGTACAGGCAAAAAATTTGCAAGTTACAACTTCTCACGGCCGTATCTTGAAAACAACTCGTGGATTAAAACCCGGCCAAAACGCATTTTGTTTGTTATTTCGTATAGAATAATTTTGGTCCTATTCATTTTTACTATAAACTCAAACGTTGTTTAGTTATTCGCTAAAAATTACGCTAAAAGCCTGTTTTTTGGGGGTAAAATCGAAAATGTTGATTTGGAATAACTCGAAAACAACGCATTTTTCAAAACAGTTGCGTACTGACTTTTTTGCTTAGAATTTGATTCTCTATTGGATCCTGGGGTTAATTTTTTTTTTATCAATCACCCTTGAAAAAGGGGTGGTTCTCACCCCCAAATAAAAAGCGTACAGTTTAACTTTGTTCTAGAGTGCATATAGAACATACATATCAAATTTCGTGAAATTCCATCGACAGTCAAAATTTTGTTACGTCAAAAGCTGCTCTTACTGGACTAGAATTTCTTCGTGCTGATTTTGTTCTCGACTTTGTTTACGATCTGCGTGTATGTTTCGCGCTTGGCTATCGCGCAGTAGTGATGCGACATCGACAACAAAACATCGATGTTTCAAAACATCGATGTTCAATATTAAAACATCGATGTTAATAAAACATCGCCCAAAAAGCATCGATGTTTTTAAACATCGATGTTTTTAAACATCCATTTTTTTAAACTTGTTTAGCAACCTCTAACATTAATGTTAGCTCGCCGGGGGGGGGGGGGATTTAATTTTACTCGTTGATTGGGCTGTCACAAATGACAGAAACTTGGTTGCTAGAGTCAGCGCAAATCACAGAATTTCCATGATGCATTTTTATCACTTTCCCATAGCTCAGAAAATTGAAGAAGAAATTATTGCTATAAAAAAATTGATAGGGTCAAAGTCATAAAGAACTTGTCTAGCATCCAAACTCCTACAGATGAATTTGTTGCAGATAATCCTGAGATTGACCACTGTTCATCAAATTATGTGAATTTGAGGGAAGCATTAAAAAAAGGTATATCTGAAAAAATAATAAAAATTTTTGTACTCGCCCTTTTCGGACTTCAGACTCAGAGCTTGAACTGACTGCTTGTTGTTACCGGGTATGTCCTGCCGATTGCGTACATGCAGGGTGTTTGCGAGGTTATATAGCTGCATCTCATTGGCTGATTTAAAGTGGCATATGGTCCTCGGACGAGATTAACACAAGTCCTGTGGTTCACACAAACTTGGGCAACGCTGGTTAAAATCATGAGTGTGACTATTTCGTAATCCCGTCTAGACGGACTGACGCCAAACACTAACACAGACGAAGTTTCACAACAAATTTTGCACACGTGGATTAGAAAGAGGGGTTCCCTACTCCCTACAGGTTGAAATTTATTACATTTATTTAATAAAAGAATGCCCAGGAGTTGTACCGTCACACGATTGTCATCGCCTTTTGAAATTAGCGAGTATTTGCCAGAGTTCCTGGGTAATGTATAAGAACAAGCACTTATTATCAAGTGATTCTAGTAGAATATTATCAAGCTTACACACACACACACACACACATTTATATATGTGTACACACATTTATTCCAGTTAATAATCAGGCTACTGGTTATTTGGGCCAGCCACTTTATTGGGACAGTATTCAATATACAAATCACAACAGGGTTATACACAATGTTTTTTCACCTCATAGTTCTGGTCTGCTGATTATTCAGTACAGTAGGAATGTCTCAGTTTTTCTCTTATTAAACCATTTTTTTTAATATGTAATTTACCCGAATAGACCAGTGAGGTCAACAAACCACAATACATTGTTAACAATTAACAGTACTCGACAACACGTGTATGGTTTTGGACTTTCGGTGTTTGTCCTTGGCGACATAACACATGCCAACTACAGGCACCAAAATCCACAAAAATCCCCTTGAGAGGAATGTTATAAAGTTTTTGATAAAATGCTCTACTAATTCACATTTAGTGAGATTTTGATGTTTTGGAATAAAAATGCATGAGGAATTTGTCACTTTACAAATTGTATTCATTATTTATCTTTATCTATACCATTAAACATCAAGAGTACTCTACTCCAGTACCGTTACACAGGTAGAGAAAGCTTACCCGAACTCGGTCTTTCGAATCTATGGTAAAATTCTACATAATTTCATTAGCTTTCCATACTGTACCCCTAAACTACATTTGTTTGTTACCGTATTCAAACAGCAGTTGAAAGTGTTAAACTGTATATGATATAGCTTCATGTGGCTTAATCATAATAAACTGTATTTAAATACTATTATTAGTATTAAAATCCTATAATAATACTATTATTATATACTATATATAATAATACTATTATTAGTATTATTATCTGTATTAAAATACTGTAACGAGCCCAGTAAACTGTATTTTAGTTTACATTTCAAAGATATTAAATTCGTTATCATTTTTTTTCATTCCATTGTTGCCGCCTTGATGTGAAATGTATATAAAGTTAACAGATAATGTTTGTAAATGTTATATCAACTTTGAATTAATTTTTCATCCCCATGTAAGATTACTCATTTACTAAAAAATAAATCGACCATTCTTCATACAAAATAGTATAGGAAATGAAGGTCGACAGCTGTGCAAGTTTGTGAGCTATGCAATGTGTTAACTTAAGATTAATGGTACGTAGCCGGTACGTAGTAAGTGTTACAAAGCATAGTGGTAAGTGGGTAGAATCTTTATCTGACTTATTTTGTTTATTATGGTACTTTTTTCATTAAAAAAAAAAAAAACATCGACAACATAAAACATCGAGCACAAAACATCGGCTTCAGTAAATCGATGTTAAAAACATCGATGTTTTTATCAAAACATCGATGTTTTGAAGACATCGATGTCGCGTCCCTATCGCGCAGCTGTTTTCGAAAAACAGGTAAATGTGCAATTTTGTGCATTAAAACTACAGAATGTGCAATTTTATGCTGTAACCCCCAAAACGTGCAATTTTGTGCAAAATAAAATGTAGGGTATGTTAAAATGACCTACACGTCCCGATTTGGATAAATAACTTGTCACTGGCCGTTTACGAACTAGCAAAAAAAAGATGCAATTGCACGTGAATCCGGGCTTTAGTTATAGTCTAACATTATATTTATAATTAATGGATTAAAAAAATAAACCACCTTGTACAGTGATCTGCGTGGAACTGGGCCGATCCTAGGAGGTGGATTTGGTACGTCAAACAAAGTCGGTATGGCATTAGGCTTCAGTTTTTTCCAACAATCTACTCGTGCCTGTTCAAACTGAACTTTCAAAATGAACCTAAAAGTGCAAAGGTGATTACATTTTTAGTCGTTATGATTAACATTCACAAACTTTTAAGGAACAACCATTAAATTTACCTCACACAGACGCATTCCCTTGCTTAGTCAATATTGTTACACAACGTACAGGACAAGTTCAAGACCAAATGTAATATTATTATAGCTTGCATAACCCATACCTGGGCAAACATAACCTCACCTTGCCTGCATAACTGACTACTACCATAAGGTAATATAATAACTATAAATATGAAATAATGAAACATACAGATATTCAACAGAATACGTAAAATTGCTGTTAGTGGCATTTATGGAAAGTATCAGTAGATGAATATATTTTTAGGCATGTGAATATAAGTAAATATGTGACGATTTCTCAAAACTATGCTTTTGTGATAATGTTTTCACAACGATTCAATGCACATTAAAAAATGAATTGTAGTTACTCAGGTTAACGACAATTTGAAATGACAAATGAATTTATTACAGTTCTTGCAAATGAAAACAATAAAATTATGATGCCCACTATATTATTATTGAAACGATTTATTATATAATTTGTATTGAACTGAACTAAAGCAAATAAAACTTTTTGTAGACTTCCAAAACAAAATAAAACTTTCACATTCTGAACACTTTTTGTTTAGACATTATTGTCAGTAGCTATATGTTTTATGTATGTAATAAATACCCATTTTTACTTAAGTCAATGTGTTTAATGTAAAGGGAGCCATGTTATGTTGTGCATGAAATAGCTTTGTGTCGGGGGCGGCATAAAGTAGTTTTATAGTTTCTTGTAAGAAATTTATTTTCAAAATGGATCATGAATTCAAACAGTCCCAGTTCTCCTTTTCATAGTCAAACTATGAATTATTGTATTAAGCCAATACATGACATTAGATATTATTAAAATACACAAAGTAAACTAAAAATCTATTACTTAAATGTGCATGTTAACCAACTACTGAATATTATTATTTGGCCATGCACAGCCATTTATTATAATCAAACAGTTCAACATAAACATAATATGATTCTACTAGTAATTTTATACAAACCACTATTTTGCCTTCGGTATTGACGAGCGCTTTCGGCAGTCAAACCATCTTCAGGTCATTTACCAACCTAAGGTAAGTTCAAGACTAAACAGGTTCATTTACCTAAGGTTGGTAAATGAACTGAATATGACTTGACTGCCGAAAGCGCTCGTCAATACCGAAGGCAAAATAGTGGTTTGTATAAAATTACTAGTAGAAATATTTGAGACCACTAACACTCCAATACAACAATAAAATAAACATAATATGATTGCAAGGTGGATATCCCTATTTTCACTATGTTAAATTCTGATAATTGAGATGCATTTTTCAAAGAAATAACAAAATATAATTTTGTTTTTAATTCTACAATATCTTTCATATAACATCAGTATTGACACTTGGGAATGCACAAGAAATTCAAATTTGGTGCTCTTTCACTTTGCCATTCATAGCTGATGTTAAGATGTCCTTCCCATACCAACAAATAAATGTTGCTATGACATCAGGTTATACAAATGTCTCTTTTCAGTGATATAACACATCACGTTTTGGATCTGTTAGCTGTTTTTGTATGTGGTTTGTAGTAACGTGTTATTAGGCTGTCAGAAATTATATCAGTGACATGAATATCATTAATGTTACCCTTCATGTTACTGGAAAACTCTTCAAAGTGGGTTCAGTGGATCATGAATTCAAACAGTCCCAGTTCTCCTTTTTATATGCATTTTACAAACTATGAAATATTGTTCCATTGTCCATTATGGTATTTCAGGTCATTAAAAACTGTAATTTCTACACGATTTCTAATATTATTTGTCAAAGATTTTCTGTTTAAGACCAGATTAAATTTACTGCACCCTGAAAGCTATAAATAAGATGATTTGCGTCTTCAGACTAGATACAGCAGAACAAATATTTCAACTCTTTAAATCTGTCAAACGCTTCAAACTTCCATTGTAAACAACAGTTTGCTAGTAGTATTGCAGTGTATTCCCACAGCTGTCAATTTGGAAGTTATGTGAAACAGAGTATACTGTATAACTTCTGCAAACATTTTGACTCTGAGGTTTCATAAAAATTTTAGCATTCAATTGATAAGCAATTGTTGTTTCCTTTTCAAAATAATTCTAAAATTATGTCAAAAGTCTTGACACCTTTCTGGTAAATAGGAATTTAAAAACAAGGTCTGTGTAAAAATTAGTAACATGGTATGATGAATTGGTACAAAAAATGGTGGACACATGTTTGTATGGCTTCAAAGAAAAGTGTACCTTTATGGGGAAAACATTTTCCAGGAATCATCAGTATAGTTAGCACTGTAGGTTGAATGCTCTTCTGTACGTTAGCTCATTCCAATTACATGTGCAGAAGTGGTGTGACTTTTCCTCTACCTACATAAGTGGTATCGGTATCTCCTTTCAGCCAAGAACACTTTATTGTATTAAATGAAGTACCTTGCCCACACTAAGATAAGGCATCCTCATTGGTTAAACTAAGGTCTGACAATAGGAAAACATTATTTATTAATAAAGACATGTGCATTTAATCTAAAAGTGTCCTTAATCAGATGTTATTCTTGTGCTAACTTGTTTTCATTTGTTTCAGGTGTTAACAGGATCAATTTATCCATCATCTGACAAATGGAAGAGATCAAATTTGAGGACAAGGTATAAAGTTTAAAAATAAAAATATATTTTTTGCTGTTTAATGTATTTATTAAATTGATACACCTGTTATATACACGTATCGTATACACACAATCATTTCTTATATTAATAATAGTTTATTTGTCATCATATTGATTTGTAATTAATTGCTGTACAGGATATGATTTATACATGTATTCTTTTGTGTAGGGTTCGCATTGACAATATGCATTTTCCATAACCTAACTTTCAAGCAATTCTCTTCCTCCCTCGTCCAATTTAGACTTGTAGTCTGTTTGTTAGTTGCAAAGTAGCTTTAAAACTTTTTTTTTTTGATCTGCCAGTCCTCTGTCTTTGTGTTGACCAATTATGTCAACATACTCATACTATTCTATCATCACTCATTCTCTTGTGTAGTCCACTCTGGTAGTCCTGTCCTCTGCAAGTCTTCCTGGTATTCTCCTGAATTCCGTACTTGTGACATCTCATTTTGCTGTTTTGACTTGCATTGTCTCACTCCCAGTTTCTGCAGAATACATCAGTATTAGATGTATTATATGTCTTATGTTATACCTTGTATGTATTATTAGTATTATATGTCTAAAAGTCAATATTCGACATGTAATTGATGTACATATTCAAACCTTTGTGTTTTGTCTCAAATGTTTGTTAGCCAGATGTTAAGAGCCAGGCACACAACTGACTATTCTATGAGTGATCGTGACTTGCATTTGAATTTTTTTATCTGACCACCCGCTCCTGTGCCAAGTGGGGGGAGTCAAAAATTCACCATTTATTGCCCACTAATAATGTTGTAACCGTTAGCTATACAATTGCTTCCTTCAGATTTTATGTACACGACCTACGCGTTCGTGGGGAGTGAAGTTAACCCTTCTTACTAAGCCACTGCTCTCAAGATTAGTTATAAACAAGCCAGTCAAGGACACGGTAGGCATGCTGGTTTTAACTGTATAATTAACAAACTATTAATGTAGAAAGTGTGTTAATAAGTTTACACTACAGTAGACAGTAGATAATTAATTAAATTTGACTTAATTAAATTGTTATCTTACTTTAACATCATTAAAATTCATATCACCTCATCATAACTAATAATCTTTAATGCAACAATATATGATGGAAATCAGTTTGAAACATGGCCTTTTGTAGATAAGATCATTTATCCTTTCATATACCTTACAGGTATATACTAGGGCAATTTGAAAAGTTCATGGCCTAATAATAAAAGACTTACCAGTATCTTTTCGTTTTGGAATCACTTTTCATATTTCAGCATAGTCTCCATGTAGTTGAACACATTTGGTTTAAAGCAGAATTATCACTGTTGCACATTTGGTTAAAAGTGATGCTCCAGTGTTTTTATCCCATTCAGAAGTTTGATTGTTCTAGGTCCTCTGATAACCGTTTACTGCCGCTTTCTGTCATCTCCAGAAAAATCCCTCCCTCCCCAGGGAATTTCTGAGTTTTCGGAATAATTAAAATTAAATAGAGCTAAATCAGGCGAGTGAGTGTGATGTTGCAACAGATTGTATTTCTGCTCAGCGATTTGTTGCCTTATAAACAATGCTTGTCTGAGGTCTTCCATTATCCTACTACAAAATTATCTGTTTATATACTAAACCTGGCACTTTTTTACAAGTATTTTCATTTATTTGGTCTAAAAGGTTAGAATATCACTCTTTATTTTTTGGCATATCCATGATAATCTCTTAACAACATTCTCTTACCCACTCAGAAAATCAAGTCATACCTTTCCAACAGACAAAATAGACTTTCCTTTTTTTTGTTTACATGACTGTAATTAACAATACTGCAGACCAACATGTTGCTTTACAGCTGTTCATGAGGCAAATGTGGTGTCATCTGATGTGTCTGACATGTTTCTCAGACTCTTCGTATCTTCTTCTTCTTTGAATCTTCCTGAACCACCTTTATCTGTGAAAGCTTACAGCGTCCCACAACCGAACAGTCAACCTGGGTACTCTAGTCTCTGCCTTCCTCTGCAGTACTTCCCACTCACTGGGCGCCCATCAGCAAAGTCATTACTGGGTCTCAACCAATAGTGACCCACCACACTGTCTCATCTTCACAAACCTCTCCATTCACCAATTGTTTCCAGAACCTGTTCACTTTTTTTTCTAATTACTTTGTCCATCCAGTATATTTTTAATATTCTCCTACAGCAGCAGTTTTCAAATGCTGTGGTTGTGTCTTTCACTTTTCCCTATTGTCTAGGTTTCACATGCAGCTTCTATAATAGCATGCTGCAAACATATAATTTGAGGAATTTCTTCCTAATTTAGAATCCAGTATTTGACAGAACCAAATTTGTTTCTCCATTTGGCGTGTGCTCTGACACTGATTCCTGTCAGTTATCTTTACCAGTTTTAATATTTACCTATTTTTGTTCCTGATTCTCCTCTTCCCCCTAATAATTTTTTATAATATTCAATACTGTTCTCAATTTACCTAGTTTTTGTGAGTAGAAACCATACCATCAGTAACTCTTAATTCTTAACATCAGTAACTCTTAACTCTTATACTGTCCATGAAATGTAATTACGGTCTTGAACATCTTTATGGTTTCCTTTACAGCCTCTTATAAAGCATTCTCGTATAATAGTAATGAATTTGTATAAAAGTAAATTTTAATTCCTTGTTATTTGTAGGATGTTTTAACGGTCAGTGTGAAGAAAGAAGCAGATCCAGAAGAGGCTGACACTGAACAGGTAATGTGCATAACCATTATTTAACCCATAGCTAACGTGTTAGGTTGTTCCGTGTCATGTACCACTAGAGATTTGGATCTCATTCGTTTGTAGATATGTAATTAAAAATCAACAAAATACACAAACTGTATCATAGTGTTGTATACATAGGCTATAAGCTACATGAGATTAAATAAGTAAAATCGCACACTCGTGCGAGCGCGTGCACGCACACACCATGTAGGTACAGATTATGGATATTTTTTGCAAAAATTGATAGGTGATTCTATATAGTTCATATTTAGTATTGATCACCTCTTTATATAGTACTCTATAAATCACTGAAAAGACAAAGTAAATTTTATAATTGTTCAATTTGCAGGATGTATTCCCAGTTATAAATTCTGTCCTAAAAGGAGAACTGCATGTAAAAGAAGAAATCATCAAAGAAGAGAATTTACAGTTTGTTGATCAGGTATTATACATAGTTATAAATTTGTTTATAGTAACAAGCATTTATTGTTATAATGAACAGCATCGTTGTATTATTGCAGATACATGATACTCTCTTAACAACATTCTCTTAGCCACTCAGAAAATCAAGTCATACCTTTCCAACAGACAAAATTGATTTTCCTTTTTTTGTTTACATGACTGTAATTAACAATACTGCAGACCAACATGTTGCTTTACAGCTGTTCATGAGGCAAATGTGGTGTTACCTGATGTGTGTGACATGATTCTCAGACTCTTCGTATCTTCTTCTTCTTTGACTCCTGAACCACCTTCTTCATCTGTGAAAGCTTACAGCGTCCCACAACCAAACAGTCAACCTGGGTACTCTAGTCTCTGCCTTCCTCCACAGTACTTCCCACTCACTGGGCGCCCATCAGCAAAGTCATTACTGGGTCTCAACCAATAGTGACCCACCACACTGTCTCATCTTCACAAACCTCTCCATTCACCAATTGTTTCCAGAACCTGTTCATTTTTGTTTTCTAATTACTTTGTCCATCCAGTATATTTTTAATATTCTCCTACAGCAGCAGTTTTCAAATGCTGTGGTTGTGTCTTTCACTTTTCCCTATTGTCTAGGTTTCACAGGCAGCTTCCATAATAGCATGCTGCAAACATAATTTGAGGAATTTCTTCTTAATTTAGAATCCAGTATTTGACAGAAGCAAATTTGTTTCTCCATTTGGTGTGTGCTCTGACACTGATTCCTGTCAGTTATCTTTACCAGTTTTAATATGTACCTATTTTTGTTCCTGATTCTCCTCTTCCCCCTAATAATTTTTTATAATATTAAATACTGTTCTCAATTTACCTTGTTTTCTGCGAGTAGAAACCATACCATCAGTAACTCTTAACTCTTAACATCAGTAACTCTTAACTCTTATACTGTCCATGAAATGTAATTACGGTCTTAAACATCTTTATGGTTTCCTTTACAGCCTCTTATAAAGCATTATCGTATAATGGTAATGAATTTGTATAAAAGTAAATTTTAATTCCTTGTTATTTGTAGGATGTTTTAACGGTCAGTGTAAAGAAAGAAGCAGATCCAGAAGTAGCTGAGACTGAACAGGTAATGTGCATAACCATTATTTAACCCATAGCTAATGTGTTAGGTTGTTCCGTGTCATGTACCACTAGAGATTTGGATCTCATTCGTTTGTAGATATGTAATTAAAAATCAACAAAATACACAAACTGTATCACTGTATCATAGTGTTGTATACATATAAACTACATGAGATTAAGTAAGTAAAATCGCACACACCATGTAGGTACAGAGTATGAATATTTATTGCAAAAATTGATAGGTGATTCTATATATTTCATATTTAGTATTGCTCACCTCTTTATATAGTACTCTATAAATCACTGAGAAGACTAAGTAAATTTTATAATTGTTCAATTTGCAGGATGCATTCCCAGTTATAAATTCTGTCCTAAAAGGAGAACTGCATGTAAAAGAAGAAATCATCAAAGAAGAGAATGAGCAGTTTGTTGATCAGGTATTATACATAGTTATAAATTTTAATATAATAACAAGCATTTATGGTTATAATGAACAGCATTGTTGTTATTTGTAAACTTATCAGTTAAAACAGTTGGAGACTTGTAACGGTACAGAATTGTATGATAGAAAGAGACAGTAAAGATTCAATTTGGATTTGAAAGCAGTCAGTATTCACCTGTGAGGTGCCCCTTTGTAACCAGCAACACATACATTGTTAGTGTAAATTCTTGATGTCTGGAGACAGCCCAGCTCAGACGTGTTATGCAATACCTTGCCAGCAGCAGTCTCCCTTGTGAATCACAGTATGCAGATTGTCACCACAGTATCAACATCAGACAGTAAAGAGCAGTTTGACACGTTCATTAATTAAGAACAGTGGCCTTGGGCGTGCAAGATAGGCCGTAAAACAAATTTGGCCTATCTATTAAAGTATTAAAACATTTGTAAAAAGTGTTCAAACAATATAGCGCGGCCAGAAAAATTAACCATATAAGTGCTCGAGCAAAATTACGTCGGCCGACTTAATATTAACATACGGAGACATTAAATTAAACTAGTGAACATTTAGTTAAAATCAGTGAACTCATCATAAACAGTTGTAGGAGTGTGTACGAACTAAGAAAGCGATCCGTGCTCGTACCGATAAAGTTACGTGGACCGATAACATTATTATATGTGAATAATGATTTTGTAATCAGTAAAACTCAGTAACAGCAAAGATAAAATTATACAGCGATTTTCGAAGTGAGGGATAAAAAATGTGCATCCCCAGTTGGAGTGAAGCCACTACCAGGATGAGTACCATATTATTATTTCAGAACTTTTAACCACTATAGTGTAACATCTACTTTTACAGACACTTTACTAAAAGAGATCTCTAAGGGAAAGATATAAATTAAACAAATAAAAATAAACATACTGGTTCATTAAAATATAAATAATCTGTCGTAGTTTAAGAAAGGTTATTTAAGAAATGTTTATTTTATTAATTCGTTGGATTTCATATGTTACTAATGAAGATTATATTCACATACACTAAAAGAAATTAAAACTTTAATTGTTATTAAAGGAAGACGAAGTAATTAAATTGTCCAATAAACCAGACGCTATTTGTTTAAATATAAACTGTGTATTTATCTTTGTACCGTTTATCTCAAATAATCCTTTCTGCAGCTGTGTTCGTCTGTTCAACCTTGGAAAAAACCCTAAGGTAAGAGTTGATTATGAATGTGAAGTAATTAATATTGTTTCATTGGTGCCTGAACAGTGACGATTTGTGTGATTTATTTTAAATCACACAGATCAGGCCTAATTAAGCTGCAGAACGGGTCATTTGGGAGTGAGGGCGAGGTTGTAAAGAATTGTAGTTGAAGTTAAAGAGCGTATAACTGTATATGCAAAAACCACTATACAAAATGAAGAGTAGTGATGAAGTCAGCATAACTGACTTAACTGAAATTAGTACAGAGAATAAATCTGATATGAATATTAATCAAGAAATCAGTTTGACTGAATCGATTGCTATGAGCAAAGCGAGTGCTGTATCGACACCCACGGTCATGCAAAATTGCATGAATTGAGCAGTAATGTAAGTGAACAGAAAATTAGATATGAAAGCAGTTTTAATAATTTTAATGATACATTTAATGAACAGAATGTTAAATTTGATACATTAAGCAGCGACATAAATAATCGTTTCGATGAAATAAATGTAAAAGTGACTGAGTCACAAAAGAATATTGATGTTAAACTGAATGAAATTAATGTTAAGCTAATACAACAGTTAGATAAGTTGGGGAGAAATACTGAAATTAATGAGGTAAGTAGGGGTGAAAATAACAATGACATAGTTGAAAAGGGGGTACTAGAGAGTAAGGTGGTTAATACTGAGAGTAATAAGGGAGATTTTGTTGACGTAGAATTTAGTAACAAAGTGTTGTTAGCGAATGCTGATGAGAGTGAGAGAGAGCGTGAAGAGAGTTTAGATGAAAGTTTAGATGGGCGAAGGGCAAGTTTTCCCCAAGTTTATGGTGAAACAGAGATTTCACCAATGTTGTATGAGGACAGAGTTTCCTCCGGTAGTTGTGTGGAAGACGAGGTGTCTTCAGATGGTCCCTTTATTTATTGTGATGGTCTTGGAAGTGCCAAGACATATAGTAATTTTGTTGTGCCCTTTGCATGGAGTGAGATAGTTCAGGGGGTTGTGAGAAATATTGTGATGAGAGAAATAGAGATTTTTGAGCTTAATAGAGGCTATGAAATATTAGTGCAGAGTTTATGTATTGAAAGAGAGGAACAAATTGACTTACCTTGTGAAATAAAGATTGATGATTATATTGATGATAATAACATATACTTACCTGTAGAGAGGGTCAGCGTATTAGTAACAGCTGACGTCTATTGTGATAAAAATTTCAATGATGTGATTGTAATAACAAATACTGACGGAGACAGAACTAAGAACACCAATGTAGACAGGTTTTATGAATTAATGGTAGACAAAAATGTAGTTAATTATTGTGTTGATGTAATTAACGAAAGTAGTTATTATAATAATAATAGTGTAACGAGTGTGAGTAAGGACGATAATTATTATATAAAAATAAGACTAATTTTCGATGATGGGGGTTGAGAAATATTGAATGAACATTTAATTATTTGAGTCCATGGTAAAATTACTTGGCTGATTTATGTAATGAAGTGTGGTAAACAAGAAAATTATGACGAAAATTTATAAATAAATGTGTCGGTGTTAAATGTATTGTGTCAGGGTATATTGGTAAATTGTATACAATTGTTTATGTAACAATGTTTGTAGTATGTTACAATAATAATAATATTTTAATTTTGATAGAATAATTAACAGGAGGTACGAAGGAATTTTGTTCTGTATTGTGTGTTTAAATTACAAGCGTTTTAAATAATGTAACTACAACCAAATTGTTTTGAGTGGAGGTGGCATTAAAATAATTTAAAAAAGTTAATTTTATTAATGAAGTGAAATTAAATTTGATTCGAATTGTAACAAATAGTAATTGATAAATATGTTAACATTAAAAGATTTATAGAAATTGAAAATTGAAGGAAGTACATGTATGAGTGGTGATGTAATCAGAAATGTTGAGACTGAGTTAATGTTTATAAAACCAGTCTTGGAGACCACTGTTGATATAAACAGGTATGTTTGTTATGTTCTATACTTTTTACTTACCTTACTTTCACACCACTCTGACTTACCGCTCACAGAAGATCCCAAACTATTAATCGGTCGCCACGATGTTTTTTAAGGTTTTACATCGAAACCGTTAATTCAGATTTACTTGCCAGGTTCGTTAGGCGGAATCTTCCATACTGGATAGGTGATGGTAATGTGGCGTAATAATCAGCTTAACACCTGGTTACGCTACATATTCATTTTATTAACATTAATTGTAAATATACGTTCTCCTCCACTTGTAATTTTCATCAAACTCTTTACTTCAAATTATACTTTTAAAACATTCTGGTGAAATTACCTTGATTCTACTTCATTTTAAATTAATGATTTTATAGCGTTACTTTTTCTCATTCTAATTTCAAACACATACATATACAAAAAAAATAAATGCTTTAACTAACTTATTCTAAATTTTATATTGTTATTTTATTAAGGCGGCCCAGCAATGCCCACACTCAACTCACATTCCGTTTTAATTCCCCATATTATTTTATTATTAATTTTGTCAAAACTAGAGCTCTTTTACATGAAATTAATTATATAATGAAATTAGGTGTTGTTACTTCACCATCGGCGTCCTCCTCGCCACGTGTTGCACTGATTATATGTCCGAAACGTGTAGCGGGTCAATTTTTGGGTGTTTTTGTTTTAACCGTTTGGGGCATTTATATATTTTTATTCATTTCGTTTTCGGTCGGGAGCCTTATAAAACATTGCGAAATAATTGTATTGTGCAACGTATTTGTCCGTACAACAGAACAGTGTTAAGAAACAGTTCGAAACAAAGCAGTAAGGCGCAGTTGTTGTCGAGGAATGCGGCAGAGAATTCGCGCCAACCTAAAAATTCGCAGAATTCTGTACTGGTGTGGCAGTGCACACACGCCACTACTCGCGCGTGAGCGCCTACCCAAGCGGTGGTAAAAAACCAAGATGGCTAGAGAGGATAATATTCATCGCCTTCTCCAAGACCTTGCGGAAATGCTGTTTTAAGTCCCACCCACTTTTATGACATTAGCCAGTGCCTAGTTGAAATCGTCTGCTATCGTCACTCCAACAACTACATGACTAGTATGAGTCGAAACTGGGACGACTAACTGGAAGGCATTGATGTCCGTCGTCTTGACTAAAATGCTCCCGGAGTGGGGAACTGAGAGACGCCAGCAGTTCGTTGTCGACTCCCGCCTGCGCAGGCTGCCCGAGAATTAGGGCTCAGAAACAAAATTTTTGTAATTAATGTAACAACTAAAATAACAGTGTAAAACAGTATAAATTTATATGACCGCGGTCGTGTTTAGAAAAAACATCATCAAGAATAACGTTGGAATAACTTAAAATCACCAATTCTCGGGAGAAGATGCGCGTGTGCGGTGACCGCGTGGCCGGCATTTGGGGTTTGGAATTTGTAATTTAAAATGTTCAGGGTTTAATAATTTACCGAGTGAATGTGTGTGTGTGTGTGTGCAAAGCTGGGCAGCTTTTGTGTATATTTGTGTTTGTATTTGATATTTGTGTTTGTGTTTTGTGAAATAATAAGGTAAGCCGTAGTTCCTAAGTGTTATGCTAGTGTTGCACAACTTTGCAGAAATGTATCCAAATGAATCTTCATGAGTTTACAAGCAGTCAAGATTAAATAATAATAAATATTAATTCTCTTCATAAATGAGTTGTGTCAGTACTTTGCGTAACCCATAGACCATGTTTGTATCTAGGTACATGTGATCGAATCCTGTGACCCTGTAAGAGCTATCATTCCGGTAAGTAAAAGCTAATTTGAAAGTGGGTAATAATAATAATAAATGTGATCGATTAATACGTCACAAGTGGCGCCACGGAACAGGCACGAATTGAATTAATTATAATTAATTAATTGAATTCCGCATCGACAGAGATACAAACATGTTCTAGGTTAGCATAGCGACCTAGCATTATATTACAAAATTTAAGTAATGACACCATTTATTTAATTAATCGATTTAAGCAATTTATTTAATTTAAGCATATCAATAATACAAAATGTCAAATAACGAAAATGACGTAAATAAAATGAGTGTCGAAGTTTTCGACGACTCGAACATTAGTAACTTTGAAACACGCTCAACTCCAAGTGTGAGTCAGAATGAAATAGAAATAAGTGAAACAGAATCAAGTATTATGGATGAAGGAATTCATTCAACCCCAATTCAAAATAAAAACTCAGATAACAATAATATGATGAAATATTTATGTAGCATGGTATGTAGTATGAAAGAGAGTTCAGACAAGCAGCAGGCGATGTTAGAGTTAAAATTCAGTGAACAGAAGAGTGATTCTGACGCTAAATTCAATGTATTAAAAAATGATTCTGACGCTAAATTCAATGTATTAAAAAATCTGAATAATGAATTGAAAAATGATATTAATGAGATTAATAGACGTTGTGAAAATACCAAAGTAGAATTTACCAATAGAGTTAACCAAGTAGAAACCAAGTTAGATGATTCAATGCAAAAGGTAGATGTTAAATTTAATGAAATAGATAGTCAGATAGATAGAGTTGAGAAGCAGATAAATGAGAATAACGAGTATTTAATAAGTTCAATGAATGAGCATAACAATGACATGGAATTTAAAATTAATAAAGGTAACATTGAAACTGAATGTAAGTTGAATAGTGTAGTAATGACAGTTGAAAAAATCAGTCAGAACTTTGATGAACACCAAAATAAGATAGAATCTAAAATGAATGAAATTGAGAGCAATTATAAGACAGAAATACAAGCCGTAAATGAGTCTATCGATGTAATATCCAAAAATAATGTACAGTCTGAGTATAGTAATGACAAAAAATTATATTCACTTGAACAGAATATTAATATTATGAGAGATGAATTAAGTTTAGTAAAAAATCAAAATGTAAACAATGTTACGGAACGCATATTTATGACACGTGACACAAACAATGAAATAGAATTAGAAACTTTTAGTAGCGAAAATAGGAGAGTGCATCCAATGCAATTTTTAAATCGAGTACGGGAATTTGACAGATTCAATGGTAGTAGCTGGGAGGTTAAACTTATAAAAATTTTGAAATGTTTTAAAGGCGATTCAGAGATATAGGCGGAGACGCATCGAAACGAATGGGAGAGTTGTGGAGATTTTGAAAGAGCCTTTCGGAATAAATACTGGTCGGAGGAGGAGCAGGAGATACTGCGAAACCAAATAATGGGAACCAGGAGCTTTGGAAGAAACAACCGTAGTATTACAGTATATACGATGAAGCTGTACAACGAAGCGAAGTACTTGGAACCACCACTGCCATTCCAGTCGTTTGTACGCCACGTCAGCAAGCACCTACCGAGGGAGGTGCAGATCACGTTGATGACCAGAGAGGTAAGCGACATAAATGAATTAGAAAAAATATTAGACGTTTTTCAGAATATTAAGGACCAGGAAGACAGCAGACGCATACAGCAACATAATATGCAAAATGGAGGTAATTATGTACCAAGAGGAGGACCAAACGGGGGAACCACACACAATGGTCGAGAACGGGACAGACGATACCCGATGTGGAAATGTGACGGGTGTCGGGTGGAAAATTATGCTGATCGTAATTTTTGTTATAGATGTAGAAGGGCGAGGCCCGGACAGCAGCAGAGAACACCACCGAGATTCAACAACCCACAACAGAGGAACGGTGACCGACGAGTAGAGAATCTGAGAAACGAAGGAGGAAGTCAGCATATGGGTAGAGTATATATGCCCCGTAATGCAGACGAAAGGATGGGAAACTAAGGAGGACAATGGATGAGGAGGCCCGGCCATTGTCGAGGAATAATCACGGGGTCCACGAAAATAAATACAGGAATAACACGATCCACACGGACTTGGCCACAGAATTGTTGGAAGAAGAGGAGACGGAAACGAGGAGACAAGAGGCGTGGTTGACTGAGGTAAAACTGGAGATAGAAGGTAAGTCAATCTTGACACTTATAGACACCGGTAGTGAAATATCTGTAATAGCAGAACATGTACTCAATAAATTGAAAGAAACTAACAAACATATTCCGTCTTTGCCAGTAGCAGGGGTAGCAATTGTAGGTATTACGGGTGTTAGAAGTAAACGGGTTACAACCCAAGTCCAGTTGAACATGCTAATAAATGGGGAAAACTATGAGAATACATTTTTAGTTGTAAGGGGTTTAAATTTAGAAGTGATTTTGGGTAATGATTTTTTAATAAGAAATAATGCGGTCATTAATTTTTGAAAAAGAATTTTAGAATTGAGTAATGAAAACACCAAAATAACGGTTAATTTTGAAAGGGTTCTAGACACAGTAAAGATTGCGGGTATGAGGGTTATACCAGATAAGACCATAAATAGGGATATGGAATTTAGTATACATGCGTGTAGAGAGAGTGTGAATGAGGAGAGTGAAGAGAGAATATGGGCGGATAGAGAGGTTGAATTTTGTGGGGAAGGCGATGCAATGGGGAGTTCTCAGCGTAACGCGCTGTGGCGGGTAGTCGAGGATTATCGGGGAGTGTTTGCCGGGGAACCAGGAAGGGCAAAAGGTTATGAATGCGAGTTAAAGGTAAGGGAGCATGCGCCATATGTTCAACGTAGTTATCCGGTACCATATTCGAAAAGGGAGGCCGTACAGTCAGAATTAGATAGGATGTTAGCGGGGGATATTATAGAAAGGTCGGTATCAACTTATTCCAACCCTTTAGTAGTAGTAATCAAAAAAGATGGGAGAGTGAGGTTATGCCTAGATGCCCGCAAAATCAATCAGATAATCATTCCAGACCGGGAGTCACCCGAAGCGATAGAAGAGATTTTTCAGAAATTTAGTGGTGTGAAATATATGACTTCTTTAGACCTGACCGCCGGATATTGACAAGTCCCGTTGGCAGTAAATAGTAGAAAATATACAGCGTTCTTGTTCAACGGAAAAAACTATCAATTTAAGCGTTTGCCATTTGGTTTGAACACCAGTGTAGCTAGCTTTATTAAGTGTCTCGACGAAATTTTGCAACCACATAACTTAGATTTTCTAACCATATACGTAGACGACATACTAATAGCTTCTAGAACATTTGAAGAGCATGTAGAGCATTTGGAATATGTATTGGAGAAGTTATATCAGGGAGGTTTGACGGTGAATTGGGACAAATCAAAATTTTTGCAAACCGAAATACATTTTTTAGGTTTCATAATAACACCTACAGGAATACGTGCTAATCCGGATAAAGTAGAATCCATCCTGACATTCCCGGAGCCAAAAAATATAAAACAGTTGCAAAGTTTTCTTGGTCTTTGTAATTTTAACAGGAAGTTTCAGAGGAACTACGCACAGACGACGGCCCGACTCAGCGCAGTGTTGCAAAAGAACAAACAATGGAGATGGGGCGACAACGAAAGAGCAGCGTTCAATGATATCAAGGATAAGTTCGCGGACATGATACTAATGAATCATCCCAATTTTAATGACAAATTTTATTTACAGACAGATGCTAGTAATATAGCGTTGGGAGCAGAACTTTACCAAGAGGACGAGGAGAAGGAACATAAAACCATCGCCTTCGCCAGCCGGACGTTGCTAGCCGCCGAGCGCAACTATACTACCACAGAGAAGGAGCTCCTCAGTATAGTGTTCGCCGTGAGGAAGTTCCGCACGTACCTGCTGGGTAAAAGGACCATCATCAGGACGGACCATAAAGCGCTGTCGTTCCTCAATACTTGCAAACTCACACACAGCCGGATAACCAGGTGGGTGTTGGCTCTTCAAGAGTATAATTTTTCTTGGGAATATATCAAGGGTGTAGAGAACAGGGTGCCAGACACACTATCACGAGTAGACACAGACAGAAATAGAACAGGTAGAGATATTAAAGAGATAGAAATTTATAGACTATCCCGGGAAGATAAACTTTTTGGGGAGGAATTAAAAGATATAAATGTAATGCAAAGAGCTGATAGTAAATAAAATAAAATAATGACTAGTATAGAATCAGATATAGATGAGTTTGGGTACAAGCACTATTTTCAAGTGTTTAAAGGGAGTTTGTTTAAAAAAGTAGAGGGGAGAGAGAGAGATTGGAGGTTAGTTATACCTGAAGGGTTGATAGAGAAAATAGTGTGGGACTGTCATCTTAGGTACGGGCATTTTGGGGCACGGAAGTGTGTGAATGTGTTAAAGGAATCTTGTTTATTTAAGAATATGGAGAAACGCGTCCGAAGAATACTTAGAGTTTGCGAGTTATGTCAGAAATCCAAAGTTGTAAATTATAGGTTAGAGGGAGAACTAAATTATATTAAAGTAGAAAAGCCATTCGACCTAGTAGCTGTAGATTTGTACGGCCCTTTGCCGAAAGGTAGGGGTGGAGTGATGCATATTTTTGTTGTACTTGATACTTTTTCCAAATATGTCAGGCTACATAGTGTAAAGCGAGCCACAAGTAAGGTGCTGAGCGAGAAGATCACACGCGACTACATGATCAACGTGGGAAAGCCGAAGGTGATATTATCCGACCATGGGCCGCAGTTCATCAGCGGAAGATGGCGCCAGACGCTCGGATGGGAAGGTATCATCCCAAAACACACCGCAGTATATCACCCGCAGTTCATCAGCGGAAGATGGCGCCAGACGCTCGGATGGGAAGGTATCATCCCAAAACACACCGCAGTATATCACCCGCAGTCCAATCAGGCGGAGAGAGTCATGAGGGAGTTGGGCAGAATTTTTCGAACATACTGCCATGCCAAACATAGTGAGTGGCCACTCTATGTGCAGAAGATTGAAAACTGGCTAAACTGCACCACCCACGAGTCGACGGGGTTCACACCTTATGAGCTAATAAGAGGAAAGCGTCCACAGAGGATTCTGGAACAATTAGTCGAATATCCACCGGAGACCAACACTATTGGTAACGATGTTAAGCTTAGACTAGCGAATGAAAGTTTGTTGACGAAGGGAGAGAGGAGAAAACAGCGCCATGATAGGAAAGGTAAGTGGACGCAGTATGAGATTGGTCAGCTGGTGTTGATACGACGACATGACTTATCAAGTGCACAAGACAAGGAGATCAAGAAGTTTTTCTTATTGTACGAGGGGCCGTACGAGATAGTAGAAATAAAAATGAAAAATTCGTATGTGTTACAGAATAGAGAAACCAGGGAGATAGTGGGTACGCACAACGCTACAAATTTGAAATTATTTTGGTCAACATAAGGATTTTATTAAATTGTAAAGGTATGAATGTTATTTTAATTATTTTTTTTATGTTTCTAGAAGGGCTCCTCCCCCATTTTCGGGCGGCCACGATCTTACCAGTCCTGGCCGTGGAATTCGGAACTCGGAGGCGGGCCATGGTTGGCAGGATCTTCCTTCGGGCAGTGAAAACAACAATGGTCCGGCTCCACCAAAATTGGTACAAAATAGAAATTTAACCACATATATTTGAACGGGGAGGGGGACCCCAACAGGTACGTGACGAATTAAAATTTTTTATACACTCCAGGTGCAGCAATTTTGATGTACCTGTCACGTACCCGCAATGCCTTAGAGTGTTTACATATAACGGAGACTACACCTACCTACAAGGCAATGCAATCACAAACAAAATGTTAGTCTCATTGGTAAAATAAAGTTTGGGGGGTAGATTGGTGCTCAATGAAGTGATAGAACAATGGAAGGTGGAACTGCATTTGTAGAAAGTTTAATTTTCAATTGTTAAGTAATTAGTTAGTTATTAAGTGGCTATTGAGGGGGTGGCCTGTGCTCTCTTAGATAGCGAAATGGGTTGGGGGTAGCAGTGAGTGTTACCTCCATCGGAGGCCAAAATGGCGATAAATGTGCGGCACACCTTATCTGTGTAAAATAAAAAATTTTACACACAATACTAAATAACGTGTCGCACATAATGAGATGGATATAAAACAGGCAGTGAAATGAAAGTTAGATTTCCTCGACTTTTCGGGCGGTTACTGTCTTACCAGCACTAACCGTGGTTTTGGCTAGCGGCCAGCTATGGTCATACCAAGTCCATTGACCATAGCTGACTTGAAATTGGTATATATTTGAAATTCATTGGGGGGTGACATTAGAGGAAATCTCCGGCACAATGGAACAGCGGCTGCCACTCTGCCCGCCTGGGGGTAGCAAGACCGGTGGTAGAACCGTTTTAAGGGTGTATGATTATAGAACAAGAACATGTTGATGTTCACTATGTTAAAACTTAATAGCGGAAGCAGGGACGCGGAGAGGTAAAACCCTGCTCCAAAATATACAGTCTCTGTGGAAGCGAATGGGCGCCACAGTCCACCATAATCTGAAATAGTGTGTGTGGCTAGGAGGTCACTCAAACGAGTCACGAACTTAAATTTTATAAAATAAAGAAATTTTTTGCTCATTCAAAGTTTGATTCAATGAAAAATGTTTGCGCTCTGCTCGAATAACTAGATGATCATATTTTCAATACAAGTTATCCATGCCATAATTTTAAGTGTATTATTTTATTGTAGTAAATAGATATAGTTATTGATAAAATATGTGTTTTAATCATGTGTGTATATTTTTTAACTAAGCCAATAATTAAATCGTCTGGCAGGCGGTCAATATAAACTATCAGAATCAGAGAAAATGGGAAACCAGAAGGTGAGGAGTGATGATAAATAAATATGTATATTTCATATAATTTATTCAATTGTGAGATGTATTTTCATTGTGTTAGTAGGATCAGCTGATCAGCAATACCATGTCACTGGTATATTGGTTTGTAAATGTTACAAATAAGTAATGTCCAAGGTAATGTTTTAATGTAGTACAGAAATTTTAAAGTAACGACAAAAAATAATTCGCTACAATAAGAAATAAAGTAACAATTTATGCAAATTAACAAAAGATAGTTTGTGGGTGATAAATATGTTGTGGGACAAGGAGATCTGTCCAAGTTAAAATCAAAGTTGAATTTGCAAGAGTAGAGATGAATATGATGTAATGTTGTTTTTGAGTTAATGTAATGTAACAGAGTTTGGTGAAGTATTAATGCTGACACAGTGGTAATGGAGATTTTATGTAGATTTTGAGTGACATATTGTTGTTTTTATAGTTAATGAGGTTATTTTGTGTATTTGTAGTGAGGTAATGAGATTGAGATTTTTGGGGATGGCAAGTTTGTATTAGGGGGTAGTGTCATGTAGGAGTCCGCAACAAGGGTTGGGACGGGAAAGGGATAGATTTTAGTGGGGAAGGGGCCGCCTTAGGTAGAATCCGGGCCGCCAAATAAGGGAATTGAGTTTTGGGTAGGGGAAACACGTATCCTATGTACAAAGGGTTGGAGAGTATTTTTTTTTATATATGTAGAGAAGGCGGCGTTTTGAGTTAAATGGTAAGTTGTGGATTAGAGTGTTTTGATTAGTAGATATTTTGGTAGAGATGGGTGTCATGTTAAGTGAAGTTGATTAATATTAGAGCTATAGGGAGAAAGATTATATATGCATAGAGATCTAATACAGTAATGAGAATGAATAAGTTACATCACCCACAGTAGATTAACGTAAGATTGTTACGCAAAAAGAGAGATTCATGATAAAGAATATACAATTGTTTATTTTTTTCAACCAGTGACAGAATTTTGATAAAATTTGAAAATAATGTAAAGTCAAGAATTGTTTATTTTAAATAATTTAAATGCCAATTTGATTATTATAATAATATTTTGTTTGTTTTAAATATTTTGTTTTGTTACGTTTTGTATTTCAAGTTAGGATATTACAGATGTTCAGTGTATTTTCAGAAAGCATGCACAACATATGTGGGTCAAGGGTTTTGGACTTGACCTAGTTACGATCAGCTGATGGGATCATGCACCTACTAAGCTTGTATAGTAGGAAGCCAAGTTTAATTTGTTTGTTTAACGAATTCAAACCAGTATTTGAATAATTTTATTAAATATGTTATTTAATAACTAAATTTAATAAATATTTAATGAATAAATTTTTTTTGGATTTTAAATTTTTGAAAATTTTAATTAAAAAAAAAAAAAAAAAAAAAAAAAAAAAAGATTTTTCGCCTGCCAGCTAATGAATATTTTAGATAATGATTCTTTTATTATGTGTGCCTTAACCATGTTTATTTTATTGTATTGCATTGTATTGGTAGACTATAAATGGTTCTCATGTTAGAGTAAGGATGTGTTTGTATTAATAGGAATGTCTAGGTTGTCATTTAAAAAAAAAAAAAAAATTTTAGAAAAACAAGGAAGAGAATTTTTTGAGCATATTATTTTTTTGAATTTTGAATTTTTTAAATTTTTAATAAATTTTAAAAGAAATTTTTATTTTTTTAATGTGCTATGGTAACATGTAATGTTAGTATGTGTGAGCCCAGTATTTGCTAAAGGCAGCCCAGCTTGCAAAAAGGGGAACCATATCGGCGGAGGAGCTGGAATAATTTTAGCCAGGGATTGAGGATTTTTGGGGGTAGCATGTTAAAAGGCGAGGTGCGCCGTGGTACGAGTCTGCTCGATTTCTCGGTGTTGGGATCTCTGACGGAGAAGTCCAGTGATCTCGTTCAGATGAGTCCATGGTCGCTGAGCCAGGGGGGTAGTGTACCCATAAGATTAAGAACCAGGGGGTTGTTGGCACCAGTTCCTCACCGGTCCTCTTCGGGGTTATCGATGAGATTTCTTCTGTCGTGAACAGCAGAATTCTCATCGAGGGGGTATTGTAGCGGGTCAATTTTTGGGTGTTTTTGTTTTAACCGTTTGGGGCATTTATATATTTTTATTCATTTCGTTTTCGGTCGGGAGCCTTATAAAACATTGCGAAATAATTGTATTGTGCAACGTATTTGTCCGTACAACAGAACAGTGTTAAGAAACAGTTCGAAACAAAGCAGTAAGGCGCAGTTGTTGTCGAGGAATGCGGCAGAGAATTCGCGCCAACCTAAAAATTCGCAGAATTCTGTACTGGTGTGGCAGTGCACACACGCCACTACTCGCGCGTGAGCGCCTACCCAAGCGGTGGTAAAAAACCAAGATGGCTAGAGAGGATAATATTCATCGCCTTCTCCAAGACCTAGCGGAAATGCTGTTTTAAGTCCCACCCACTTTTATGACATTAGCCAGTGCCTAGTTGAAATCGTCTGCTATCGTCACTCCAACAACTACATGACTAGTATGAGTCGAAACTGGGACGACTAACTGGAAGGCATTGATGTCCGTCGTCTTGACTAAAATGCTCCCGGAGTGGGGAACTGAGAGACGCCAGCAGTTCGTTGTCGACTCCCGCCTGCGCAGGCTGCCCGAGAATTAGGGCTCAGAAACAAAATTTTTGTAATTAATGTAACAACTAAAATAACAGTGTAAAACAGTATAAATTTATATGACCGCGGTCGTGTTTAGAAAAAACATCATCAAGAATAACGTTGGAATAACTTAAAATCACCAATTCTCGGGAGAAGATGCGCGTGTGCGGTGACCGCGTGGCCGGCATTTGGGGTTTGGAATTTGTAATTTAAAATGTTCAGGGTTTAATAATTTACCGAGTGAATGTGTGTGTGTGTGTGTGTGCAAAGCTGGGCAGCTTTTGTGTATATTTGTGTTTGTATTTGATATTTGCGTTTGTGTTTTGTGAAATAATAAGGTAAGCCGTAGTTCCTAAGTGTTATGCTAGTGTTGCACAACTTTGCAGAAATGTATCCAAATGAATCTTCATGAGTTTACAAGCAGTCAAGATTAAATAATAATAAATATTAATTCTCTTCATAAATGAGTTGTGTCAGTACTTTGCGTAACCCATAGACCATGTTTGTATCTAGGTACATGTGATCGAATCCTGTGACCCTGTAAGAGCTATCATTCCGGTAAGTAAAAGCTAATTTGAAAGTGGGTAATAATAATAATAAATGTGATCGATTAATACGTCACAAACGTTTGTCGATTCACCACATTTTAATCTTCTTTCTACACCACACTTACTTCATTCCGAAATGTTAGTTCACTTTTTAGTACTGTTCCGGGTTCTCACCGGCTAGGTCGGCCGACCTTGGAAAAAACTTGTAGTAAAATTTTATACGGACCGCATGCGGCCTGTAGGTGAGATTAACTGGGCAGACGCTTTTTTCGTGTTTCCCTCTCCACAGTTTTGCATACGGGAACTCACTGCCTGCTGGTGCTAAAGTCATAGTAACTGCACCCACTGCACGTGTTATTTGTGTGTCTTGGACGTCGACGAAATTCCACTGCCACTGGTTTCATCACAAAGATAGGCGGGATTTCTCCTTGTGTTTCCGCCAGCACAGAAGCACATGTTAGAAAAATATTGTCTCCTGGCCATATTGTTTTAACAACTCGGTGTCAGTTGCGCACCTGCTGGTGTTTGCGCGCTTGTGTGTGTGTGTCACACAGTATTAAATTTCTAAGAATTGTATTGCGTTTTTGCACCTTGACGCATTCCATCATACAGCCACACCATACTGAACTGGATTATGTAGGTGGCTCGCTGTTTCGGGCCCGTATAAAGTGAATAAAACCAAATAAAATTACCCCAAAATATAATACCCTTTTTTGCCCCATTACAATACCCCCCCCCCCAATGAGAGATCTTCTGCCGAAACAGAAGAAATCTCATTGCTAAACCCCTAAGATGATCGGTGAGGATATGGTGCCAATAACCCCCCATTAGTTCTTATACATCATGGGTAAACTACCCTCCTGGCTCGGCGACCATGGTGGCACCTGAACGAGATTACTGAACTTCTCTATATGAGATCCCAACACCATAACATCTAACAGACACGCACCACAGCGCACCTAACCTTCTAACATGCCACCCCAAACTCCAAATCCCTGGCCTTATACCATGCCAGATCCTCAACCGATATGTTCCCCCTTGTCATGCATGCTGGGTCGCCTTTGGCAAATACTGGGCGCGTACACATACTTATTAATACATTCTTTTATTGAAAATTCAGAAAATATTTATCGCTAAATTAAAAAATCATTTAAGTTACTTCCTCGAAAATAAAAAAAAACAAAATCTGTTACATGAATCCATCAACTAATAACCATCCTAAAGAAAAACAAATTGAACACCTTATTAAAACATGAATTCACTTACTCTAACATTTATTAACACCTATATTCTAAACAATATAATTCAATAAACACTAGTACCACACATAAACAATAATACAATTGAAACTTAAACATCACCTATATGGCAGGCGGAAAAATCAAAAATTTTTTTTTTCACAAAAAAATTTAAATTTATCCAAATATACTTTTCTCAGTTTTTTTAGAAACATTTAAAATCATTTAATTTAATGAAACGGCAAAATTGCATCAATCAATTGCCGGAAACTGGTCTAGTTTATAACAGCCATCAGCTGATCTCTCTGGGTCAAGTCAACGACCTTGACATACATAGGTTAGACATAGTGTAACACAACGACCTTGCTGTGGCTGTCTTCTTCCTTATAACCCCGTGTTGGCTTCGTCACTTCGTAAGAAGACCTTATATATGACTGTAATCTGATCAAATCCCACTGTTTGGGCTAGCCACTTGGTCACCAGACCGCTGTATGCCGGTCGTTACAAAAGAATAAAAATAAAATGGATATTTCAATAATTAGAATTTCCAAACAATAAAATAATTTTGTTTATGTTTATAGAGGTATGTATACTAGATAAATCTGTTTTTTAAAGGGTTCTGTGAAAATTTTAATAACAGGTAAGTATTTATTGACCGTCGAGCACTTTTTGAAGATTTGCACCAAGTCTGGAGTTAAATAGATTAACTCCAGGTAATAATCGATTTGTGACTTTCCTTACTGGTCCAATATCTTGTTCAAAATAGAGTATATTCTTTTCATTTAATACCTTCAGCCTTATAAATACCCTTAAATTACCCTGTGAAATAAGTACAGATACAAAATAATAGAAATATAAAGATTTATTGACAATTTTAGATAAATAATCGATATTTTATCGATGGAGAGCAATTATCGACTCTGTCTCAGGAATTATCGATTGTCATACAGAACAAAATTTTATGTTATATTATATTAAAGACAGGTTCTTTGAGCGATTAAGAATTAATAGTCAGAGAAGGGTGACGAGAAAGTATAACATTAACAGTTAACACATAGAAATACAATAATTACTATTCAATAGTATTTAAATAATTCAGGTTATGATATTAGAATAAATGTTTTGTCGAACCAATGAAGACTGATGTGACGTCAGTCTCTGCGATGTAGTAGGCAGGCTTCGTTTTCAAGATGGCCGCTCCTTGGGTTGGTCTCGGCTATTGTATATGCGTCGAGTCAGAAAATTACTATAAAATTACCTTCATCAAGGTCTAAAATGTCCCCGCACTGGTGTAATAAGTCTGTTAATCTATTTAGTGTATTCTGGTGAAGTGTTCAGTGTAAACTTGCGTTAGTTAGGTTATTTTCTATTTGTGCAACTATTACGGTTAAGTTTTCAAGTTGCGGTTAGGTTTGTAGAGTAAATCAGTTGTAATATAATGTTTTACCATTTACTGTCACTGGTTTAGTGAAGTTAAAGGTTTGTTTTCACTATTGTCGTGAATGTTTTTATATTATTGGCTTCAAAAAGTGTCTAATTTGTCTAACTCTCGTTCACTGATTTCAATGGCTATTCGTTAGCTTCATGTTCGACTCGGTTTAAAGAACGTTTTTGTCACACACCTATTCAGCTTGATATTCAACAAAAGACTAATTAACTTGGTCATAAATCTTTCCCAGTTAATCCTTGAAAAAGTATTGTTAACATTTTTCGATTTCATACACATTAGAAAATATTACATTATATATGGAATTTTTCTATTTTATTCCTTACTTTTATGAATTATTAATCTTATTATTAGTTTAATCATCTTATTCCCTTTAAATTGATGTATTATAGTCCATATCTGTAGACATTTTGTGGAAATTAACAAATTTTGTTCACACTTTGGAAATATAGGCTCAAAATTGGATTTCCGTTTTTATATAAAATTCCTTCCATTTTAAATATTATTAATACTATTATAATAAATTTTAATTAGTCATATTTCTCTTCCTTTCCTTAAATACATATAAATTACACCTTTGAACTGGTTTTTTGTGTTAATTTGTAGATTTGATATTGCTCTCTAAAATTAATTAATTTATATATTTTGACAATTTACAAAATGTTAAGGTATATTTCCTTATTGTCATTTTAATTCATAGGATCATTCCTAGTAGTAGTTAATTGTGTTATCTTATATAAATCTGGGTAGTTTACAGGATTTATTAGTGAATTATACTATTTTATATTGGTTCTCTGATTTCACCAAATGGCCTAGATTTTAGAATTTTATATTTCTTTCTTTCTCAATAAATTAAACTTGATTCCTCCTCTGACTTTACATAACTACAATTATATGAAAATAACATGATCTATAACTTATTGTTTTGTGTAGTAGTTAATTAACACTACAGTTATTAAAATAATTAATTATGAACATTGTTTATTAATCTGCACAATTTAACATATTGCAGATACAGCTTAGACATATCTCTTTTGACTATTTTTAATCTAACATAGCATACCTTTTAGTACATTATTACTGGTATGTAGGTTATTATTTATCAAACATAATTCTTTTTTAAAACACGTAACATAAATCTTATTTTCTAATAAACCTTACAAATACATTTATTTAATACATTGATTTTAGGACTATGAAATAATAGTCTATTTAAACATGTTACACTTATTCATACTATATTAGTACCAGTCCTTTTTGGTTTAAATCATTATTATTGTGATTCCCCACATCAGCAAACATTAATTCCCATACTCTATTTATTATCATCCTTTTTTACAAAGGTCTTTTAAATAAGGATTTACATAAAAATAATAAAATACTGGAAACCTTCCATTTTATTATTTTATCATGCTGGTTATTATTAGACTTTAAAGTTGTGATATAGCATACTACTAAGTTATAGTATCACCAACTTTAAGTTTATTGCTTTTTTTTAAAAAACACTTATACAAATTCACTTTCACTGTTGGTTCTGATATTCTGAGTCTTATTATCTCAGACCAGACCTTTAGTCATCATGGACCGTTAAGACTAGTTTATTTTCTTTATTACACAATAGCTTTAGCCGGTGCACTTCTTATAACGCTATACAACACTTTAGTTTTCTCAATAATTACATTTTTATAAGATTTTGGGGATGTTATACTTTCTTTGGCATAGTTTTTGTGGGTTTGGGATTGATAGTAGTTTATATAATAATAGGTTTTACTACGGTGTTTCTTTCATACTATGTCTTCCTCTCCTCCTGTCTTCCTTCTTGTCCTTCTTCATATCTTCCTTCTGGTATTCATTCTTGTCCCTCTTCTAGTTTTCATTCTTGTCCCTCGTCTAGTCTTCACTCTTCTGTTCTTCTTTCCTCATTTTTGGGAACCAAGGTACTTGGTGTTATCAGTCTGAGGTTTAGTTTGGAGTATTGAATTTCTTCACTGAACTGACTTTATTCTTCTATTTGTTTTTAGAGTATTTTGTATTCACCACTCTTTGATTGAGTCTCTTTTTCCGGGATATTGTCTTATGTAACTGGTTTACTGCTCTGAGCTTCCTGGGTAACGTACTGGTATTATTTATGAGTTGATGAGTTGCTTCAATACTTTCTTTGGTTTCTTTTAACAGTGGTTTTTATATATTATGTAGTGAGGATTTTTATCTTATTGTGTTTCATTCCTCTGATTTAATTAAATGTCATTTAATATTATTACAACATTTTTTGATGTAATTAAATTTTATCATTTCATATGATTTACAATGTAGTGGATTTTCTGTCACGCTACAGAATGCCCTTCTCCAGAAGTAATTTTTTCAGACTATACTTGCTTTGTCTGAAACAATTGCTTATGATAATTATTAAAATTTTGTTATTATTTTGGACTTCCTTCCATTTTAAAATTCTCTTATTTATATCTGAGTTTATATCATTCTCACTTGATCTTCCTTGATAGTAATAGTCTTCTGAGTTTCATATTTATTATTTCATTTTTATATTTCTTCTTAGTATTTTCTCCTTGGGATATTTTCTCCCTATCGTTCCCTACTTTGTGAGCTGGTTCAGTTCAGAGAGGCACTGTACGCTACTTTCCTCTGCTGTCCAATACTTCACACATATTTGAGTACAGAGGCAAATCATCTCTGCTCAAAAAATATATTAATCCTGCTGGAATTATCATCAGACAGATTAAAAAAATTATTCAGAATAGTACACATTTGTTACTATTTAAAAAATATCTTTGGGATACTTCACTTATTACTTATTATATTTCTCAGAGATTTTAATATTTCTATCTCAGTTGTTCATCTGACTTATTATCTGGATGTTTCTTTCATTTGATATTATGGTAGGAAGCTCTTCTATTATTACCTTTTTATACTTTTATTATCATATAAATCTTTTGGTTATAAATTCTTTATTACTTTCTGGTTTTTTCATTATAATCTGCGTTATTTGTAGTAGCATATCTTTGTGACATTTTTAGACTGTTTCTTGGTTCTTAAAATTTCCACTTGTTCTATTTTCTAGAATTTGTTATAACTGTCATTATCATAATTGTCATTTAATTTATAAATCATTTTATATTAATTCATTTAATTACATACATTTTTGACATTATTTTCACATTATTCCGGTCATTGCGATTATACTTGCAAGTGCTGGTTTTTTTATTATTTATTTCATTATGAGGTCATATTTTCTCCTCATACCACTTAAAGTTTCATTCTTTCATAATTCCAAAGAAGTTTTTGTACTTTATTTTATTCACTCACTTAAATCGTATTAAAGAATTTTTTCTTTTTTATTTCCTTCAACAACATTTTACGGAAAGGTTTTTACTCTTCATATTGAACTTAGACATGATTAAACTGTCTAGAATTATTTGTTTTTTGACCTTAGATGGTTTTATTTCTAAATTCTCTTCTTCTTTATTATTATATTATAGCCATAAAGTTTTTCTTAGATAATCGGTATGTAAGGTGATCTCATTTATGTTTAAAATTTTGTTGACTTATTTCAAACTCTTCTTATATTATTCTTCTTTTCAAATAATTTCTTTCAAATAATCTTTTATGTAAGATTGGCTCACACCTTTTTAGAATTTTGGGGTTTTTATGTTTTTAAACTTCTTCTCTTCTATTCTAGCCATAAAGTTTTTTCACATTTTCTTGGTATGTAAGGTGAACTTACACCTTTTTAGAATTTAGAGTTTTTATGTTTTTTAAAACTTCTTTTCTTCTATTCTAGCCATAAAGTTTTTTCATATTTTCTTGGTATGTAAGGTGAACTTACGTATTTTTTAGAATTTAGAGGTTTTTATGTTTTTTAAACTTCTTCTCTTCTATTCTAGCCATAAAGTTTTTTCATATTTTCTTGGTATGTAAGGTGAACTTACTTATTTTTTAGAATTTAGTTGATTTTATGTTTTTGAACTTCTTCTCTTCTATTCTAGCCATAAAGTTTTTTCATATTTTCTTGGTATGTAAGGTGAACTTACTTATTTTTTGAATTCAGTTGTTTTTATGTTTTTAAACTTCTTCTCTTCTATTCTAGCCATAAAGTTTTTTCATATTTTCTTGGTATGTAAGGTGAACTTACATTTTTTTAGAATTTAGAGGTTTTTATCTTCTAATTCTGTTTTATATTACTGTCACATAGACTTTTCATAAATGATTGTAATAGTTTTCATAATTATATGGTAAACATATCATATTAGTTTCATAAATATTGTATGATTCTTTTCTTGTCTTTATTCAAACGTATTTCTTATTATTATTTTTTCTTTATACCCAGGTGGATGCTTTTTATTATAGTGCATTGTTGCTCATAGTTCCTTTATAAGGTGTAGTTTCTTAATTAATTTATGTCTTAAATTCCCATTTTGGTTCTTTGTCCCTTCTTCTTCTGATTTTTCCTCAGTGGTAATTATTTTCATCTTCTTTGTGGTGGTTTTGCCGTTGTCGGTTATCATGACATCCATCCCTTTTACCCCCTCATTATGTATCCGTATAGATTCTTATCAGATCCAAACTTTTGCTCCTACACGCCGGATAGTACCTCGGTTGGTCCCGTTCTAGGCTCCTCCGCCTTTCTTCGTATCTTCGGTCACTGCTCCCTCTATGGTGGTTGAAACCTCGCTGTCTTCCATCTGTGGCCCGTATGAAGTTCACTCTTGGGCGAGGAAACCTATTATTACTAAAATTACTATTATTGGGACCCACACAATTAGCATTATTATGGTAAGGACTATTACCATAATTGGGGCTTCTCTGACTATTTACGTTATCAGGGTAGGGATTGTGGTTACCCTGATAACCATTAGAGGGTCGATTCGGGTTTTGATAATTTGGACCCGTATTATTATTATCATGGCAATTAATATTGTTCCCATTATTATCTTGTCTTATATTCCAATATGTCTCTGGTCCATATGCTGTATGACCTGAAAAATATCTGTGAGGTTCTTCATCTGGTTTATCAATTATCTGCTTCTCTGAATCCCCATAATCTGGTTCATCATCACATATCCATCCGGAAGGTATACATTTTTGTGTAATTGTATACTGGAATAGTCCTGGATGGCGCACTAATGGAACACACTCTGGTGATTCACCAGTGCCATCGTCACAGTCTGATAAGATGTTATATTTCCATCTTTCTGAAATACACTGTTTAGTTCCGCACTGGAACTGATCTAGTCCATATGTAGTATTCCGTTTACCTCTGGTCCTTCCCCAGTGATAAACTACTGTCCGTTGGTACACTATTTCTGATATTATTTTTAATCTCCTTCCGTAATTTCTGGAATTCCTGATTTCTTCATGGTCGGTTATTGGAATATTATTGACATCCATTAAACCATGGTTCATCATTTCCATTTCTTCCTTTGTTTTCATTAATTTCTTTGGAAACGTTTTCCTCTCCTTCTTTGGCTCCATTTCCATAGCTTTAGTATTTTCTGTATTCCCGTCAGTTTTCTTCTCAGGTAATATTATAACTGGATCCTCTGTTTTTTCGTTTGGTACTTCTTCCGGTTCTGGTTGGCTATCTTCCTGCGTTTTATCATTTAGTACTTCTTCTGGTTCTGGTTGGCTATCATTTTTTATTTCTTCGGTCTTCTCCTTTCTTAATTCTTCTCTTTTTAATCTGTCCTCTCTCAGTTCCTTAATCCATTCTTCCTTGAACCGTTTGTTCTCGTCTATTAATTGTTGGAACATTTCTTTTACCTTATCTATAATCTCCATTTCTTTTGGTGTAAATTCTGCCATTTTTGTTTGTCGTTATTGCCCTTCTCCTGACTGGATAACCGCTGCCAAGCTTAGATTATTAAGCCCTCTAAGTTGGACGCCACTTTGTAACAGTTACGACCTTTCTGTGTGGCCGCTACCGTTCAAGCCCCGCGATGGAAGCCACTTTGTAACTTGACGAGACCTTTCAGTGGCTGTCTTCTTCCTTATAACCCCGTGTTGGCTTCGTCACTTCGTAAGAAGACCTTATATATGACTGTAATCTGATCAAATCCCACTGTTTGGGCTAGCCACTTGGTCACCAGACCGCTGTATGCCGGTCGTTACAAAAGAATAAAAATAAAATGGAAATTTCAATAATTAGAATTTCCAAACAATAAAATAATTTTGTTTATGTTTATAGAGGTATGTATACTAGATAAATCTGTTTTTTAAAGGGTTCTGTGAAAATTTTAATAACAGGTAAGTATTTATTGACCGTCGAGCACTTTTTGAAGATTTGCACCAAGTCTGGAGTTAAATAGATTAACTCCAGGTAATAATCGATTGGTGACTTTCCTTACTGGTCCAATATCTTGTTCAAAATAGAGTATATTCTTTTCATTTAATACCTTCAGCCTTATAAATACCCTTAAATTACCCTGTGAAATAAGTACAGATACAAAATAATAGAAATATAAAGATTTATTGACAATTTTAGATAAATAATCGATATTTTATCGATGGAGAGCAATTATCGACTCTGTCTCAGGAATTATCGATTGTCATACAGAACAAAATTTTATGTTATATTATATTAAAGACAGGTTCTTTGAGCGATTAAGAATTAATAGTCAGAGAAGGGTGACGAGAAAGTATAACATTAACAGTTAACACATAGAAATACAATAATTACTATTCAATAGTATTTAAATAATTCAGGTTATGATATTAGAATAAATGTTTTGTCGAACCAATGAAGACTGATGTGACGTCAGTCTCTGCGATGTAGTAGGCAGGCTTCGTTTTCAAGATGGCCGCTCCTTGGGTTGGTCTCGGCTATTGTATATGCGTCGAGTCAGAAAATTACTATAAAATTACCTTCATCAAGGTCTAAAATGTCCCCGCACTGGTGTAATAAGTCTGTTAATCTATTTAGTGTATCCTGGTGAAGTGTTCAGTGTAAACTTGCGTTAGTTAGGTTATTTTCTATTTGTGCAACTATTACGGTTAAGTTTTCAAGTTGCGGTTAGGTTTGTAGAGTAAATCAGTTGTAATATAATGTTTTACCGTTTACTGTCACTGGTTTAGTGAAGTTAAAGGTTTGTTTTCACTATTGTCGTGAATGTTTTTATATTATTGGCTTCAAAAAGTGTCTAATTTGTCTAACTCTCGTTCACTGATTTCAATGGCTATTCGTTAGCTTCATGTTCGACTCGGTTTAAAGAACGTTTTTGTCACACACCTATTCAGCTTGATATTCAACAAAAGACTAATTAACTTGGTCATAAATCTTGCCCAGTTAATCCTTGAAAAAGTATTGTTAACATTTTTCGATTTCATACACATTAGAAAATATTACATTATATATGGAATTTTTCTATTTTATTCCTTACTTTTATGAATTATTAATCTTATTATTAGTTTAATCATCTTATTCCCTTTAAATTGATGTATTATAGTCCATATCTGTAGACATTTTGTGGAAATTAACAAATTTTGTTCACACTTTGGAAATATAGGCTCAAAATTGGATTTCCGTTTTTATATAAAATTCCTTCCATTTTAAATATTATTAATACTATTATAATAAATTTTAATTAGTCATATTTCTCTTCCTTTCCTTAAATACATATAAATTACACCTTTGAACTGGTTTTTTGTGTTAATTTGTAGATTTGATATTGCTCTCTAAAATTAATTAATTTATATATTTTGACAATTTACAAAATGTTAAGGTATATTTCCTTATTGTCATTTTAATTCATAGGATCATTCCTAGTAGTAGTTAATTGTGTTATCTTATATAAATCTGGGTAGTTTACAGGATTTATTAGTGAATTATACTATTTTATATTGGTTCTCTGATTTCACCAAATGGCCTAGATTTTAGAATTTTATATTTCTTTCTTTCTCAATAAATTAAACTTGATTCCTCCTCTGACTTTACATAACTACAATTATATGAAAATAACATGATCTATAACTTATTGTTTTGTGTAGTAGTTAATTAACACTACAGTTATTAAAATAATTAATTATGAACATTGTTTATTAATCTGCACAATTTAACATATTGCAGATACAGCTTAGACATATCTCTTTTGACTATTTTTAATCTAACATAGCATACCTTTTAGTACATTATTACTGGTATGTAGGTTATTATTTATCAAACATAATTCTTTTTTAAAACACGTAACATAAATCTTATTTTCTAATAAACCTTACAAATACATTTATTTAATACATTGATTTTAGGACTATGAAATAATAGTCTATTTAAACATGTTACACTTATTCATACTATATTAGTACCAGTCCTTTTTGGTTTAAATCATTATTATTGTGATTCCCCACATCAGCAAACATTAATTCCCATACTCTATTTATTATCATCCTTTTTTACAAAGGTCTTTTAAATAAGGATTTACATAAAAATAATAAAATACTGGAAACCTTCCATTTTATTATTTTATCATGCTGGTTATTATTAGACTTTAAAGTTGTGATATAGCATACTACTAAGTTATAGTATCACCAACTTTAAGTTTATTGCTTTTTTTTAAAAAACACTTATACAAATTCACTTTCACTGTTGGTTCTGATATTCTGAGTCTTATTATCTCAGACCAGACCTTTAGTCATCATGGACCGTTAAGACTAGTTTATTTTCTTTATTACACAATAGCTTTAGCCGGTGCACTTCTTATAACGCTATACAACACTTTAGTTTTCTCAATAATTACATTTTTATAAGATTTTGGGGATGTTATACTTTCTTTGGCATAGTTTTTGTGGGTTTGGGATTGATAGTAGTTTATATAATAATAGGTTTTACTACGGTGTTTCTTTCATACTATGTCTTCCTCTCCTCCTGTCTTCCTTCTTGTCCTTCTTCATATCTTCCTTCTGGTATTCATTCTTGTCCCTCTTCTAGTTTTCATTCTTGTCCCTCGTCTAGTCTTCACTCTTCTGTTCTTCTTTCCTCATTTTTGGGAACCAAGGTACTTGGTGTTATCAGTCTGAGGTTTAGTTTGGAGTATTGAATTTCTTCACTGAACTGACTTTATTCTTCTATTTGTTTTTAGAGTATTTTGTATTCACCACTCTTTGATTGAGTCTCTTTTTCCGGGATATTGTCTTATGTAACTGGTTTACTGCTCTGAGCTTCCTGGGTAACGTACTGGTATTATTTATGAGTTGATGAGTTGCTTCAATACTTTCTTTGGTTTCTTTTAACAGTGGTTTTTATATATTATGTAGTGAGGATTTTTATCTTATTGTGTTTCATTCCTCTGATTTAATTAAATGTCATTTAATATTATTACAACATTTTTTGATGTAATTAAATTTTATCATTTCATATGATTTACAATGTAGTGGATTTTCTGTCACGCTACAGAATGCCCTTCTCCAGAAGTAATTTTTTCAGACTATACTTGCTTTGTCTGAAACAATTGCTTATGATAATTATTAAAATTTTGTTATTATTTTGGACTTCCTTCCATTTTAAAATTCTCTTATTTATATCTGAGTTTATATCATTCTCACTTGATCTTCCTTGATAGTAATAGTCTTCTGAGTTTCATATTTATTATTTCATTTTTATATTTCTTCTTAGTATTTTCTCCTTGGGATATTTTCTCCCTATCGTTCCCTACTTTGTGAGCTGGTTCAGTTCAGAGAGGCACTGTACGCTACTTTCCTCTGCTGTCCAATACTTCACACATATTTGAGTACAGAGGCAAATCATCTCTGCTCAAAAAATATATTAATCCTGCTGGAATTATCATCAGACAGATTAAAAAAATTATTCAGAATAGTACACATTTGTTACTATTTAAAAAATATCTTTGGGATACTTCACTTATTACTTATTATATTTCTCAGAGATTTTAATATTTCTATCTCAGTTGTTCATCTGACTTATTATCTGGATGTTTCTTTCATTTGATATTATGGTAGGAAGCTCTTCTATTATTACCTTTTTATACTTTTATTATCATATAAATCTTTTGGTTATAAATTCTTTATTACTTTCTGGTTTTTTCATTATAATCTGCGTTATTTGTAGTAGCATATCTTTGTGACATTTTTAGACTGTTTCTTGGTTCTTAAAATTTCCACTTGTTCTATTTTCTAGAATTTGTTATAACTGTCATTATCATAATTGTCATTTAATTTATAAATCATTTTATATTAATTCATTTAATTACATACATTTTTGACATTATTTTCACATTATTCCGGTCATTGCGATTATACTTGCAAGTGCTGGTTTTTTTATTATTTATTTCATTATGAGGTCATATTTTCTCCTCATACCACTTAAAGTTTCATTCTTTCATAATTCCAAAGAAGTTTTTGTACTTTATTTTATTCACTCACTTAAATCGTATTAAAGAATTTTTTCTTTTTTATTTCCTTCAACAACATTTTACGGAAAGGTTTTTACTCTTCATATTGAACTTAGACATGATTAAACTGTCTAGAATTATTTGTTTTTTGACCTTAGATGGTTTTATTTCTAAATTCTCTTCTTCTTTATTATTATATTATAGCCATAAAGTTTTTCTTAGATAATCGGTATGTAAGGTGATCTCATTTATGTTTAAAATTTTGTTGACTTATTTCAAACTCTTCTTATATTATTCTTCTTTTCAAATAATTTCTTTCAAATAATCTTTTATGTAAGATTGGCTCACACCTTTTTAGAATTTTGGGGTTTTTATGTTTTTAAACTTCTTCTCTTCTATTCTAGCCATAAAGTTTTTTCACATTTTCTTGGTATGTAAGGTGAACTTACACCTTTTTAGAATTTAGAGTTTTTATGTTTTTTAAAACTTCTTTTCTTCTATTCTAGCCATAAAGTTTTTTCATATTTTCTTGGTATGTAAGGTGAACTTACGTATTTTTTAGAATTTAGAGGTTTTTATGTTTTTTAAACTTCTTCTCTTCTATTCTAGCCATAAAGTTTTTTCATATTTTCTTGGTATGTAAGGTGAACTTACTTATTTTTTGAATTCAGTTGTTTTTATGTTTTTAAACTTCTTCTCTTCTATTCTAGCCATAAAGTTTTTTCATATTTTCTTGGTATGTAAGGTGAACTTACATTTTTTTAGAATTTAGAGGTTTTTATCTTCTAATTCTGTTTTATATTACTGTCACATAGACTTTTCATAAATGATTGTAATAGTTTTCATAATTATATGGTAAACATATCATATTAGTTTCATAAATATTGTATGATTCTTTTCTTGTCTTTATTCAAACGTATTTCTTATTATTATTTTTTCTTTATACCCAGGTGGATGCTTTTTATTATAGTGCATTGTTGCTCATAGTTCCTTTATAAGGTGTAGTTTCTTAATTAATTTATGTCTTAAATTCCCATTTTGGTTCTTTGTCCCTTCTTCTTCAGATTTTTCCTCAGTGGTAATTATTTTCATCTTCTTTGTGGTGGTTTTGCCGTTGTCGGTTATCATGACATCCATCCCTTTTACCCCCTCATTATGTATCCGTATAGATTCTTATCAGATCCAAACTTTTGCTCCTACACGCCGGATAGTACCTCGGTTGGTCCCGTTCTAGGCTCCTCCGCCTTTCTTCGTATCTTCGGTCACTGCTCCCTCTATGGTGGTTGAAACCTCGCTGTCTTCCATCTGTGGCCCGTATGAAGTTCACTCTTGGGCGAGGAAACCTATTATTACTAAAATTACTATTATTGGGACCCACACAATTAGCATTATTATGGTAAGGACTATTACCATAATTGGGGCTTCTCTGACTATTTACGTTATCAGGGTAGGGATTGTGGTTACCCTGATAACCATTAGAGGGTCGATTCGGGTTTTGATAATTTGGACCCGTATTATTATTATCATGGCAATTAATATTGTTCCCATTATTATCTTGTCTTATATTCCAATATGTCTCTGGTCCATATGCTGTATGACCTGAAAAATATCTGTGAGGTTCTTCATCTGGTTTATCAATTATCTGCTTCTCTGAATCCCCATAATCTGGTTCATCATCACATATCCATCCGGAAGGTATACATTTTTGTGTAATTGTATACTGGAATAGTCCTGGATGGCGCACTAATGGAACACACTCTGGTGATTCACCAGTGCCATCGTCACAGTCTGATAAGATGTTATATTTCCATCTTTCTGAAATACACTGTTTAGTTCCGCACTGGAACTGATCTAGTCCATATGTAGTATTCCGTTTACCTCTGGTCCTTCCCCAGTGATAAACTACTGTCCGTTGGTACACTATTTCTGATATTATTTTTAATCTCCTTCCGTAATTTCTGGAATTCCTGATTTCTTCATGGTCGGTTATTGGAATATTATTGACATCCATTAAACCATGGTTCATCATTTCCATTTCTTCCTTTGTTTTCATTAATTTCTTTGGAAACGTTTTCCTCTCCTTCTTTGGCTCCATTTCCATAGCTTTAGTATTTTCTGTATTCCCGTCAGTTTTCTTCTCAGGTAATATTATAACTGGATCCTCTGTTTTATCGTTTGGTACTTCTTCCGGTTCTGGTTGGCTATCTTCCTGCGTTTTATCATTTAGTACTTCTTCTGGTTCTGGTTGGCTATCATTTTTTATTTCTTCGGTCTTCTCCTTTCTTAATTCTTCTCTTTTTAATCTGTCCTCTCTCAGTTCCTTAATCCATTCTTCCTTGAACCGTTTGTTCTCGTCTATTAATTGTTGGAACATTTCTTTTACCTTATCTATAATCTCCATTTCTTTTGGTGTAAATTCTGCCATTTTTGTTTGTCGTTATTGCCCTTCTCCTGACTGGATAACCGCTGCCAAGCTTAGATTATTAAGCCCTCTAAGTTGGACGCCACTTTGTAACAGTTACGACCTTTCTGTGTGGCCGCTACCGTTCAAGCCCCGCGATGGAAGCCACTTTGTAACTTGACGAGACCTTTCAGTGGCTGTCTTCTTCCTTATAACCCCGTGTTGGCTTCGTCACTTCGTAAGAAGACCTTATATATGACTGTAATCTGATCAAATCCCACTGTTTGGGCTAGCCACTTGGTCACCAGACCGCTGTATGCCGGTCGTTACAAAAGAATAAAAATAAAATGGAAATTTCAATAATTAGAATTTCCAAACAATAAAATAATTTTGTTTATGTTTATAGAGGTATGTATACTAGATAAATCTGTTTTTTAAAGGGTTCTGTGAAAATTTTAATAACAGGTAAGTATTTATTGACCGTCGAGCACTTTTTGAAGATTTGCACCAAGTCTGGAGTTAAATAGATTAACTCCAGGTAATAATCGATTTGTGACTTTCCTTACTGGTCCAATATCTTGTTCAAAATAGAGTATATTCTTTTCATTTAATACCTTCAGCCTTATAAATACCCTTAAATTACCCTGTGAAATAAGTACAGATACAAAATAATAGAAATATAAAGATTTATTGACAATTTTAGATAAATAATCGATATTTTATCGATGGAGAGCAATTATCGACTCTGTCTCAGGAATTATCGATTGTCATACAGAACAAAATTTTATGTTATATTATATTAAAGACAGGTTCTTTGAGCGATTAAGAATTAATAGTCAGAGAAGGGTGACGAGAAAGTATAACATTAACAGTTAACACATAGAAATACAATAATTACTATTCAATAGTATTTAAATAATTCAGGTTATGATATTAGAATAAATGTTTTGTCGAACCAATGAAGACTGATGTGACGTCAGTCTCTGCGATGTAGTAGGCAGGCTTCGTTTTCAAGATGGCCGCTCCTTGGGTTGGTCTCGGCTATTGTATATGCGTCGAGTCAGAAAATTACTATAAAATTACCTTCATCAAGGTCTAAAATGTCCCCGCACTGGTGTAATAAGTCTGTTAATCTATTTAGTGTATTCTGGTGAAGTGTTCAGTGTAAACTTGCGTTAGTTAGGTTATTTTCTATTTGTGCAACTATTACGGTTAAGTTTTCAAGTTGCGGTTAGGTTTGTAGAGTAAATCAGTTGTAATATAATGTTTTACCGTTTACTGTCACTGGTTTAGTGAAGTTAAAGGTTTGTTTTCACTATTGTCGTGAATGTTTTTATATTATTGGCTTCAAAAAGTGTCTAATTTGTCTAACTCTCGTTCACTGATTTCAATGGCTATTCGTTAGCTTCATGTTCGACTCGGTTTAAAGAACGTTTTTGTCACACACCTATTCAGCTTGATATTCAACAAAAGACTAATTAACTTGGTCATAAATCTTGCCCAGTTAATCCTTGAAAAAGTATTGTTAACATTTTTCGATTTCATACACATTAGAAAATATTACATTATATATGGAATTTTTCTATTTTATTCCTTACTTTTATGAATTATTAATCTTATTATTAGTTTAATCATCTTATTCCCTTTAAATTGATGTATTATAGTCCATATCTGTAGACATTTTGTGGAAATTAACAAATTTTGTTCACACTTTGGAAATATAGGCTCAAAATTGGATTTCCGTTTTTATATAAAATTCCTTCCATTTTAAATATTATTAATACTATTATAATAAATTTTAATTAGTCATATTTCTCTTCCTTTCCTTAAATACATATAAATTACACCTTTGAACTGGTTTTTTGTGTTAATTTGTAGATTTGATATTGCTCTCTAAAATTAATTAATTTATATATTTTGACAATTTACAAAATGTTAAGGTATATTTCCTTATTGTCATTTTAATTCATAGGATCATTCCTAGTAGTAGTTAATTGTGTTATCTTATATAAATCTGGGTAGTTTACAGGATTTATTAGTGAATTATACTATTTTATATTGGTTCTCTGATTTCACCAAATGGCCTAGATTTTAGAATTTTATATTTCTTTCTTTCTCAATAAATTAAACTTGATTCCTCCTCTGACTTTACATAACTACAATTATATGAAAATAACATGATCTATAACTTATTGTTTTGTGTAGTAGTTAATTAACACTACAGTTATTAAAATAATTAATTATGAACATTGTTTATTAATCTGCACAATTTAACATATTGCAGATACAGCTTAGACATATCTCTTTTGACTATTTTTAATCTAACATAGCATACCTTTTAGTACATTATTACTGGTATGTAGGTTATTATTTATCAAACATAATTCTTTTTTAAAACACGTAACATAAATCTTATTTTCTAATAAACCTTACAAATACATTTATTTAATACATTGATTTTAGGACTATGAAATAATAGTCTATTTAAACATGTTACACTTATTCATACTATATTAGTACCAGTCCTTTTTGGTTTAAATCATTATTATTGTGATTCCCCACATCAGCAAACATTAATTCCCATACTCTATTTATTATCATCCTTTTTTACAAAGGTCTTTTAAATAAGGATTTACATAAAAATAATAAAATACTGGAAACCTTCCATTTTATTATTTTATCATGCTGGTTATTATTAGACTTTAAAGTTGTGATATAGCATACTACTAAGTTATAGTATCACCAACTTTAAGTTTATTGCTTTTTTTTAAAAAACACTTATACAAATTCACTTTCACTGTTGGTTCTGATATTCTGAGTCTTATTATCTCAGACCAGACCTTTAGTCATCATGGACCGTTAAGACTAGTTTATTTTCTTTATTACACAATAGCTTTAGCCGGTGCACTTCTTATAACGCTATACAACACTTTAGTTTTCTCAATAATTACATTTTTATAAGATTTTGGGGATGTTATACTTTCTTTGGCATAGTTTTTGTGGGTTTGGGATTGATAGTAGTTTATATAATAATAGGTTTTACTACGGTGTTTCTTTCATACTATGTCTTCCTCTCCTCCTGTCTTCCTTCTTGTCCTTCTTCATATCTTCCTTCTGGTATTCATTCTTGTCCCTCTTCTAGTTTTCATTCTTGTCCCTCGTCTAGTCTTCACTCTTCTGTTCTTCTTTCCTCATTTTTGGGAACCAAGGTACTTGGTGTTATCAGTCTGAGGTTTAGTTTGGAGTATTGAATTTCTTCACTGAACTGACTTTATTCTTCTATTTGTTTTTAGAGTATTTTGTATTCACCACTCTTTGATTGAGTCTCTTTTTCCGGGATATTGTCTTATGTAACTGGTTTACTGCTCTGAGCTTCCTGGGTAACGTACTGGTATTATTTATGAGTTGATGAGTTGCTTCAATACTTTCTTTGGTTTCTTTTAACAGTGGTTTTTATATATTATGTAGTGAGGATTTTTATCTTATTGTGTTTCATTCCTCTGATTTAATTAAATGTCATTTAATATTATTACAACATTTTTTGATGTAATTAAATTTTATCATTTCATATGATTTACAATGTAGTGGATTTTCTGTCACGCTACAGAATGCCCTTCTCCAGAAGTAATTTTTTCAGACTATACTTGCTTTGTCTGAAACAATTGCTTATGATAATTATTAAAATTTTGTTATTATTTTGGACTTCCTTCCATTTTAAAATTCTCTTATTTATATCTGAGTTTATATCATTCTCACTTGATCTTCCTTGATAGTAATAGTCTTCTGAGTTTCATATTTATTATTTCATTTTTATATTTCTTCTTAGTATTTTCTCCTTGGGATATTTTCTCCCTATCGTTCCCTACTTTGTGAGCTGGTTCAGTTCAGAGAGGCACTGTACGCTACTTTCCTCTGCTGTCCAATACTTCACACATATTTGAGTACAGAGGCAAATCATCTCTGCTCAAAAAATATATTAATCCTGCTGGAATTATCATCAGACAGATTAAAAAAATTATTCAGAATAGTACACATTTGTTACTATTTAAAAAATATCTTTGGGATACTTCACTTATTACTTATTATATTTCTCAGAGATTTTAATATTTCTATCTCAGTTGTTCATCTGACTTATTATCTGGATGTTTCTTTCATTTGATATTATGGTAGGAAGCTCTTCTATTATTACCTTTTTATACTTTTATTATCATATAAATCTTTTGGTTATAAATTCTTTATTACTTTCTGGTTTTTTCATTATAATCTGCATTATTTGTAGTAGCATATCTTTGTGACATTTTTAGACTGTTTCTTGGTTCTTAAAATTTCCACTTGTTCTATTTTCTAGAATTTGTTATAACTGTCATTATCATAATTGTCATTTAATTTATAAATCATTTTATATTAATTCATTTAATTACATACATTTTTGACATTATTTTCACATTATTCCGGTCATTGCGATTATACTTGCAAGTGCTGGTTTTTTTATTATTTATTTCATTATGAGGTCATATTTTCTCCTCATACCACTTAAAGTTTCATTCTTTCATAATTCCAAAGAAGTTTTTGTACTTTATTTTATTCACTCACTTAAATCGTATTAAAGAATTTTTTCTTTTTTATTTCCTTCAACAACATTTTACGGAAAGGTTTTTACTCTTCATATTGAACTTAGACATGATTAAACTGTCTAGAATTATTTGTTTTTTGACCTTAGATGGTTTTATTTCTAAATTCTCTTCTTCTTTATTATTATATTATAGCCATAAAGTTTTTCTTAGATAATCGGTATGTAAGGTGATCTCATTTATGTTTAAAATTTTGTTGACTTATTTCAAACTCTTCTTATATTATTCTTCTTTTCAAATAATTTCTTTCAAATAATCTTTTATGTAAGATTGGCTCACACCTTTTTAGAATTTTGGGGTTTTTATGTTTTTAAACTTCTTCTCTTCTATTCTAGCCATAAAGTTTTTTCACATTTTCTTGGTATGTAAGGTGAACTTACACCTTTTTAGAATTTAGAGTTTTTATGTTTTTTAAAACTTCTTTTCTTCTATTCTAGCCATAAAGTTTTTTCATATTTTCTTGGTATGTAAGGTGAACTTACGTATTTTTTAGAATTTAGAGGTTTTTATGTTTTTTAAACTTCTTCTCTTCTATTCTAGCCATAAAGTTTTTTCATATTTTCTTGGTATGTAAGGTGAACTTACTTATTTTTTAGAATTTAGTTGATTTTATGTTTTTGAACTTCTTCTCTTCTATTCTAGCCATAAAGTTTTTTCATATTTTCTTGGTATGTAAGGTGAACTTACTTATTTTTTGAATTTAGTTGTTTTTATGTTTTTAAACTTCTTCTCTTCTATTCTAGCCATAAAGTTTTTTCATATTTTCTTGGTATGTAAGGTGAACTTACAGTTTTTTAGAATTTAGAGGTTTTTATCTTCTAATTCTGTTTTATATTACTGTCACATAGACTTTTCATAAATGATTGTAATAGTTTTCATAATTATATGGTAAACATATCATATTAGTTTCATAAATATTGTATGATTCTTGTCTTGTCTTTATTCAAACGTATTTCTTATTATTTTTTCTTTATACCCAGGTGGATGCTTTTTATTATAGTGCATTGTTGCTCATAGTTCCTTTATAAGGTGTAGTTTCTTAATTAATTTATGTCTTAAATTCCCATTTTGGTTCTTTGTCCCTTCTTCTTCTGATTTTTCCTCAGTGGTAATTATTTTCATCTTCTTTGTGGTGGTTTTGCCGTTGTCGGTTATCATGACATCCATCCCTTTTACCCCCTCATTATGTATCCGTATAGATTCTTATCAGATCCAAACTTTTGCTCCTACACGCCGGATAGTACCTCGGTTGGTCCCGTTCTAGGCTCCTCCGCCTTTCTTCGTATCTTCGGTCACTGCTCCCTCTATGGTGGTTGAAACCTCGCTGTCTTCCATCTGTGGCCCGTATGAAGTTCACTCTTGGGCGAGGAAACCTATTATTACTAAAATTACTATTATTGGGACCCACACAATTAGCATTATTATGGTAAGGACTATTACCATAATTGGGGCTTCTCTGACTATTTACGTTATCAGGGTAGGGATTGTGGTTACCCTGATAACCATTAGAGGGTCGATTCGGGTTTTGATAATTTGGACCCGTATTATTATTATCATGGCAATTAATATTGTTCCCATTATTATCTTGTCTTATATTCCAATATGTCTGGTCCATATGCTGTATGACCTGAAAAATATCTGTGAGGTTCTTCATCTGGTTTATCAATTATCTGCTTCTCTGAATCCCCATAATCTGGTTCATCATCACATATCCATCCGGAAGGTATACATTTTTGTGTAATTGTATACTGGAATAGTCCTGGATGGCGCACTAATGGAACACACTCTGGTGATTCACCAGTGCCATCGTCACAGTCTGATAAGATGTTATATTTCCATCTTTCTGAAATACACTGTTTAGTTCCGCACTGGAACTGATCTAGTCCATATGTAGTATTCCGTTTACCTCTGGTCCTTCCCCAGTGATAAACTACTGTCCGTTGGTACACTATTTCTGATATTATTTTTAATCTCCTTCCGTAATTTCTGGAATTCCTGATTTCTTCATGGTCGGTTATTGGAATATTATTGACATCCATTAAACCATGGTTCATCATTTCCATTTCTTCCTTTGTTTTCATTAATTTCTTTGGAAACGTTTTCCTCTCCTCCTTTGGCTCCATTTCCATAGCTTTAGTATTTTCTGTATTCCCGTCAGTTTTCTTCTCAGGTAATATTATAACTGGATCCTCTGTTTTTTCGTTTGGTACTTCTTCCGGTTCTGGTTGGCTATCTTCCTGCGTTTTATCATTTAGTACTTCTTCTGGTTCTGGTTGGCTATCATTTTTTATTTCTTCGGTCTTCTCCTTTCTTAATTCTTCTCTTTTTAATCTGTCCTCTCTCAGTTCCTTAATCCATTCTTCCTTGAACCGTTTGTTCTCGTCTATTAATTGTTGGAACATTTCTTTTACCTTATCTATAATCTCCATTTCTTTTGGTGTAAATTCTGCCATTTTTGTTTGTCGTTATTGCCCTTCTCCTGACTGGATAACCGCTGCCAAGCTTAGATTATTAAGCCCTCTAAGTTGGACGCCACTTTGTAACAGTTACGACCTTTCTGTGTGGCCGCTACCGTTCAAGCCCCGCGATGGAAGCCACTTTGTAACTTGACGAGACCTTTCGGTGGCTGTCTTCTTCCTTATAACCCCGTGTTGGCTTCGTCACTTCGTAAGAAGACCTTATATATGACTGTAATCTGATCAAATCCCACTGTTTGGGCTAGCCACTTGGTCACCAGACCGCTGTATGCCGGTCGTTACAAAAGAATAAAAATAAAATGGAAATTTCAATAATTAGAATTTCCAAACAATAAAATAATTTTGTTTATGTTTATAGAGGTATGTATACTAGATAAATCTGTTTTTTAAAGGGTTCTGTGAAAATTTTAATAACAGGTAAGTATTTATTGACCGTCGAGCACTTTTTGAAGATTTGCACCAAGTCTGGAGTTAAATAGATTAACTCCAGGTAATAATCGATTGGTGACTTTCCTTACTGGTCCAATATCTTGTTCAAAATAGAGTATATTCTTTTCATTTAATACCTTCAGCCTTATAAATACCCTTAAATTACCCTGTGAAATAAGTACAGATACAAAATAATAGAAATATAAAGATTTATTGACAATTTTAGATAAATAATCGATATTTTATCGATGGAGAGCAATTATCGACTCTGTCTCAGGAATTATCGATTGTCATACAGAACAAAATTTTATGTTATATTATATTAAAGACAGGTTCTTTGAGCGATTAAGAATTAATAGTCAGAGAAGGGTGACGAGAAAGTATAACATTAACAGTTAACACATAGAAATACAATAATTACTATTCAATAGTATTTAAATAATTCAGGTTATGATATTAGAATAAATGTTTTGTCGAACCAATGAAGACTGATGTGACGTCAGTCTCTGCGATGTAGTAGGCAGGCTTCGTTTTCAAGATGGCCGCTCCTTGGGTTGGTCTCGGCTATTGTATATGCGTCGAGTCAGAAAATTACTATAAAATTACCTTCATCAAGGTCTAAAATGTCCCCGCACTGGTGTAATAAGTCTGTTAATCTATTTAGTGTATTCTGGTGAAGTGTTCAGTGTAAACTTGCGTTAGTTAGGTTATTTTCTATTTGTGCAACTATTACGGTTAAGTTTTCAAGTTGCGGTTAGGTTTGTAGAGTAAATCAGTTGTAATATAATGTTTTACCGTTTACTGTCACTGGTTTAGTGAAGTTAAAGGTTTGTTTTCACTATTGTCGTGAATGTTTTTATATTATTGGCTTCAAAAAGTGTCTAATTTGTCTAACTCTCGTTCACTGATTTCAATGGCTATTCGTTAGCTTCATGTTCGACTCGGTTTAAAGAACGTTTTTGTCACACACCTATTCAGCTTGATATTCAACAAAAGACTAATTAACTTGGTCATAAATCTTGCCCAGTTAATCCTTGAAAAAGTATTGTTAACATTTTTCGATTTCATACACATTAGAAAATATTACATTATATATGGAATTTTTCTATTTTATTCCTTACTTTTATGAATTATTAATCTTATTATTAGTTTAATCATCTTATTCCCTTTAAATTGATGTATTATAGTCCATATCTGTAGACATTTTGTGGAAATTAACAAATTTTGTTCACACTTTGGAAATATAGGCTCAAAATTGGATTTCCGTTTTTATATAAAATTCCTTCCATTTTAAATATTATTAATACTATTATAATAAATTTTAATTAGTCATATTTCTCTTCCTTTCCTTAAATACATATAAATTACACCTTTGAACTGGTTTTTTGTGTTAATTTGTAGATTTGATATTGCTCTCTAAAATTAATTAATTTATATATTTTGACAATTTACAAAATGTTAAGGTATATTTCCTTATTGTCATTTTAATTCATAGGATCATTCCTAGTAGTAGTTAATTGTGTTATCTTATATAAATCTGGGTAGTTTACAGGATTTATTAGTGAATTATACTATTTTATATTGGTTCTCTGATTTCACCAAATGGCCTAGATTTTAGAATTTTATATTTCTTTCTTTCTCAATAAATTAAACTTGATTCCTCCTCTGACTTTACATAACTACAATTATATGAAAATAACATGATCTATAACTTATTGTTTTGTGTAGTAGTTAATTAACACTACAGTTATTAAAATAATTAATTATGAACATTGTTTATTAATCTGCACAATTTAACATATTGCAGATACAGCTTAGACATATCTCTTTTGACTATTTTTAATCTAACATAGCATACCTTTTAGTACATTATTACTGGTATGTAGGTTATTATTTATCAAACATAATTCTTTTTTAAAACACGTAACATAAATCTTATTTTCTAATAAACCTTACAAATACATTTATTTAATACATTGATTTTAGGACTATGAAATAATAGTCTATTTAAACATGTTACACTTATTCATACTATATTAGTACCAGTCCTTTTTGGTTTAAATCATTATTATTGTGATTCCCCACATCAGCAAACATTAATTCCCATACTCTATTTATTATCATCCTTTTTTACAAAGGTCTTTTAAATAAGGATTTACATAAAAATAATAAAATACTGGAAACCTTCCATTTTATTATTTTATCATGCTGGTTATTATTAGACTTTAAAGTTGTGATATAGCATACTACTAAGTTATAGTATCACCAACTTTAAGTTTATTGCTTTTTTTTAAAAAACACTTATACAAATTCACTTTCACTGTTGGTTCTGATATTCTGAGTCTTATTATCTCAGACCAGACCTTTAGTCATCATGGACCGTTAAGACTAGTTTATTTTCTTTATTACACAATAGCTTTAGCCGGTGCACTTCTTATAACGCTATACAACACTTTAGTTTTCTCAATAATTACATTTTTATAAGATTTTGGGGATGTTATACTTTCTTTGGCATAGTTTTTGTGGGTTTGGGATTGATAGTAGTTTATATAGTAATAGGTTTTACTACGGTGTTTCTTTCATACTATGTCTTCCTCTCCTCCTGTCTTCCTTCTTGTCCTTCTTCATATCTTCCTTCTGGTATTCATTCTTGTCCCTCTTCTAGTTTTCATTCTTGTCCCTCGTCTAGTCTTCACTCTTCTGTTCTTCTTTCCTCATTTTTGGGAACCAAGGTACTTGGTGTTATCAGTCTGAGGTTTAGTTTGGAGTATTGAATTTCTTCACTGAACTGACTTTATTCTTCTATTTGTTTTTAGAGTATTTTGTATTCACCACTCTTTGATTGAGTCTCTTTTTCCGGGATATTGTCTTATGTAACTGGTTTACTGCTCTGAGCTTCCTGGGTAACGTACTGGTATTATTTATGAGTTGATGAGTTGCTTCAATACTTTCTTTGGTTTCTTTTAACAGTGGTTTTTATATATTATGTAGTGAGGATTTTTATCTTATTGTGTTTCATTCCTCTGATTTAATTAAATGTCATTTAATATTATTACAACATTTTTTGATGTAATTAAATTTTATCATTTCATATGATTTACAATGTAGTGGATTTTCTGTCACGCTACAGAATGCCCTTCTCCAGAAGTAATTTTTTCAGACTATACTTGCTTTGTCTGAAACAATTGCTTATGATAATTATTAAAATTTTGTTATTATTTTGGACTTCCTTCCATTTTAAAATTCTCTTATTTATATCTGAGTTTATATCATTCTCACTTGATCTTCCTTGATAGTAATAGTCTTCTGAGTTTCATATTTATTATTTCATTTTTATATTTCTTCTTAGTATTTTCTCCTTGGGATATTTTCTCCCTATCGTTCCCTACTTTGTGAGCTGGTTCAGTTCAGAGAGGCACTGTACGCTACTTTCCTCTGCTGTCCAATACTTCACACATATTTGAGTACAGAGGCAAATCATCTCTGCTCAAAAAATATATTAATCCTGCTGGAATTATCATCAGACAGATTAAAAAAATTATTCAGAATAGTACACATTTGTTACTATTTAAAAAATATCTTTGGGATACTTCACTTATTACTTATTATATTTCTCAGAGATTTTAATATTTCTATCTCAGTTGTTCATCTGACTTATTATCTGGATGTTTCTTTCATTTGATATTATGGTAGGAAGCTCTTCTATTATTACCTTTTTATACTTTTATTATCATATAAATCTTTTGGTTATAAATTCTTTATTACTTTCTGGTTTTTTCATTATAATCTGCATTATTTGTAGTAGCATATCTTTGTGACATTTTTAGACTGTTTCTTGGTTCTTAAAATTTCCACTTGTTCTATTTTCTAGAATTTGTTATAACTGTCATTATCATAATTGTCATTTAATTTATAAATCATTTTATATTAATTCATTTAATTACATACATTTTTGACATTATTTTCACATTATTCCGGTCATTGCGATTATACTTGCAAGTGCTGGTTTTTTTATTATTTATTTCATTATGAGGTCATATTTTCTCCTCATACCACTTAAAGTTTCATTCTTTCATAATTCCAAAGAAGTTTTTGTACTTTATTTTATTCACTCACTTAAATCGTATTAAAGAATTTTTTCTTTTTTATTTCCTTCAACAACATTTTACGGAAAGGTTTTTACTCTTCATATTGAACTTAGACATGATTAAACTGTCTAGAATTATTTGTTTTTTGACCTTAGATGGTTTTATTTCTAAATTCTCTTCTTCTTTATTATTATATTATAGCCATAAAGTTTTTCTTAGATAATCGGTATGTAAGGTGATCTCATTTATGTTTAAAATTTTGTTGACTTATTTCAAACTCTTCTTATATTATTCTTCTTTTCAAATAATTTCTTTCAAATAATCTTTTATGTAAGATTGGCTCACACCTTTTTAGAATTTTGGGGTTTTTATGTTTTTAAACTTCTTCTCTTCTATTCTAGCCATAAAGTTTTTTCACATTTTCTTGGTATGTAAGGTGAACTTACACCTTTTTAGAATTTAGAGTTTTTATGTTTTTTAAAACTTCTTTTCTTCTATTCTAGCCATAAAGTTTTTTCATATTTTCTTGGTATGTAAGGTGAACTTACGTATTTTTTAGAATTTAGAGGTTTTTATGTTTTTTAAACTTCTTCTCTTCTATTCTAGCCATAAAGTTTTTTCATATTTTCTTGGTATGTAAGGTGAACTTACTTATTTTTTAGAATTTAGTTGATTTTATGTTTTTGAACTTCTTCTCTTCTATTCTAGCCATAAAGTTTTTTCATATTTTCTTGGTATGTAAGGTGAACTTACTTATTTTTTGAATTTAGTTGTTTTTATGTTTTTAAACTTCTTCTCTTCTATTCTAGCCATAAAGTTTTTTCATATTTTCTTGGTATGTAAGGTGAACTTACAGTTTTTTAGAATTTAGAGGTTTTTATCTTCTAATTCTGTTTTATATTACTGTCACATAGACTTTTCATAAATGATTGTAATAGTTTTCATAATTATATGGTAAACATATGGATGGTGTTATGCCAGAGTGAACCAACAGCCAAAATGCATTTTTTTCACTATCAATGTTTAAAGTTAGAATCATATTAAAAAATCCACGTTAAATATTTTTTTCTGTAATAAATTAGGAAAGGTGTAGCAAATAATGCTAAAGTTATTTATTATTAAATAAAAGTAGCAGCACTTGTTTATAACCGTTTTTTAACTTTTTTTATCAGTAATAGCAGTACATAGTTCACTTTAGCAAAAGGTTTGGCTGGTAGTTCCCTCTGGCATAAGAATAATGAACATATGGTTTCTTTTTTACATATTTTATTTAAACTGAAGATGGTTAAAATCAAATCTAAGAATATTGTTTAGTAAATAAAACACATACAAGCTTGGAATTTCATGGTATTAGGTCAATCTTCTTTGTCATCACAGGTTGTTTCCACGTCAACTTCATCACACCTATCATCCAACACGTCACCCTGTTGGAGTTGATTGTAAAACTGGTGGTGACATGGTGGTACAAACTGCAAAAGGGATTTGATATCATTTAGTTTCGCTTGAGTTAGTTTTCTCCCATCTGGATAAAGAATATCTAAGTTCAAAGAACCCAAGTTCACAGGCCTTCCTTTAAGCCTTTTGTTCATGTTCACTGAAGAAAACTGAACGTCATTGTTATGGGTATACTTATATTCCATAACTCCTGGGGTTTCTTTTCTAAATTTCATTTGTTTTATTTTCATCCATTCTATCTTTTGTCTATTTACATCTTTTTTTCGATTTACCAAATTTTGTTTTAACATATCCATACTTTTAAAATCTTCTCTTTTCATGTGTACTACTTCAAATTTATTCTTTTTTACTCTGGCATTCAAAATTATGTCATACCATTGTGTGGGGATATATATTTCAGGATGGTACTTCAATTTTTTTTCAATATCACCAAAGTCACTATCATTTTGTAAATACGAATGTCCTGGCTCAGCAAACTTATGAACTACCTCTTTTATGTTTAAGGATGGGCACTGGACTAAATACATCCATAACACAGCCATGTTTATGTTGCGATTCTGACCACCACATGAGTCAGACCAAGCAATTAATATATCTTTATGGTTATGTGTATTGATATATTTTAATATACAGGATCCTATCTCCTGTGACCCTCTTGAAGCAATGCTTTCATCCCAAACATGCATTGTACCAATGTCATTTTGAAAACTATGAATGCCCAGATTGTAGCATGACAGCTGCCGTTTATAATAAACAACACCTGTAGTAAGTCTAGGAAGCAGCATAACTTTCTGCAGGTCAAATGAAATTATTGTTGCCCTTTCTTCTTTGCTACTTTCTATGTCCTTTTTCATTTCAGAACGAGCTAGCTCTACTTTTCTGTGGTGTAACTCTTGATTTAACTTTTTAACTTTAAGTTGTTCTTCATTTTTAGTTTCTTCCGCTGCTTTCAACTCAACTTTCAGCCTATCACATGTGTGACAGGTATCTTTTCTGGGATGCTTAAAACTAAGGTTAAAATCCCTTCTAAACACTTTTTCATACAATGACTGACTTGGGATTTTATCTATATTTTTTTCTTTCATACTATCAACAAAGAGTCTATACATTAGTGAGAGATTTAGATTTGTATCCAAATACTGTTTTTTGGATTGATTTCTACAATAGTGGCTAACAACTGTAGGAAAACTCTGTACATGGTTTTTAATTAGATCCACTGTGGATTCTGGGGCTTTGTTATGGGGAACTTTCTTTCCTCTAAGGTCACTTAAAATTCCAGATTTTTTTTTTAGTAATGCACGATGTACCCTACTACTATTGATTTGTAATGTCTCCATAAACATTTTTTTTACACACTTTTATATCCCCGTGTTTAGTATTCATATAAAATGTTCGACTAACTTGCTTTTTAGATGCATCTTTTCCATTACGTCTTCTTTTGACGGTACTGCATTTTACAGCACCAGCTATAATGCTTGTTTGTGTTTCCCAGGACTGTGATTCATTATAAAACAAATTTAAAAAATTCTCCTTTTCTTCAGATGTAACTTCATTTTGACATTTCATTTTGCAATTACAGGAGTAGTCTTTAAAAACTCTAGCTGGAATCACTGTACACAAAGTATTTATATATTCTTTACCAGACACTCTGTTTAGCTTTCGAACATTTTTCTTCCATTTTTTTGGGCCAGCCTTTCTCCGTTTCTTAAGGGGCTCTTCAGCTTCTTCAGCTGTAAAAGAAAACAAAATTACTATCATGCCCATTAATGTCATATTGCTGAAATTAGAGTACCAAAATTAAGGCTTAGCAATCCCTTTTTACTACATAACCAATAAATCCACATCTTTACTCATGTTTTCAAAATTAGCATCCAAAAGAGAAATTTGTAGGCTTTACTTTTGCCAGAGTGAACCATGTAATTTTTTTCTTGTCTATTACCAAAATATTGAAATATTTTGTTTTGATTTCATAAGCAAAGGTACAATATGTGTTTTTAAGTTGGTATCTCTACTTTTATTCCACTACTGCTCTTAGTGGACAAAGCAAGAACTACTTTTGTACATGGTTCACTCTGGCAAAAGACAAATTTTGTCAAACATAACCCTTTTGGTCCATGAAGTTTTTGATGATAAAAAGTTATTAACTTACCTGATTCTGAATGTTCTGATTCATTGCTAGGACGGTAATTATCTGAGGAACCACTGCTGAAGTCAGTAAGTCCGTCTTCACTGTTTTCACTTAAAATATCATACATGTTAACGTTAAAGTGACTTGAACTATGTCCACCGGAAGCCATCTTGGACTGGTGTATAGTTCACTATGGCATAAGACTAATGGTACTACCAACCTTACACCAAAACAAAATATTATCGTACACACAATTTTTATTGTTTGCTCACACAGTTCTCTTTGGCATAAGACAAAACACAACATGTAGATTATACCAACATAAAAAAGTCAAAATTAAAAAAAATTCACATAGTTCACTCTGGCATAAGACCATCCATATCATATTAGTTTCATAAATATTGTATGATTCTTGTCTTGTCTTTATTCAAACGTATTTCTTATTATTATTTTTTCTTTATACCCAGGTGGATGCTTTTTATTATAGTGCATTGTTGCTCATAGTTCCTTTATAAGGTGTAGTTTCTTAATTAATTTATGTCTTAAATTCCCATTTTGGTTCTTTGTCCCTTCTTCTTCTGATTTTTCCTCAGTGGTAATTATTTTCATCTTCTTTGTGGTGGTTTTGCCGTTGTCGGTTATCATGACATCCATCCCTTTTACCCCCTCATTATGTATACGTATAGATTCTTATCAGATCCAAACTTTTGCTCCTACACGCCGGATAGTACCTCGGTTGGTCCCGTTCTAGGCTCCTCCGCCTTTCTTCGTATCTTCGGTCACTGCTCCCTCTATGGTGGTTGAAACCTCGCTGTCTTCCATCTGTGGCCCGTATGAAGTTCACTCTTGGGCGAGGAAACCTATTATTACTAAAATTACTATTATTGGGACCCACACAATTAGCATTATTATGGTAAGGACTATTACCATAATTGGGGCTTCTCTGACTATTTACGTTATCAGGGTAGGGATTGTGGTTACCCTGATAACCATTAGAGGGTCGATTCGGGTTTTGATAATTTGGACCCGTATTATTATTATCATGGCAATTAATATTGTTCCCATTATTATCTTGTCTTATATTCCAATATGTCTGGTCCATATGCTGTATGACCTGAAAAATATCTGTGAGGTTCTTCATCTGGTTTATCAATTATCTGCTTCTCTGAATCCCCATAATCTGGTTCATCATCACATATCCATCCGGAAGGTATACATTTTTGTGTAATTGTATACTGGAATAGTCCTGGATGGCGCACTAATGGAACACACTCTGGTGATTCACCAGTGCCATCGTCACAGTCTGATAAGATGTTATATTTCCATCTTTCTGAAATACACTGTTTAGTTCCGCACTGGAACTGATCTAGTCCATATGTAGTATTCCGTTTACCTCTGGTCCTTCCCCAGTGATAAACTACTGTCCGTTGGTACACTATTTCTGATATTATTTTTAATCTCCTTCCGTAATTTCTGGAATTCCTGATTTCTTCATGGTCGGTTATTGGAATATTATTGACATCCATTAAACCATGGTTCATCATTTCCATTTCTTCCTTTGTTTTCATTAATTTCTTTGGAAACGTTTTCCTCTCCTCCTTTGGCTCCATTTCCATAGCTTTAGTATTTTCTGTATTCCCGTCAGTTTTCTTCTCAGGTAATATTATAACTGGATCCTCTGTTTTTTCGTTTGGTACTTCTTCCGGTTCTGGTTGGCTATCTTCCTGCGTTTTATCATTTAGTACTTCTTCTGGTTCTGGTTGGCTATCATTTTTTATTTCTTCGGTCTTCTCCTTTCTTAATTCTTCTCTTTTTAATCTGTCCTCTCTCAGTTCCTTAATCCATTCTTCCTTGAACCGTTTGTTCTCGTCTATTAATTGTTGGAACATTTCTTTTACCTTATCTATAATCTCCATTTCTTTTGGTGTAAATTCTGCCATTTTTGTTTGTCGTTATTGCCCTTCTCCTGACTGGATAACCGCTGCCAAGCTTAGATTATTAAGCCCTCTAAGTTGGACGCCACTTTGTAACAGTTACGACCTTTCTGTGTGGCCGCTACCGTTCAAGCCCCGCGATGGAAGCCACTTTGTAACTTGACGAGACCTTTCGGTGGCTGTCTTCTTCCTTATAACCCCGTGTTGGCTTCGTCACTTCGTAAGAAGACCTTATATATGACTGTAATCTGATCAAATCCCACTGTTTGGGCTAGCCACTTGGTCACCAGACCGCTGTATGCCGGTCGTTACAAAAGAATAAAAATAAAATGGAAATTTCAATAATTAGAATTTCCAAACAATAAAATAATTTTGTTTATGTTTATAGAGGTATGTATACTAGATAAATCTGTTTTTAAAGGGTTCTGTGAAAATTTTAATAACAGGTAAGTATTTATTGACCGTCGAGCACTTTTTGAAGATTTGCACCAAGTCTGGAGTTAAATAGATTAACTCCAGGTAATAATCGATTGGTGACTTTCCTTACTGGTCCAATATCTTGTTCAAAATAGAGTATATTCTTTTCATTTAATACCTTCAGCCTTATAAATACCCTTAAATTACCCTGTGAAATAAGTACAGATACAAAATAATAGAAATATAAAGATTTATTGACAATTTTAGATAAATAATCGATATTTTATCGATGGAGAGCAATTATCGACTCTGTCTCAGGAATTATCGATTGTCATACAGAACAAAATTTTATGTTATATTATATTAAAGACAGGTTCTTTGAGCGATTAAGAATTAATAGTCAGAGAAGGGTGACGAGAAAGTATAACATTAACAGTTAACACATAGAAATACAATAATTACTATTCAATAGTATTTAAATAATTCAGGTTATGATATTAGAATAAATGTTTTGTCGAACCAATGAAGACTGATGTGACGTCAGTCTCTGCGATGTAGTAGGCAGGCTTCGTTTTCAAGATGGCCGCTCCTTGGGTTGGTCTCGGCTATTGTATATGCGTCGAGTCAGAAAATTACTATAAAATTACCTTCATCAAGGTCTAAAATGTCCCCGCACTGGTGTAATAAGTCTGTTAATCTATTTAGTGTATTCTGGTGAAGTGTTCAGTGTAAACTTGCGTTAGTTAGGTTATTTTCTATTTGTGCAACTATTACGGTTAAGTTTTCAAGTTGCGGTTAGGTTTGTAGAGTAAATCAGTTGTAATATAATGTTTTACCGTTTACTGTCACTGGTTTAGTGAAGTTAAAGGTTTGTTTTCACTATTGTCGTGAATGTTTTTATATTATTGGCTTCAAAAAGTGTCTAATTTGTCTAACTCTCGTTCACTGATTTCAATGGCTATTCGTTAGCTTCATGTTCGACTCGGTTTAAAGAACGTTTTTGTCACACACCTATTCAGCTTGATATTCAACAAAAGACTAATTAACTTGGTCATAAATCTTGCCCAGTTAATCCTTGAAAAAGTATTGTTAACATTTTTCGATTTCATACACATTAGAAAATATTACATTATATATGGAATTTTTCTATTTTATTCCTTACTTTTATGAATTATTAATCTTATTATTAGTTTAATCATCTTATTCCCTTTAAATTGATGTATTATAGTCCATATCTGTAGACATTTTGTGGAAATTAACAAATTTTGTTCACACTTTGGAAATATAGGCTCAAAATTGGATTTCCGTTTTTATATAAAATTCCTTCCATTTTAAATATTATTAATACTATTATAATAAATTTTAATTAGTCATATTTCTCTTCCTTTCCTTAAATACATATAAATTACACCTTTGAACTGGTTTTTTGTGTTAATTTGTAGATTTGATATTGCTCTCTAAAATTAATTAATTTATATATTTTGACAATTTACAAAATGTTAAGGTATATTTCCTTATTGTCATTTTAATTCATAGGATCATTCCTAGTAGTAGTTAATTGTGTTATCTTATATAAATCTGGGTAGTTTACAGGATTTATTAGTGAATTATACTATTTTATATTGGTTCTCTGATTTCACCAAATGGCCTAGATTTTAGAATTTTATATTTCTTTCTTTCTCAATAAATTAAACTTGATTCCTCCTCTGACTTTACATAACTACAATTATATGAAAATAACATGATCTATAACTTATTGTTTTGTGTAGTAGTTAATTAACACTACAGTTATTAAAATAATTAATTATGAACATTGTTTATTAATCTGCACAATTTAACATATTGCAGATACAGCTTAGACATATCTCTTTTGACTATTTTTAATCTAACATAGCATACCTTTTAGTACATTATTACTGGTATGTAGGTTATTATTTATCAAACATAATTCTTTTTTAAAACACATAACATAAATCTTATTTTCTAATAAACCTTACAAATACATTTATTTAATACATTGATTTTAGGACTATGAAATAATAGTCTATTTAAACATGTTACACTTATTCATACTATATTAGTACCAGTCCTTTTTGGTTTAAATCATTATTATTGTGATTCCCCACATCAGCAAACATTAATTCCCATACTCTATTTATTATCATCCTTTTTTACAAAGGTCTTTTAAATAAGGATTTACATAAAAATAATAAAATACTGGAAACCTTCCATTTTATTATTTTATCATGCTGGTTATTATTAGACTTTAAAGTTGTGATATAGCATACTACTAAGTTATAGTATCACCAACTTTAAGTTTATTGCATTTTTTTAAAAAACACTTATACAAATTCACTTTCACTGTTGGTTCTGATATTCTGAGTCTTATTATCTCAGACCAGACCTTTAGTCATCATGGACCGTTAAGACTAGTTTATTTTCTTTATTACACAATAGCTTTAGCCGGTGCACTTCTTATAACGCTATACAACACTTTAGTTTTCTCAATAATTACATTTTTATAAGATTTTGGGGATGTTATACTTTCTTTGGCATAGTTTTTGTGGGTTTGGGATTGATAGTAGTTTATATAATAATAGGTTTTACTACGGTGTTTCTTTCATACTATGTCTTCCTCTCCTCCTGTCTTCCTTCTTGTCCTTCTTCATATCTTCCTTCTGGTATTCATTCTTGTCCCTCTTCTAGTTTTCATTCTTGTCCCTCGTCTAGTCTTCACTCTTCTGTTCTTCTTTCCTCATTTTTGGGAACCAAGGTACTTGGTGTTATCAGTCTGAGGTTTAGTTTGGAGTATTGAATTTCTTCACTGAACTGACTTTATTCTTCTATTTGTTTTTAGAGTATTTTGTATTCACCACTCTTTGATTGAGTCTCTTTTTCCGGGATATTGTCTTATGTAACTGGTTTACTGCTCTGAGCTTCCTGGGTAACGTACTGGTATTATTTATGAGTTGATGAGTTGCTTCAATACTTTCTTTGGTTTCTTTTAACAGTGGTTTTTATATATTATGTAGTGAGGATTTTTATCTTATTGTGTTTCATTCCTCTGATTTAATTAAATGTCATTTAATATTATTACAACATTTTTTGATGTAATTAAATTTTATCATTTCATATGATTTACAATGTAGTGGATTTTCTGTCACGCTACAGAATGCCCTTCTCCAGAAGTAATTTTTTCAGACTATACTTGCTTTGTCTGAAACAATTGCTTATGATAATTATTAAAATTTTGTTATTATTTTGGACTTCCTTCCATTTTAAAATTCTCTTATTTATATCTGAGTTTATATCATTCTCACTTGATCTTCCTTGATAGTAATAGTCTTCTGAGTTTCATATTTATTATTTCATTTTTATATTTCTTCTTAGTATTTTCTCCTTGGGATATTTTCTCCCTATCGTTCCCTACTTTGTGAGCTGGTTCAGTTCAGAGAGGCACTGTACGCTACTTTCCTCTGCTGTCCAATACTTCACACATATTTGAGTACAGAGGCAAATCATCTCTGCTCAAAAAATATATTAATCCTGCTGGAATTATCATCAGACAGATTAAAAAAATTATTCAGAATAGTACACATTTGTTACTATTTAAAAAATATCTTTGGGATACTTCACTTATTTCTTATTATATTTCTCAGAGATTTTAATATTTCTATCTCAGTTGTTCATCTGACTTATTATCTGGATGTTTCTTTCATTTGATATTATGGTAGGAAGCTCTTCTATTATTACCTTTTTATACTTTTATTATCATATAAATCTTTTGGTTATAAATTCTTTATTACTTTCTGGTTTTTTCATTATAATCTGCATTATTTGTAGTAGCATATCTTTGTGACATTTTTAGACTGTTTCTTGGTTCTTAAAATTTCCACTTGTTCTATTTTCTAGAATTTGTTATAACTGTCATTATCATAATTGTCATTTAATTTATAAATCATTTTATATTAATTCATTTAATTACATACATTTTTGACATTATTTTCACATTATTCCGGTCATTGCGATTATACTTGCAAGTGCTGGTTTTTTTATTATTTATTTCATTATGAGGTCATATTTTCTCCTCATACCACTTAAAGTTTCATTCTTTCATAATTCCAAAGAAGTTTTTGTACTTTATTTTATTCACTCACTTAAATCATATTAAAGAATTTTTTCTTTTTTATTTCCTTCAACAACATTTTACGGAAAGGTTTTTACTCTTCATATTGAACTTAGACATGATTAAACTGTCTAGAATTATTTGTTTTTTGACCTTAGATGGTTTTATTTCTAAATTCTCTTCTTCTTTATTATTATATTATAGCCATAAAGTTTTTCTTAGATAATCGGTATGTAAGGTGATCTCATTTATGTTTAAAATTTTGTTGACTTATTTCAAACTCTTCTTATATTATTCTTCTTTTCAAATAATTTCTTTCAAATAATCTTTTATGTAAGATTGGCTCACACCTTTTTAGAATTTTGGGGTTTTTATGTTTTTAAACTTCTTCTCTTCTATTCTAGCCATAAAGTTTTTTCATATTTTCTTGGTATGTAAGGTGAACTTACACCTTTTTAGAATTTAGTTGTTTTTATGTTTTTAAAACTTCTTCTCTGCTATTCTAGCCATAAAGTTTTTTCACATTTTCTTGGTATGTAAGGTGAACTTACACCTTTTTAGAATTTAGTTGTTTTTATGTTTTTAAAACTTCTTCTCTGCTATTCTAGCCATAAAGTTTTTTCACATTTTCTTGGTATGTAAGGTGAACTTACACCTTTTTAGAATTTAGAGTTTTTATGTTTTTTAAAACTTCTTTTCTTCTATTCTAGCCATAAAGTTTTTTCATATTTTCTTGGTATGTAAGGTGAACTTACGTATTTTTTAGAATTTAGAGGTTTTTATGTTTTTTAAACTTCTTCTCTTCTATTCTAGCCATAAAGTTTTTTCATATTTTCTTGGTATGTAAGGTGAACTTACTTATTTTTTAGAATTTAGTTGATTTTATGTTTTTGAACTTCTTCTCTTCTATTCTAGCCATAAAGTTTTTTCATATTTTCTTGGTATGTAAGGTGAACTTACTTATTTTTTGAATTTAGTTGTTTTTATGTTTTTAAACTTCTTCTCTTCTATTCTAGCCATAAAGTTTTTTCATATTTTCTTGGTATGTAAGGTGAACTTACATTTTTTTAGAATTTAGAGGTTTTTATCTTCTAATTCTGTTTTATATTACTGTCACATAGACTTTTCATAAATGATTGTAATAGTTTTCATAATTATATGGTAAACATATCATATTAGTTTCATAAATATTGTATGATTCTTGTCTTGTCTTTATTCAAACGTATTTCTTATTATTATTTTTTCTTTATACCCAGGTGGATGCTTTTTATTATAGTGCATTGTTGCTCATAGTTCCTTTATAAGGTGTAGTTTCTTAATTAATTTATGTCTTAAATTCCCATTTTGGTTCTTTGTCCCTTCTTCTTCTGATTTTTCCTCAGTGGTAATTATTTTCATCTTCTTTGTGGTGGTTTTGCCGTTGTCGGTTATCATGACATCCATCCCTTTTACCCCCTCATTATGTATCCGTATAGATTCTTATCAGATCCAAACTTTTGCTCCTACACGCCGGATAGTACCTCGGTTGGTCCCGTTCTAGGCTCCTCCGCCTTTCTTCGTATCTTCGGTCACTGCTCCCTCTATGGTGGTTGAAACCTCGCTGTCTTCCATCTGTGGCCCGTATGAAGTTCACTCTTGGGCGAGGAAACCTATTATTACTAAAATTACTATTATTGGGACCCACACAATTAGCATTATTATGGTAAGGACTATTACCATAATTGGGGCTTCTCTGACTATTTACGTTATCAGGGTAGGGATTGTGGTTACCCTGATAACCATTAGAGGGTCGATTCGGGTTTTGATAATTTGGACCCGTATTATTATTATCATGGCAATTAATATTGTTCCCATTATTATCTTGTCTTATATTCCAATATGTCTCTGGTCCATATGCTGTATGACCTGAAAAATATCTGTGAGGTTCTTCATCTGGTTTATCAATTATCTGCTTCTCTGAATCCCCATAATCTGGTTCATCATCACATATCCATCCGGAAGGTATACATTTTTGTGTAATTGTATACTGGAATAGTCCTGGATGGCGCACTAATGGAACACACTCTGGTGATTCACCAGTGCCATCGTCACAGTCTGATAAGATGTTATATTTCCATCTTTCTGAAATACACTGTTTAGTTCCGCACTGGAACTGATCTAGTCCATATGTAGTATTCCGTTTACCTCTGGTCCTTCCCCAGTGATAAACTACTGTCCGTTGGTACACTATTTCTGATATTATTTTTAATCTCCTTCCGTAATTTCTGGAATTCCTGATTTCTTCATGGTCGGTTATTGGAATATTATTGACATCCATTAAACCATGGTTCATCATTTCCATTTCTTCCTTTGTTTTCATTAATTTCTTTGGAAACGTTTTCCTCTCCTCCTTTGGCTCCATTTCCATAGCTTTAGTATTTTCTGTATTCCCGTCAGTTTTCTTCTCAGGTAATATTATAACTGGATCCTCTGTTTTTTCGTTTGGTACTTCTTCCGGTTCTGGTTGGCTATCTTCCTGCGTTTTATCATTTAGTACTTCTTCTGGTTCTGGTTGGCTATCATTTTTTATTTCTTCGGTCTTCTCCTTTCTTAATTCTTCTCTTTTTAATCTGTCCTCTCTCAGTTCCTTAATCCATTCTTCCTTGAACCGTTTGTTCTCGTCTATTAATTGTTGGAACATTTCTTTTACCTTATCTATAATCTCCATTTCTTTTGGTGTAAATTCTGCCATTTTTGTTTGTCGTTATTGCCCTTCTCCTGACTGGATAACCACTGCCAAGCTTAGATTATTAAGCCCTCTAAGTTGGACGCCACTTTGTAACAGTTACGACCTTTCTGTGTGGCCGCTACCGTTCAAGCCCCGCGATGGAAGCCACTTTGTAACTTGACGAGACCTTTCGGTGGCTGTCTTCTTCCTTATAACCCCGTGTTGGCTTCGTCACTTCGTAAGAAGACCTTATATATGACTGTAATCTGATCAAATCCCACTGTTTGGGCTAGCCACTTGGTCACCAGACCGCTGTATGCCGGTCGTTACAAAAGAATAAAAATAAAATGGAAATTTCAATAATTAGAATTTCCAAACAATAAAATAATTTTGTTTATGTTTATAGAGGTATGTATACTAGATAAATCTGTTTTTTAAAGGGTTCTGTGAAAATTTTAATAACAGGTAAGTATTTATTGACCGTCGAGCACTTTTTGAAGATTTGCACCAAGTCTGGAGTTAAATAGATTAACTCCAGGTAATAATCGATTTGTGACTTTCCTTACTGGTCCAATATCTTGTTCAAAATAGAGTATATTCTTTTCATTTAATACCTTCAGCCTTATAAATACCCTTAAATTACCCTGTGAAATAAGTACAGATACAAAATAATAGAAATATAAAGATTTATTGACAATTTTAGATAAATAATCGATATTTTATCGATGGAGAGCAATTATCGACTCTGTCTCAGGAATTATCGATTGTCATACAGAACAAAATTTTATGTTATATTATATTAAAGACAGGTTCTTTGAGCGATTAAGAATTAATAGTCAGAGAAGGGTGACGAGAAAGTATAACATTAACAGTTAACACATAGAAATACAATAATTACTATTCAATAGTATTTAAATAATTCAGGTTATGATATTAGAATAAATGTTTTGTCGAACCAATGAAGACTGATGTGACGTCAGTCTCTGCGATGTAGTAGGCAGGCTTCGTTTTCAAGATGGCCGCTCCTTGGGTTGGTCTCGGCTATTGTATATGCGTCGAGTCAGAAAATTACTATAAAATTACCTTCATCAAGGTCTAAAATGTCCCCGCACTGGTGTAATAAGTCTGTTAATCTATTTAGTGTATTCTGGTGAAGTGTTCAGTGTAAACTTGCGTTAGTTAGGTTATTTTCTATTTGTGCAACTATTACGGTTAAGTTTTCAAGTTGCGGTTAGGTTTGTAGAGTAAATCAGTTGTAATATAATGTTTTACCGTTTACTGTCACTGGTTTAGTGAAGTTAAAGGTTTGTTTTCACTATTGTCGTGAATGTTTTTATATTATTGGCTTCAAAAAGTGTCTAATTTGTCTAACTCTCGTTCACTGATTTCAATGGCTATTCGTTAGCTTCATGTTCGACTCGGTTTAAAGAACGTTTTTGTCACACACCTATTCAGCTTGATATTCAACAAAAGACTAATTAACTTGGTCATAAATCTTGCCCAGTTAATCCTTGAAAAAGTATTGTTAACATTTTTCGATTTCATACACATTAGAAAATATTACATTATATATGGAATTTTTCTATTTTATTCCTTACTTTTATGAATTATTAATCTTATTATTAGTTTAATCATCTTATTCCCTTTAAATTGATGTATTATAGTCCATATCTGTAGACATTTTGTGGAAATTAACAAATTTTGTTCACACTTTGGAAATATAGGCTCAAAATTGGATTTCCGTTTTTATATAAAATTCCTTCCATTTTAAATATTATTAATACTATTATAATAAATTTTAATTAGTCATATTTCTCTTCCTTTCCTTAAATACATATAAATTACACCTTTGAACTGGTTTTTTGTGTTAATTTGTAGATTTGATATTGCTCTCTAAAATTAATTAATTTATATATTTTGACAATTTACAAAATGTTAAGGTATATTTCCTTATTGTCATTTTAATTCATAGGATCATTCCTAGTAGTAGTTAATTGTGTTATCTTATATAAATCTGGGTAGTTTACAGGATTTATTAGTGAATTATACTATTTTATATTGGTTCTCTGATTTCACCAAATGGCCTAGATTTTAGAATTTTATATTTCTTTCTTTCTCAATAAATTAAACTTGATTCCTCCTCTGACTTTACATAACTACAATTATATGAAAATAACATGATCTATAACTTATTGTTTTGTGTAGTAGTTAATTAACACTACAGTTATTAAAATAATTAATTATGAACATTGTTTATTAATCTGCACAATTTAACATATTGCAGATACAGCTTAGACATATCTCTTTTGACTATTTTTAATCTAACATAGCATACCTTTTAGTACATTATTACTGGTATGTAGGTTATTATTTATCAAACATAATTCTTTTTTAAAACACATAACATAAATCTTATTTTCTAATAAACCTTACAAATACATTTATTTAATACATTGATTTTAGGACTATGAAATAATAGTCTATTTAAACATGTTACACTTATTCATACTATATTAGTACCAGTCCTTTTTGGTTTAAATCATTATTATTGTGATTCCCCACATCAGCAAACATTAATTCCCATACTCTATTTATTATCATCCTTTTTTACAAAGGTCTTTTAAATAAGGATTTACATAAAAATAATAAAATACTGGAAACCTTCCATTTTATTATTTTATCATGCTGGTTATTATTAGACTTTAAAGTTGTGATATAGCATACTACTAAGTTATAGTATCACCAACTTTAAGTTTATTGCATTTTTTTAAAAAACACTTATACAAATTCACTTTCACTGTTGGTTCTGATATTCTGAGTCTTATTATCTCAGACCAGACCTTTAGTCATCATGGACCGTTAAGACTAGTTTATTTTCTTTATTACACAATAGCTTTAGCCGGTGCACTTCTTATAACGCTATACAACACTTTAGTTTTCTCAATAATTACATTTTTATAAGATTTTGGGGATGTTATACTTTCTTTGGCATAGTTTTTGTGGGTTTGGGATTGATAGTAGTTTATATAATAATAGGTTTTACTACGGTGTTTCTTTCATACTATGTCTTCCTCTCCTCCTGTCTTCCTTCTTGTCCTTCTTCATATCTTCCTTCTGGTATTCATTCTTGTCCCTCTTCTAGTTTTCATTCTTGTCCCTCGTCTAGTCTTCACTCTTCTGTTCTTCTTTCCTCATTTTTGGGAACCAAGGTACTTGGTGTTATCAGTCTGAGGTTTAGTTTGGAGTATTGAATTTCTTCACTGAACTGACTTTATTCTTCTATTTGTTTTTAGAGTATTTTGTATTCACCACTCTTTGATTGAGTCTCTTTTTCCGGGATATTGTCTTATGTAACTGGTTTACTGCTCTGAGCTTCCTGGGTAACGTACTGGTATTATTTATGAGTTAATGTGTTGCTTCAATACTTTCTTTGGTTTCTTTTAACAGTGGTTTTTATATATTATGTAGTGAGGATTTTTATCTTATTGTGTTTCATTCCTCTGATTTAATTAAATGTCATTTAATATTATTACAACATTTTTTGATGTAATTAAATTTTATCATTTCATATGATTTACAATGTAGTGGATTTTCTGTCACGCTACAGAATGCCCTTCTCCAGAAGTAATTTTTTCAGACTATACTTGCTTTGTCTGAAACAATTGCTTATGATAATTATTCAAAGTTTGTTATTATTTTGGACTTCCTTCCATTTTAAAATTCTCTTATTTATATCTGAGTTTATATCATTCTCACTTGATCTTCCTTGATAGTAATAGTCTTCTGAGTTTCATATTTATTATTTCATTTTTATATTTCTTCTTAGTATTTTCTCCTTGGGATATTTTCTCCCTATCGTTCCCTACTTTGTGAGCTGGTTCAGTTCAGAGAGGCACTGTACGCTACTTTCCTCTGCTGTCCAATACTTCACACATATTTGAGTACAGAGGCAAATCATCTCTGCTCAAAAAATATATTAATCCTGCTGGAATTATCATCAGACAGATTAAAAAAATTATTCAGAATAGTACACATTTGTTACTATTTAAAAAATATCTTTGGGATACTTCACTTATTACTTATTATATTTCTCAGAGATTTTAATATTTCTATCTCAGTTGTTCATCTGACTTATTATCTGGATGTTTCTTTCATTTGATATTATGGTAGGAAGCTCTTCTATTATTACCTTTTTATACTTTTATTATCATATAAATCTTTTGGTTATAAATTCTTTATTACTTTCTGGTTTTTTCATTATAATCTGCATTATTTGTAGTAGCATATCTTTGTGACATTTTTAGACTGTTTCTTGGTTCTTAAAATTTCCACTTGTTCTATTTTCTAGAATTTGTTATAACTGTCATTATCATAATTGTCATTTAATTTATAAATCATTTTATATTAATTCATTTAATTACATACATTTTTGACATTATTTTCACATTATTCCGGTCATTGCGATTATACTTGCAAGTGCTGGTTTTTTTATTATTTATTTCATTATGAGGTCATATTTTCTCCTCATACCACTTAAAGTTTCATTCTTTCATAATTCCAAAGAAGTTTTTGTACTTTATTTTATTCACTCACTTAAATCGTATTAAAGAATTTTTTCTTTTTTATTTCCTTCAACAACATTTTACGGAAAGGTTTTTACTCTTCATATTGAACTTAGACATGATTAAACTGTCTAGAATTATTTGTTTTTTGACCTTAGATGGTTTTATTTCTAAATTCTCTTCTTCTTTATTATTATATTATAGCCATAAAGTTTTTCTTAGATAATCGGTATGTAAGGTGATCTCATTTATGTTTAAAATTTTGTTGACTTATTTCAAACTCTTCTTATATTATTCTTCTTTTCAAATAATTTCTTTCAAATAATCTTTTATGTAAGATTGGCTCACACCTTTTTAGAATTTAGTTGTTTTTATGTTTTTAAAACTTCTCTGCTATTCTAGCCATAAAGTTTTTTCACATTTTCTTGGTATGTAAGGTGAACTTACACCTTTTTAGAATTTAGAGTTTTTATGTTTTTTAAAACTTCTTTTCTTCTATTCTAGCCATAAAGTTTTTTCATATTTTCTTGGTATGTAAGGTGAACTTACGTATTTTTTAGAATTTAGAGGTTTTTATGTTTTTTAAACTTCTTCTCTTCTATTCTAGCCATAAAGTTTTTTCATATTTTCTTGGTATGTAAGGTGAACTTACTTATTTTTTAGAATTTAGTTGATTTTATGTTTTTGAACTTCTTCTCTTCTATTCTAGCCATAAAGTTTTTTCATATTTTCTTGGTATGTAAGGTGAACTTACTTATTTTTTGAATTTAGTTGTTTTTATGTTTTTAAACTTCTTCTCTTCTATTCTAGCCATAAAGTTTTTTCATATTTTCTTGGTATGTAAGGTGAACTTACATTTTTTTAGAATTTAGAGGTTTTTATCTTCTAATTCTGTTTTATATTACTGTCACATAGACTTTTCATAAATGATTGTAATAGTTTTCATAATTATATGGTAAACATATCATATTAGTTTCATAAATATTGTATGATTCTTTTCTTGTCTTTATTCAAACGTATTTCTTATTATTATTTTTTCTTTATACCCAGGTGGATGCTTTTTATTATAGTGCATTGTTGCTCATAGTTCCTTTATAAGGTGTAGTTTCTTAATTAATTTATGTCTTAAATTCCCATTTTGGTTCTTTGTCCCTTCTTCTTCTCATTTTTCCTCAGTGGTAATTATTTTCATCTTCTTTGTGGTGGTTTTGCCGTTGTCGGTTATCATGACATCCATCCCTTTTACCCCCTCATTATGTATCCGTATAGATTCTTATCAGATCCAAACTTTTGCTCCTACACGCCGGATAGTACCTCGGTTGGTCCCGTTCTAGGCTCCTCCGCCTTTCTTCGTATCTTCGGTCACTGCTCCCTCTATGGTGGTTGAAACCTCGCTGTCTTCCATCTGTGGCCCGTATGAAGTTCACTCTTGGGCGAGGAAACCTATTATTACTAAAATTACTATTATTGGGACCCACACAATTAGCATTATTATGGTAAGGACTATTACCATAATTGGGGCTTCTCTGACTATTTACGTTATCAGGGTAGGGATTGTGGTTACCCTGATAACCATTAGAGGGTCGATTCGGGTTTTGATAATTTGGACCCGTATTATTATTATCATGGCAATTAATATTGTTCCCATTATTATCTTGTCTTATATTCCAATATGTCTCTGGTCCATATGCTGTATGACCTGAAAAATATCTGTGAGGTTCTTCATCTGGTTTATCAATTATCTGCTTCTCTGAATCCCCATAATCTGGTTCATCATCACATATCCATCCGGAAGGTATACATTTTTGTGTAATTGTATACTGGAATAGTCCTGGATGGCGCACTAATGGAACACACTCTGGCGATTCACCAGTGCCATCGTCACAGTCTGATAAGATGTTATATTTCCATCTTTCTGAAATACACTGTTTAGTTCCGCACTGGAACTGATCTAGTCCATATGTAGTATTCCGTTTACCTCTGGTCCTTCCCCAGTGATAAACTACTGTCCGTTGGTACACTATTTCTGATATTATTTTTAATCTCCTTCCGTAATTTCTGGAATTCCTGATTTCTTCATGGTCGGTTATTGGAATATTATTGACATCCATTAAACCATGGTTCATCATTTCCATTTCTTCCTTTGTTTTCATTAATTTCTTTGGAAACGTTTTCCTCTCCTCCTTTGGCTCCATTTCCATAGCTTTAGTATTTTCTGTATTCCCGTCAGTTTTCTTCTCAGGTAATATTATAACTGGATCCTCTGTTTTTTTGTTTGGTACTTCTTCCGGTTCTGGTTGGCTATCTTCCTGCGTTTTATCATTTAGTACTTCTTCTGGTTCTGGTTGGCTATCGTTTTTTATTTCTTCGGTCTTCTCCTTTCTTAATTCTTCTCTTTTTAATCTGTCCTCTCTCAGTTCCTTAATCCATTCTTCCTTGAACCGTTTGTTCTCGTCTATTAATTGTTGGAACATTTCTTTTACCTTATCTATAATCTCCATTTCTTTTGGTGTAAATTCTGCCATTTTTGTTTGTCGTTATTGCCCTTCTCCTGACTGGATAACCGCTGCCAAGCTTAGATTATTAAGCCCTCTAAGTTGGACGCCACTTTGTAACAGTTACGACCTTTCTGTGTGGCCGCTACCGTTCAAGCCCCGCGATGGAAGCCACTTTGTAACTTGACGAGACCTTTCGGTGGCTGTCTTCTTCCTTATAACCCCGTGTTGGCTTCGTCACTTCGTAAGAAGACCTTATATATGACTGTAATCTGATCAAATCCCACTGTTTGGGCTAGCCACTTGGTCACCAGACCGCTGTATGCCGGTCGTTACAAAAGAATAAAAATAAAATGGAAATTTCAATAATTAGAATTTCCAAACAATAAAATAATTTTGTTTATGTTTATAGAGGTATGTATACTAGATAAATCTGTTTTTTAAAGGGTTCTGTGAAAATTTTAATAACAGGTAAGTATTTATTGACCGTCGAGCACTTTTTGAAGATTTGCACCAAGTCTGGAGTAGATTAACTCCAGGTAATAATCGATTGGTGACTTTCCTTACTGGTCCAATATCTTGTTCAAAATAGAGTATATTCTTTTCATTTAATACCTTCAGCCTTATAAATACCCTTAAATTACCCTGTGAAATAAGTACAGATACAAAATAATAGAAATATAAAGATTTATTGACAATTTTAGATAAATAATCGATATTTTATCGATGGAGAGCAATTATCGACTCTGTCTCAGGAATTATCGATTGTCATACAGAACAAAATTTTATGTTATATTATATTAAAGACAGGTTCTTTGAGCGATTAAGAATTAATAGTCAGAGAAGGGTGACGAGAAAGTATAACATTAACAGTTAACACATAGAAATACAATAATTACTATTCAATAGTATTTAAATAATTCAGGTTATGATATTAGAATAAATGTTTTGTCGAACCAATGAAGACTGATGTGACGTCAGTCTCTGCGATGTAGTAGGCAGGCTTCGTTTTCAAGATGGCCGCTCCTTGGGTTGGTCTCGGCTATTGTATATGCGTCGAGTCAGAAAATTACTATAAAATTACCTTCATCAAGGTCTAAAATGTCCCCGCACTGGTGTAATAAGTCTGTTAATCTATTTAGTGTATTCTGGTGAAGTGTTCAGTGTAAACTTGCGTTAGTTAGGTTATTTTCTATTTGTGCAACTATTACGGTTAAGTTTTCAAGTTGCGGTTAGGTTTGTAGAGTAAATCAGTTGTAATATAATGTTTTACCGTTTACTGTCACTGGTTTAGTGAAGTTAAAGGTTTGTTTTCACTATTGTCGTGAATGTTTTTATATTATTGGCTTCAAAAAGTGTCTAATTTGTCTAACTCTCGTTCACTGATTTCAATGGCTATTCGTTAGCTTCATGTTCGACTCGGTTTAAAGAACGTTTTTGTCACACACCTATTCAGCTTGATATTCAACAAAAGACTAATTAACTTGGTCATAAATCTTGCCCAGTTAATCCTTGAAAAAGTATTGTTAACATTTTTCGATTTCATACACATTAGAAAATATTACATTATATATGGAATTTTTCTATTTTATTCCTTACTTTTATGAATTATTAATCTTATTATTAGTTTAATCATCTTATTCCCTTTAAATTGATGTATTATAGTCCATATCTGTAGACATTTTGTGGAAATTAACAAATTTTGTTCACACTTTGGAAATATAGGCTCAAAATTGGATTTCCGTTTTTATATAAAATTCCTTCCATTTTAAATATTATTAATACTATTATAATAAATTTTAATTAGTCATATTTCTCTTCCTTTCCTTAAATACATATAAATTACACCTTTGAACTGGTTTTTTGTGTTAATTTGTAGATTTGATATTGCTCTCTAAAATTAATTAATTTATATATTTTGACAATTTACAAAATGTTAAGGTATATTTCCTTATTGTCATTTTAATTCATAGGATCATTCCTAGTAGTAGTTAATTGTGTTATCTTATATAAATCTGGGTAGTTTACAGGATTTATTAGTGAATTATACTATTTTATATTGGTTCTCTGATTTCACCAAATGGCCTAGATTTTAGAATTTTATATTTCTTTCTTTCTCAATAAATTAAACTTGATTCCTCCTCTGACTTTACATAACTACAATTATATGAAAATAACATGATCTATAACTTATTGTTTTGTGTAGTAGTTAATTAACACTACAGTTATTAAAATAATTAATTATGAACATTGTTTATTAATCTGCACAATTTAACATATTGCAGATACAGCTTAGACATATCTCTTTTGACTATTTTTAATCTAACATAGCATACCTTTTAGTACATTATTACTGGTATGTAGGTTATTATTTATCAAACATAATTCTTTTTTAAAACACATAACATAAATCTTATTTTCTAATAAACCTTACAAATACATTTATTTAATACATTGATTTTAGGACTATGAAATAATAGTCTATTTAAACATGTTACACTTATTCATACTATATTAGTACCAGTCCTTTTTGGTTTAAATCATTATTATTGTGATTCCCCACATCAGCAAACATTAATTCCCATACTCTACTTATTATCATCCTTTTTTACAAAGGTCTTTTAAATAAGGATTTACATAAAAATAATAAAATACTGGAAACCTTCCATTTTATTATTTTATCATGCTGGTTATTATTAGACTTTAAAGTTGTGATATAGCATACTACTAAGTTATAGTATCACCAACTTTAAGTTTATTGCATTTTTTTAAAAAACACTTATACAAATTCACTTTCACTGTTGGTTCTGATATTCTGAGTCTTATTATCTCAGACCAGACCTTTAGTCATCATGGACCGTTAAGACTAGTTTATTTTCTTTATTACACAATAGCTTTAGCCGGTGCACTTCTTATAACGCTATACAACACTTTAGTTTTCTCAATAATTACATTTTTATAAGATTTTGGGGATGTTATACTTTCTTTGGCATAGTTTTTGTGGGTTTGGGATTGATAGTAGTTTATATAATAATAGGTTTTACTACGGTGTTTCTTTCATACTATGTCTTCCTCTCCTCCTGTCTTCCTTCTTGTCCTTCTTCATATCTTCCTTCTGGTATTCATTCTTGTCCCTCTTCTAGTTTTCATTCTTGTCCCTCGTCTAGTCTTCACTCTTCTGTTCTTCTTTCCTCATTTTTGGGAACCAAGGTACTTGGTGTTATCAGTCTGAGGTTTAGTTTGGAGTATTGAATTTCTTCACTGAACTGACTTTATTCTTCTATTTGTTTTTAGAGTATTTTGTATTCACCACTCTTTGATTGAGTCTCTTTTTCCGGGATATTGTCTTATGTAACTGGTTTACTGCTCTGAGCTTCCTGGGTAACGTACTGGTATTATTTATGAGTTAATGTGTTGCTTCAATACTTTCTTTGGTTTCTTTTAACAGTGGTTTTTATATATTATGTAGTGAGGATTTTTATCTTATTGTGTTTCATTCCTCTGATTTAATTAAATGTCATTTAATATTATTACAACATTTTTTGATGTAATTAAATTTTATCATTTCATATGATTTACAATGTAGTGGATTTTCTGTCACGCTACAGAATGCCCTTCTCCAGAAGTAATTTTTTCAGACTATACTTGCTTTGTCTGAAACAATTGCTTATGATAATTATTCAAAGTTTGTTATTATTTTGGACTTCCTTCCATTTTAAAATTCTCTTATTTATATCTGAGTTTATATCATTCTCACTTGATCTTCCTTGATAGTAATAGTCTTCTGAGTTTCATATTTATTATTTCATTTTTATATTTCTTCTTAGTATTTTCTCCTTGGGATATTTTCTCCCTATCGTTCCCTACTTTGTGAGCTGGTTCAGTTCAGAGAGGCACTGTACGCTACTTTCCTCTGCTGTCCAATACTTCACACATATTTGAGTACAGAGGCAAATCATCTCTGCTCAAAAAATATATTAATCCTGCTGGAATTATCATCAGACAGATTAAAAAAATTATTCAGAATAGTACACATTTGTTACTATTTAAAAAATATCTTTGGGATACTTCACTTATTACTTATTATATTTCTCAGAGATTTTAATATTTCTATCTCAGTTGTTCATCTGACTTATTATCTGGATGTTTCTTTCATTTGATATTATGGTAGGAAGCTCTTCTATTATTACCTTTTTATACTTTTATTATCATATAAATCTTTTGGTTATAAATTCTTTATTACTTTCTGGTTTTTTCATTATAATCTGCATTATTTGTAGTAGCATATCTTTGTGACATTTTTAGACTGTTTCTTGGTTCTTAAAATTTCCACTTGTTCTATTTTCTAGAATTTGTTATAACTGTCATTATCATAATTGTCATTTAATTTATAAATCATTTAATTACATACATTTTTGACATTATTTTCACATTATTCCGGTCATTGCGATTATACTTGCAAGTGCTGGTTTTTTTATTATTTATTTCATTATGAGGTCATATTTTCTCCTCATACCACTTAAAGTTTCATTCTTTCATAATTCCAAAGAAGTTTTTGTACTTTATTTTATTCACTCACTTAAATCGTATTAAAGAATTTTTTCTTTTTTATTTCCTTCAACAACATTTTACGGAAAGGTTTTTACTCTTCATATTGAACTTAGACATGATTAAACTGTCTAGAATTATTTGTTTTTTGACCTTAGATGGTTTTATTTCTAAATTCTCTTCTTCTTTATTATTATATTATAGCCATAAAGTTTTTCTTAGATAATCGGTATGTAAGGTGATCTCATTTATGTTTAAAATTTTGTTGACTTATTTCAAACTCTTCTTATATTATTCTTCTTTTCAAATAATTTCTTTCAAATAATCTTTTATGTAAGATTGGCTCACACCTTTTTAGAATTTAGTTGTTTTTATGTTTTTAAAACTTCTCTGCTATTCTAGCCATAAAGTTTTTTCACATTTTCTTGGTATGTAAGGTGAACTTACACCTTTTTAGAATTTAGAGTTTTTATGTTTTTTAAAACTTCTTTTCTTCTATTCTAGCCATAAAGTTTTTTCATATTTTCTTGGTATGTAAGGTGAACTTACGTATTTTTTAGAATTTAGAGGTTTTTATGTTTTTTAAACTTCTTCTCTTCTATTCTAGCCATAAAGTTTTTTCATATTTTCTTGGTATGTAAGGTGAACTTACTTATTTTTTAGAATTTAGTTGATTTTATGTTTTTGAACTTCTTCTCTTCTATTCTAGCCATAAAGTTTTTTCATATTTTCTTGGTATGTAAGGTGAACTTACTTATTTTTTGAATTTAGTTGTTTTTATGTTTTTAAACTTCTTCTCTTCTATTCTAGCCATAAAGTTTTTTCATATTTTCTTGGTATGTAAGGTGAACTTACATTTTTTTAGAATTTAGAGGTTTTTATCTTCTAATTCTGTTTTATATTACTGTCACATAGACTTTTCATAAATGATTGTAATAGTTTTCATAATTATATGGTAAACATATCATATTAGTTTCATAAATATTGTATGATTCTTTTCTTGTCTTTATTCAAACGTATTTCTTATTATTATTTTTTCTTTATACCCAGGTGGATGCTTTTTATTATAGTGCATTGTTGCTCATAGTTCCTTTATAAGGTGTAGTTTCTTAATTAATTTATGTCTTAAATTCCCATTTTGGTTCTTTGTCCCTTCTTCTTCTCATTTTTCCTCAGTGGTAATTATTTTCATCTTCTTTGTGGTGGTTTTGCCGTTGTCGGTTATCATGACATCCATCCCTTTTACCCCCTCATTATGTATCCGTATAGATTCTTATCAGATCCAAACTTTTGCTCCTACACGCCGGATAGTACCTCGGTTGGTCCCGTTCTAGGCTCCTCCGCCTTTCTTCGTATCTTCGGTCACTGCTCCCTCTATGGTGGTTGAAACCTCGCTGTCTTCCATCTGTGGCCCGTATGAAGTTCACTCTTGGGCGAGGAAACCTATTATTACTAAAATTACTATTATTGGGACCCACACAATTAGCATTATTATGGTAAGGACTATTACCATAATTGGGGCTTCTCTGACTATTTACGTTATCAGGGTAGGGATTGTGGTTACCCTGATAACCATTAGAGGGTCGATTCGGGTTTTGATAATTTGGACCCGTATTATTATTATCATGGCAATTAATATTGTTCCCATTATTATCTTGTCTTATATTCCAATATGTCTCTGGTCCATATGCTGTATGACCTGAAAAATATCTGTGAGGTTCTTCATCTGGTTTATCAATTATCTGCTTCTCTGAATCCCCATAATCTGGTTCATCATCACATATCCATCCGGAAGGTATACATTTTTGTGTAATTGTATACTGGAATAGTCCTGGATGGCGCACTAATGGAACACACTCTGGTGATTCACCAGTGCCATCGTCACAGTCTGATAAGATGTTATATTTCCATCTTTCTGAAATACACTGTTTAGTTCCGCACTGGAACTGATCTAGTCCATATGTAGTATTCCGTTTACCTCTGGTCCTTCCCCAGTGATAAACTACTGTCCGTTGGTACACTATTTCTGATATTATTTTTAATCTCCTTCCGTAATTTCTGGAATTCCTGATTTCTTCATGGTCGGTTATTGGAATATTATTGACATCCATTAAACCATGGTTCATCATTTCCATTTCTTCCTTTGTTTTCATTAATTTCTTTGGAAACGTTTTCCTCTCCTCCTTTGGCTCCATTTCCATAGCTTTAGTATTTTCTGTATTCCCGTCAGTTTTCTTCTCAGGTAATATTATAACTGGATCCTCTGTTTTTTTGTTTGGTACTTCTTCCGGTTCTGGTTGGCTATCTTCCTGCGTTTTATCATTTAGTACTTCTTCTGGTTCTGGTTGGCTATCGTTTTTTATTTCTTCGGTCTTCTCCTTTCTTAATTCTTCTCTTTTTAATCTGTCCTCTCTCAGTTCCTTAATCCATTCTTCCTTGAACCGTTTGTTCTCGTCTATTAATTGTTGGAACATTTCTTTTACCTTATCTATAATCTCCATTTCTTTTGGTGTAAATTCTGCCATTTTTGTTTGTCGTTATTGCCCTTCTCCTGACTGGATAACCGCTGCCAAGCTTAGATTATTAAGCCCTCTAAGTTGGACGCCACTTTGTAACAGTTACGACCTTTCTGTGTGGCCGCTACCGTTCAAGCCCCGCGATGGAAGCCACTTTGTAACTTGACGAGACCTTTCGGTGGCTGTCTTCTTCCTTATAACCCCGTGTTGGCTTCGTCACTTCGTAAGAAGACCTTATATATGACTGTAATCTGATCAAATCCCACTGTTTGGGCTAGCCACTTGGTCACCAGACCGCTGTATGCCGGTCGTTACAAAAGAATAAAAATAAAATGGAAATTTCAATAATTAGAATTTCCAAACAATAAAATAATTTTGTTTATGTTTATAGAGGTATGTATACTAGATAAATATGTTTTTTAAAGGGTTCTGTGAAAATTTTAATAACAGGTAAGTATTTATTGACCGTCGAGCACTTTTTGAAGATTTGCACCAAGTCTGGAGTAGATTAACTCCAGGTAATAATCGATTGGTGACTTTCCTTACTGGTCCAATATCTTGTTCAAAATAGAGTATATTCTTTTCATTTAATACCTTCAGCCTTATAAATACCCTTAAATTACCCTGTGAAATAAGTACAGATACAAAATAATAGAAATATAAAGATTTATTGGCAATTTTAGATAAATAATCGATATTTTATCGATGGAGAGCAATTATCGACTCTGTCTCAGGAATTATCGATTGTCATACAGAACAAAATTTTATGTTATATTATATTAAAGACAGGTTCTTTGAGCGATTAAGAATTAATAGTCAGAGAAGGGTGACGAGAAAGTATAACATTAACAGTTAACACATAGAAATACAATAATTACTATTCAATAGTATTTAAATAATTCAGGTTATGATATTAGAATAAATGTTTTGTCGAACCAATGAAGACTGATGTGACGTCAGTCTCTGCGATGTAGTAGGCAGGCTTCGTTTTCAAGATGGCCGCTCCTTGGGTTGGTCTCGGCTATTGTATATGCGTCGAGTCAGAAAATTACTATAAAATTACCTTCATCAAGGTCTAAAATGTCCCCGCACTGGTGTAATAAGTCTGTTAATCTATTTAGTGTATTCTGGTGAAGTGTTCAGTGTAAACTTGCGTTAGTTAGGTTATTTTCTATTTGTGCAACTATTACGGTTAAGTTTTCAAGTTGCGGTTAGGTTTGTAGAGTAAATCAGTTGTAATATAATGTTTTACCGTTTACTGTCACTGGTTTAGTGAAGTTAAAGGTTTGTTTTCACTATTGTCGTGAATGTTTTTATATTATTGGCTTCAAAAAGTGTCTAATTTGTCTAACTCTCGTTCACTGATTTCAATGGCTATTCGTTAGCTTCATGTTCGACTCGGTTTAAAGAACGTTTTTGTCACACACCTATTCAGCTTGATATTCAACAAAAGACTAATTAACTTGGTCATAAATCTTGCCCAGTTAATCCTTGAAAAAGTATTGTTAACATTTTTCGATTTCATACACATTAGAAAATATTACATTATATATGGAATTTTTCTATTTTATTCCTTACTTTTATGAATTATTAATCTTATTATTAGTTTAATCATCTTATTCCCTTTAAATTGATGTATTATAGTCCATATCTGTAGACATTTTGTGGAAATTAACAAATTTTGTTCACACTTTGGAAATATAGGCTCAAAATTGGATTTCCGTTTTTATATAAAATTCCTTCCATTTTAAATATTATTAATACTATTATAATAAATTTTAATTAGTCATATTTCTCTTCCTTTCCTTAAATACATATAAATTACACCTTTGAACTGGTTTTTTGTGTTAATTTGTAGATTTGATATTGCTCTCTAAAATTAATTAATTTATATATTTTGACAATTTACAAAATGTTAAGGTATATTTCCTTATTGTCATTTTAATTCATAGGATCATTCCTAGTAGTAGTTAATTGTGTTATCTTATATAAATCTGGGTAGTTTACAGGATTTATTAGTGAATTATACTATTTTATATTGGTTCTCTGATTTCACCAAATGGCCTAGATTTTAGAATTTTATATTTCTTTCTTTCTCAATAAATTAAACTTGATTCCTCCTCTGACTTTACATAACTACAATTATATGAAAATAACATGATCTATAACTTATTGTTTTGTGTAGTAGTTAATTAACACTACAGTTATTAAAATAATTAATTATGAACATTGTTTATTAATCTGCACAATTTAACATATTGCAGATACAGCTTAGACATATCTCTTTTGACTATTTTTAATCTAACATAGCATACCTTTTAGTACATTATTACTGGTATGTAGGTTATTATTTATCAAACATAATTCTTTTTTAAAACACATAACATAAATCTTATTTTCTAATAAACCTTACAAATACATTTATTTAATACATTGATTTTAGGACTATGAAATAATAGTCTATTTAAACATGTTACACTTATTCATACTATATTAGTACCAGTCCTTTTTGGTTTAAATCATTATTATTGTGATTCCCCACATCAGCAAACATTAATTCCCATACTCTACTTATTATCATCCTTTTTTACAAAGGTCTTTTAAATAAGGATTTACATAAAAATAATAAAATACTGGAAACCTTCCATTTTATTATTTTATCATGCTGGTTATTATTAGACTTTAAAGTTGTGATATAGCATACTACTAAGTTATAGTATCACCAACTTTAAGTTTATTGCATTTTTTTAAAAAACACTTATACAAATTCACTTTCACTGTTGGTTCTGATATTCTGAGTCTTATTATCTCAGACCAGACCTTTAGTCATCATGGACCGTTAAGACTAGTTTATTTTCTTTATTACACAATAGCTTTAGCCGGTGCACTTCTTATAACGCTATACAACACTTTAGTTTTCTCAATAATTACATTTTTATAAGATTTTGGGGATGTTATACTTTCTTTGGCATAGTTTTTGTGGGTTTGGGATTGATAGTAGTTTATATAATAATAGGTTTTACTACGGTGTTTCTTTCATACTATGTCTTCCTCTCCTCCTGTCTTCCTTCTTGTCCTTCTTCATATCTTCCTTCTGGTATTCATTCTTGTCCCTCTTCTAGTTTTCATTCTTGTCCCTCGTCTAGTCTTCACTCTTCTGTTCTTCTTTCCTCATTTTTGGGAACCAAGGTACTTGGTGTTATCAGTCTGAGGTTTAGTTTGGAGTATTGAATTTCTTCACTGAACTGACTTTATTCTTCTATTTGTTTTTAGAGTATTTTGTATTCACCACTCTTTGATTGAGTCTCTTTTTCCGGGATATTGTCTTATGTAACTGGTTTACTGCTCTGAGCTTCCTGGGTAACGTACTGGTATTATTTATGAGTTAATGTGTTGCTTCAATACTTTCTTTGGTTTCTTTTAACAGTGGTTTTTATATATTATGTAGTGAGGATTTTTATCTTATTGTGTTTCATTCCTCTGATTTAATTAAATGTCATTTAATATTATTACAACATTTTTTGATGTAATTAAATTTTATCATTTCATATGATTTACAATGTAGTGGATTTTCTGTCACGCTACAGAATGCCCTTCTCCAGAAGTAATTTTTTCAGACTATACTTGCTTTGTCTGAAACAATTGCTTATGATAATTATTCAAAGTTTGTTATTATTTTGGACTTCCTTCCATTTTAAAATTCTCTTATTTATATCTGAGTTTATATCATTCTCACTTGATCTTCCTTGATAGTAATAGTCTTCTGAGTTTCATATTTATTATTTCATTTTTATATTTCTTCTTAGTATTTTCTCCTTGGGATATTTTCTCCCTATCGTTCCCTACTTTGTGAGCTGGTTCAGTTCAGAGAGGCACTGTACGCTACTTTCCTCTGCTGTCCAATACTTCACACATATTTGAGTACAGAGGCAAATCATCTCTGCTCAAAAAATATATTAATCCTGCTGGAATTATCATCAGACAGATTAAAAAAATTATTCAGAATAGTACACATTTGTTACTATTTAAAAAATATCTTTGGGATACTTTACTTATTACTTATTATATTTCTCAGAGATTTTAATATTTCTATCTCAGTTGTTCATCTGACTTATTATCTGGATGTTTCTTTCATTTGATATTATGGTAGGAAGCTCTTCTATTATTACCTTTTTATACTTTTATTATCATATAAATCTTTTGGTTATAAATTCTTTATTACTTTCTGGTTTTTTCATTATAATCTGCATTATTTGTAGTAGCATATCTTTGTGACATTTTTAGACTGTTTCTTGGTTCTTAAAATTTCCACTTGTTCTATTTTCTAGAATTTGTTATAACTGTCATTATCATAATTGTCATTTAATTTATAAATCATTTTATATTAATTCATTTAATTACATACATTTTTGACATTATTTTCACATTATTCCGGTCATTGCGATTATACTTGCAAGTGCTGGTTTTTTTATTATTTATTTCATTATGAGGTCATATTTTCTCCTCATACCACTTAAAGTTTCATTCTTTCATAATTCCAAAGAAGTTTTTGTACTTTATTTTATTCACTCACTTAAATCGTATTAAAGAATTTTTTCTTTTTTATTTCCTTCAACAACATTTTACGGAAAGGTTTTTACTCTTCATATTGAACTTAGACATGATTAAACTGTCTAGAATTATTTGTTTTTTGACCTTAGATGGTTTTATTTCTAAATTCTCTTCTTCTTTATTATTATATTATAGCCATAAAGTTTTTCTTAGATAATCGGTATGTAAGGTGATCTCATTTATGTTTAAAATTTTGTTGACTTATTTCAAACTCTTCTTATATTATTCTTCTTTTCAAATAATTTCTTTCAAATAATCTTTTATGTAAGATTGGCTCACACCTTTTTAGAATTTAGTTGTTTTTATGTTTTTAAAACTTCTCTGCTATTCTAGCCATAAAGTTTTTTCACATTTTCTTGGTATGTAAGGTGAACTTACACCTTTTTAGAATTTAGAGTTTTTATGTTTTTTAATTAACTTCTTTTCTTCTATTCTAACCATAAAGTTTTTTCATATTTTCTTGGTATGTAAGGTGAACTTACGTATTTTTTAGAATTTAGAGGTTTTTATGTTTTTTAAACTTCTTCTCTTCTATTCTAGCCATAAAGTTTTTTCATATTTTCTTGGTATGTAAGGTGAACTTACTTATTTTTTAGAATTTAGTTGATTTTATGTTTTTGAACTTCTTCTCTTCTATTCTAGCCATAAAGTTTTTTCATATTTTCTTGGTATGTAAGGTGAACTTACTTATTTTTTGAATTTAGTTGTTTTTATGTTTTTAAGTTTTTTCATGTGTTCCCTCAACTCACCACCGTCTCCACCTCTTGCCCATCCTATTTACCTGGCAATCACTCCCTGAAAACCCACTGCTACCTGCCATAACGCCTGTCATTGCGGACTCCTTACACACCACCCCCTTTACAAAATTACCCATCAACTATTTACTCTTCCAATACATCACTTTCAACTACTACAAAATATCTCCACTTATTTATTAACTCAATATATCAAGCAATACTATACAAATTATCCCCATAGCTACTGTGCCACTATTACATCTCAAATTCTACATTACTTTTTTTCGACAATAATATTATTCTATTCAACTCCACTTCTAAACTTAATTGGGACTGATCTAAATGTCCTAACGAAATAATAATCACCCAAATTCTACCTTTTACAAACCTTTAAAATTCTTAACTATCTCCATTCATTTTATCATCATTTAAATTAAAATCTTTAACCACCTTGAAATCATTATTCGAACATTTGATTACATTGGAAATTTGCAAATTATTTATAAGTGACATATTACACATCTAACTCCAGCCATCAGCTGATGTTCTAGGTCGGGTGAATGACCTTTGTTCAAAAAGGCTACACAAAATTATATAACGAAAAATACATAACACATACTTATAATTCTTACACTCTAACATAACAAGATTAATGACCCACTAAAACATGATAACCAAAATATAATAAACATCTACTGTATCCATTTTCTCAAATCAAAACAACATTATTTAATCAGCTCAGTAGCGAGTCGCCATTCTTCAGTTACAACAAAATTTTTTTATTCGTTACCCCCCTGAGTAACCTCCTTAACCACACACACTATTGTTTTCTGATGGTGGACTGTTGCGTCCATTTGCATCCACAAGGACTGCATTGGTGGAGGAATTTAACATCTCCTTGTCCTTGCTTCTGCGTTACATTTTAAAATATTTAGATACCATCATATCTATTGTTTCATATTAACAAGCCCTTAATGCGGGTCTACCACCTGGTTTACTGTTCCCACGCGAACAGAGTGGCAGCCGCTGTTCCATAGTTCCGGGGATTCCCCTAATGTCACCCCCTTTAATTTCAAATCTATACCAATTTCAAGCACAGCTATGGTCAAATTTACACTTGTTGGCCGTAGCTGGCCACCATCCAAAACCACAATTAGTGCTGGTAAGGCAGTAATCGCCCGAAAAGGCGGGGAAATCATCTTTACTTCAGGCATGTTCTCTTTATCATTATGATACACGGCACGGCAACAAATCAGCATATAATATAAAATTGTATAAAAGTTGTGCCGTGTATTTTACGCCAGTTTGGCCTCCGATGGAGGTAACACTCTCTGTTACCCCCAACACTTACCGCTATCTATAGTGGCACATGCCACCACTGCAATATCCGACCTATGACTAAATTAACCCTTCTACAGTTGCAGTTTCTACATTCCATACGTATATCACTTCTATTAACACCACACAAACCCCCCCCCCCAAGATACATATCTTGTATGATAACAAGTTTCTATTTTATTCTATACACTTCTGCACGTCCCAACTCTCACTGGTACTACGAACTTTACAATTATACTTGGTCACTTATTTACTAAAATAAAATACAGCTATTGACATAAATTTAAAATTATAAACATTCCAAATTATATATTGAGATCTATTTAAATTGGAGGCTAATTTTATTCTTAACACTACTGGGTTGGTAAGGCCGAGATCGCCCGAAAAGCCGGGGTTTTGCTGCAAGGAAAGTTGGGGACAGGATAGATCCACTACGTGAATTCACTTTTCCCTTCTAAACCAAATCTACTCCCCCTCTTCTACCATTTATCCAAACCCGCCGTCTATCCATTCCCCAACCCCCTTGCTGCAAAATTCGTCTTTTCAGACTACACTAGAACTGCTGTCAGTGGCTAAATTTATTTTCGCCACTAACACTAAAATTTTATTTGAATGCACTGTCTTTAACATATATATATAGCCTCCATTATTTACAAACACTCGAAGGCAGTGCTGGTACGTGACAGGTACACCTAGCCGCTGCACCTTGAGTGTATATAAAATAATTCGTGTCACATACCTTTAGAGGTCCCCCTCCCCGTTCAATATGTGGTGTAATTTCAAATCTCTACCAATTTTAGTGGGGCCGGACCATCGTTGTTTCACCACCCGAAGGAAGCTCTGCCAACCATGGCCCGCCTCCAAATGCTGAAAACCACGGCCAGGACTGGTAAGGTCGTGACCGCCCGAAAATGGGGGAGAGTCCCTTCTGAAAACAAATTAACACATTTTAAAATTCAAATTTTCTCTATGACCAATATAACTTCAAATTCGTAGCATTCTGTGTACTCACTATTTCTCGTGTTTCCCGGTTCTGCAAAACATGAATTATTCATTTTAATTTCTGTTATTTCGTAGGGGCCTTCGTATAGTAAAAAGAACTTTTTTATGTCCTTGTCTTGAGCATTTGACAAATCATGGCGTTTTACCAATACTAATTGTCCAGTTTCATACTTCACACACTTACCTTTCATATCATGTCTCCGTTTCCTCTTCTCCCCCTTCGTTAATAGACTTTCGTTTGCCAACCTCAATTTTATGTCCTGGCTCATTGTATTTGTTTCGGGTGGAAAATTGAATAACTGCTCTAGAATCCGTGGTGGACGCTTTCCTTTTACCAACTCGTAAGGCGTGAAACCCGTCGGTTCATGTGTTACGCTGTTCAGCCAGTTCTCAATTCTCTGAACGCACAAAGCCCACTCACTGTGTTTGGCGTGGCAGTATGCTCTGAAAATCCTACCTAATTCCCTCATGACCCTCTCCGCCTGGTTGGACTGCGGATGATATACTGCGGTGTGTTTTGGGATGATACCTTCCCATCCGAGAGTCTGGCGCCATTTTCCACTGATGAACTGTGGTCTGTGGTCTGACAGAATTACTTTTGGCTTCCCAACGTTGATCATGTAGTCTCGTGTTATCTTCTCACTCAGCACCTTACTCGTCGCTCTCTTCACACTATATAATCGGACATATTTGGAAAAAGTATCAAGCACAACGAAAGTATACATAACACCACCCCTACCCTTTGGCAATGGGCCATACAAATCCACAGCTACTAAATCAAATGGTTTTTCCACCTTAATGTAATCTAATTCCCCTTCTACCCTATAATTCACAACTTTGGACTTCTGACATAGTTCACAAACTTTAAGTATTTTTCGAACGCGTTTTTCCATATTTCTAAACAGACAAGATTCCCTTAATACACTCACACACTTTTTTGCCCCAAAATGTCCGTATCTATAGTGGCAGTCCCACACTATTTTTTCTACCAGTCCCTCCGGTATTACTAACCTCCAATCCCTCTCTCTACCCTCTACTCTCTTAAACAAACTCCCATTAAACACCTGAAAATATTGTCTATACCCCAATTCATCTAACTCTGATTCTACACTGATTATAATTTTATTTAGTTTACTATCGGCTCTCTGCATTATGTTTATATCTTTCAATTCTTCCCCAAAAAGTTTATCTTCCCTGGATAGTCTATAGATTTCTATTTCTTTAATATCTCTACCAGTTCTATTTCTGTCTGTGTCAACTCGTGATAATGTGTCTGGCACCCTGTTCTCTACCCCCTTAATGTATTCCCAAGAAAAATTGTACTCTTGGAGAGCTAACACACACCTGGTTATCCGGCTGTGTGTGAGCTTGCAAGTGTTCAGGAACGACAGAGCTTTATGGTCCGTTCTGATGATGGTGTTACTGCCCAGCAGATATGTCCGGAACTTCTTTACTGCAAACACTATGCTGAGGAGCTCCTTCTCTGTGGTTGTATAGTTGCGTTCTGATGCTAGCAACATCCGGCTGGCGAAAGCAATAGTATGGTGTTCTCTCGCCTCGTCCTCTTGATACAGTTCAGCTCCTAGTGCTATATTACTAGCGTCTGTCTGTAAATAAAAATTATTATTGAAATTTGGGTGGTTCATTAAAATCATATCGGCGAACTTATTCTTAGTTTCGCAGAACGCTTCTCTTTCATTTTCCCCCCATTTCCATGGTTTGTTCTTCTGCAACACGGCGCTAAGTCTTGCCGTCGTCTGAGCGTAGTTTCACTGGAACTTCCTGTAAAAATTACATAAACCAAGAAAACTTTGTAATTGCTTTATGTTTTTTGGCTCCGGGAACGTCATGATGGATTCTACTTTGTCCGGATTAGCCCGTATTCCTGTAGGCGTTATGATGAATCCTAGAAAATGTATTTCAGTCTGTAAAAATTTTGCTTTATCCCAATTCACAGTTAAACCTCCCTGGTATAATTTCTCCAACACATACTCTAAATGTTCTACATGCTCCTCAGATGTTCTGGAAGCTATCATAATGTCATCCACATATATAGTCAAAAAATCTAAATTATGAGGCTGCAGAATTTCATCAAGAGACTTAATAAAACTAGCTACGCTGGTGTTCAATCCAAACGGTAAGCGAGTAAACTGATAATTTTTTCCGTTAAATAAAAATGCAGTATATTTGCGACTGTTTTGAGCTAGCGGTACCTGCCAGTAACCTGCCGTCAAGTCTAACGACGTCATATATTTCACCCCACTAAACTTCTGAAAAATTTCTTCAATTGCCTCAGGGGACTCTCTATCAGGAATAATAATTTGGTTTATCTTTCTCACGTCAAGGCATAATCTAACTCTCCCATCTTTCTTTATAACTACCACTAAAAGGTTGGAATAGGTTGATACCGACCTCTCTATAATACCACCCTCTAACATTCTATCCAATTCTAATTGTACTGCCCCCCTTTTTGAATATGGTACCGGATAACTTCGTTGTACATATGGCGCATGCTCCCTCACCTTTAGTTCACACTCATAACCTTTTGCCCTTCCTGGTTCCCCGGCAAACACTCCCCTAAAACCCTCAACTACCCGCCACAACGCCTCACGTTGAGAACTCCCTATTGCGGCACCCTCACCATAAAATTTAACCGCTCTATCCGCCCATATTCTCTCCTCACTCTCATCACTCACTCTCTCTATACACATATTCATACTAAATTCCATATCCCTATGTATGACCCTATTTGGTATAACCCTTATACCCGAAATCTTTACTGTATCTAACACCCATTCAAAATTAACTATTATTTGTTTACCTTCATTGTTCAATTCTAAAATTCTCTTTCTAAAATTGATTACCGCATTATTCCTGATCAGAAAATCATTACCCAATATTACTTCTAAGTTTAAGCCCCTTACAACTAAGAATGTATTTTCATAACTTTCCCCATTTAGTACTATACTCAACTGGACTTGTGTCGTAACCCGTTTACTTCTAACACCCTTAATGCCTAAAATGGTTACTCCCGCAACTGGCAAAGATGGAATATTTTTGTTAGTCTCTCGTAATTTGTTTAGTACATGTTCCGCTATTACGGATACTTCACTACCTGTGTCTATAAGTGTCATGACTGGCTTACCTTCTATTTCCAGTTTTACCTCCATCAACCATGCTTCTGGTCTCATCGTTCCCGCCTCCTCTTCCATCAATTCAGTAGCCATGTCCGTGTGAATTGTGTGATTCCTGTATTTATTTCCATGGACCCCGCAGTTATCTATCGACAATGGCCGGGCCTCCTCATCCATTGTCCTTATTAGTTTCCCATCCTCTCAACCGTATTTCTGGGCGTGTACACTCTTCCCGTGTGCTGATTTCCTCCTTTGTTTCTTGTATTCTCGGCTCGTCCTTCACTGTTTCTCTGTTGTGTGTTGTTGAATCTCTGCTGCATCCTCGGCTGATGACCGGGTCTCGCCTTCCTACATCTATAACAAAAATCACGATCAGCATAATTTTCTCCGGGACACCCATCACATTTCCACCTCTGATATTGTTTTTTTGGCTCTCGACGATTATGTGTAGTTCCCCCGTTTTGTCCTCTTGGTGCATAATTCCCTCCATTGTGCACATTAGGTTGTTGTGGACGTCTGCTGTCTTCCTGGTCCCTAATATTCTGAAAAACATCCAATATTTTTTCTAACTCATTTATGTCACTTACCTCTCTCGTCATCAACGTGATCTGTACTTCTCTCTGTAAATGTTTGCTGACATGGCGTACAAACGACTGGAATGGCAACGGTGGTTCTAAGTATTTTGCTTCATTAAACAGTCTCATCATATATACTGTAATATTACGGTTGTTTCTCCCAAAATTCCCTGTTCCCATTATTTGACATCGCAAGATCTCCTGCTCCTCTTCCAACCAGTATTTATTACGAAAGGCTGTTTCAAAATTTCCATATCTCTCCCATTCACTTCTATGTATCTCCGCCCATATCTCAGAATTACCCTTAAAGCATTTAAAAATTTTTATATGTTTAACCTCCTACCGTTAAATCTGTTAAACTCCCGTACTCTATTTAACAATTGCATTGGATGCACTCTATGGTTCTCACTACAGAAAGTTTCGAGTTCAGTCTCATTATTTACATCTCTTGTAATCAATATATGTTCAGTAACATTGCTTAATTTTTGGTTTATTACTAAACTTAACTCATCTTTCACACTACTAATGCTCTGTTCAATTGAATATAATTTTTTATCATTACTACATTCAGATTGCATGCTATTTTTTGTTATTATATTAATTGATTCATTATTGCCTGTATTTCTGTCTTACAGGTATTTTCGATTTCATTGATCTTAAGGTCTGTATTACTTTTGTGCTCATCAATATTTTGATTCATTTTTTCAATTGTCACTACTACACTATTAAGCTTACATTCAGTTTCAGTATTACATTTATTTATTTTAAACTCTATGCCATTATTATATTCATTTATTGAATTTGTGAACTTCTCATTATTCTCATTTATTTGTTTATCAACTCTTTCTGATATACAACTATCTATCTCATTAATTTTAATGTCTAAGTTTGTTATTGAACTATCTACTTTGTTATTCAATTCATTAAACTTACTGGCAAATTCTTCATTATTGTTTTCAAAACGCTTATTGATCTCATTAATATGGTTTTTTAATTCACTGAAATTGTTTTCGCATTTTACTTTTTGTTCATGTATTTCACTACTCAATTTATCAAATTTGCTATTTTGTTCATTAAACTTAGTGTCAAAACGATCATTTAATGCATCAAATTTCTTATTGTTATCAATAGACATTAGTTTAATTTCCCCCATTATCTCCCGCAACCAATTCTCAGTTTTACTATCTTCTCTAGCCGAGACGGGAGTTGAATGAACTCTCGCCTCGTCCATAACAGCTGATTCTGTCCAGCTTTCTTGATTTACTATCTGATTTTCAGATTGAATTTCTGACTCGCTTATAACCGTCGAGTCAGACAAACTGACTTCGTTCTCTATATTTTCCATCTTTTATAAATTTAATTAGTCTCTATTATTTACAACTTTGTTATTAGTTATTATATAACTTATTTATTATCTAAACGAAATCTCATAACTTAACTCTTTAACAATATTTGACGTCTTAACCTCTATTCACATATCGTAATTTTGGAATTTTTCTATTACAAAATCCGCCTACTATCACCACCTATTTTGTACTTCAAATTAGGCCTAAACCCATATGGATTATTAATTCATCTGAGTTACCCTGGCAGCGATCGCCAATTGTTATGTTCTATACTTTTTACTTACCTTACCTTCACGCCGCTCTGACTTACCGCTCACAGAAGATCCCAAACTATTAATCGGTCGCCACGATGGTTTTTAAGGTTTTACATTGAAACCGTTAAATCAAATTTACTTGCCAGGTTCGTTAGGCGGAATCTTCCATACTGGATAGGTGATGGTAATGTGGCGTAATAATCAGCTTAACACCTGGTTACGCTACATATTCATTTTATTAACATTAATTGTAAACATACGTTCTCCTCCACTTGTAATTTTCATCAAACTCTTTACTTCAAATTATACTTTTAAAACATTCTGGTGAAATTACCTTGATTCTACTTCATTTTAAATTAATGATTTTATAGCGTTACTTTTTCTCATTCTAATTTCAAACACATACATATACAACAAAAAAATAAATGCTTTAACTAACTTATTCTAAATTTTATATTGTTATTTTATTAAGGCGTCCCAGCAATGCCCACACTCAACTCACATTCCGTTTTAATTCCCCATATTATTTTATTATTATTTTGTCAAAACTAGAGCTCTTTTATATGAAATTAATTATATAATGAAATTAGGTGTTGTTACTTCACCATCGGCGTCCTCCTCGCCACGTGTTGCACTGATTATATGTCCGAAACGTTTGTCGATTCACCACATTCTAATCTTCTTTCTACACCACACTTACTTCATTCCGAAATGTTAGTTCACTTTTTAGTACTGTTCCGGGTTCTCACCGGCTAGGTCGGCCGACCTTGGAAAAAACTTTTAGTAAAATTTTATACGGATCGCATGCGGCCTGTAGGTGAGATTAACTGGGCAGACGCTTTTTCGTGTTTCCCTCTCCACAGTTTTGCAATACGGGAACTCACTGCCTGCTGGTGCTAAAGTCATAGTAACTGCACCCACTCGACATGTTATTTGTGTGTCTTGGACGTCGACGAAATTCCACTGCCACTGATTTCGTCACAAAGTTAGGCGGGATTTCTCCTTGTGTTTCCGCCAGCACAGAAGCACATGTTAGAAAAATATCGTCTCCTGGCCATATTGTTTTAACAACTCAGCATCGGTTGCGCACCTGCTGGTGTTTGCGCGCTTGTGTGTGTGTGTCACACAATATTAAAGTTCTAAGAATTGTATTGCGTTGTTGCACCTTGATGCATTCCATCATACAGCCACACCGCACTGAACTGGTTTATGTAGATGACTTTCTGTTTCGGGCCCATATAAAGTGAATAAAACCAAATAAAATTACCCCAAAATATAATACCCTTTTTTGCCCCATTACATGTTTACAGGTTGATGTTTACAGTCATGCTTGAGTTGACAACAACAAGAATGTTGTAGTCTGATGAATCAGTGATATGAGTAAATCCTATTATGAAATAAAAGATATGTAAGATGTGATGGAATGTAGGTAATATTTTTATATAGGGTCATTTTGTAAAATGTAATTAAACTAATGAAATTGTTTTGAACAAATAAGATTGATTTAATTAGGAGTTGAGGAATTAAATTGGTAATTAAATTAATAGAAAAGGTGAACTTTAATAACAAATTTAAATGTATTTTGATTTGAAGTTTGACTGTAATTGCAAAATAGATAACGATTGATGAAAGTTGGAAAAAAATAATAAAAAAAAGTTTGTATAATTAATGTGCCATTTTGGATGGGTAATATTGTACTGGGAATATTATTTAATTTGTCTGGAACTAAGGCTAGGATACTGTAAACTTATATTGTTCTGTTAACATTGTATCTTCTATGGTTAAGCTATATTGTTGAGTGAAACTATGTAACCTGTTGAAGATAAGTCATGCGTATGGGCTTGATGATTAATTTTGAATTAATCAGTGTAACCGATGGACAATTTAGAAGTTATATTACAATGTAGTCAGATGCACATGATATTTTGCAATAAACATGAACCAGTACTTTGCAATTAATGAACCAGTACGACTAAGAGGGAACAAATCAGTCGTGGATATGGTATGATGGAAGGCCTGTTTGTTAATTTTTTAATTAAATGTTTCAGAGTCAGGTGATACTGTGGTGGGTATCTGTCCGAGCTTATGGTGTTGGGATCTTGAACAGAGAAGTCCAGTAAGATCGGATGGGTGCTGCCGCAGTCGCCAGACTAGGGGGGTAAGTACCCATGATTTAATAAGGATTTAAGGGGGTAGCGGTGCCAAATCCTCACTGATCCTCTTAGGTTATAGGCAATGAGAGTTTTCATGCTTTGGCACAAAACCTCTCATTGGGGGGGGTATTGTAACGGTGCAGAATTGTATGATAGAAAGAGACAGTAAAGATTCAATTCAGATTTGAAAGCAGTCAGTATTCACCTGTGAGGTGCCCCTTTGTAACCAGCAACACATACATTGTTAGTGTAAATTGTTGATGTCTGGAGACAGCCCAGATCAGACGTGTTATGCAATACCTTGCCAGCAGCAGTCTCCCTTGTGAATCACAGTATGCAGATTGTCACCACAGTATCAACATCAGACAGTAAAGAGCAGTTTGACAAGTTCGTTAATTAAGAACAGTGGCCTCGGGCGTGCAAGATAGGCCATAAAACAAATTCGGCCTATCTATTAAAGTATTAAAACATTTATAAAAAAGTGTTCAAACAATATAGCGTGGCCAGAAAAATTAACCATATAAGTGCTCGAGCAAAATTACGTTGGCCGACTTAATATTAATATACGGAGACATTAAATTAAACTAGTGAACATTTAGTTAAAATCAGTGAACTCATCATAAACAGTTGTAGGAGTGCGTACGAACTAAGAAAGCGATCCGTGCTCGTACCGATAGTTACGTGGACCGATACCATTATTATATGTGAATAATGATTTTGTAATCAGTAAAACTCTAACAGCAGAGATAAAATTATACAGCGATTTTCGAAGTGAGGGATAAAAAACGTGCATCCCCAGTTGTAGTGAAGCCACTACCAGGATGAGTACCATATTATTATTTCAGAACTTTTAACCACTATATTGTAACATCTACTTTTACAGGCACTTTACTAAAAGAGTTCTCTAAGGGAAAGATATAAATTAAACAAATAAAAATAAACATACTGGTTCATTAAAATATAAATAATTTGTCGTAGTTTAAGAAAGGTTATTTAAGAAATATTTATTTTATTAATTCGTTGGATTTCACATGTTACTAATGAAGATTATATTCACATACACTAAAAGAAATTAAAACTTTAATTGTTATTAAAGGAAGACGAAGTAATTAAATTGTCCAATAAACCAGATGCTATTTGTTTAAATATAAACTGTGTATTTATCTTTGTACCGTTTATCTCAAATAATCCTTTCTGCAGCTGTGTTCGTCTGTACAACCTTGGAAAAAACCCTAAGGTAAGAGTTGATTATGAATGTGAAGTAATTAATATTGTTTCAGACTGTTTGGTGTCCCATGGAAGTCATTTTTATGTGCACTTTCAGTCCATACGATTTACCCATAACATGTACCAGTACCACATGGCAGGAAATTTGAATTTTATGACGTCAGGGGTGTGAGTACGACGTGACCATGTGTAACGGGTCAAATGAAAGGATTTTTTTATTTTATTAATTTTTTGGGATTTATTATAAAATATTTGAAATTTAATTTCCATCTGTGTATACGGCCACGTGTTCGAATAAAGCATTGTGCGGACAAAGGAACGGTACGCAGTAACAGTTATGAAACATTTGCCAAAGAATGTGCAAGACGTCAATTCTAAGAATTTTGTTTGTGTAACACCTGCGCCCATACGCACTACACCAGCATGTGCGTGGACGACGCCACGGTAGTAAAACTCAAAATGGCTTAGAGATAAAAGTTTTATGATCACATGGTCTATGCTGGAGGAAATAAAGTCTAAGTCCAACCTACTCTGTGACGTCGGCCAGTGCACAACAAATATCGTCCACGGCAACCACAGGAAAAAACCATGTGATTAATGAACAGCGACGGACAATCCGATCAAGAGGCATTGAAACTTCCGCTCTGTCCGAGTGTTTTGGAGGGAGGGCTATTAATAATTTTCTTCCCAGTCGACTAATTACCATGGCCGCAGCTGGATAAATACAACCGGCTAGCGGGCCGGAAATTTCACTCTACCACAACAGTATGTATAAGTAATCAAAAAGTATAAAACAGTGTAAACCGGTGAATAGGTGCAGTGTACAAACTTCATGGAACAGTAACAGTTTTCATCAAAAAGGGAATAGGTGCGGGTGACACGCGCCATGCGGTCGAAGGATATGCCATGGTAAACTGTACTGTATACCAATCAAAATTACTATAATCATATATAAAATGGGGGGTTTACATTAAATGTGTGAATGTGAGAATGCTGGCAGACTGGGCTGTCTATGTGAGTATTAGATAAATAGTTAATGTTAAAATAAGATGGAGATTTTAACTTTGTCGATATAAGATGTTTTGCCAAAAAATGTAAGAAAAATTTTAATTTGTCTTGATTTTTGATTGGAAAAGAATAACAATACAAAACTGAAAAAAGTACATATTAAAAATTTTAATTTCTCTTCAGAAAATGAGTTGCGTAAGTGATTTGTATAACCTATAAACCATGCTTGCATCCTACGTTCGTGTGACTGGATCTTGGCCCGAGAAAAAACAATTATATAAGGTAGGTGGAAATAAATAAATTTGGTGTATTTATATTTGTAATGAATAATAAACTTTACAATTGGCGCAGCCGAAAGAGACCGTTTTTATAAAGTAAAATTTAATGTAAAAACCACACCTACAAATAAGATGCAAGTATGGTTTGAAGGTTAAATAACGGTGCGTAACAATTATGTAAGGTACGTAAGTCTAAGAGCAGTATATGTAAATTAAGAAAATTAATAAATTTACAATATAAAAAATGGCAGGAAATAATGAAAGTGAAATAAATGAAATGACTAATATAGAAAATTGTAATGAATCAAATAGTATGAGCGATTTTGAAATCCACTCGACTCCAAACGTGAGTCGGGAGAATAAAATAAAAAATAATTCAGATGAAACAAATATTACGGAGGACTCAGGGGTGCAATTAACTCCGATCTCAACAAAATGTAGTAAGTCCGATAACAATATAATGAGTTTTTTACAACAACAATTTAGGGAACAGAATAACAAATTTAACGAATTAAATAAACGTTTTGATAATAATGACATAAAATGGGATGAACAGAGTAGAAAGTTCAGTGAGCTTAAAATCGATATTAATGATGTAAAAATGAAATACGAAAGTAGTTGTAAAGAATTGAAACGAGATATTGAGAGAATAGTAGAGTCAGTAGGAGAACAGAGTAAAAGTAAAAATAATGTTGAAAATGAGAATATAATTAAAAGTGTGGTATTAGAGAATAAGGTAACAAATGATAACAATGATATTGAAAATGGTAATGTAAATGAAGAAGTGGTATCAGAGAGTGATACGCTGAAAATAGATAGTGAAATAGTGAGTGAGAGAGAGAGAGAGAGAAATGGGTTGTAATGGAGTAGTAATTAGTGTCGATGAATTAGAAAAAGAATGGAAAGAAAGTATAGCTGAATGTGTAGGGCAGAGGGTAAATTGTTCCCTTATTTGTGATGAACCAGAGTGTTCACAAGTGTTATTATTGAAGGGCAAGAGACCCTTATTAGTGAAAGATTTGAGTTGTTTCCCTTTTTTGTATAAGTTAGTACCCTCTGTGTGGAATGGTGTTGAAAGTGTGAGATGGTGTTATGATGAGAGAGAGTTAGATAGAGAGTTGTGTATTGATAGAGAAATAGAATTATATAAATTAAAGAGAGATTATAATGAGTGGAAAGCGATGTTAGAAGTGTGTTTAAACAATAATAATTTAATTTATGATGAAAAAATAACTGACCCGATATTGAATATAATTACTAATGGAGACTTGACAGAAATAAACAATGTTGACTTGGTATATGATTATTATGGTAAAATGAATGAACTAACATTTTATGGTTATGACACACAAGATAGCCATATGTGTGTGAATAAAATTGAAAACTGTTATTTGAAACCAAGACTAATTTTTGACGATGGAGGCTAAACAGTAAAGCAATAAATGGACAATTTTAAATATTTTGTTTTATGGTTCAGACCTCGCAACCTTGGACTATGAAGTGTGATAAATTGAATAATAATGATGAAGAATTGTAAATAAATGTTTAGGGAAATCAATTGTAAGTATTGTAAATGTTATGTAAACAATGTGGGTATGTAATGGAAATTGTTGTGATGATAATAATAATAATATTAATATTTTGCAGCCTAAATAAATAACAAAAATAATTTGGAAGAAGAAAAATAAGTGAATTATAATTATTCTAATTGGTAAAAGTAATTAAAATGTTGTGTTTCAATAATTAATTTAATTAAAATAATTTGAAATGTTTAAATATTTTGATTGATTATTTAAATGTTGTATAATTGAATTTTTCTAATAAGTTTAAATTATTTTACGAGATGTGAATTCGAGAAGTAATTGATAAATAGATGATAAATTGTTTTGTATGAAATAATACTGTTGTTAAATGTTTCAGAGGTTACGTGGAGATATTGGTGTGTATGGTGTGTATATTTTGTGTTTATGTCAGTAGGTGAATAATGTTCTGTAAGTATAAATTTTATAATACAAGTCGGAGAGAATAAAATGTTTACAGGTGTTTAACTCAAATGAAAAAATTTTAACTTCAATAATGAAAATAATTTGCCTATAAATTAAAAAGCAATAATAACTGAAATATGATGTAAAATAAATGTTAATAATAAATTTGAAAATTTTAAGGAATCTAATTATAGAAAGTGATGAATAATTAAATGATGATGGATAAAAGAGTTAATGAAAATTTCACATTATAATGTCTTATAGAAAGTTTTAATTTAGCTTTTAAAACGCTTTTAAAACGAGAAACTACAGTTTGGGATATTTAGGAAAGAGTCGTATTCTGATATAATTATACCAAGAGAGTATAGATATAAAATGGCGGCAATCAATTCATTTTGTTACAGAGCTCAGAAGTGTTTAAAAGAGACCGAATCAAAAGATAGGGAGTTAAAAACGATAAAGGGAATTGTAAGGAATAATAATTATAACACCAACATAGTGGATAAAGTTATGAAAAGGGTTAACATACAAAAAGTTAAAATAGAACCAGAACAAAAGAATTATGCAGGGTCATTGACATACATAGGTTCACAGACTAGAAAAATTATAAAATGTTTTAATAAATACGGAGTAGATATAGCTATTAAAAAATGTGAAACGGTATTTGATAAGATAAGGAATAAGAATATAGAAAAAATTCCAGTATTACAGAAAAGCGGAATTTATAAATTAAAATGTAAAGACTGCCACAAAGTGTACCTAGGTGAGACAGGACGAAAATTCGTATGCAGGTTGTCTGACCACAAACGTGGAGAAGGTAATAGTACAACCAATTCGTTATATGCAAGACATTTCATAGAAGACAACCATAAGTTTGTTAATCCTTTGGAAGAATACGAAATTGTAAAAGTAGTAAATAACACAGTTGAAAGGAAGCTTAGAGAGGAGTTAGAAATATTGAAAGAAAGAGAAAAAGGGTTAGACAATTTAATTAATATTAAAATTAAATTTGATAATGAAGAAATATTTTATAACATAATTAAGAAGTAAATGATAGAGGACAGATAGATAAGATTAAGAATTATATTGCATAGTACTAATTGGATGTTTTAAAATAAGGGTGTGTGAATGACCCACGTGTGTGGAGAGGAAGAGGGTAAGTTTAAAAGGATGCACACACACACACACACACACACACACACACACACACACACAACACTGAAACACAAGGTATTTGCTAGAAAAATATGTAACTGTACAGATGGTGGGACAGGGTTTAGGGGGTGGGGAAGGGACATTTATATTATAGCTTGTGTGTGAGCAGGGTGGGGTGAGAGGGGTGAAGGGTTTGTTTTCACATAATTTCTGTCTATTCCGATCTGACGAGCTGTGAAGCTTGAAAGCGCTAATCGGGATAATTTTTATATAGTGGTGTGCAACAGTGATCATTCTGCTTGTGATTTCAACCACTAACAAAAATTTCTTCATTAAACGTCTGTTAAGATGTGCAATCGACGACAGGTAATGGACAACAACAATGAGGTAATAAACGACAACAATAAAGTAAGTAAAGTTTTTAAATATCTTAAGTTAAAAGTTAAATTGAAGAGGGTTTTAAGTAAAATATGGTTTAATAAACAATGTCTGGATAATAATGTCATCCCAAAGTACGCTCAAGTTAAAATTAAAAATAAGAACAGTGTAGCCAAAAAAGTAAAAGAACAAAGCGAGAAGTTGTGGATAAAACTGGAAATAAGGTCACTCTACGGCTTAATCAATAGATATAATAGGGAATTATATGACAGACACATAGAATTGTTAAGAATATACTCGTATGTAGAGTTAAAGAAATATTATTTAATTTTGGTTTGGGGTACGTAGAAAAGAAATTGGAAAATAAAAATAAAAAAATGGTAGATAAGTTAAATAAATTAATAAGAAAGAACGAAGTAAAAAAGGAACACCTCTCTAAGAATAACTATGGAAAAAGAGTAATAAACCTTACAGAGGTAAATTTCAATACAGAAGAAAAAGAAATGTTAGCAAAAGGCTTAAAATACCCGCCGCCACCAGAATTAAATCAAGAAAAACGATTATTGAATGCAAAAGCATAATACAAAAACTAGGAAATGAAAATGATAAAAAAAGAATAAGGTGGGAAGTAGGGAATGTAGTAGATAAAATATTTAAGAAAAGTTTGCATAATTCAAAAAGTGAACAAAAAATCAAATCAACTGTAACTAAACTAGAGACTAAAATAAAAAAGAATGATATTATAGTTACGAAGGTGGACAAAGGAAATACAGTGGTACTACTGAGAAAGGACGAATACATAAAGAAAACGGAAGAATTTATAAGGGAAGGACCATATGAGGAAATAAAGTATGATTATACAAGTAAGTACCAGTCAAGGATAAAACAAATGATGAAACAGATAACATTTATAGAAGAAAATAAGAAAAAGTATTTATTGGAAAGTAATCCAAAAGCACCAACTTTTAAAAGTCAGGTTAAGATACATAAAGAAGGAAAACCAATTAGACCGATTGTTTCTTTTATTAATGCACCTATTTATAAATTATCAAAGGAAGTTAGCAGAGTACTGAAAGAGAAATATGAATTTAAGACAAAATACAACATAGAGAATAATGTAAAATTGATAGAAAAATTAGAAAATATTAGAATTTATGTAAATACAAAATTGATATCACTGGATGTTAAGGACATGTTTACCAATATCACAGTAAATAAAGTTATTAAGTTAATAAACGATAATAATATGGGAGAATACAGGTATAAAAAGCAGTTGATTAAAGTAATTAAAGAATGTGTAAATCAGAACTATTTTAGGTTTAATAACAAGTTTTATATACAGAAAAATGGTTTACCTATGGGGTCTTCATTATCCCCTATTCTTGCTGAAATATACTGTAATATTCTAAATGCTTTTATTTAATTTACCTCACTTCAACTACAACAAAATAACATCATCATTTATTTATATCAATATATCAATCATTACTTTACATATATTCTCCATAACTACTGTGTCAACATCAATACTTCTCAAATTCTACTACATTACCTCACAACAACATTACATTAATCCAAAACAATATTTTCATCTCTAGTACCACTTTAACTTTAACTTGGACTGATCTACATGTCCCAACAAAATATTCATCACCCATCATCTATCTTTTATTATTTTTCACAAATCATTTAAAATCTTAACTTTATCAAATTACTTTTCTCATTATTTGAAATAGCATCTTTAACACATTAACATTATCTTTGACATTAATGAACCTTAATAAACAATTTAACAGTGACATTTTACTGCTGATCAGCTAACATTCCCAGCAAAGTGAAAACACATTTCAAAATTATACACATTCTATGAAATACATATGGTTATCAATCCTTACATCTACCATACTACACATCATTGTTTCCCCTCTTTCTGACTCTGGTACTTTTGTGTAAACCGCCTGCCGGTCGGTCTAGTTATTTACTTTGTTATACTCATTTCAGAATTACACCAATTATATAAAACACATTTTTTGTATCAATTCTTACCTCTAACACAATAAACTAATACATTTATAAAATACAGAATGAACACATTATACTGAACGTATGACCACCTACTTATCAAAGCGTAATACAAGCATTTTATTAGAGCAAAACTGAGTTATCATTTTTAATTTACAAAATTTAAATTCTTTGCTCATCTGAGCAACCTCCCAATCCACACACACTATTGTATTTTATGTTGGACTGTGACGCCCATTTGCTTTCACAAGGACTGCATAGTTGGAGGAATTGAACATCTCCTTGCCCTTGCTCCGGCTTTACATTTTAAAGATTTTAGGTATCGACATACCTTCGTTTATAATTATAAGCCCTTAAAACGGGTCTACCACCTGGCTATGCTGTCCCTACGCGGACAGAGTGGCAGCCACTGTTCCATAGTTCCGGGGATTTCCCTTAGTTTCACCCCCCTATTAATTTCTCGTATCAACCAATTTCAAACCAGCTATGGTCAAGGGACTTGATATGGCCATAGCTGACCGCTAGCCAAAACCACGATTAGTGCTGGTAAGGCAGTAATCGCCCGAAAAGTCGGGGAAATCAAACTTTACTTTAATGCCTGTTCTACTCCTCATTATTCTGTACGGCACAAAAGTCTATCATGGTACAATTAAGTAATTGTACAAAAAAGGTGTGCCGTACATTGTCGCCGTTTCGGCCTCCGATGGAGGTAACACTCACTGTTACCCCCAACCCATTCCACTATCTACTGGGGCACAGGCCACTCCAGCAATAGCACTCTAATAGCTAAATTAAAATTTTATATACAACATTATAATCTTAACTTTTAATTAACCATTTTATCCATCATTATTTACATCATTCATAACTTTCTACAATTAGATTACTTAAAATTTTCAAATTTATTAACATTTATTTTATATTATCTTTCAGTTATTTTTATTTGTTAAATTATTATCTCAAGTTGTTTTCATTATTGCCTTTAAAATTCTTTCATTTGAGTAAAACATCTGTAAACCTTTTATTATGTCTGACTGGTTATTATAAATTTTTATACTTACAGTCCATTATTCACATACTGACATACACAAAATATATACACCATACACACCACTATCTCCAAGTAACCTCTGAAACATTTAACACAAATGTTATTTCAAATCAAACAATTTAACAATTAATTCCCAAATTCACATCTCGTAAAATAATTTAAATTCATTATCAAAATTCAATTATATAACATTCAAATCAATCAAAAAATTTAAATATTTCACAATTTTTAATTAAATTAATTATTGAAAATACAAATTCCATTGCTATCAAAACAATTGCAATTCGCTAATTACTGTCTCCAAAATTAATTTTGTTATTTATTTAGATTGCAACCTTTTAATATTATTATTACAACAATTACCTACATACACATTGTTTACCTGACATTTTACAATACACACAATTAAATGCACTACACATATATTTACAAATCTTCCTCATTATTTATTCAGTTATATCACACTTCAGTGTCAAAATCAGCTAGGTCAAAAACCATAAAACAAAGCATTTAAAATTGTCCATTGATTGCTTTATAGTCTACCCTCCATCATCAAAAATTAATCTTTGTTTTAAATAACACTTCTCAATTTTATTGACACACATATGGCTATTTTGTGTGTCACTACCATGCAAATCAAATTCATCCGTTTTATCACAATAATCATGAAACAAGTCAACATTAAGTATCTCTGTCAAGTCTCCAGTAGTAATTATATTCATTATTGGGTTAGTTATTTTCTCATCAATTAAATTATTCTTATTTAAATACACTTCCAACATTTCTTTCCACTCACCATAATCTCTCTTTAATTCATACAATTCTATCTCTCTATCAACACACAATTCTCTATCTAACTCTCTCTCCTCATAACACCATCTCATACTTGCTCTCTCATTCCATGCAGAGGGTACTAACTCAATTAAACATTTCCTGACTTCTCCAGGAACAACAAAAAACTTCAAAAAACAATTATTTGTAGAACACTTGTCTACCCAATATATACGTGAAGATCTTTCTTCACCCCCCATAACACCTCGTAAAAATTTTACCCTCTGTTTCATACCCACAATATAACTCTCTTTCCACTCATTATCTAACTCATCAACACACATTAATATTCCATTACTACATTCCACAGCTTCATCAGTATTCTCACTATTTCTTTCAATGTATCACTCTCTGATACTACCTTTTCAAATATATTACTATTCTCAATATTACCTTCATTTGTTAACTCTTCATCTAGTACCACATTTTTACACATGTCATTATAATTTTCATTTGTTTTACTTTTGTCTGTGTTCATCACACTCACTCCCATTCTCTCATTACTCAGTTCTAATTTATTCAAACTATTTCTTATTATTTCATTAGTATTTTCTAAGCGTTTATTCTTTTCTTGTATATCATTCTTTAATTCATCAAATTTCACACTTATACTCTGCTGAAACTGAATATTCTGTTCTTTAATTTCTTTAAAAATAATATCATTTTTAATATTCTGCTGTTCGCATTTTATTTTCTGTTCTTTAATGTCGTTACTTAAAATCTGAAATTTCTCGTCATTAGTATTAAAACGACTCAAATTTTTCGTCAGTTCTATCAAAACGTTTATTTAATTCGTTAAATTGGTTATTTTGCATGTCAAATTTGTTGTCAAAAACATTGCTTAATTTTATTTGTTCATCTAATTTCTCACTACTTTTAATTTCTTGAATTTCGTTTTTCTGTTCTTTAAGGTCCTTACTTAATTGGTCAAATTTGGTATCGAACTTTTCAAATTTACAGTCCATCTTTCGTAAAAAACTCATTATATCCATATCATCGGATTGTTTATTTTTATTAGTTAAAACTGGGGTTAATTGAATCCCAGAATCAACAGCTGTTTCACTTAATTGTATTTGAGCAGCAATTGGGGTAGAATGAATGATTACATTGCCGCCAACAGCTGTTTCTGTAACAGCGCTCGGCTCAGCTGTCCGCAGATCACTTTCATTCAGTGACTGTCATTCAAGGTCACTTTCACTCATTTTTATGTTAGTTATATTGCTTTGTTTAGTATGCTCAGACATTTTTGTCTAGTTTATAACTTATTTTTACTTAAGTGTTAACTACAATTGATTAATCTTCCCTTCCAAAACATTATACTACAACATACATAATATAAACCGTACACCATAGTTACGTACATTTCATGTAACTAAAATTTCGCTTTCATAACCGTACTTCATTCAATGTACTGTCAAAATATAGGCCGGTGTAATACAACTTTTAATTATATTACATCCTGCAGTCACGGCACCAATTGTAACATTCGGTTACATTTTATTAATGAATTATATTGCAAACTTCCACTTACCTTTGGCTTTTTGATCTGGCCTGATCTCTAAGTGGGGACGAACCCCGTTCGTACGGCGAACTTGACAGTACAGCAAATGAACTATGGTTTTTGAAATGACTTTGCTTACCAAAGTATATCATTTAAAAGATAATGGTTTTTTTATTTTTACGATTACTACACATCCTTTCCATATATAATAAAAAAATGTTAATCTCTCCACATGGTGTTTTAACGTTTGAAGTACAGCATTAGAAATTTTTTACATGATAGATATCTTACCTTATTCTATGATATAAAAATACAGCCCAGCCTGCCATTCTCTCACTCACTCAATTTATTTTAATAACCCCTCCCCTGATCATTTTAATTAACCCTTAAACATGTTGTGAAATCCCCCAGCCGGCAACGTGGTTTTCGTTCGAACTCACTATTCCGCGTTTTAATTGATACTTGTGTCCGAAAATAACTGTATATGTTCTTCACAGAATGATGTTCACTCCAGTCATATTGTTTCAAACTGTTAATTCACTTTTTACTGGTAATTTGAGAAATTTTGAAAAGAGCCCACTTGGCACTGTACCTAGCCAGGTATGGTCTACAATCAGACTGCCCAGAGCGGCATAGCGTTCACCGCTAACTCGATTTCGTCTTTCTAGGTGGAAACCAAGGCCTCATGGTTCGTTGTCACAGCTCCGTCCTATTCAACCCATGTAAGTGTTTGTGTGCTGTTCGTATAAGATATTTGTGCAGCACTGGCTGACGTCACGACTTAGGCGGGACTTAGGATTCACGTCCGGCACCTTGGAACATGTGCTCACACAGATTTTGTCTCTTAGCCATCTTGGAGTTTCACACCGGCATCGCTCCGCGCGCCTGCTCGTGTGACGCGCTCGGACGTACTGCCATACACTCGCAAAGTTCTTGGAAATTGATGCTGGGTGCATTCTTCTGTACTGATTGCACAACTGTGGAGACGTATTGTGCCTTTGTTAGAACACTTTTATTACCATACAACACGTGGCCTGGTCACAGTTGGAAATAAAATTTACAAATATTCTCTACAAACCCCAAAATTTAATCAAATAAAATCCCCTGTATTTGTCACGTTACAATACCCCCCCCCCAATGAGAGATCTTCTGCCGAAACAGAAGAAATCTCATTGCTAAAACCCCTAAGAGGACCGGTGAGGATACGGTGCCAACAACCCCCTCTTGTTCTTACACCTCATGGATAAACGACCCCCCTGGCTCGGCGACTATGGACACATCTGAACGAGATCCCTGGACTTCTCTGTGCGAGATCCCAACACCGAAAAATCGAACAGATACGCACCACAGCGCACCTCACCTTCTACCATGCAACCCCAAAAAATCCAAATCCCTGGCTTAGATTATGCCAGATCCTCAACCGATATGTTCCCCCTTACATACACACTGGGCTGCCTTTAGCAGTTACTGGGCTTGCACACACACACACTTATTGTTACATAGTATCAAAGTTGAAATATTCTGCAAAATTTCTTTAAGTTAAAATCAACAATTATCTTCTTTAAAATCAAACTACAAATCCGTTACCTAAATTGAATAATTCTCTTCATCGGTTATTATTATTAGAAAACAAACAAATTGAACACTTCTTAGAACATGAACATCCTTAACCTAACATGTGATTATACATATGCCCTAACAATACAATTCAATAAAAACACTAATAATACACAAACAATAACATCATCAAAGTTCAAAAATATCAATTAGATGGCAGGCGCAAAATCAAGATTTTTTTTTTTTTTCAAAATGAGTATGAAATTTTAAATTTATTAAAATATTTTCTTTTTCCAATATTGAAATTATTTAAAATTATTCAAATTAATTAAAAGCAAAATTGGCTTTACTTCCTTGCTAAACGTCTCTAGTATAGGGCATCACCTATCAGCTGATCAAAACTGGGTCAAGTCAAGAACCTTGACCTACATAAACTATACATAAGTTACATCTGAAAATACATTGAACATCTTTAAAATTCATCTTTCAAACACCAAACACAATAAAATAAAACATTTAAAAGAACAAAATATTATTATATAATATAATGTTATTCTGATATAATTATACCAAGAGAGTATAGATATAAAATGGCGGCAATCAATTCATTTTGTTACAGAGCTCAGACGTGTTTAAAAGAGACCGAATCAAAAGATAGGGAAAAAGGGAATTCCTTAAAGGGAATTGTAAGGAATAATAATTATAACACCAACATAGTGGATAACGTTATGAAAAGGGTTAACATACAAAAAGTTAAAATAGAACCAGAACAAAAGAATTATGCAGGGTCATTGACATACATAGGTTCACAGACTAGAAAAATTATAAAATGTTTTAATAAATACGGAGTAGATATAGCTATTAAAAAATGTGAAACGGTATTTGATAAGATAAGGAATAAGAATATAGATAAAATTTCAGTATTACAGAAAAGCGGAATTTATAAATTAAAATGTAAAGACTGCCACAAAGTGTACCTAGGTGAGACAGGACGAAAATTCGTATGCAGGTTGTCTGACCACAAACGTGGAGAAGGTAATAGAACAACCAATTCGTTATATGCAAGACATTTCATAGAAGACAACCATAAGTTTGTTAATCCTTTGGAAGAATACGAAATTGTAAAAGCAGTAAATAACACAGTTGAAAGGAAGCTTAGAGAGGAGTTAGAAATATTGAAAGAAAGAGAAAAAGGGTTAGACAATTTAATTAATATTAAAATTAAATTTGATAATGAAGAAATATTTTATAACATAATTAAGAAGTAAATGATAGAGGACAGATAGATAAGATTAAGAATTATATTGCATAGTACTAATTGGATGTTTTAAAATAAGGGTGTGTGAATGACCCACGTGTGTGGAGAGGAAGAGGGTAAGTTTAAAAGGATGCACACACACACACAACACTGAAACACAAGGAATTTGCTAGAAAAATATGTAACTGTACAGATGGTGGGACAGGGTTTAGGGGGTGGGGAAGGGACATTTATATTATAGCTTGTTGTGTGTGATCAGGGTGGGGTGAGAGGGGTGAAGGGTTTGTTTTCACATAATTTCTGTCTATTCCGATCTGACGAGCTGTGAAGCTTGAAAGCGCTAATCGGGATAATTTTTATATAGTGGTGTGCAACAGTGATCATTCTGCTTGTGATTTCAACCACTAACAAAAATTTCTTCATTAAACGTCTGTTAAGATGTGCAATCGATGACAGGTAATGTCGGACAACAATGGGGTAATATGACAACATGGACAACAACAATGAGGTAATAAACGACAACAATAAGGTAAGTAAAGTTTTTAAATATCTTAAGTTAAAAGTTAAATTGAAGAGGGTTTTAAGTAAAATATGGTTTAATAAACAATGTCTGGATAATAATGTCATCCCAAAGTACGCTCAAGTTAAAATTAAAAATAAGAGTGTAGCCAAAAAAGTAAAAGAACAAAGCGAGAAGTTGTGGATAAAACTGGAAATAAGGTCACTCTACGGCTTAATCAATAGATATAATAGGGAATTATATGACAGACACATAGAATTGTTAAGAATATACTCGTATGTAGAGTTAAAGAAATATTATTTAATTTTGGTTTGGGGTACATAGAAAAGAAATTGGAAAATAAAAATAAAAAAATGGTAGATAAGTTAAATAAATTAATAAGAAAGAACGAAGTAAAAAAGGAACACCTCTCTAAGAATAACTATGGAAAAAGAGTAATAAACCTTACAGAGGTAAATTTCAATACAGAAGAAAAAGAAATGTTAGCAAAAGGCTTAAAATACGCGCCGCCACCAGAATTAAATCAAGAAAAACGATTATTGAATGCAAAAGCATAATACAAAAACTAGGAAATGAAAATGATAAAAAAAGAATAAGGTGGGAAGTAGGGAATGTAGTAGATAAAATATTTAAGAAAAGTTTGCATAATTCAAAAAGTGAACAAAAAATCAAATCAACTGTAACTAAACTAAAGACTAAAATAAAAAAGAATGATATTATAGTTACGAAGGTGGACAAAGGAAATACAGTGGTACTACTGAGAAAGGACGAATACATAAAGAAAACGGAAGAATTTATAAGGGAAGGACCATATGAGGAAATAAAGTATGATTATACAAGTAAGTACCGTCAAGGATAAAACAAATGATGAAACAGATAACATTTAAAGAAGAAAATAAGAAAAACTATTTATTGGAAAGTAATCCAAAAGCACCAACTTTTAAAAGTCAGGTTAAGATACATAAAGAAGGAAAACCAATTAGACCGATTGTTTCTTTTATTAATGCACCTATTTATAAATTATCAAAGGAAGTTAGCAGAGTACTGAAAGAGAAATATGAATTTGGGACAAAATACAACATAGAGAATAATGTAAAATTGATAGAAAAATTAGAAAATATTAGAATTTATGTAAATACAAAATTGATATCACTGGATGCTAAGGACATGTTTACCAATATCACAGTAAATAAAGTTATTAAGTTAATAAACGATAATAATATGGGAGAATACAGGTATAAAAAGCAGTTGATTAAAGTAATTAAAGAATGTGTAAATCAGAACTATTTTAGGTTTAATAACAAGTTTTATATACAGAAAAAAGGTTTACCTATGGGGTCTTCATTATCCCCTATTCTTGCTGAAATATACATGAATGATTTTGAAAAGCAATTAATAAGTTCCACTAAGTATAAAGACAATATAAAATTATGGTCTAGATACGTTGATGATGTATTAGTAATTTGGGAAGGAAGCATAAAGAAGTGCACGAGTTTATAAATGAGGTAAATAATAAGGATAAAAACTTACAATTTAAAGAAGAGATAGGAGGTAAGAAAATAAATTACTTAGATTTAAACATAGAAATTAACGATAATGAGAAACTACAGTTTGGGATATTTAGGAAAGAGTCGTATTCTGATATAATTATACCAAGAGAGTCTTACCACCCGTATAGATATAAAATGGCGGCAATCAATTCATTTTGTTACAGAGCTCAGAAGTGTTTAAAAGAGACCGAATCAAAAGATAGGGAGTTAAAAATGATAAAGGGAATTGTAAGGAATAATAATTATAACACTAACATAGTGGATAAAGTTATGAAAAGGGTTAACATACAAAAAGCTAAAATAGAACCAGAACAAAAGAATTATGCAGGGTCATTGACATACATAGGTTCACAGACTAGAAAAATTATAAAATGTTTTAATAAATACGGAGTAGATATAGCTATTAAAAAATGTGAAACGGTATTTGATAAGATAAGGAATAAGAATATAGAAAAAATTCCAGTATTACAGAAAAGCGGAATTTATAAATTAAAATGTAAAGACTGCAACAAAGTGTACCTAGGTGAGACAGGACGAAAATTCGTATGCAGGTTGTCTGACCACAAACGTGGAGAAGGTAATAGAACAACCAATTCGTTATATGCAAGACATTTCATAGAAGACAACCATAAGTTTGTTAATCCTTTGGAAGAATACGAAATTGTAAAAGTAGTAAATAACACAGTTGAAAGGAAGCTTAGAGAGGAGTTAGAAATATTGAAAGAAAGAGAAAAAGGGTTAGACAATTTAATTAATATTAAAATTAAATTTGATAATGAAGAAATATTTTATAACAATTAAGAAGTAAATGATAGAGGACAGATAGATAAGATTAAGAATTATATTGCATAGTACTAATTGTGTAACTTTTATTACGATATTATATTTATTAATTTATAATATAAAACTTCCACCTACCTTTTAATCCTCGTGATCTGGCCGGATCTCTAGTGGTGAACTAACCCCGCTCGTACGACGAACTGATCAGTGCAGCAAATGAAATAAGGTGTTTGAAATGATTTATGTACTCTTTTAGTAGATAAAACAAAGTAATGAATTTATTGTCATAATTTCCACCATAACTTCAACAATTAAATTAATCGGTATTTGATATTGAGGTGAAGCCCCTTATTACCAGCAATAATTTTAACATATTTCACCATATTACTTATATCTACCTTATAATATTCATTAATTAATTCAAACCGACCCAGCTTGCTATTCACTCACATTCATTCTTTATTAAACCCCATTTTAATTATTTAGTCCCAAAAAAAAGGAAATTATTTATTTAATATCATGGCCAGTCGAGTACTTAACCCTGGGCGTCTATGATGATCCAGCTCCGTACCGATTATACATTCGAAAGTTTAATACACGTGCACTTTTTCTTCTTCACTCCATTTTGAGCACATAGATTGCTTCATGGTTGATTTGAGTTAAGTTTTTAACACTTTGTTGACATTTTATAAGGTTTTGTAGGTCACGAACTGTGCAGTAGCGCGATAATTTCGCTTTCTAGGTTGGCTAATCTGCTTACTGCTTTGGTCCAAGTTTGCGTGTTAGAACTTTGTACAGTGTGTGTCAGTCGCTTTCGGCGGTCGGTTCGCCGACCTTTTTACTATCATATTTTCTTGTCGACATTTAATGTAGGCTTTAGGCCGGCATATTCTTACTTATGGCCAACTAGGCCCGCTATCAATTTAATTCAAATTCTTTAATACTTTTTTGCAACATGCATTATTAGCCAACCTGATTTCAATAAATTAAAACATGTAATGTAACTTGAGAAAATGCATTAAAATCAATTCAATACAGTCCACATTTTATCATTTTTCATTCCCACTGAACCAATGCATGCATTACTGCCTATTGTTTACAAACGTTGTTGGTACCCGCCGACAGGATTACTCACTTCACAAAACACATTTCAGCCCACTTGGGCCTGATATTCAACATTTTTTGGTCACTCCGGACCTGGATTTTCCATCTAATATTTTCTACCACTATTTCTGGCCATCACGGGCGAATTAGCACGTCAGCTAATACGACCGTGGTGTGATTTTCATCGGCATTTCGCTCGTCATCTTGCAGCCTTCTGACAACATCTTAGCAAGTGCCTGCTAGCTACAGTGCTTTACACAAGGCGGTCATCTCTACTAGCTGTTTGCCATCTTCACCAAGGAGCCGACGCTGCAGGACATCGCCAACAAGGTATCATCAACAACAGTGTATTAAGGTGCGTACAATGTCTGAAGAAGGCCTCAAAGTGTTGACCAAAAAGAGAGGCGGCTTAAAGTCCGCAATAGTGCGGATACAATCTGCAGTAAATTCGTTTGATGTAACTTTAAATACAAAACCTTTTCTAACTGTAAGGCTGGACAGTCTCAAAAGCTTGGCCTCTAAATACGACGAGGTACAGTCTGAAATGGAACTCATTAGTAAGGACACGAGCGTTGCTCAAGCAGACCGAGTTGAGGTCGAAGAAATGTTATATTCAACTGAAGCAAACATTTTGCAATTACTTGGCACATTTAATACTCAGACTGTACCTCCCGTATTATTGACGCACATGCAATTAAAACCAATAAGTTTGCCCTGCTTCTCAGGCAACACATTGGAATGGCAACATTTTTACTCAATTTTTACTGATTTAGTGCATTCAAGATCCGATTTAACACCAGTGCAAAAATTACATTATTTACATTCGTCTTTGAAGTGTGAACCTTTAGATTTAATCAAGTCATTACCTATCTGTAAAGAAAATTATACAATAGCGTTGAGTTTGCTGTCCGAAAGGTATAACAACCCATTCATACTAGCTAAATACTATGTGCAAAACCTACTTCAGGTCAAGTCGACAATAAAGGACTCGGTCCAAAGTTTGGCAGAGTTCACTAACACAATAACGTCTTCCGTTAATTCACTGGCAGCAATGAAGCTGTCAGTGAATTCATTTGAATTTATCACTATACAGTTACTATCCACTAAACTCGACCCTATTACTTTCAAACTTTGGAAGGAGTCAATAGACCCTGACAAACTACCTAGCTTTCAAGACTTCACGCATTTTTTAAACTTACGTAGACAGCTGTTAGAAAATACAATGCCTATTGAACCCGGACAGCAACTCAACAAACTTAATGTAAGACCTAACAATAAATATGAGAAATGTAACTCAAGAAATACTGCTGGCAGCACCACATTTAAGAGCTATCACGCAGCGGCAAATCATTATTCATGCGTGTGTTGTAAATCCAACCACCCGCTTTACATATGTAATAAATTTCGTATATTAAGTACCGCTGAGCGGGGACAATTTGTTTCAAATCATAAATGTTGTAGCAATTGCCTTAGATCAGGTCATCTTATGGCTAGCTGTAAGAGTAAACAGGTGTGTAAAATGTGTTCAAAACGACACCACACATTGTTGCACGCAAATTACGTGCCGAACTCAACAGCTGCCAGCAGCAATTATTGCTCGCTTAAATTACAGTGCAAGAATAATGTTCTTTTATCCACAGCAGTTGTATCTGTCATTGACCAGGCTGGCAACAGACATAGGGCTAGAGTGCTCCTAGACGCCGGTTCACAGATAAATTTCTGTACAAAATCATTTGCAAAGAAGTTACAGCTCAAATTAACTAAATCTAATATACCAATCACAGGAATAAACAATACAGCGTGTTATGCAACTGATATTGCTTCTATACGTATTATTTCTCGCTATCAGAGATATAGTTTCGAGACGAAATGTGCTGTCTTATCTACGTTAACTCACAATCTGCCTTCAAACTCGTTTGATATCAACCAGTTCCGCATTCCAAACAAAATCTTCCTGGCTGACCCCGATTTTAATATATCGTCGCAAATCGACATACTATTAGGGGCACAATTTTATCTGGACTTGATCTTAACCAATAAATACACATGCGGCCCCAATTTTCCCATCATTCAGGAAACAAAACTGGGCTACATTTTGGCTGGCAACCTGCCCAAGCACTGCCGCAACGAGGGTCCTGCTGTTTCGTTCCTAGCAAGGAACAATGACAGTCAAATTCTGCAATCTCTCGAAAGATTTTGGGAAGCAGAAACTATCCTGACAATACCCCTGATAACGAGTCAGCCTGTGAAGAGCATTTTGTGCGCTCTACCCAGCGCAACCACGAGGGTAGATTTGTGGTTTCACTTCCATTTAAGTCTGATAATCCCCACTTGGGGGAATCTTACATGAGTGCTGAATCAAGATTCTTAAGCTTAGAGCGTCGATTTAGGCGAGATGCTAAGCTCGCTCGCGACTACGTGGACTTTATCAAAGAATATATGGATCTTGGGCACATGACACTCATCGATGATGGCGCTATCAATTTAGGAGCGTCAAATATTTACTACCTGCCTCACCAGAAGTATTTAAACAGTCTAGCTTGACCACAAAACTGCGCGTTGTTTTTGATGGTTCGTCCAAGACTACTAATGGCCTTTCGTTAAATGACATATTGTTAGTAGGCCCCAATGTTCAACAAGACCTTTTTTCCATTCTTTTGCGTTTCTGCATACATAAGTATGTTCTCATTGCCGACATCGAGAAGATGTATCGTCAGATTCGCGTGGCTGAAGGGGATTGTCACTATCAACGCATTCTGTGGCGTGATTCTCCCCTCGAACCACTTAAACATTTCGCATTGCGAACGGTAACCTACGGCACGGCTAGCGCTTCGTTTTTGGCCACTCGCTGTCTTCTACAAATTGGTAGGGACAATCAGGCTTCCTTTCCCCAAGCGTCGTTAGCTATAACAAACGATTTTTATGTCGACGATCTACTTAGCCTACCGGTTCGGACACTATCCCTGATCTAACCAAGCTGAAATCCGATCTAGGTGCGTTACTGGGTCAATATGGTTTCACGTTGCACAAATGGGCATCAAATGAACCCACAGCGGTCGCAAATCATGACAGTTTTTCACGACCCTAAATAAACAGGACAATGTGCGTACCCTAGGCATTCTTTGGAACAATACTGCCGATTCATTTTTGTTTGACATCAAATTATTTCCCGTTGATTCAAGCATATCCAAGAGAAAAATTCTTTCGATTATTGCTGGAATATATGATCCTCTTGGTTTAATCGGTCCAGTTGTCTTTTTGTATAAACATTTCATGCAGCGACTTTGGCTTTGTAAGCTTGGTTGGGATGAACTGATTTCCGGTCAGTCACGTTCGGATTGGCATTCTTTGTGTGACAAATTGGGTCTGATTGGCAAAATTGTGGTCCCGCGATCTATTCGTTGCAAGCGTGAGGCAGCTACAGTTCAATTGCATGGTTTTTCGGATGCTTCTGAAAGGGGGTTTGGCTGTTGTATGTATGTCAGAGTCATTTATCAAGATTCTACTGCCTCCTGTCACCTCTTGTGTTCCAAATCTCGCGTGGCTCCCCTACGACAGGTGTCATAACCTCGCATCGAACTCTGCGCTTGCTTGTTGTTATCTCGACTCGTATCTAAGGTAATTCCTGCTCTTTATTCGTTTATTGATAATGTACATTTGTATTCTGACTCTATGGTGGCTCTTTACTGGATTCATGCGCAGTCTACGCGGTGGAAAACATATGTCGCTAATCGGGTTGCTGAAATTCAGCGTCGTACGCAAACTTATACTTGGCATCACATTAATTCACGACACAATCCTGCTGATATTATATCAAGGGGGTGTCCCCCTGACGTTTTGCGCGATTGCTCGCTTTGGTGGCACGGTCCAAGCTGTTTGTCTCAATCGTCAGAGTCTGATCCCTTCCCATCCTTCGTACCGGCCACTCCGTCATCTTCTGAAGTCACCGCGGAAGAGAAACATACACATAACCTTTCTCTAATGTCTACCTGGCTGTTGACCTCTCTTTGGACTTTTTCTCGTTGCATCGTCTAACGTGCGTATACGCTTACTGTTTTCGGTTCATCAGAAATATTAGACACTCAAGTGTTGACAAACTTACGGGCGATCTTACCCCTGTAGAAATTCAACAGTCTCTCAACTTCTTCATAAAACAATCTCAGTCGATCCACTTCGCAGCCGAAATTAATTGTCTACGTAACGGATCTTCTGTTTCCATTAGGAGTAAGTTGGCTTCTCTCGACCCGTTTCTTGACGACTCTGGAGTGATAAGCGTGGGCGGACGATTGCAGCATTCCCAATTACCCTACGACTCTAAACGTCCTATTGTATTACCCCCATCGGCGCATATTACACGCCTTATCATTGAACGTGAACACATTCGTTTACTTCACGCTGGTGCTCAACTCGTGCATCATTCACTGCGTCAACGTTGGTGGATTGTGAATGCCAGGTTAGTCATTCGTTCCATTATTCGAAAATGTGTGAGGTGTATCAGGTTTAGTGCCAAACAGCAGGTACAGACGCTTGGTATTTTACCATCCCCTAGAGTCACTCCTTCTAGGCCGTTTCTATTTTGCGCGGTTGATTATGGTGGTCCCTTCATGATTCGTCATGGCAGGCAGAAGTCTAGAGCTCTTTCTAAGGCATACGTATCTTTGTTTATTTGCTTAGCGACTAGGGCTATTCACATGGAATTGGTTTCCGACCTTACGGCCAGCGCGTTTATAGCCGCATTACGTCGTTTCATTGCCCGTAGGGGCATACCCAGTCAACTGTACTCTGACAATGGCACAAACTTCAGGAAGGCCCGCACTATCTTACATGATATTTACAACTTTTGGCACAATAAGGATGCCATCTCATCGATCAAGTCATTCACGTCCTCTCAGGGGATATCATGGTCATTTATTCCGCCCTCCTCACCTCATTTTGGTGGCCTTTGGGAGAGCGGCATAAGAGTTTGAAATTTCATCTGCGCCGCGTGGTAGGCAAATCTATACTCAACTTCGAAGAGTTCACGACCGTTTTGTCTCAGATAGAGGCATGTCTGAATTCTCGACCTTTATTTGCTATCTCTTCAGATGTTAACGACCCGGTGCCACTTGCACCTGGCCATTTTTTGATTTGCGCACCCTTAACGGCGATACCGGACCCAGACCTTTCTCACGTTCCTGTTTCTCGTCTTGGGCGTTGGCAGCTTCTTAAGAGGTTTGTCCAAGGCATATGGAAGGCATGGTCTCGCGATTATTTGCACCAGTTGCAGCAGCGTCACAAGTGGAAGTTTGCCAAGGATAATGTTTCCATTGGTGACTTAGTTTTGCTTATTGAGGATAATTTACCTCCATTAGCCTGGAAATTTGGCGTAATTATCGCCACATTTCCCGGCCCAGATAACTTGGTTCGTGTCGTGGACATTCGCACACCTACGGGTGTTTTGCGTAGACCAATACATAAGTTATGTCTGTTGCCAGCGCGAGACGAGATTTGACAAAATTATGATTACTTAGCACAATGCTATTTTATTTAGCCACTGGCTTATTACTTATTATGACCATTTGGTCAACCTAATTGTGATGAATTATCACAATATTTTCTTATCAATTTTGCGCCATTGCACGCTTCTATAATTATCACAGTTTTTGGTGGTATATTAATATTTTGTATTTGTATGTTAATTTTGTGTGGCATACTATGTCTTACACATTTACATTTGATGTTTTGGGGTATATTTCATGTTTTTGGTGGTCTCATTTTATAAAATGTTGTTACATAATATTTGCATGTCTTGCAGCTGAGCAATCATGCATTCATTTCTTTATACTGTTGCTAATAAATGTGTGTATTATTCTGTGAATGTCTTTAAATTGTTAAATTGTTTCTGTAATCACAGTATTGTATCTGTTATTTGACATTGCAATTATTCATATTGTAATTATCTAAATTATTGTTATTGTATTCACATAACTTGCGTTTATGTAAAAACTATTGTTTTGCGTCTGCCGCATGTAACTGCCACATCTAGATTTATTTTATATTGTATTTTATATTGTATTCATTTTGTGAGTAATCATGCACAATTATTTTTACTTAAATTATGACATACATGTCATATTTGGGCTTGCATTCAGTCAGCATCTAGCTTGTTCATACATTATTACATATTGTAAGTTCCTGAAACTTCAGGAACAGCATGACTAGGTCAATACATGCCGCCCTGCTGAATATACGCTTGAACATGTAATTGCAACATGTTCAATAACAATTTTGTTCATGTAATTAATTCTCTGTACAGGTCCACGGGCCTCAACTAATTTTACAGTAACCATCTATGACATGCATAGGGTTACAAACTATCGGTCCATCATGTGATGAGCTTCCGATCATGCATTAAACATTGTACAACTGTGTATTTTTTCATGTTTTGTAATGTTATATACTGTGCACATACACTATGTGATGGTAATATTTGTCAAACCAGACTTTTATATTCATGTCTGAAAACAGCTGTTCGCCAACCTTGGCTTACAAACGACTATCTCTAGGCTTATCTTATGCATGCTTATCTCTAAGCTAGTAACGGACTGCCGTTATCTAATCTCATAACTCAAGGTTCAACTTAGCCTTGAATCTAACTCTTATTATTAAGAAAACTGTATCCTTTTAAATTAAGTTGTAAGATGTATCATAATTTATTAAAAAATGTTAAAAAGCATTTGATTTTGACGGGCAGCTTATGTGCGGTAGCGCGATAATTTCGCTTTCTAGGTTGGCTAATCTGCTTACTGCTTTGGTCCAAGTTTGCGTGTTAGAACTTTGTACAGTGTGTGTCAGTCGCTTTCGGCGGTCGGTTCGCCGACCTTTTTACTGTCATATTTTCTTGTTGACATTTAATGTAGGCTTTAGGCCGGCATATTCTTACTTATGGCCAACTAGGCCCGCTATCAATTTAATTCAAATTCTTTAATACTTTTTTGCAACATGCATTATTAGCCAACCTGATTTCAATAAATTAAAACATGTAATGTAACTTGAGAAAATGCATTGAAATTAATTCAATACAGTCCACATTGTATCATTTTTCATTCCCACTGAACCAATGCATGCATTACTGCCTATTGTTTACAAACGTTGTTGGTACCCGCCGACAGGATTACTCACTTCACAAAACACATTTCAGCCCACTTGGGCCTGATATTCAACACGAACTTTTCATGATACCCCGGCCGGGTCGGATCTCTTTCGTCGACTGTTTCAACTATTTTTCCATTTTAATAATAAATAAAACTTTGCCCGGCCAGTGACGCACACCACTATTGGCGTCCGCAGCACTTAGTTCTTTTTCGCCGACTGATGAAACGACGGGTAACTAAATCCCCACCTTGTCTGAATGGTTCCGGTAACATACACGGCCACTGCGATTACTAAGCTTTTCGTCACCATTTAGGTAGCATGGTTTGGCATTGGGCACTGGCGTTGACGATGTTGACTGGCGAAAATGTTGAGGCTGTGGAAGGCGTGGCCTCTAAGAGTATCCGGCATCAACGAACCTCATGGATCAAAAGTCTTCGTTCCTCGCCATTTTTCGTGGCGTCCCTTTGGAGTCTGATGTGCGTCATCTACGTGCACATGTTTATGTTGCGCGTCTTTGTACATGCCTCAATGCTTAATTACCGTGTGTTTAGACTAGGCATCGCATTCCATTGCCAACTCGCCATTCAAAATCTCACTTCATTGTTCCTTTGTCGACAATTTTGTTTCACATAGGGACTGACCATGCAGAGGGAAAATATAATATTATAATTTTTTAATAAAATGAAAACCCTTCCCTTTAGCCCCGTTACAATACCCCCCCCCCCAATGAGAGATCTTCTGTCAAAACAGAAGAAATCTCATTGCTAAACCCCTAAGAGGATCGGTGAGGATATGGTGCCAACAACCCCCCATTAGTTCTTATACATCATGGGTAAACCACCCCCCTGGCTCGGCAACTATGGCTGCACCTGATCGAGATTACTGGAATTCTCTATTCGAGATCCCAACACCATAAAATCGCACAGACACGCACCACAGCGCACCTAACCTTCCAACATGCCACCCCAAACTCCAAATCCCTGGCCTTAGTCCATGCCAGATCCTCAACCGATATGTTCCCCCTTATCATGCACACTGGGTCGCCTTCAGCAATACTGGGTGCGTACATATTCTTATTTATACATACTATCAAAATCTTATTTTTTACATTCAAAAAGTTCATTTAAATTGAAATCAAACTGCTTTACCTCCATTATTTTCTTCAAAATCAAAATAAAATCTGTTACATGAATTCGTCCACTCTATTAATGCTCTTCAATACTAATAACTATCCTACAGAAAAACAAATTGAATATCTCATTAAATATGAACTCACTTACTCTAACATTTGTTTATACATATATTCCAGACAACATAAGTCAATAAAACACAAGTAATACATATAAACGATAATATACTTAAAACTCAAACATCATCTATACGTCAGACGGAAAAAATCAATTTTTTTTTTTCAAAAAAATTTTAATTTATCAAAATATACTTTTCTCAATATTCAGAAAATTTTAAAATATTTAAATCAATTAAACAACAAAGTTTGCATCACTTCATTGCCAAAACTGGTCTAGTTTATAACATCAACCATCAGCTGATCAAACTGGGTCAAGTCAACAACCTTGACCTACATGGGTTATACATAGGCTACATCACAAAATACATTAAACATCTTTAAAATTTTTATCTTCAAACATAATAACATAATAAAATATGACATTTAAATTTGACATAGTTCTTATTACAATTAACAATAGAATTGACATTTAAATTAATTAAAATTTACACATTTTATAGCTTTACATTATCCTCAAATTCTATTAAAATTGTCACTTGTTTCAATTAAAATTTTATATTTTTACTATGGCTCTCTTTCTTTAACATTCTCAATCTCCATTAGTTTGGGTGATTTACTTATTCATAATAACTTGATTGTATCAACTTGGCATTTATATATACTCATAACCCCCTTCTGACTCTAACGTCACTAACCGCTTTAAATAATATGACACTCCTCTATCAAAAACAGTTATCAAACATTCTCTAAACCCAACTTACTTCTCATCTCAATTCGCATCATTCTACCCTTATATATATAAAAAATACTCTCTACCCCTTTGTACTCAGGATGTGTGTTCCCCTCCCATTTCTCATTCCCTTATCTGGTTCCTGGACTTCATTCCTAGGTAACCCTTTCCGGCACTAAACGGTCCCTTCCCGCCACAACGCTTTTCGTTGAGGACTCCTTATCACACCACCCCCCTTACAAAATTACCCATCAATTATTTACTCTGCCAATACATCGCTTTCAATTACTACAAACTATCTCCATTCACTTATTACATCAATATATCAATCAATACTCTACATATTTTCCCCATAGCTACTGTGTCAACATTACATCTCAAATTCTACAGTACTTTGATTCATAACAATATTTATTCATCTCTAGTACCCATTTAAACTCAACATGGACTGATTTACATGTCCTAACTCAATATTAATCACCCAAGATCTCCCATTTACTATCTTTTACACATCTTTTAAAAATCTTAGCTATATCAAATTACTTCCATCATTTAAATCAAAATCTTTTAACACATTAAAATCATTACATTCAAACATTAGTTGCATTGGAAATTTGCAAACAATTTATAAGTGACATTTTACACATCTAACTCCAGCTATCAGCTGATGTTCTAGGTCGGGTGAATGACCTTTGTTCAAAAATGCTACTCAAATGTTATTCCACACTAAACAATTTAACATTTATTTATTTATTAATTATTGTCAAAAATATTTAAACAATTCAACTTCCTTTAATTCCATTAAATATTGAAAACACAATATTTTTAATTACTTTACTTCCAAAACAATTTATCATTCATTAATTACCACCTTCGTAATCATTTTTTTTTTATCTGACAAAAAATTATTATTAATATTATTAAACAAATTCTACCACATATACACATTGCTTACATAACATCTTACAATACAAACACAATTAATTTCACTAACAATTTATTTACAATTCTTCATCATTAATTGTTCAATTTTCCACACTTCATTTCCAAATTCGGCAAGTCAGAACCATAAATCAAAATATTTAATATGTCCATTTATTGAGTTTATGTTCAGCCTCCATCATCGAATATTAATCTAATATATTTATAATATAAATCGTTCTTGTCCACACTCAATTGATTAATTTTAATATAATAATTCTCTACTACTTCAAATTGTTCCACTATCATCAAATCATAAAACCTGTCAATATTATTATTTTTTGTCAAATCTCCGTCAGTATTATTTGTTATTCCCAGGTAAATTACGTTATTATTACAATTATCTGCCATTATCAGTACACTACTTCTCCCAACAGGTAAATCTTTATTATCGATATACACATTGTTTATTACAGTATAAGGTAAATCTACATTATTTACCATAATATTAATATTCAAACTCTCTATCAACTCTTTATAACTTCTGTTAAACTTGAAACACTCTAACTCTTTCTCTCTCTCATAATTACTTCCATCACAATACTTCTCACTACCTTTCACATTCTCATTCCACACAGAGGGCAATACCACAAAATTCTTTAACATCATCTGGCCCTACTAGATAAACACAAAAAACTTATTTGACCATTTGCCGACCCATCGTCACCCAAATGTCCTAGTGAGGATCTTTTATCCCCATAAACAACTTGTGAAAACTCTGTTTCACATTTAACCCCATAAAAATGTGCCCCCTGTTCACCCTTTAAATTATCTCTCCCTTCTTTCTCCAACTCATCAATACTAATCATTACTCCTTCATTACTAACATCTACTGACTTTCTACTCTCAATATTACTACTATTGTCTACTGTATCATTTTTTGTTACCCTATTTTCAATTACATCATCATTTTCAATATCATTGTTATCCCTTGTTAACACATCATTATAATTATCGGTACTCACCTTGTTCTCAGTTACTTCATTAATTAAATTCCCACTACACTTACCGGTATTTCTTGTAACATTGTCATCATCTTTTATTCATTTTATATCTATTTGGAAATGTTCATCAATACGTTTACATAATTCATTACTCATAAAATCAAACTTTAAACTTATATTCTGCTCCAACTTAATATTTTGTTCTTTAAGTTCTTTAAAATTAATATCATTTTTAACATGCTGCTGTTCACATTTATATTCTGTTCTTTAATTTCATTACTTAATTGGTCAAATTTGGCATCGAACTTCTCGTCATTAGCATCAAAACGTTTATTTATTTTATCGTCACTAGAATTAAAATGACTTTCAAATTTACTATCCATCTTTTGTAAAAAACTCATTATATCCATTTCATCGGATTGTTTATTTTTATTTGTTAAAACTGGAGTTAATTGAATACCAGAATCAACAGCTGATTCACTTAATTGCATTTGCGCAGCAGTTGGGGTAGAATGAATTATTACATTGCTGCTAATAGCTGTTTCTATAACAGCGCTTGGATCAGCTACTCGCATCTCACTCTCATTCAATGCCAGTGGTTCAAGGCCACCTTCGCTCGTATCTACCTCTGTTACATTGCTTTGTTCTGTGTGCTCAGACATTTTTAACTGATTTATAACTTATTTTTACTTATGTTATAACTACAATTGGTTAATCTTCCCTTCAAAACATTATACTACCACATTCATGAAATAAATCTTATACCATAATTACGTACATTTTACGTAAATTAAATTTTGCTTTCATAACCGTATTTCACTTTCTGCACTGTCAAAATAGGCCGGTGTAATACAACTTTTTATTATATTACATCCTGCAGTCACGGCACCAATTGTAACTTTTATTACGATATTATATTTATTAATTTATAATATAAAACTTCCACCTACCTTTTAATCCTCGTGATCTGGCCGGATCTCTAGTGGTGAGCTAACCCCGCTCGTACGACGAACTGATCAGTGCAGCAAATGAAATAAGGTGTTTGAAATGATTTATTTACTCTTTTAGTAGATAAAACAAAGTAATGAATTTATTGTCATAATTTCCACCATAACTTCAACAATTAAATTAATCGGTATTTGATATTGAGGTGAAGCCCCTTATTACCAGCAATAATTTTAACATATTTCACCATATTACTTATATCTACCTTATAATATTCATTAATTAATTCAAAGCGACCCAGCTTGCTATTCACTCACATTCATTCTTTATTAAACCCCATTTTAATTATTTAGTCCCAAAAAAAAAAGGAAATTATTTATTTAATATCATGGCCAGTCGAGTACTTAACCCTGGGCGTCTGTGATGATCCAGCGCCATACCGATTATACATTCGAAAGTTTAATACATGTGCACTTTTTCTTCTTCACTCCATTTTGAGCACATAGATTGCTTCATGGTTGATTTGAGTTAAGTTTTTAACACTTTGTCGACATTTTATTAGGTTTTGTAGTTCGCGAACTTTTTATGATACCCCGGCCGGGTCGGATCTCTTTCGTCGACTGTTTTAACTATTTTTTCATTTTAATAATAAATAAAACTTTGCCCGGCCGGCGACGCACACCACTATTGGCGTCCGCAGCACTTAGTTCTTTTTCGTCGACTGATGAAACGACGGGTAACTAAATCCCCACCTTGTCTGAATGGTTCCGGTAACATACACGGCCACTGTGATTACTAAGCTTTTCGTCACCATTTAGGTAGTATGGTTTGGCACTGGGCACTGGCGTTGACGATGTTGACTGGCGAAAATGTTGAGGCTGTGGAAGGCGTGGCCTCTAAGAGTATCCGGCATCAACGAACCGCATGGAACAAAAGTCTTCGTTCCTCGCCATTTTTTGTGGCGTCCCTTTTGAGTCTGATGTGCGTCATCTACGTGCGCATGTTTATGTTGCGCGTCTTTGTACGTGCCTCAATGCTTAATTACCGTGTGTTTAGACTAGGCATCGCATTCCATTGCCAACTCGCCGTTCACAATCTCACTTCATTGTTCCTTTGTCGACAATTTTGTTTCACATAGGGACTGACCGTGCAGAGGGAAAATATAATATTATAATTTTTTAATAAAATGAAAACCCTTCCCTTTAGCCCCGTTACAATTGGATGTTTTAAAATAAGGGTGTGTGAAAGACCCACGTGTGTGGAGAGGAAGAGGGTAAGTTTAAAAGGATGCACACACACACACCACTGAAACACAAGGAATTTGCTAGAAAGATATATAACTGTACAGATGGTGGGACAAGGTTTAGGGGGTGGGGAAGGGACATTTATATTATAGCTTGTTGTGTGTGAGCAGGGTGAGGTGAGAGGGGTGAAGGGTTTGTTTTCACATAATTTCTGTCTATTCGATCTGACGAGCTGTGAAGCTTGAAAGCGCTAATCGGGATAATTTTTATATAGTGGTGTGCAACAGTGATCATTCTGCTTGTTTTAAATTCATATTAGCAACTTTGGTAGATCTACACTTAATTTACCCGCGGGTTCAGTTCAACACAGCTGTATGGCTTCTGATGTGAGACGACTGCGGCGAATCTGGGGCCTGCAATCGTATACTGTACGGACTTATCATACATTGATCACGTGGTCTCTCCGGAGCCCCACTTTGTCTCTCACCTACACACATGGAACACGGAACTGCGTTGTAATATTAAAAGCATGTGTTCTACTCATGGTACCATCGTGATGTCAGACTCATTACGATCACATCTTACCTTATGAGGTTCAGTTTACTCGTCTTGATACAGCTATGCATACGTCATATCGCATACTTTTCCGGTGACTCAACAACGCTTCCAGCCTGTCACTAGCTGGTACCAAATATATTACATATGCAGGTTTATTATTTGGAATTATTGAAATTGATTAATACAAGAGGATTATACCCATTTTGTACCGTTACAATACTCCCCCCTTAATGAGAGGTTTTATGCCAAAGCATAAAAACTCTCATTGGTTAAACCTAAAAGGATCAGCTCGGATATGGCGCCACAACCCCCCTTTTTATCTTACTAAAATCATGGGTTACTCACCCCCCTAATCCAGTGACCGTGGCCGCACCTGCATGACTTTACTGGACTTCCTGCTTCAGGATCCCAACACTATAAAGCCAGTCAGGAACTAGATGCCCCTGCCCTGACATGCTGGCCAGCACAGGTTCGTCACCACAGTATCACCAGACTCTGCAACAGTCAATAAAAACATTACTAAATGGACTTTCACAATTCCATATCTTGAACTGATTTGGTCTCCTCTTAGCTGTACTGGTTTGCCTTTTTCGAAGTACTGGTTTTTTATCTTAACTTTTAATACACATATAGTCTTATTGCTAACATGATACATGTTGTTTAAAATACATGACATTAGTATACATTTAAACATTTTAATTCAAACTCCAAAAAAAATGATTCAATATTTCAATAATTATGAATTCAATTTAACAACAACCCCATCTTACTTTTCCATTTAAAGATTACATTTTCTATCTCAATTCCTCATTACTACGGCAGATTACTACTGCTGTCGTTATACAATACAAAACAGCAAATTATTCAATGCAACAGATACATAGATTGTTACGTTCTATTCTTTTTACTTACCCATTTTCACCAAGTTACTTCTACTTACCTCTTACTTACACACCACCCTGACTTACCGTTCACAGAAGATTCCAAATTATTTATAGGTCGCCACGATATTTTGTGGTTTAATATCGAAACCTTGAAACACTTTTACTTAATTGCCAGGTTCGTTAGGCGAAATTTTCTATACGGGATAGGTGATGTTAATGTGGCATAATAATTAACTTAACACATGGTTACACTACTAATTCATTTTATTAAAATTCATATTGTAAAATTACTTTCTTCTCTGTTTATAACTTTCATCAAATTCTTTACTTAATGTTGTACTTTAAAACATTCTGTGAAAACTACATTGATTACATTTATTTTTCTATTCTTTCTTAATCATGAAAAAATGCAAAATAATAATATGGTGTATTACCTCCTTCTAGTACCAAAACATAAATTGAAAAAAAAAACCAAAAAAACTTCAACTAACTTAATTCTATTTTTTAAGACGACCCAGTTTGCTCACACGCAACACTCATACAGTTTTAAAACCCCATTTTATACGGAAGAGATCTCTTTACACTGGTTGACTGGAATGTTGTCACTGTTAAATTTTTCTAAAATGTTTGTCCTGATGATCTAAGTTCAATTACTTTGATTCTACACTGTTATATGTTTTTTAGATTACATTTTACACTTAATCAAGATTTCTTTTGGAGCGTGCGTCCATTATTCAGCCGGCCGGCCTCAGGGACGATAAAACAACGCAGTTTTCATGGTGTCTATATGAAGCACCGCCTTCTTGATACACGGCAACTTGGCACGGGATTCGCCAACCCGCATCACATGACATGTTAATGGGTGGTCACGTGTTATTACCAGTGGAACGGGTCCACCTATATTCCTTTGTTGCTTGTGGCTCGCTACAAAGTTTTTACTTTTCCCCAACGGAAAATACAGGCATGCGCGCACAGGTTCGCATTCCAGCCCGTTATCTTCAATGCGTACCTGCCTCTGCTTGTTACCGAGTTGCACACAGGGTGTTACATGAATCAAGTTTCGTGGCCCTACATGGTGCCCAAACAGATTGGCCCCAATATTATTAAATGAAATAAAAAAATATAGACCCTTCAAAACTGCCCTGTTAGAATACCCCCCCCCCCATGAGAGGTATTCTCTCTCAACAGAAGAACTCTCATTGCTAACCCCTAAGAGGATCGGTGAGGATATGGCGCCAACAACCCCCCGTTATTTCTTAACACATCATGGGTAAACTACCCCCCTAGCTCGGCGACCATGGCTGCATCTGAACGAGATTACTGGACTTCTCTGTTCGAGATCCCAACACCATAAAATCAGACAGATACTCACCATAGTACACCTAACCTTCTAACATTCCACCCCAAAATCAAAACCCTGGCCTTATACCATACCAGATCCTCAACCGATATGTTTCTCCTTTCATGCATACTGGGTTGCCTTTAGCAAGTACTGGGTGCGTACGCATACTCATTATTATATTAAAAACAAACTCCTTATTTAAAATTCATAAAAGGTATCTTTCACATTTCATTTCTTCTCTCAATTTACTTAAATCCAAAATAAACTAAACAAATCAAATTGAAATCATTTAAATTTTTGTTTGCCTAGAGGAATTTAGCTAAGTTCATTATCAAAGATCCATTAATCTGATCCTTTCATTACATTTACTTTCAAAAATTTTAAAATCCTTTAATTGGATTCATAATTCTTCTTATTTATTTACTAACAATCCTAATAACCACATAAAAATACCCAACTTAATTCTCCTATTAATTCAGAATTCAAAATAAATGCACTTAAATATAAAAAAGAACATAAAATACCTATCCGAAATCAGCTACCACCTTCCCTACTTATAAGGAACATTATAATTTACCATAATGTTCTTTCATACAAAAAATAGAAAATTAAATTTTTTTTAAAACAAATTTTAATTTTCCAAAATATTCCTTTTATCCATATCAAGAAAAAATAAAATTATTTACTTTACTTAAATAAAAATTTCATAAATCATTTACTAGAAACCTATCCTGTCTTTAACATCAACCATCAGCTGATCTCTCTGGGTCAGGTGAATGACCTTACCCTATATATATACCATACAAAACTATACCATAAAAAAAAAACATAACATTGGTTCATAACTCTTACCATCTAACATAATAACAATGATGACACAATAATAAACAAAATCTGATAAACATCTTCTACACTTGATATAGTCTGTCCGGAATCAGTAAAGTCCTTTATAAAATTATTACACAGAGCATAACACATTTAAAACACCTACTTCTAAACAGCCTATCTATTACAATAGTATTTCTGGGATCAAAAGAAAACATTATAATTGACTCTATCACTTAAAATTGTTTGCTCTCATGCGTGAAGTACATCACTAATCATTGAGTCATAGTTATAGCAACAGTTACTGAACAGCCCTCTGGGTTGTCAACCCCTTACTCTCTCTATAGAGCCGTATAAATTGACCGTCCGCTGTTTACAGATGTCACCCTCTCACTGAATTTTCAGCTACCCTCCTACTTCATCAATTTCTTAAAGTCCCCCTATATACCCAGTTACAATTAGGTAACCACCCGCCGGATAAACCGGATCAAGCGTTTGCCTTATGCACAGATGCGTTATCTGTGCCCCTGGCTTGTAACGGCCAGCTCCTTTTCCACACACAGTATTGTTTCCTGGTGTTGGACTGTGGCGCCCATTTGCCTCACCAAGAACTGAAGTTTACATATATAAGGTATAGACGCTGCCTATACCATTCTTGGTTCAGCGTTATATAAAATTCGGCATTACTGATGTCTGAGGACACCAGTAATCCTACTAAAATGATTCACACACCCTTAAAATGGCACCATCACCCCCTTCGATGATAGCCGCTGTTCCATAGTTATGTAGTTTCCCCTGCGTCACCCACCCCCCGGTCAATTTCTATGTTCACCAATTTAGAATCTACTTACATAAATCCACGGTCAGGGTTTGGTGAAGCCGTGACCACCCGAAATTTGGGGAACTACCAAAGACATATAATGCTCACACTGACACCGTTACTACAATTCACGGATGGTCAACTCTTATATGTTTGGTTATTTTATTAATTCAATTTTTTATGTTCAACATCTCTTAAACTCATCTACACTTTTATTTAACTTTAAACATCAAGCAGTTCGCTCACGCTCTTTAACTCGTACTATAAACTTCATAATTATATATGGTTACTTGTTTGCTTAAAATAAAATATAGCTACTGACATAGATTTAAAATTATAAACATTCCAAATTATATATTGATAAGTATTTAAATTGGAGGCAACATTTTTATCCTTCATGCTAATAAATCTGTAATCGCCCGAAAAGATGGGGGTTTTGCCGAGACGAGGTAGGCGATGGACAGACATACTACATGAATTCACGTTCCCCTTCTATGACCACTAGTTGACATTAGCTCACTCTAATTCCAACACAAAAACACTCTCTTTTCCTTCTCATTTATCCAAACCCGCCCTGTCCGTCGTCTAACTCACCTCCGCAAAACTCATCTTTTTTAAATACACTGTAACTGCTCTCATTGGCTAAATTTATTTTCACCAAGGACACTAGAAAATTTTATGTGAACATAAAATATAGCCTTGTTAAAATATAGCCTCCATTAATATATACATTCACTCTAAGGCAATGCTGGTACGTGGTATGGTGCACCTTATCTATGCACCTTGAGTGTAAAATATTTTGTATCACGTACCTTAGGGGTCCCCCTCCCCGTTCAATAATATAGTGAAATTTCTACTTCATACCAATTTTGGTGGAGCCGGACCATCGTCGTTTCACCACCCGAAGGAAGTTCCGCCAACCATGGTCCGCCTCCAAGTGCCGAAACCCACGGCCAGGACTGGTAAGGTCGTGATCGCCCGAAAATGGGGGAGAGTCCCTTCTGAAAACATAAAATAACATATTAAAATTCAAAATTTTTACCTTGACCAATATAATTTCAAATTTGTAGCATTCTGTGTACTCATTATTTCTCGTGTCTCCCGGTTCTGCAAAACATACGAATTATTCATTTTAACTTCTATTACCTCGTAGGGGCCTTCGTACAACAAAAAGAACTTTTTTATCTCCTTGTCTTGAGCATTTGATAAATCATGGCGTTTTACCAACACTAGCTGTCCGATCTCATATCACGCACTTACCTTTCATATCGTGTCTCCGTTTCCGCTTTCTCCTTTCGTCAATAACCTTTCGTTTGCCAGTCTCAATTTTACGTCCTGGTTTATTGTACTCGTCTCTGGTGGAAAATCGAATAACGGCTCTAAAATCCGTGGTGGACGCTTTCTCTTACCAGCTTGTAAGGCGTGAACCCTGTCGACTCATGTGTTACGCTGTTCAGCCAGTTCTCAATTCTCTGAACGTACAAGTGACACTCGCTATGTTTGGCATGACAGTATGCTCAGAAAATTCTGCCTAATTCCCTCATGACCCTCTCCGCCTGGTTGGATTGCGGATGATATACTGCGGTGTGTTTTGGGATGATACCTTCCCATCTGAGAGTCTGGCGCCACTTTCCACTGATGAACTGTGGTCCATGGTCTGACAGGATTACTTTTGGCTTTCCAATGTTGACCATGTAGTCGCGTGTGATCTTCTCACTCAGCACCTTACTCGTCGCTCTCTTCACACTATACAATCGGACATATTTGGAAAAAGTATCAAGCACCACGAAAATATACATAACACCACCCCTACCCTTTGGCAGTGGGCCATACAAATCCACTGCTACTAAATCAAACGGTTTCTCCACCTTAATATAATTTAACTGACCTTCTACCCTATAATTCACCACTTTGGATTTTTGACATAGTTCACAAATTCTAAGTATTTTTCGCACGCGCCTTTCCATATTTCTAAATATACAAGATTCCCTTAGTACACTCACACTTTTTTGCCCCAAAATGTTCATACCTATAGTGACAGTCCCACACTATTTTTTCTGTCAATTCCTCCGGTATTACTAACCTCCAATCCCTCTCCCTACCCACTACTCTTTTAACACATTCAGTGCCAGGCCCGAGTCTAGCTCGGGCTTGGTGTTTTAGTCAGCTGTGCCACGCCCGAGTCTGGCTCGGGCTGTCATGTGTGATCTTGTGCAAAATCCACTGGTGGTTATATATGGGCAAAAAGCATTTTGAACAATTCTTTTGAATGTTAACTGTAATGGTGTGCACTCTATCGGCTAATAGAAGAAGTTTTTATTTCGATACAATCGATATAGGCAATCAGTGTCATTCTGCGTTGTTTTGTGTTTGTAGTTATAGGTTATATATTTTGGCGTACAGTTTGTTCATTGTATTTTTATAATATTACTAAAAATGAGTGCTAGGTATCTCGGTAATGATAAGATAATAGAGATAGTCAACGAAATGTATGACGACTCTGGTTCAGAAGGTGAAATAGAATATTTTGGAGACGATTCGGATGAAGATCCAGACTTTGTTCCCAGTAGCAGTGGTTAGTATCGTTTGTTTCTTCATATACAGTAATGAATATTATCATTATTAGTATGGATTATTATCATTATAATTACGTAAATAGCTTATGTATTTACCACGTTATAAGGTGGTGCAATTTACTCCCAAAAAATAATAGAATTGTATAAAACAATCTTATTACAACGTGAACAATACACACATAATATTTTCTATTTGCGTTATCTGATAACGTGAAAAATGTACAAAATAATTGTAACTGTACTCTATTTTTATTTCTGCTGATAAATGTGCATTTAGAATAATGAAATTATTTATTTTCCACTTACTATTTGTATGATAAAAAAAACAGAGAATACTATTTTTGGTTGACCTCACCCTTTTGTTTACTGTGTATTTTTATAACAATAACACTACCCATTACAGGCCTGTCATTTTCTTTATTTTTGTTTCTCTGTTAGCACAAATTACTCTGTAAACATTTTCCCCTTCTCCTTCATGCTTTTCAGTAGTACAAAGTATTTGTGTATAGCAGTGACTTTTTTGTACAGTTCTCTATAGGACAGTATTTTCATTTCTTCCAGAATCTGATGATGAGGAATACCAAAGATGTTCTGATATAAGGCTTTCTCTCCAGAATACAAATCTACCTGGTCCTTCTAGGGATATTTGTAACTCTGGAGGAGGTGATGCAGCAGCGACAGGTGGTAGGCAACAGAAACGGAAACGATCAGAAATTTCTGACCCTGGTTGGTGCAGTGTTGACACCCCAATTGATATGCCAATTTTTGAAGAACAGCCCTGTGTAACTGCCCCAATTGACAACACGTCTACTGCATTAGACTGTTTTCAAGTATTCTTTTCAGATTTTGTAGTAAAACTGATAAAACAGGAAATCAATCGGTATGCTGCTTCAATGTATACAAAACTCAAACGTGCCAATAAAATTAAAAAAAACAGTAGGTGGAATTCCTGGGTTCCAGTGAAGCTACAAGATATTTATCTGTTTTTTTTTTTTCGTTATAATACACATGTGTTTGGTCAGGAAACCAAAAGTTGCTAATTATTGGACATCAAAAAAAATTATTCAGACACCTTTTCCACCATCAATTATGAGCAGAAACCGTTTTCAATCTATTTTATCAAACTTGCACCTCAATGACAATAGAACTTGTGTAAAGAAAGGCGAACCTAATCATGATCCATTACACAAGATCCGTCCATATTTTGACTATATCAAAGCAAATTTGCAGAATCTGTTATACCATCACGCGAAATAACGGTTGATAAAGGCATCTGTGGCTTTAGGGGACGAATCCATTTCAGAGTATATATAAAAAATAAACCAGACAAATACGGTATAAAATTATTTATACCCTGTGAAGCAACAAGTGGGTATGCTCTGAATATAGAAGTATATACTGGAAAGGGGGCTCAGAGTAATTCAATTATTCCTTTGTTCCAAAGACTTTTACAGAAATACTTGGGGAAGGGGTACACAATGTATATGGACAGATTTTACAGTTCACCACAAGTATTTGACTTTCTGTGGAATGAAAAAACTTTGGCTGTTGGGACATGTATGTCAAATAGATGGGAGTTACCCAAACAAAATCTGATAAACAAAAAAATGAAAAAAGGGGAGATGGCATATATGCGTCGTAACCATCTGCTGTGTCTGAAATGGAAAGATACTCGTGATGTTGTTGCTCTTTCCACTTGCCACCAAGCAACATCGTCTAATGTAGTAGTTCGTGGTAGAACTGGTGCAGTGACAAAAAATAAACCAGATGTCATACTTGACTACAATAGGAACAAAACAGGTGTCGATAAAATGAACAATTGGTTGCATACTACCCATTCAAGCGCAAACAACTGAAGTGGTGGAAGAAACTGTTTTTCCATTTATTTCTAATGTCAATTACAAATGCCTACCAATTGTACTGCAAGACAAGAAGCCCTAATGAAGTAAAGGCTCCTTTGCTTGACTTCATGATACAAATTGGTGAAGCGCTTGCAGAAAAAGGAGGAGTTGAATTGCAAAATCGCTCTCAACAAATTGCGTCAAATAGATTACTTGGAAGACATTTCCCTGAAAGAGTGCCTGCAACAGATAAAAAGAAGCATCCGACTCATACTTGCAAAGTATGTTCTGATAGATTCAAGGCCCAAACTGGTGGACATCAAAGAAAGGAGTCAACTTGGTGGTGCCCTGACTGTGAAGTTGGACTGTTTACCTGACTGCTTCAAAGTCTATCACACAGTGGCAAAATGTTATTAGAATAATAAACATTGATGCATTTTTCTCCCTTTTTTGATAGTAAATTATATTTAAATTAATTATTTTGGTACACCTTGACAAAAGTGCTTTATATTTATAAAACATTTTCATAATTGTAATAAAACATATGTTAGACTTTTTTCAACAATGAAAAACATGGTTTTGTTATAGTGATAGTAATTAATTATTTCTTACAGCTATATGTACATGTTTCATACAGTTTTAAAGCAAACTCAGTTTGTTATTATGATGTTTAGACCATTAACATTGACCAAAGATTAATTTAATTATTAATTTCTATAAAACCTTAAAAATGCCCGGTTTTCTGGTATTAATAGTCTTCTAATAAGCCGGCACTGAAAGTGTTAGATAAACTTCCATTAAACACCTGAAAATATTGTCTATACCCAAATTCATCTAATTCTGACTCTACACTGGTTATAATTTTATTTAGTTTACTATCAGCTCTCTGCATTATGTTTATATCTTTTAATTCTTCCCCAAAAAGTTAATCTTCCCTGGATAGCCTATAAATCTCTATTTCCTTAATATCTCTACCTGTTCTATTTCTATCTGTGTCTACTCGTGACAGTGTGTCAGGTACCCTGTTCTCTACCCCTTTTATGTACTCCCAAGAGAAATTATATTCTTGTAGAGCTAGTACCCACCTTGCTAGTCTGCTGTGTGTGAGTTTACAGGTGTTTAGGAAAGAAAATGCCTTGTGGTCAGTCCTGATGATTGTGGTGTTTCCCAGCAGGTATGTTCTGAATTTCTTGACCGCGAAGACTATACTGAGCAGCTCCTTTTCTGTTGTAGTATAATTCCTTTCGGCTGCTAATAAGGTACGACTGGCGAAAGCGATGGTGTGATGTTCCTTTTCGTCGTCCTCCTGGGACAGCTCTGCACCCAATGCGATGTTACTAGCGTCAGTCTGCAAGTAAAATTTAACGTTCAAAATTAGAATGATTCATCATCACCATACTTACAAACTTCTCCTTTATCTCGTTAAAAGCATCCCTCTCAGTTTCACTCCAATTCCATTGTTTATTTTTCTGTAATACTCTACTCAACTTTGCAGTTATGTGTACGTAATTACGCTGAAATTTTCGATAGAAATTACATAAACCTAAAAATCTCTGTAATTGTTTAATATTTCTTGGTTCTGGGAACTTCAAAATAGACTCTACCTTATCTGGATTGGCTTGAATGCCCTCAGGTGTAATAATAAACCCCAAAAAATGTATTTCTTTCTGCAAAAAATTTGACTTCTCCCAATTCACCGTCAACCCACCTAGATACAATTTATTTAAGTCATATTCTATGTGCTCTATATGTTCTTCAAAAGTTCTCGATGCTATTAAAATATCGTCTACGAAAATAGTTAAAAAATCTAAATTTTTGGGTTGTAATATCTCGTCTAAGCACTTAATGAAGCTGGCAACGCTGGTGTTAAGTCCGAACGGTAACCATTTGAATTGATAATTTTTTCCGTTGAACAAGAAAGCTGTATATTTTCTACTATCTGCTGCTAACGGCACTTGCCAATATCCTGCGGTTAGGTCTAATGAGGTCATATATTTTATGCCACTAAATTTCTGAAAAATTTCCTCAATAGCTTCGGGTGATTCCCGGTCTGGAATAATTATTTGATTAATCTTTCACGCGTCTAGACATAATCTAACTCTCCCGTCTTTCTTTATAACTATTACTAAAGGGTTGGAATAGGTTGACACCGACCTCTCTATAATACCACCATCGAACATTCTATCCAATTCTAACTGCACTGCCCCCCTTTTTGAATATGGTACCGGATAACTTCGTTGTACATATGGCGCATGCTCCCTCACCTTTAATTCACACTCATAACCTTTTGCCCTTCCTGGTTCCCAGGCAAACACTCCCCTAAAACCCTCGACTACCCGCCACAACGCTTCATGTTGAGAACTCCCCATTGTGCCACCCTCACCACAAAATTTAACCACTCTATCCGCCCATATTTTCTCCTCAATCTCATCACTCACTCTCTCTCTCTCTCTACATATATTCATACTAAACTCCGTGTCCCTATCTATGACCCTATTTGGTATAACCCTTATACCCGAAATCTTTACTGTATCTAACACCCGCTCAAAATTAACTTATTTGTTTACCTTCATTATTTAATTCTAAAACTCTCCTTCTAAAATTGATTATTGTATTATTCCTGATCAGAAAATCATTACCTAATATTACTTCTAAGTTTAAGCCCCTTACAACTAAGAATGTATTTTCATAACTTTCCCCCTTTATTAATATATTCAACTGGACTTGTGTTGTAACCTGTTTACTTCTAACACCCGTAATACCTACAATGGTTACCCCCGCAACTGGCAAAGATGGAGTATTTTTATTAGTTTCTCTTAACTTATTTAATATGTGTTCTGCTATTACCGATACTTCGCTGCCTGTGTCTATCAGTGTCGTTACTGGCTTACCTTGTATTTCCAGTTTTACCTCCGTCAACCAGGCTTCCGGTCGCATCGTTCCCATCTCCTCTTCTTCCATTAATTCGGTCGCCATATTGGTGTGAATTGTGTGATTCCTGTATCTATCTCCATGGACCCCGCAGTCATCTATCGACAATGGCCGGGCCTCCTCATCCATTGTCCTCTTCAGTTTTCCGTCCGCTCGGCCGTACCTCTGGCTGTGTACACCCTTCCTGCTTGATGATTTCCTCCTTCATTTCTGGGATTTTCCGCTCGCTCTTCGCTGTTTCTCGGATGTGTGTTGTTACATCTCTGCTGCGTTCGTGGCTGATGACCGGGCCTCGCCTTCCTACATCTATAACAAAAATTACGGTCAGCATAATTTTCCCCGGGACATCCATCACATTTCCACATCGGATATCGTCTGCCTGGTTCTCGACCATTGTATGTAGTTCCCACATTTTGTCCTCCTTTTGGTGTGTAATTCCCTTCACTGCTCACATTGGGTTGTTGTGGATGTCTGCTGACTTCCTGGTCCCTAATACTCTGAAAAACATCCAATACTTTTTCTAATTCATTGATATCACTCACCTCTCGCGTCATCAACGTGATCTGGACCTCTCTCGGTAAGTGTTTGCTGACATGGCGTACAAACGACTGGAATGGCAACGGTAGCTCTAAGTATTTTGCTTCGTTAAAAAGTCTCATTGTATATACTATAATATTATTATTATTTCTCCCAAATTTCCCAGTTCCCATTATCTGGCTGCGCAATATCTCCTGCTCCTCTTCTGACCAATATTTATTACAAAATGCTGTTTCAAAGTTTTCATATCTCCCATTCATTTCTATGTATTTCCGCCCATATCTCAGAATTACCCTTAAAACATTTTAAAATTTTTATAAGTTTTACTTCCCAACTACTACCGTTAAACCGATTAAACTCCCGTACTCTATTTAAAAACTGCATTGGATGCACTCTACGATTCTCACTACAAAAAGTTTCAAGTTCAATTTCATTATTTACATTTCGTGTAATTACTACTCGTTCGGTAATATTGTTTAACTTTTGGTTGATTGCTAAACTCAACTCATCCTTAACACTACTAATGCTCTGTTCAATTGAATATAATTTCTTATCATGAATGCATTCGGATTGAATGTTATTTTTGGTTATTACATTAACTGATTCATTTAACGCCTGTATGTTTATCAATTCTTTCTGACATATGACTATCTATCTCATTAATTTTAATATCTATATTCTTTATTGAACTATCTAGCTTGGTATCTAATTCGTTAAACTTATTGGTAAACTCTTCATTGGTATTTTCACAACGTCTGTTAATTTCATTAATATAATTTTTTTAATTCATTATTTTGCTTTTTTAATTCATTGAAATTACTTTCACATTTTACTTTCTGTTCATGTATTTCACTACTCAATTTATCAAATTTTTTGTCATTATTATCAAGACATTGATTTAATTAATTGAATTTGTTATTCTGTTCATTAAATTTAGTGTCAAAACGATCATTTAATGCATCAAATTTCTTATTGTTATCACTGGACATCAGTTTAATTTCCCCCATTATCTCAAGCAATCAGTCGTCACTTTTATTACTTTCTCTAGCCGAGACGGGAGTTGAATGAACTCTCGCCTCGTCCATAACAGCTGATTCTGTCCAGCTTTCTTGATTTACTATAGGAGTTTCTGACTGAATTTCTGATTCACTTATAACAGTTGAGTCAGACAAACTGTTCTCTGTATTTTCCATTTTTTATAAATTTAATTATTCTTTATTATATATAACTTAGTTATTAGTTATTATATAACTTAGTTATTATCTAAACAAAATCTCATAACTTAACTCTTTAACAGTATTTTACGTCTTAACCTCTACTCACACATCTCGTAATTTTAAAAATTTTTTCTATTACAAAACCCGCCTACTATCACCACCTATTTCGTACTTCAAATCAGGCCTAAACCCATATGAATTAATTCATTTGAGTTATACTGGCAGGGATCGCCATTTGTTACGTTCTATTCTTTTTACTTACCCATTTTCACCAAGTTACTTCTACTTACCTCTTACTTACACGCCACCCTGACTTACCGTTCACAGAAGATTCCAAATTATTTATAGGTCGCCACGATATTTTGTGGTTTAATATCGAAACCTTGAAACACTTTTACTTAATTGCCGGGTTCGTTAGGCGAAATTTTCCATACGGGATAGGTGATGTTAATGTGGCGTAATAATTAACTTAACACATGGTTATGCTACTAATTCATTTTATTAAAATTCATATTGTAAAATCACTTTCTTCTCTGTTTATAACTTTCATCAAATTCTTTACTTAATGTTGTACTTTAAAACATTCTGTGAAAAATACATTGATTACATTTCTTTTTCTATTCTTTCTTAATCATGAAAAAATGCAAAATAATAATATGGTGTATTACCTCCTTCTAGTACCAAAACATAATTGAAAAAAAAAACAAAAAAACTTCAACTAACTTAATTCTTTTTTTTAAGACGACCCAGTTTGCTCACACGCAACACTCATACAGTTTTAAAACCCCATTTTATACGGAAGAGATCTCTTTATAATTTAGTTTTATTTTTAAGAAAAAAGGTGGTCGATTTACTTCCCTGTTTTATATGGCAGAGCACGTGTTGCAGTCAGATCCTTTTTAAACACTGGTTGACTGGAATGTTGTCACTGTTAAATTTTTCTAAAACGTTTGTCCTGATGATCTAAGTTCAATTACTTTGATTCTACACTGTTATATGTTTTTTAGATTACATTTTACACTTAATCAAGATTTCTTTCGGAGCGTGCGTCCATTATTCAGCCGGCCGGCCTCAGGGACGATAAAACACAACGCAGTTTTCTTGGCGTCTATATGAAGCCCCACCTTCTTGATACACGGCAACTTGGCATGGGATTAGCCAACCCTCATCACATGACATGTTAATGGGTGGTCACGTGTTATTACCAGTGGAACGGGTCCACCTATATTCCTTTGTTGCTTGTGGCTCGCTACAAAGTTTTTACTTTTCTCCAACGGAAAATACAGGCATGCGCACACAGGTTCGCATTCCAACGTGTTATCTTCAACGCGTACCTGCTTATGCTTGTTACCGAGTTGCACACAGGGTGTTACGTGAATCAAGTTTCGTGGCCATACATGGTGCCCAAACAGATTGGCCCCAAAATTATTAAATGAAATAAAAAAATCTACCCTCAAAATTGCCCCGTTACAAGATAATCAAAACAATCTAATACGTCATTATTATCAGTATCATAACGATAATTATCAACTTTCTCCTACTTCTTATTTATCTTAAAATTCCTCCCTGTACATCACTTTTTTTTATCCCCCTTCTTAATCCCTTAACCCCTGATACCCCGCATTACACAAGTGTCATTGACCTCAAGGACAAGCCTAATCTTGGTATTACACAAACTCGCATAAATGAAGTTTCTCCCTCAGGTAGCCAAAATATCAGGTGGGAAAATTCCATTATGTAACTGAAATCACACTCGAAGTGCTCAGCAGATTGTTGGGCAACACACACGCTAAAATCTATACCTCAATATTAAACTCATGTTTAACATTCCGGAACATGTTTAGTGAAAAATTTTGAAGTGTGGACATTACTGACTGGGTTATAAGTAGCTTATAAGCATTTGTGCTTTGATTTGTATAGAGTCATGGGTTACCTTTCAATTATTTAAATATTTCACTCTAGATCTGTAAAAAGACAAAACAGTTTAAAACCTTTTTTTAAACGATATTCTGAGCTTAAGAAGATGTAATATTCGCAGATTGCTTGCATCTGCCTGCAATGTGGCCGGGGATACTGCTGTAACGGGCCTATTTTGGGGTAATAACGCAATTTGTATTTCTTTTATAAAATAAATAACATTCTTCAAATATTAGGGACAAAACTTAGGTAAATTTACTGTTTGCAGCGATCGCGACGGTGGCAGCACTGCTCGAGACATTAAATACAATATTATTCAATAATATGTTGTAAACCAGTGAAAACAACCGACAAACTGTGCCAAGGGCAGTTTCAAGGACATACACAACAGTAAACACTTAAATATAAGAAAAGTAAAATCCCTTAGGTTTAATTAAATATCAATAAATAGCAAACTGTACAATTGGCTTGTGAACAGGGACAATTTATATAAATACAGCCTACTGGGAGAGCAGAATGGTTGTTTGAGTTGAAGATAAAATTATGTAAAATAGACGTAAAAGGTTATGTTTTGTAGTATGGGTGAGTAAAATATTTTTGTTAATAAGTATGTGTTACCTATGATAATATTTTATAAAGAAATTTATATCCAAAAGATTTTATAAAAATGGCAGATAATAGTGAGATCAGCCTCTCTGACAAGCAGACCGACTCTGGTATACAAACAGAAGCGGGGTCAATAGACGAGCAAAATGTGGGGATGTCTGTAATTAGTTCGCCGGGAGCGATTTCTACTCCCGTACCAAGTAAAATAAATACCAGAGAAAAAGAGTTATCATTACAGGATTTATTTAAACTCATTAACAATAAATTTGAGGTACAGAATAATAATTTCAATGATAAATTTGATATTCAGAACAGTAAATTCGATGTTCAAAAGAATAGTTTGGATGAGTTAAAAACCCAAATTAACGAAATAAAGAGTGATTCTGACGTTAAATTTAATATCCAGAATGACAAATTTGATAGACAAAGTAGGGATATTAATGAGTTGAAAAATGAGATTCAAGTATTAACTAAACGCTTAGAACGTACTAATGAAACAGTAAGAACCAGTTTAAATAAATTAGAACAGAGTGTTGAGAAGTTAGGTGACAATGTTATAAGTATGCCAAATATTAAAAATGACGAAATAATGGAAGATGTAATGTTAAATAGTGAAGATAATGATATTAATTACAATTCTGAGAGTATAGTGGGGGTAAAGAATAATGGAGAAAATACTGAGGAATGTGTAGAATGTGATTATGAAATGTTAATATGTATTGATGAAGTAGAGAGAGAGTGGAAGAATAATATAGTAGTTGAATGTGGGCAGAGGGTAAATTTTCCCATTAATTTTTCTGAACCAGAGTGTTCACAAATGTTGTTTTTTATGAAGGGCGAGAGACCCATATTAGTAGATGAATTGAAGTGTATATTGATGTTGTATAATGTTGTACCCTCTGTCTGTAATAATTGTGAGAGTGTGATGTGGTGTTATGAAGAGAGAGAGATAGAATTGTATAAGTTAAAAAGAAATTATGATGAGTTGAGAGAAAGGTTAGGAGGGGTGAAGATGAACCATATAAAATACTTACCTATTGAAAGAGAGATAGGGAATTATTTTGATAATATCTTTATAAACGATAATGACTTACCTGACGTAGTAGTTGAGGAATATAAAAGTAATGAAACAACTTACCTGACATTGACCAATAATACTGATGGAGACTGGACAATGATGACTGATGTTGACAAGGTTTATGAAATATTAATAGGGAATAACCCTATCAATTATAATGGTATAATGAAAGAAATAAAGTTGATGGATTATTATAATAATAATAAAGTGTATGTTGATAACAATGATGCGTGTTACAAATATATTAGATATTTATACGATGATGGAGGGTGAACTAAAAAAATCAGTGAATAGACATTGTTAGATATTGTAATTTTGGTAATGACCTTGCAGACTGGGACATATGAAGTGTGAAACAATTGAACAGTTATTGACGAATATTTTGTAAATAAAATATAGTGAATTGTAGAATGTTAAGTAAATAAGGTGTGTACGTAAGATGATTGTTGCGATAATAATAATATCAATATTTTGCAAGTTAAATAAATATCAGAATTAATTGTGAAAACAGTAATTGATTAATGGTAATTGTTTCGATAACTATATAATTTATATTTTTGGTAATTAATTAAATTAAAGCAATTTGATACATGTTAAATATTTTGATTGATTATTTGAATGTTAATTAATTAAAATTTTGATGAATATAAATTATTTTATGAGATGGAAATTCGGTAATGAATGATAAATTATTTGATGTAAACTAATAGTTTTGTAAAATGTTTCAGGGGTGAGGTGGAAGTATTGTGGTATGGGAATTATGTTTTGTATATATCATGTTAACTGAATTGTAAGTATAAAAATTTTATAATCATATATAATAAACATGTTTACAGGTAACTAAGATTTTCATGCTATAGTGGGACTATTTGAAATAATTGTGTTTAATAAAAATGAGAATTGAAAATTTTAATAATAAATGAAAAGTGATATATAATGATTATTAATAATAAATTTTGAAAATTTTAAGAAAGTCCAATGGTATAAAGGTATGAATGAGTCAAATGATTATTGATGAAACGATTATATTTATGTAATGTATATAAAATTTTTTTAATTAATTAGTTAGTAAGTTGCTATTGCTGGGGTGGCATGTGCCCCAGTAGATAGCGGGAAGTGTTGGTGGTAACAGTGAGTGTTACCTCCATCGGAGGCCAACATGGCGAAAATGCACGGCACACCTTTTGTATAATTTTATATTGTACCTTGATAAATTGCCGTGTCGTGCATAATAATGATGAAGTGTACATGCCTGAAGGAAGAGATGATTTCCCCGACTTTTCGGGCGATTGCTGCCTTGCCAGCACTAATCGTGGTTTGGCTAGCGGTTAGCTATGGTCATATCAAGTCCCTTGACCATAGCTGGCTTGAAATTGGTCTATATTAGAAATTAATGGGGGGGTGAAACTAGGGGGAATCCCGGAACTATGGAACAGCGGCTGCCACTCTGTTCGAGGAGGGACAACAGAGCAAGGTGGTAGACCCGTATTAAGGGTGCATAATTATAGACACAGATATTATGATATCTAGATCTTTAAAATGTAACGCAGAAGCAAGGACACGGAGATGTCACATTCCTCCAAAACCTCAGTCCTTGTGGAAGCAACTGGACGCCACAGTCCAGGGGGGGTCATAGTGTGTGTGGCTGGGAGGTTATCCAGGGGATAACGTATTAAAAATTTGTTGTATTTTAATAATGATGAGTTGCTACTCAATAATTTTGTTTTGATTTGAAAATTAGATGCACTAAATACTTCCTATAATGTGTTTATTAAGGCTTATTGTGTTAATTGCATTTAGTATGTTAGGAATAAGGATTATAAAATATAATATGTTTTCAATGTGTTTATAGATTTTAAATAAAAATTAAATAAATTCGTGATAGTTAAAATTTTCAATGGGTTGCAAAAGATAGAAATGGGTGATAGTAATTATTTGAATAAAATGTTTGAGTCAGTCCAAGTTAAATATTTGTGGGACATAGATCTGTCCAAGTTGAAGTTAAAGAGATGGTAGAGATGATATAATGTAATGTTGTTTTGAGTTAATGTATGTTATAGAAATTTGAGAAGTATAAGTGGAGACACAGTAGTTATGGGGAATTTATGTAGAATTTTGAGTGATATACTGTTGTTTATATTGATGTTGTTATTTTGTTGAAGTTGTAGTGAGGTAATGAGATTGAGATTTTGGGGATGGCAATTTTGTAGTAGGGGTAGTGTAATGTGGGAGTCCGCAACATAAGGGTTGGGACGGGATTTGGTATAGATTTAGTGGGAAGGGGTTGCCTTAGGTAGAATCCAGGAACCAGAGAACGGGAATTGAGCTTTTTTTGGGGGGGGAAACACGTATCCTATGTACAAAGGGTTAGAGAGTATTTTTTTTATATAAGAGTAGAAGGTGGCGATTGAGTTAAAATAGTAAGCAGTTGGAGGTAGAGAAGGGTTAGTAGATTTTTTTGATAGAGGGGTGTCATACTAGTTAAAGATTTTGTAAGGGAGCGTTAGAGTAATAAAAGGGGTACGATTATGGGTAAATGCCAAGTTGATAAAGTGAATTATAATGAATAACGTAGAATCACCCAAATTAATGAAAGGGAATAATAAATGAAATGATTGAAAAAAAAAAAAAAAATTTTTGAGAAACGAATTAATAAAAGTTAAATTGAGATTAAAAGGTAAATTTTATGATTTTAGATGCAAATTTAATGAGTGAAGTGTGTTACATTTTAAATACAAATTGTTTATTTTAAGATAATAATAATAATAATGTGAATTATTAATGTACTATGTTTTCTTATGTTATATCGTGTTTGTTAGTGTAAGAGAATTTATGATTTATGCATTTTAAATTGGGGATGAGAGAAATGTAATATGGTCATGGGAAATGTTTATGAGTCAATCGTCTGTTTATTTAAATTCTGATGGGAATCAGGGCAATGATTTTGAATTTTGGGATAAAAGTTAATAAGAGAAAGTAGATAGAATGGGAGTATGGAATTTTAAAGTGGGTATCATGTTGTTATTAGATATTTTGATATATATGTTAGGAAGCAGTTAAGGAAAAAACAAAACCAGTGCTTCTTAGCGCAAACCAGCACCGCTAGGGGGAAACAGATCAGTTGGGGATATGGTGTTGTATAAGGCCACTATTTGATATTTTGATTTGTTGTTTCAGTGTTTGGTGATGCTGTGGCGGCGGACCTGAGCTGGCCAGCGCGTCAGAGCAGGGGCGTTAAGTATCTGTCTGACTCTACGGTGTTGGGATCTCGAGAGAGAAGTCCAGTATTGTCATTCAGGTGCGGTCACAGTCACCGGACCAAGGGTGAGTTGATTATATTTTTTTTTGTTTTGTAAACCGTAAAGGGGGTTGTGGCGACATATCCTAGCTGATCCCTTTAGCAAGTATGAATGTGTCAATGAGATTTTTTATGCTTCGGCATAAAATATCTCATTGAGGGGGTATTGTAACGGGCCTATTTTGGGGTAATAACGCAATTTGTATTTCTTTTATAAAATAAATAACATTCTTCAAATATTAGGGACAAAACTTAGGTAAATTTACTGTTTGCAGCGATCGCGACGGTGGCAGCACTGCTCGAGACGTTAAATACAATATTATTCAATAATATGTTGTAAACCAGTGAAAACAACCGACAAACTGTGCCAAGGGCAGTTTCAAGGACATACACAACAGTAAACACTTAAATATAAGAAAAGTAAAATCCCTTAGGTTTAATTAAATGTCAATAAATAGCAAACTGTACACTGCATGTTTCTATTTGTTCTCTAATTTTTCACAATTTAAAATTTTTCTCTATTTGGTCATTTTGCTGGTTCGGTTTTTATTCAAAATTTATTCTATTCCGTTAATTCCTCTACTTGATTAATTTACACCTTATTTTAATTTAATTAACTTGCACTTAACTTAATATGTGATACTTAATTTTATTTCAGCTACTAGTTTACTTTAATTGGTTTCATTAACTGATTAGTTTAAATCTAATTACTTTTTTTAACTACTTAAACCTCGGTTACTGTGATGACTGTTTTCTGTTGATGCGATTAATCCTAGTAATGGGGAACAGGGAGATGTAAGTACTGCAACACACTTGAGTTATGTTTCTTTGAATTTAATTATTAATCATTATTTTTCTAATTATCGATTATTATTGTATCATTTAATTATCATGGATTGTTTGCTCCAGACACTTATACTTGTTATGGGTTTAGAAATAGTTCCTGCAATATTCATGCAATGCAAACTGTTATAAAATAGAGGAAGTTAAAGTCAGAATTATAATACTCATAATTTAGGGAGGTTGGCATCCCATTGTTATATTTGTAGAAAATACTTTGAAATATCTCATGTAATTACTCTACCGAGTGACTGCAAATACTGTGACACTTTTTGTGACTTAAACCATTATGTGAAATTTAAAGAAAGAGCTGAATGGAACTCTATTAAAAAAAAAGAAATATTGTAAACTATTGTTCAAAAAAAAAAAATTTTAATAAATCTTGTCACTGTTACTGTTGATCAGCTGTTTTCTTGCAAGACCTGTCACTATGGCTCAGCACATTTTATTTCCAATCTAGGCCACTTGCCTCCTAAATATTAAGTTACGCCCGTGGGTGGAAAATATTCTGGGTACAAGGGGGCGTTTCACTTGGCCTGTGTGTCTGTAACTCTATCCTACAGAACCCTATTGTTTTTGACACTGATCCCATAAAATATAGGTGGGAGAGTGGTAAAAATATGAGGGTGAAAGTTTGGGAAAAAATCACAAAAGACTGTGGGATATCGAATTAAAAAGAACTTTAACCATTATGAATTTAGCTTTATTTTTAAAAATCTCAAAATTTTGGGATGCCAGGGGCGAAAAGTGAGAAAATTCTGATAAAATAGCAAAAATTCAAAGGGATTATTGGGCATATGGCATGTGGGATATCAGAGGGAATATTAACTAAAATCTGAATGTAGTGGTGAGCTTTAGAAATTTTTACATAGAAATTTGCTTTAGAAATTTTGGCATACAAATTTTTAACACAACACCCTAGAATGGAATCAAAAATTATATTGAAATCCGGCCATGGTCAGACTAAAGAATATTTTAACACAAATTAGATGTTTTAAATTTTTAGCCTGTATTGTTTGCTTACTATACGGTTGTTACATTTCTGAACAAAAAATAGGGTATTTTTAATTAAGAAAGTTGTGTTAGTGGTTATAATCACTATTGTCGGTCCATTGTTAAGCAGCAGGGAAATGGGCAGTAGTTGGTACAACTAATTGGAGGAATGAAGTGCCTAGACAATACACAAGTTATACACCTCACAAAAACAGTGGGAGCTTAGTACATTATCTGAAATGAAGACAGATAAACCTTGTTGGAAATGATATGCTGTCAAATCCTTATATATAGTAGTATTTCTCCTGTGTGTATAGTTTGCTACAGTCAACAAAATGAGCTATCACAAGACTAAAAACCGTAATGGCTGCCACACAGTCAACTCCCGTGGGCCACTCTATATACAAAACAATCATTAAACCTGTTTAGACATGTGAGACAACAAATATGGGACATGCAACAACACTAATATGCTTCCTGAGCTGTAGAACTTGCTCACTACTTTGAACAAAGTACATTTATTACTGAATGAACTTTTATATTGCATCATTTTCGATTAGCAGAAAATCCCTGATTACCATATTTTTTGAACAGAATTAACACTGTTGCACACCACTATAGAAAAATTATTCCGATTAGAGCTTTCAAGCTTCACAGCTCATCGTCAGATCGGAAATAACAATAATAGGACTAGACAACTTCTTTATACCCACTTGCCCTACCACTAGCATACACATTTTCATAAACAAGCTATAAGTTAAATGTCCTTTCTGGCTATTATTAACTAGCGAGTTCAGTCAGCCATATCGGTACTTTTACATTTCTTTCTAGTACATTCTGTGTGTGTGTGTTTTGTGTACATTCTTTTTAATACTTAACGTTTTTAATCCTTTGTCATTTAGTTTTAGTATTCATTAAATTTTCTAACCCTTCCTCTCTTTCTTTCAATATTTCTAACTCCTCTCTAAACCTTCTTTTAACTGTTACTCACTACTTTCAAAATTTCGTAGTCTTCTAAAGGATTAACAAACTTTTGGTTCTCTTCTATGAAATGTCTTGCATATAACGAATTTGTTGTTCTGTTACCTTCTCCACGTTTGTGGTTAGATAACCTGCATTCGAATTCTCATCCTGTCTCACCTAGGTACACTTTGTTGCATTATTTACATTTTAATTTATAAACTCCGCTTCTCTGTAAGATTGGGATTTTTTCTAAGTTTATTTCTTATCAAATACTGTTTCACGTTTTTTTAATTGCTATACCGTATCTACTCGTATTTTTTAAAACATTGTAAAATTTTTCTGATAGTGATCCTACATATGTCAGTGACCATGCATAATTCTTTTGTTTTGGTTCATTTTTAGCTTTTTGCATGTTAATACTTTCTATAACTTTATCCACTATGTTGGTGTTATAGTTATTGTTCTTTACAATTCCCATTATATTTTTTATCTCCCTATCTTTTGCTTCTCTCTTTTTTTAAGCAATGGTGTGCGGTGGGTAAACATTTTGGTGAAGCTGAGTTATATACGATACCGTAGGCCTAATTCAGTTTCAAAAAGATAGCGGAAGCCCTATTTATAATTAAAATTACCGTATAGTGGCTTACCTATTAATCTGTCTGCTTGTAGTAGGTGGCACACACGAGTATGACTAAATTTTGGGTATAGAATCCATATTAAGTCTAATATCTTAATGTTTTATTATAGTATGATAAAATATTATGTTCAACACAGAAAGCATAGAACACGTATACCCCACGGTTCGAAATCTCTAACACCAAGTTACTAACGCTTTAAAAAACACTGACACAATACAAGATTTAACTTAAGGTGCAAATTCTTTTTAAATCACAGGTCTGAAAATATAAATACTCTAATAGCACATTTGCAGTGGTAAAATGTAAACTTTTTTACGAATAAACACACTAATACATTGTTGAAGCATACTAAAAACTCTTCTGCACATAAAAACATTTTCCTTAAATATACAAACATTTAACGAGTTTTCAATATCGTATTAGAGTTTAATAGCTTTAAAGCTTTAAAAGATCGGATATACTTTTCCCTTCAAAATCTTCACTATTGTATAACACAATAAGTTCGTTTTATAAACACACACTGTCAAAGAATTTGCCAAATGTTTCCAAAAGGCTTTAAAAAGGATAATCTTGAAATCGTGTATACAATGCTCTTGTAGTTCACATTAATTCTCTGTTATGCCTCCCCGCCTCAGTTTGCTGAAAAACGCCTTCAAAGTTATCACGGAGAGATGCTATATTTTGTCGAGTTTCTGCGATTTTCTTTCGTTAGTATAAAATGTCACTCACTTTAGTCTGTCATCTGTAGGCCTATATGAAAATATTTTATCGGAAGTATTTTGTCTCTAACACTGACAGAAATTCACTAATGGGAGCTAAAATATTAAACTCGATCTCTTCAAAGTGATCTATCGTGGCATTGAATATGTCACACAATTAACGTCTGTTCCTGTAAATGGTATTTACAAGTCTATTGGAATAATTCCTCATTGGGCACAGATCAGGAAGTCATCGCTGCACAAACTCATATAAAAATTTAGTCTGTTTCGGAGATCTCGAAAAATGGCTGCAATACCAGTAAGTATGGTAAAAAATATTTTGCACTCGGGTATTTGCCTGACACTTTGAGACACAACAAGGTTTAAAACATGAGCATATCAATGGACAAAGAGAGCTTGCAGATTAGTTCTTTTAATTATGGTCTCTACTCCAATTAAAATTTCCCCCATTGTTGCTGCCCCATCGTGGCTTGAGCGACTAGTTTTTCACTGCACTCAAATTCAGTCGGGAACTGGCGAATGAGCGTTGCAACAGCCTGGGCATGTTGATCACAACTTATGTCATTGGATCCTAAAAATCTCTTATTTCTCCATTATACGAATAATGCAAAACTATAGAGCACTATGCTTTATTTGACATATTTCTGGTTTCATCGACTAATAGAGCTACAAAGTGTACCTCCTTTCTTTCATTTTTTATACTCACTAAAAGAACTGAGCTAATCGCTTCTAATGAAATTAGAAAGTTTCCTAAACACAGTAGATGACGGTGACACTCGGCTGTATACTTAAGAAGTTTTACATAATTACCTCGATTAAGTGTCTTTCCTATTTCGTCGTCATCTCGAAATGATAATTCTTATTTACCGAGATATCAAACAGCATTAGTCTCCTAAGATCCTAAGAAAATCTCTATTGCATTGAACCTTCTGATTGTGATCTGATATCTCCGATTTAAGTTGGTCATCTAACGCAGTTTCTATTCTACTCTGACCGGAAACAGCAATACACGATGATGAAGGAAGACGATTTACAATAATTTCATGGCCGCCAATAGATTCAACTAGGTTTCCTAAATGTTTGAATCCAGTCTTGGCTCAGCTAGTGTTCATGTCCTTTCCAAACAAAAAATACCAGCAAAATAGTGCATTTAGTTCACCACTACCAGCCAACCACTCACATTTGTTTACATACTAGACTGGAAATGCGTAGTAAACTTTCCAGATAGCTGGGTTAAGTTTAAAAGATTCGGGGCCGGCTTACCAATTGTTATCATTTGAGTTTTTTTCGGTGAATGATCGAGAAGAAAAAGGTTTTGATAAAAAGTCTTTTATTATACAAACCGACACTGTAGAAAATATATTAAACCAACATTGAAACTATTCTAAAATATATAACTATAACTTCAAATATAATGCGCATCGTTTAAATAAAACGTAAATAAAATGTAAGACGCACTATTTAATAAGGAATAATTACAACTTCAAATGTTAAAAACGGAAAACGCATATGGTTAAATGCGGTACTAAGTAATGTAACACGCACAGCGATATCAACAAACTCAACAGCATGCAGTCCAACTCAACCCAAGCTAGCATTAGTTACCAACCACTGCAGAGGCGGTCTTCTATCTCGCTCTACATGCACGCACATCTCTCTACACCAGGCTAACTCAAGCTGTGACGAACCTGCATCACCTACCACTGCAGAGCCAGCGTGTGAAATCAGTCTACTTAAAATTTTTGGAAACAGTCATGTAGAAAATTCCAGTGAATTTTTATTTTGGTTACTTAAAATTAGATTCAATTAAATTATATAAATTTACTTTAAATAATTGCAGTTAGTATGCGCCAATCATTACTGAAGCAGTGCTTCACTTGCTTCCCTTCACCGCATGCCAATGCTTTTAAGAATCTGTAAGCTCTATAACAAAATGAATTGATTGCCTCCATTTTATTTGTCATACTTCATTTCAGATAATATACTGAGTTCCTACTGTTTTTGTAAAGTGTAGTATAACTTGTGTATTGTCTAGGTGCTTCATTCCTCCAATTAGTTGTACTGACTACTGCCCATTTCCCTACTGCTCAACAATGGACTGACAATCTCCATGTAGATGCCCGGGTTCCCCATATCTAAAAAGCTTCGGTCTTCCATACTTTCTACCTTCTTACTGTGGTGCTGAACTTTTAAGACTCTGTCTCTTATTCTTTCTCTTAATCATTTGTGTCATCACAATCTGTTAGTGTGCACACTTTATGATTTGCCCAACTAGACACTGACTTGGCAGCCTCAAACTGTACAACATAGACAAGCGCATCCACTCTATTCTCATGTATTGTCATTGTAACAGTTGTAGTTCACTATGTCTGACACCATCAGTAAATATTGTATCACCAATGTCATTCAGAAATTCTCTGGTGCTCTATTATAGGCCAGTCTAACTAGCAAGTCAATACTTGCTTCAAACTGTTCTGCATAAGAGTTCTGGCTGCAAGGTGACACTTTCTGTAGTAGCTCTAAGGCAGATACTTGAAAGCAAGAATAAGTGAAACCAATAATATGTGCTTGCGACTTCAAATTGCCAAAGATATGTTGTCCAGTAGTGCTTCCATCAAATGTTGGGCCCTTGATATGAATAGGCATGACTGCAGTCAAAGTAACTCTCTCTGTTACCTTATTATCTGTATTTTTTTGGACTTTACATTTTTTGGTACAATCTGTTGAGGAATTTGGTTTGCAACACAGGGTTGTTTTTTCATTGACTGTTCAGCTTCTGTTTTAATCTGTTATTTTACATTTGCAGTCCACTTCTCTACTACAGATAATCTTACCTCTTGCCCACTGAGATCACCATGTAATTCACCCACACCTCCACATAGTAGAACCCAACTCTGCAGCAGTTTGCTTTTGCAAATGCCTTTGTTCCTATATCAGCGGTTTTATGTGTTCTTTTGCTAGCTGATGTTCTTCTTTTTGTCATTATATCTAAGCAGGGATGCTTTTAATGAACTAAATGAATAAGTATTACCTTCTTAGTCCGTCCTGTGGCTTCCTTATATAAATTTTAAAAATGTAAAAATAACGTGTTTCATAACTTATGTTCCATCATCAGGTGCGTTTCACATGTTGGAGGTCGTCAACACATTAAAACACAACACATATTTAAACACAAAAACTAATTAACAGTAGCGCACGAAGTTCACGGTGCGCACCGTACAGTGTAATATCCATACTGCCATCTGTTGTCATTGTTGTCTGTGCGCTATCTGTGATGCGGGCTTCAGGCATTCAGAGAATTGCAATGATGTATCATACAATGTGTTGGAATGAAAATTCAGCTGGTCGTTTAGCAAATGCTTGGGATAAAATTTATATGCCTTATACACTTCAAACTCCTTGGCAGCACTCATGTACTGGCCTTACTTACAAACATGTATTGGTATAAGATTTGTAGCAAAATCTGTAATTGTGGTTACTATTACATTCAAACTGCCACATTGAATGTAACAATGTGTGGCAGTTACATTAAAATTAAAATTTTTATACATTTCAAAAAACAAGCAGTTTTACAAAAAAAGAAGTTCATTCCTCGGTGTGGAACTGTTTGTAAGGTGATCACACTCAAAATGTTAAGTATAGTGGAATGGTATGTAAGGATGTGTAGCCATGTTTGTAGTATGCATGTGTGAGGGTAGAAAATTATTTTATTGGATATATATATATATATATATTGTAACATTACATTTGGAACAACTAATATCGTACCTGATTTAATGAAGACTTTGGTTAAGAAGCTAACAAGGAGAACAATATCTTCCTAGATGATAGTGAAAAGGAATGACTAACCATTTTAGACTGACTAGTAAGACAACTGACCATACCCAAATTAATGATTATGGCTAAGTGATGCAAAATACCTTCAACCCCAATTATGACATGAATTTTCAGTATTGACCAAATAAAGAATTATAAAGACAGACGGCTTATGAACCAGTACTATAAAGAAACAAATGGTTTCATTTAATGTATCATAATATCTAGATAATCAAAATACAAATTCAGGGATAATAGGCCCAAACATGTAACATTATGTAAAAGAAATATTGGTAAATAATTAAGTTAATTGATGTGATAAAAATATAAATATACCTTATTATAGATACATAAACCATACAAATAATTGTAACATATAGTGTTCATAAGATTGTCCAGTAAACAACAAATAATGACATGTTCATTATAACAGTTATAAGAAGAGTGAAGCATAACGTAGACAGTGTCAGAGTAATTATTAAATTAACTGGCTAAAGACTAATTAGTTAGTACAGAATTTGTTTTATAAATGTGCATGTTATTATGTTTAAGCACATTGTTTTATTATCATATTATTTGTGTTGTTTTTTGTATGTAGTAGGTGGAACAGTTATTTTAAAGGAATATCAATTAAATGATATTAATTTCATGTTTTATGTTAACAAATATAACCATAGCACTGGTGTTAAACCGTAATAAATTGATTTGGCAAAGCAGAATAGACTATAAAAGATGTTATGGCTAAGTGTCAAACAATTATACAGTTTAGGTAAAAAACAGTTAATTTGTTCAAGGATTCAGTAAAATCATAGCCATGTGTGCATGAATTTAAAATAATAGAATAGTATGTCTTTTGTTTTGATAAAATAATGTTATGTGTTAAACAGTTTTTTATAATTGTTAAAAGATAATTTAACTGAAAAAGATTTTAAACATGGTGATGAAAATAACACCAGTACATAGGCCAGGTGAAACCAACTTTAGTAAATTTTGAATAATAATGTTAGAGATTTTGTAAAACAAATGTGAAAGGATAAATGTATTTATAGGTAATAATGTACAAAACGAATATAGAAACAAAATAATACATATCAAGTTTTTTAAGAAAATTTCATATAACAAAATTGTAACATCTGTAGTTCTTAAGTAAAAATAGGCATATTTAGTGTCTAAATGTAACAAATGTAAAGATCAAAATAATGCTGCTAATGGTTTTAAATTCCCATTCAGTACAGAAAAGTTATGTTAATTTAAAGATTTTGAACAAATTTCGACTTTGAAATAATGAAAGTATATGACAATGTATATCCGAATTAGCCAACCAGATTCCAAGTTTACCCTTAGTAACCAGAAATTTCGGATAAATAAAATGAGACTTCTTTGACAACGATCTTAGCGGATAGACGCGTTTGTAAAACGTCCTACATTATATAATATAAATTGTGAAAAAACGTTACAAACATACAAATACAGTTAGAGGCACACCACACGAACTTTTTACAACAACAGAAGAACACCCATTATACGGAATAGAAGACACAAGAACCAGGAAGAAGATCTGAAGTGGACGTAGGACAAGGAAGAAGATCTGACGTGGACGTGGGCCCTATCTTCAACCAGGAAGAATACAAGAAGAGGATTTGGTGATTTTGACATCTTATTATATTGTACTTCAACGCCCACATTTGTATACACGACTTTTAAGTACTAATCAACTAAACTACAGAAACCATATCACACAGACACTAAGAACACTCACTAATAACACGATTTAAGATCGACACCTTTTCAAACACAACAAGAACCCTTGATTTACTTAATAATTATTAAAGCCTACACTGAACATAACCTTTTAGAACTGGTAACCACTATACAACTGCCTGTGTGCACGTTACACTCTAACATTGTAATATCCTGTAATTGTAAAACTTGTATTTTGATTTATAGTGTAATATTTTGTTTAATTGTAATACCTGAACCATATACGCCCTGAGATAAATTATATTTTATTAGAAACGTTAACAAGAGCATTGTTTTGGTCTCGAAGAAATACTGAATGTTTGGCTACTGCTGCCAACTGGTAAAAAGAAGACTTATAAATTGCGCTACAATTGCGATTATCCTGTTCAAATTTATTAAAACAGTTAACCAGTGTTTTTTCAGAATAAAGGATTCCTGTAAGGATATATGTTTGATGGTATATGTGTGTCGTTATTATTGCTGTTACATTTAGGAAATAAAATTCACAGATTGCAGCGGACACGACGGTTGGCAACGGTGAGTGACGTCACGGAAACGTGTGGTATAGTGGGAGCAAGCGGCAATTTACAAAACCGTTCGCCGTTCAACATAAAACATTAATAATTACACATTGACGACTCCAGTGCGAGTTAGTCGCTACATTATTTATCTATATTACAAGTTGATACTTCCAACGGGTGTATGTAATTCAGGTACACACAACCCAAAATACAAGTAACCTTTTCCTAATAACATTGTACGTAACGAATAATCTGGTTACAAGTTGACGAACAGACGAAGTGAGGCTTAGTCTAACAACGAGAATCTCTATTTATCGTTACAAATTGGCAAGCCCAAACAGTGGGGCTTAACATATCAATTACACGCTACTTTATCATTTTATTATAAATTGGCGCACCAACGTGTGAGGCGTGTAATTTAATATAAATTAAATTATAACTTATAAACAAACAAAACAAAATAAACAAGATGAGGAAGCGAGAGGTATCACGCAAAAGAGCGGCCGAAACCGAGAAGGTAGACGAGTTAAACATGGAAGACAAAGAAGCGACACCGGTTGAAGAAATAGAAATTGTAACAAGGAAGGATCCGGAGAAACAACCAGAAGAAACCACACAAACAGAAAGCGAGAAGACGCAAGAAATGATTAGACGTATGATGGAATTAATGCAGGAAACTGGGAAGAAATTAACGGAAGATTTGAGTAAGAGAACGGAAGAAAAGATGGAAGAATTAAGCGAGAAGACTAATAAGAACTTAGAAAAATTGAAGGAAGAATTAAGTGAGAACAGTAATAAGAACTTAGAAAAATTGAAGGAAGAATTAAGTGAGAACAGTAATAAGAACTTAGAAAAATTGAAGGAAGATAATAAACAATCTACGGAGGAATTAAGCCGAAAATTGGAAGAGACTAATAAGAAAATTGAAGAAAAAATGGGAGAATTGAAAGAGAATAGCAGGAAAATGGAGGAGAAAATAGACGAAAATAACAAAGTATTGAGGGAAGAACTGAAGGAAAATTACCAGGAAACCATGAAAAAATTGGATGAACACAAAGAGTCATTAAAAGAAGATTGGAATAACAAGATGGAAATTAATAACCGGCAATTGCAGGAAGAATGGGACAAGAAGCTGGAAGAACCGGTAACTGAAATTAAAAGGGTAGAATCCGAGACCAAGGAAAAGTGTGAGCGAATGAACCAAGAGATACGGAGCGTCCGGGAAGAAACGAATGGACGAATTGAAAATATAAGAACCAACCAAGCAGTCATGGGAGAGAGGTTAGAAGGTATGAGTACTAGTCTCAATCGAGTGCAAGACCAAACAACTGCACATAGAGATGAAATTAATTCCTTAAAAAACAGGCAGTGTACCGGTGCCCATACAACATGTGAGGAAAATCGAGAAGTGATTGATTTTCAAAACTATAGAAGAAACCCCATGCTATTCTTAGAACGAGTCGAAGAGAAGATAGCCAAAACCGGAGAAGACAGATGGTTTGTAATAAGGAGCATGCTGGACGAAATGTTCTGAAAAGTATATGACAATTGGTGGACGGCGATGCGGCCGAGTATACAAAATTTCCAAGAGTTTAAAAAGCAATCCAAATCTAAATATTGGTCGGATGCCACACAACACATGATAAGAAGTGACATAGGATTGGGCCGATATGACCTGCACGGCAAGCAAACTCCAACCGCATATTTTCTTGGCAAAATAAACATAGCCAGATATTTAGAGCCTGCAATTCCTACAGAATGTTTAGTGCGGCTTTTAGCTTACCACTATGGTGGCGAAATTACAAGAGGCCGAATAAACGGACGCATACAAACCATCGAGGAGATGTCAACATTACTAGCGGAGATGGAACAAGAGAAGAATTTCCTCCAGTATAGACGAAGGAACGACGAAATAAATAGAAATAATGGTCGCCGCGACGCCCAATATGAAAACAACGGGCAACGACCGAGCAATAGTTATAACAACAATGGTAACCACTATCAACGCGGTTACCAAAACCAGAATAACACTAACAACTATCCACGAAATAATGCGAATAATAACAACAATAACAACAACCACTATTACCGTAGCCCTCCTACAAATAATAACAATAATGGATACCAGCGCGCCAATGACAGAGACCACCAGTACCAGAACAACCGAGGTTATAACAACAACTATGATAACCGATACAGGCATAATAATAATGGCAATAATAGCAATCAAAATCAAACATATCGAAGACAAGTGAATTATGTAAGCATTGACGATAGAGATGTGGGAAGACGTTGGTACCAGGGACGAGCAAATTATAATGGGAACCGTGGAAGACGTTTTCAGGAGGAGAGTAACCAGCACTACCGTGATGAACATCGGCGAAGAACAACAGATAACCGAAACTCAGTGACGTTCAATAATAACGCCATTGAGGTACAAGAGTCACAGAGTAGAGACAGACCCAATCAATCAGACAACAGGACTGAGGAGATCAGCCCTGATTTAAACGGACAGCGGCAGTGAAAATCCATCAGGTCCCATCACTGAACCGGCAATTTGGGTACTTACTAGGACGAGACAAAATGACTGACGATACATTGATGAAAGTGCACAATCACTTCTTAAAAAATGTTAGAGAAGAACTACTGAACGAAGACACGATAACGCAAAATAGTTCGAATAATGAGATCGTTTATATCATCGCCCAAGTGAATGGATTAGAGACAAGATGTATGATAGATACGGGCACAAACGTGTCGTTAATCGACAACAATGAATACATCAAAATTCAAAAATATAGTAAGGCCATCTTACCAACTTTACCAATTCAAAATATAATTTTAATCGGAGCCACTGGAAGGCAAAACAAGTCAATAAGAAAACAGGTATCATTAACAGTGACCAGCGGAAATGTAGCTATACCTATGATTTTTCTAATAGCTAGTAATCTACCATTTAATCTACTAATAGGCTGTGATATTTTGAGAAAATGCTCAGCAATAATTGACATGAGACAAGCCATAGTGTCATTAAAAGTGGATAATATAGAATGGACAGCAAAATTAGTAGAAAACAAAAATGTACCTTCATGCAATAGTATAAGAAAATTCAATAATAATCAAGATGAGTCATGGAATGTAAGAAGGGAATACTTTGGGTGTGAAGACAGTTTATGGTTGGAAAAATTAGAAGAGATCCGACAATTCCGGTCAGAACAAAATGAATGTAATTTAACCACACAACAAATAGAAAAGTTAATATCAATATATAATAAATACCGCTATGTTTTCTCTGATGTACCTGGCAAAATAAAAGATTATCAATTTACATTACAATTCAAGGAGCCTGTAAATTTTAATAAAAAATCATATCCCGTTGCTTATGCATTAAAAGAAGCAGTGAGGACTGAACTAGACAAAATGATAGCAGAAGATATTATTGAATATAGCTGTTCCCCATATACCAGTCCGTTAATAGCAGTTCCAAAGAAATATGGCAAAGTACGACTCTGTTTGGATGCTAGAGAGATTAATAAGATCATAGTTAATGACAGAACATCTCCCGGAGAGATTGAGGAGATATTGAAAAAATTCAATGGCATACAATTTATTAGCACCTGGGATACGGTTTGTGGGTATTGGCAGGTGGAGTTACACCCAGATAGTTGAAAGTACATCGCCTTTATTTTCGAAGGAAGGAACTACCAGTTCAAGAGACTACCGTTTGGACTGGTAAACTCAGTAGCTGTATTCGTAAGATGTGTGGACCAGGTGTTGGGTCCAGATACTATTCCATATACCACAGTCTATGTTGATGACTTGTTGATTACTTCAGTGAATTGGGAAGACCATTGTGACAGAGTAGGACAAGTATTACAAAAACTATCAGACAATAACGTTACCCTAAAACTTCAAAAATCCAAGCTTATCGCCAGTGAAGTCCAATTCCTGGGTTTTAACCTAACAAGACAAGGAATAACACCATCCAATGAAAAAATTGAAGCTATCCAGAAGTTCCCAAGTCCTAAAAATAAAAAGCAACTTCAATCATTTCTGGGACTTTGCAATTATTATAGGAAGTTTCAGAGAAATAATTCTGAAATGACAGCAAAGTTTTCTCCACAATTATCCTCTAAGAACAAATGGTCCTGGGGACAGGAACAAGACAATTTACTCCAAATGATCAAGCATAATTTCCTAAGTTCAGTTGTATTAAAACATCCTAATTTCAATCAACCTTTCTTCATGAACTGTGATGCCAGTGATGTAAGTTTAGGATCTGTATTATATCAAGAAAATAGTGAGGGAGAACATCAGGTGGTGAGTTTTGCAAGCAGAATACTTAATGGATGTGAATGCAATTATAGTGTAACGGAAAAGGAGTTATTAAGCGTTGTATTCGCTTGTGGGAAATTCAGAACCTACATTCTTGGATACCCGATAACTGTGAGGAGCGATCATAAGTCAATATCTTTCCTAAAAAATTGCAAGATTAACCATGGGAGATTGACAAGGTGGATACTCGCACTACAGGAGTACCATATAAATTGGGAGTATGTTCCAGGAAAACAGAATATTGCTGCAGATATATTGTCCCGAATTAACATAGAACAACAAACTTTTGAAGGGGAAAAAGAAACAATCATCAAGGTATACACTATAATAAAAAACAAGTCAGATTTGGAAAACATCATGAAAACAATTTCACAACAACAAACCGAGGATACAAAAATCAACAATTTTAGACAAAGACTGATCCAACAGGATGAAAAAATCATTGCTAATTATTGTCTACATGAAGACATATTATTTTACAAACCAAATAATAACCAAGGATCATGGAAGGTGGTGATACCTAAAGCTTTAGAAAAAGAATTAATACTGGACTACCATAGTCGATATGGGCATATGGGTGCATTAAAAGTAATGAAGGCACTTGAGGAACACACTTACATTAAGAATATCAACCGGAGAGTTAGAGAATGTATTCGGCAGTGTCACATCTGTCAATTGGCAAAATGCAATAACGAAAAAACAGAAGGAATTGTGCAACCTATTACATCAACTGGTAAATTAGAGAGAGTATTTTTAGATATGTGTGGACCATTACCTCGTAGTGGAGGGAGAAAACAGTATAAATTTATTATAATCATGTTCGACCATTACTCCAAATTTACAAAACTATACCCCATTAATCGAGCAACTACAAAAAAGATTTTGCAAATAGTGATCCAACAATACATACCAGAGTTAGGAGCTCCACGATCAATTATTACCGATCATGGAACTCAGTTTCGAGGAAGGGTATGGAAGGAGACTTTGTTAGACTTAGGTGTCAAGACATATAAAACATCTATCACCCAAATAGCAACCCGGCGGAAAGAGTACTGAGGGAGGTCGGCCGTATACTCAGGACATATTGTTTTGATAAACACCAGAAGTGGAGTGACTACATTACACAAACAGAGAGCTTTATCAACTTAGCTTACCATGAAGCAATACAAGATACTCCATATACCATAATGCATGAAAGACTACCACCCCGAGAAATTAGTGAAATAATCAATTTCCCAAACAACCCAGCTTACCAGTTCGACAATGTAAGATTCCACAGCAAACTGAATGAACAAGTGGAGAAAAGAAGGAGAAAATACAAAATAATTCAGCAGAAAATGATCCAGTACAAGATTGGAGACAAGGTATAGTTAAAAAACCGCAAATTGCCAAGTTCTAAGGAAGGAATAGCAAAAAAGCTATTATTACTGTATAATGGACCATATGTTGTTATAAAAAACAATAACAATAATACTTATGTCATTAGTGATGTGGAAACAAAAAAGATTAAGGGGACATACAACCAAGTTTCCTTAAAAATGTATTATGAACCTAATAAACAAAGTTGAATATACCACAAAATTCTAAAAGAAATAGTAAGATCAACTTACAACTAATTATTTATGAGAATTAATTTGGAACTGAAGAATTTATGAATATAATACCACAAAATTCCAAACAAATAGATCAACTTACAACTAATTATTTATGAGAATTAATATGGAATTGAAGAATTTATTATTATAATACATCAAAATTCAAGGAATATAGTAAGCTCATCTTACCAACTTTGATAATCCAGAATATAATTTTAAATGAAGCCAAATAAACAAATTTGAATATCTCAGAATTCAAATAAATAGTAAGGACTACTTACAGTACATTTTGATAATGTTATTATGAATCAAGCGAATAAACAACTGGGAATAAATTTCCAAATTCTAAACAAAATAAGCACCTCTTATTAAACACAGTTATGAACTTATTATTGGAATATAAAAGAAAGATGCAACATCCATAAATTAGAAGAAACCATAGTGCAATAAAATGAATAAGAAAGACAAGTGTAGACAGTCGACGATGAAAATAAGACAAGACTAGAAACGAATTTAATACAAATAACCTAGCATGATAGTGAGAGAATTAACAACAACTAAAGATGCAAATACTTGTTATGTTTTAATCGAATGAAAATAGTGAATGAAAAAATGAAGATTAAGCAGTACTGATAAAGAAGGAAAGAAGATAGTACCAATTGAAAATAAAAAATGTTATTAATATCACCACAAGAAAATAAACATCTGAAGGAATCAATGGAAAGAAATATTTAGATCTGAGAAGTTAGACTGAGTGAACAATCCCAAGAATATATTATATTATTTTATTTATTTTAGTCGTGAATAGACTAGTGATTATTAAATGTGATTGACTGATGAGATAGCTCCAGCAATCGATATTATTGATGTATTATGTATTATAAGGACAGCGGGGTATTAGGTCAAGAGAGCCCCCCGACTGATTCCAGAATATATGGTGATTAATTTGTTAGGGAAGTAACATGTTCCAGGGATAGAACACTTATATTTAAAGACAAGTATACCAGATCATAAAAAGAATAACAAATGATAATGTGAAAGATAAGATAATTGATAATTTCAACAAAAACAATATTTTATTAAAATGATCAAATTTGGTGGCAGGGTAGTATGTAACATTACATTTGGAACAACTAATATCGTACCTGATTTAATGAAGACTTTGGTTAAGAAGCTAACAAGGAGAACAATATCTTCCTAGATGATAGTGAAAAGGAATGACTAACCATTTTAGACTGACTAGTAAGACAACTGACCGTACCCAAATTAATGATTATGGCTAAGTGATGCAAAATACCTTCAACCCCAATTATGACATGAATTTTCAGTATTGACCAAATAAAGAATTATAAAGACAGACGGCTTATGAACCAGTACTATAAAGAAACAAATGGTTTCATTTAATGTATCATAATATCTAGATAATCAAAATACAAATTCAGGGATAATAGGCCCAAACATGTAACATTATGTAAAAGAAATATTGGTAAATAATTAAGTTAATTGATGTGATGAAAATATAAATATACCTTATTATAGATACATAAACCATACAAATAATTGTAACATATAGTGTTCATAAGATTGTCCAGTAAACAACAAATAATGACATGTTCATTATAACAGTTATAACAAGAGTGAAGCATAACATAGACAGTGTCAGAGTAATTATTAAATTAACTGGCTAAAGACTAATTAGTTAGTACAGAATTTGTTTTATAAATGTGCATGTTATTATGTTTAAGCACATTGTTTTATTATCATAGTATTTGTGTTGTTTTTTGTATGTAGTAGGTGGAACAGTTATTTTAAAGGAATATCAATTAAATGATATTAATTTCATGTTTTATGTTAACAAATATAACCATAGCACTGGTGTTAAACCGTAATAAATTGATTTGGCAAAGCAGAATAGACTATAAAAGATGTTATGGCTAAGTGTCAAACAATTATACAGTTTAGGTAAAAAACAGTTAATTTGTTCAAGGATTCAGTAAAATCATAGCCATGTGTGCATGAATTTAAAATAATAGAATAGTATGGCTTTTGTTTTGATAAAATAATGTTATGTGTTAAACAGTTTTTTATAATTGTTAAAAGATAATTTAACTGAAAAAGATTTTAAACATGGTGATGAAAATAACACCAATACATAGGCCAGGTGAAACCAACTTTAGTAAATTTTGAATAATAATGTTAGAGATTTTGTAAAACAAATGTGAAAGGATAAATGTGTTTATAGGTAATAATGTACAAAACAAATATAGAAACAAAATAATACATATCAAGTTATTTAAGAAAATTTCATATAACAAAATTGTAACATCTGTAGTTCTTAAGTAAAAATAGGCATATTTAGTGTCTAAATGTAACAAATGTAAAGATCAAAATAATGCTGCTAATGGTTTTAAATTCCCATTCAGTACAGAAAAGTTATGTTAATTTAAAGATTTTGAACAAATTTCGACTTTGAAATAATGAAAGTATATGACAATGTATATCCGAATTAGCCAACCAGATTCCAAGTTTACCCTTAGTAACCAGAAATTTCGGATAAATAAAATGAGACTTCTTTGACAACGATCTTAGCGGATAGACGCGTTTGTAAAACGTCCTACATTATATAATATAAATTGTGAAAAAACGTTACAAACATACAAATACAGTTAGAGGCACACCACACGAACTTTTTACAACAACAGAAGAACACCCATTATACGGAATAGAAGACACAAGAACCAGGAAGAAGATCTGAAGTGGACATAGGACAAGGAAGAATATCTGACGTGGACGTGGGCCCTATCTTCAACCAGGAAGAATACAAGAAGAGGATTTGGTGATTTTGACATCTTATTATATTGTACTTCAACGCCCACATTTGTATACACGACTTTTAAGTACTAATCAACTAAACTACAGAAACCATATCACACAGACACTAAGAACACTCACTAATAACACGATTTAAGATCGACACCTTTTCAAACACAACAAGAACCCTTGATTTACTTAATAAATATTAAAGCCTACACTGAACATAACCTTTTAGAACTGGTAACCACTATACAACTGCCTGTGTGCACGTTACACTCTAACATTGTAATATCCTGTAATTGTAAAACTTGTATTTTGATTTATAGTGTAATATTTTGTTTAATTGTAATACCCGAACCATATACGCCCTGAGATAAATTATATTTTATTAGAAACGTTAACAAGAGCATTGTTTTGGTCTCGAAGAAATACTGAATGTTTGGCTACTGCTGCCAACTGGTAAAAAGAAGACTTATAAATTGCGCTACAATTGCGATTATCCTGTTCAAATTTATTAAAACAGTTAACCAGTGTTTTTTCAGAATAAAGGATTCCTGTAAGGATATATGTTTGATGGTATGTGTGTGTCGTTATTATTGCTGTTACATTTAGGAAATAAAATTCACAGATTGCAGCGGACACGACGGTTGGCAACGGTGAGTGACGTCACGGAAACGTGCGGTATAATGGGAGCAAGCGGCAATTTACAAAACCATTCGCCGTTCAACATAAAACATTAATAATTACACATTGACGACTCCAGTGCGAGTTAGTCGCTACATTATTTATCTATATTACAAGTTGATACTTCCAACGGGTGTATGTAATTCAGGTACACACAACCCAAAATACAAGTAACCTTTTCCTAATAACATTGTACGTAACGAATAATCTGGTTACAAGTTGACGAACAGACGAAGTGAGGCTTAGTCTAACAACGAGAATCTCTATTTATCGTTACAAATTGGCAAGCCCAAACAGTGGGGCTTAACATACCAATTAAAAGCTACTTTATCGTTTTATTACAATATGAAGCATGTTAATTTAAATAATTTTTTTGATATGTAAATTTTTCAGATGGGACTTATATCAGAATGTTCAAAATAAAAAGGTTCGACATAATTATTGACAGTAATTATTTTAAAATTTAGTAACTAAATGTATGTTTTTTAAGTAAAAAGGGTTTATGGCCATAAATTCGATTGTAAAAATATTCAGGTTTTTTGAACAAGAATTGTTCTGTTCAGAAGCCTCCTTCGACGAGAACTTTTATTATCTGTAGAAAATCATGAGTAGGGGTTACCTAAGAACCAATCTGATTATGCGAATTCAGCTGAAAATTATTTTTAACTGATTGATCAATCTCTCTTTGGAATCGATAACATGTAATTGCCACTTGGTACATGATCATTGACCTCCCAATCACCACACACACAAGTTAGAAAATTACTACAGTTGCTGTGAGAAATATAGTAGTGCTATTCTGTGAAAGTGCAAGATATCCGATTAGGTATATAGACGCTTTAAGCTGACTGGAAAATGGGTGTCAGCATAACACACTATTTTAGTAATCAGTATTAGTTTGCCGTGAAAGTATGTAACTGTGCCCATGAGAAATAACTACACACCTGAAAACGACCCTGCGGGTGGACAGAGTATATCAATCCATAATCCAGGATCATCCAGGAACAACCCATCATCTGAAGCACCTGAAGTCTACATAAAAGGGAAGCAAACTTATATTATTTATGCACAATTAAAAAAATAATAATTCAAAAGAATGATTATCACATCAGTAAAGACCTTATGGTAAATAAGACAAAAGAATATTAAATATTACTTTACTTCATTGTATATAAAGGGAATCTTTTATTTTGTATTACAAAGGTCAACACAGAGATATTTTCTTTTTTTATAAACTAATAAAATCTCAGGAGATTGTCAAAAATAATAGCATAATTATTAATAGCATCCACTTCAAACATAGGCCTATCTCGGACTAGTTATTCTATGTGACACCTGTACATCACAATACGTATACATATATACATCGTTTGATAAGTTCAGCCATTTTCGTTTTAGTGTAAATAAATTTAAATTTGTGGTTTTATGTGTACTGATTCTTGGTAAACCTTGACTCCATTTGTTCTTTATTTAATATTATCTACTTAACTGTTTTTGTTATTATAATTATCTCATGACAACAATTTTTCTCTTTAAATTTTGCAGAGCGCCAGTTATGAAATACACAGCAATAATAAAATTATAATATTATCTTTGAATACAATAAAATATAAAATACTAATAATAATAATAGAACAATGTACTAATTCTTGTGTCACAGATTGGCAGCACTAATATTTATTATGCAATGTTAAATATAATATTAATGAATACAATTCTGTGTTTATACCCAACGTAACTGTATTGTGTAAACCACAAGTTGGGTCATATGAATTTGCTTGTTAATTGTGTTAAGTATAATTGTTGCACAGTAAATTTTTTAATACAGGAGTGAGACATTGATGGCATAAAATAACTAATTACAATACTGAAAAATAATAAATCCATTTATTAACTATTATAAAAATTAAATATCAAAAATTTGAAATGTGAATTCAGAATATTCCCTTTTTAACCCTTTCCCTGCTGCGATCAAGTACACTCGATGTTCGCAAATCACGCCACTACTGCTGCACTCGATTATATTCTATTTGGAATTTGCGCCCTTATTGCTGTTATCGAATTAAGTCGATTTCGCTGATTTGTGCTGGCATCTGTTGTCTACTATTTGTACTACGTTGTACATCCGTTTCTGTATCGAAAAATAAACTAATATCGATATTATTCGTTCTTTCCGTTTTGCTTATACGTGCATAACCTCTAGTTCAGTGCGTGCCTTTGTTTACGTTGTGTGCCTTGTTCTTTTTTTATTTTTGAACTACTTTATTTGTAGTCATTGTATTGGTATCCGCGTCACAATTATTATAATTAAACTTTAAAGTTTTTACCTTAATCCGTCTATGTGACCGCTTAATTTTTCTTCTTTGTCTTCTTACGCGTTTCGGATTGTGTTAATCCATCATCAGAGAAATTCGTCGGTTAAGACTTCGTTAAACATTAAAAGTTACACTAAAAGACATTTAAATATATATTCCACAAACACAGCGACGTACGCGGATGTGATTGCGCACTCAATACTGGTTAGCGACGTACTGCACAGTTTATTGGAGTTTTCATGTTATCTATTGTGTTGGGGCGTGTATTCTATGGCTATGTTATCTATAATCTTATCGTATAGTGTATGCGATTTAAATGCCAATTGTTCGTTTAATATATTATTGGTATTATTTCTGAAGGCTCGGTAAATTTCGAACTCTTCTACCGCATCCATATATCGTCCCTTTCTGCAAATGTGTAAGGGTTTGCAATTTGCCTCAAAATTTGTATAATTATGATTCAATGAGACGAGATGTTTAGCGTAGTTTGATTTATTTATATTTGAAATGCTCGTGGGTAAGTGTTCTTTATATCTTTCGAAAAAGCTCCTGCCAGTCTGACCAATGTAATGCATGTTGCAGTCATCACACATCATTTTGTATACACCCGTTCTTTTTTCAATTGATGTACGTGTGGCATTATTTAGCATTTTACGGATATTGTTGGTTGTTCTAAATGTGATGTGGATGTTATGTTTTTTAAAAGTATTTCTAATGAGCATTGAAAAGTTGTTAGTATAATCAACCGCCATATATATTGCGTTCGTCGTGACACGGTGAGGGTTGTTAGTTCTGCGTTTGTGTCTAAGCATCAAGTGTTCAACTAATGAACTGCGGTAACCGTTCATAATTGCAATGTGTTTAATTATATCTATTTCTTCTTTGTGGTTTGCGGTCTGTGTATCATACTATACAGCGTACCTTTAGATCCCGCAGATCACAGATAGAATATGATTGCTAACACTATTTTGTGCTGTTTCAGAGTTCCAATTATGAATTATTACAGTTGTGTATTCATTTGTTACAGTGTTGCTTATTTACGCCCATGAATAATATCTGTGAAGAAGAGGATTCTACCCTGGATTGTGAACTATATAGGGGAAAGTCAATTCAGAATACTCTGGGAGACCATCTGTCACCACACAAGTTAATACATACTGGCAGTAAGAAATACCACTGCGATGTTTGTTCAAAATCATTTACTCGTTCAGACGGTTTGTCAAAACACAAGTTACTACATACTGGCATTAAGAAGTACCAGTGCGATCTTTGTTCAAAATCATTTACTCTTTCAGATTATTTGACAAAACACAAGTTAATACATACTGGCATTAAGAAGTACCAGTGCGATGTTTGTTCAAAATCATTTACTGGTTCTAGCACCTTGTCACAACACAAGTTAATACATTTTGGCATTAAGAAGTACCAGTGCGATGTTTGTTCAAAATCATTTACTCAGTCAGGCGGATTGTCAATACACAAGTTAATACATTCTGGCATTAAGAAGTACCAGTGCGATGGTTGTTCAAAATCATTTACTCATTTAAGCACTTTTTCAAAACACAAGCTAATACATTCTGGCATTAAGAAGTACCAGTGCGATGTTTGTTCAAAATCATTTACTGAGTCAGGTAATTTGTCAAAACACAAGTTAATACATACTGGCATTAAGAAGTACCAGTGCGATGTTTGTTCAAAATCATTTTCTCAGTCAGGCAATTTGTTACAACACAAGTTAATACATTCTGGCATTAAGAAGTACCAGTGCGATGTTTGTTCAAAATCATTTACTCAGTCAGGCAATTTGTCAATACACAAGTTAATACATTCTGGCATTAAGAAGTACCAGTGCGATGTTTGTTCAAAATCATTTACTCTGTCAGGCGATTTGTCAAAACACAAGTTAATACATACTGGCATTAAGAAGTACCAGTGCGATGTTTGTTCAAAATCATTTACTGATTCTAGCACCTTGTCAAAACACAAGTTAATACATTCTGGCATTAAGAAGTACCAGTGTGATGTTTGTTCAAAATCATTTACTCAGTCAGGCAGTTTGTCACAACACAAGTTAATACATACTGGCAATAAGAAGTACCAATGTGATGTTTGTTCAGACTCATTTACTCAGTCAGGCAGATTGTCAACACACAAGTTAATACATACTGACAGTAAGAAGTACCAGTGTGGTGTTTGTTCAAAATCATTTATTCAGTTAAGATCTTTATCACGACACAAGTTAATACATTCTGGCATTAAGAAATATCAGTGCAATGTTTGTTCAAAATCATTTACTCATTCAGGTAATTTGTCACAACACAAGTTAATACATTCTGGCAGTAATACGTACAAATGTGATGTTTGTTCAAAATTATTTACTACGTCAGGCAGATTGTCAACACACAAGTTAATACATACTGACAGTAAGAAGTACCAGTGTGGTGTTTGTTCAAAATCATTTACCGAGTCAGGTAATTTGTCAAAACACAAGTTAATACATACTGGCATTAAGAAGTACCAGTGCGATGTTTGTTCAAAATCATTTTCTCAGTCAGGCAATTTGTTACAACACAAGTTAATACATTCTGGCATTAAGAAGTACCAGTGCGATGTTTGTTCAAAATCATTTACTCAGTCAGGCAATTTGTCAATACACAAGTTACTACACTGTGGCATTAAGAAGTACCAGTGTGATGTTTGTTCAAAATCATTTACTCAGTCAGGCAATTTGACAAAACACAAGTTAATACATTATGGCATTAGGAAGTACTAGCGTGATGTTTGTTCAGAATCATTTACTACATCAGACAGTTTGTAAAAACACAAGATAATTCATTCAGGCATTAAGAAGTATCAGTGAGTTTCTACAAAAGCATTTAATTTCGCATAGCATGTTGTGTTACAAATAACATGCTGGCATAAAAAATAACAGTGATGTTTGTAACAAAATTTTCTGTTTGTACATTTTGAATGTAAATTAGTCCATTATACTATTACAAACCATTTCTGTGTGTATGTAAGTGTAGTTTCTATTGCCCATGTTGTGTTACAAATAACATGCTGGCATAAAAAGTAACAGTGATGTTTGTAACAAAATTTTCTGTTTGTACATTTTGAATGTAAATTAGTACATTATACTATTACAAACCATTTCTGTGTGTATGTAAGTATAGTTTCTATTGCCCAATATGTTTTAGCAATGTAATAAAACTGCAATATATTATTTTTAAACAGAAACCCTTAAACAATCATAATTATACAAATAAATTAATATATGCTATAATATTGCCACTGCAAATATGTGATATGTCTGTAATATTTGGCACTACAAAACAGTACCGGTAGTGAAATTCGTAACAATATTTTACCTTACAGATTAAAATCATTAAATTATACATTGTAATGTAGTGTGACATTAGTGATACACATTTATCCTCTAATTAAATTTATCACTGTATGAGTTACAGTGATATATTGTAATACAAAATAATTCTATTTCTACTTCTATGTAAATATCTTTTTTGGGTGTCGATCTATTTTGAGCGCCAATTTGTAATGATATATATATCTGGTTTCTCTAATATAGATTTGTAGATACTTGTTACACCTCACTTTTGAGCGCCAAATATGTAATGTTAAAATTATTTAATACTGGTGTATGAATTGATTGAGGTTCACTGTTGTGGACGCCGTTTATGTAATGTAAATTGAATAGATATTCTGTTCTTATTATTAATTTTTTTGTGCCCCAGAATTGGTGCACCAAATATGTAATGATACATGTTTTTGTGTATATAAATTTTTTCCTTAACGCCTCATGTTTGCACCAAAATATGTAATGGTAAAAATTCTATAATCGTAAATTGTAATATGCTTAAATTTCTACCTGTACTTTAGGTATATAACTATATTGTTCTAATTTTTGGTTATTTTTTTATGAATTAAAATAATGTCTTGATTAATTAAAATTCTTTAATTTCGATAATTTACTTCCTTTATTTTATTTTAATTCACTCACCTATTTAAATAATTCAAATCGCACGTGGTACACAAGAAATAGGTACTATCAACTTATTCTTTAATGTTTATGAAAACGCTAATATTCGTAAACTGACCAAAATGTTAAGTATTAAAAATAATTAAGAGGGCTTTGCTGGGTACATGGGAGGGAACGAGACCTAAAGGCAGACCGAGGAAGAGGTGGGAAGATGGCGTAAGGCAAGGTAAGGTGGCATGACGCAAGGGACATGGGGATAAGAAATTGGAGGAGGGTTGCAGTGGATAGAGTGGATTGCAGGTGGAGATTGGTGGAGGCCAGGGCCTGACGGGCTGTAGCGCCATAGCAGGAGGAGGATTAAAAATAAATATTCATACACAATTAATCCCTTAAATATTCTTTCATTTTCTTTTTAAATTCTTCTTAAATTAAAATGAATAACATTTTTCTTAATTTTATTTGTCCAGGCTTGTTAAATTTATAGCTCAGCGGTTGCTACGATGATCTTCTTAAAACTCAGACCTAGTTTAACCCATTCATTGACTATTTTTTTAAGGAATTAATTTTCAAAAAATGTTAATTTTTTTATTGCAGATTTATTACTTACAAATATGTTAAACAATGGTACATAGCAGTAAATAAAAACACATGTAGAAAGCATTTAAATTTGCCCGACATCTGTTGGAGATTCATAAAACTACTACAAAGCGGTTCTTGCATAGAAACAAATGGGCAAGTGATTGCCGTCAAAGTCAGTGAACTGAACAAGTGGCGCAAGCTACACTCGTCAAAGTCTCCACAGTACTGATAAAATGGAGCGACCTACACTCGTCAAAGTCAGCGAATGGGTTAATGGTTATGCTATGTAAATATAACCTCTGGTTCTTGTGACTACAATAATTACAAAAATATTCTTTCTGAAGTACGAAACATCACAATACAAAGTTGACTACAATATAACATATTCTGACTTGCCTCAGGTAATTCCTGAGTGATAAATTTAGATTTATCGAGTTTAACTGTTATATTAGTCTGATGTAGTTTCCTTAATACCAACACGATTCTGCTGCAATGCTCGTCCCATGTTGCTGAAGTTATCAGTATGTCATCTACGTGTACAGTGGCAAACTCTAACGCTTCTTTTCCTAAAATCTGGTCCATACACTGTACGAAGATGGCTACTGAATTTACCAGTACGAAAGGTAATCGTATAAACTGGTAGTTATTCCTTTCTTCGAATATAAAAGCAACATACTGGTGACTATTTGCGTGCAACTCTATCTGCCAATAACCGCAGACTACATCCCAGGTGCTCATGAACTTGCAACTATCGAATTTTTTCATGATCTCTATCTCCCCTGTTGATGTCCGGTCGATAACAATCATTTCATTTAACTCCCTGGTGTCAAGGCATAATCGCACCTGTCCGTCTTTTTTGGGTATTGCTACTATTGGGCTGGTGTACGGTGAACTGCTTCTTTCGATGATGTCCTCTTCGATCATTATCTACATTTCTTGCCTAACGGCTTCTTTTAATGACTGGGTTATTGGATACGATTTTCTGTTGAAATTCAGTGAATCATGGAATCTTAGCTCACACATAAAGTTTGTTGCTTTCCCTGGTGAGTTGGAGAATACACTTCTGTATTTGTTATAAATGTCTACTAAATTTTTCTTTTGTTCCACACTTACTGCTTCTGTTGAGCCCTTTACATGAAATGACAGTATTTCCTACAACTTCTCCTTCCATAAATCTGATTCGGTTGTTACAATTTCATTATTTCCTATGGGTGTCCTAATTTTCTCCCTAACATGGTATGAACATCGGTTCCTATAGGGGCGCATTGGCTTCCTATTATCTCAGTGGACCATTCATCACCTTCTGAACGCAGTGTCACTTTTCCACTGTTCAGATCAATTACAGTATAGCAGAGTGGCACCGTAGCATGTCACACCCTAATAACACCTTAAAGGGTAGCCCCTGGGGTACTATAAACCCCATAGGAATTCCTATTCCTTTACTTGTAACATTCAGGATTACTTGCTGCTTCACCGTTTTGTTCTGTCTTCCTGTTGCTCCTATTATCGTTATGTTGTGGATGGGCAGTGTGGGTATTCTCTCAGTGCTTGACTCTTGTATTCTGTTTAATTCAGTTTTATCTATCAGTGATATGTTAGCTCCAGTATTGATCATCATTTCCGTAAGTACACCCTGTAATTCTACCCTGACATATACGATTTCGTTGTTTGATTTTGCTTCTTCAGCCATTCTCTCTTCCATCAGATTAGATTGAATGTTTTTCAAATAATTGTTTCGAATAATAGTAATTGATTCTTCATGTTGACTGAGTATTTTTATCTGCCGTGTGTTCTCTTACAGTGACGGGCTGTTCTGTGTTTTCACTGTGGACTCTCGTTTCCCCCTATTCCCGTCAGATGTTATTGGTCACTCCTGGTCATCCCTACACTGGTTTTCAGAGGGTACTTCTCTTCTTCCTTCCTTCCCAGCTTCTAGACCGTCGACTCTCTGCACTTCTACTCCTTTGTGGGCGTCTGTTGTCGTCGTCTCGTCTGTACTGATTTCCGTAGGTCTGGTCATTGTTGAAACTCCTTCGACGACCACTGAATCGGTTGTTTGGTGGACTTCGTTTTGGGTCTCTGGTCTCCGGCGATTCCTCTGATAATCGTCTTCCTGTTCGTAACTCTCTAAGAGAGCTTCCATTGCTCTGATAGTCTTCATCTGTACACATAATCTGGCACGTACTATCCCTTCTTCGACGTGATATGAAAGTTTGGTTACCAGACATTCTTCTGGGATTCGTGGTTCCAAATGTCGTGCTAAACAAACTTTACCACTAAACAGTATGCCGTAGGTGATTGGCCTCTTGTAGGGTAATACTTTCTGTTGCACAAGTTATCTTGGATGGTTGTCTGTATGGATTTAGACCAATATTTGGTCTTGAACACCTGTTTAAATTCTGGATAATTGTCAACATCCTTTCTTATCACTGTCCACCAGTTATCAGTGATGGTCTTAAAACTTTCATCCACTAGATTCTTGATCATATGCCACCAGTTTTCTTTATTTTGACTAAACATTTCCTCTAATCTCTAGGAATTCCAGTCGATTTCTTCTATACTCTTTTCTATTTTCTCATTTGTTTCAGTGATTCTTTGATTTATGTCCTCCCTATATTCTTCTAACTGTTGTTTAAGTGTTTCATTGTCTTCCTTCATTTGTTGTTTTTCTCTATTTTCTTGTTAAGTGCTTCATTGTCTTCCTTCATTTGTTGTTTTAATGATTAGTTGTTCTTTTCTAGTTGTTGTTTCAATTCTGCTTTATCCTGTTTTCATGTTTCGTTGTTTTTCTCTATTTTCTTGTTAAGTGTATCATTGTCTTCCTTCGTCTGTTTCTTCAATGTTTTGTTATTGCTTTCATTATCCTCCTTCATTTGTTTAAATGTCTCTTTCATAAATTCCATTAGGCTATTTGAGTTGGCACTCTCTGTGGTTTTGTTCGGTTCTGCTGTAGGTAACACTGTTTCGATATCTTCAACAGGCGTTGCCTCTTTCTCTTGCATGTCTAATTCGGTTTCGGTGTCCGCTGTCCATTTACATGAAGTCGCTCTTTATTGTAGTCGCCGCTAGAGTAGAAACTGTTAAAATAATACAATACAATGATATAATGTTATCTTCTACTTCTAGCCTCACCAGTTGGACGCCAATTTTGTAATACAAAATAATACTATTTCTGCTTTTATGTACATATCTTTTTTGGGTGTCGATCTATTTTGAGCGGCAATTTGTAATGATATATATAATATCTGGTTTCTCTAATATAGATTTGTAGATACTTGTTACGCCTCACTTTTGAGCACCAAATATGTAATGGTAAAATTATTGAATACTGGTTTATGAACTAATTGAGGTTCACTGTTACGCCCCAAGTTGTGGACACTGTTTATGTAATGTAAATTGATTAGATATTCTGTTCTTATTATTAATTCTTTTATGCCCCAGAGTTGGTGCGCCAAATATGTAATGATACTTGTTTTTGTGTATATATATTTTTTCCTTAACGCCTCACATTGATTGCACCAAAATATGTAATAGTAAAAATTCTATAATAGTAAATTGGAATATGCTTAAATTTCTACCTGTACTTGCAGGTATACTGTATAACTATATTGTTCTATTTTTTGTTATTTCTTTAAGAATAAAAATAATGTTTTGATTAATTAAAATTCTTTAATTTCGATTAATTACTTCCCTTATTTTATTTTAATTCACTTACCTATTTAAGTAATTCAAATCGCACATGGTACACAAAAAATAGGTACCGTACTACACCGGCTTATTCTTCTAATGTCTATGAAAACACTAATATTCGTATACTGACCAAAATGTTAAGTATTAAAAATAATTATTCGTACACAATTAATTCTCTTCAATATTTTTTTATTTTCTTTTTAAATTCTGAACTTTTCTTCTTAAATTAAAATGAATAATATTTTTCTAAATTTTAATTGTCCAGGCTTGTTAAATTTATAGCTCAGCGGTTGGTACGTTGATCTTATTAAAACTTAGGCCTAGTTTAATGATTACGTTATGTAAATATAATCTCGGGTTCTTGTGACTACAATAATTAATTACGAAAATATCCTTTGTGAAGTACAAAACATCACAATACAAAGTTGACTACAATATAACTAAACAATATCATATTTAAAATAACGAATAGTTTGTAAGTGCCGAACAGTATCTATTTTGAGGTTAACCAAGTCTTAATAGATAATTCAGCTTTAAACATTAAACACAAAGAAATAATAGTTTAAACGTGAAATAATTACAATAGTGTTAGTGTTTTTGTTCAGTGGTAGTGGAATAAATGGTTCACAAGTGTACATAAAGTGTTGCAGTTTGTATTATTATGATTAGTTATAATCCATTTAAAATTTTAAGTATTAACACTATACTTTCCTTTACTTTGCACACACTTTTCTTATTCACTGTTAATATTATTAATTCACTATAACTCCTTTCTGATTAAGTAAACAATTCACAACACTTATCTTCACTTTTTGGTTATGTTGTGGTAATCACTCTTCACCTAACCTAGCCAGGGTTCGATTCTGATGGTACTTACGTGGCTATAGGTGTCGCAGAGGAGCTGTTCTTTACTGTACGAATTCCAACAATATACTACCTCACTAGGCTTCACTTTTTTGGGTCGCTAAACGCAAAATGTGAAAAATTCCCATTGGTTAAAATCTCAAGCATTGTTATGGATGGCTAGGGTGGGTCGAAAAAAATAATTATTTTTTTTTTAAAACGCTATAGTGCTTAAAAGTGTCCTGTGGTATGTAGAAAGAAAATGACATAAAGAAAAAAAAACATCGGTTGATATCTTCCGTTCGCGCATCACCGCTAAAGTTTGTAAAAATTGACAAAATCAGATTTTTTTGAAATTTTTTTTTACAATTACCATAATTATTTTTAAAATGCTATAGCGCGTTTTGTTTAGTTGAGCGTCCCAATAGTATATTTCAGCAAAGAAATAGTTGATATTTTAGTATTAACCGTTCGCGCAATCTATTGAAAAACGGACAAAATATCGGTTTTTTCAACTTTTGATGTGCAGCTCTTCGCCCGTTTTGTAGTGACAAAACGACCCAGAACTAACCACGAGGAGGTGGCTGCACGTCTAGTTCCACCCACACCCTACCCAACCAACCAACCAATAAGGGTGTGTTATTTACATATGTACATATTTATATTAGTATATTTACAAACAGCTGTTTTCTCTCATTCTGTTTATTCCAAATGAAATACCTTGAATTGCGCTTTGCTGGAAAATTCAGGTATATTTTGCCTCGACACCAGTGTAGAGCGGATAAATCCGTCTCTAGCACTGTGCCCGCAAACTTTACTAGAAGCTTCAGTAAACAGTTTTACGCATCTCTCAACTGCTTGGGTGTGGCTGGGAAACTTTTTGAAGTCCATGATTGGTTTGAAATCTTGATTTACAAATAATTTGATATCCTCATCAGTTACGTTTCGCAATAACGGTGGAGGCGTCAGCTTACAAGATTGCCAGTCAATAATTTCTGTGTAGTCTCTTGCTTCAAAGTTTATTTTAGGTGGCACAAAGACTCGAATTTTCTTTTTTTTAGCAGATTGCCTTCCTTTCAAAATTCTTTGATAACCAAGTTCACGAATGTGGTATCTTTCATCTAGGATCATAGTTAGCAGTAAGTTTTCAAGATGGGCAAAGTACGCATTCCGTTGTATTACAGGGTTTGTGACTTTAATTAAATCTTCTGGTAAATATCTTGTTGTTTGAATAGCCTTGAAAACATGTTTTGGGCCATCCGTGAAATGCTTGCTAATCTTTATATCAAACCACGTTGGCATGTAAGATTTCATGATAAAGTGTACTATTTGAATCAAACTTTCTGAAGGATTTTTCACACCAATTGTAACGGGCCAAATTTGTGGGTATTTTTATTTATTGCATTTTCTGGGATTTATAAAAATATGTGTAAATTTTATTTCAACGGTGACCAGACCACGTGTTGAGTTGTAAGAGCAGTCTTTAACAAAGGCGACGCAGTAATATCATGTTGTGCAATCGGTAGAGGAATTTACCAAGCCTCTTTTCCAAAAACTTTGTTTGAGTGTGACAGCGCGCCCATACGCAAATCCATCCAGGCGCGCGGACCCATGCTGCCTTCAGAAACAGTCATGGCTAGGAAACGATTTTAATTCACTTTCGTTTACCATGAGGCCGGATACAAGATTTAAGTCACGCCCATCTCGTGACGTTGGCCAGTGCCTAACCAATATCCGGACACAACTAACACAACACCAACAGCATGAATTAAATGGGACGAAGTTACTGCGACGAAACCAAAGGCTGTGGTTTCCACATAAGAGACGACGAAATTGAGTTGGCAGTGTGACATAGACGCTTCTTCCCAGTCCACGAGCAACAGACTACACTAACAGACGCTGACTGTTTTGTTCGGGCCCGGTCGGTGGAGTTTTATAAAATGTAACTAATTCAACAATATCGTTAATACCGACCGGGACCCGCGGAATTAATGGATTGAACAATTGTATAACTGGTGATGAACGGCATACAATAGAACAGAAATAACGGGCAGTTAAATCGGGCGGCGAAAGCACGTGTTCGGTCGGCATCGCGACAGTGAATTATCGTAAATGAACATGAATGCGTAAAGACAAACTATTTTTCTATTTTTAATATAATATTTTAAAGGGGTTTCAAATGGTGTGGTAGTGTGTGTGAGCAAAGCTGGGCTGCTTTCTATAGAGTAAAAAGTATTTAAGGTTAAGGCCTATTTGACCATTTCAAAATGTGTTTTGTTCTTTTGTGTTTTGTATTAAGGATTTCCGTCTTTATGTGAGTAAAAATATTCATTTCATAACATAAAAATGTGCTAGACTAAGTTATTTCGTCATTACCACTTTCTCATTTCTGTGCTGCAAGATTCGTCTAAACGTTCCGGGTATCTTCTGAATTATTATTTTGGGGGTAGTCAGATGGCGAAATTGTCCCGTTTTTATTTAAGGTAAAGTGTAAAGGTCTCCATATCTGTCCTTCAAAGATATAGGTGGCGACTCTGGCTTCTGAGGAAAATTTATACAGCAGGTAAGGTCTGGCAGTAATTTTATTTATTTATATATTTCGATCAATTTTGTATGATTACAAATGGCTCATGCTGCCAGGATTTTCGTTTAATTTTATTTATACGAGGTAGACCTATTTTAAAGCACAGAAAATAGGATGTGGTAATGACGTATTTTATAAAAAAATATTTTTTATCGTATATAATTACATACGTGTGAGTAGGTTATGTTTGTGTTATGATTTACAGTTGTGTAAGTACAAGATAAGAAATGGTAGATAATAATGAAGTCAGCTTCACTGACGATAAAATAGAAAGTCCGTCAACAACTATCCGAAATAAATAAGAGGTAGACAATAATGAGAAAGTCATGAATATGTACAGTTAATTTTGGAGCAACAAGGTATTAAATTTAATGAAATGAAGAGTGATTCTGACGCTAAATTCAATATGCAAAATTCAATAATCAATAACAAATTTGATGAGTTAAAAAATGATATACAAGAAATGAATAAATGTTTAGAAAATACCAATGAAATAATAAGAACTGGTTTGAATAAATTAGAACAGAGTATTGAGCGAATGGGAGTAGTTGTAATGAATCCAAATAAGAATGATACGAATGAAAATTATAATGACATGTGTCAAAATGTGATGCTAGATGAAAAGTTAACAAATGAAAATAATATTGAGAATAGTAATGTATTTGAAGAGTTAGTATCAGAAAGTGATACGGTGAAAATAAATAGGGAGAGTACTGATGAAGTTGTGGAATGTAATAATGAGATGTTAATGTGTGTTTATGAGTTAGAGAGAGAGTGGAAAGATAATATAGTGGTAGAATGGGGGCAGAGGGTAAATTTTCCCCTTATTATTTATGATGATTTAATGTATTCACAAATGTTGTTTTTGAAGGGCAAGAGTCCCGTGTTAGTAGAAGATTTGAAGTGTTTATTTTTGTTGTATAATTTTGTACCCTCTGTCTGGAGTAATATTGAAGATATGATATGGTATTATGATGAGAGAGAAACAGAATTGTATGAATTGAATAGAGAGTATGATGAGTGGAAAGTAAGGTTGGAAGTGTGTCTAAATAATAATGATTTGATTTATAATAAAAAAGTAACTAACCCGATAATGAATATATTTACTGATGGAGATTAACAGAAATACTTAACGTAGACTTGGTGCATGATTATTATGATATAACGAATAAATTGAAATTGTTTGGTTATGACACACAAGACAACAGTATGTGTGTTAATAAAATGGAAAAGTGCTATATAAAACAAAGATTGATCTTTGACGATGGAGGTTAGACTATAAACAATAAAGGACAATTATAAATATTTTTGTTTTATGGTTTTTGACCTGGCAGACTTGGACATTGAAGTGTGAAAAAATGGAACAGTTAATGACAGAAGTTTGTAAATAATTGTAGTGAGTTTATTTGTGTGTATTGTAGGATGTTAAGTAAACAATGTATGCAGGTAATTGTTGAAATAATATTATTAATATTTGCAATTTAAATAAATAACCGAATTAATTTCAAAGACAGTAATCAACGAATTGCAACTGTTCTGATAGCAATGAAATTTGTATTTCCAATAATTAATTTAATTAAAATAATCTGAGATGTTTTAAATATTTTGATTGATTTGAATGTTATATAATTGAATTTTGATAGTGAATTTAAATTATTTTACGAGATGTGAATTGGAAATTAATGTTAAATTGTATGAATGAAATTTAATTGGTCTTATATGTTTTCAGAAGGGACTCTCCCCCATTTTCGGGTGGTCACGATCTTACCAGTCCTGGCCGTGGTATTCGGAACTTGGAGGCGGGCCATGGTTGGAGGATCTTCCTTCGGGTGGTGAAAACAATGATGGTCCGGCTCCACCAAAATTGGTTGAAATTAGAAAACTTACAACACATTTCAACGGGGAGGGGGACCCCAAAAGGTACATGACACGCATTATTTTATTAATACACTCAAGGTGCAGTGGTTTGGTGTACCGGTCACGTGCCTGCACTGCCTTAGAGTGTTTGTATATAATGGAGGCTGCATTTGAATAAAAGGCAGTGCGTACAAATATAAAAATTTTAGTGTCAATGGCAAAATTAAAATTGAGCCATTGACAATAGTTTCTGTTTAGTCCGAAAAGACGAATTTTGTGGCAAAGGGGGTGGGGGTGAGATAGACGGCAGGTGAGAATAAATGGGAGAAAAGGGAATGGGTTTTGTGTTATAAAGAGGACATGAATTCACGAAGTAGATCTATCGCGTCCCTATTCTCTTTGCAGCAAAAACCCGGCTTTTCAGGGCGATTACTGCCTTACTACCACTTATCATAAGAATGTTAGTCAGCCTCCAATGTAAATAGAAATTTTGGAAAAAAAAAATATACCAAAATATTTTGGATGTTTATAATTTTAAATTTAAATAAATTTTAGAATTAAGTGACCAAATATAATTGTCAAGTTTTAGTATCAGTGAGCATGGGAACGTTTTGTAAAGTGTGAAATAAAAATAAAAACTTGTTGTCAATGCAGGATGTGGGGATAATTTTGGGGGGTAGATTGGTGCTCAAAGAAGTGATAGAACAGTGGAGTGTGGAACTGCAATTGGTAGAAAGTTTAGTTCATTACTTTTAATTATTTAGTTATTAAGGCGCTATTGCTGGGGTGGCCTGTGCCCCAGTAGATAGTGAAATGGGTTGGGGGTAACAGAGAGTGTTACGTCCATCGGAGGCCAACATGGCGAAAATGTGCGGCACACTTTTTTGTACAAATTTAATTTGTACCCTGATAGACGCTCGTGCCGTACATAACAAAGACGATGTAGAACAGGCATTGAAATGAAAGTTAGATTTCCCCGACTTTTCGGGCGATTACTGCCTTACCAGCACTAATCGTGGTTTTGGCTAGTGGTCAGCTATGGCCATATCAAGTCCCTTGACCATAGCTGACTTGAAATTGGTTTATAATAGAAATTAAATGGGGGGTGACACTAGGGGAAATCCAGGAACTATGGAACAGCGGCTGCCACTCTGTCCGCGTGGGGACAGCATAGCCAGGTGGTAGACCCGTTTTAAGGGCGTTTCAATATATAACAAGGATATGTCGATATCCAAAATGTTAAAATGTCAAGCCGAAGCAAAGACACGGAGATGTCCAAATTCCTCCAAATATGCAGTCTTTGTGGAAGCAAAAAGGCGCTACAGTCTTACATAAATTACAATAGTGTGTGTAGATCAGGGGGTTGCTCAGATGAGCAACGTACTTAAATTTGGTAAATTCAAAATGATAACTAAATTTTGCTCTAATAAACGCTTGTATTCTGCTTTAATAAATAGGGTTTCATACATTCAGTATACTGTGTTCATTCTATATTTTATTGTGTTCAATGTATTATTTTATTGTAGTAGGGTAGATATAAGAATTGATAAAAAGTATATGTTTTATATAATTTGTGTATTTTTGAAACTAAGTAGATAACTAAACCGACTGGCAGGCGGTTAACATAAATTACCAGAGTCAGAAAAAGGGGAAACAATGATGATAGATGTAAGGATTGCTAAAAATATGTATTTCATGTAATTTGCTCAATTTTGAAATGTGTTTTCACTTTGTTAGGAATGTCAGCTGATCGGTAGTAAAATGTCACTGTTAAATTGTTTATAAATGTTCAAGGTAATTAATGTTAAATGTAATGTTTCAATGTATTACAGATGCTATTTAAAATAATGAGAAAAGTAATTTGATAAAGTGAGAAACAAAGTAATAATTTGTGAAAGCTAATAAAAGATAGTTTTGGGTGGTGAAGATTTTATTGGGACATATAGATCAGTCCAAGTCAAAGTTAAAGTGGTAGTAGAGAGAAAAATATTGTTTTGAATTAATGTAATGTTGTTGTGAGTTAATGTTATAGATATTGAGAAGTATTGATGTTGACACGGTAGATATGGGGAATATATGTAGAGTTTTGATTGATATATTGATGTTTATAATTGATGATGTTATTTTGTTGTAATTGAAGTAAGGTAATTAGACTGAGATTTGGGGACGGCAATTTTGTAAGAGGGGATAGTGTAATGTGGGAGTCCGCAACAAAAGGGTTGGGACGGGAAGGGACCGTTTGGCGCTGGAAAGGGTTACCTTAGGTAGAATCCAGGAACCAGATTAAGGGAATGAGCTTTTTGGGGGGGGGAAACACTTATCCTAAGTACAAAGGGTTAGAGAGTATTTTTTTTATATATCGAGAGAAGGTGGCGATTTGAGTAATGGTAAGTTGGGTTTAGAGATTGTTTGATAGATGTTTTGAAAGAGATGGGTGTCCTGATAGTTAAAGTTGTTAGTGATTAGAGTCAGAGAGAGGTAAAGATGATATATGTATAAATGTCAAGTGGTAAATTAAATGAGTGTAAATACTTAAATCACCCAAAGTAATGGAAAGTGAGAATAATAAAGAAAGAGATTTAGAATAAAAATATAAAAATTTTTTAATTGCAACCAGACACAATTTTTGATAGAATTTGGAAATGTAAAGTTAGACAGCGGTTATTTGAATAATTTAAATATCGATTTGAGTGTTATTTATAATAATATTTTGTTAATTTTAAATGTTTTATTTTATTATGTTTTATGTTTCAAGATAGAATTTTACAGACGTTTAATGTGTTCTCAGATAGAACTTGTGTATAAAGTATGTAGGTCAAGGTTCTTGACTTGACCTAGTTTTGATCAGCTGATGGGTGAGGTCATATACTAGGCATGTTTAGCAAGGAAGTTAATCCAACTTTTGTTTTTAATCGATGTGAACAATCTTTAAATAATTTCAATATGGAAAGAAAATATTTTAAGAAATTTAAATTTTTGAATTAAAAATTTTTTGTTTGGAAATTGATTTTGAAAAAAAAAATTTTTTCTTGATTTCGCGCCTGCCAGATAATGGATATTTTTAAACTTTGATTATTTTATTGTTTGTGTACTAACCGTGTTTACTATTATTGAATTATTTTATTGAAATGTATTGTTAGACTATAGGTGTAATCACATGTTAGGTTAAGGATGTTCTTATTTTAAGAGATGTTTAATTTGATTACTTTTTAACAACAAAAAACTAATGAAGAGAATAATTCAGTATAGATGCAAAATTTGTGTTTTGATTTTCAATGAAAACAGATAATGAGTTGTAATTTAAATAAATTTTCAAAGAATATTTCAATTTTTCAGTATGTAATGTAAGTGTGTGCGTGAGCCCAGTATCTGCTAAAGGCAGCCCAGTTTGCAGAAAAAGGGGAAACATATCGGTTGAGGATCTGGCATGATCTAAGCCAGGGATTTGGATTTTGGGGTATTTTGAAGGTAAGTGCGCTGTGGTGCGTGTCTGATCGATTTTTCGGTGTTGGGATCTCGCACAGAGAAGTCCAGTGATCTCGTTCAGATGCGCCCATAGTCGCCGAGCCAGGGGGGTCGTTTACCCATGCAGTGTAAGAACAACAAGGGGGTTGTTGGCACCAGTTCCTCACCGGTCCTCTTAGGGGTTTTATCAATGAGATTTCTTCTGTTTTGACAGAAGACCTCTCATTGAGGGGGTATTGTAACGGGCCAAATTTGTGGGTATTTTTATTTATTGCATTTTCGGGGATTTATAAAAATATGTGTAAATTTTATTTCAACGGTGACCAGACCACGTGTTGAGTTGTAAGAGCAGTCTTTAACAAAGGCGACGCAGTAATATCATGTTGTGCAATCGGTAGAGGAATTTACCAAGCCTCATTTCCAAGAACTTTGTTTGAGTGTGACAGCGTGCCCATACGCATTACACATCCAGGCGCGCGGACCCACGCTGCCTTCAGAAACTGTCATGGCTAGGAAACGATTTTAATTCACTTTCGTTTACCATGAGGCCGGATACAAGATTTAAGTCACGCCCATCTCGTGACGTTAGCAAGTGCCTAACCAATATCCGGGCACAACTAACACAACACCAACAGCATGAATTAAATGGGACGAAGTTACTGCGACGAAACCAAAGGCTGTGGTTTCCACATAAGAGACGACGAAATTGAGTTGGCAGTGTGACATAGACGCTTCTTCCCAGTCCACGAGCAACAGACTACACTAACAGCCGCTGACTGTTTTGTTCGGGCCCGGTCGGTGGAGTTTTATAAAATGTAACTAATTCAACAATATCGTTAATACCGACCGGGACCCGTGGAATTAATGGATTGAACAAGTGTATAACTGGTGACGAACGGCAGACAATAGAACAGAAATAACGGGCAGTTAAATCGGGCGGCGAAAGCACGTGTTCGGTCGGCATCGCGACAGTGAATTACCGTAAATGAACATGAATGCGTAAAGACAAACTATTTTTCTATTTTTAATATAATATTTTAAAGGGGTTTCAAATGGTGTGATAGTGTGTGTGAGCAAAGCTGGGCTGCTTTCTATAGAGTAAAAAGTATTTAAGGGTAAGTACTATTTGACCATTTCAAAATGTGTTTTGTTCTTTTGTGTTTTGTATTAAGGATTTCCGTCTTTATGTGAGTAAAAATATTCATTTCATAACATAAAAATGTGTTAGACTAAGTTATTTCATCATTACCACTTTCTCATTTCTGTGCTGCAAGATTCGTCTAAACGTTCCGGGTATCTTCTGAATTATTATTTTGGGGGTAGTCAGATGGCGAAATTGTCCCGTTTTTATTTAAGGTAAAGTGTAAAGGTCTCCATATCTGTCCTTCAAAGATATAGGTGGCGAGTCTGGCTTCTGAGGAAAATTTATACAGCAGGTAAGTTCTGGCAGTAATTTTATTTATTTAATATATTTCGACGTATTTTGTATCATCACACAATGAATAATCGCAGGACCCAATTGGCAGTAGTAAGCCATCTGGAATGTGACAGAGGGCCAGGATCTCGTTTTGATAAATCTTCAGGACACTGTCCTAATTGAATGGCCTTGCAAATTTCTAGCAAATACTGTTGATCTTTACTCAGTACCTGCCTATCTACTTCGGGAATCACACAATCAATACGTTCAAACTCAACTACAGGTAGTTTTTCACAACCAGTTAATTGTGACCCAATAGGCCCAGAAAAAGATTTCGGTCCTGTTGTGACACCATCAAGATGTTGGAACAAATGGCGGAACGGTAGTTCATTAAAATGTAGAAGACACACACTCCATTGTAGAGGTCTTCCCACATGTAATTCAATTTGACGAATTACGCCATTTTTCCATCCAGTGTTGGTTGCAGTGCCGTCACATCCGATCACTTCTAGTTTGTCAAGAGATAATCCAATCTGTGAAATATAAGATATTATAATGATAGCTATGTCAGAAGCTGAACTGGTACCGGGAGAAACATGACCTATGTAATTTGATCCCGGTTCACTAATTAATGAATAATGTTCTTCTTTTTTGCTCCTTCGAAAGTGCTTTGTGTTAAATTTTACTACAAATAATGTATCATCCTTTCTGCCATCAAAATAAAGGCCATAGATTTCTGTTGTCTCTTTACTTTGCAAACCAGTTCTAACTAAGCTTTTCTCCCTTCGAATTTTACATTTTTCCACTACGTGTGAAGTATCTGATTCCGTAATTAAACCTATGTCTTGTAGTACACTCGAAGCGATGGCAGCAGTTGCGTGATCAGACACACAATAGCGATCACTATTTAAAGCCGTGGCTTTTAATTAGCCACTGTGGTTTCGCAGATAATCTACTAGGTTCTGGTTCAAATTCAGAATCAGAATCGTCATCCTCAGAAATATTAGGTGCACGATTTGAATACTTCAAATCTGAATCTTCCATGTTTAAGGTGACTTCCTGTTGTTCGTTTGACGCTGAGGACTCGATGTGTGGAATATATCGCATTTTTCGCTTTAGTTTTTCCTTATTTCTTTGAGTTTCCTTTAGGTCCAGTGGGCCAATTTTCCCTAATCCATATTTCCTTTGCATAAACATAAATCGTAACTCTATTACAGGAATTTTCTTTTCTTTTTCACAAATACAGTCAATTGATAATGGACATTTACATGCGTCTGGAGTTTTTTTGCATGTACATTCTATATTGATAATACATTTACATGCGGCAATGTCAAACAGGGAGGATGCGTTTATCTTAAACTACACAATTTTTTCTTTGTATGTTGTTTTATCTTTGTCACGGCAGTATGACGTTCTGCGCTTATAATATGAATCATGGTAAGCATTAATAAGCTGAACTACTCTGTACTCAGTCACAGTTGGGATGGATGATTTGTCGTACAAACACTTAACTTTATTTGCTACTATAGCGGCAACTTTTGAGAAACTTACCCTCTTATTATTAGTTTCACATGATAAGTTAAATCTCTCTTGAAAGCAGCAGCGGAGAACATCTTCATGCGTTGGTAGCCTATTTCCTAATAAATCTCTTGGATTACCAAATATAGGACATTCAAAATCTTTTCTAGTTATTATGCTAACTTTTGAAGTATTCATTATATTAGCAATCACTCATCATCATCACAAAACCACGAAAACACAACCGCACTTAAGTTCGAAAATGCACTACAGTACGATAACGTCACTAAAACAACGCTCTAATACCAGTGGCAGATAGAACTCAGGGGCACAAAACACACAAACAGGTTGTAACAAGTAATATTCAGTCGAAAGAGGTACAGGAGTGGGGCGCGGTCAAGGTCGCTGGCCGGACGTGAACTGGGCGAGCAGTAAAATAGCCTCAACCAGGCGATTTTCGAGCCTACTGCGCGAACGGTTAATACTAAAATATCAACTATTTCTTTGCTGAAATATACAATTGGGACCCTCAACTAAACAAAACGCGCTATAACATTTTTTAAATAATTATGGTAATTCTAAAAAAAATTTTGAAAAATACCTGATTTTGTCAATTTTTACAAACTTTACGGTGATGCGCGAATGGAAGGTATCAACCGATATTTTTTTCTTTATGTCATTTTCTTTCTACATACCACAGGACACTTTTAAGCACTATAGCGTTTGAAAAAAAAATAATTATTTTTTTCGACCCACCCTATGGATGGCGTCGTTTTTCTGAGATCAAAATTTCTTAAATTTAACATTTTTTCCTTATGCTATGTACAATTGTAAAGATATTATTACCAATTAAATGCTTTTTTTCTCCCGATCATTTTAAGATCTCATAACATTTGTTTCTATACAGTAATTCCAAAAATAACATTTTTAAAGTTTGACCTATTCTAAAAAATTATGTTTAAAAGTTATCTTTTTTGTTACATAACTAGTTTTCTTGGCTGTACATATGATTTTATGTTAATAACATGTATTTTAATACTAGTGATTACTACTATGAACATTAACTTTTAATAAAAACATTGGCTTGTACAATAGGCCTAATAATGTCTTGTGTACTTTGGACTATTATTTGTTTCTTAAAGTGAAATTGCTTAATTCTAATACAAGTTAACATTTATTCTTTATTCGTTACAAACTACATGATCTATTACTAGACATATCATGATCTAATATAGCATTTATACATTGTAATGCCCCTGTCTACCTTCCAAAGTAGATGTAGGTTTTTTGCCCAAGTTAACATCTTGTTAATTACATTATTACTTGTCCATTACAAACACTTATGATTACTTATACCGTAATCTAATAAAATACACTATTATTATTATATATGGCATTGTATAGCACAATTTTTATACACAAAGTTGTCTCCTTTTACCTACCAAGTAGATGCAGGTTTTGTGTAACATTAATCTCTTACTAACTACATGATTATCTTGTCCAAAACAAACAATAGTTATTTCTTATTTCATAATCTACTAGCCAGCTTATCTGTTACACTTTCTATTACTAAATTATTTACATCACATTCTTCTATACATCTTTAGCATTCTTTTAACATACAATAGTAGTCCTTCTTTCCTACCACTCATTATAACATTTTTATACAAAAATAAAAATTTTTTTATCACCCATTTATATCAATAATCTCTATCTGAATTGTCTATGTGCCTATCAGTCACAATCAGATATACGGTAACTACTTAATCTAGTTTTATAGTTTTATCTTAAATTTTATTTAGCTTATGTTATCATTTTTCCAGTTACTGGTTACCCAGCTAGGCTCTGCATTATAGGCTTTTACCTATCCTGTACATTATTTCTTATGCAGTCTACTGGAATTGTTGTTATTAAGTTCAGTATAGACATGTTTAATATTTTAGTTTTCTTATTCTACCTTACAATGGTCTTAAATTTACTTGTTAATACCTATCTCTCATGACATAGGTTTATTACTTTATTATTGTCTTGTACTTCAGTATGTTTATATGACAATCTTTATGTTGAGGAAAACGTCACGTTACATAATGCCCCCCCCCTTTAAGTCTGGTTATTTCAGTAATATTCTTTTTTAAAGTTACTGAAATAAACGGCTCAAAAAAAAAAGTTTCTTCACTCATAAAACTTTTTTATTTCTGCTTGGTTAAAAGTACCTTTGACCTTGTCTGTTCCTGGTGTAGTCAGTTCATAGGTAATATTTCCCTTGTCCTGTGTAATTATAAATGGTCCATTATATAATAATAATAACTTCTTGGCTATGCCTTCAACTGAACTAGGTAGTTGCCTATTTTTTATTAACACTTTATCTTCTATATTGTATTTTATTACCTTCATCCTATTCTTTTCTTCTCTCCTTCAGCATAGTTCCGCCTTATGAAGGACTCTATTATACAGTGCTGTAATAGCAAATTCTTCTTGCTCCATAGGTGGAAATTGTACCATAGATGTTATTTCTCTTGGTGGTGGTCGGTTAAACATTATCTGGTAAGGACTGACTCCTATGGTGTCGTGATAAGCCAGGTTTAAGAATGTTTCTGCGGATTCCATGTACTTACTCCAGTTATGGTGTTCCTCATGGCAATAAGTTCTCAAGATCCTCCCTATTTCTCTGAGGACCCTTTCCGCTGGGTTACTGCTGGGGTGATAGACTGATATTTTATATGTCTTAATTCCCTCAGTCAGTAATTCTGTTCTCCACCTCTTGCCTTTAAACTGTTGTTAATGGAATAAATCCGTTTATAGTCCAAGCCATGTATTTTATAATCAACTAAATGCTATGCAACTCACCATCTGTGGCTTAAGTAAATGTCTTTATATAATTGACATGTTTCGGGACACTTGTCCCATCCTCAGAATATTTAAAAAAGTCTCGTCATACCATCATACGATGGCACAGTCGTCAATATATTAAAAATATTAAAATCCACATAACACAAAACACAATTACACTACACAAAGTATGCACACAACAATTTTCGGTGTACAACGCACGGTAACCGTGAGTGCACTGTCGGTTACCGTGCGGTGTACACCGAAAATTGTTGTGTGCGTACTTTGTGTACTGTAATTGTTTTGTGTTATGTGGATTTTAATATTTTTAATATACATGTATTCACGACTGTGCTATCGTATGATGGTAGGAAGAGACTTTTTAAAATATTCTGAGGATGGGACAAGTGTCCCGAAACATGTCAATTATATAAAGACATTTACTTAAGCCACAGACGGTGAGTTGCATAGCGTTTAGTTGATTACTTTAAACTGTGTACCATGGTCCGTTACAATTGTTTCTGGTTTTCCCACCTCCGGTATGTATTTATTGATTATAATATTGAGAATTTTTCGGGTTGTGGCCTTACTTATTGGATATAATTTAGTGAATTTAGAAAAGTGATTGAAAATAATTACTATATATCTGTATCGCCGTCTTCCTCCGCTCCTGGGGAATGGCCCACATATGTTTATAAAGAGTTTCTCAAGGTTCCAGTTAGAAGTGATGGTAATCATGGCGCCTTCTTTTCGCTCATTGTTCACCTTGACCATCTGACAGATCCTGCAGCTCCTCACCGTCTGTCATACCTTCTATATACATAATATATGTTCTTCTAATGCTCGTACCACCTTGAGAGGTCCCATATGTCCGTATCTGATATGGTAGTCTAGAATTACTGGTGACTCTGCTGCTTTTGGGATATACAATTTCCAATAATTGTCCTTTGATGTGGGACGAGTGAATATAAAATTGTTCTGAATACAATAATAAGGGATTATAGTGGGGTCATTTTGTTCTAATCGTTCCTTTATCGATGTTAGTTTGGGATCTGTGGTTTGCTGTTCCTTCACCTGGTTTAAAATCCTTTCCAAATCTTCTCGTGATTGAATAATATGAAATATTTTCCCGTTGTCTTCCTGTTCAATTTCATAGGTTCGCTTCTCAATGTTCATCCTGGATAATCCGTCAGCGACTATGTTCTGCTTTCCTGGTACGTATTCCCATTGTATATTGTACTCTTGCAGAATTAGAATCCATCGGGTCAATCAGCCGTGATTTAATTTACATTTTTTAAGAAAAGAGAGATATTAATGGTCAGACCTTATGGTTAACGGATATCCTAAAATCTAAGTGCAAAACTTCAAGCATGTGAAGACTACACTAAGCAGTTCCTTCTCTGTGACTGTATAATTCCGTTCGCAACTGCTTAACACTCTGCTGGCGAAACTGATCACTAAATGATTGCCCTCCTTGTCTTCCTGATGCAATTCTGCACATAGGCTGATGTTGCTGGCATCACAATTTAAGTAAAACCTCTTATTAAAATATGGGTGGTGTAGTACAACACTGTTTAGAAATTTACTTTTGATTAAATCAAAATTATCATCTTCTGACTTGCCCCTTTTCCACTTATTCTTTGATGATACTAAGTGCTGAAATTTGGCAGTCAGCTCCAAATAATTCTGTTGAAACTTTCTGTAATAGTTGCAAATACCTAAAAATGATTCCAAATGCCTAACATTTTTCGGTTTAGGAAAATTTTGAATTACCTCTACCTTCTCAGGTGATGGTGTTATTCCAGTTTCAGATAGTATAAATCCTAGAAAGGGTAATTCCTGAGTGATAAATTTAGATTTATCGAGTTTAAATGTTATATTAGTCTGATGTAGTTTCCTTAATACCAACTCGATTCTGCTGCAATGCTCGTCCCATGTTGCTGAAGTTATCAGTATGTCATCTACGTATACAGTGGCAAACTCTAACGCTTCTTTTCCTAAAATCTGGTCCATACACTGTACGAAGATGGCTACTGAATTTACCAGTACGAAAGGTAATCATATAAACTGGTAGTTCCTTCCTTTCTTCGAATATAAAAGCAACATACTGGCGACTATTTGCGTGCAACTCTATCTGCCAATAACCGCAGACTACATCCCAGGTGCTCATGAACTTGCAACGATTGAATTTTTTCATGATCTCTATCTCCCCTGTTGATGTCCGGTCAATAACAATCATTTCATTTAACTCCCTGGTGTCGAGGCATAATCGCACCTGTCCGTCTTTTTTGGGTATTGCTACTATTGGGCTGGTTTACGGTGAACTGCTTCTTTCGATGATGTCCTCTTCGATCATTATCTATATTTCTTGCGTAACGGCTTCTTTTAATGACTGGGCTATTGGATACAATTTTCTGTTGAAATTCAGTGAATCATGGAATCTTAGCTCACACATAAAATTTGTGCTTTCCCTGGTGAGTTGGAGAATACACTTCTGTATTTGTTATAAATGTCTACTAAATTTTTCTTTTGTTCCACACTTACTGCTTCTGTTGAGCCCTTTACATGAAATGACAGTATTTCCTACAACTTCTCCTTCCATAAATCTGATTCGGTTATTACAATTTCATTATTTCCTATGGGTGTCCTAATTTTCTCCCTAACATGGTATGAACATCGGTTCCTATAGGGGCGCATTGGCTTCCTATTATCTCAGTGGACCATTCATCACCTTCTGAACGCAGTGTCACTTTTCCACTGTTCAGATCAATTACAGTATAGCAGAGTGGCACCGTAGCATGTCACACCCTGATAACACCTTAAAGGGTAGCCCCTGGGCTACTATAAACCCCATAGGAATTCCTATTCCTTTACTTGTAACATTCAGGATTACTTGCTGCTTCACCGTTTTGTTCTGTCTTCCTGTTGCTCCTATTATCGTTATGTTGTAGATGGGCAGTGTGGGTATTCTCTCAGTGCTTGACTCTTGTATTCTGTTTAATTCAGTTTTATCTATCAGTGATATGTTAGCTCCAGTATTGATCATCATTTCCGTAAGTACACCCTGTAATTCTACCCTGACATATACGATTTCGTTGTTTGATTTTGCTTCTTCAGCCATTCTCTCTTCCATCAGATTAGATTGAATGTTTTTCAAATAATTGTTTCGAATAATAGTAATTGATTCTTCATGTTGACTGAGTATTTTTATCTGCCGTGTGTTCGCTTGCAGTGACGGGCTGTCCTGTGTTTTCACTGCGGACTCTCGTTTCCCCCTATTCCCGTCAGATGTTATTGGTCACTCCTGGTCATCCCTACACTGGTTTTCAGAGGGTACTTCTCTTCTTCCTTCCTTCCCAGCTTCTAGACCGTCGACTCTCCACACTTCTACTCCTTTGTGGGCGTCTGTTGTCATCGTCTCGTCTGTACTGATTTCCGTAGGTCTGGTCATTGTTGAAACTCCTTCGACGACCACTGAATCGGTTGTTTGGTGGACTTCGTTTTGGGTCTCTGGTCTCCGGCGATTCTTCCGATAATAGTCTTCCTGTTCGTAACTCTCTAAGAGAGCTTCCATTGCTCCGATAGTCTTCATCTGTACACATAATCTGGCACGTACTATCCCTTCTTCAAAGTGGTATGAAAGTTTGGTTACCAGACATTCTTCTGGGATTCGTGGTTCCAAATGTCGTGCTAAACAAACTTTACCTAAACAGTATGCCGTAGGTGATTGGCCTCTTGTAGGGTAATACTTTCTGTTGCACAAGTTATCTTGGATGATTGTCTGTATGGATTTAGACCAATATTTGGTCTTGAACACCTGTTTAAATTCTGGATAATTGTCAACATCCTTTCTTATCACTGTCCACCAGTTATCAGTGATGGTCTTAAAACTTTCATCCACTAGATTCTTGATCATATGCCACCAGTTTTCTTTATTTCGACTAAACTTTTCCTCTAATCTCTCTAGGAATTCCAGTCGATTTCTTCTATACTCTTTAAAGTTAATGGCATCTCTGTTTTCTCCCACAGGTATTTGGGTGTAGCTCATCAGTCTATTTCGAAGTACCTCCAATTCTTCTCTGATGTGTATCAATTCTCTCCTCTGTATTTCCTCTATCTTCTCTTTATTATTGTTCACCTGGTATTGTACTTGTCCTAAATTATTCCCTATATGGTTGTATTGTTCCTCCATTTTGTCTTGCAGTTTCTCCAATTTTTCTTGCGTTTCTTGTTGGAGTATTTCAACCCTTTTTTTGCTATTATCCTCAACATTATTAATTTGGTTTATTATTTCTTCTCTGAATTGTATCAATGTTTCATTAGTCCTTTCTATTTTCTCATTTGTTTCAGTGATTCTTTGATTTATGTCCTCCCTATATTCTTCTAACTGTTTAAGTGTTTCATTGTCTTCCTTCATTTGTTGTTTTAATGTTTCGTTGTTTTTCTCTATTTTCTTGTTAAGTGCTTCATTGTCTTCCTTCATTTGTTGTTTTAATGATTTGTTGTTCTTTTCTAGTTGTTGTTTCAATTCTGCTTTATCCTGTTTTCATGTTTCGTTGTTTTTCTCTATTTTCTTGTTAAGTGTATCATTGTCTTCCTTCATCTGTTTCTTCAATGTTTTGTTATTGCTTTCATTATCCTCCTTCATTTGTTTAAATGTCTCTTTCATAAATTCCATTAGGCTATTTGAGTTGGCACTCTCTGTGGTTTTGTTCGGTTCTGCTGTAGGTAACACTGTTTCGATATCTTCAACAGGCGTTGCCTCTTTCTCTTGCATGTCTAACTCGGTTTCGGTGTCTGCTGTCCATTTACATGAAGTCGCTCTTTATTGTAGTCGCCGCTAGAGTAGAAACTGTTAAAATAATACAATACAATGATATAATGTTATCTTCTACTTCTAGCCTCACCAGTTGGACGCCAATTTTGTAATACAAAATAATACTATTTCTACTTCTATGTAAATATCTTTTTTGGGTGTCGATCTATTTTGAGCGGCAATTTGTAATGATATATATAATATCTGGTTTCTCTAATATAGATTTGTAGATACTTGTTACGCCTCACTTTTGAGCACCAAATATGTAATGGTAAAATTATTGAATACTGGTTTATGAACTAATTGAGGTTCACTGTTACGCCCCAAGTTGTGGACACTGTTTATGTAATGTAAATTGATTAGATATTCTGTTCTTATTATTAATTCTTTTATGCCCCAGAGTTGGTGCGCCAAATATGTAATGATACTTGTTTTTGTGTATATATATTTTTTCCTTAACGCCTCACGTTGTTTGCACCAAAATATGTAATAGTAAATATTCTATAATCGTAAATTGGAATATGCTTAAATTTCTACCTGTACTTGCAGGTATACTGTATAACTATATTGTTCTATTTTTTGTTATTTCTTTAAGAATAAAAATAATGTCTTGATTAATTAAAATTCTTTAATTTCGATTAATTACTTCCCTTATTTTATTTTAATTCACTTACCTATTTAAGTAATTCAAATCGCACATGGTACACAAAAAATAGGTACCGTACTACACTGGCTTATTCTTCTAATGTCTATGAAAACGCTAATATTCGTATACTGACCAAAATGTTAAGTATTAAAAATAATTATTCATACACAATTGATTCTCTTCAATATTCTTTTATTTTCTTTTTAAATTCTGAACGTTTCTTCTTAATTAAAATGAATAACATTTTTCTTAATTTTAATTGTCCAGGTTTGTTAAATTTATAGCTCAGCGGTTGGTATGATGATCTTATTAAAACTTAGACCTAGTTTAATGATTACGTTATGTAAATATAACCTCGGGTTCTTGTGACTACAATAATTAATTACGAAAATATCCTTTGTGAAGTACAAAACATCACAATACAAAGTTGACTACAATATAACAAAACAATATCATATCTAAAATAACGAATAGTTCGTATGTGCCGAACAGTATCTATTTTGAGGTTAACCAAGTCTTAATAGGTAATTCAGCTTTAAACATTAAACACGATCTTTCATGTGTACTCTATGTAATGCAAAATACAAGCATAAACATCACCTCATAGACCATGAAAGAAAATATCATAACATTGGAAAACCACTTTTGGTTGAAAGACAATGCCCTATTTGTAAATTCATAACAAGAAGACCACGGGGACATAATGAACAGAAAATTTACAGTCATTTTGAAAATGTACATGGCATTTTTATGAAGTTTGAACATCACAGTTTTGATTCTGTCGATGAATTTAATATGTGGAAACAAGAAATTGAAAATAAAACAACATGTTTTTTTAAACAAATGTCAAATGGAAATGTATCTGATTACCAATGCCACAGAAGTGGTTTTTACAGGAAACGAGGACTAAACAAACGTCACTTAAAAATTATGGGAAGCTGCAAAATAAATGGGTTTTGTCCAGCAATGATCAAGATGAAAAAATTAAAAAATGGTACTGTACGTGTCTCATTTCTTTTAACACATGTTGGCCATAAAAATGAGTTAAAACTTATTCACTTGACGAAGAAAGAGAGAAACCAAATTGCAACTCACTTAACAAGTAAAATACCCCATGAGAAAATTTTAAAAGATATCAGGTGTTCTATATCAAATTGTGAATTACAAAGAATTCACCTAGTGAACAAAAAAGATATTATAAATATTGAAAAAGGCTTCAATCTAAATGATGAAGCCATAAAACATCCATTTGACCCTGTAAGCATCGAGGCTTGGGTTGAAGATCTTAAAACATCAAAGGACACTGCCTTAGTGGTTTATAAACCACAAGGTGTAAATAGTTTTGAGTTTCCTCAACTGAAAAAAGAAGATTTTTTGTTAATATTTATGACCAATGCACAAAAAACTATTCTACAAAAGTATAGTAGTGACGTAGTATGTATTGATGGCACCCATGGCCTTAATAACTACAACTTTCAGTTATACACACTTCTAACAATGGACGAAACCAGAGAAGGGTTTCCTTGCACTTTCATGTTCACGAACAGAGGGGACGAAACCGTTATAATGATTTTTTTTTATCAAATAAAGTCTGTATTAGGATGTATTACAGCCCATACATTTATGTCTTGACATGGAAGACACATTCTATTCCGCATGGTGTGAAACAATGGAGACTTCAAATAATCGTATTTATTGTACATGGCATGTATTAAGGGCATGGAAGACCAATGTAAATACAAAAATTAAAATAAAAGAAAAGCGAGACAGTGTGTTTAAAATGTTACAGGCTCTGTTATATGAACTTGATGAAGACGCTTTTAACAAAATGCTCCATGAAGTTTTAAGGAGACTTCATGATGATAAAGAAACACATTCCTTTTATGAATATTTTTTTAAACAATATATTAATAAAAAACAATACAGCTCATGGGCCTACTGTCATCGGATTCATTTAGGCATAAACACCAACATGTCTATATAAAATTTTAATAAAGTATTAAAATATTGTTATCTGAAAGGAAAACTGATTAAAAGATTAGACAAAACAATCTGTGCCATATTACATTTGCTCAGAGATAAAATTTTTGATCTGATAATTAAAATGAAGAAAGGAAAATTTGTGAAAAAATTGCAAGTATTAAGAAATCGTACAAAGCTAGAATGTTGTTGGACGCAGAGAAAGTTTTGACAACTTTAGATGACAAGTGGCAGCTCTTGTCATCCACACAAACAGAATTTTATACTGTTAAACGGATTAAACACTGCAAATCATGTCATTTACAGTGCATACACTGTAACTCTTGCTTTCATGAGTTTGTGTGTTCGTGTATGGACAGTGCCATACGAAACAATATGTGCAAACATATTCACCTTGTTTGTAGAACACTAACCAATAGGATTCCTGAGGAAAGGGAGAACGAAGAAAATACTCTTATTATAGATCTTCCAAAGGATATTATGTTAGAAGAAACAGTGGTAAAAAAAGCAAGTACGCCTAAAAGTAAATACACAGAAAAGAGCATATCTTTAAATACCGGTAATGAAAGAATGAAACTGTTTGAACAATTTCAAGAGATTCAGAAAAACCTACAAACTGTTGAACAGTTTCAATACGCAAAAAAAAACAGATGGGACAGTTACTACTGACAATAAAAGCTATGAAGTCATCTGCTGAAAGGAGCTTAAAGGTATGTATAATTTTCAATCAGATTATCCACTTTATTTTGTAGTACAGTCTAATCCAAACTACCTACTCATCAACTTATCTGTCTTCTCACCCATCTACACAAACTATCCACCCACCCATCTATCCAAATTTTAGTCTATAGCTTTACTCAGGATATCTATCCACCTACTTTTCTATTCAGATATACACTCACATACCGGTTTATCTAATCATCTACTCATGTAGCCTACTTACTGAATTATTTATCTATCTATCCATCTACCCATCCTTTAATTGCTAGTCAGTACTGATTGTTTGTGTGTTTACATTAGATTTATAATTATTAAGTTCACTGAAATAATTCTAAAAGTACTGATTGTTTGTGTGTTTACATTAGATTTATAATTATTAAGTTCACTGAAATAATTCTAAAATCTTATCGTATGTATTTTTTCCAAATTGTTCTTATGGCAGTAGATTAAAATAAATAAATAAATTTCTCTTAACACCAGCCACAAAACTTAATCTGGGCATAAAATAAATATGTTTTTGATTGTATTTTTACTGTGTCGGTTTTTTGCTAAACAAGTTTTGAAAACTTTTTTTACTAATTTTATTAATTACAAAAAATAACAGTTAAGTAGGTATCATTAAGTGAACTCTTGTTACCTAAAGTAAATCCACACTTACCAGTCGGCAAATTCAATACAATTAGTTTTAAGTGTCCTACAAGCGGGACATGTTTACTTTAAACTATGCAACGAGAACTAGATGTATTTAGTTTTTTTTCTTGTAGTGTTTGATAAGTTTTTTTGCGTTGCAGGTCACCGAAAACATTGGACACAAGATGAACATACAAAAACAGGGACGACAATTCACAACAAAACACAAACAATTAGGCCTACAACAGGACACTAACTCCAAGGAGCAAATCCAGGCAATTGCTTTGGATTTGCTCCTAAATAATCAGAATTAATTATAAATATATCAGGACTCGGAACACTAATTTTTATAAAATTATACATACCTGTAAGCTCCTTTCAGCAGCTGACTTCATCGCTTTCAGTGGCCAGTAAAAGAGGTCTGATCTGTTTTTTGCATAGTCAAACTTTTCCACAGTTTCTATGTTTTCCTGAATTTCTGTAAATTCTGCAGACAGGTCAAGATTCATTTTTTCTTTTTTTGAAGATATGTTCTTTTCTGTTTCTTTAGTTGTACTTATTTCGTTTAAAATTTCTTCTACTATGACTCCATCATTCGGAATATCCATAATGAGTGTATCTTCATTCTCCCTTTCCTCAGGGATCCTATTGTTAAGTGTTGGTGAATATGTTTGCACATATTGTTTCGTATGGCAACTGTCCATACACGAACACACAAACTCATGAAAGCAAGAGTTACAGTGTATGCACTGTAAATGACATGATGTGCAGTGTTTAATACGTTTAACAAATATAATATGGCACAGATTATTTTATCCAGTCGTTTAATCCGTTTTCCTTTTAGATAACAATATATTAATATTTTATTAAAATTTTCTATTGACATGTTAGTGTTTATACCTAAATGAATCCGATAACAGTAGGCCAATGATCTGTATTGTTTCTTATTAATATATTGTTTTATAAAATATTCATAAAATGAATGTGTTTCTTCAACATTAAACAGTCTTCTTAAAACTTCATGGAGCATTTATAAAAAATTAGTGTTCCTAGTCAGTAGTGATATATTTATAATCAGTGGACAACAAAATCCAGGAAATCAAATTACATTAAGGTACTACATGAAAATTGAAATTTTTATTATTAAATAGAATAATATAATAAATGTTAAAATATGATTACATTAAGGTAATATTTATTATTAAGAAAAATCGTTACAAGAAAAATCGCTGCATGTGCCAACCAACTAATTTCTTATAAAACCGCCAACTAAATTTCTTACAAAAACGCCAATATCTCGAAAACGAAAAAGCCGATTTTATTGAAACAAAACCAAAATAATATTTGGAATTTTCTATAATTTTCACTCACTGACACCATATAGCTATCTCTCATAAAATGAAAGTTTATTGCATGCCGAAAATTTTACTACATGAAAATTAAAAAAGAAACTTCATGACGCGGAACCGTCTGAAGACTGTTTTTGAAAATTGTTAAAACTATCAGTTAAAATTTATGCTAAAACCATCCTCAAACTTCAATAAACACGGTGGTGAAAGAATTTTAAAAATCAGATCAGCTGTTACTGTGTAATACAAAAGTCACACATAAGTTTGATGTCTGCAATAGAGGAAAAAATGTATACAGTATGTATATATTGTAACATTGTATTTTTGTACCTCCCATTATAGTCCAAAGAATATATAAAAATGATGACTCACTTGTAGAGAAAAGTACCAAATAGTATAAAATGGACCTTAGATAAACTATAATATATTATTGATCACTGTTAAGATTACTATGTTAAATAAAACCAATGTTATGGGTTCACTTACCTTGAATGACTATGTTATGATTACATTAGATATAGGATATCTAATAGAGTTAATGAAATTCAAGGATGTTCAATATTGAGTTGATTATGTTAATATTTTAATGTTACATGATTACTTATAGTATATTGTGAATTAATAAGGTAAATGTTGTAAAACATAGAAAAGTACCAAAATAGATGGGGCTGCAACATTCCTTATAGCACATAAAATAAAATTATAGCACATTATAGAACTATCTATATTATAAAAGAAACTCTATTCTTTATTATATCTAAACCACGATTTAAGAGTGGACAGTAAAAAGATATAAACTATTAACATTCTCAGTTTTAGTCTTAACCTAAGCATTGTATTTTTATAACCTACACACTGTGCACTAATTTTATAAAACACTCTGTGATTATATTCCACAAAGGTATTTTGGTACTTTTCCGTTTTTTTTTCTTTGTGTTTATTCCGTGGTCAAACGAATGCACAATAAATAATTATATTTATTACTGAAGTATATAATTAGCGATCCCTGACAACAAATCGTCTCTGACATTACCAACTGAGCAGCCGGAAATAATTAACGAATTGTATTCAATAATATAACTTTATAAGATTTTGAATATAAACCAAGAAAAATAAAATATATTATTTAATAATAATATCATTGCAAGTTTTCCTTTATTTTAGCTGCAAAGATAATAATATAAGTGGTCATTCCTCATTCATATAACAGAGTACCGAAGTATCACAGAAGGCGTAAGTTGGCGAGCCTGCCGCTCAAACTGGTGTGGCGAAAATTTGAATTAATTAGTGAGGAGTTTGATTCTATTATAATAAACTTACTATTATAATTAAAATTTTAAGAAAGGAAATGAAAGGATATTATTTTACTAATTAATTTAGTAACAAAACAAAACTAATTTTTCTGGTATTACTTTACATAATTGACCCCCAAACTAGCGGGACTTAGAACATTTCTACATCAACAAATAAAAATAAATATTACAATATGCAACACATATATTTATACATTCCTTTTATTCCTTATTAATATGTCTCTCCCTGAAGTGGATGAAACTGATTTGATACTTTCTTCACGCTGCTACATTATATGGAATATAATTATCTAATTGTAAATTGTGATTTTTGTTGTTAATTTACTAATTGTGATTTTACTATTGTGATTTACTAATAAATATGCCTAATTTTATTTTACAGCAAATAATAAAGAATTTTGAAAACTAGGACATAAAAACATCAAGGTACAGAGATAGAGGCTCAATAATTTGTGCTCTTGCAACTAAAAACAACAAAATTTATGCAAATGCGGATTACCGAAAGGGAGGCGAAGTATATGGAATCAACTGACAACTAGGAAACATTTTCTTGGCAACATATTTTTCATCAAGATCTCATTAACAGTTATGTTTGTGTATATGAGTACTGCAAATACTGAAAGATTAATCAGTATATTTCATTGGTCTAAAGGCAAAATGTACTCATTGTTTCTGTTATGTATGTGTACCAGTTTTAAGAAATTAATTTAAATTCAGGTTTAGTAAATATGATAAACTAGACTGTCAGATGTGCTTGTGAAGTACAAGCAAGTTGTAAAACACTCTTTAGCTTTAGCATTCTTTGTCAGTGCTTGTCATACAAAGATCTTTAATAAATATCAATATAAAACAATAAACAATTTTTGAAAGTTCATACTTATATTTATAATTTGGTAAACTCCATCAGTGCAGACAACTGAACTGAGCTTTATATACTTTGTAATCACAGTATTATTATCAAACTTGTGCATTAAGAAACAATAGATTTTAGTAAGATTTATTCTACTAACATCTTGTGTACTGGTTAAGTATATGGAAGCAGAAAATATTATATAGGTCATTATAAAAAGTAATTTATTATGTAAAGCCCAGTCTCCACCAACCGAACATGTTCGGCGAACAGTGTTCGCTGGAAATGTGTGATGTCCACCGAACATTGTTTGGTGTGGACGCCTTCCGAACATTCTGAGCATTGTGGTGGGGATGATGGCGGGACCCTGTTGTTGGCTGTCAAAGTTCGCTCACAGACCGAACATTTCAGTCGAACTCACGTCTCTGTCCGTGCAACTTGTAGCAGTTTTCTTTGTTTGTGTGGCGTTTCTAGCGGAGTGTGTGTAGTTTTTTAATTAAGTGAGGATTCGGTTTCAGTTTTGTTGAATGGACAGTAAAATGAGTGATTCAGCAGAGAGCGAGAGCATCAATAAACAATTGTGGTCAGTAGAAAAAACAATTAGAGTGATTCAAGCATACGAACTACATCCTCTACTGTGGAATCCCAGTGAAAAACTTTATAAAAATAAATACAAACGCAATGATGCAATTATGGAAATTGCTTCAGATATGGGTTGCAGTGTACTTGATGTTAAGAAAAAGTTAGAGAGTGTTCTAGCCCAATATCGAAGGGAGAAGAAGAATGTGACTAAGTCTGGAATGGCCACAAGTGACAGAAAAAAACCGTGGTGGGGACTCAAGTACCTTCGGTTCTTGGATGATAAGTATACACCAAACCACACCACCTCAAGCTCTGACACTTTCCAGGTTACTGAAGAAGACAACATGGAGGAAGAAGTATCACAAGCAACCGAGGCTCGAGAAGACGACGCACCAATCAATGATCGGCCATCTTCATTTTGTAACAAAAGCTTTAAGCTACCCCCTAACAAGAAAAGTCGAAAAGATAAACAAGACGAAGCTTATAAAATAATGAAAGAATGTTATGAGGGAATGAACAGCCCTGACAACCATAGAGACGAATTCTCCGTATATGGGGAAGCTGTTGCTGCCAGAATCAGAAAGCTAGCGAATCCTGTTGCTATCTGCATTTTGAAAAACAAAATTGACAATGCTATTTTTGAAGCTGAACTGGAGGAATACCAGAAAAAAGGGACCAGTTCTACTAGATATTCAACTCCTGTGCGTTCTTCATCAGGGGAACCCATGTCTGGAGAAGAGGAAAGTTGTGCTTCTTGGAACGTGGAAGAGAACGTGGGAGGTAACTTGGAAGAGAACCCTTTAACTTTTCTACGTCTGATCTAAAAATGTTTCGGCTATCAATCAAGTAAATGAATTTGTTTTGCTGTTTCTATTTTTTTGTTTATGGATTAACGAATAAAAGGTAATGTTTCTACTATTGTGCAATACTTTATTTTCCCTACATAGTAGTTACCACTTATTAATTGATACATAAATTTAAAGTCAAGAAAAGTTGGATTAAAAATAAAATGTATTTTGATATTCATCTACTAATAATTTTATTGATGTTGAAACACAGTAATCTTACCTAGTTAACAAATTGTCTTTGTCAAAAATCTTTAATAAACATTCTTCGTGCTACACAAACTTATGCCAGAATATTTCCATATGTGTCTAATGTCTAAGGTTTAGAGTAAATATATAAAATGTAAAATATGACTTCTGTAAAAATTAACATATTAAAATATATATATAAAATTTCTAGCCCATCACTTAACTTAGCCATTAAAAGGGGGATTTACATACACAAATACCGAATTTAACTTGTTAGTCCAACATATACTGGTAACCCAGAATTTTGCGTGCCTCTTAATTTGTACTTAATTGTTAAGAAAAGTGTATTGTTATCTATTTATTATTATATTAAGAAATTTATAAGTTAACGGGTTGGTGCTGAAATGTTGAAAATAAACTGCTTGTTATGTAGAAGATATAAACAAAGTTGTTTTGTAAGTGAATGTACAGTATAAATAAAGAATACACATGGTTTTTAAATAACACATAATGTTTGAGTATTCATTCATTCTGTTATCCCTTGACAAGGTCCTTTAGTTAGTGAAACAGATTGATCTTTTATTTAGTTTTGCTAAAACTATTAAAAAAATAATGCAAGAAATTAAGACAATTATTATGACTAATTTCAAACTAAATATTAATGATTTTTACTTCCATGTTCCTTAAGGAAATGGAAGTTTGGTGATGGCAAAAAAAATCATGCTCAAGATTTTTGCAGATTTTGATTGTACTACCTTCAAAACATGAAAAAGTCATTTTTCAAAAAGTGTGTGTGTGTGAAGATTTTTTTCTATGGCAAACAATAAAAGCCGCAAATTCAAACAGAATCAAATAATTTTTTGCATGCAGCCTGATTTGCAGAGTAGTCGCGAATTATTGTTTTTGGTGAAGATTAGTTAAGGGAAAGGGGTAGTTTACCTGCAACGTTTCATGTTTTTATATGTGTAGTACGTTATCGGCAACAAAGAAGTAGTTTAGTGTGAAAATTTCTTCCCGGGCTGTTTGGGCACAGTAGGCCTACAATGTTTTCTGCAAAACCAGACGTTTCGGCAGTGCCATCGACTGTCATCATCAGTGAAAATCGAGTGCGATAATGTGAGGTGGTATAACGTTAGTGACCACATGCACAGTACTGTGCTTAAGGCTAAATCAATAAGTAGAAAGAAGTAGTTTCTATGGAAATATTTTATTTCCATTATGATTTTAAATATAAGTCTTAGAACATGGAAGTAATGTATGGTTCTCCATACCGATATTTAAAAAATGTTACAAATATAAATTTAAATTAAGAAAATAATTATTTTCCCACCTTTTGGAGAGTCTAATTGGCTGTCAATGGGTGCAATTGTCTTAGAAAATATTTTGCTTTTTCAGGATAGTTGATATCCAGGATGTAATATCATGATACTTGATATCCAGGATTTAATGTCAGGATACCTGACAGTTTTTAATCATTTTATAACATGCGAGTTAGAAAAAATACTGTTTTGTAAAATTGTTCGCAATTTTTATAAACAGTTGTTAAGTGTGTCAGCAGGAATACTGAATTTATCTGCTATAACTCTAATTCAAAATGGAAAATCATAAAAATTTTAAATTTCAGTTGCAGTTATAGGCAAGTATAAAAGTAAACAAAAAAAATGTAATACAAACACTTTTGATAACAGTTACCACATGTAACACTGCTTAGTTATATGACGATAAAAATGCTGGACTTAGAAACCATGTCATTCAACAGCAGACATCAAAACATATTTGTGTAACTTCTAGGATGAAAACCTTCAAGCTTTAATGTGTTTCTAAATTTGTTGTCATGTATAGCACACCATAAGTCTGAAATAAGTGGTTTCAGAAATCACTATGCTGTCTATACTTAGAGCACAATTATTTTACAATTTAGTTACAGACGGCAGAGTGCTGAATGTGTCAAACTGAAATATCACCACTGTTCCATAACTGTGAAGAGTTACTCTCTTATGCATGCTACCTACTTGCCAAGACCAGCTATATGTATTTGAATGTTTAAGAGATGAACATGAATACTACATGAATTCGTTTAATTTTTACTCAGTAAAAGGTAAAAAATTTAGGTGCTTAAAACGTATAATTGAAAATATTAATATCAAAAGTTTAAAATATGTTATAAAGAATGATATATATTCATATATTTGATAATGCAGTCTGAGTATAACTCCATTCATGTGCAAGTACTGGTATTTTCTGTAAAACCAATAAATTGTACATTTAATACAGTAAAGTATTTTTATCACCTTATGTGCATAATTTGCCCTCCACATTTGTTATTTATTTAAAACAAATAATTATTCGCTATCCGGACTAATAATTGTAATAGCAATTGAACAGAGCTTAATTAAGTACAATCCAACCATGGCCAGATTCTGTGTGATTAATTTAACTTGTGATTTAGATAAGTGTGTAATTTGGAACAGATGTGTGAAGACAGTTAATTAGTCATCCTCAAGCTTCAAGTAACACGCTGTTACTGAGGTTATGTCAGACAAAAGTATGGAACATTCGCATTATGTAGCGCTGAACGATTACATAAAATATTGTAAGTATTTCTGCTTACGAGAGAACACACGTAGGAACACCGCACACAGCTAAACAAACCGAAAATAAGTTACAGGTCTATCGTCAAGTCTACAAAGACTCGGATAGAGAGCAGCCGCATCCCACCCCATCTATTAATCGTACGGGCAGACGCTTGTCAGCCCAGAATAGTCTTGGCTAGTGAGTGAGTGTCTCGAGACAGTGTATCGACTCACTCGCTGTGCCGAGTGTCTCGAGTCACCACGACCTCAGTGAGTCGACACACGAGACATCTGACAAAGCGGCACACTGAACTGCGACCGACTCAGCTGTGGCCGACGGAACAGAATCATTGCGAGCCGAGAGTGAACTAGGACTCATGAAACACTTCCCGCGTGGTAGTATTACTAACTTCATTCTTACTAGACCTAACTAATACATTAGTCTAAGGTGGGAGGACGCTCACGCGGCATGATACATATTTTTTAAACTTTCGACCCAGACACAAACGCAGAGGAATCAAAATCTTGTTGTTTTTAGTAATAAGGTTTGTTTTAGTAACAGGATTTTAAGAACATTTCCGAAGGAAATATGTTTAGGTTTATTGTAATTGCGGTTTACTACACTGTTGTAAATCGGCAATTAAACAAATAAAAAAAATTCACTTGATATCATTAACATATTTCCCTTGCATTTAAGAAGACAAATGGATTTCCTCAGTTAACAAGCTACGATAGTTAAGTGTCATTATTATTATTATTATTATTATTATTATTATTACATGTAAATACTTCAGAGCTCTCCCCATTTCAGATTTCTGGCTAGGTCCCTGTCTAGAAGTGGTGCTGATTTTAATTATACGAGGAAAAATAAAAAAATAAAGCAAGCTAGAAGCTACATATCAACACCTTGTTTCGTACAATAATTTCCCAGAACAAAGTAAGGCGTAAAATTATGATAACGTTCTCCGCTCACTTCCAGCATGTATTTAATTGTTATCCCAGCCGTAATTGCTGTCGCGTCGACCCAATATCAAAGCTGTATCTAGTTAACAATGACTCTGCGCCAATATTGCAAGATATTAGCTTTTTGTATTTACTTACGATTACAAAAGTCACAAAATATGCTGTAACTTCCATACCCTTTAACGCTGGATCCCGTGCGTCTCGAAGTGGTGTTATAAGAAATTCAACCCGGGCAAAAAGAAAGACAGCGGTGAGGGGCTGATGACCTTGACAGTTTTGCCCCTTAAAGCATCAGTCAAAGGCAGTGGCGGCACAGTTGTACGATTTCTAATATTAGAAACTTTTTATATTATATTCCACAGTGTGCTTAATACAGTAGATTAGCATTATATTTCTTAGCTCTTCTGCTACTCATTTACTGATACTTTATTTAACATAGTTAAAATTTCTTATGAGACGTCGAGATTATTGTATCCTTTTCCCCCTAATTCTTTCAATATTTGGAATAATTATCTTGTACAAAACCAAAGACGACATTTCAAATTACTATCAGATGATGGGCTTCTGTGACCAGGATTACAGTGTTTCATTAATGAAGAAACTGCTCACACATGTAAGTAGATCCAAACTACACTCAGTGGCGGATTAAATTGTTTGTGTCCCTAGGCACAGTGTTTAATATGCACCCCTCTTCAAAAAGATGTCTTAATAATATCTATATAGTTTTCATATTATCAATACGGTATGCTACTTGTTAATAAATTACAAAAAATAATGATTGAACATGAAAAATTGGCGCAATTATTTAAAAAGAATATTAACAAAACTGAAAACAATTTCCTCTTCGTCACACCTTACTGTAACGTATTGCCGCGTTACAAATCCAGGGAACCCATCTTAACTGACCTCTGTCAATTATATGGGCTGCCTACGTTGTAACGAAATGTATTGACACTTATTAACTGAACAAATTACTTACTAACTGTGTAAGAAAACAAGGGAAGGTATTTTATTGATTTACGCACTCATTATATGTGTGTAACAAGAAGACTTCTCTTTATTTGACAACATTTACTGACAGATCCATGACATCACTAATTAAACTAAAGTTACTTCAATGCTTTCATCAAACTTTGGGATCAAATTGATTCTATATAGCTATACCTCGGATCCGGGTTAACTTTCTGTATTTTGTAGTTAAGACTTTTAATTATACTCAATTCATGATATTAGCTTGCAAGACTTCTTTAACCATTTGAAGAATGGTACTATTACTTGGAATGATACTACAATACATTAACATATAAACCGTTACAACGTATGACATTTGAGTAGTTACAATAAAACTTTTAGATTTACTCTTTTAATGTTTACATAAAATTAATAGTCTTTGAAAAGTCTCTTTTAAAGTTGTGTAGTGTAACAAATATTAGTAACCCTCGATAGACAGGCTATCGAGTCACCTTTAGAATGGAATGTAGAAACCTCGTCCTGGGGTGTCCGTCTTGGGAATCCTTGAATGCGGCGTCATCATCTCGGTCGGGTCTTCGTCGATAAGATGTCGAGTGTTCACAGAGTATACTGAAGCTTCTACGGTGTAATTATATGTAGATTCTCGGCTGTCCTGATCTGCGTCTTCTGTCGGGTATATGAGTGTTTATAAAGTTCTGGTAGGTCACATCTTCAGGAACGATGTTGAAAGTGTAGTTACTTCTTGAAGCGAGTAGTCCTCTTGTTTAACACCATTTTAGTGTTTTGTGTTACATATTATGTCCTTTTGTTATCACACATTTATATTACTTGATACATAACACACGCTTTTAGTAGCAATATTTCATATACAATATTTAAGTTAAAACAAAAGAATTAGCGACATTGTGTCAGAGCGTTTGCTCGCACGTCTGCACTGCATGAAGTCAACATTGCGAGAGAGCGTTTTTCTGCTCGCTTCGACTGGTACTTAACAAGGGGGAGAGGGGCAACTACTGCGCGAGAATATAGTCCCTATCTTTATTTAAGTTAACATTTTTAATTACAAAACTTATGCCTTAATAAACATACATAATTTAAGTAAGTTGTTTTAGCGACTATCTGTGTCTTCAGTTTTTTTTTAATTATTAACATTAGGTTTTTTTATCTTATTCTAAATTACAGACGACTCGGGAGACATGTCGAGTCCGGAATTAACAGGTCACCGCCTGATAACAGCAAAGGGTTAAATATGACAATCATAACTTTTTACAATTTGCCTTTTTATTAATGTTTCTTTGAACTTATTAATTACTTCTTCCTCTCACACTGAGTACATACAGGGGTTTTAGGTATTATAGTGAGATTTAAATGGCTTAATCGCTCGCGAACTTAATTTAAAAAAATTTTTTTTTTTTACAATTTTGTTACAATTTAAATCATCACACTTACAAATAATAAACTTGGGTACCTACGTGTCCGGGCATGAAGTACAGAGGATTAAAATAAAGGTTCAGCAGGTAGTAGCCACGCTTTGGTGGACGGAAGTGCATTGCAAGAGAAATGGCAAGCGGCTTACCGTTCGTCGGCAGTGTTTGATGTGACGGACGAGTCATTGTTGGGGAAGCCGGCTTCGTTTGTAATGTACAACTAATGTAGCCAACTGTTACCTGTCAGATCGAGGCAGATTTATGACAATTTTGAAGACCGAAGGGTACTTCCTCTGGGTTCAACTACGATCAGTAACGTGTCAGTTCTCGCAGTGCGTACTACGTGTTGAGTGTATGATCTAAATGTTATCAGTGTCGCGTGTAAAACGCTAAGATCTTGCATAATTGTGATGGCGTTAAAAAGTACTGTGTGGGATTATTTTATCCGGACATCTTCAGATAAAGTAAAATGTAACGTGTGTTCAGCTGTTCTTTCTGCACGGGATTCATCAACATCAAATATGAACAGACATTTTCGACTTAAGCATCCAACTTTAAATTTAAAAGAAAGTCGCTCCAGGCCATCAGCTGTAATTGAAGAAGAGGTCACCAATGCCGCTCGTATGGACATAAACAGGTCACTTCCTATTGCTGATGAGGTCGCTCCCCAGGCTTCATCTTCAGCTTCAGCTTCAACAGCCACAATGCAAAGAAATACGAAACAATCTACTATTAGTGCGTTCGCGGTCAAACCAATGTCGGCTGTAAAGCGTGAGAAGATAGATGAGCAACTTCTAACATTCATAATTAAGGGTTACCATGCGTTCAACATGGTAGAATGCCCTGAATTTAAAAGGTTTTGCTACCTCCTCAATCATAATTACTATACGCCAAGTAGGAAAACGCTCTCTAATAGTTTGCTATCGAAAGTGTTTGACCGGACCTTGAGTGAGGTCCGAAATGATATTGCAACCAATGCTTCTGTCATCTCCTTAACGACTGACGGATGGACATCAATAAAACATGAAAGCTTCTTCGCTGTAACAGTACATTTCATAGATAGGAATTACTGCCTGAAATCGTACTTACTATCGTGTTTCAAATTCAGTGGCCAGCATACAGCAGAAAACATTGCCCAAGAACTAAGGAACACAGCTAAGGTCTGGGACATACAGCACAAAATTGTAGCTTGCACCACTGACAATGCTGCAAATATGGTGAAGGCCGTGCAGCTCTGCAACTGGTGGCATGTGCCTTGCTTTGCACATAGCCTAAATCTAGTCGTGCAAAACAGCCTGGAATTAATTGCAGAAACACGATCAAAGGTAAGATCAGTTGTTGAACACTTCAAACGTAGTCCACAGGCTTTAGAAAAACTGCACAACATACAGAGGCAGCTGGGGTACAGTATCTTAACGCCCAAACAAGAATGTCCAACTCGCTGGAATTCTACATTTGAAATGTTTCAGAGACTCCTATCCATGAAAGAGCCTCTTCAAAGTGCCATGGCCATCCTGAATTCCGAGACGGTTCAGAAGTTATCTAATGAAGACTGGCATCTTATTGAAAAGTGCACAGAAGCCCTTGCGAGTTTTGAAGAAGTAACTAAAGAAGTCAGCAGTGAAAGGAGTGTGAGTCTATCTAAACTGATGTTGCTCAGTAAAGGATTGTACAGCCACTGTCTGCGCTTGAAGGACACTAATAAAACTGTTGAGGCGTTAACAGCTAGGTTGGCTGATGAAGTTTTGCGCCGACTTATAAGGAAATACGGGGACTTGGCAATCGTTTGGGAAGCGACACTATTAGATGCCAGATTTAAGTATCATGGTTTTTCTAAAGATGACCAGCGCTTTAAGCAAACGAAGGAAGCCATCATAAACAAGTGTTGTGCGGCAAGGGGACAAGAGAAAATCAACACTGTCCAAACTGCTCAGGAGACAGCCGTTCAACCTTGTACGAGTTCCGTTTGGCAAGATTTCGACGTTGCCGTGGGCGATCTTCTTCAACCAGAAATTAGCAACCCTCGAACAGCAAGCATTGTTGAGGTGGATAAATTCTTGAACATGCCACTTCTTCCGAGAGCCGGGAATCCGTTGCTATGGTGAAAGGAACACAGCGAGATTTTCCCAGTACTTTCGAAGTTAATGAAACGACGCCTTTGCATCATGGCCACTTCAGTGCCATGTGAACGCATTTTTTCAAAACAAGGACAAACTATAACAGAAAGACGTGCTCAACTTTCAAGCAAAAAAGTGTCAAAACTAATGTTTCTGAACTTCAATTTGAAAACGTGATTACCAATTATGCTAGTGTATATTAAGTGAAATGTGTTACCTGTTCGTTTTTCGGCAAGGTATGATCAACTTTTTGCTGAAATTAATGCAAAACTAAAATATCGTGGATTACATTAATTATTTCATCGATTTTAGTTTTAAAATATGTGTATTTTATGTGATGAATATTTGGCATGCAAATTAATTTCCGCGACCATTAATTAATTTGTGAGACCATAAACTTTTAATACAGTGTGTTAAATTAATGTAAAACTAAAATATCGTGGATTACATTAATTATTTCATCGATTTTAGTTTTAAAATATGTGTATTTTATGTGATGAATATTTGGCATGCAAATTAATTTCTGTGACCATTAATTAATGTGTGAGACCATAAACTTTTAATACAGTGTGTTAAATTAATGTAAAACTAAAACACTGTATCATGGGTGACATTAATTGTTTCACTGTTTTTTAAATTATGTATATATTTGTGTGATTATTTGAAATGTGAATTTAACTTTCGCGACCGTTAATTAATGTGTGAGATCATAAACTTTTATTACAGTGTGTTAAATTAATGTAAAACTAACACTGTATCATGGGTGACATTAGGCCTAATTGTTTCACCTTTTCAAGTTTTAAAATCTGTACATTTTTGTGTGATGAATATTAAACATGCAGAATTAAATTTCTCGACCATTAATGCAGGAGTAATTTGCTATAATTAATGTAAAACTAAAATACTGTATCATGGATTGCATTAAATATTTCACCGCTTTTTGCTTTAAACTATGTATATTTTTGTGTGATGAATATTATACACGTGAGTTTAACTTAAGCGACCATTAATGCATGAGAAATTTGCTAAAATTATTGTAAAACTAAAATACTGCGTGTCAAATTACTGTACTTATATCACTCTTTAATATAATGCGAGTACTTTTATATGATGAATATTATACTGTATATGAATTAAATTTCTTCAATTATTATTAACAATCTACCTTTGTTGATGTTATCGTCACATAATTATATTGCTATTGGTTTGCTATGTTTATAGGCTATATTAGCTTTCGATATTTATAGGTTCACTAATATGTCAATTTTAGTTACGTTTCAAATATTTTTCGGTTTATATTATGATGCCTTTTATATTAGAAGTTTGATTATAGACAACTAGCTTTTAAGCGCGAATTATCGGAACACTCTACTGTGAATTGAGTCAATGCGAGCGAGTGTCGTGTATCGTGTGCCGTCCGCTGAGCCGCGGAACAGCTGTTGGCAACCTTACTCCCGAGTCCCGATGTGCCGTGAGTCGACACACTGTCTCGAGACAGTTCAATGAACTGATCCGCGCGTTCCGAGACAGCACACTGACTCGCTTTTCCCAAGCCTAGCCCAGAATGCGAATGTATCACACAAGCAGCGTCTGCCCGTACGATTAATAGATGTGATGGGACGCACCTTCGCTCGCCCCTCCAGTGCCCCCACCACGTCGCCAGATTAGTCGGTTAACAGCTCTGATGATCTCCCCGTAGACGCAAGTGTGAAACAGCTGATTCCCGCCCGCCAAGGCCTTTCTATTTCGTCGGCTATGGAATGACGAGTTATGACGTCATGCGCGGATTACCAATCACTGAAGTTCATCAAATTTACGCGCCAAATAACACGCGTTTTTCTACTACTAAATAAAAGGTACTAAATAAAGAGGTCAAGTGTCATTTGTCACAGTTAAGCGTCTTATGGGAGTAATTATTTCATTTTATTTTCGTAAATAGGTTCGACCGCCGTCAAAATTATTTTTCCCGTGTTTATATTACATAGAACAATAGAAAAAAAAAAATGTCACCACAATATCAGCTTAGATTAGAAAGGAAATAATCACCGTGATATTCACTAAAAACTAAATTGACAAACACAAGTATAAGACTATATACAAGTATAAGTATCAGTATAAAGTATAAGACTCACCTTACTGGTTTGGGGGGTACAGTCGTGAGGCCGCCGTAAAAAATTGATGGACGCGTTCGGGGTGGTCGTACTTGTCCTTGAATTGATGTTCAGCCAAGTACCCAACGAAGTGTTCCTGTCGAACCCCGTACTTGGGGATCGTGGATCTCACGTCCCGCCACTGTCTCTCAACGTTGTTGGTATGAGCGCCAGTGACGGAGTCAACAAATTCCAGCGAGTGGTTGACAGTGAGATGTTCGAAGCCAGCCTCGTTGAGTTCCCGATATGCGCTCCACATGTCGGAAATTACTGTTGTGCCCGGCTTGACCCTTTCGCGGATAATAGTTATCAATGTCTCCGCGTCACGTTTGTCGACGGGCACAAGGAACATTTTACGGCTGCCCCTCTCGATGCCTCCGAACACCCACTGACCCTCGATCACACGACCCCGGTTGTACTTTCGGCGGCCGAACTTGGCTTCGTCGATTTCGACGATTTTGCCGCGTCCTCCTAGCTTTGTCTGGCTGACCTCAACCATGTGGTGGACGCAGACCTCCCTGATGAAAGAGTACCAGTCTACAACTGTTCTGGACGACACTTTAAACTCTCTCATCAGTAGGTCTTGTCGGGGAGGTTTCAGGTGCATGAACACAGAACTCATGCCTAAAATTACTCGTGGGGCCAATTGGGAGTTACCTACGAAGGTATTTACTCTAGCTGATTGGCCCCACGAGCATTTCACTTTCTTCTTTTTGGCAGACTTCTGGCACCTGAAATTTAGTGTATCTTTGTTGAGGTCAGCGTCTTTTTTAAGACGCGGCAATTCATTGACGCGCTATCACGCCGTGGTTGACGAGCCAAGTTACTAACTCCTCATCCCCCAAACTAGCAAAATAAAACAGTCCGACATCACAGCCACCGCACCGCACTTCACAACGATCACTAGCACTATTGCTACCACTAGAACTTGCCATTTTGCTACTCAGAAACTCAACGTAATGACTACAACAACCGAATCAACGGAATGATACCACGCAACTGTAGTGTTGGCGCTTTTTTCCTCTTCACGGACACACACCCACTCGCGATAAACCAATTACAATTGAGAATATGCAAAATTTTGAACTTAACGGTTTTTTAAAGCGCTTGTTTTTTGTTTCGACCAATCAGGCATCAGCCTTCTTCATAAATTCGCGGGTTTTGGCGTTTGACTACAAGGTGGGAAAAGTAGTTCATCCAAACGAACTTCTCATAGCTAGGTCGCTCACACCAGCGAACTAGCATATTGAGCTAGTTCACTAGTTTAATGTGTGGAAGTAGTCTTTTTCTAAAATTTTTATCCTATACTATGAAGCGAGCAATAATTGTAGCTATGTTTTTTTGCCTCGAAAATGGCTCTAACGATTTTCTCGGAAGTTGGTACTTAAGGGTATTTTGACACCAGGAATCAATTGGACTCGATACTGCACCGTTTGCATTTATTGACGGTTTCTGGAATTTATTTGTCTGTATGGTAAGAAAGCTGGTTAGACCCTCTTTATTTCAGACTTGGTCTGAGGGTCTTTATTTTTAAATATCGCGGACCAGTACCGATACAATAATTGAAAATAATTGTCTTTAAACAATTAATTATTACTAGGCAACTGTAATTTCTAACCAGCTTTCTTACCATACAGACAAATAAATTACAGAAACCGTCGATAAATGCAAACGCCACAGTATCGATATGTTTATATATTGTTACGACGTCACAGAACAATCTACGTGTTTATCGAACGTTCCAGAGAGATCCAGAATGTAAGCGTGTGTCGTACGTGCTACTAGACGCATTTTGCGAGAATCTTCTCGACTGTGCCGGGCGTTGCTCGGGCTCTCGGCCTGTGTCAAGGCTGCAGTTAATTACGTAGTTCACACTGTGACCCCTCTTCCCTTTTTATGTTGTATATAAATTTTTGTATTTTATTTATTTTTTTTTGTATCTATATTTTTTTTGAAAGAGAAGCCACAAGTTATTTAAGACTAGGCCCGAGCCTAGAGAAGCCAAAAATGCGCTGGGTCCAGTATGACGGGACTTGCAATGAAACTCGGCTGTAATCTAACAATAACAACTTTTATTGTACCCCATAATTCGTTACATGTAAATCACAAAATTATCACATAATTGTCACATAATATCAGGAATAACCCCCAAAATACATAATTGATAAATAAGTCCCATATTCTTAATAGTGTCAAAAGACAAGGTCTGTATATCAGTAATTATCATATATATATGTATATCAGACAACACGTACAGAAACACAAAGACACATACACTCATAATTACAGACACATTATAAACACCTAATACCCTTGTAATACGCATGCTCAACAGGCAGTGTTTCTACCAAGCCCTAAAACCGGCAATCATAAATGTTCGCCCTTCAGTCACCGTCATTCATCAATTTCCATTAATTTAAATACATAAGAAAACCCCCGAAAGGATGATAATCACTCTCAAAGCATAAAGAGACCGGACTGCCCATATGTACAGATAGCATCGGATAATTGACCCACTATGAGCATATGAAATCTTTAAGTTTCTTCAACAGCATAAAATAAAAATAAAAAACTGCATCACCTGATTTTAAGCAATTGTTATGCGGTTATAAAATGTTAATTTGTTTTACAAATTCAGATGGATTCATGTATCAGTATATGCTTTTACAGGGTAGAAAAATTAATCAGTATATGCTTTTATAAGATCAAAAAATTAATGTGTACCTGCCCTGAAAAATATGAAAGTTCTTTTCTGTGAAAGCCCGATGGCAGTATATAAATGAATTTATAATAACTGACTGTTGTATCCTAGCAGATGTGGGAGCGCGCCAGCCTGTACTTCACCATGTGTGACAGGAATCAAACCTGCCTTAAACTGCATGAACATGTGCCTGGCAAAAACTATGTCCCCTTTTATTCCCCCGAAAACAGCCAAAAAAGAAAACGAAAACTCCCCAGCCCTTACATGTTAAACCAGAATGAAATTAAAATATAACCCCCCGTTCTGAACCAGCCGGAACAGAACCCCTAACATGTGACATAAATTTTGTAGTAAGCATAGTAATGACTATTGGCAATATATGAAAATATTTAAGTGTAAAAAAATCTCTAGCACGCTCCCCCAGTGCAGCACACAATTACAAACATCGTACTTAGTTTTATGAAGTTAAATTATTTAAGTCACCTAATGTTCAGAATAAATGTTCAGCTGACACACCCTATAGCAGACTGTCTGGCCACGTGGGCACATGGTTTCAAAAGAAATTTAAACTGTGAATCAGGAGCACGGCAGGCCCGGCCAACAAAAATAAAAGAGTTCATATCACCTTAATTATGATGAGCATGTGATACATCTTGAGTTGGTCACCCGACTCCTTTCTCCGAACAGGTGCGTGAATGATGGTTCATGGCTGATGAAGATGGAGTTCTATCAGCAAGACCAGCATCTCCGGCTTTAGGCGAGAACCCTGGTAATTCATAAAAATTAGAAATGCTGTTCATAAAAAATTTCCACCCAAGTTCCCAGGTAAATAACCTCAGAACGGGCCTTCAACCAACTCAAGATAACTGCACAAAGTTTCGGTTATTATTTCTTTGCAAATTGCTTAAAGAGTAATAAAGTCTACCATGGGATGATTAATTCGAAAATAAAAAGATTTTATTTAAAAAGGCGTAGAGTAAAAGTCACTAGCACGCTCTTAACACGTGCCGACAGAATCCGACAGGTTAGAATGCCACGTGGTGGCGCAATTATTGCAATTTGTCAAAACAATGATCACATTCAAGGCACTCACAGTTGCACACAACTAAAATATTAATAATGTTTCCTCTAAGGGTGGTCTCACAAGTTATTTTTACTGCCGTAGTTAATTAAAGAGAACCCGCGAGCAATCTAGTGCATGTACGTGCACAATTCACTTCATGCCTACGCACTGACTTTAGCTTATAATTTATATAACATTCTATGAAACGATTACAGTGACTCTTACAATACAATAATCATAAAAAGAACATGAGCTATATACTGAACATTAAATAATCTTTTTAATATACAAACTGCCGGATCGCACCACATGCATTCGTCTTTCTCATACGGCTGCATACATTTCGTTAATTAAATTTAATCATTTATTATTATTTTTTGACTCACACAATAAGAGCTATGATCACTTACCGGGAAGTCTCGTAAATTCAGCCTGCCATTAGAGTGGAAGAAATAACTGCGGAGTAAAATCTGTTCGGATCCGGGGAGTCGGTTGCTTTTCTGGTGACTGCAGCTGTGCGACTGACTTCTGCACTCACAGCGCAAGCCACTGCAAAATTACATCGCCAGACGGCGCCATCGTTCACCAGTGCCGTCCGAATCGTTGCGGACCCCGACATGTGTGTTCGCGTAATATTAAATACAATTTTATAAAGCCTTCAACAGCCGGGTTAGGCAACTCCGGCACACCCCCACCCCGAAAGGGCAACCCGGTTGCCCCACACTTAAACTCGGGAGAGAACCCTGCAGTGTACCCCCTTCCCAAAACAAGCTCGTGGACTTCGTGGTTATGGTGGCCCAGCAGTACTTGCTCTCAGAACAGACATCCCCATGCGACCCTCTCCGCTATGCCAACCCCACGGGACCGCCCCAACATGTCACTCTCTCCGGTGACCATCACCTACTTCCACCGGTCCCACTCACATACTCGTCCTAAGACCAAACAATGTATCTCCCACCTTGGTATGTGAGTGACCGTACTACTTCTCGTCCATCTCTTGGACCGACCAGCCACATGCACCCACAAGGCATCTCCATCCTTGCCATATGGCTGGCCCACTTCCCTACACAAGGGCGGACGGCCCCGCTTAGCCAGACAGAGAGGACCGCACCAAGGGCACACGAACATTAATCCTAACTCTTACTCAACAAAAACACCATGACTAGCAAGGGGGGGTTTTACTTCTTCACTGACGTCGATACAAAATAAACACAATTCTCTCTCTCAACAAAAACACCAGGGAAACAACCGGAGAATGCGGCATGGCTCGGACCCTACAATGAACAACATCAACATCAACAACTATTAACAACCAACAACAGCACACCATCACTCCATCTAACTTTTAAAACAGGGGAAACTGACGATCTCCAAGACCACAATCCAATCACTCCCGGCAAGTCTCTCTAACTCCGTTTGATAGTTGATAGGTTTTTTTTTTTTTTTACTAAGGGGAGGGGTAGGAAAATCGGGAAGATGAAACGGGGCAGGGATCATTAAAGGGTCAATATCTAGGACTAAGGGTAAGGACATGGCTCCCTCCGGAAATAAGGATGAATGGAGGAAACCAAGGCTCGCGTGGGCAGGGGCGCAACCCTGAAGTAGACAACACCACTGGGAGTGTGGTGAACATCTACCCGCTACCCGTTAACCTCTTCTTATTACCTTTCTTTGACGGACTTTGGGTATTTGTTGCTTTCGCACACCACTCTCAGCGAAATTATTTCGTGTTAAGCTGTACGGATTTGTTTCTTCTGAATCAGAATCGAGGCAACTTACTTCACTCCTTTGACTCCGCTTTGGACTATGCTCATCATCTAACTCCTCTGCTACAATTTCTTCCTTCTCTTCCTGCTCTTCTACAATTTCCCCTTTTTCATCCCCATAATCCAAATCAACCTCCTGACACTGCACCTCCTCAGCATCTTCCAGTTGCTCCTCTGATCCATCTTCAACCACATGTTGCCGCAGCTCCTCACCAATTTCTTCATCACATTCGTCACCAGCCGCTTCACAAGCTTCTTCACTAACCTCTTCTCCAATCTCATTTTCACCAACACGTTCATCATCAACGTCATCGCCATCACTTCCACTACCACCATCGGAACACTGCACATCCTCCTCCTCTAGTTGCTCACCTGGTCCACCTGAAACTTCTTTTCGTTCTTCGGAATCCTCAACACTACTTACAGAAGGCGTCTGCACATCTTCACACACCACATCATTCTCACTCGCACACTCCACGACGCTGCCACCAAATTTCTCCTCAACTTCTACCTCATCTACTTCTACCACACTTGCGGCATGAACATCCCCTTGACCATCCACAACCTTAGAAACACTTGCAGCCCGGACATCCCTGTGTCCATCTGCAACTTCAGACTCTTCAGTCTCCCTAACACCTATAACTATACTTCCCTGTGCAGCATCCGCAGACCGCTCTTCTGCCTCTTCTGTCGATTCCACTCCTTGACCACTCTCAGCAACTACAACGTCCTCAACATTTTCCAACCTGGAATCCAGCTGTCCAAGCTCATGTGCAATGACTAAATTAATTTCTACTGGCGATGGTAAAGCTACACTCTCAAGTGACTTCTCACATCCCGGCGTAGGCAATGATGATGTTACCGGATCTAGATCCCTCACGAACGATACCGGGACAAATTCTGCGGCATCTGGATTCAGCCATGACGTCCTCTTCGAGTCCTGTAACTCAGTATTAACTGACGTGTTCTTAGGCTCTTGTATTGATCCACAGAAGTTATTCCGCTTCTCTTCTTCTGCTTCACCTTCTTCATCCACTACTCTCTTAGGCACTTGTACTTCCTCTTGAACCTTTACGGTGTCCTTTTTCTCCGAATCGGAATAACGCCTTGGTACAGGCTCCCTACTTGCCGATGTTTGTTCCCTAACATAACTTCTTCTTCCCCTGTTAAATTCATATTTCTTTGTCTTCCGTGCTGTAGCTGTTGTTGCCGTCTTCTCACTTGCCACCCCCTTGTAGCCTTCGTGACTTCCGGAATATTCAGGCTTTCTAAGCGTCTCTTGCGTTCTCCTCCAACCACCATGTTTGTCCTTTTTGGCTCTTCCTGATGAACCACTGGAGTATTGGGCATCTGTAGCATCTCCTCCCCGGGACTCGTCAACCTCCTGGACCGTTCTTGAAACCACACACAGCCGTTCAAGGTCCGCAAAACAACGTGGACGGTCCGCGAATACCAAACGAGATCTCTCTTGGGGAGTCAGTCCTTCCAGAATCGCTTGTATCACTTCTGTCTCGGGCAACCCCAATCTTAACACCCGGGCAGCTTTCCGTATATCGTGCACGAAGTCCCCTAACGCCTCTCCGTTGGCCTGTAGGCGATAGAATTTTTCCAACTTAAGCTGGGCACGTCGTCGAATGGGTAGGAAGAAGTTCAACACCTCCCCATGGAAAGCATCAACACTGTCACCCCGACGCAGAGTTTTGGTGACCAGCTCAGCCAACGTACCCCGGCAATACGGGTATATAAGAGACAAGACCTCCCCATCGGACACCCCCGGGAAATCTGCCACCTGCAGGACCAGGTCCAAGAAAACCAGCAGCTGGTCCTCATCAAATCCATTCACCACCGGAAATTTCTGGAGAACGCCTGAAAGAGGGTGGGGCAATTTCTGGTAGCATACCGCCGCCAGAATTGCACAATTCAAAACCAACAATAATAAAACAAATCGCCACTAAACACCTAACACAAACATGACCTACAAAAACATATTCACAAGAATCAGAAAAAACCCAAGTACTGTCCTTCCTTTGAGCGACCCCCGGGTTCTCTAGCGCTGCGGAGACCTGGCCTACTTCGGAACCATCTACTCACACCACAGAAGGAGACAAGCAACAACCAACAATACTGAACACACATAACATCAAACATCAATTCGACACACACGTCTCACCAACACATAACTCACAGAAACCAACTGGCAATCAGAATTCATAATTCGGGAACTAGTAATCAAAAGTGAACAGGAATTAAGTCGGTGACGGTACCGACTTCCGATCGGGCCATACCGCATCCCGCTAATGTCACACGCTCTACTCCGACCTCGAATCAGCAACATTCTATCACGCAGGCAGCACTTGAGACTCCCCGGCAGTTCAACCTATCACATTTTCCGAACACAAATACCCGCCCCAATGGTGCGACCAGACTCACAAGTTATACGACCTAAAACTAGCCTACACGGGCATATACCAAAAAAAAAATATCATAACAGTAGTAATAAAATGGGAACGAGAGGACAAGGTCATCCCCCCTCCCCCTCCCCACAATGTTATCAAAACAAACACACGTCATCAGGTCATCGTCCCCCTTGTAAACAAACACACGTCATCAGGTCATCGTCCCCTTGTAAACAAACATACGTCATCAGGTCATCGCCCCCCTTGTAAACAAACACACGTCATCAGGTCATCGTCCCCTTGTAAACAAACATACGTCATCAGGTCATCGTCCCCTTGTAAACAAACATACGTCATCAGGTCATCGTCCCCTTGTAAACAAACATACGTCATCAGGTCATCGTCCCCTTGTAAACAAACATACGTCATCAGGTCATCGTCCCCTTGTAAACAAACATACGTCACCGGGGGGGTCATCATCCCCCCTCCCGCCTGACATCATCGGTTCAACGTAACAACGTATACCTCAAAAATCGTGTACGTCATCACATCATAAACGTAACGTATACGTCGAGTAACGTATACGTCACCGTATACGCGTTGTCCACTATCGTAACAATGTGTGATGATCGTTACTTTTTCGAACACAAAAAACGTTTAAGTCATAGAAATAAAAATATAGTGAATAATTGATATGAAACACAAATATCCGGTGTTCTTCATTTCAATTTATGTTATTGTCGGCTCGGTCGATTTCATAAACGTAAAATAGAAAAGTATTATTGTTTATATTGTTATAGTGCTGGTGTTAAACGATCTTTTGAAGAAAACGAGTCAAATTAGCGTTTACAGTCTACTCTCAACAACAATAAAAACAAAGATAAGGAGTATGAATTGTGGCAGTTACATCTTTCTCAGTGTACTCGCTGTGCTCAACTAGAAGAGGCTAATCTATCCGTTTGGAGAACAACTAATCGTTTGTTGGATACCGAATGTATTCACACCAACCGATGTGATTTTTATGAAGAGCCAGAGACTCATGAAAGTGTTGACTACTATGCACCGCTTAATCCTTATTCCGGCCTTGTAGGTATTCTATTCATTTAATATCATTAGTTTTTTACTCTATTAAAAAAAAATCAGAATGAATTCAATCAGTTGTGATGATAATACCCCCGCAACTCAATGGTGTCTATCTTATTTAAATGGTTATTATTGTTTTGAGGAAATCTGTAAAATAGTGATAACCAGATTTCCTGATGTCGACATTATTCTAATAAATAACATTGAAAGGACAATTATTTTTATGCGTGCAGATGTAAACTTTACTCGTCAACAATTACGCGAAAGATTAGTAGGATATTCACGTCAATTACTAATTAGTCCTCCCACTTAAGTTAAGACATTCTAATCGATTAAAAAAGCTTATTTTCAACAACAATATTTTTTCATTAGTCAGTTTGTCTACAAGCTTTGTCAGGATAACATCAGTCTTAACTATATATTTACAATGGATTTCAGCAGTCGTGATTGGTGTTTACATTATGAACCATCATTTAGTGAGCAACTAACTTATACAGATCTTTGTTTCATGCTTGCAGTAGAATTTTATGATGCTCAAATAATAACCAGCAGCATTCATTCAACAATTAGAATTATTTCACCATGTGCTATCAGTTTGGAGAGATTGAAGGATAAACTGAAGAACTGCTACGATGTGATTGTAACAAATCCTTATTCTGATGAGATATGTGCTATAATTAAAGCAATGTAACATTGTATTTTTTTTGTATATTGATTTAAAATACAATATTTCAGATGAGTCAGGTGTTGTTTTTCCTTTAATATACCTTATTTTTTCTTTTTTCTTTTATTTCATTATATGCATTAGAGGATGACAGATATAAGAAAACATATCGCTTATGAATTACATAAGCCGGCTCGTAGAAATTTTAAAACTCGTTATGTTGAGTTGAAAGGTATTAACGATTTATACCAAGCCGACCTTGTAGAAATGATTCCGTTTGCAAAGTTGAATAAGGGTTTTAAATATATACTAACTATGATTAATTGTTTTTCAAAACTCGCGTTCGCCATTCCTCTGAAAACAAAAACAGCATCTGAAATTGTAAAAGCTCTTACACCAATATTGAAATCTAATAAAATGAAACATTTTCAAACGGATCAAGGTAAAGAATGGTTTAATTCATCAGTGAAAAAGTTACTACAGAATTACAATATAAATCATTATTCAACTTTTTCGGAAAAGAAAGCGTCGATTGTTGAACGTTTTAATCGTACATTAAAAAATTTAATGTGGAGAAAAATGACAGAATTGGGGAGTTATGTATGGGTGAATATATTACCGGATTTGATTAAATTATATAATAATACACCTCATAGAACTATTGGAATGAAACCAATTAACGTAAACATGAGTAATGAAAAAATCATATTAAACAAGATACATTCAAAGTTAATACAAAATCGAAAGTTAAAACCTTTAAAATTTAAAGTTGGTGATAGAGTAAGAATCAGTAAATACAAGAAAACGTTCACTAAGGGGTACTTACCTAATTGGACTAACGAACTTTTTACTGTTTACAAAATTAAAGCCACTAACCCAAAAACATATATATTGAAAGATGATAAAGGTAATATTTTATCCGGTGGTTTCTATGAACAGGAAATTAGTAAAACAAAATTTGGAGATGTATATTTGATTGAAAAAGTATTGAGGCGTAAAGGAGATAAATTACTTGTACGATGGAAAGGTTATGACAAATCTTATGATAGCTGGGTTGATAAAAGTACTGTAATATAAAGCTTAACAAAAAATTGAAATCTTTATTAATGGAGTTTGTGCGTCAGAGGAAAAGGTTGCGAATTCGTAACTTCGATAAAATAGTTTGTAACGATAAAGTAATGGAAAATAAAAAACATGGTGATTTATTACCTGAGAATATTAGATGTATAATATCAGGACCGTCGTCGTCGGGGAAAACAAATTTAATGTTTAACCTATTATTTGATATTAATGGATTATATTTTGAAAATGTTTATGTGTTTTCAAAATCATTATATCAACCAAAATACGTGTTTCTAGAAAAAGTGTTATCTGAAATTCCACTGATTGGATACTATACGTATACTGAAAACGAGCAAGTTATCCATCCCAACGATGTTAAACAGAATTCAGTTATGATATTTGATGATATTGCGTGTGAACGTCAGAATAATATCACAAATTATTTTACAATGGGCAGACACAATAATATAGACGTTTTTTATTTATGTCAAACTTATAGTAAAGTTCCAAAACAACTAGTTCGTGATAACACCAATGTAATAATCGTATTTTCTCAAGATGAGCTTAATCTAAAACATATTTATAGCGATCATGTTAATACAGACATGGATTTTGATAAGTTTAAAGAAATATGTTGTAAAGCATGGAATTCGAGCAAAAAAGGTTTTCTTGTTATAAACAAAGAAGATGATTTAAATTGCGGACGTTATCGTATTGGTTTTGATATCTATATTAATAATATTTCAACAAACATTTAGTTATTACTCAGAATGGCGTCGAAGGTGAATGAACGTGAAAATCTTGTTAAAGAAATTAGCAAGATAAAGAAAAATATACGTCAAAAACATTATGCTTTAACACAGGATATTATGAATGTAGAACAACAGATGGAAAAATCATTGAAACCCATTACAGAACCTTTAAAACTGTTAATAGAGAAGGAGAAAAAACCAAAGGCAATAGAGAAAAAGATAAATGATAGTCAAGATATAGAAATGGATGATATAGAACAACGAATGAAAAATAAAAGATCGCATGAAGATTCGGTACTACATGAAAGTGAAAAAATAAAACGACCCGTAATAGAAGAACCTAATAACGATTCTGTTATGTTCACCGAGGAAATACCGATAGTGAACGAGGAAACTGTTTATGAATCTCCACCATCAGTACAAGAAGCGTTGTCAACATCAGATGAACGAATACGAGTTGATTATATTGATAACCGTTTTAAAGGAAATCTCGTACGACGTTATATGCAGACATTTTTTAACGATGTAAAACATGAAATCGATCATGTCTTTGGACCATATTATAACGATAATGAAATATTAATGGTTGGAAAAGAACCCATCACGTTTGACGATGATGATATTGTAATTAATAATAACACATACGGAGGAACGCCGGGGTTATACGAACTTCTTTTTATGAAGAACCCGGATAGTTATACTTATACACAAGAGGATTTACAATCATATGCGGATATACTAAAAACAACTAAAGCTCATATTCATTTACCGTCGGGACGAATAAAAAGTAGTAAGAGTGCAAAATATAATAAAATAATTAAACCAACCCTTAAATCATTTAAATTACAACAATACTGGTGGGACCATATGGACGGTCGTGGAATGATGAAAGTAACTAATACTAAACCAAACTATATTTATTGGGACAATGTAAACGAACTTTGCGATAGATTACGATTGTTGATAGCATCACAAAATGCAGGTCATACAGGTCACGATAATGAAATATTATCTATTATTGAGGAATTACACGAAGCTGGTATAATAAATGAGAGTGCATCAATGGTTAGATATACATTTGGAAAATGAGTGTTGATAAATTCGGACATCACAGCACCTCCTCAAAACTAAAAGTTATTCGCGGTCCTCCAGGAGAAGGTTTTAGTCTTACAGAAGACGGAAATTATAATATTCACAACAAAAGACTTTGTAACGTTAGTGACCCGAAATCACCTCTAGATGCGGTAAATAAATCACACTTAGATAAACGATTAATTATTAATTCAGAAAATAGTTTATCGTTTAATGGATACCGATTGACAGAAACAGGACAACCTATTAGCAAACAGGATGCTGTAAATTTAAAATATATGAAAGAAAATACTCTTATATTAGACAAAGACGGGTTTAACGCTAATGATAACTTTATACGAGGAATAAAAATACCTGAGGAACAGTCGCATGTTGCTAATAAAACGTATGTTGATAATAAATTACCAATTTTTGAAAATGGTGAGTGTGATTTTCAACAAACGAGATTAATTAACATTAATGATCCAATAAATAGTAACGACTGTGTAAATAAAAGAACTATAATCAAAACGATGAACGAATATAAACACGATTTAGAAAGTTATTGTAATGATAAAATCCATTATGCAAAAAATAAATATGGATTAGATTTTAAAAACTTAAAATTAACTAATATAGGTAAACCTCTAAACGCAACCGATGCTGTGAACAAGGAGACATTAATTCACGTGATGGATACTTATAAGGAAGATTTAGCAAATGAATTTACCAGAAAAATTCGTTATAAAAAAACTGAAAAAGGGTTGGATTTTAACAATGAAAGATTAATTAATATAGGTAGACCGGATAATGAAAATGACGCTGTAAGTGTACGTTATCTTATCGACATATTAGGTTCAATTGATGAAAAAATTCTATCAATTTTGTACAGAATATATATTGAACTAACTAAAGATGAGCAGGTTAAAAGTATTGATGAATTTAAGAAAATGTTAATATCACAAGATTTGTTTCCGCTTTACGAAAAATGGAGATATACTACAAATTAATTTTCTGTAAAAAGAACGTGATTATATATATTGGAGAATAATATAAAAGAATGTGTATTTAACGTTACAACATCATAAATGCGTGTGTATTCAAAGAAGATAGAAGGTAGTGGTTTACTAAGTGATATAGCCGGAACCGTTATAAATAAATCAATCGATTTATTACCAGTAGAGCTACATATACCAGGTTATCAATATTGCGGTCCCGGTACAAAACTATCAAAACGGTTAAAAAGGGGTGACCCTGGTGTTAATAAACTTGATCAAGCTTGTAAAGAACACGATATCGCATATTCGAAGTATTCGGATAGTACAAATCGTGCAGTAGCTGATCGTCGATTAGCGGAGAGAGCTTGGGAACGTGTAAAAGCAAGCGATTCTTCGTTCGGGGAAAAAGCAGCGGCTTGGACTGTAACAAACATAATGAAAGCAAAAAGTAAATTTGGAGGTGGAATGAGGAAAAAGAATAAAGGAAGAAAAAAATCCGTTTCCTCTAAAATAAAATCATCTCTCTTAAAATGTATTAAACAAGGAAAGGGATTATATTTAAAACCTTATAAAGAAACGGGGGAAGGTATTAAAAAAAAAAAATTGAAAAAAAGAAGGAAAAACAAAAAACCTTAATGGAAATAATTAAAAAAATTCCTATCCACCCACTGTCAGCTGGTGAATTACTAAAATACGCTAATCTTTTAAAAATCCCAAATTTTAGAGGGGTATTTATGCGTGATACTTTACCAAGCAGAATTTGGTATAGCGAGACAGGAGTTGTTAATTTAGATAGTATTTTTGGTAGCGGAACACATTGGGTTTGCTATTCAAAAAATGGGAAAAATATATGTTATTTCGATAGCTATGGTAATCTTGGACCACCCTTAGAGTTAGTTGAATATTTTAATACATCCTCACAACAACCGCTTAATATTGTTTATAATTATGAGTGTAGACAGAATATGAACACAGTTATTTGCGGACATCTGTGTTTGATGTTCCTCTGCAATGTTCTGTTTAAGTGGTAGAAGTTCTGCTTTGAGCTGTGATATTTTTCCCCCGCTCGAACTCGATGGAAAATACAAGTGGGAAATTGCTTTAATAGATCTAATGACGTATAATTCAATTCCAAATATAGAAGAGAATGTTAATAACGTATTGTATTATGGTGATGATGAAGAAATTAAATTATCTACAGGTTCCTATGAAATTGAAGATATTAACAGATATATAAGCGATTACCTTGAAAAAGAAAAGAAAAATAATATTAAAATATCTATTAAAGCTAATAATAATACTCTAAAAAGTGAAATTTTTTCAAATGTTTGGATTAATTTTGAAAAACCTGATTCACTAGCATCGGTATTAGGATTTCAAAAAATCAAATTAAAACCGAATATATTGCACAGTTCTACATCACAAGTATCTATTATTAGAGTTGACAGCATCAGAGTCGTATGCAGTATTGTTTGTGGATCATATATTAACGGATTCGAAAGTCACGTATTACACGAATTTTATCCAGCTGTAGCACCAGGGTTTAAAATTATAGAAATTCCAAAAAACGTGATATATTTACCAGTAAACACATTTAAGATTCGAAATATTAGTATAAGGTTAGAAGATCAAAACGGAGAGTTAATTAATTTCAGAGACGAAGCAATAACGTTACGATTGCATTTGAGAAAACAATAATGGGTTTACTTTTTTCATATGGAGCCGATAAAACAGGTATTAACACCTCAATCAACGTTAGTAAAGATACAAACACTAAACGGTTAACATCGTTGAATAAACATTTTTTACAATCTCTAGGATTAACAGTAATAAGAGAATATCCAAAAAGAAAATGAGCGGAAGTATCTTAAATGTATTAAATAAATCAGTATATGAAGATGATACTATAATTAGATATGATTTTCATACACATACACCCTACGCTTCTACAACGTTTAATAACAATGATGAAATTCGTATTCCAATTCATCAGCAAGATATTTATACATTACCGAGTGAAAGCTTTCTGTATATTAAAGGCGAATTGGTTGGGGCTAATAATGCGGCTGATAATACGATTCAAATGGTTTCAAATGGAGTAGGACATTTATTTGATGAAATTCGATACGAAATATGTGGAACTGAAGTGGATCGTGTTAAAAATGTTGGACTAACATCGATAATGAAGAACCTACTAACTTTTAAACCGCAAGAAAAGAATATTCTCACTACTGCGGGTTGTAATGAAAATTTACTAGATAATCTCACTGTAAATAAAGATTTTTCATGTTGTGTACCATTGAAAATGATGCTTGGATTTATGGAGGATTATAAAAAAATTATTTTGAATGTAAAGCAGGAATTGGTGCTTATTCGCTCATCGACCAATGATAATGCAATATACATGACAGCTAGTACCACGAAAGACTATAAATTAACATTAACACATATTTCTTTGAAAATTCCTTATATTCATGTGAGTGATAAAAAAAGGTTGGATCTACTAGAAATTGTTAGAAACGATATTCCTATACCAATTCCATTTCGTAGATGGGAACTTAATGAGTACCCTTCAGCACCAAAAACAAAGCAACTTATTTGGACGATTAAATCTACTGCTCAGCTGGAGAAACCGCGATATGTTATAGTCGCTTTTCAAACAAATAGAAAAAATAATAAGTATTCAAGTTTATCAAATTTTGATTTTTGCTCGATGAGAAATATAAAATTATATCTGAATTCAGAATATTATCCATACGATAATATAAATGGTGATGCTGTATTTCTACATATGCTTTACACACGTTTTCAGTCTTCCTATTATTATGGAAGTAACAACGAGCCTATCATGGATGTAACATCGTTTTTAGCCAAAGCTCCTTTATATGTTATAGATTGTTCAAAACAGAGTGAAAATTTAAAAACAGGTTCAGTAGATGTTCGCCTGGAAATAGAAACAACGGAGGATATCCCCGACAAAACAACGATTAATTGTTTAATTATCTATGATACAGTACTTGAATATACGCCGTTAAGTGGAACTGTAAGAAAATCATTGGTGTAAAATATATGTACCATTTTTTTTTAATCAATAAAAAATTCTTAATATCTATTTCTTGTTTCATTTAATTATCCTGCAAATGCAAAGAATGATATTTTTTGTTAAAAAGGTAAATAGGTGAGAACATAGAATATATGTACCACTATACATAAATAAATTCTTTATTGAAAAATATTGTTTACATTTACATCTTTTTTATTACAATTTGATTTCATTACTTTATAATAGCTTGTAATGACCATAGGATAGAGTATTTATTTTATCATTACAAATCACACGTTTATCGTCAGCATTGTTTAATGCAAGTTTGTTACATGAAATCGTCTTTATTTCATGTTTTTTTGATTGAAAAAGTCGCATTAATCTGTACATATTTCCACTATTACCTGGTGAAAATAAAGATAATTTATAATCTTCAAATTTTATGTTTTTTTCAATTATGTTTTTCTTATTACCTTTCGCTTTCTTTATAATATTCTTTTTTTCTTTTTTTATTCTGAACGAATACAATTTCGGTCTTAATCCAACGAATTCTATTATTGGAAGACCGCTACATTCATCTTTAAATTTACCTAAAACTTTTTTATTTTTTAATGAATAGCAAAAATGATCTTTTGGATAATCAGATGTATCGAAATAATCTATTAATTCCTCACTAAGCATATCATGATAAAAATCATTCGTTTTAATTTCATAAAATAAACTATCAGTATCTGTGTATAAAAGAGTAATATTGTTTTGATATTTTCGTTTCATTACATCATAATGAAATGAATACATCAATGTCTTACTCAATTCTAGTACAGTAAATCCGACATAGATCGGTTTATTAAAACAAATCGATTTATTATTTAATAATACAGCACATAGTGTTTTATCATAAATAATTCTATCCTTAAAAACAGGTTGTGCAATAAGTTTTTGTAATCTTTTTACATTGCTTACAAGTTCGAGATTTGATCGTTTTCTTAAATTTTCCATGCACTTTCCAAAAACAGAATTATTTAATAATTTAAAAAATTCAATTTCAAATTTGTTTTTAGCATTTTAACGTTTTTCAGTGTTTAAATCAATATATGATTTTAACCACTGACTTTGAAAAAATTGAAGAACACGATGTATTTTTTTTAATTACTAAACCATGGTTAATGGTAAAAAAGGAAGATCGCTGTGATTATCATGTAAAAACTGAGGATATTCAATATCTACTTCTAATATAAATCCAACCGGAGAATCGTCCGGTATATTAAGTATATCAATATCTGTTGTACACCAGGTAAACCCACCATAAGGTATATCAATTGGGATACGGAAACTAAATTGATAATTTTTGAATTTTAAAACATTATCTTCAGGTATTACTACACGTGTTGGTTGAAATTTACCACAGTATTTTTTATGCGACTTTAATTTTGAAATATTATAAAAATGTATAAAACATCGTTTACAAATTTCAATTTTTCCATGATGTTTTGTTAATTGTTTTCTAACTAAAATATTAAAGTTTTTAATATAACAATAATGTTGTTTTCCTGTATTTCCATCATATAATAATAACAAATCAAAATGATTGTTTTTTCTTTATCACAAACTTTAATTGGATAAATATTTTGTTCCTCATCTATAGCGTAAACGTTTATAGAAACATTATTATTTTTTTCAAAAATTCTAATTTCTTTAATAGGTGTAGGAAATGAAATTTTAGAAAAATAAAACTTTGTCTCCAAATCATTATATCTATAATTTATACGTTCAACATGTAAACCACTTACATAACGACATAGTATTGCCCATTTAAAACATTTTTCATCATTCAAATTTTTTGGATTAATAATACAATTTCTTGAAATTAAAAAATTTGGAAGAGCAATATATGACGAACCTTTCAAAAGTCGATATTTATTTATACGTAACAATATTCCATCTACATTGTGAAGAGCCCATCCAGATTTATGACTTTCATATGTTTGTTCTTCATAACAAATATTTTTTATTGAATTATCTAATATTTTACTCACATCAGACTCTAGAAATAATTCAGTGTTTTTAGTTTTAAACGCTCTATCTTGTTTTTCATTTATAACATGTTTTATATAAGTGCATTCAACAACCATATTAAATTTTATAGGTCCAAATTCGGTAAGTAGGGTGTTTAAAATATTTTCTAATTTTGTTTTTATATGAATTAATAATAGACAAATATCTTTAATATTTTTGTTGTTGTTCTTATAATAAAAAGTTTTTAGATTACCTCTAAAAGCGTTTTCAATTTGAATAAAATCATCCTCGGCTTGCAAGTTTTTTAAGCGGTTGATTTCCTCTTGTACGTCATGTCCAGAGCGGGTTCATCCTCCATTTCATCAACAGAATCGGTTAGATCAGAATATGATGATGATGACAAATACCCCATCTGTTGTGTTTCGTTTGAAGTGGATGGTTCAGCTGTATTCTCCAAATCATGATGTAACGCTTCTGGTGAATTTGTTAACTCGGTGTTATAGCTGTCTTCTCTAAGGAAGATCCGTTTTTTAAAAGGTAAATTCTTATCCATAAGTGAAATAAATGTCTAAACTGGTATCTAAGAACAGCGTAATGTTTCGAACGATTCTCCGGTTGGGTTTATACTAGAAATAGATATAAAAGCGATTGAAAAAAAAACACGTTACATGCTCCTATTTATATCGATGACGAAGGTTTATATATTGAATGTTATATTTTGTTTAACAAAAGATAAATGTTATACATTTACAATTATATTATATATACAATGTTATAAATTATAATGTTAATACATTGTAAAAACGATTTGGTTGGTATAAGTAACGGCATAGAAGCTGTAACTGTAAATAAGCTCGAATGTTCTACCTATAATAAAAATTTCTAGTGAAATATTGTAGTAAAACTGAAATATGTTGAATTTTACATTTTGTTTAACAAAAGATAAATGTTATACATTTACAATTATATTATATATACAATGTTATAAATTACAATATTAGTAGATTGTAAAAACGAATTTCGTTGGTATAAGTATTGGATTAGAAGCTGTAACTGTAACTAAGCTAGATATTATAAAAAAAGTGAAAAAATTGAAGATAAAAATATAATAGTAAAAACTGAAATTAAATTATTACAAAAGATGTGTTGTAAAAATTATTATAAGTAATAAAAACCTAATTTCGTAAATTTCTATTGTTTTATTATTATTTTTTTTTTTCTTCCTGTTTGGTTGGTTTTTTCAGATGTCTGTAAATAGAAGATATGGAAATAAAAAATTCGATAGGTTTTCAAGAGGAACAAATAAAAAACGGTGCTGGTTTGGTAAAAAAATGTGGGATGAAGCAGATCGTTGTGATGCGGTTTGTTTAATTACAGGGAAGCAGTGCTATAAATACACAAAATATAAATATTGTACAACACATTATAATATATTAAAACAATTTTGTAACAAATACCACCTTCTAAACCTAAAACATACGAAACAATATAAACACACTTCACTACATACACTGGCCTTAGTTGAATACATCATGCGATTAAAATTTAAAAAAATGTTTATCATGAAAGATGATGCGGGTCATACCAAATGGATGGAATATCTAAAATCTCTTATAAATGAAAAAGATTATGGTTTTGTTAATAAAATTAAAGAAAATGTAAATGTATTCATTTCATTTCCTAGATCTATAAATTTTAATCAAAAATTATTCAATCTAAATTTAGAGTATTTAAATTTGGAATTTAATATATTGAATGATTCATACAATAATTTAGATTCAAATTACAGATGTAGTACAATTAAAAAAATTTCAAAGCATGATTTATTCAATTATTATTTTTAACAACAGAATTGAGTTAATATTAAAACCGAAAATTTACAAATATATTTCCCCCTCTCCAAAAAATAAAATGATGCAATATCTTCTATATATTAAACGACAAAAAGCTGATGTGTTCAGTAGAGATATCAGAATGTGGTTAGTTAAAACTCTAATACCTCTTTTAATTGCTATTTCCAGTGTCCGGCCCGAGAACGAGACCGACTTGTACTATATTACTAATTATCTTTCAAATTTTGGATATATAAACAATGTTGATGAACTTTCTGTGTTAAACGAGTCGTCTCTATCCTCATACCTTACAATATTTCAAGAATACTTTGGTTTACCGAATGATGGTAAATTAAACAATGAAACGTTAAATCTAATTAAGAAACCGAGATGTGGAAATAAAGATCTAGGAGAATTTCGTGCAACATCGAGGTGGAATAAAAGAATATTAAGCTGGGATTTTATATCTCCCATAAAAAATATTATTGAACTTACGACAGAAGCTTTCCATATATGGGAGAAACACTCAGCGTTAAAATTTTATCGAGATCAACAGAAACCTGACATACTTATCTCGTTTCGATGGTCTCACCATCGTTGTATAAAAAATTCGTCTTCATTTTGTGATAAAAATTTTGATGGTAGAGGAGGAGTACTTGGTCATGCCTTCTATCCTCTCCCCCACCGTGCACATGTTGAAATTCATTTGGATTTTGAAGAAAAATGGTATTATAACAACGATTCAAATTTAGCTGGTGATGAAATTAGTTTATTATCCGTTTTAACACACGAAATTGGTCATGCGTTGGGGCTCGGGCATTCGAGCGATAATACTTCAATTATGTTCCCATTCTACATATTGAATAATGGTCAAAATATTTATTTAGGAAAGGATGATGTACATGGTATACAACGCTTATACGGATTACCACCATCATTACCTCCACCCTCACCGGTTCCATCAGTTACTCCAACTACGAAAGCTACAACGTCTTCTACAACTGTAAAACCACCGCTTCATAAAAAAACAGAGATAGATTCACAATTTGATATTTGCAAAGTTAATGGATCCCATTTATTTCTAGTAATCAACAATCATCTATATATTTTGCAGAATAAACTATTTTGGATGTTTAATATTAGAGAAAAATCCTATGGAAAACCTCAAAATATTACAAAATGGTTAAAGTTTCTACCGCCGAATTTTGCAAATATATCAGCGATGTACCAGAGACCGTCGGGAGAGGTTGTAATATTTGTTGATAATAATATTTATATGTTTGATATAAAATCATTACGTTTAGTTAATAATTTTCCTGTTTCAACAACTAGTATTGGTTTTGATTCGACAACCAAAATAAATGGAGCTGTTAACACATATACAGGACGTACTTTTATATTTTATAATGATGAATATTATATTGAACTGGATGAATGTTCTTTCTCAGTTAAAAAACATGGATATACATACGACGACTTTCCTGGTGTTCCAAAAAATATTGATTCCGTATTTAGATTCATTGACGGATTTCTTTACTTCTTTAAAGATGGTTATGTGTACAAATATAACGAATTTAAAAATGTTGTTGAACAAACTGAAAAATATGATTTAAATTTATTTGGAATAAATTGTGTAAGTAACCGATTAATTTATAAACTCGTGGAATTATTAAAAAGTTTCACTAAATAATTGAATTTATGTATAAATAAAATTAATTAAAAAAAACTTCTATTTTTATTTATACCCAACCTCTCTCACTTGTAACTAGTTGTGAAGGAGAAAAAAAAGTACAACTATATTGAAATTATACATTTTATTTTTTAGTTATATCTTTCCTCACATTTTACATTAAACAGATTTAACAATCAGTGTATACGACACTCACATTAATATAATCATATAAAATCATCTTTTTTCTAATTGTTTTTACAATCAAATATATTCTTACATTTACAACCATTCATATCAATATTTCTAGAGATTGATTTCCTGTGAAAGATACACAGTGATTTATATGTATCACCTGTATTGTTAGGTGAATAAATAGATATAATATCATCATACCGTATTTTTAAATTTAATTTTATTTGATATCCAAGATTTGATATATTCGTACAGTTCTAAAAAATCTCTCCCCTTTATATCTATAATTGGAATATCACATAACTCTGCGATAGTCCTAAAATAATTATTTTGTAATAAGAAATATTCGTTCGTCGCTAAATGAACATCAAACCCACCCCTTTTTACTAGTCGTTCTTTAACAGCTTTAATATCTGAATCGATTAAAAACATCGCATTTGTCGATTTAAAATAATCTATAATCCAATGAGGAATAATTTCTACCAGCTCCTTATCAGTTAATTTATTATCCTTCTTATTGATAATGCCGTAAACGAACGATGCCAATGGTGACCTGTCACAACACATTACTGTATATTCTGCACCCATTTTCCCATCCAAAAATAATTGAGTTTGATACATACTATACCATGCAATAGTATTAAACTGTACACCATCCTTACGTGTATATAGCGCTGGAAACGACTCTCTCAAATCTGTTAAATCCGACGAAGATGTATAACAAACGCCTTCTTCATTAAGCCTAGATAAGATGCTAGACTTAAAGCAGGCGGCTGTACCGTCTAAATAAAAAACTCGCTTCTCAGTTTTATCACACATAATTAAAGTAGCTTATTCTTCGTTAGAAGTAACTGTGATTGAGTTAACAATAGTTTCATGTTATATAGTAAAACTATCAATGTCATCAGGAAAAGGAAATAACAAAAATAACATAATTAATTTCCGTTCCGTGTGTAGATATGTTGTGCAATGTTGTTAAGAAGGAGAAATAGCAAAACCCATTATTTTCAAACCAGTTTCCGTATGTAATCAATTGCAACTCTGAGCGCGTGACTTGATAAAGGTGAAGTACGCAATTATCGTTAGTCATCTTGTAGTTCCGTCTCTACTTCATGGTTGAGTAATTACAGCCGTCTTTCCAATTCTTATTATAAATAATGACGCTGTTTTTTATCTAAAACTGTTTATTGTATAATTTAACTAATAAACAATTCGGTGACGCTTTTTCATGTTCAATCCACGGATCGTCGTTAGAGTTCCAATCATATAGAAGAACTTTACACTCTACACACATAACCTCATCACTGGTTCCTGTATAAAAAAATCCGGCTGACACAAGTTTATCAACTGATGGTGCACGTTTTGGCCAAGAATAAAATGTAGACACCATCATTTCTTCAGTTATAGCAACACACTTTTTCGCTTCTGAATAATTTTCAATAGATTCTTTTGATTTGGCAAAGTTTTCGTATTTGTATGGTATATAACGAACATTTTTACATTTCGGGTGTAAAAGTTTGTGAATAAACTGAATATGTGTTATAGTATGATACGTTTTCGTTACAAAGCCACATTTATTATTACACACAATATCACACGAATCTTCTATAAAATCAAAACCTTCGTTTTCGAAAAAATCTTTTAATAACTTCGCTGCTGTTAAACACGATGATCGATCCATCTCGATGTGGTGTTACTGCTCAACTAAACCGATGAGAAAATCTAAATCATTTCTTAAAAAAAAAAATAAAATAAAATAAAATAAATTAAAAAAATATGATTTAGTCGAATGGGGGAATTGAACCTACGAAGGGGGTACACTTAATACCTGATATTATAGGAAGTTATTTTACCGCGCTCGACTAAATCATATTTTCAAGATAATACAACCGTGCGATGACGTATACGTTACTCGACGTATACGTTACGTTTATGATGCGATGACGTACACGATTTTTGAGGTATATGTTGTTACGTTGAACCGATGATGTCAGGCGGGAGGGGGGACGATGACCTGATGACGTATGTTTGTTTACAAGGGGACGATGACCTGATGACGTATGTTTGTTTACAAGGGGACGATGACCTGATGACGTATGTTTGTTTACAAGGGGACGATGACCTGATGACGTATGTTTGTTTACAAGGGGACGATGACCTGATGACGTATGTTTGTTTACAAGGGGACGATGACCTGATGACGTATGTTTGTTTACAAGGGGACGATGACCTGATGACGTATGTTTGTTTACAAGGGGACGATGACCTGATGACGTATGTTTGTTTACAAGGGGACGATGACCTGATGACGTGTGTTTGTTTACAAGGGGGACGATGACCTGATGACGTATGTTTGTTTACAAGGGGACGATGACCTGATGACGTGTGTTTGTTTACAAGGGGGACGATGACCTGATGACGTGTGTTTGTTTTGATAACATTGTGGGGAGGGGGAGGGGGGATGACCTTGTCCTCTCGTTCCCATTTTATTACTACTCATAACAATAGCATAGTATTTCCAAGTTTGCAAGCCCCGTCACACCCAAGGGCCCAAGGGTTCAACCCTAGAATGAACCACGCTCTCTGCTACCATTTGTGACCCCTCTTCCCTTTTTATGTTGTATATAAATTTTTGTATTTTATTTTTTTTTTTATCTATATTTTTTTTTGAAAGAGAATCCACAAGTTATTTAAGACTAGGCCCGAGCCTAGAGAAGCCAAAAATGCGCTGGGTCCAGTATGACGGGACTTGCAATGAAACTCGGCTGTAATCTAACAATAACAACTTTTATTGTACCCCATAATTCGTTACATGTAAATCACAAAATTATCACATAATTGTCACATAATATCAGGAATAACCCCCAAAATACATAATTGATAAATAAGTCCCATATTCTTAATAGTGTCAAAAGACAAGGTCTGTATATCAGTAATTATCATATATATATGTATATCAGACAACACGTACAGAAACACAAAGACACATACACTCATAATTACAGACACATTATAAACACCTAATACCCTTGTAATACGCATGCTCAACAGGCAGTGTTTCTACCAAGCCCTAAAACCGGCAATCATAAATGTTCGCCCTTCAGTCACCGTCATTCATCAATTTCCATTAATTTAAATAAATAAGAAAACCCCCGAAAGGATGATAATCACTCTCAAAGCATAAAGAGACCGGACTGCCCATATGTACAGATAGCATCGGATAATTGACCCACTATGAGCATATGAAATCTTTAAGTTTCTTCAACAGCATAAAATAAAAATAAAAAACTGCATCACCTGATTTTAAGCAATTGTTATGCGGTTATAAAATGTTAATTTGTTTTACAAATTCAGATGGATTCATGTATCAGTATATGCTTTTACAGGGTAGAAAAATTAATCAGTATATGCTTTTACAAGATCAAAAAATTAATGTGTACCTGCCCAGAAAAATATGAAAGTTCTTTTCTGTGAAAGCCCGATGGCAGTATATAAATGAATTTATAATAACTGACTGTTGTATCCTAGCAGATGTGGGAGCGCGCCAGCCTGTACTTCACCATGTGTGACAGGAATCAAACCTGCCTTAAACTGCATGAACATGTGCCTGGCAAAAACTATGTCCCCTTTTATTCCCCCGAAAACAGCCAAAAAAGAAAACGAAAACTCCCCAGCCCTTACATGTTAAACCAGAATGAAATTAAAATATAACCCCCCGTTCTGAACCAGCCGGAACAGAACCCCTAACATGTGACATAAATTTTGTAGTAAGCATAGTAATGACTATTGGCAATATATGAAAATATTTAAGTGTAAAAAAATCTCTAGCACGCTCCCCCAGTGCAGCACACAATTACAAACATCGTACTTAGTTTTATGAAGTTAAATTATTTAAGTCACCTAATGTTCAGAATAAATGTTCAGCTGACACACCCTATAGCAGACTGTCTGGCCACGTGGGCACATGGTTTCAAAAGAAATTTAAACTGTGAATCAGGAGCACGGCAGGCCCGGCCAACAAAAATAAAAGAGTTCATATCACCTTAATTATGATGAGCATGTGATACATCTTGAGTTGGTCACCCGACTCCTTTCTCCGAACAGGTGCGTGAATGATGGTTCATGGCTGATGAAGATGGAGTTCTATCAGCAAGACCAGCATCTCCGGCTTTAGGCGAGAACCCTGGTAATTCATAAAAATTAGAAATGCTGTTCATAAAAAATTTCCACCCAAGTTCCCAGGTAAATAACTTCAGAACGGGCCTTCAACCAACTCAAGATAACTGCACAAAGTTTCGGTTATTATTTCTTTGCAAATTGCTTAAAGAGTAATAAAGTCTACCATGGGATGATTAATTCGAAAATAAAAAGATTTTATTAAAAGGCGTAGAGTAAAAGTCACTAGCACGCTCTTAACACGTGCCGACAGAATCCGACAGGTTAGAATGCCACGTGGTGGCGCAATTATTGCAATTTGTCAAAACAATGATCACATTCAAGGCACTCACAGTTGCACACAACTAAAATATTAATAATGTTTCCTCTAAGGGTGGTCTCACAAGTTATTTTTACTGCCATAGTTAATTAAAGAGAACCCGCGAGCAATCTAGTGCATGTACGTGCACAATTCACTTCATGCCTACGCACTGACTTTAGCTTATAATTTATATAACAGTCTATGAAACGATTACAGTGACTCTTACAATACAATAATCATAAAAAGAACACGAGCTATATACTGAACATTAAATAATCTTTTTAATATACAAACTGCCGGATCACACCACATGCATTCGTCTTTCTCATACGGCTGCATACATTTCGTTAATTAAATTTAATCATTTATTATTATTTTTTGACTCACACAATAAGAGCTATGATCACTTACCGGGAAGTCTCGTAAATTCAGCCTGCCATTAGAGTGGAAGAAATAACTGCGGAGTAAAATCTGTTCGGATCCGGGGAGTCGGTTGCTTTTCTGGTGACTGCAGCTGTGCGACTGACTTCTGCACTCACAGCGCAAGCCACTGCAAAATTACACCGCCAGACGGCGCCATCGTTCACCAGTGCCGTCCGAATCGTTGCGGACCCCGACATGTGTGTTCGCGTAATATTAAATACAATTTTATAAAGCCTTCAACAGCCGGGTTAGGCAACTCCGGCACAACACGAGAGATAAGACGCAGTTTGGAAGCTTCTGGTGTGTGAGCGGGACTATAAATACAAGGCGGTAGCGGCCTTAGTTTTCAGTTGTAGTGCGAGATATTTACAGAGCGGTTCGAGAGTTGTAAGCGAGATTACTGTGTACGTTCAAGTAGTTATTAGTGAAGTGTTGCGTTTTATAATCGGGCGGTATAATTACAATTTATTGTAGCCTAATACAATTATGTTAATATTAGTGACATTTTATTGTGTGTGAACAATTTTGATTTGATTTGTTGTAGTAGACTGTGTTGGTAATTACGAACTGTTTTACTGTAAAAATTAAAGGTGTGATTAGTGACTTAATTGGTGTCTTGTACTTATTTTGTTTCCACTGTAGGCCTACCTACGATGATAGAGTGGACCGTCGTAACAATATGAAGAATCATCATTTTCTATATAGTTAACTCGAAGTTTCTTGCAGCAATTATATAATGTTGTGATGTTATACAATTTGTTTCTTCTGAAGTAGTGTACACTACTTGCAGAAGAAACAAGTTGTATAACATCACAACATTATATATGAAGAAGAATAAATAGCTGTTGCAATAAATGTATATAAACAAAAAAAGAGTTGAGACGAGCAATAAGTGTATACCCTATTTAATAATATTAAGCGAGCAATAGCGTATTACATATTTAATTTATAACGTGTTCCCTGTACGCTCTTGCGTTTTCCGTGTTCTCTGAGGTAAGTATTAATATACGGACACGTCATGGACAAAAAATTCAAGGGTTTGTATTGAAACGTTCGAAAAAGGTTTTTAGTAAGCTAAAGTTAATAATAATTTATGAGTTTTTTGAAACTGTTGCTGTTGCTTCTTTGTGACTTAGAACAGAAAGGTACGTTTTATTACAGAGTAAAACGCTCAACCTCGTGCTAACCGCAGTGAGTTGGTAGACCTTTCGATTAAGAAAAGCAGTCTTTGGCGCCATTTTAACTTCTTTTCACTGACAGAAAATATGCGTGTGGATCTAAAGGAAAGAGACTTTGCTGAATACAGTATTTATTAAAAGTTGGCAATGGAGATTTGCCAGTAAGTGCTATGGATGAGATTGAACTACCAGAGGATATTCTTTCAAACGGCAATCTTATTGAAGAAGTATTCGGAGACTGTCTGGCTAATAACAGATATGACGGAGAGGGCTATACTAGCACCATTAAATAAAGATGTTAATAAAATTAATGCAGAAATTATTGAAAAGCTTCCTAGAGAGCACAAGGTTTACAAAAGTTATGATTCTGTCAAGGATTAACCAGAAGGTGGTATAGAATTTACTTCTGAATTCCTGAATTCTGTCGAAATGGCTGATCTAGGGCCTACCACCACATGAACTGAAACTTAAAAAAATACAATAATAATGCTCTTGCGAAACTTGGATGTACTATGCAACGGCATCAGTTTCCCGTAAGACCTGCTTTTGCTACACCATCCACAAAGCTCAAGGACAAACATTTGAATTCGTTGGTATCTTCTTACTTATATCAGTTTTTATGCGTGGAATGTTGTACGTAGCATTTTCTAGAGTAAAAAGACGAAGCAGCTTAAAAGTTCTTTTGCCACCACAAAATCCTCACCATACACGAAATGTTGTACAAGAAATACTAAATACTAGAAGACTAGAAATACTAGAAGACTTTAGTATAACTTTCCAATAATTTTGTATTATACTGCATTTTGCATTATTCTATTTACTTGAATTTTTTATATATGTATAATGCAATTGCTATTATTTAAAATTTGTATACAATAACGGTATAACAAAATTATTCCTTATAATTTGATACCCTGTATTTTCATGTCAGGGTACTTTATTACGATTTTCTGTATATTTCAACCCTCAGAAGAATATTTTATGAAAAATTGTGTACACATCGATCAATGGTAAAACAGTGTACCTTCATATTAAATTTTATTACAGTCATCCAGATGTTAGCCCGAAAATGCGTTACAAATAGACGGAGGCACAGCTGGACGATAGAATTAAACCAAAACTTCATTTTGACAGGTCAAGTAATCTAAACGTTTCATACATACAGTGACTAACAACAGAGAATTTACTTCAGTGTGATTAATCTTAAATGAATCCAAGCACAAAAAATTATTATTGTAATTTAATCATTTAAGTTTGAAGTAAAAATTAAGTATTAATTGGGGGGGGTATGGGGGCGCGTCTGCCTGTTTTGAATATATTATTTATTTACTATTAGCAAATGATTTAAATATACAACTACTTCATTAACGACTCGGAACACAAAGTTTTTTATGAGTAAAAACAAAGTTTTACCTTACAACCTGAACAGATTTTCACTTTTAAAAAGCTTCTTCAGAGGTTGCCGCTGGTAGCGCTGTCCGTCCTGTTGTGGGCGACGGAATCGAATTTCGAAAGATCGTTGTTGTGTGTGTGGGGTGAGATATGTTCGAATAATGCGTGCGATTTGAATTGTGTCTGTTCGTTTAGGAGGTCGTTCAAACACACGAAAACAAATAAAAAATGCATCGCCTTTGAAATAATCGTAAAATTACCATTTAACAATAATAAAAACGTAACACGCAAAATACGAATTTTTAAGGTAAATTGACAATGACATGCTTATTTTTACTATGCATGCGCGCCCTCTCAATATTTTTTGGTGTTTCAACATAAAGATTTTATGAAAATAAATTTACTCATGTCGCCTTCGGCCAGAATCGTGATACCTATCTCTCATTTAAGAATCGTAATAAATAATATATAACACATCTAAAGTAACAAAAATTATTCTTTTCAGTTATGTAATTTGTAAATCGACTTCTCCCAATCCCAGAATACGATATTCTCTGATATTTTACTTTTATCACACTTATCCCAAAATTTGTCGAAAGAACAAAAATCAGACAATAAAACAAAAGTTTCAAATAGTCTGTTCTCTCACTCTCTTCCGATTCATCGGAACTGATAGACTTTTACAAATCCAAAAACCGCTGATTAGTTTTATAAATGGCCGATAGGAGCGTGGCTAACGCGAACTACTGTTCAGCGGTGCGAACGACTGTAGTCAATAGTTCACTTGACGGAGTAGTTCTTTTTGGCTAGGCCGTTCGCGAACGACCCGCCACTACATAACCATAACGCGTGAATTAAAGTAAAATATGTTGAAAAGTAAAAGGTTAGTGGTGCTATTGTGAATTGTGCGGTATACCAATTGTGCTGTTTTTGATCCAAAACTGTAGTGAAACAATTCGAAAAATAGTATACAGTGATATCAGTGAAGCCGTTATCGCATATAAACGACTGTGTAAGCAAGATACTGTCTGGCCGCGACTGGATGATTGAGCATTGTGTAAGGTGGGAGAAGCATGGCCGGATACTACGGTAGGATAAGTGGGGGTAAACCAAACGGCTAGTACACATATTTCACCCTTCCTCTCTTACAAGCGGCCACGTGGTGGGGGAGAGCAGCCTCGATCATCCAGTCGTGGCCAGACAGTAGGATAAATGTCATTTCTCACCGTCTACACAGTTAATATGGCGATTATTCACCTTTGCGTGCATGCTTATGAGAGTATTTATTTTATTTTTTTTCTTCGTAAATAGCTTCGACCCCCGTTTAAAATTAATTTTCGCGTGTTTATATATAACATAGAAGAATAGAAAAAAAAGATATTTCACTTCAAGATTGTATGGTGTGGCACAGGTAAATATTTACCGCATAAAATATCTTGCAGACTACTAAGTTTTCTTCTTCTACATATGTTTTTTGTGTCTGTAAGCTATCTTCAATTGCCTTTTCAATGTTTTCTTGCTCAACTTGGTGAAGCCTTTTCAGTGGTTTCGAGGAACTTGGAGTCTCACTTAAATATTGGGGTACATTGTTAAAAATTGTAGGAATTGCACCGGCTTTTAGTTTAGGTCTTTCTCTTTTAAACTCTTTTAACTCTCCAGCCACTACACACTTGTCTGTTTTAATAACGTCACTGTCACGAAAATGCTTTATACACACAACAGGATTTGTCAATATACTTAAGTCTGTAGGTATTTTATTTAACCATTTTTGTCGCAGACTTTTTTCTGAAGGAAGAGAAAAAGTGCTAACCTTTTCTTCCTGGCTATCATAGTTGGACTTGCCACCTATCAAAAATATCAAAAAATATCAAAAATGTCTTGGCATTTTTGTGTAATACGGCATAGTTAATAACACTGTAAATTATGTAAACAGTATACTTTTAATCGTTATTATGATACACCAAAATTTAGGTAGAAACTTTTAACTTAAAACACGTGCTTGTTTAACTTAACCCGTACAAAGTTTTGGTCCTTTTTATATTTATAACATCCTGATACACTAATATTTTCGAAGAAATGTTTAAAACTTAACCACACACACACTTAACGATTATAATGCCGGATCTGAGACTACTAAAGTCACGTGACTTTTTCGCACCAGGGCCTGTCTTTCTCGTCAGCACCGGAATGACGAGTTGACATTACGTGGATTACCTATCGCTGCAGTTCATCAAGTTTACGCGTCAAATAACACGCGTTTTTCTACTACTAAATAAAATTAAAAAATATTTAAATGTCATTTGTCACAGTTAATATGGCGTTTTTTGGCGTCTTATGGGAGTAATTATTTTATTTATTTTTTCGTAAATAGGTTTGACCGCCGTTTAAAATTATTTCTCCCGTATTTATATTACATAGAACAATAGAAAAAAAAAATTTCACACACACATGCGCGCGCGCTCACATGAAATGCATGCGTATAATGATGAAACGCTTACCTTAATGTGATAGGTAATCCGCGCACTCAATGAGTGTAATTTTTTTACACTCAAACGTTTGTAATTAACCACTGGATGTGGTTCTTCATTGTGTGTTGATGACATTATCCACAAGCTAGAAGAATTAGGCCTACTCGATTGTACGTTAAAATATCTTCCGTTACAGTAAAAAGTTACCAAGGTTTCCTGTTTACTTTTTATTTCCGTTTTAATGTCTGAATTAATAATTCCAACTTTCACATCAGCATATATAAACGTAAGACTCTTTTCTGGCCTGCATATGCTGTAAAGGGATGAGCATCGCCAGAAAACCATCGATGTTAAAAAAACATCGATGTTTTGATGCCAATGTTGCAATTCAAATAAAAATCTATGCTTTTTACATGTTTGTAATAGTACAAATAATTGGGGATGAGTAATAAATAAAAATAATTAAAGAGAAGAATAATATACCCCGATACTTTACTCACATAACTTATCAGAAGATTCTGAAAAACCAAAAGCCTTTGGATCACCACCACATTTTGACAGGCGGAATGTGGAAACCTCAACACTGTATCCGAGAAAACAATTTAAATACATCTAACTTCCCCGTATCAGAATTTCCAGGGCCGTTGACGAACTCGTTGAGAACAGGTTAGGTAAAGGCGAGGTGACGTTAAAATAATTTAACTCACATTCATAATTAACTAAATCTGGTCATTATTATTTATTATTATAATGATTATAAAGTGTTTTGAACAAACATAGATAAAACCACCTCCTTTAACAAAAACAGAAACCTCTTTAAATCTATGTCAGGTTTGTTTACTCCTAGTGAAAGTTTTTACTAATTAGTATTTGAAATTAGTATTCCCAAAGAGAGATAGGCCTATAAATTCTCTTGTTTTCTTTTAGACAGTAAAAGCTTAATGAAATCACAGTGTAAAGTAACACTGTTAATACTTTTAGTTTCAATTTATTTATTATAACAAATTATACAGGTATACAAAATATAATAAGTATATAATAACAGGTATTCGTAGTTCGTACCTGTTATTTTTTGAAACGGTTACGTTGGTACCTGAAACTTTCGAATACTAGTTTAGCCCACCTCTATAAAGAACAGAATATGAGATAAAAAATAATACAAATAGGGTACATGGAAAGAAGCGTAATTCATTTTTATTAAAATACCTGTAACGTTGCAATATATCTTTTGGGTGGCATAATTAACGGGTAGATAATTATGAACGATGCCGATGATATTACAAATTCAAGTGTAAACTATTTAAATTATGTTCTAACACTATCATAATATTAAAAGAGAAAAACGCTACACCCAGTATGAAAAATAACTAAAAAATCTAAAACTAAATCTGAATGAAAACCAAATACGACTAACGTAAAGGGTAAACCGTTATTTCATACGTATGTCATGTATGTAAGCTAAAGTTAACTTTGAAACTGTTGAAACTAGAGGTGGGCCGATATACCTGTAATAGGTATTTTGGAACGATATTCTTGTGGAACGGATGTAACAGTGACTGAAAAGTTGAAATACCTGTTATTCGCGGCGACGCTGTTCCGAGTCGAGACACACCCCCTACGCACCTACACAGACACACACACACACACACACACACAAAAAGTACGCAAGATCACGTAAACCAAGGCCAAATACTAGGCATACAAAAATATCGCTGGAACGCAAGGAACAGCCAGTAACGCGTTATTTAAAATACTAGGTATTTCAAATACTAGTGGTATCACCGATACACAAGGAACAACGCGTTCCAGAGTAACAGTAGTATTTTAGTAACACCTAATATTTTGGGAACACCTAGTATTTTAGGAACAGGTAGCATCAAGCATATTTCGAGTAGGAAATATAAGTATATAGTACGAGCCACTTTTTCGTCCTGTATACTTCATTCTGCGCAAAGAGACGAAGCTGTTTTTAATAAAGGAAATAATTCATCCTGCTGTTACATTTATTCTCGTGTGGTATGCAGATATAGAATACAGATTATATGCTAATAAATTATATATTATACTAGTCACCAACTTGTAACTAAAATCGGTTGGTAAAACTTTATGTTTTTACTCAAAAAAACTTTATGTTCCGAGTAGTTAGTGAAATCGTATTTAATTATATTGAGTTATAACCTATAGAGTGGCTGACGTTGATAAGCTATATTATACTTTTTATTAATGTGATTTTAACTTCACTACACATTTCACGTAAATGATGAGATTGTTGTAATGGACATTTATGCACTTTATCTAGTCCTGTTCTAAATATCACTATAATATTGACGACTCGGAACACAATGTTTTTTATAAGTAAAAACTTAAAGTTTTACCTTACAGCCTAAACCGGCTTTCACCTATAGAAGGCTTCATCAGAGGTCTTAAATATCTGTAATGCATTTAATTTACTTTTGTTGTTGCTTATTATTTATAAGTTTTTATTTATGTATTTATATTTAATTTATTACAATTTGTTTTTTATTTTTATTTGTAAAATTCTGTTTATTCTCATTCACTCTTGTGGCTTACTGTTATGTTTTTATTATACGTTTCTGATGTTTTTTCACATTATTTTTTGTGGTATTACGTGTAGGCCTACTCTAAATTATTTAATTGCCCCGAGTTCGCAACTGATTTGTCTAACCAATGTTAGTTTGTTTACTACTAGTGAAAACTTAAATTGGTATTCCCAGAGGGAGATAGGCCTATAAATTCTCTTGTTTCTTATTTCCATTTAAACAGTAATAGTTTAATAAAGTCACAGTGTAAAGTAACACTGTTAATACTTTTAGTTTCAATTTATTTCTTATAACAAATTATATAGTATAAGTTATATAAGATCTTCAAATAAATACACAGCAAGTAGGTTTATTAATATATTAATAGGTTTATCTAGGTGAAAATAAACCTACTTGCAGTGTATTTATTTGAAGATATTACATAGGAGACCTGCAGGAAACTCAAAACGAGTTACTGTACTTACAAAGGATAATATAGGTTATGTATATATAGTATATAATAACAGGTATTTGTACCTGTTATTTTTTTGGAACGGTATTTTCATACCTAGTATTTTAAAATAACAGTTTAGCCCACCTCTAGTTGAAACCTATGTAACTGAACAGTCTCCTATAAAATGGTTTTGTTTAGTTTTACCACATCACTACGCTACTACGTAGCTCATATACAAGGTACTTATTGTTTACCTAGTTTAGGGAGCAAACTACGTAGCCATTAATATCTAAAATAAAAATTTGTTGATTTAAAATAAACTAAATTTAACAATCAACTTGAAAAAAGTCTTTATTACAAATTAAAAAAAAGTGTTCAAAGGAAAACATCGAAACGAAACCATCGATAGTATGAAAACATCGCAACTGAACCATCGATGGTAAAAACATCGAACATCGAACGTTAACCATCGATGTTTTTGGAACATCGGCCATCGATGCTCATCACTTGAGTCTGCAGACTGACAGCGTGAAGCCACTCGGGCAACTTCGGCAACCTTCGTTCCCATCTATGCCCGCCTATATTCTGTTGCCAGATGCGAGTTAGGTAAACATTTGATTGAAGTGTGTGTATTTATTTTAGCACAATAATTTTTTTAAGTTCACGGCTTCAAATACGTAAACTCAAGAGTAAATTTTTCGTGTATTCGTGTATAACCTACCTATACATGTCCTGTAAGCATTTCGATGTTTCATTTTAAAAGTTTTGTCATTTTATTTTTAGTGTAACAATTTTTATTAGGTGCACGCACTGTAAGTATTCTCGAAGATAAATAATAAACACAATTGAGAATAAATTCATATATAATTTCTTACATTTATAACCTTAATTGTATAAATAGGCTACAACTATTTCTAAATATCACTATAATATTGACGACTCGGAACACAAAGTTTTTTATAAGTAAAAACGTAAAGTTTTACCTTACAGCCTAAACCGGCTTTCACCTATAGAAGGCTTCATCAGAGGCTGTCGTTAGTAGCGCTGCTCGTCTTGTTGGCGACGAGAAAGTGTTTCGAAAGATTGAAGCTGTGTGTGTGTGGTGAGATGTGTTCGAATAATGCGTGCGATTTGAATTGTGTCTGTCCGTTTAGGATGTCGTTTTTATTTGTTTTTGTGTGTTTGTATATTTCTAATTGTTCTAGAGTGTCTAGTTTTCGGCCTTTTGTGTGTACGTGTAGTATGTTCATGTTATTGTCGATGTTTTTATATGTGTGGTTTGCTTCAATGAGGTGGTTTGCGAAGGTAGATTCTGTAGTGGTGTGGAGTGCTTTTGTGTGTTCAATGTATCTCTGTTTGAAGCTACGTCCTGTCTGGCCTATGTAGAATTTACTGCAATTTGAACAATTTAGTTTATATACACCGGGTAGATCGAATTTGTTTTGTGCTTTGGGCATGCGTTTTGATAGTGTGTGTTCTGTTTTGTTAGTAGTTTTGTAAGCGATTCTGTATCCTGCTTTTGTAACATCACATTTGTAAAAGCTGACAAAGGCAACACGACTGTAATTATCCCCACAGACAACCTACACAAAAAAGTACAAGACTTCATAGAACAGAACAACATCACAGAACTAAAACACGACCCCACCGACAGATACCAAAACTCAGTAAAACAAATAGTCAACAAAGCCAAACACATTATGACACATAAACAAAAGCCCTACATGAAACAAATCCGACCATCAGCACCTACACTCCAAGCGCTTCCCAAAATCCATAAAGAAGACATTCCGATCCGCCCCATTATCAACTACCGTAATGCCCCTGCACACAAACTGGCAAAATATCTAGACAAAATTATTAGACAACACACACAAATAGACAACAACATTGCAGTAAAAAACAACACTGACCTAGTAACAAAAATAAAAGACATACACATCCCCCATAACGCCACATTAGCCTCCTTTGACATTAAAAACCTGTACACAAACATCCCCATCTCTGAAACAATCACCATCCTACAAAACAAACTCAAACAGAACAACACACCAGACGAACTTATCAATGAAATAACAGAAACTCTGAACATTATCACAAAACAAAACTACTTTACTTATAACAATAAATACTACACACAGAACGACGGCCTACCCATGGGCTCCCCCATATCCAGCATTCTAGCAGAAGTCTTCCTCCAGCACTTAGAAAAAACAAAAATACTCACAAACAATGACAGACACTCACATAAAATACTATATTGGCACAGATACGTTGATGACATTCTAATACTATACAGGAGAAACAAAAGACAATGTGAACAGTTACTAACGCACATAAACAAAATACATAAAAACATAACCTTCACTGCCGAATACGAACACAACAATACCATAAACTTCTTAGACCTCTCCATCACAAAACTAGAACACAGGCACAAATTCAGTATATACAGAAAACCAACTACAACTGACACACTAATACACAACACCTCCAATCACCCAATACAACACAAACTAGCTGCTTTTAGAACCATGATACATAGACTTAACAACATCCCCTTAGATGAAATAGACTACAAAGACGAACTAAATACGATAAAATATCTAGCAGAATCTAACGGTTATGACAGAACAATAGTCAGTAAACTCCTACACAAAACACAAAACAAACAACAGACAAAGACAGAAAACAACAAATTCATAACACTAACATACATCAACAAACAAACAGAAAAAATTGCCCACAAATTCAAAAAAGCAGGATACAGAATCGCTTACAAAACTACTAACAAAACAGAACACACACTATCAAAACGCATGCCCAAAGCACAAAACAAATTCGATCTACCCGGTGTATATAAACTAAATTGTTCAAATTGCAGTAAATTCTACATAGGCCAGACAGGACGTAGCTTCAAACAGAGATACATTGAACACACAAAAGCACTCCACACCACTACAGAATCTACCTTCGCAAACCACCTCATTGAAGCAAACCACACATATAAAAACATCGACAATAACATGAACATACTACACGTACACACAAAAGGCCGAAAACTAGACACTCTAGAACAATTAGAAATATACAAACACACAAAAACAAATAAAAACGACATCCTAAACGAACAGACACAATTCAAATCGCACGCATTATTCGAACACATCTCACCACACACACACAGCTTCAATCTTTCGAAACACTTTCTCGTCGCCAACAACAAGACGAGCAGCGCTACTAACGACAGCCTCTGATGAAGCCTTCTATAGGTGAAAGCCGGTTTAGGCTGTAAGGTAAAACTTTACGTTTTTACTTATAAAAAACTTTGTGTTCCGAGTCGTCAATATTATAGTGATATTTAGTTAAGTAACGGACACGTCATGGACAACGAAATCCAAGAATACAACTATTTCACTAACGACTCGGAACACAAAACTTTGTGTTCGGAGTCGTTAGTGAAATAGTTGTAGGCTATTTAGTTAAGTAACGGACACATCATGGACAACGAAATCCTATATAGAACTTAATTGTATATTTTGTTTCAGCGTTTATCATTCCAGAAACAAATTATTAAATTGACAGATTAAATTGACTCCAGATAAATACGAAACCAACCTGCGAAGTCAGTGCTCAGGTAAAAAGGAGTTTTTACCACAACTGATTACAGCAATATATATCAAAACCAACATTGTGAGTACAAAAAACTGAACTTAAAAACCGGCAAAACAGTATAAAATAATAAGGGTAATTATCTTCTTTCTGGGCCGCGCTGGTGGTATTGGAGTGACATTTTTTTTTCTATGCTTCTATGTTATATACTTGGATTTCGTTGTCCATGACGTGTCCGTTACTTAACTAAATATCACTATAATATTGACGACTCGGAACACTAAGTTAATATATACATTATACACTAATGTATAATATAACTTAGTGTTCCGAGTCGTCAGTATTATAGTGATATTTATGTTATATAAATACGAGAAAAATAATTTTAAACAGCGGTCGAACCTATTTACGGAGAAACAAAATAAAATAATTACTCCCATAAGAACGAAAGCAAAGGTGAATGAGCGCCATATTAACTGAGTAGTTAGTGGGATCAACACTACATTTTGCCTTAATGTAATTCAATTGCCTACAACGCAAACCATTACATTTCGGACTCGTGGGTGGCCGGCTCATCAGTTTCCTACAGTATCCAGCGCTGAGAGTATTTTGGGTAGCCGGCTCACCGCACATGCTTTAGTCTCCGGCGCCTCCGAGGTTACTAATAATAAAACTCGAGGTGGGCTCAACGCAAAGCTTTAAACCGCCGTTTGGGCTCAACGCAATTTTGAACATGTAAGAATCATGTAAATTTTGTTTTGAAAACGCACCAACATGATTTCCAGTCAAATTCGGCTCACCGTCTACACAGTCAATATGGCACGCATTCACCTTTGCATGCGTTTTTATGGGAGTAATTATTTTATTTTTTTTCTCTGTAAATAGGTTCGACCGCTGTTTAAAATTATTTTTCGCGTGTTTATATAACATAGAAGAATAGAAAAACAAATATGTCACTCCTTAACCAGCTCGGCCCAGAAAGTCGATAATTACCAAAATAAGTTTTCTTAATAAACGTATATTTATTTCATAAGGCCTACTAATGCGACGATGTAGTCAATAGGTTCATATTTATCTGGGGAGCCAGTGAAATTGTGTTTGTTTCTGGAGGAAACAAAGGTTAAAACAAAAACTACAATTCAGGATAATAAATGGAGTACAACGATATGGTTAAATTAATTCTATATTATGTTTTAATATTTAACTGTGACCACAATCAATATTCATTTTAATATTCAATTCGTCCGCTATGCACACAGGAAAACCCCGATTTGGATAAAAATACGTGGATTTCATTAACACGTAAGTGTGGAGTGTGGGTTGAGAGAGTAGACAATAGCGGCGGACGAACAGTAACGAAGTTGACGGCTTCACGCTGTCAATCTGCAGACTCAAGTGATAATTTTTAGCAGTTCTTTATAGCGAACAGCAGCAGTCCAAGAACGAACAACATAGACGTACAATGTATGTAGAACAGTTTCCTTAGTTTCCTATAGCCGTGTACAGTGTACAGAATGGTTCAGGTTAGCGAATCTAATTTATAACAGTCATTTATACCTTGTAAGGTGGACGGTAATTTATTTATAGGCAATTGAGGGTTAAGTGAAAATAACGATGACTTGTAGTCGTTGATAGATGTGAACTATAATAAGGGTTAATTTCATTAGAAACATAATCCAGATACATTATTTCTTAAAAATGCCATATTTTTGTCGGTCCTTCTAAATACAACACAGTGTCCAGGCGAAGCCTGGATGTCTGTAGATGTTAATATACAGACCCAACAAGTATACGTTCATGTTAAAAATTTAGTGAAAGTAATGGCATAGTAAGTACAGCGTATAGGACAAATACAAGAGTAATATAACACTATTGTAGCTCGTATAACATATTACTTCCGTATGATTCCTTATATTTATGCTGGACAGACATAACCTGAAAACACTGCATTGATAGCATAACATAAAATGGAAGAAATCCTCATCAGTTTATGAACAGTTGCATTAGAAATTATAGTAAACAGTGCTACGTTATTTGGCATTCCTAGTACAACTCTGTAAAAAAGATTTACAGGCAGAGAAGAAGTCAGATGACATGATTATTGCACCCTGTGTGTGTGTGTGTGTGTGTGTGTGTGTGTGGGGGGGGGATTAATACTGATACCTCCCCTCCTAGGGTTGCCACCTCAAAGTATCACGAAGTCGGGAGATTTGCCACCTCAAAGTATCACGAAGTCGGGAGATATACTCATCCTCGTTCGTGCATATGAATTTGTAAGTGTGTGTGTGTGTGTGTGTGTGTGTGTGTGTGTGTTAATAAACAACTTATAGTTATAAATGTTTAATAATTAAGTAAATACTCAAAATTTAAATAATTATTTTATTTTAGGCCAAAATTATAAATAAGTTAACATAAATTAAACATTTTTATTGTTCACAACGTGTTTTTAAAAAATAACTTAGTTATTATCATTGACATGACATGCATATTTAATATTTTCATAATACTTACAGTTACGAACTAACTTATACTAATTAGATTTACTAATTTATTTAATGATCACATTTTAACTTTAAGTAACTTTTAAAATCACTGCAACGAGGACTACATTGTAAACAAACGTTTGGTAATTTGGTTATGTACAGCTTGCACTGCCATTTACTCGTAGATGAATGTGCGCATGCGTCGATTTACAAAAAAAATAAACCCAATGTACTCTGAACAATTTAAAGGTACTTTACATAACTGTAGAGTTCATGACTGAGAAAATAAAATTAATTTTAATACAAAAAATATTTTTTTACAAAAGTCGGGAGCTTAAAATTAAAATCGGGAGTCGGGAGAAACGATACGATTTCGGGAGTCTCCCGATCAAATCGGGAGAGGTGGCAACCCTATCCCCTCCTAACAAGGTGTATTTAGTATTCTTGTCATGATCAATGTGTTTTTAATGAAGTGAATATTAACTGGGATGTCTGGCTTAGCTCCTAGACTAACGGGTTTACTAATGTCTGTGTAGGTTGTGATTTGACTTTTGCTTTTAAAAAATATAGGGTTGAAATATCTAACTAAATGAGAGCAAGAGTGGAGTAACATTAAAATATATAAATTTCAGAACAATACCAAGTATTACTATTAGTGGCCGACTTATAAATTGTTGCAGGTCTGCACGTATACAGTAGGTGTATATATGTAGGAATATGAATATAAGCAAATATTTCACAGAAAATGAATTAGCAATAATTTTTTCACATTGATTCAGTACACGTGAAAATTATATTGTAGTTACGTCTGTATGACGGAAAATTGGAGGCAACGGATGTATTTTCTACAATTAATGAAAATGGAAACAAGAAAACAATATCATGCTCAGTAAATTGTTGCTGATAATTTTTAGCGGAGTGAAAATAAAACAAGTCAGACTTCTTGTAGACTTCCAAACCAAAGTATATTATACACTTGGATTTTGTTGTCCATGACGTGTCTGTTACTTAACTAAATATAATTATTTCACTACTGACTCGGAACACAAAAGTTTTTTATGGGTAAAAACGTAAAAGTTTTACCTTATAACCTGAACCGGTTTTCGCTTTTAAAAAGCTTTTGTGAGAGAAAAGGCACACAAACACAACATCACATTTGTAAAAGCAGACAAAGGCAACATGACTGTAATCATCTCCACAGACGACCTACACAACAAAGTACAAAACTTCATGGAACAGAACAACATCACAGAACTAAAACATGACCCCACTGACAGATACCAAAACACAGTAAAACAACTAATCAACAAAGCCAAACACATAATGGCACACAAACAAAAGTCCTACATGAAACAAATCCGACCATCAGCCCCTACCCTCCAAGCGCTTCCCAAAATCTATAAAGAAGATATTCCGATCTGCCCCATTATCAACTAACGGCCGTAATGCCCCTGCACACAAACTCGCAAAACATCTAGACAAAATTATCAGACAACACACACAACTAGACAACAACATTGCAGTAAAAAACAACACAGATCTAGTAAAAATAATAATAGACATACACATCCCCCATAAAGCCACATTAGCCTCCTTTGACATTAAAAACCTGTACACAAACATCCCCATCTCTGAAACAATCACCATCCTACAAAACAAAATCAAACAGAACAACACACCAGACGAACTTATCAACGAAATAACAGAAACTCTGAACATTATCACAAAACAAAACTACTTCACATACAACAATAAATTTTACACACAGAATGATGGTCTACCCATGGGCTCACCCATATCCAGCATTCTAGCAGAAGTCTTCCTCCAACACTTAGAAAAAACAAAAATCGTCACAAACAATGACAGACACTCACATAAAATACTATATTGGCACAGATACGTTGATGACATTCTATAGCCAAACCACAGACATAAGAGCCTGCGCGGAATCAAGTGTTCTGAGCATCGTACTTGGCGCATAACACTGTACAGTGGAGGGGTACCCCTCCACAGCAGTGTGTGACTGAATGTAATTCCCGCTACTCATCACGTGTGTCTGCTTAAAGTGTTGTGTTGTGCGTTTGTTATAGAATTAAGAAATAAATGGCATCCTGCTCGTCAAGTGCGTCTGGAAGGTCGTTAAGGGGCCAAGCGCGTGAAATTGTTTACAATGTTGCAAAACATTTACGGGAGCAAAAAGAACTCCACAACCTTATGTATAACGTTGTCCAGTCGACCAGTGAAGCGACGGGTATATCTCAGTCGTCTGTGAAGCGTATTCTGGCGGAAGCAAGAAGTCATTTGGCTAAAGGAAAACTTAAGTTTTCTACGCCTACTAAGAAAAAGAGCAGTAATGTAAAAAAAATAATTGTGGACGATTTTACTAAATGTGTGATTAGGCGTAAAATACACGACTTTTATATTAACAGAAAAACTGTGCCAACTTTAAAAAAACTTAACAGACTTTTGAAGGATGAAGACATTCTTCATTGTGGGAGGGAATACCTGCGAAAATTATTAAAAAGCATGGGATTTAAGTGGAAAAGGTGTCAGTCATCCCGTAAGATTTTAATGGAAAAACCGGAAAATGTTGCATGGAGAGCTAGATACTTAAGAGAGATCAGACAACACAGGTATAATAAAAGAAATATAGTTTACCTCGATGAAACCTATATTCATTCCACACTATCTGTTCCATCTTGTTGGCAATCCGAAACAGAAGTGCTAAAACGACCGGTAAGGGGCGTAGGTTAATTATAATACATGCAGGTGGGGAATGTGGGTTTGTTAAAAACGCTCTTCTGATTTTTCAGTCACAACAAAAAAGTGGCGATTATCATGATGACATGAACTATGAGAATTTTTCTAAATGGGTTCAAAACATGTTAATTCCGAATTTGCCTCCCAATTCTGTCGTTGTTATGGATAATGCAAGTTATCACAGTGTGCAAGAGAACAAAAAGCCGACCTCGTCATCTATTAAACAGTCTATTATGGATTGGCTTAGACATAACAATGTTGCATTCCAAGAACCTATAACTAAAGCAGAGCTGCTGTTACTGGTTAAATATGTGCAAACCAAACCGACTTACAGGATAGATAAACTGTTCGTTGATGCCGGTCACACAGTTGTGCGTTTGCCGCCATATCATCCTGATTTGTCGCCTATCGAACTTGTTTGGGGTGACGTAAAAGGTAGTATCAGTGAGTGCCTGTCTGAGTCCTTGGAAGTGAAACGGAAACTTTGTGAAAAGTTGTTTTTAGAATACTCAGTTGATACGTGGAAGAAGTGTTGTGACCATGTAATTAACATTGAAAATGAGTACTGGAAAAATGACGGTTTAATGGACGAAGCTGTTGATGAACTGATTATTTCTATAAATGGAGAATCATCTGATTCAGATTTCAGCAGTTCGGAGTCGGAAACAAGCGCTACTGATATAGAATAATTAACTGACAACAGTTTAAAGGTATGTAGAATTTAATATTTATTTCTTAGATAACGAAATAGAAAACAATATTTATGTATTATTTTGGATGACATTTTAAATTTAATAATTAACAAAACATTTTAAATTAACAACTTGCAAATAACACAACGAATTGACAATACTGCGATATAGCGAGCAAGTGAGTGAGTGAGTCTACAAATGTCAGTCAGGTGGTGGGGGAGTGAGTGTTTGAACGGACGGAGGGGAAGATGCGCGAAGCTTTCTGACCGAAGGTTCTTATGTGCGTGGTCACCCTATAATACTATACAGGGGAACAAAAGACAATGTGAACAGTTACTAACGCACATAAACAAAATACATAAAAACATAACCTTTCTGCCGAATACGAACACAACAATACCATAAACTTCTTAGACCTCTCCATCACAAAACTTGAACACAGGCACAAATTCAGTATATACAGAAAACCGACTACAACTGACACATTAACACACAACTCCTCCAATCACCCAATACAACACAAACTAGCTGCCTTCAGAACCATGATACATAGACTTAACAACATCCCCTTAGATGAAAAAGACTACAAAGACGAACTAAATACGTTAAAATATCTAGCAGAATCCAACGGATACGACAGAACAATAGTCAAACTCCTACACAAAACACAAAACAAACAACAGACAAAGACAGAAAGCAAATTTATAACACTAACATAGATCAACAAACAAACTGAAAAAAATAGCCCACAAAGTCAAAAAAGCAGGATACAGAATCGCTTACAAAACTACTAACAAAACAGAACACACGCACAAAGCATAAAACAAATTCGATCTACCTGGTGTTTACAAACTAAATTGCTCAGATTGCAAAAAATTCTACATAGGCTAGACAGGACGTAGCTTCAAACAAAGATACATTGAACACACAAAGGCACTCCACTCCACTACAGAATCCACCTTTGCAAACCACCTCATTGAAGAAAAGCACACATACAAAAACTTCGACAATAACATGGACATTCTACACATACACACAAAAGACCGGAGACTAGACACTCTAGAAGAATTGGAAATATACAAACACACGAAAACAAATAAAAATGACATCCTAAATGAACAGACACAATTCAAACCACACGCATTACTCGAACATGTCACACCCCACACCCACACAACATCGATCTTTTGAAAGTCGATACCGTCGCCAACAACAAGACGGACAGTGCTCCCAGTGGCAGCCTCTGAAGAAGCTTTTTAAAAGCGAAAACCGGTTCAGGTTATAAGGGAAAACTTTTACGTTTTTACCCATAAAAAACTTTGTGTTCCGAATCAATAGTGAAATAATTATATTTATATTAAACAACTGCAAAACTATTTACAGGAGTAAAAATTTCAAATTTTGTATGTTTATTATTTATACATTATTTTCAATTGTCTTGTTGATACATCCTCTTCATTCACTTTTTTAAATATTATATATATACACAGACTTTCACTAGTGAACACTTAATTTTGGTTTTATGTCCCAAACGTTTCGACGTGGTGTCCGTCTTCCTCAGTGGGATTTGAAATACAGAGTCAAATATTTCAAAACCCACTGAGGAAGACAGACACCATGTCGAAACGTTTGATACATAAAACCAAAAGTAAGTGTTCACTAGTGAAAGTTTGTGTATATATACATTATTTTCAGTTTTGATTATGTTGTATGTATGTAACGCCTATTTGTAAATAAATAAATTTAATGTAAAGACAGTGAAGGTGAGCCCCTAATGAAACTGTTTCAGTAAATTAACAATAACAATCTTCTTATGTGCATAAAGTAGTTTTATGGCTTTGAGAAAAATTTATTTCCAGAGTGATTGTATATAATATTTCTGGTCTGGTCAGTATTGTATAGTATTAAGTCAACAGGCCAATATGACATTTAATATTATTAAAATACACAATGTAGGCCTATACTAAAACGGTGTAACACCAATATATATGTTAATCAATTAAATAGTATTCTTTGGTCATGAACAGCCATGCATGCCATTTATTATAAACAAACATTTCAATACAAAATATTTTGTAATGGAACAATATCCCTGCCTCCGCCATGTTGACTTGTGAAAATTGAGATAGATTTTTCTAAGAAATTATGAGTAAAAATGTAATTTTGTTTTCAATTTTATGGTCTATTTAATATATCCTCCATATTGGCAGTTGGGAACGTGGGAGTGGGTATTTAGCACTCTTTCATGTAGCCATCTTTATAGCTGTTATTTAAGATTCCTCTCCCGTTCCAACAAATGAACATTGCCAGACCTTTTTGGCTTACAAACATGGCTGCTGTTCATGATACAACACATTGTTTTTTGGATGTCTTAGCATTATCTTTGTGTGGTTTATTTTAATAATGTGTTATTAGGCTGACAATAATTATCAGTCACCTTAACATTACTAATGTCTCCTTTGATGTTACCAGAAAACCACACAATGTAAACTTCTCATTGAGGCTTTGAAGCCATAGATGTATATTACGCACGCACGCACGCACGCACGCACGCACACACACACTACTGGATTGCATGTTCTATTGCAGGCAAGGCGCGAAACTCGGTCCGGGTGTGACCCCCCACCACCACTTCCAGTGCAGTCTCGTCTACTTACATGCTGTTTGCATTCCGTGTCTATAAAGTACAACTTATAATTTGAGTTAGCAAGATGCCAACGTATTGTGTAGCATACAACTGTAAGAACTATGCTGTTAAAAACTGCGGCCTGTCATTTCACACGTAAGTAAAACTTTTGTCAACAACATTATGACTTACATAACAAAGGTATTTTAATCATTGTACTTGTAATAGTATTTAATCAATAATAGTATTGGTTTATTTATCGATCTCATACTAGTAGTCTGCTCTGATTAAATTAATGTTTTTTTTTCTGAAATTATTAAAATTAAAATAGTAATTTATTTTTGTCCAGTCTACTTGTCACATTGAGGCTCTTTTATTGTGTTGAAAATTGAAAAGAAAAATTAGCGTATGTCTAATATTGTAGAGTTATTTTTAAATTTTAATAGCAAACAAGGATATTTTTGAAAGTTAAGCATTTATATAAAAAAAAATCATTTTTTGTAATTTAATGCAGGTTTCCAAAAAGTCCAGAACTTCTAAGCAGGTGGATAATTGCAACGAAGAGAAAAGGCTTTACACCATCAGCACAGTCCAGACTTTGTAGTAAGCATTTCGAAGACAGTGCATTTGAAGTCGGAGGTATAATCAGAAAATTAAAAAAGGATGCAGTCCCTACTTTATTTGACTTCCCACCTCATTTGCACACAAAGCTACCTAAACGTAGAAGGCTTATCAAGAAATTTGAGGTACATCTTTCTGTTTATATAAAAATATTTAAGCCAATTAAGTTCACTTTTCATTTTTTTTTAAAGGGGCTCATACGGAAAATTTTTAATCTTGGCAGTCTTTGGTTACTTATTTGGAAACGTTCAAAATTAATAGAAAAAGAGAGTGTAGTGATAAAGTATCTTGTTTTGTGAGCCTTTGAGTTTTTTAACTATTTTATCAATCTTAAGAAATATATGAAGTATAAATTGAATTCTATAAATTTAAAACATAAAAATTTCTTTAAAAATTTATAAAATATCTGGATTTATAGCTCCACGTTTTGGTGCGCCAAATATAAAATTTCTCTTGAATGCCCCTCGTGTTCGGGTGTCAATTGTGACTATTATTTAAAATTTATGAAAAAATGCTGGTCGCCAGAGATAATTAGGAATCTCAGGGTGTTGTTAATAACAACTCTTATGTTCAGATGCTAATTAAACAATACTATATTTACCATTTGAATACATTTAAATATATAACATACTAGCTAAACCCGGCCACGCTTCGCTGTGGCTCAGTCTGATATGAAATGAATGGGAAAGTAAATAAAAGTATTCTAGCGAACATAGATTCACCGAGCAAACACATCATTCAATTCAATACCTTGCCTTGCGTTGCTGTGGCTATGCTGTGGAATGAAAGGAAAGGAAGAAAAAAGATATTTTTCACAGAAAATAATTTTTTATTGTAAAGCTAGTGGATTAACTACATTTTTTGTTTGTCCATTTTCTGCATAAACATAAAGATCAGATGGTTTACTGACTCTGGAGCATGCGACGTATAATTGCCCATGAGAGAAGCAATTGTTTTCTAAATTCAAACCGCACAAAGATTGCCCTTGCGCTTTATTGATAGTCATAGCGAACGCAAGGTGTATTGGAAATTGAAGTCGTTTGAACTCGAACGCCATGTCGGTCGGAATGAGTGGTATTCGTGGAAGTAGTACGTCTTCACCTTTATGAGGTCCAATCAGAATTGTTGCTTCAATTAGATTGTTCATCAATTTTTTAACTACTAATCGTGTGCCATTGCATAAATTTGGCTGATTGATGTTTCGGAGTAATATAATTGGCACTCCAATTTTCAAATTCAGAATGTGTGACGGTAATCCGGGAACATCAAGAGAATTAAGAAATTCCGTTGGAAAATTCACTACTTCACTTTGGTTCATCACGGAGTCAATGGATTTGTATGTCACTGTTTCACCTGTGATTCTGTTTAGAATGATGTTCATATCATGTACGTCGACATTTTTAGCCGCTAGAATGGCTCTTCCGCTCAACCATGCGTGATTTCGATAATTTGTTTCGATGGTTTGGAAAACCTTGTCTACTAATTCTTCTTTTGAATTCACGATGTTGCAGGAATTAGATGGGAAGGTGATTTTTCCTGTTTCTGGATTTGTAGGTACAGTGCCGTTACCAACCTCGAGTAATTGTCTTGAAAATATGTCAGCTGTTGGATCGGTTTGAAGCTGAACTCTCATATTTGTTGTTAAATGCATTTTTTGACTGTGCTCCAAAAAGTTGAATATTTCAAGCAGGCATGCAATTCATCAGCTGGTGTTGAGCGAGGTATAACTGGAAGCGTTTGCCTGAAGTCACCGGATAGTAACACCAATGCTTCACCAAATGGAACCTGATTATTTCGCAAGTCTTTCAATGTATGGTCTAATGCTTCCAATGACTTCTTGTGAGCCATTGTACACTCATCCCATACAATAATTTTGCACGCCTGAAGAACCTTTCCCATTCCAGTTGATGTTTTTGTTACATGTTGGGTTTTCTGTGAAGTGCATGTTTAGTGACAGTTTAAGAGGTGAATGCGCTGTTCTCCCTCCTTCCATCAACGTGGCAGCAATGCCTGAAGAAGCAAGAGCTAACGCAATATGGCCGTTTGAACGGATTTTAGCCAGGATAAAGGAAATTAAGAACGTTTTTCGAGTTCCACCTGGAGCGTCCAAAAAGTACAATCCACCGGATTGGTTGGGCACAGCTTGTATGATGGTATCAAATGCTATCTTTTGTTCTGGAAGGAGTTTCGGTGTATTTTCTTGGACGAACAGCTGTAAGTCATTTCTGTTGTATGATTGCTCTCTGAGCAGTTCTCTGTCGAATGTTGCATTGATGGACCGATTTGGTGCTGTCATTCCCAATTGTGCCAACAAATTGCCGCACATTGCAAGACAAAGATCCTCAATGAAGATTAGCGCTTCATTGTATATTTCTTCTGTGAAATCCAAGCCATGATTTTGTGTTTCTTGACGCATTCTGTGCAGAATATCTTCGGCCATGTAGTCTTTGTATTTCTCCCACAATTGTACTGGTTGTGACGGGGAACATGTAGATAAAATAATTGCGAACAGCGTACGTATTTGAAATGGATTAGAAGTAGTGGATGAATCTTCAATTGACTTGTCCCAATGATCGTCGTTTTCCAGCAAATGAAGTGCCTCGCACGCACTCCGATACATATTATGTACTATTCCATCCACTGTTCGTAAATGTATAAATGATGTTGGACCACGAACGGTAATCAGAAGCAACCGTAAATAAAAGCATTCAGCGTTGTTCGGATGTACAGTGTATATTCTTCCTAAAGCATTTGATGAAAATATTCCAGGTTGTCCAACTACTGCTTTGCCTCTCTTCCTTCTTTCAAAATTCTTTCGTGTTGCGTTCCAAGTGTAATAAGTTGGAATGTCTGCATACATCAAAGTTCTTGCAAAATCATCTGCTTGACATAATAGAAAAACCGCTGTTAATGTTGTGTTCGGTGGATTTGTTGCTCTGTCCTGTATGTTTTGTTCCGTGAAATACACTCTTTGTCCGTTTTCAAGATGGACAGCAAGATGAATGACAGTTGGATCCCTCTCGTGAATTGGAAATCCTAAAATACGCCACACAGCTTCATTGCTGCTGATATATCTGCCGATTTGATATTGAGAGATTTCATCTAAATTACTTCGTGTTGAAACTCCAATCACGGCCATATCGCTGCCTTTGTTGACGTATTTACAAATGTATTTTATGGATTTCACAGAATTGCAATACTCAACGTTGATATGTGCTTTGAAAGTTTTCGATAAAAATGGTGAATATGGAACAACCCAACGATTATCGACTTCAATGTCATTTCCTCTCACTTTCAAAGTAATTGCTTTTCCATTGTCTTCTGTACTTCTTCGTCGATATAGTGGGTAACCATCATTGCCAGTAATTGTGTCTTTTAACAACTCTCGAGGATACCATTTAGAGCATTTTCCATCGATCATACACGGTGAATTTGTATTGATTGCTCCACATGGTCCGTGTATCATGTTCTTGGTCACAACTTCAACAACTCATTATCAATTGTGGGATCTGGTATTTCGGCAGATATTACTTTATCGATTTCATTTGGCATTATATTAGAATGTGCGCATGTGGCAATCCTCTTTTTTGCCACTCCACAGAGTACATCCAACATTGTGTTTCTCCGAAAACGTGTAGTGAAGTGATGAAATCAATTAATGTCTTTAAATTTTGTTTCAAACGCATGCTGTTATGTTGTGGCGATCAGTAGGAGTTTGTCCTGGAAGTAGTAACTCTTTTATTTCATCCCATGCTGGATTACATGTAAATGTAATGAAAAGATCAGGACGACCATATTTCCGCACACATGTAATAGCGTCCTGCGCATATTCGTGCATATGTCGCGGACTACCAGTATATGTGGCAGGCAATATGGTGATCTTTCCTATGTTGCTTATATCACCATCATTACTTATCGCGTCTCTCAAATGTGTATATTCTTCTGATCTCAGTTTCTTTTGATTGAGCCTAATGAATAGTAGTCGTTCCGACTCTATTTTCGCGTACATATTGTAGCATGACAGATAAGCCCATAGAAATGAATGGTAAAATGATCATAGAAATAAAATAATGACATAATTAAATCCGAGAAAGCAAATTAAAATAAAGAATTAATTAAGAACCACCGTGGAATACAATCATTGATTAAAATAAAAGTTCATGTAAAATAAATGTTACAAGGAGTGATGAATCATCAAAACCAAGTTAAAAACGAAATATGAGAAAAAGTAATACCCAGGTAGGATAGGAGTAGGTAAGGAAGAAACCCAGAAAATGACTAAACCCACAAGAAGAAGAGTAAATAAGTTATAAGAAATAAGAAGAACAGAATGGACCAATGAAGAAACATCCACAAGAAGATGAAGAAAATAATTTTATAAGAAACCAGAAGAAGAGGAGGAATCAATGAAGAAACAAGAGCAAGACAGCATCCACAAGAAGAAGGAATGCTCTTCTAAAAAAAACCCAAACCCCTAAGTGAATATAATAATAATAAATCAGAGTATAACAAAATATCAAAGGTAAAAACCACATGTACAATAGATGTAAACCAAAAAGTGTATAGAGTAAGAATTGAAAGTGAACCAATGTGAGATAATAATATAACACCAAAGACAAATCTTCATTATAATCTATAAATGTATTTCTTGATTCTAGTAAAACTATATAACTATTTAGAATCAAAATCAAGGAATAAATAGAGAAAGTGCAAGTTTTAGTGTTATAGAAAATAAACCTTATATTTCAATATTGGTGTTCACAAACTGAGTAGATGATGAAATACTACAACTTTAAAGTGATTTAATTTGTGTTCGTGAATAATAAATAGAGTATTATCATGACCTATAATACATGTGTTTTTATAAATAACTGCCACTCTTTTTAGAATAACATTCATTAGAATGAATAAAATAAAACAGAGCAGGCCATAATAACAGTGAAGTGACAAGGTACCATTACCCCAAAAAACAGATAAAAACTGATATTCAAACCTAGTTTAAGAAAAATAGGATAAGATTATAATAATTATATTTGTTTGTATAAAATAAGGTGTTAGCAATAGTTAAGTTTAAATGTCAGAATCTAACATTCCTTATTTATAATATTTCTTGTGTACCTTATCAATCAATAAGTATACAATGTCTGAGTTGAAAAGACAAATATTAATTTGATTTATATATTATGTATTAATGGTATGAACCATATACTAATTGTTAACTTGTTAAAATAAGAAAATATCAATCTATGTCACAATAGCAATGAAAGTCAGAGAGGGTATAAATCAATATGTACTATTTAAAAAACTTTGTATGTAAAAACTATTAGAAATCTAGGCCAAATGTTAAAAACTAAAAACAGCATCAAATTTGATCAAAGAAGTATAGAAATACAATTAAACTGAAGAAATTTATATAAGGTAAATCAGTAATAAAGTCATGTAATTATAAATATAAGTAAGGAAGATTTTGTAAAATTATAGCCAGAATTATTGTTGAAAATGGAAATGTAAGAACTCAAAATTTGGAGAGGGGAGTCATATATTACTGAATAATGTTTTAAAACATAACCGATAAATCTAATTGCAAGAAATTAAGGGAAGATAAACCTTTTATTACAATCTGAAATTTAATATAATCAGTGATATAACTTATAATATGGCTTCATTTGAAAGACAAGGACAGGAAGTGAATTTTAAAAATTACATAACAAAATGAAAAACAAATTACCATTTTAGTTTAAAAACTTAATAAAACTACATTATTTGGTATCAAATTACGCAGAATGAACTGAAGAAGAAGATTAAGTAGTTACTAGCTAATTAATTTGAAGAATAACAAAAATATAATCAGTTATATAATGTAAATTATCACATCCACAGGATGCAATAGAAATTTCGGACAATGCTTTGAATAAGATTGTCTTGGCTAAGACTTTGGCCAAGGAAGGAGGAAGTAAATTAGTTGATTATTGAACGTTGAATGATACACTTGATACGTGTTCTTAAAAACCTTAACCTAGTTACTACAACCGTAACGGCGAGCGTTTTCGAAGCCTAAAAGTGACGAACGGGAGTTTCGATAAAAAACATATTTTGAACGGAGACCGAGTGAGATAGACACCTACAAACATTCAACTAACACTATACAGAACAGAACACCAGTGAATACAACATTTAAACCCATTAAAACAGTAATAACACTTAACCATAAAAGTGCTAACATACGACTAACCGACAAAAGTGATTCTGACTTAATACGACACTATTTTTCCGAATACAACACCAAAACTGAACCAGTGACACTCCACCAACACAAGAAGGAAGAATTGCAGCCACCAGGACGTAAATTCATAAGGAAAACATATTTATTAAACTTTGAATCAGCGAGGTGAGACTGACTCCCAACTACACACTAGAGGCAGCCATCTTTGATTACCCATAACTCAACTCAACACAGCCTTCACTACGGATTTGGTTTGACAACAGCTTACTTACTATTATATATCAAATATTAAATCTGTATTTTTAATTTGTAAGGTGATATATTTGTACTGTTATACTTGATAAACTTAACCCGTATTTCTCTGACTTACCATAAAATAACTGCTAAAAGAATCCTTTTATATATAATTGTACGATAAAACAACACCCTGAGAATCGATTGACAAATCGATAAAGAGTCAAAAGATATTAAATTGCTAATAAAATTTCTTATTTATTTCATACTTACACAGTTTTTTCATTCCTAGAATAAATAATATAATAATTAAATTAAGTAGAAGTAACAATCAGGATCTCACCACGTAGAAGGAAGATAACCTCCAAAATAAGAAAAGTAAACAAATCGATTGTTCTTGGAGACGAATCTATCAAGTGGCGAGAGAATTTAAAAAATACCAAAAAGTCAATAAAACAATTAAAACAATAAATAAACGTTTCTGAACACCACAAAACATAATTAATTAATTGTTTTTAATTAATTATATAATAAAAAAAAATAAACAAAATTTTCATAAACAAAAGTTTTTTTTTAAACAAACATTATTTTTAAATTCAAACACGAAAGATATATTTGTGACAACAACACACAATTATTATGTTTAGTTACAATATCGACGATGTACTGATGGAAGAGCTGACGGCATTTCGGAATATGGTTATCTTCATTTTCACGTACCATAATCCGATAGGAATAATAATTCATTGAACTAACTTTTTTGCCTGTGTGTTCACCTGTGACTGTGTTTATCATTTTGATGTTGAAATGATAACCATCTTGACCGTCTGGAAACATAATTGGATATTGCAATGGATCATAGCATCTATAAGTGTCAGCAATTCTTTGTAGTTGCTCATTTCTGCGCTGCAAAACGATATTGCGAGGATGAAATTCTTCTCCAACCATGACAATTGCTACCTCATCAATTGTTGGCGCGTTATATCGTCTGACATGCTCACTGGCTGGTGTTTGATCAGCATGAATAACAATTCTATGGCTGTCTGATGGCATGAGATCAATCGCATTTTTGAACATCCGAATTAAATTATTGTTGTCATGTAACATTTTTTGCAACGACTCAACAATATGCCTTCTGATTCCAGTAGAGATTTGGCAGCGTGCATTCAATTGGTCATTTTCATCTCTGATGAAGTAGATTTGGAGAAATTTATGGTTATTGCTGGGAAAAGGAAGCAAAGAGCCAGCTCTGTGGTAAATTTGTCCCTGAATTTTAGATGTCGGCATAAAATGCTCCGCTATAACGTTAGCGCCGAATGAAGTCATCTGAAAACAGGAATTGTAATTTCTGATGTTTTTGAGGAAATGTTTTGAATCGTCAGTAATTCCATTTAACAAACTTTTCAGTGGTTCTTTTGGCTGCTCATGTTCAGGTAGCTTCACTTTTCCGCTCGCGCAGCACATTCCCGGGGTTTCTCCTTTAAATTTCATTGCTGTGCAGTGCGGACAAACTTTGTCCATTTTTCCAATTTGAACGAATTTACATGAGGTATTGTATTGAATACCCGGTTCGTATGAAAAAGCAATTCGGTGATATGAAGCTCGATCATTCAGATATTGCAACTGCATACGTGTTCGCTGTTGATCTAATTGTTCTTGGCGTTGTTGAGACGATTGGGCTGCTCTTCTTCTTCTCGATTCAACTCGTAAGACTTCAAGTCTTTCTTCCCGCTGATCTGCCGATTCTTCTGCTCGCCTTTGAGAAGTTCTGACTTTAACACGTTCATTATCGTCTAAACGTTCTTGATCAGTGCGGTTTGATCTCCTTTGACGTTCTGTGATTGCGTGTCGAGAACGGCGGCCTATGTTCGAACGTGGGCGAGGCATTACAGATGATTAATGAATGTGTTACTATGACTTAAGACTAAAGGCTGCCGTACTATGACTAAGATTCTTTTATTATGACTTAAGGATATGAAGCTCGATCATTCAGATATTGCAACTGTATACGTCTTAGCTGTTGATCTAATTGTTCTTGGCGTTGTTGAGACGATTGTGCTGCTCTTCTTCTTCTCGATTGAACTCATACTATGGCTGGCAAAAACACAGACGAAGATCAACTGGAAAAGAACGAAAGAAATGAATTGAATTGAATGCAACAATCAAAATCAAAGTAACTCACATTTTGATTTTTGAAAACAGATAATTAAATCATTTCCAAAACAAAACAAATGAATTGAATTGAATACAACATTCGGTATCAAATTAACTCACATTTCGTTTTTCGAAAACAGATAATCAAATCACTTCCCAGATAATCAAATCACTTCCCAGATAATCAAATCACTTCCAACGATTGATTATGCACATCAATGTGAACGAAAACAACAACTTTTCTCTTCTTCTTCAACTCGTAAAACGCGTACTATGGCCCGCGAAAACACAGACGACGATCAACTGGAAAGAAACGAAAGAAATGAATTCGATTTTCGAAAACGCGCGTATTCGAATGCAACGTTGTGCCAACATTTCAAGTCAATCGACCGAGTACTTTTCGAGTTTTGCGAGCACAAACATACGCAGGCTGAATTTTTATATATAAAGATAATATCATCATCATTTCAATTTGCAGGTTAATTACTTCTCAATCGCTACTAACTTCTTGTCCCTATTTAATTTCATTGAATACATTGAATATCATTTACCATTTATGAAAGCTTAATTAGTCCATTGACTATTCTCTAAATTTATGAGATTAATTACACATGGAATATTATTTATCATTAATAAGAGATTAATGAACACATTAAATATTATTTATCATCAATAAGAGATTAATGGACACATGAAATATTATTTATCATTAATAAGAGATTAATGAACACATTAAATATTATTTATCTTTAACAAGTTACTCTTGAAACTAGAAATCTCCTTCTTTCTCAACATAAATTAACTTTGATCAATGACATGACTTAAGATCCAACATTTCAGAAATATCAAACTACCATTCAAGATTGATATTAAATATTTATACTTTGTACTCTTATTCTATGTCGTAAGATATAAAATACTCTTCAGCGTCTGAAAAATTCGTAGGTTCTTTTAGAATGAAACGGGTTAAACTTAGGTAGACAAATATATTACATGCAATTATTTGATTACAACGTTTAATTTGATATGGTTACTTGAGTCTGATTATCCATTTCTCTGTCTTGCTCATTCCACACTTTACACATCACACACAATTGATATTACTCTGCTTTTTTTTCACACACTATCGCGATAACCATTCATCTCCACGTCCTCCGAAACTTTGACTTTTCATACGGTCGCGCACATAATAAATAATACTGCTTCGCTCTTGATGCTGCGCACAGGATAAATAATACTGCTTGACTGAATGAATTTGTTGTAGACTGTCTTAGCTTGCTTAATGGTGTTTAAGACATAACTTCTATCTCTCTTTAATAACAACTAGCAAAATTGACACTAACAAACTTCCACGGACTGACTGATTCTCTGAATGCCGATTGCCGATTGACTAATTTACTGAGCGACTGAGTAACTAACTCCCTAAGTTCCTGCACCAGTTACTTTTATAGTTTTGCCTAGATTTCCCTTACTGCCGCTACTCTTAAGATTACCATCATTTGCTAAAATTCGAACGTGCGGTAAGTTTGAAATTGTCCAGTAAACACTTGAAATAACTTCGCGCGTAGAGGTGACGCTTTCTGTGATTGGCGAACTCTTATAAATGCGCACTTCTTGCCACTAAACCATTATCTCGTTAAAAAGAGAAATCTGCTTTCTCTAACCACCCTCGTTGACGTATCACTCTTTGTATTTTGAAGGCCGAAAACACCCTAAATCTAACGGTACTGCATATTTTTTGCTGTTTTTTGCAAACAAAGCGTTTTATATCTTTACGACTTAGAAAGTGTTGTACATACAATACAATTTTACACTGGCGAGGCGCCGATGTGTCGCCTCGCTAACACATCTCTTACTTATATAATAACTACTCGGTACAATGCTCATCATATATCTACTTACTAACATTACTGAAATTAATATTAATTGTCTACATCGAAATATGCAATTGATATAAGTGTGTTTTACTATACAACTAGCTGTAACCGGTAGTGTTACAAATTTAAGGGTACTCAATTTCAACCCAAATACTGAAGCCGGGTAATTTCTATTTAAAAGTGTACATTCTGTTTTAGAATACTGGAAAAAATGAAATTCAACAGGAATCAACCCCATCTGTCGAAGCTGATGGCAATCTTGAGGCATCATCATCAACTTCGAATATACATACAGTCCCTCATATTCAACAGCAACAAAGAATTGTAAGCCAATTTATTAATTTTCTACATCTAAGAAATATATTATAATCTAGTTTATTAATGTACTGTATAAAATTAGTATGTAACGTAACATATATTGGTTACAGGCACCACAATCACCAACTAAAAACATCCTACGTAGAAAAGTTAAAATTTTGCAACAATGTATAAAAAGAAGAGACAAGAAAATTAAGAATATGAGTGACACAATATTGATCCTAAAGAAAAAGATGAATGCGCCTGACAGACTGTTGGAACACTTAGAGAATAATTTTTCAGGTTTTCCTTTACATTTAATATTAAGCAATCTAAAAAATAAGTTTAAGAGTAAATTCAGCATTCTGTTTGAAATGAATTCAGCATATACGGACCAAATGAAATATTTTTGCCTTACATTATACTTTTATTCACCTAAAGCATATAATATTTTGAGGAATAATCAGCTGTTTTAGGCAAACCCATCCATATTAAGAAAATGGGTTGGCAATTTCAACTGCTCACCTGGCTTTATAGAAGAAGTGTTTTCATATTTAAAAAATCGGTATGGAGAATCATACATGACTTCCATGTTCTAAGATTTATATTTAAAATCATTTATTTGAATTCGCTTAGATAATTATTTCTAAAAGAATATTCACCACCCTCAAACTATTTTCACTATTTACGAATATTTTTGTTATTATGGGGTGAATATAATTTTATTTTTATGTTACTTTGTCTATAAAAATTAGGTACTTTATTCTTATAACAAAACTGAACTATGGAGATAATCATTCACAAATACTTAGAAACATTCGGATTTGGGTTGATTCCTTTTAATCTGACACCCAGTTCGATTTTCACTTTTTAACAAAAAAATTGTGGTCTCTGCTGGTTCTTAGAGTCCAAATATTTTGAAATTTTAAAACTTAAGCTACATTCAGATTTTGACCAAAATTGCTTTAACTTAATATGCCACAAATATTTTTGATAAATTCACAAAAATTTTTCATCATCAAAACTTTTGGCAACGTTTTAGGCTCTGACGTCCAAAAACTTTGAAAATTTCAAAAATGAATGCTATATTCAGATTGTGGAATAATTCACTTTAATTTAATACTTCACATGGGATTTTGCGATTTTTTCACAATTTTGACTCACCGTCCTATTTTTGGGGTGATCAATCTCAACAACAACAAGGTTCTGTAGGTAAAGTGTGGATATATGTAACAAGTTTTACGAAAATCGGTTGATGCGTTCAAACATTATTGTGAAACGTACACCATATCGTTAGACAGACAGACAGATAAATGCCAAAAGGTCAAGTTAAATCCTAAAAACTCGCTTATCTTTTCAAAAAATTATAATTTTATTGCCTGGGAACAAATTTTTTATTTTTATTTAACAATTACCATTGTTTGAAAAAGTTTAAATGAATTTTAAAGTACTTTACTCTTGTTAAAACGTAAAACGTTGCAGGTAAACTACCTCTTTCCCTTAACTGATCTTCACCAAAAATTATATATAGGCCTTGAGTACTCTACAATTCAGAGCTGTATGCAAAAAATTATTTGATTCTGTTTGAATTTGCGGCTGTTATCATTTGCCATAGAAAAAATTCTACACATACACAGATAGACAGACAGACACACACACAGGCACTTTTTGAAAAATGACTTTTCTTCATGTTTTGAGGGTAGTACAATCTGTAAAGATACAAAAATTATCGAAATATATTAATGAATTAAAATACTGCCAGGACTTACCTGCGATCGTTCTCAACCACTTACCTTGTATTAAATTTTGCTCAGAAGCCCAGAGTCGCCAACATGTTTTTTAGTTATACATGTAAACTTTGAACACTCTACCTTAATAAAAACGGGTCAGTTTCGCCATCTGACTACCCCCCAATAATAATTCAGAAGATATCCGGGAACGTTTAGACGAATCTTGCAGCACAGAAATGAGAAAGTGGTAATGACGAAATAACTTAGACTAACACATTTTTATCTCATGAAATGAATAGTTTTACTTACTCTGAGACAGACGGAAATCATTAAAACAAAACAAAATAAAAACAAAACACATTCTGAAATTGATAAATAGGTCTTACATTTACATACACTCTTACACTATATAAAACAGCCCAGCTTTGCTCACACACACATCCACACCCTTTAAAAACCCCTTTTATTTTATGTTACCAATTTTATGTTACCAATCCTTTTTTGTTTGTCTGCACTGTTCACTGCCACACTTCTGTAAAAAACACGTGTTTTGTCACCCGATTCGAAGGTCAGTTATTTATTGAGTTGGTTCACAACGCCACCGCACAAATTGTACTATTGGTAAGTTCGTTAATTCCTCGGGTCCCGGTCGGTATTAACGATATTATTTTGAATTATTCACATTTTTATAAAACTCGACGGTCAGCGTCTGTCCGCGAACTCGGTTTCTCGTGGACTGCCTCATTCCATGCAGCCGGACATTAATGCCATGCCGGCGAACAAATTTCGTCGTCGCTCACAGCCTGAGTTGTTACAGTTTAGGGGCTATGTACATGACACATAGCAGTTTTTTCGTGTTGTACGTCGATGATATTTAGACGCTTAGTGCTCGACGTCACCAAAGTAGGATGGGCTTAAATTTTACATCCGTCACCTTGGCAAGCTAAGTGAACAGAATTTAAACATCTTGGCCATCTTTGCGGTTCACTCTGGCGTGGGTCCGCGCGTATGCTCGTGTGATGCATACGGGCGTGCTGCCTCATTCTCGCAAGGTTCTTGGAAACTGAGCTGTGCGGATTCCTTCTTACTGATTGCACAACTTGAGATATTACTTCGCCTTTGTTAGAGACTGTTCTTACAACACGTGGTCCGTCACAATGGGAAATAAATTTACACATATTTTAATAAAACCCCAAATTTAATAAAATAAAATAACCCACAAATTTGGCCCGTTACAATACCCCCCCAATGAGAGATCTTCTGTCGAAACAGAAGAAATCTCATTGCTAAACCCCTAAGAGGACCGGTGAGGAACTGGTGCCAACAACCCCCTTTGTTCTTACACCTCATGGGTAAACAACCCCCCTGGCTCGGCGACTATGGACGCATCTGAACGAGATCACTAGACTTCTCTGTGCAAGATCCCAACACCGAAAAATCGAACAGATACGCACCACAGCGCACCTCCCCTTCTAACATGTTTCCCCCAAAATTCCAAATCCCTGGCTTAGATCATGCCAGATCCTCAACCAATATGTTTCCCCTTATATGCAAACTGGGCTGCCTTTAGCAGATACTGGGCTCACACACACACACTTATACTACACACTGTAAACATTGATATCTTCCGCAAAATTTCTTTAAGTTAAAATCCAAAAAATCAAACTAAAATCTTTTATCTAAAAAATTTCTCTTCATTGGTTATTTGTTATTAGAAAATACACAAATTGAAACATTTCTTAAAATAGGAACATCCTTAACCTAACATGTGATTATACATATGCACTAACAATACCATGCAATAAAACACTAATAATACACAAGCAATAACATCATCAAAGTTAAAAAATATCAACTAGATGGCAGGCGCAACATCAAGAAATTTTTTTTTTTTCAAAAATTTTTTTACATTCCAAAAAATTTAAATTTATTAAAATATATATTCTTTTTTCAATCTTGAAATTATTTAAAATTATTCAAATTGATTAAAAACAAAATTGGCTTTACTTCCTTGCTAAATGTCTTTAGTATATGACCTCACCTATCAGCTGATCCAAAACTGGGTCAAGTCAAGAACCTTGACCTACATACTTTATACACAAGTTACATCTGAAAATACATTAAACCTCTGTAAAATTCTATCTTGAAACACAAAAACATAATAAAATAAAACATTTAAAAGAACAAAATATTATTATAACTGGCAATCAAATTGATATTTAAATTATTCAAAATAAACACTTTATCGCTTTACATTATTTTCAAACTCTATCAAAAATTTGTCACTGGTTTCAATCAAATTTTATATTTTTATTCTAAATCTCTTTCTTTATTATTCTCACTTTCCATTACTTTGGGTGATTTAATTATTTATTTTAGCTTGATCTGCCACTTGGCATTTATACATATATAATCTTTCCCTCTCTCTGACTCTGATACCACTAACAACTTTAACTATCAGGACACCCATCTCTATCAAAACATCTATCAAACAATCTCTAAACCCAACTTGCTATTAAACTCAAATCGCCACCTTCTCTCGATATATATAAAAAAAATACTCTCTAACCCTTTGTACTTAGGATAAGTGTTCCCCCCCCCCAAAAAGCTCATTCCCTTATGTTGGTCCCTGGATTCTACCTAAGGTAACCCTTTCCGGCGACAAACGGTCCCTTCCCGTCCCAACCCTTTTTGTTGCGGACTCCCACATTACACTATCCCCTCTTACAAAATTGCCATCCCCAAATCTCATTCCTATTACCTCACTACGACTACAACAAAATAACATCATCATTTATAAACATCAATATATCACTCAATACTCTACATATATTCCCCTATCTACTGTGTCAACATCAATATTTCTCCAATTCTCCTACATCACCTCACAACAACATTACATTAATTCAAAACAATATTGTTCTCTCTACTACCATTTTAACTTTAACTTTAACTTGGACTGATCTTATGTCCCACAAAATATTAATCACCCAACATCTGTCTTTTATTAACTTTCACAAATTATTTAAACTCTTAACTTTATCAAATTACTTTTCTCATCATTTGCAATAGCATCTTTAACACATTAAACATTATATTTATACCTTTTAAATTATTATCTCAAGTTGTTTTCATTATTGCATTTAAAATTCTTTCATGTGAGTGAAACATCTGTAAACATTTTATTATCTCTGACTGGTATTATAAATTTTATACTTACAGTGCATACTGTAATTCACTTACTGACATACACAAAATATATACACCAATATTTTCACGTTACTTCTGAAACATTTAACAAAAATGTTATTTCAAATCAAACAATTTAACAATTAATTACCAAATTCACCTCTTGTAAAATAATTTAAATTCATTAGAAAACTTCAATTAGATAACATTCAAATCAATCAAAATATTTAAAACATCTCAACTTAGTTTGATTACATTAATTATTGAAAATATAATTTCCATTGTTATCCAAACAATTACAATTCGCCAATTACTATTTTCAAAATTAATTCGGTTATTTATTTAAATTGCAAATATTAATATTATTATTTCAACAATTACCTGCATACACATTGTTTATTTAACATTCTACAATACACACAAATAAATTTACTAAACATTTATTTACAAATCTTCCTCCTTATTTATTCCATTATATCATATTTCAATGTCAAAATCAGCTGGGTCATCACCATATATTAACATACTTAAACTGTTCCTTCCCCGATTTCTTAATCTAGCCTCCATCGTCATGTAATAGTCGTACCTTTTTATAACATTTCTCTTCCTTACTTATACTCGATTTGTTATTATTATTACAATAAACCATTACTTCTAAGTTCTTCATTATACCATTCATTAGGTCATAAAACTTGTCATTATCCATTAATTTTGTCCAGTCTCCGTTAGTAAATTTTCTCAATACCAAGTCAATTATTTTATCATCATAAATTATCTTATTGTTATTTAAACATACTTCTAACCTTACTTTCCACTCATCATAATCTCTCCTTAAATTATATACTTCTATCTCTTTATCAACCCACAGCTCTCCATCCAAATTTCTCTCATCATAATGCCATGTCACACTTTCTCTCTCATTCCATGCAGAGGGTACTAACTCAAATATTTCCTGACTTCTCCAGGAACAACAAAAAACTTCAAAAAACAATTATTCGTAGAACACTTGTCTACCCAATATATACGTAAAGATCTTTCTTCACCCCCCATAACACCTCGTAAAAAATTTACCCTCTGTTTCATACCCACAATATAACTCTCTTACCATTCATTATCTAACTCATCAACATTAATTACTATGCCTTTAAGATCTATTACTTTCTCTCTCTCACTCACTATCTCTATCTCCCCACTATCCAATACTTCATTATTATTATTTAACATTATTCCATCATTGGAATTAATTATATTAACATCACCACTTACCTCAGAATTGTAATCACTATCATTATCTTCACTAGTTAATCCTACTTCTCCCACTATTTTGTCACTGTTATTTATTAATTCATTATCGTTATCACTCACCTGGTTAATTATTTCTTCACTATCATTAACAACATTATTATCACTCACCTGTTTTAATTCAACTTCTAAGTTCTCCTTTGATTTCTCTGCCTCTCGTTTCCACTTCTCGTCTCGTTTATCCCACTTTTCAAAAAGTTCATCCCACTTTTTGTCCCTTTCATCAAGCCGTTTATTTATCATTTCAAAACCCTTTTTCATTGTTTCCATAATCATTTGCAACATCTTCTGATCGACTTTCTTCTTGTCAAATTGATTTGTCTCTCTACCTTTGTTTACCACCCCCACACTCTCATCATTATGACTAGGCCTATTTATTGCCTTATTCTCTACCACTGTTACTTCAACTATCTTACCTTTATCGTTCGTCATCTTGCTACCAATACTAATATCATCACTATGCTTTTTCATTTCGGCAAATATTCCCTCTTCTTGTTCTTCCATCCGGGTTAGATTATTATCTAAATCACCCCACTCCTCGTCTGTCATCTCACCTACAACCCCTCGAAATTCACTCTCCCACTCATCCCACGCGAAACCCATATCATTACCTTGTATTTTGGCCATGTTTAAAGTTCATTTATATAACACTTTTTATATATAAAAACCACTATTTTTCTACAATCAAAACACCTAACACACTGTGAATCATAATACCACAAACATAACCTACTCACACGTACGTAATTATGTACGATAAATATTTTTACAAATTCGTCATTACCACATCCTATTCTCTGTGCTTTAAAATAGGTCTACCTCGTATAAATAAAATTAAACGAGAATCCTGGCAGCGCGAGCCAAATGTAAAGATACAAAAATTATCGAAATATATTAATGAATTAAAATACTGCCAGGACTTACCTGCGATCGTTCTCAATCACTTACATTGTATTAAATTTTGCTCAGAAGCCCAGAGTCGCCAACATGTTTTTTAGTTATACATGTAAACTTTGAACACTCTACCTTAATAAAAACGGGACAGTTTCGCCATCTGACTACCCCCCAATAATAATTCAGAAGATATCCGGGAATGTTTAGACGAATCTTGCAGCACAGAAATGAGAAAGTGGTAATGACAAAATAACTTAGACTAACACATTTTTATCTCATGAAATGAATAGTTTTACTTACTCTGAGACAGACGGCAATCATTAAAACAAAACAAAATAAAAACAAAACACATTCTGAAATGGATAAATAGGTCTTACATTTACATACACTCTTACACTATATAAAACAGCCCAGCTTTGCTCACACACACATCCACACCCTTTAAAAACCCCTTTTATTTTATGTTACCAATTTTATGTTACCAATCCTTTTTTGTTTGTCTGCACTGTTCACTGCCACACTTCTGTAAAAAACACGTGTTTTGTCACCCGATTCGAAGGTCAGTTATTTATTGAGTTGGTTCACAATGCCACCGCACAAATTGTACTATTGGTAAGTTCGTTAATTCCTCGGGTCCCGGTCGGTATTAACGATATTATTTTGAATTATTCACATTTTTATAAAACTCGACCGACCGGGCCCGCACAATACGGTCAGCGTCTGTCCGCGAACTCGGTTTCTCATGGACTGCCTCATTCCATGCAGCCGGACATTAATGCCATGCCGGCGAACAAATTTCGTCGTCGCTCACAGCCTGAGTTGTTACAGTTTAGGGGCTATGTACATGACACATAGCAGTTTTTTCGTGTTGTATGTCGATGATATTTAGACGCTTAGTGCTTGACGTCACCGAAGTAGGATGGGCTTAAATTTTACATCCGTCACCTTGGCAAGCTAAGTGAACAGAATTTAAACATCTTGGCCATCTTTGCGGTTCACTCCGGCATGGGTCCGCGCGTATGCTCGTGTGATGCATACGGGCGCGCTGCCTCATTCTCGCAAGGTTCTTGGAAACTGAGGCTGTGCGGATTCCTTCTTACTGATTGCACAACTTGAGATATTACTTCGCCTTTGTTAGAGACTGTTCTTACAACACGTGGTCCGTCACAATGGGAAATAAATTTACACATATTTTAATAAAACCCCAAATTTAATAAAATAAAATAACCCGCAAATTTGGCCCGTTACAAATCAGAATCAGCATTTATCTGTAACACGATTTTTTCCGCCATGACCATACTTCTATTTCCTTATGGAACATGGAAGTAAAAATAATGTTAGCTTTAAAAGTTATTTGCAACATGTTAACCTAGTATTTGATGCCATGAGCATTAGAAAACAGCTAATATATGATCCAAAAGAAGGTAAGCATATACGATATATAGATGTAGGGTGTGGTATAAAAATAGAGGACCATGAGGCACTTGCAACCAAGGCATTTTTCAAGTAATTTCTTTGAAAGGTAATTTTAAGTGTGGGATATTTTCTTATTAATTCAATAAGTTCTAATGTACTCTCACAGCTAATTAAAATGGTGGTCATTAAGTTAAAACAAGTTGGCGTCAGTGTACAAACTGTAACATTTGATGGCACCACCACAAATATTCCAGCAATGGGAAACCCTGGCGGTATATTTCCTGAAAATCCTTTTTTTAGCATTAAAGATATTGGTCATAATGTTTGTGCCATGTTAGATGCTTGCCATGTGTTGAAGCTATGTAGAAACACACTTGCTAATAAAAGATAATTTAATCAGGTAATGGGAAAAAATACAGTTTAAATACATAGAAAATCTGTTATCTGTACAAACTGAAGAGGGTTTAAAGTTTGCAAATAAACTTACACACACACACACACACACACACACACACACACACACACACACACACACACACACACACACACACACACACACACACACACACACACACACACACACACACACACACACACACACACACACACACACACACACACACACATTAGAAAAATAAAATAATGAATGTAAAGATAGCTGCACAGACATTAAGTAGTAGTGTTGCTGACGCTTTACAATTTTTACTAGATAGTAAACATCCCGATTTCGAGTGCTGTGAGGAGACAGTTAACTTCATTTGAACAATGGATAGACTGTTTGACTATTTTAATACAAGGGATCTCTTTGGTAAACATTTTAAAGAAGTAATGCTGACTACAGTAAAATGGTACTATCAACCAGCTATGATTATTTAATTAAATTAAAAATTGAGGGTGTAGATATCTTAAAACATGCCAGAAAGATTTTGTGTTAGGATTCCTTACTTACAGTAACTCGATTGGCATTTTGACTACAAAATTACTAAATGAGCTAGGGTTCATTTAAGTTACAAATTTTCTCACCTTGAATTGGTTTTTCTCGTGCATTCGATCAAGGGGCGGTCATAATAATATCCCTAATGTTAATCAGTTTCATCATGCATTAAGGAAATTAAGGTTTAGGAATAGTGTTCAGGCTTCAAAGACAAGTAATAGTTTAGAGCTTGATATAAGTCATCAAAATTGTATTCTTAGTTTTTACGGACCAGGTACCGCGACGGTTGATAATGATGAAGAAGAGGAAAAGTTTTTAGATCATATGGAATATGATATTGTAAAATTGGGTGAGCTGTCTTGTTACAAAGAAAATATACTTTATTACATAAGTGGTTTTATTGTTAAACAAGTAGATAAGATCATGAAATGTACAGAGTGTAGTGATTTGTTACAAGATGAAATTGAACATCCCTGTAGTCGATTCAGTTTTTTTTTTTTTAAAGGTGTGATGGTACAATTCTGGTACAAACCTAAATTTATAAAAACATGGTACAAAAGACCATAATTATTGTATTTATTTATTTTAACCATTATTTGGTAATAATTATTTAAATATTTCATAATCCCTGTAAAGTTTTGGTGAGTGGACTATATAATTATTTTATAAAACGTAGATGGGAATTGACAGGATTTCGATCGCTTTCATTGTAAAATGGCAAACACAGCAAAAAATCGTATGTCACATATAGCGATAACGTGACGAGCCCTGATGATGTCAGCGGAAGGAATGCACATTTTCTGTAAACAACTCGAGGCTGTAAACAAGGAACAAAAGCCTGGTGACGTAGTTTTTGCCCCACCTACGCAATGCGAAACAAAGACTCTGTGTCATTATCTCCTGGAGTGTGAACGTAGCCGGCCGGCAAGAGTTTCACTAAGTGTGAATTTTAACTTTTACACCACCAAAAGTGGTTAAATAACTATTTAAAATTATCAGAAATGTTGGGGCGGTAGGCAATTGAACAGGTGTCATCGGCCAAAGGATTGTCGAAACTGCGTGCGTATAGAATCTGCCCAAAGTGTTTTCGTGGGTAGACACGACGGTGTGGGCCCAAAATCGAAGTAAAGAAGGAACAGATTGTGCACGGATCCTAGCAGTGCGGTGAGACCTGTCCAATATAATTTGGTGAGATCGTTCCAATATTTTTTTATTATTTCAAGTAAATCAACATCATTAATGACCAATTTTAAACCAATTCAAAATTTAAATGAGCTCAGAATAAAATAAATTGTACCAGAGAGTGAGAGAGAGAGAAAGAGAGAGAGTGACCTAAATATTTATAGTGCTGGGTTGTGCAGGTATTGTTTAGCGTATTATACTATATTTCATTATGTTTATTATATTTACACTGTTTATTTCTTATTACTGTTCAGATATTAATAACAAAACACGCCCCGAGGCGTAAACATGTGCATGTTTGGCACTATTTGTTTTTTTTTGTAATGATATAGGGGAATATGTGATTTGAATAAAGGGTAATGTTAAAAATACAAGTACGTGTGAATTATTTTAGGTACATTTCGTTATTACTGGTTCGTTTAACACGAATTTTGGACCTAATAGGTAAGCCTAATAACATATGTAGTTGCACAAATTTCCATCATGGCGCCCGATAATTATTCAATGTTTATTAGTAAATTAGTAAATTTTATGTGACAGTAATTTAGTAGCTTCACATTTGGCGCCTGAACAGGGACTCTACATAAAACGTAATTTTATGTGGAGTAATACCTACCAGGAAAGCGAAATAATTACCTGAAGTAGTTGCAAAAGTACGCAAACATGTGAGTAAAATAGGGTTAAATTCCTAGGTTATAAACATATATGTTTTAGCAAAATATAATAGCAAACATGAGTACTAATGACAATATAACATTAGAAATCAGTACAACTGATGAAAATTTGACTAGTGAGATGGATGTTCCATTAACACAAACTAGTCAGATTAACGAGGCGAATACGCTTGCATCTGTAGAGAAAGTCGCTACATCCATCTCAACTAGGTCAGAAAATAAACCAGATGAGATTAATGCAATGATGCAATTATTGTTAAAGTTAGACGAGAAGTTTGATGAACAAAAAAGAGATTCTAATTTAAAATTTGATAAACTGAATGAAAATTTTAATAATTTCAAAACTGAAATAAAAAATGAAATTACAACACAAAACGTTCAAATTAAAAGTGATTTCAATGAGAAGTTTGACAAAATAAAGAGAGAAATTAAAAGACAAAATTTTAAGTTAGATAAAAGTATAGACGAAATGCATGTTCATTTCGATAATATACAGAAACAAACAGTAATGTTAGTAGACGAGATATTTGACATACCGAAGAGTAAAGTAGACGAGAATTACAAGAATAATAGTGGGGGTAGTAATGATGATACATTCACAGAAAATAATGTTAGTCTAAGTGCTAACAAGGTGTGAGTAACAGTGATAATTTGAATAATGAGTTTACAGGTAGTAAGAATATGGTATTAGAAAATGATAATGAAGTGTTTGAGTGTATTGAGTCAGAAAGAGAGCTTAGAGAAAGTAATTTTGTTAAAGGGGTGCAGGGGTTAGAATTTTCCTTTGATGTTGTGTTAGGGGGTGAAGTCAAGTCTTCACGTATTTTTAATAAGGACGAGAGTTCCTTAAATTTATATTTGGGAGACAATAGGTGTACAAATAGAGTTCCTTGGTGTTTTTGTGTACCTCATAAGTGGTGCTGTAATTTTGAGTTAGTGACCCCTGCATATTTGGAGAGAGAGAGTGTAATTTGGTGTTATGGTGAGAAATATATTAAGAGAGAAAGTGTAGAGAGGTATTGTGAGAGAAAGGAAGTAATAGAAATTTTTAAAGTAAATAGAAAGTACAGAGAACTTGTAGAAAGGTTAGGAATAGAGATGGTGTATGATTATGACGAATACAAACCTTATAATGAAATTGAAATAACAAGAGATGACGAGAATAATGGTATCAAGCACTTACCTTGGGAAGTAACAGGTGTAGTGGTAGAAAATAATTACTATATGACTAACAAGATTGTAACATATGATCTTCCTGATGTAGACAGAACCATACTCGATCGTGACTTGATATATGATATTGAAATTGTGAATGAATATGAAATGTTTGATAATTATTATGATTTTAATGTTTCTAATAATAAAATTTATTCACTAAAAAATAAGATAAGTAGACCTAAGATTAGGATGTTATTCAACGATGGAGGATGGATTGTTTTATTGTGTAATGAACATTTAATATATGTGAAAAGTGGTTTTGAATTGGACTGCATATGGACTGAGTTTGATAAATAACAAAATATTGAGTTGGCTTGTATATTTTTCATTGTTTTATATGTGTTTATATCAATGTATTTATGTATTTTGATGTTGTGTATTACAGGTAAATTTTATGTACAACATGTATGTTTTAATAATTGTGTTAATAATTAACAATTAACATGTTTTTGTTTAACTAAACAAGTTTAAATAATTGAATAATAATTAAAGATTATTACTCTTAATTACTGAATTAATATGGTACAAAAGAAAGTTGTACTAACTTTGTAATAGAAGTTGTAAATTATTAATTGTCATAGAAGTTTCTAATGAAGTTAATTATTAATTATTAATTTGTAATGAAGGTAATTCTTAATGAATAATAATAAATGATTAAGTAAGAATATTTGAATATGGAGATGTAGTGTTATGAGTAGGTGAGAGATAAATTTAATGTCAATATTGAGAGATAATACAATTGTCAATGATTACAGTAAGGTAAAGTGTTAAAACAGAGATAGAGCCTGGGTATAGATAAAGGCAGGTGAGTTATTTAATTAATGTAAAGGGAGTTAGATAGTTAAAAATTTTGAAGTAAATAATACCGAGAGAGTATTAGATATTTTAGGGACACAGTAGTCAGTGATTATATGTAGATGTGAGTAAAGTAAAGGTTAACCATTTATTTGTTGCTGATGATATTTTGTAGTGGGGGTGAGGTGATAAGGAGTAGCCAACGTATAGCGTTTTGGCAGGTAATAGCGTAGTTTAAGGGAGTGTTTGCCGAATTTTTTGGAAGGGCAAAATATTGTGAATGTATATAGCCAGTTAGGGAACACCCATCTCTGTACAAAGACGCGCGGTGCTATAGGATTTATCGTCGGAATGAAATTAGTGAAAGGTGTTTATAATTGAGAAATTGGTGTCATGATAGGTAAAGTTGATTGTTAGTTAGAAGAAAGGTGAGTAAGATTTTAATAATTAAAAGTATAGTAAATACAGGAGTCACCCAGAATAAACCATGATAAGAATGTGAAAGGTTAGGTAGTTAAATAGGTAGGAAGTTCAGAGTAGAGAGGTAATAAGAAATGAATGATGGAATAATAATAATATTATAATAACGTAATATGAATATTATAATAAATTTGAAATGAATTTTATAATTATAATAAATAATTGACGACTAATTAATGAAAGTTTAGAATTAATGAATTAATTAATTTAAATTGTAAATTTTATAATTTAAATGCAACTTTAAATAGATAGAATGTGCAAATCTTAATCAGATTAAATATGAATTAACCATTTCAATGTATTACTGTATTAATATAATGATAATGTGTATTATTATGTATCATGTATTATGTATTATATTATGAAATTTTAACATGATGTATAGGAAATAGTGTGTGTGGAGGGTAAAGAGGGGTAAATATTGTTAACAGCGCCAATTATTAACTGTTAATAATAATAATAATATTTTTAATTTTAATTTCAATAAGATTTTATTAATTATTTTTTTTTTCTATAAAATGTTTTTCTCCATGTTTGAATATGTGGGAGATTTATATGGGGATTTCCATGTTTTATTTAAATATTTGTTTCTTTTATAATTACATTAATTATGAAACAGAAAGAGTTAATTATTATCGATGGGAATTGAAACAATTTTTACAATTCAGGGTAGTCCATGAAGAGAATGGCAATTCTATATAATTCTTGTATTTTATATTTTTGGTATTTCAAGCAAACCCAGTGCTTATTAACGCAATCCAGCACATAGCTAAGGGGAAACAGATCAGTTAAGGATAGAGTACCAACCACTATTTTGATATTTTAGTTTATTGTTTCAGTGTTTGGTGATGTTATGACGGCGATCCTGAGCTGGCCAGCGCGTCAGAGCAGGAGCGTTACGCGCCTGATTGGCCTTATGGTGTTGGGATTTCGAAGGAGAAGTCCAGTAAGTTCATGCAGGTTCTGTCATCGTCATCAGACCACGGGTGAGTTATTGATTTGCTTTTAATATAAATTGTAAGGGGGTTGTGGCGACATATCCTGGCTGATCCCTTTAGGAAGTACGAATGGGTCAATGAAAGTTTTTATGCTTCGGCACAAAATCTTTCATTGAGGGGGTTTTGTGATGGTACAATTCTGGTACAAACCTAAATTTATAAAAACATGGTACAAAAGACCATAAATATTGTATTTATTTATTTTAACCATTATTTGGTAATAATTATTTAAATATTTCATAATCCCTGTAAAGTTTTGGTGAGTGGACTATATAATTATTTTATAAAACGTAGATGGGAATTGACAGGATTTCGATCGCTTTCATTGTAAAACGGCAAACACAGCAAAAAATGACATACGTGTCACATATAGCGATAACGTGACGAGCCCTGATGACATCAGCGGAAGGAATGCACATTTTCTGTAAACAACTCGAGGCTGTAAAGAAGGAACAAAAGCCTGGTAACGTAGTTTTGCCCCACCTACGCAATGCGAAACAAAGACTCTGTGTCATTATCTCCTGGAGTGTGAACGTAGCCGGCCGGCAAGAGTTTCACTAAGTGTGAATTTTAACTTTTACACCACCAAAAGTGGTTAAATAACTATTTAAAATTATCAGAAATGTTGGGGCGGTAGGCAATTGAACAGGTGTCATCGGCCAATGGATCGTCGAAACTGCGTGCGTATAGAATCTGCCCAAAGTGTTTTCGTGGGTAGACACGACGGTGTGGGCCCAAAATCGAAGTAAAGAAGGAACAGATTGTGCACGGATCCTAGCAGTGCGGTGAGACCTGTCCAATATAATTTGGTGAGATCGTTCCAATATTTTTTTTATTATTTCAAGTAAATCAACATCATTAATGACCAATTTTAAACCAATTCAAAATTTAAATGAGCTCAGAATAAAATAAATTGTGCCAGAGAATGAGAGAGAGAGAGAGAGAGAGAGTGACCTAAATATTTATAGTGCTGGGTTGTGCAGGTATTGTTTAGCGTATTATACTATATTTCATTATGTTTATTATATTTACAATGTTTATTTCTTATTACTGTTCAGATATTAATAACAAAACACGCCCCGAGGCATAAACATGTGCATGTTTGGCACTATTTGTTTTTTTTGTAATGATATATGGGAATATGTGATTTGAATAAAGGGTAATGTTAAAAATACAAGTACGAGTGAATTATTTCAGGTACATTTCGTTATTACTGGTTCGTTTAACACGAATTTTGGACCTAATAGGTAAGCCTAATAACATATGTAGTTGCACAAATTTCCATCATGGCGCCCGATAATTATTCAATGTTTATTATTAAATTAGTAAATTTTATGTGACAGTAATTTAGTAGCTTCACAAAGGAAAATTGATAAGAGCATTTTATGAAGTATTTAAGCTAGTAAAATTTTTGTATAATTTATTTCTAGCATTAAGGGATAAACAAAATTTTAATTCTAATCACTGCATTTCATTAACTTGTAGACATTTTAAAAGGAGTTTGTTTAAGGGGCATATTTCTAATTTTGATTTTACAGATGAAGCCATGAGCTCAAATTAATAAAATTAATAGGTAGTGTGGTTTTTAAAATAGTGTGCAATGCATTTGCAAAAGACAAAAACTGTACTGTTGAATAAATCAAAGACAGGGGTACGTCAGAAATTAAACAAAATTATTTTGTTTAATAATATTTAACATACTTAAAAAATATGCATAAAAAATCTACTCTTATACCTAAACAAAAAATTAATATTATATTAAAATTGTAAAGGAAATGATATAAAATAATAGAATATATAATGTTTTAAAACATATCTAAGTTTAAACAATTGTAAAATTACAATAATAAATTACAATAATAAATTACGTGCCATTTTAAAACAATGTGTACATTTCTCCTCTGTTTATAGAATATCTACTGTCTTTTGTTTATTAAAAATTTCTTCAGTTGTGTCAGTTATGAAGCGAATAAATGAATAAACTCGATGTTTCGTTATCAAGTTTCAATGCAGCGCAGCTGGTGAACTACAGAGTGGTGGGGAGAGCTGAACAGCCGCGGACCGAATTCATAGCACAGCATTAGGAATCCAGTAGTATATGAGGTGCTACCCAAAAGTTCGGGGAATTTGAATGCCACGCGGAAACGGTTTGTGATATGACCTGCTGCCGCTAGAGTGTGCGAATAGTACCCTTTGTGAATTAGTGTGCCAAGAGCTGTGATGGTGAGAGGCCGCGTTCTTGAGTTTCGTGCGTTTTTGTAACGTTGTGTTTTAGTATTGTGGCGATTTTATAAATGGCAGATTTTACGGAGCAAAGAACCTGCATCAAATTCTGCTTAAAACTTAAAAAAACTGCTGCAGAAACCCATCGAAAGCTTGTGGAAGCATTTGGTGACAATGCTATGAGTCAAAGTAAAACTTTTTTGTGATGCAAACGCTTTAAGGATGGATGACAGTCTGTTGACGATGATGAGCGTTCAGGACGGCCATCGACAAGCACAACACTGGAAAACTTCGCGGAAGTGCGAGAGGCAATTGTTGCAGATCGTAGACAAACAATCCATGATGTTTGCGTGATCATAGGAATGTCGTACGGGTCCGTGCAACGCATCTTGTCAGACATTTTGGGCATGAGACGCATTGCTGCAAAGTTTGTATCGAGACTGCTGAGTAGTGACCAAAAAGAACATCATGTGGGTATCTGCACTGAATTGAAAATTGCATCAAGAGGTGACCCCAACTTCATCTCCATGAGTTGAGTCATCTTCAACCGTGATGAGTCATGGGTTATAGACTAAGCAGCAGTCGTCGCAGTGGAAGTCGCCACATTCACCGCGGCCAAAAGCACGACAAGTTCGTAACAACGTGAAGTCCATGTTGATTGTTTTTTTTTTTGACATCAAAGAAATTATCTACAAGGAATTTGTCCCTCCTGGTCAAACGTCCAGAAAATTGGATGAACAACAGCTGGGTTCTCCACCACGACAACGCGCCTGCCCACACATCGTTAGCTGTTCAGCATTTTTGGCTTCCAAAAACACGGTAGTGATTCCCCATCCACCCTATTTGCCTGACCTCGCTCCATGCGATTTTTTCCTGTTTCCCAAAATGAAGCTTCACTTGAAAGGCCATCGTTTTGACACAATTGAGGACATCCAGGCCGAATCGCAGAAGGTGCTTCGAACGTTTACGCTTGCCAACTTCCAGCGATGCATGGAATCATGGAAAAAATGTTGAGATCGATGTATCCATGCCCAATGGGACTATTTCAAAGGAGACAGTGGAAACTAGGAGTTATGGTAACCAATTTTAATTTTATGGGCGAATTCTCCAAACGTTTGGGTAGCACCTCGTATATACATCTATGTTTGAAGCCAATGGATCATGAGTTCTATATATTTCCAGTTATCTGTTTTGTACACAGTTTACTTTACAAGCCATGGAACTTGTTTTGTTGTTTGTTTATGAGATTTCAGGCCCTTAAAAATTATGTTTGTAGAAAAGAAATATTTCACCTTAAATCAGAAAAGTTCACAATCACCAATATTGGTTTGAAAAATATGTCTGTTTAAAATCAGTGTAGTTATCTGAGCACTGAAACTGTAAATAAGACAAAATGCTTCTTCAGACTAGGTAGAAACAGAACAAATATTTAAACTATTTCAATGTTGTCTGACTTGTAAAACTTCTGTTGTAAACAACACTGGGAATAGTATTGCACAATGTAGAAGAAACGTATTCCCACAACTGGAATTTATAAGTAACACGTATTAAACAAAATATAGAGTATAACTTCCATTAACATCTGAACTTGGAGTTTTCAAACATTTTAGAATTAAATTGATATAAAAATTTTCTTTCCTTCTCAAAATAATTATAAAAAGAAATCAGAAGTCTTTTATAATTTGTAATAAATAGGAATTTAAAAACAAAATCTTTTTTCAAAACATGTTCTGCAGTATGACAAACTAGTAACGACACATTTTGAAGATATCTTCTGTGGTTCTCAAGAAAAATGTTCCTTTATGGGAGAAAACATTTTTCGAGAAACATTGTAGTTAGCATTGCGGCTTACATACAACTGTTCTATGTGTTAGTGCATCCAGAATTAATGTGATTTCTTCTCTACATACGTAACTGGTCTTGAATCTCCTTTTGGCCATGTGCATTTTATTTTATTAACATGTAACATGCCACACAACCTAAGATAAGGCATCCTCAGTAGCTAAAATGGGGTATGACAATGGGAAAATATTGTTATGTTAACATTTTAAGGGTGATGGATGTCAATTAATGTTGTTTGAAAACTTGCAAGAACACTGACAAACATCAGTTGACTCCTACATTGTCATTGCTTTTATATACGGTGCCGTGTGTGTATAAATGTATCTATGGAGCTGTTTTGAAACAAAACCAAATTTCATAGTACCTAAACCATCCTTAAGTTCACTTTTGTAGCATGAGGGGATACAAACTGTTTGTGTGTGTTAAATTGCAACAGTTGGTTATGAGGTTACATGAAAATTCCATTATGTTTAGAACCACATTTTAAACTAATTCAATTTAGAAAATCAAAAAAATGCAACTTTATACAACACATTATATCAGAAACATTATGTAACACGTTGTTTAATGTATTTATAACAGAACTTAACATCGTGAGTTTTTTTTTTTTAGTAATGACACGTGTGTCTGTCAGTTTTCATTTATTTCTCCCAAACTTTTAACTTTTTGGAAAGCAATTACAGGCAACACTAATGTCATATAAGGTACACAATTTTAATAAGACACTTGAGACCTTTATTACAATGTAAGTAACACATCATATTTTTCTGTTTGGTATAAAAGCTGTAGCATTTTAAGGCCTGGCCTGGAAGCTATGCAATATAAAGGCTTGACCTAGGCTAAAGATGGCTATTTTGAGGGCCTGGTGTCAAAGTGTTAATAAAAAAAAATATGCATTAAACCCAAAGCGGTGTTCTTAATCAGACTTTATTCTTATGCTAACATGTGTGTAGGTATAGGTAGGCCTGTAGCCTTACAAATGCCAACTTTTCATTTGTTTCAGGTGTTAAGAAGAACAATAAAAAGATCAGAAAACAAATGGAAGAGATCAAATTTGAGGACAAGGTACCTGATTGAAAAATAAAGAAAGTAATTTTTACTATTAATACTACTAACATGTGTATTAACTTGATACACATGACGTATTCCTTGTACATAGATATTTCATACTATACATCTTATTTTAGTAATAATATTTTCATCATCACAGTCATTTTTAATCAATGGCTGTGTAGTATATGTATTTCATATTATCTACAAATGTCAACATTTTTATTCTCTCTTCCTCAAACATTATTCATGGCTTAGTAAATATTTATTTTACTGCCTTTCCAAAGCATTCTCTTTGTGATGGTAATAATTTGTATAAAACTAAATTTAATTTATTCTTATTTGTAGGATTTTTTGTCATTCGTTGTAAAGAAAGAAACAGATGTAGAAAGAGCTGAGACTGAACAGTGTCCGGAACAGGTAATGGGCACAAATCTGATTACTAAACTAAATTTTAATCCAGAGCTGACATGTTAGGTTGGTCAGTGTCATGTACCACTTTTAAATACAGTAAAACCCTGTTATAATACTCATCAAGGGACTGCATGAAAATCACGTATTAAGCAGGACAATGCATTAAACAGGAGGTGACCAAGTAGCGTACATATATATCGTATATTCTTATTTTTCACATATACATTGCACTTTGATCACAATACTATATTTAAGTCCAATATTTTAAGCAAAGAGTTCAAATCTGTTTTAGTAACTTAAGGGGAGATCCGCACTTTTTTTGTCCAATGTATTTTAAATGGGCGAACAAGGGTTTAGTTAGGTACCATTCATCAAAATGGGGTTCATTAAATGGGGTAGTTAATGCTCTATCAAAGCTATGTATTTGAAATTTCTACCGTACCTTAACATATACTAACCTGATCCAGAAAGTAAGTACCGTTTGGGCATTAAGCAAATTATACAAAAAATTTCAAATTCATTTATTTTTCAAAAATTCTGCATACCTTAATCTACGTTTCTACATAGTCACCATGCAAGTTGAGACATTTGTCGTATCTTGGCACTAATTTTAATATGCCCACTTCAAAGAATTTGGCCGCCTGCGACTTCAACCACTGCTGGACGTTTCCCTTTATCTCATCATCACTTTCAAACTTCTGGCCGGCAAGAAATTTCTTCAGATGCAAAAACAAATGGAAAGCGCTAGGAGCCAAATCTGGACTGTAAGGAGGATGACTGAATTGTTCCCAATGAAATGAATCAACAAGCGCCGTCATTACACATCCGGTATGCGGTACGCTCCTCGTTGTGAACATTTTCTCTTCCATCATTAAACAGCCTAACCCACTTTCTCACCATACCTTCACTAATCGCATTCTGTCCATAAACTTCACAAATCTCACGATGGATTTCATAAGGACGAAGATTTCTCGCATTCAAAAACCTAATAACTCTTCTTATTTCACAACTGGCGGGCCGATCGATTTTTTTAAAAAATGATTACCGATGTGTAGTAAATGTAAATCGGAACGTATACAAACAATATAGCTTGGCTACTTCGTCGTCGAATAGAAGGAAGTAACTACGCATGCGCGACCTTCGTACTACAATATGCGCGGGATATATGTGCAGACGGTACTTACTTTCTGGATAAGCCTTGTATATTTGAACATGATGTACTAGTTTGAAGCAATTTAAGAAAAAAATACTAATATAAAAAAATAATTACTTTTTATAATTTTTTGAAAATTTTTGTTGATTTAACCCATTCACTGACTATTTTTTTAAGGAATTGATTTTCAAAAAATGACAATTTTTTTATTGCAGATTAGTACTCATAAATATGTTACAATGTACACAAAATTATTTAAAACATTTTACTTACAGTTTGTTTTTTCAAATTTTGTAATTTTCATTCATTCGTACCGAAGCACTGTTATAGAAGCGTTCAAGAGTCCCTTTTGAATATAAACTTTACAAAACATATATTGGAATACACAATTACTTATAATTAAGAAAATATTTAAATAATAAGCAGTACCACTACAGGCTTACTAGTCCAAAAAATTTAATTTTGAATGATAATCGCGAAAGCATTTTGGTACATGTAGTGGGATCTCACACTTTTCACACTGCCATACTGTTTCACTTCTAATTTTTTTTTGGAAACACAAATAACATCTCTTAGTAGGATTTGCTTTTGAAGAAGTTGGTGGTATCTTTACTACAAAATGTCCCTACTGTTTGCCCTGAAGTCGCAGAGGAGTAGGTCCAACTGATTGTCTTCCACGGGTTGGATACTGAGGTAATGTAACATTTTCTAAGACCTGGTCTACAAAATGCAATCGAAATTCTGTGAATGGCTCTTTCTTTTCCGTCATAATTTTCCATATCACAAAGGAATTATATAGAGCCATGTCAAACATATATAAAAAAGCAGTTTTTTATAACTTTTAGAATAACTTCTCATAACTGGGAAGCATGAAAGGGCCTGATCTTGGCAGTCTACACCACCCATAGCACTGTTATAGTCGATAACAACATTAGGTTTTATTACAGTTATTTCTTGTATATGTGTGTGGCCCCTAGTCTTTTGCTTCACCTTTCTAGTTTTTCCAGTGTCAGTCATGACGGGTGATTCATGAAGTGATAACATTAAAACGTCTTTGTTGTCGTGCCATTTGAGACACAGGATGTTATTGAAACTTTGGTATGTTACTTCTCCTTTAGACAATTTTTTTGTAACAACAACTGGAGGCATGTTTTTCCTATGTCCATGAACAGTTCCTATGGCATATGTTTTATTTTGCAACAGTGACCTGAATAATGAAGGAGAACTGTACCAGTTGTCTAAATAGATAACATAACCCTGGTTCAAAAGTGTGTAACGGGGCAAACCCATGGTTTATTTTTATTTCAGAATAAGCTTGACAATTTGTAACCAACCCATGCTAGGTAACAGTCTTGATCACGAAAGGTTGATATTTTTGAACACTTTGTAGTCCACCTCGTACCAAGCCGTGCGAGGCACAAAAGCAATTAAGCGTTTGGGAATGCAAGTTATCAGAGAGGGTGTGAATTCACGTGCACTCGCGCACATGTGGGCCAATGTTCCCAGCGTGAAAGACACGTACAAAACATTCCAGAGCCGAACATGTGATGGAAACAAAGAACTCACCGCAGTACAATTCGTCCCAGTTGAAATTACACCTTTGAACCGGCCGGTTGTGAATAAAAGTTCCGGAACGAAAATGCGGGCCCGTATAAATAAAATGTGATTTTAATTCAAATTAATAATTAACAGTCATGAAATGACGTGAAGTAAAATGAAGTGACAGTTTCAAGTTATCCAGCGAGAATTACGACAAAAGTACGAACTGTGCGGAGTGATGAAAGAAAAAAAACACGTACGGAGGCTGGACTGGTTTTTGGGGACGCAATTGCAGATAAGAGAACAAATTATATTACTTTCAGTTATATTCATAAATTATGAAAAGAGAATAAAAGAAGAAATTTAAAAACAAAGAATTCCAACCATTCAAAATTAAAATATGAGCTCGAGGGGAAAATCTAAAATATGTTGTATGTGAGAGTGTGTGGGGATTTTGCTTAAGTGTATATTAAACCATGAAGCGCTGGTTTGTGTTCTATAAAATTAATTTTATGTCTTGAATGTGTTTATCTCTATTCTAAGAAAGGAAAAAATCATGTACAACAACTGTTATTATTGTCTGTATAAAAAGCAGTAGTAGAAAGAAGAAAGGGAGGGGAATATTTGGTTTATGGGAATATCGAAATGTTTTTTTTTGTTTTCCTTTGTTGTATAAGAAATTTAATTAAATAAAGGTATAATCATGGTATGAAGGTAATACAGTTGTACTTTCTTGAATCACCAATTCTGTTCTTCCGGTTCGCTGATCCGAACCCTGGTGAGTAACATTTTTCATGTGTGGTGGGAAACAAAATGGGATGGTGTCCAAATGGATCGGACGGTTACAAGTGTTTATGTCCAGACATATAAATTAATAAATGTGGAAAAAGGTAAGTCCACAATCGGCATCCGAACTAGGGACAAATTTATTTATCAAATTATTAGTAACTCCACAATTGGCGCTCGAACAGTTAACGTTTATATAAATAAATTTTATATAAATACAGGCCTACTTGGGAGAACAGAATGGGTGTTTAAGTAACAAAATAAAGTATAAATAAATGTACGTATGATATTGTTGTAGTAAACGTAAAGGAGGTTAATTAGAATATTTTGTTATGTGGTAGTTATATATAGAGTGTATAGTAATCATTTTGACAAATTTATACAATTCAAAAAATTTAAAAAATGGCAGGAAATAACGAAAATAACATAAGTGAAATAACTGACTTTAATGAATCAGCTGTCATGAGTGGCCTGGGAGTTCATTCAACTCCGAATGTGGGTCAAGACGATAAAATAGTCGAGTTAAGTGTTACAGATGAAACAAATGTTACAGAGGATTCTGGAGTTCAATAACCCCAACCTCAATGAAATGTAGTAGTAAATTCGATAATGACATTGTTATACTCTACTTCAATTTAAATATATTAATTACCAAATTACATAATTTTCACCTACCTGCCAAGACTCTCTTACGGGCCAGGATCCGATCACATGAACATTAGATACAAACATGTGTTAAGGTTATCGAAATAACTGATTCGACACGTTGTTATGAAGAGAAATAATTAATTTTAATTATCAGTTATTGCCAATTTAAAATTTTGTGTATCAATATAGTCACTTACATTTTCTTCGACTATGGTGTAATGCTTGCCTATAACTCTTATTTTCTAACCTACATACTATTACTTACACTTAAGATAGCCCAGCCTGCGCACGCACTACTCACATTCTTAAAACCCCTTTTTAATATAAAAAACGCCCCATTTTAGGTAAAATTAACGATCATATTGGTTACAGTGTGAAACGTTACGTGTGTGGCGTCCTCTTCCCCGACCACGTGGTGCGTCTTCCCAAGTCTTTCATTCTCCGGATGTTCACAAGGTTTATAATATTTAATAACGTTCAATATTCACTCTTCGTCACTGAAGGCACTGTTATACATGTTTTTGTAGAATCACATAGCTATTTTGTCGGCCGACTTAAGAAAAATATGAAGATTTGCCCGGGCAGAAAACTGATAGTTGCCACGCGTGGCTTGGGTTGCTAGTCGACTGGGAAGAAAATTATCAATCTGCCTCCCTCCAAACACTCGTACAGAGCGGAAGTTTCAATGCCTCATGATCGGATCTTCCGTCACTGTTCATTCAACACATGTGTTTTTTGTGTGGTAACCGTGGACGATATTTATTAAGCACTGGTTGACATCACCAAAGAGGCCGGACTTAGACTTTATTTCCTGCTGGTCGGCTAAGGAGACGATGCATAAAATCGTTCCCCAGGCATCTTGGTTTTTTGGACGACGGCGTCATCCGAGCGCGGACCTGTATTGCGCGTGAGTGCGTGGTCACACTTATGCAAAGTTCTGAGAAAATTAGGGTGGTGCAAATTCCTTGCCTGGTTACACAACAGAAACTGCGTCTTGCTGCTTTGTTCTCAATACCGTTTCCTTGCCACGTGGTCTGTTCCACTGGAAATAACGTTTGCACAATATTTTTATAAAATCCCGCAAAAATAAAATAAATGAAATACAAATGCCCCATACCCGCAATAAATGACATGACCCCATTTTGACACGTTACAATACCCCCTCAATGAGAATTCTGCTGTCCAAAACAGAAGAAATCTCATTGATAAACCCCTAAGAGGACCGGTGAGGAACTGGTGCCAACAACCCCCTTGTTCTTACTCTTCATGGGTACACGACCCCCCTGGCTCGGCAACTATGGACGTATCTGAACGAGATCACTGGACTTCTCCGTAAGAGATCCCAACACCGAAAAATCGAACAGACAAGTACCACAGCACACCTCACCTTCTAACATGCTACCCCCCAAAATCCTCAATCCCTGGCTTAGATTATGCCAGATCCTCCACCGATATGTTTCCCCTTTTATGCAAGCTGGGCTGCCTTTAGCAGATACTGGGCTCACACACACGCACATTACATATTGACATCACATCATAAAATTGAAAAATTTTCAAAAGTTATTTAACTGGCAACCCATTGGTTGTTTTCAGGTAAAATTGATTCATAAATTTGGTATAAATTTTAAAATATTCTCTTCCTTATTTTCTGTTTTATTTAAAATGAGTTAATTTAAACATTTCTTCTAATTAAACATATCCTTACCCTAACATGTGAATACTTAGAGTCTAACAGTACAAGTCAATACAATACATCAATAAAATAAACATGGTTAGTACACAAACAATCAAATAATCAAAGCTTAAAAATATTCATTAGCTGGCAGGCGCAAAATCTTTTTTTTTTTTTTTTTTTTTTCCAAAAAATTTTAAAAATTCAAAGAAAAATTTAAATTTATTAAAATGTTTCCTTTACATGTAGACATTAATGAAAACTTGGTTGAATTGATTAAAAAAAACACAAGTGGAATTGACTTCCATATGAAACAAGCTTAGTCTGTATATGACCTCACTGTCAGCTGATCGAAACTAGGTCAAGTCCACAACCTTGAACTACATACGTTATGTATCAGTTCTATCTGAAAACATTTAACATCTGTAAAATCTAACTTGAAACACAAAACATAATAAAATAAAACATTTAAAATAACAAAATATTAATATAAATAATAATCAGATTGACCTTTAAACTATTAAAAATAAACAATTCTTAATTTTACATTATTTTCAAATTCTATCAAAATTTTGTCACTGGTTTCAAAATAAAAATTTTATATCTTTATTATAAATCTCTCTCTTTGCTTAACAATCTTATTCTCCATTACTGTGGGTGATTGAATTATTTATCTCATTTAATTTACTACTTGATCTGTATACATATATAATCTTTCTACCTCTGACACCCATCTCTATCAAAATCTCTATCAAAACACTCTCTAACCCCAACTTATCATTAAACTCAAATCGCCACCTTCTCTCGATATATAAAAAAAAATACTCTCTACCCTTTGTATTTAGGATACGTGTTCCCCCCCCGAAAAGCGCATTTCCCATTATTTGGTCCCTGGATTCTACCTAAGGCGACCCCTCCCACTAAATCGATCCCATCCCGTCCCAACTTATCATTATGTTGCGGACTCCTACTTTACACTACCCCCTACTACAAAATTGCCATCCCCAAAATCTCAATCTCATTACCTTACTTCATTACAACAAAATAACATCAATTATAAACATCAATATATCACTCAAAATTCTACATATATTCTCCATTTAACTACTGTGTCAACATCAATACTTCTCAAAACTCTATAATATACATTACTTCAAAACAACATTACATTATATTCATCTCTACCATTTCTTTAACTTTGACTTCAACTTGGACAGATCTATATGTCCCATAAAATACTCATCACCCACAAACTATCTCTTATTAGCTTTCACAAATTATTACTTTACTTCTCACTTTATTAAATTACTTTTCTCATTACTTTAAATAGCATCTGTAATACATCTAAACATTACATTAAACATTAATTACCTGGAACATTTATAAACCAATATCAGTGACATTTTATTGCTGATCAGCTGATCTTCCTAACACAATGAAAACACATCTCAAAATTGAACCAATCACATGAAATATATATATATTTATTTATCATTACTTCTCACCTCCTTGTTTCCCCTTTTTCTGATTCTGATAATTTATGTTAACCGCCTGCCAGACGGTTTAATTATTTACTTAGGTTCACAAATACACACATAATGAAAACACATATTTTTATCAATACCTATATCTAACGTACAACAATAAAATAATACATTTAAAATTATGGAATGAACACCTTATATTGAATGTCTGAGCGTATAGTTATTTAAATATTGAAATAGAACACAAGCATTTTTATTGGATCAAAATTTGAGTTAAATATTTTGTTATAAAATTTAAATTCGTGGCTCATCTGAGCCACCTCCCATCCACACACTCTATTGCAAATTATGGAGGACTGTATCGTCCTTTCGCTTCTGCAAAGACGGCATATTTTGGAGTAGTTTGACCTCTCCGTGTCTTTGCTTCGGCTGTTACATTTAACGTCTGAATATCAACATTCTTGGCTATAATTAAACGCCCTTAAACAGGTCTACCACCTGGCTTTGCTGCCCCCACGCGGGCAGAGTGGTAGCCGCTGTTCCATAGTACCTGGATTTCCCCTAAAGTTCACCCCCCATTTAATTTCTACTATATACCAATTTCAAGTCAGCTATGGTCAAGGGACTTGGTATGACCATAGCTAACCGCTAGCCAAATCCACGATTAGTTCTGGTAAGGCAGTAATCGCCCGAAAAGTCGGGGAAATCTAACTTGCATTTCAATGCCTGCTCTACTTCATCATTAGTCTGTGCGACACGAGAGTCTATCGGTGTGCAAATTTAATTTGCACGAAAAGGTGTGTCGCACATTTTCGCCATTTTGGCCTCCGATGGAGGTAACACTCTCTGTTACCCCCAACCCATTTCGCTATCTACGAGAGCACAGGCCACCCCCGCAATAGCAACTTAATAACTAACTAATTAAATTTTTATATACATTCTAATATAATATTTTCATCAATAATCATTTAACTTATTCATAACTTTCTACCATTGGACTTTCTTAAAATTTCCAAAATTTATTATTAATAATTAGTATATATAATTTTTCATTTATTATTAAATTTTTTAATTATCATTTTTATTGAACACAATTATTTCAAATAATCTCACTATTGAATTAAAATCTTAGTTACCTGTAAACATTTTTATTATACATGATTCATATTGTAAAAGTTCTATACTTACAGTCCATTTAACATGGTATACACATAACATCTACCCCCTACACCCCAATACTTTCACCTCACCTCTGAAACATTTCACAAAAATATTAGTTTACATCAAACAATTTAGCCATCTATTATCAAATTCCAAATCTCGTAAAATAAATTGAATTCATTTAAAGAATTTAATTAATTAGCATTTACATAATCAATCAAAATATTTAAAACCTATCAAATTGTTTTAATTAATTTATTATTAAAAATACAAATTCCATTACTATCAAAATATTCACAATTAACCAATTACTGTTTCAAAATTAATGTTATTATTTATTTAGATTGCAAAATATTACTTTTATTATTATCACTTACCTATATACATACATTGTTTAGCTGACCTTCTACAATACACATAAATAAATGCACTACAATTATTTACAAACTTGAGTTATTAACTGTTCAGTTTTCCCGCACTTCATTGTCCAAATCTGCCATGTCAGAACCATAAAACATAATGTTTATCACTGTCTTTTATTGTTTTATAGTTTAGCCTCCATCGTCATAGATAAGTCTTGGTTTTGTACCACATCGTTCAATTTTATTACCACACAAATGACTGTTTTGTGTGTTATAACCATAAAAACCGACTTCCTTCATCTTACCCAAATACTCATTAAACCAGTCAACGTCAGGTATTTTTGTTAAGTCTCCGTCAGTAAATTCACTCATAATCGGGTTAAATACTTTTGTCAAATCATTATAGTCATTATTATTCAAATATACTTTTAAACTTTCTTTCCATTCGTCATACTTTCTATTCAAATTATACAATTCTGTTACTTTCTCCCCATACAATTCTCTGTTTAACTCTCTCTCATCACCACACCACATCACACTCTCACAATTATTCCGGACAGAGGGTACAAAATTACACAACAAATATAAACAACTCCAATCATCTACTACTATGGGACTCTTGCCCTTCAACAACACTTGTGTCCACCTTAAATCATCATCATAAACATCATAAATAATAAAGGGAAAATTTACCCTCTGTCCCCACTCTACCACAACATTATTTTTCCCCACTCTCTCTACTTCATCAATACGCATTAACATTTCATTATCACTACATTCCACCAACTCATCAATACTTTCATTCTTTATTTTTACCGTATCAGTCTCCGATACTAATTCTTCAAATACATTACTATACTCTATATTATTATTCTCATTATTCTCAACATTATTGTTATCATTTATTAACTCTTTCTCTGGTATCATATTTTTACATTTGTCACTACAATTTTCACTTGTTTTATTTTTCTCTGTATTCATTGCAACTACTTCCATTCTCTCCACACTCTGTTCTAATTTATTTAAACTAGATCTTATTATTTCGTTATTATTTTCAACATGTTTATTCATTTCTTGAATCTCATATTTCAACTCATTATTCTGATTTTTTAATATATTGAATTTAACGTCCGAGTCACTCTTCTGTTCTTTATTTTGTTCTAAAAGCAATTGTAACATGCTCATTACATCACTATTGAACTGTACATTATATTTTGTTGAAGTCGGGGTCAGTTGCACACCCGAATCTTCAGTTACATTACTCTGGTCACTCATGCTTAATTCTGTTTTATCTTTACTCGCACTTGGAGTCGAATATATTTCAAAATTGCTCATGTTTGAGTCGTCAAAATTTTCGACACTATTTTCATTTACTTTATTCTCGTTATCTGACATTTTTTATAATTGATATTCAAAAATTAATAATCTAATTCATTAATTTTTTGTAATGTACTTTCTATATTACTTTCGGTATAGCTTTGCGTACATAACGCATTTTTATTTTGCTACGCTAACCTAACACATGTTTGTATCCTCGTAGATGTGGAATTTAATTAATTAATTTAATTCGTGCCTGTCACGGGCGCCAATTGTTATACTCTACTTCAATTTAAATATATTAATTACCAAATTACATAATTTCCACCTACCTGCCAAGACTCTCTTACGGGCCAGGATCCGATCACATGAACATTAGATACAAACATGTGTTAAGGTTATCGAAATAACTGATTCGACACATTGTTATGAAGAGAAATAATTAATTTTAATTATCAGTTATTACCAATTTAAAATTTTGTGTATCAAATATAGTCACTTACATTTTCTTTGACTATGGTGTAATGCTTGCCTATAACTCTTATTTTCTAACCTACATACTATTACTTACACTTAAGATAGCCCAGCCTGCGCACGCACTACTCACATTCTTAAAACCCCTTTTTAATATAAAAAATGCCCCATTTTAGGTAAAATTAACGACCATAGTGGTTTCAGTGTGAAACGTTATGTGTGTGGCGTCCTCTTCCCCGACCACGTGGTGCGTCTTCCCAAGTCTTTCATTCTCCGGATGTTCACAAGGTTTATAATATTTAATAACGTTCAATATTCACTCTTCGTCACTGAAGGCACTGTTATACATGTTTTTGTAGAATCACATAGCTATTTTGTCGGCCGACTTAAGAAAAATATGAAGATTTGCCCGGGCAGAAAACTGATAGTTGCCACGCGTGGCTTGGGTTGCTAGTCGACTGGGAAGAAAATTATCAATCTGCCTCCCTCCAAACACTCGTACAGAGCGGAAGTTTCAATGCCTCATGATCGGATCTTCCGTCACTGTTCATTCAACACATGTGTTTTTTGTGTAGTAACCGTGGACGATATTTGTTAAGCACTGGTTGACATCACCAAAGAGGCCGGACTAAGACTTTATTTCCTGCCGGTCGGCTAAGGAGACGATGCATAAAATCGTTCCCCAGGCATCTTGGTTTTTTGGACGACGGCGTCATTCCGAGCGCGGACCTGTATTGCGTGTGAGTGCGTGGTCACACTTATGCAAAGTTCTGAGAAAATTAGGGTGGTGCAAATTCCTTGCCTGGTTACACAACAGAAACTGCGTCTTGCTGCTTTGTTCTCAATACCGTTTCCTTGCCACGTGGTCTGTTCCAATGGAAATAACGTTTGCACAATATTTTTATAAAATCCCGCAAAAATAAAATAAATGAAATACAAATGCCCCATACCCGCAATAAATGACATGACCCCATTTTGACACGTTACAACATAATGAGTTTTTTATAACAACAATTTAACGTAATAAATTGTCGTTTCGATGTCAATGATAATAAAATGGATGAACACAATAATAAGTTCGATAAAATAAATAGTCGTTTGATGAAGTAAACACTAAAATGAATGATAAATTAAATGAAGAAAATAATGAGATAAAAAATAATTTTAGTGAAAAGTTGGACGAGATTAGAACCGAAATTAAACAACAAAATGTTTATATTAATAAAAGTTTAAAAGAAGTTGATGAACATTTTAGTGTTATGGTAGAGCAATTGCAAGATCAATTAAACAAAAATAAAGAAGATAAGGTAAGTGAGGATTTGAGTATAGATGATAATTATAATGAAATAATTAACAGGTAAGTGATAGTTATAAAGAGGCATTAATAAGTAATAGGGATAAGATAGTGGAAAACAAGCTATTTAAGAGTGATATAGTGAAAACAAATAGTGGTGATGAATTTTTTGGTGAAGTAGAATTTAATAATGGAATGTTAGTGAGTGTTGATGAAATTGAGAGAAAGTGTGATGAAAGGTTAGGGTGGCAAAGGGAAAATTTTCCCCATGATGTAAGTGGAGTAAGGACTCCGCTAGTAGTGATTTTTGAGGACAAAGGTTCCTCAAGAGGTTATGTGGAAGACGAGTTGTCTTCGAGTAGTCCCGTAATTTTTTGTAGTCCTGGAAAAGCCAGGAAGTGTGATAGCAACTTTGTGGTGCCCTTTGCATGGAGTGAAGTAGGTCAGAGGTGTTGTGACCGATGTTATGATGAGAAATATTTTGAGAGAGAGAGAATGATAGAGGTATTTAAGTTAAATAGAGGTTATGAGGGGTTAGTTAAGAGATTAAAATTTGAGGGAGTAAACTATATGAAATACTTACCGGTTGTAGTAAATGTGGATGATTATTTTGATGATACCATTGTAGAAGATGAGCACTTACCTTGTGATGTGATTGATATAGTAGATGAATATGATGATATAACTTACCTGAGTTTAACGAATAATACTAAGGGAGAACTGACCATACCAAATGTTTACAGGTTTTATGAATTAATAGTAGACAATGATGTTGTCAAATACTATGGTGATACAATTGATGATAATAGTTATTGTAATCATGATAACGATATGTACGTAAGTAAAGATGGGAATTGTTATGTGAAAATCAAACTAATTTTTGATGATGGTGGTTAGAAATAGTGAATGAACATTTAATTATTTTAGTTTATGGTAATTACTGGGCTAACTTATGTAATGAGGTGTGGTAAACAATAATATGATATGACGAAAAAATTGTAGATAAATTTGTAGGAAGGTAAATTGTGTTTGTGTAGTAGGTTAGGTTGTACTATGTATTTCATGTAAACAATGTATGTATGCAAGGTGAATGGATTGTATAATAATAATAATAATAATAATAATAATAATAATAATAATAATATTTGATCAGACTAAATGAATCATGGTGAAGTTTATCATGCAAATAACTGAATTGTAATTATTTTGGAGTAAGGTGATTAAAGTAACTTTGTGTTTTAAGAAACTGATTTAATTAAATAAAATTGAGATGAATGAATTAATTAATTCATAATAATTGTAATGTTGTATAGATGAATTTTGGTGATGAATTTAAATGATTTTCTGAGAATTATACTTTATAATAAATAGTAAATGAGTAAAAGTAAAATGTGTCTAGTTGTTGAAGCATATGGTTGTTATGAGGTATCAGAAGGTACATAGGGGTATGTACGCTATATTTGTGGTGACAATTGTTTATAGTTTGAGGCTATAACAGGTGATGATGTGTTTATTTGATTAAATAATTGACCATGTAAGTATAAATTCGATAATGACATTGAAGTAAAGTAAAAGAGTCATGTAAAATGAATGTTGATAATAAATTTGAATTTTTTGAAGAATTTAATGGTACAATAAATGATCGAGAAATAAAAAGGTTCAATTGAAATTAAAGTAGGAATGTTTGTAAATTTTATTCAGATGCAAATGAGATGTTTATGTTAATAGAATAAGGTTTATGTTCGTTATGGATGTTTATGTTGTATTATGTTTACTATGTTAGTGTGTAGGAATATTAAACATGTATTATGTATTTTACATGTGATTCCCCACTTTAGGGCGGTCGCTGCCTCACCAGCACTGACCATGGTTTTGGCTGATAACCAGCTGTGGGCAGACTTATTGTAAACTGACCATGGTTGGTTGTCTATAAAATTGGTGTGACATAGAAATTAACAGGGGGGTGATTCAGGGGAAATCAAACCGGAACTATGGAACAGCGGCTATCACTTGTTCGCGTGGGAACATAAAAAGGGTGATAGAACCATCTTAAGGGCACATAAATATAAAGTTAGTAAGGTATTGTGAACCTTAGTGGTTAGATTATCTGAATTTTTATTTGTAACGCCGAAGCAAGGACAGGAGATAACAAAATTCCTCCTTAACACTTCAGTCCTTGTGGAAGCAACTGGACGCTACAGTCCAGCCATGGGGGGACATAGAGAGATGGATGGCCAGTGGCAACATTACATGCTGCGAGGGAGAGGCTTCATTTATGCAAGCCTGTGTCATACTAAGATAGGTGGAAGTCCTTGAGGTCACTGACACTTTTGTAACGCGGGGTATCAGGGGTTAAGGGAAATTAGTTTAAGTTGGGGGGATTAGTATAAATTGATGTAGAGTGGAAGGAGGTTACTAGATTGCTGGTAACGAATTATTGAGAATATTAAAATGAATTATGTTGATGAGGTAGAAGGTGTAGTTAACTAAATAATTTTGTATTGATTTAAGGAATATTATGATAATTAAAAGATGCTTAATGACTGTTAAATAAATAATCTGTTCTGCTGTAGTTGATTTAATGTGTTTTACTTTATATAAGAAGTTTATTAATGTGGAAGTGTGAAAATTATATAATGGAAAGTATTTGTAATATTGTAATGGGGAATGTTCCGTGAATTGTGAGGGAATCAGAGAAATATTTTGAAAAAAAAAAGAGCATTCAGAATGTTAATATTGAAGTAAACGTTGCATATGATATTATGTAATGTATCAATGTATAGGTTAAAAGTTAAGAAAAAACCAGTGCTTCTTAATGCAAACCAGTGCAACTAGGGGAACCAGACCACTTAGGGATATGGGATTATACAAGGTCACTAATTGGTATTTTGGATGTGATGTTTCAGTGTCTGGTGATGCTGTGGCGGCGGTCCTGTGCTGGCCTGCGCGTCAGAGCAGGAGCGTCAAGTGCCTGTCTGGCCTTACGGTGTTGGGATCTCGAGAGAGAAGTCCAGTAAGGCCGTTCAGGTGCGGTCACAGTCACTGGACCAGGGGTAAGTTAACCATGATTTTTAATAAAACATACAGGGGGTTGTGGCGACATATCCTGGCTGATCTCTTTAGGAAGTATGAGAGTGTCAATGAGAGTTTTTATGCTTCAGCATAAAACCTCTCATTGAGGGGGTATTGTAACGGGGCAAACCCATGGTTTATTTTTATTTCAGAATAAGCTTGACAATTTGTAACCAACCCATGCTAGGTAACAGTCTTGATCATGAAAGGTTGATTTTTTTGAACACTTTGTAGTCCACCTCGTACCAAGCCATGCGAGGCACAAAAGCATTTAAGCATCTGGGAATGCAAGTTATCAGAGAGGGTGCATATTCACGCGCAATCGTGCATGTGTGGGCCAACGTTCCCAGCGTGAAAGACACGTACAAAACATTCCAGAGCCGAACATGTGATGGAAACAAAGAACTCAATGCAGTACAATTCGCCCCAGTTGAAATTACACCTTTGAACCGGCCGGTTGTGAATAAAAGTTCCGGAACGAAAATGCGGGCCCGTATAAATAAAATGTGATTTTAATTCAAATTAATAATTAACAGTCATGAAATGACATGAAGTAAAATGAAGTGATAGTTTCGAGTTATAACGTCTCTTCTTCTTGACATTATAACATGGGGAACCAGTTTAATTGGCCTTTGTCAATTAATCCGGCTGCCATTATATTTACTGATTACTTACCAACAAATTGGGAACCTGTAAAGTTTAGGAGTTTGACTGAGGTTTCGTAAATTCACTCACTCTCTTGGGTTTAGCAAAGACATCTCTTTATTACAACTTTCAAAATAAGGTTTGTGATCTATCAGGTTGTATACCAACATTCATGATTCTTACTTAATGAATAAATTCATTACTAAATGCTTTCATTCTTTTTAAAACATTACTATGATGAGCTCAAAACCATACAGCTGTATATTACATTAAATACCATGGATCCGAGTTCTAATTTTTATGATATTCCAGATTATTTTGACATTATGTAAACTATTCGAAGAATAGTTTAATTTACTATTTACTTAGTTATACCTGTAAGCATCTTCAGGTTACTATTATTTAGTTACAGTAACTATCCATATTACTACGTTAGAATTTACAATATTTATATGAGTCTTTACGAGAAATATATGGTCTTTACTCTGGGTTGTTAGAAGAAATATAACCACAGAAATTATGCTTCCGTGTCACCTGAGTATTGGGTGTGTCCACGACTGGTCCTCTTCATGATCCTCTACGGTGGTGTTTTCTGGATGATCTTAGCTGCAGTTTGTGGTCCTCCATTTAAACTGTTGACTCTAAGTAGGTAGTTTAGTCATGATGCTCTGTCTCTGGGTATGCTCTGCTCATAGTGTTGTAGTTGATTTCCTTCAGACGGTCGTTTTCACTTTTCACATTTTGTTTACACTGCACTAATGTTACATTCTGATTCAGTATTGTACATACTTTAATTGTTAAACACTTACTTAAAGAGATGTGATGGCTACACTGTTTATATATTTACTTTTTAACTACATAACTTCCTTTACATTTTAACTACATATTTGCACTCTCCTCTACTTATTGCTCTTGTTACCAAGAAGCATCTATTTATTTATACATAGTTTTGTAATGTAACACGTATTTCTTGTGACAACGCATGGCAAAGCAGTTGGCTTGGGCGCAATTCAGATACGACTGGGGTAGGTTGTGTGGCCGTGAGTAGGGATCTGGCGTAGTTTACACATCGAGAGAAAAGTAGTTCGTTATTTATTATTATTATTTTACCTTTAATTAGCTACTATTAATTATACCACAGCTTCTTTATTTTCGTCAGTATTTTATTTGTAACTATCATGTTTTTTAGAGATCATTACCATGATTATTTTAATTAGTGTAACAACTGTATAATTTGCGTGTCCGTACTGGCTTTTCACTTGTTTGTACAGGTATTTGCTACAGCGAGGGGGTGGATTATTTTATTATGTGGTATTACGAACACAAAAAAATTTGTTTTGTTTTGTGCTATTTAAAATTTGTTTTAAGTCGTCACAGAGTTATCCGGCGAGAATTACGACAAAAGTACGAACTGTGCGGAGTGATGAAAGAAAAAAAAAACACGTACGGAGGCTGGACTGATGTTTAGGGACGCAATTGCAGATAAGAGAACAAATTGTATTACATTCAATTATATTCATAAATTATGAAAAGAGAATAAAAGAAGAAATTTAAAAACAAAGAATTCCAACCATTCAAAATTAAAATATGAGCTCGAGGGGAAAATCTAAAATATGTTGTTTGTGAGAGTGTGTGGGGATTTTGCTTAAGTGTATATTAAACCATGAAGCGCTGGTTTGTGTTCTATAAAATTAATTTTATGTCTTGAATGTGTTTATCTCTATTCTAATAAAGGAAAAAATCATGTACAACAACTGTTATTATTGTCTGTATAAAAGCAGTAGTAGAAAGAAGAAAGGGAGGGGAATATTTGGTTTACGGGAATATCGAAATGGTTTTTTTATGCTTTCCTTTGTTGTATAAGAAATTTAATTAAATAAAGGTATAATCATGGTATGAAGGTAATACAGTTGTACTTTCTTGAATCACCAATTCTGTTCTTCTGGTTCGCTGATCCGAACCCTGGTGAGTAACATTTTTCATGTGTGGTGGGAAACAAAATGGGATGGTGTCCGAATGGATCGGACGGTTACAAGTGTTTATGTCCAGACATATAAATTAATAAATGTGGAAAAAAGGTAAGTCCACAATCGGCGTCCGAACTAGGAACAAATTTATTTATCAAATTATTAGTAACTCCACAAGTGGCTCACTCAGGTTCATAACAACAGCTTCACTGACCAACATATATTATTATTATGAATATCCTGGCCACAATAAACTGAAAACTTCCAACAATATCCTGATTTTGACTCATTCAATTTGTAAAACTTTACTCCAAACCGAGAACGCTTTGATGGATTGAATTGAATGTAAGATAGTCGCCCTCTACACTTTACCAAACTTTCATCAACAACTACATTTCTGTCAGGAGTATATGCATGTTGAAATTTTATATTCATATATTCAATCATAGGCATAATTTTTTGCAGCCTATCATCATCACCTTCAAAGTCATTTGCAAAATGCAGATATTTACATAAATGTACAAAACGTTTATAAGGCATTACCTGAGAAAAAAATAGGTGTACGAAGGATTTTCCTCTTTGTCCAGTACATTTCCAGCCGTTGTTGTTTGGGGTTCTGTGACATCAGCACTATAATTGCAAAAAGTGTGTTTAGTTCGTCAACCATAGTTGGAAACCATTTCTGCCTATTCTGAACATCAACAATGTCCAACTTTACTTGAGCATACTGATTGGTTTCAAGAACAGTCATTTGGTAAAAATTGTCACTCAATATTTCATTGAAAATATCAATTTCGTTTGTCACAGAATCCTGACTAAGATTTTGTATTATATCACTGTTTACCCCAGAATCACCAGTAAAAGTAATTGGAATAACAATATTATTTATGTTTTGCCAGTCCCAGTCATAAACATAACCTCTCTGTTCTTCACTTTCATCACTTTCACTGTCGCTACTGCTTTCTGAACTGTCATTTAGCTCCAAATTTGTAGAAAGTACAAAATCTTCATCTGTAATTTCACTGTCACTTTCACATAATAATATTTCAATTTCTTCCGGTGTTGAATATTTGTCATGCGCATAACTCATCTTGCACGATGAAGACAGTATCAAACAAACGGTCTGTTTATAATGCTCACAGAAAACAACGCTACATTGCAGTAAATAAAAACACATGTAGAAAGCATTTACATCTGCTCGATATCTATTGGAGATTCATAAAACTCCAAGCAGTTCTTACATTGAAACAACATGGGCGAGTGATTGCCGTCAAAGTCAGTGAACTGAACAAGTGGCGCAAGCTACACTTGTCAAAGTCTCCACAGTACTGATAAAATGATGTGAGCTACACTCATCAAAGTCAGTGGATGGGTTAAAAATGTTATACAAAATTAATTTTTTAAAGGAAAAGATTAATTCTAGTAACACCTTGATTGTTACACTGAACTGTTTAATCAAAAAAATTTTGAAGTCAATAGCAATTATAGTTTTTGAGAAAAGTGTACCTAACTTGAAATACATGGTTACAGAAAAACGTGCGTAAAGCTAAACAATGGGATTGGAAAACAACGTGTAATACGTTTTATTTTATGGTCACATTAATGTAGATAACCTCATAAAAGTATACATTTTCTTAATTAGGATAAAATGGAGAATTTTTCGGGATATTAAAAAAATTCGATTTCTTGACCGACAAACTGCTGATCTTCCCTTAATTAAATATTCAATTATGTCTTTCAAAAACATTATTTTATATTTGTTTGCCTTTGTATGCAAATCTGTGCAGTGAGTAATCCATTTTCTACATGATTTAGTTATGAATTCACACCAACTGACATTTTGTCGGAAGAAGCACCTATAAATTCTGTTATTACTTTTAGGGCTGTGAGGATTTAATTCCGTGTGAGAGTCTAATTTGTGTGCTCCATCCCCATCTTTGTTACCTGCAGCATGGTTTTCAATGATATCATCTGCATTGAGTATTTCTGAAGTCACTACCCTATTGCCTATAGATAAAAAATCCTCCAAGTTAACACCTCACAACGTTTTGCACACAGCAGGCCAATACTCATCTTCATGGATTAGATCAGCAGAAGAATCAGATTGAGGGACTGAATTATCAGAACCCTATAAATTTTTAAAAAAGGGTAGTAACTGCAGGAACATAAAAATATACAGTACACATAAACTTTTAATAAAATCAAATTTCTTACCTTTTGGAATTCAGATTTTCTGAAGCAGTTAGCAATGTTGGGAGGCTGGACTGTTTCCCATGCAACACTGGCAAAATTTAGAGCATCCAGAAGAATTACATGTTTTGATTCCTGACTATCAATGTCTGGCAGACACCGCAGGACGATCCATTGTGATACAAATTCTTAAGCACTTTTATTATACTTGGTCCATAGGCTGCAGCTTCCTTCTTGTATGTGGAGGTAAAAAAGAAAGCTCCACATTTTTGAGGTCCAAAACCTCAGAGTGGGCGGGGCAGTTGTCTATGAGCCACTGAATCTCAGGTCCAGCTTTCATCATTTTGTTGTCCAAATCCTTTTTAAAACCACATGATAAACAAGTCGGCAAAACAATGTGATAACTTTTTATGTTTTTAAACCATTGTGGTTTAACTGATTTTTCCACCACGACTAGAGGCAGTTTCTCAGAGGCATAAGAATTTTTAGCAATAGCAGTGTGACTATGTCCTTACTTATTTTTCTTCCATGACACATCTCTTTTGAAAATTTGTCTGGTATTAGCTTAAAAACAAACCATATTTGTCCAAATTGAAAATGTCATGGGGTCATACATAGAATTAGATTAGACAGCATTCCATTTTGCCACTCACTAACGTCACTTTCGCTGACAGACTCTGACTCTCCAGAAATCTGCGTATAAATGATTCCATGTCTTTGCTTAAGTCTGTCAAGCCAACCAATGGAGGCAGGAAATTCAGTGTTTAATACTTTCTAAACTACGCCTATATGTAACAGGCAGTGCTACATGCCTCAGCAGACCATACACGTATGCCATATGGGCACTCAGTTTTTGTGTGTTTAAACACGTTTACCCGTTCACTGTCTGATCAAAGTCTGTAGTGTGAGGCTAATTCATTCGTTATAATATAGTTTGATATTTTACTAGGAGATGTCTCCTACAAACCATTGACATATTCAGTCTTCAGGTTCAGCTGTTGCATGTTCTACGTGTGTCTGATTCTAACATAAAGAAAATGTCAAATACACGTGATTTTGTACTTGATGAATCAATATATGGTGAAAATTTTGATGATTTTAATTCAAAAATTGTACTTAAGAATGTCCTTGAGAACCTGAAGAATCTTCCGATGATGAAACAGAAATATAACTTCATACATATAACCTAAATGAGTTATGTGTCTTCATATGTAGTTTATTTTTATCCTGTAGCAGTTATATTGATTTTCCATATAAAATAACTAAGTTTACCAGATGCATCACAAAAATAACTAATATTGCAAAATGGGAGGAAATAGTGACAGTGATGCTGATACTGATTGGACTGATAATGATATCCAGCCAAGTCTCCCTGTGTTTGAATGAGAATCTATTTCCCGCATTTCACTATCCTTCCTTATATGGACCTGACATCGCAGCTACAATGATTGAGTTGTGGTTCTTTATTATTGTTCTTAATATTGATGACTGGATTCCTAATAAATCAGCAAGTTGTTTCTGATTTAAAGTAGTGTTTATGTCATGTTTCCATAGGATTTCTAATTTATCTGGTACATAAAGTGCTTTCCATTCAATAATCACTGTAGCCACATTCACAGCACAAGCTACAACCGTATTATACCAAGCACAACTGGACACTGACTATCAAACATGCATCAGTGAGTGAGTAATGAGTGGGAATGGATGTTTACAGAACAGCTGTTTAACCAACATTGTTAAGGAAATATGTATTTGAAGGCACTGCTGACCTGGCAGGAAAACATTGCAGACACCATTCGTCATTATCAAACGTTTACATCCGTTACATAAGCTGGTAGAGTACAAAGGGTGTGCCGGTGTGTATACATCCTGTATTGCTGTTGAGCGATGAAGTGGCTTTCATTTGTACCACATAAACATAAATATAAAGTCTGAGGAAACAAAATGTTCCCACAGTCGCAGTAAAGTACTGTATTTGACTGTAGGTTATATGCAAATTCGCTATGAACAAGTTTTACTGTGTTAAAGTTTTTTTTTTAATATCCTTGTATACAAGAGATACAGGGACCAGATGAAAAGCACACCTTACATATAGATTAGGGTCACATTCTTAATTTGATTTGGTGTAAACATCAACAGAATACAGAAAATGCCAGTATAATAGTATTGCCAGCCATTTAAGCCACATGGGATTAAGTAAATTAACACACACACACACACACACACACACACACACACACACACACACACACACACACACACACACACACACACACACACACACACACACACACACACACACACACACACACACACACACACACACACACACACACACACACACACACACACACACACACACACACACACACACACACACACACACACACACACACACACACACACACACACAGAGCATGGATATTTATTACAAACATATATGGATAATTCTGTTTTATATTTATTTTTATTTAACTCTTTATATAGTCTATAATTCACTGAGAACAAGAAAATAAGAACAATGTTTCTATTCGTAGGATGTATTGCCAGTTGTAAATTCTGTACTGAAGGAAGAACTCCATATAAAAGAAGAATTAATGATAGGACAGAATGAACAGTTTGTTGATCAGGTATAGCACACAGTTATATAGTTGATAATTAGATTAAGCACAGTATATTATAATAAACAGTATTATTGTTATTTGTTATCGTAAAACTTAAAATTCTTGGATACTTGTGATTACGTTTATTCATTGTTATGTGTATTTTCATCGGTTCACACAATTTACAAAATATTTGGTATCAATTACTATTTTGTAATTTATACAAATGTCTCAAGAATGTGACAGCACATGACTTGATTGGCTGGGATGGTCAGCCGTGAGAAATATTCAGCAGACCTAGAAGAGCACAGATCTGATTTGGCTAGCATAATTTTTTTGTATTAGTTGATGAAAATTATAATAAACTCAAAGGATTGAAGGATTTTTTGAGCATTTTATTTTACTTACAAGAAACCTTACATGAATACAGCCCTCTGAATACATTTCAATTAATTATTTCATCTTAAAAATACGTGAATATGACAAGTTATAATATAACTTTTAAAAATATTCTTTTTACATTCTCAGAATATAAAAAGATATGACTTGAAGATTTAATTGTCAAACACGTTGAAAACAGGAGTTACATAAATTTATGTTATAACTTCAGATGACTCCCTTATCTTAAAATTCATTACACACTCACACTATATCTTAGTTTTTCTTTTTTACAAGAATATAAAGTTAAAGAATTTTGAGTTCTCATGCATGCCTGCATATTAAATAAGCATTTTCCTGTTTGTTATGAGGATAACAATGGGAATTACTCATGAGGTTGACCTGATAAGGGAGACAGACTTGTGTGAGCCTGAGACTGACGCAAGTCAGGACACCTCCTTAGCCTGCATCTCTGATTCCAAAAATGTTTTAAAATTCTGGAAAATTTGTATGCATAACAGCAATTGCTTCAGAGAAGAAGAAATCAGAGGTAAAGCATAAGCCATCAGCAGCATTTTCATGCAAAGTTTTAAGTGATTAAGAATGTAAGTTGCTGGTCTTAGAACAGTGTAGGCCTCTTACAAGATTAACTTGAACTGTGAAGGGTCCAGATATACCAGGAATCTAACAAATAATTGAGTTACACTCCAAATGGTTGCCTGTCCAGTATCAAACTGCCTGATTCAACCAGATGTCTCCACATGTTGACAAGACAAGAAAATTTATAACAAAGGGAAAACATTTGGACACAAAGAATAAGACAGTGGAATGGACGTAGTTTAAGTGTATGTTATTATACTGTAGGAAGCACCATTAGAGTAATACATATTAATGTATTGTTATGATAGTTGCATGGATTGTCATATTGTACAGTAGAAACAGAATAATTGGCACCAGATGAAATTGCTGATTGTACCTTTAATTAGCATTAAAAGTAAACAGAGATATATATTGTCACAGGACAAATGGCGCCAATCGTACACCTCTTTGTTTTTTTGTGACCCTTAGAAGGGCCGTGTTGCGAGAACACTAACTGCACTGTTTGTTCTGCCCGAGCCGCACTGTAATGTTTGACGGCTGTGCCCGCTGTTCGTGGTATACTGCAGTCCTCCATCGGTATGTATAATCCGCTGCCATCCCAGTCGACGTCCATCGCTGGTTCTTCACAGGGCAAGAAAGTGAAGAAAGTCCATTCTTCTCTTCTTCCTGTTCCTTCCGGCTGGCTCCGTGTGGTCCGATGGAGTGCACCAAAAATTCTACCGGTGCTCTATGCCCTGACAGGTTGGTGTGTCATGAGCCTATCAGAGTGCTGCTGATCCCTGATTGGCTTGCTGTAAGGTCGTCAGGTGTCACGTCTCGGCTGGTACCGAGAGCAGCTGTTCGCCTCGCTGCCATCATAATATAACAGTGTGCAATAATATTGGACAATAATAACAGTTTAATATAAATATTGTCCAATACAGAGTAATGTAACAAACAGTAACACCTTACCAACAGTGTCACACTAAGTAGTACACTACAGTCAACTGCAAGTCACAATAACAACTCTGGTAACATATTGTAATATAACAAGTTCAACATTTATTTGTCTGGGTGCTGGCAGCTTATATTTATACCCACTGAGGTTCGAGAAAAATCTACAGTTTTCTGAGTGATGCAGTCAGAATAATCTCATAGTTAAGGCATGCTGTAACATACTTGAAGTTCTGCTTATGCTTATACATCCTGCAGTCCGAATGCCACCATGTCACACAGATTGTCTGTGTCATGGATGTAGTGGCGGCTGGTGGTTGAAACATTTGGGGGTTGCAGTTGTAGTTGGGATGGTATTAAATTGTTTTATTCTCTGAATAGAAAATTTCCAAGTCTCTTTCCCTCCAAACAATACACAAGGAAAGCAAAATAATGTAATTTTAGTGTCACACCCACACAACCACTTATTTATAAATGTATTTAATTATTTATTATTTATTATAATGTATATTTTTTAAATTTATGATTAAATATTCTGTTACCTGATTTTTACACTTTGATAAAATTTGAAAGGTCTGGTGCATTACAAATTCCAACTTGGCGCACCTGTGTTATTTACCAACAAACAGACTGGTGGCGCCGTGATGTCCAAGAGGGATTTGCAGTCCCTAATCACACCAAGCGAGCCTATATCATTGTAATAGGAACACCCGAGTCTAGCCAGCCAGAGCACTATCCATTGTATTTCCTCATATACAAAGCGTGTCACAGTTGGTGCATACACTGCGGCAAGAGCGTGTACGGTTTTAGTATTCCTCTGCGCTTTTCAATCAGCAAATGATTAATTACGATCATTTAGCTTGTAAAGATTATTATTAGTTATTGTTTTATCCATAATTCCATCATTTAAAATACAATTCGGGATTTAATGGGGGTTGTGCAACTGTGCAACCTAAGCACGGGCTGCCACTGCATGGATGTAAGACTCCACCCCTCCGTAAGTCTGTTTGTCCTGAACTGGCAAATCCTCTTTGTTTTCTTTCCCTTCAGTTTGGCTCTTGAAAATCCTCTTTCTCTTCTTGAACACTTTCTCCATCACTCAGAAACATGTCTTCTCCAATCTCACTTTGCTTTCCCAATTTCCTTCCATTGTATTGCATAACATCCTCCTCAGCCACTATTTCTAAGAATGAAAAAAACGTTATCCTCTCTTAGAACTCATCCATTCCCTGTGCATTCATTATGTTTTTTCGTCCTGTTCCTTCATCATGTTTACTTGTATTAAAATTTTCTCTCCAGTGGCTTCTCCTACAGGCACTTCTTTCAACTCAGGAACAAGCAGAAACCTTTCTGTGATGACCGCAGTTGTTTTCCTATCACCTCTGCTGTCGCCATACAATGTAGCACTTTATTGTTCTGTTCTTGGCCCCTTTCCACATCCAACACTACAAGTTCCTCTTCTCCATACTTGTTGATTCATTCTTCAACCACCGACAGTTGCTTGATCGAATGACTAGTTGAGTCTATCATTTCAGCTGGACAAAACTTTATATTCTCTTGGCTACCACTCTGAACATTCTCTTAAGTCCATTGCAAATCCATAAGCATTAATAAAGTCCATGCCAAGAATCACTTCATCAACAACATGTACCATGAGAATTTGGTGGCTTAACTCGATGAGACCCAGGTGTAAGTGTATATATGCCTCTCATAACAATTTCGTAGGGCTTCCAGTCAGGCCATATTTTACAAGACCTAAATCAAAGCTGGCAGGGGCTGACTAAATCAGGGTGGACACCCTGATTGGACACCGTGGCATCTGTGTCAACGGTAAATGCTGCTATTTTAATATCAACAATCCATTAACAAACATGTTACCATGAATCTTATGAAGTGTGGAGACTATGCTGTTCTTGAGCTTGATTTCTCCAGTTGATACATTTATGCCTTTCTCTTTGAGTATAATTATCCTAACAATCTGCTTGAAGATGTCCACATTTCCTATATTTGTAATACTTTGTCATCTGTCTGTTTCCCACCACTCAAATCGTCTGCGTTGGCACCATCTGTGAATCGTTGCTTTCTGTCAGTATGTCTGACACTGTCAGAAATATTTACACGGCAAACATCATTCAAAAAGTCTCTGGTGCTTTTTTGGATAGGCCCGTCTAATGTCTGTTGACAGTTGCTTAAAACTCTTAAATCCTTCTAGAATGGTGACACCATGCTCTCAGTTGTCCGAAATGCGTATGGTTATCATCATACCATAATTGTAGAGCATTTATCAATTTGGCATAGATGTTCTGTCTACCAGGTGGCAATTTCCGTATTCACTCTGTGGCAGGTCCTTTTAAAAAACGATAACTAGTGCAAGTGCGTTCTCTTTCTCTGTCCACTGATTTGCGTGTGCAGCAACTTAATTCCTGAAGGTACACCACCCATTGAGTGATCTACTGAAATGTTGGGGTCTTAACATGAGCTATCCCAATGCCAGTGAAAGTCACTTTTTCTGTTACCATGTTTTCTATATTTACTTTTGGTACTGTCTGTTCAGCAATTTGTTTTGAAACGGAAGGCTGTATTTTTACAAATTGTGTGACTGCAGTATTAATTTGTTCTCTTATATGTGCAACTATTTCCTGCATGCTTGGTACAAATTGCTCTACTTCAGCTATTTTAGTGGACATTAATTATTCTTTTACTCCAGATTTTTGTAGAGGTTGAGTCTTCTATATCAGATATTCTAGTAATTTGTTTATTTAGCTCATCTTGTAATAGACCCAGCTCTGCAGCATATGCTCTTGCATCTGCTCTTGCCCCTGTATTAATGCTACAGGATTCCTAGAATATTGCTCTGATTCCTGCTAAGATTCTTCTTTTTGTTGTTTGTGTGTTTGCAGTAGCAGTGCTTGGAAAGCTTCCATCTTCTGACACGTATGCATTTTTGTATTGTACAATAGAAACTGGATCATATTGACACCATATGAAACCATGGATTACACCTTTGATTACAGTTAAAAACATGAATGTTTAATCACGAACAGAATTATCACTGTTGCACACCACTATAGAAAAATTATTCCGATTAGCGCTTTCAAGCTTCTCAGCTCATCGTCAGATCGAATTCAATTGACTTCCGATCTGACGAGCTGAGAAGTTTGAAACCGCTAATCGGAATAATTTTTCTATATGGAATAATAGTGGTAATTCTGTTTGAAACAAAAAAAATGTCACCCTATTACCAGTGTTGCACTAAGTAATATAAAATGATAGCTGTACACTAAACTGCAAGTCACAGTAACAGCTATTCTGATAATGCACTCTGATGTCACAGGTCCATTACTGAATCTGGCCAGCAGCTGACAGCTTATATTTGTACCCTGCTGATGTTTGAGAAGATTCTACACTTTTCTGGGTGTTGCCTCAAGTATACTTACAGGCATGCTGGAACACACTGGAAGCTGTGTCAATGCCAACTTTGTACACATTATGCAGTCCGAATACCACCATGTCACGCAGGTTGTCTGACCCGTGGGAGTAAGATTATGCGTTGTTTGTTGGCTTCCTATACAGTAGAGCAAGTCCTCACTCGATATTGGTATTAAGTTCTTAACATTTACAACATTGATTGAAATAGTATAAAACAGGCAATTTTTTTTAGTAGGAAACTTTAGCAAAAGTAGACGTTTTGTTATAAAAGACACAGTATTTTCCAATTTAGTACGTATAAAAATATTTAATGCCTTGTGATTGTACACAGTACAGTAACAGTTGTATGTGAATTTTGGCATAGGCTGAGAGTACTTATAGGCGACCATACAGTTAGTTGTTTTTACATAGACTTCAATGGGTCTAACTAGGAAATAGCAAAATCCCTTTCTACCATCGCACTCATCTATTCACCTGTGTCTTAAAGAAGGACTGGAGGATTTTGCTGCATTTTTGCTATTTAAGTATTTATTTTGTATGAATAACATAAGTGAAAAAATCAGCTTTGCTGTGGAAAATGAATGAGTTAGAAAAAGTAAACTTCGTTATATAATTAAAAAAAAAAACATTAATAACTTGAAAAATATATTGAAACCCAAGAGTAAAGAAGCAACAGAAAATTGCTCAGATCTGTACAGATTGCAATGCAATTATTGTCATAAGTTCTACGTTGCATACGATAGTAGAAAATAAACATCTACCCAATAGATAGGTAGATTTAAAGAACATCTGAACAAAAAACAAAACAAAAAATTTTAGTTCAATCAAGTCCAATTTTGAATTGCAATAAATTGCTGTCATGTGTATTTATTTAATAATTTGTGTAGTGACTGTTTTAACTCTTTGAGGACTGACATCCGATAGATTTAAAATTGCCACTGTTTTTACAGGAAGTCTAAGGGCTGTCAGATGGAAAACAAACATTTGTAATTTACAATTCAACCATCAGATATGAGTATTTACTTTTTTTTAGCACTGACATGATATTGAAATGACAGTTTCACAAGTTGATGTTTTGCTTTCGGTGTTTGGCTTGGTTGTGTTTATTTTATTTTTATCATTCTGTTGTTGATTTTATAAGTGCTATTAATGAATAAATATTACTACATTTATTTAATATAGTTTTAAAAAGCTTTTATGTTAAAATAATTATGTTCATACTTCTGAAAATTGCTTTAAAAATTGGTCTTGCATGAGTGTTTCTGTTTCACACTATTGACTCTGTCCAAATTTTAGGTTATAGTTTGGAATTTTTAATGTATGAAAATAGTAATTTGTAATAATGTAACTAATAGTAATTATATTAGTGTCTTTTAATGGGTCTTAGTATATACATTTAGTTTGAAACTTGGTGAAGTCGTATTATGTAAAATATTTCAAATGGATGATTCAAGAGTATGGAATAATTGGTGAGTTCTATCTTAATCAGTTTCTATCTTTGATGAAGTGTATAATACATCTACAGAACTCACAAAATTAGCATATTTTTACCATATATAGTACATAAATGTATTAGACCAATATATAAGTGAATTAACTATGGCAGTTTGGCGTGCCAGAGATTTTATTCGCAAGATGAGGAATAAGTTGAATACAGTTTTATAGCCCCGAAACCAGATTATCATTTTAATAATGTATTAATATTTTTATATAGAAAGTAGTTAATATACTATATTATACTGTATTCTTCATCATGAACTTGTGCCTGTAACGGTACATTTCTGTCCATATAGTGATTTGGGGGAAAACATATATAAATTTTATGTTAATTCAAAAGCATAAATAATAAATGGTAAAGTTTTGTAACGACGTAATATCAAGTGCAGGAAATGGTATCAAGGTCAACATTGTATACACAAAAACAACAACTATATTTAGCCAGACGAACTTTGACCTATTAAGTCACCAAGCCAAGCCTGCAAATACGTCACATTGGAATGCAGTGCGCAATTGCCTCGCCTTGAAAACTGATTCGTCATAGTCTGAAGACAATAATATGTAACGGGGCTTAAAGGGAGGGGTTTTTATTTTATTAAAATATCTTTAAATTCATTTCATCTGCGTGATCAGCCGCATGGCAATATAAATTGTAGTCCAAACAAAGAAACAGTGAGGTGAACTAATTGCATTGGAATGTGTCGTGTGGCACACAACTTCGGAATTCTCAGAACTGTAGTGTTGAGTAACACGCGCAAACACCAGCAGGTGCGCAACCGACGCCGATTTGGTAAAACTATATGGCCCGGAGACGATATTTTTCACCACGTGCTCCGGGGTTGGCGGAAGCATAATAGAGATCCCGCCCATATATGTGACGTAATTACAGGCAGTGAGATTTCGTTGACGTCCAACACACGGGAGTTGCATGTGTTGCCTGAACAGTAACTATGACTTTAACGCATAAGGCATTGCTTTCCGTCTTGTCCAAAGAACCTAAGTAGTGGGGTGCTAGGCAGAGCTTCTTCGCAGTTTCCTCACCGTCGCTAACCGGGCCTCAACAATAAAACTTCAGTATCAAGTAAAAGTGAGTGCAGTTTTTCCAGCAATGTGGAAGTGAGAGCAGTTTTTTCGGCAGAAAATAAAAATCATCAATTGTTTCGGACAGAAATAGCGGATTTTGTGAGGGACGTGCCATGAGGTCGGGAAGACGCTACGTTGCCGGCAAGGGGTATATGTTTAATTTTGAGTAATAAATGGGGTGTATCTAAATGAAAGGGGTAAAAATTTTAAATGGTGAATGTGAGTATGAGCAGGCTGGGCTGCTTTCGTTAAGGTAAGATGTTTAAGTAAGTTTTAGTGGTATCAGATAATGTCATAAATATTTCAAGAAAGTTGTATTTATTTTAAATTTTGGCTAGAAGTAATAGACTGATTTAAGAAATACAGAAATGAATAAATAATAATTTGAAGTTTGAAAATTTAAAGAATAAAAAAAAATTTAATTTGTTTCTCTTCATAAGTGCGAGTTGTGTCTGTTATTGATATAACCTTATAACACTCTTGCATTTCAACGTTCGTGTGATGAACTCTGGGCTAAGAGGGCAAAATAAGGTGAGTGTAAGATGAATAATTTTTATGATTTTAATTATATTAAAAGGGTAATTAAAGTAACAATGGCGCACGAACTTGGACGAATTTTAGAAATTAAATTTCAGTAAATTCCACACCTACAACAAATGCAAGTTTGATTTAAGGTTGAGTAACGATACGCAAAAAATACGAGAAGTAACGTAAAGTGTTATGTAAGTAGAATACATTGTTGTGTGAAAAGTAGATGTTATATATGTTAGTATTGTGATTTAAAAGTAATAATTTTACCATTACAAAATGGAGAATCAAGAATTAAGTTTAGAAAGCACTCTTACAGAGTCAGTGATGACCGATAATGTAGCAGCACAATCTACTCCAACGACAACAAGAGTCAAAGAGTTGTCGATGGAAGATATGTTCAACTTAATAAAAACAATGTCTGAAAATATAAATAGCAACTTAGATGCTAAATTTGATAAACAAAATAGCAATTTTAATGAGAAATTTAATGAACAGAATAATGAGATAAAATTAATGCGAGATGAAATTAAACAACAGAATGTCAAGTTGAATGAGCGAGTGAATGTAATTAATACAAATTTAAATAATATGAAAGAACAGGTAATAAATTCTATAAATAATAATTGTGAGAAAATGGTTAACGAAGTGAATAAAAATCTAGACAGAAAATTAGATCAGATAATAAATAAGAAGTTAGATGACAATGTTATAGGTATAACAAATATTAATAATGACGAAATAGTTGAAGAGGTAGTGTTGAATAGTGATGATAATGATGGTAATTACAATTCTGAGGTAAGTAGGAGCGAGCATTCTGATAATATAAGTGAAAATATGCTGTAAAGAATAATGGGGTAAATAGTGAGAGTACTGATGAAGTTGTAGAATGTAATAATGGAATGTTAATGTGTGTTTATGAGTCAGAGAGAAAGTGGAAAGATAGTATAGAGGTAGAATGGTGGCAGAGGGTAAATTTTCCCCAGGTTTACTGTGAACCAAGGTGTTCACAAATATTGTTTTTGAAGGGCAAGAGTCCCTTATTATTGGAAGACATGAGGTCTTTGAGTTGTTCCCCGAATTTTTATAAGTTAGTACCCTCTGTGTGGGATGGTGTTGAAAGTGTGATATGGTGTTATGGTGAGAGAGATTTAGATAGAGAGTTGTGTATTGATAGAGAGATAGAATTATATAAGTTAAAGAGAAATTATGAAGAGTTGAAAGAGAGGTTAGAATGGAAGGAAATAGATGATATGAAACGCTTACCTGTTGAAAGAGAGATAAATGAATATTTTGATAATACCATTGTAAATGATAAATACTTACCTTATGTTGTAATGAGTGTAGTAGAAGATTATGATGAGAAAATAACTGACTTTAGATTGAATAAAACTACTGATGGAGACCAAACTAAAATCACAAATGATATTGACAGGTTTTGTGATTTCATGATAGTGGAACAACTTGAAGTATTAGAGAATTATTATATTAAAATTAATAAATTGAGTGTGGACAAGAACGATTTATATTATAAATATATTAGATTATTATTCGATGATGGAGGCTGAACATAAACTTAATAAATGGACATTTTAAATATTTTGATTTATGGTTCTGACCTTGCTGAGTTGGAAAATGAAGTGTGGTAAATTGAATAATAATGACAAAGGTTTGTAAATGGATTTTTGGTGAAATTGGCTGTGTTTGTGTTGTAACAAGTGGGTGATGTGAACGATGGGTGTATGTAGTAGAGGTTGTTTAATAATAATAATAATATTTTGTCAGATTGAATGAATGATTGCGAAGGTGGTGATTAATGAGTGATAAATTGTTTTGGAAGTAATGTAATTGAAAATGTGGTGTTTTCAATATTTAATGGAATTAAAGTAAGTTGAATTGTTTAAATAAATTTGACTGATATAAATGTTATATGATTGAAATTTTCTAATGATTTTGAATTATTTTATGAGATCTAAATTTGATAATGATTAATAAACGAATAAATGTAGGATGTATTTAGTTGTGGAATCATATTATCGTTGTTGTTTCAGAAGGTAATGGAGATGTATTGTTTTGGAATCATATGTTTTGAATGATGTACTGTGAGTATAAATTTTATAATACAAGTTATATAGAGTAAAATGTTTACAGGTGTTGAAAAGATTTTAAACTAAATGATGAAATTAATTTGAGATAATTGTACTAAATAGAAACCATAATCAAAAGGTAGTAATAACTGAAGCTGGAGATAAAATAAATGCTAATAATAAATTTGAATCTAATTGTAGTAAGTGATAAATAATGAAATGATGATATAGAGAAGAGTTAATAAAGATTTCAAATAATAATGTTTATAATTTTCTGTATAAATTATTTAAAAAAGAATTGGTTGTTTAATGTGAATGTAGCAATGCTAATGATCAAGGTTAATGTCTATTTGTTTATTATGTTATGTTATGTTATCATACAAGATATGTGGGTAATTTTGGGGGGTTGAGTGGTGTTAATAGAAGTGATATACGTATGGGATGTAGAAACTGTAACTGTAGAAGGGTTAATTTAGTTATTAGTATGCTATTGCCGTGGTGGCATGTGCCACGATAGATAGCGGTAAGTGTTGGGGTTAACAGAGAGTGTTACCTCCATCAGAGGCCAACTGGCGAAAAATACATGGCACAAACTTTTATATAATTTTATATTATATGCTGATTGATTGCCGTGCCGTGTATCATAATGACGAAGAGAACATGCCTGAATTTAGAGTTGATTTCCCCGCCTTTTCGGGCGATTACTGCCTTACCAGCACTAATTGTGGTTTTGGACAACGGTCAGCTATGGCCAAAAAATTTGGAAACTTGACCATAGCTGGCTTGAAATTGGTGTAAATTTGAAATTAAAGGGGGGCGACTTTAGGGGAATCCCCGGAACTATGGAACAGCGGCTGCCACTCTGTTCGCGTGGGAACAGTAAACCAGGTGGTAGACCCGCATTAAGGGCTTATTAATATATAACATAGATATGATGATATCTACTTAATTTTAAAATGTAACGCAGAAGCAAGGACAAGGAGATGTTAAATTCCTCCACCAATTCCGTCCTTGAGGATGCAAATGGGCGCAACAGTCCACCATCAGAAATCAATAGTGTGTGTGGTTAAGGAGGTTGCTCAGGGGAGTAACGAATTAAAGAATTTTGTTGTAACTTAGTAATGGCAACTCGCTCTTGAAGTAATTAAATAATTGTTTGATTTGAGAAAATGGATGCAGTAGATGTTTATTATATTTTGGTTATCATGTTTCAGTGGGTCATTAATCTTGTTGTGTTAGAGTGTAAGAGTTATAAATATGTGTTATGTATTTTTCATTACGTAATTTTGTGTAGCATTTTTGAACAAAGGTCATTCACCCGACCTAGAACATCAGCTGATGGCTGGAGTTAGATGTGTAAAATGTCACTTATAAATTGTTTGCAAATTTCCAATGTAACTAATGTTTGAATATAATGATTTTAATGTGTTAAAAGATTTTGATTTAAATGATGGAAGTAATTTGAGATAGTTAAGAATTTAAAATGGTTTGTAAAAAGTGGTAAAGTTGATTTTGGGTGATTAATATTGAATTAGGACATTTAGATCAGTCCAGTTAAGCTTAAAGGGGTACTAGAGAGAATAATATTGTTGTGAATTAATGTAATGTAGAATTTGAGAGGTAATAGAGACACAGTAGATAGGGGGAAAATATGTAGAGTATTGATTGATATATTGATATAATAAGTAAATGGAGATATTTTGTAGTTGAAAGTGATGTATAGGAAGAGTAATTAGTTGATGGGAATTTTGTAAGGGGGGTGGTGTGATAAGGAGTCCGCAGCAAAAGGTGTTGGGACGGGAAGGGACCGTTTAGCGCCATAAAGGGTTGCCTAGGTAGAGTCCAGGGACCAGATAAGGGAGTGAGCTTTGGGAGGGGAACACACATCCTGAGTACAAATGGGTAGAGAGTATTTTTTTTTTATATAAGGGTAGAATGATGCGAATTGAGTTGAGTAGTAAGTTGGGTTTAGAGATTGTTTGATAGAGGTGTTGACAGAGATTGGGTGTCATGTTAGTTAAAGCTGTTAGGGATGTTAAAGTCAGAGGGGGAAGGATTATAAATATATAAATGCCAAGTGGTAAATCAAGTTAGTATGAATAATTAAGTCACCCAAACTAATGGAGATTGAGAATGTTAAAGAAAGTAAATCATAGTTAAAATGAAAACATTAATTGAAACAAGTGACAAATTTTAATAGAATTTGAGAATAATGCAAAGCTATAAAAGGTGTAATTTTGGTCAATTTAAATGTCAGTTTTATTGTTAATTGTAGTAACGCTATGTTAATTTTAAATGTCTTATTTTATTATGTTGTATTGTGTTTAAAGATAAATAATTTTGAAGATGTTCTATGTACTTTATGATGTAGTTCTGTGTATACCATAGGTATGTCAAGGTCGTTGACTTGACCCAGAGAGATCAGCTGATGGTTGATGTTATAAACTAGACCAGTTTTTGGCAATTGCTTGATGCAAATTTTGTCGTTTAAGTGATTTAAATAATTTAAAATTTTTCCGAAATGGGAAGAAATAATATTTTGATAAATTTAAATTTTTTTTGAAAAAAAAAAAGTTTTGATTTTTGTTGTTTTGTGCCTGCCATCTAATTGATGTTTGAGTTTTAAGTGTATTATTGTTTATGTGTATTGCGAGGGTTTTATTGAATTATATTGTTTAGAATATATGTGCAAACAAATGTTAGAGTAAGTGAATTCATGTTTGATAAGGTATTCAATTTGTTTTCTTTAGGATTGTTAGTAGTAGTGAAGAGAATTAGGGATTAATGTAAAAGATTCTCTTATTGTGATTTTTGAGGAAATACAATTTGATTTTAACGTAAATGAATTTTGAATATAAAGAGAAATGTTTTGAAAATTTCAAAGGATAATTTTGTTTAGTGAGTAATTAGGAGTGTGTGTACGAGCCCAGTAACTGCTAAAGGCAGCCCAGTGTGCATGGTAAGGGGGAACATATCGGTTGAGGATCTGGCATAGTATAAGGCCAAGGGTTTGGATTTTGGGGGATGGCATGGTGGAAGGTTAGGTGCGCTGTGGTGCGTGTCTGTTCGATTTTATGGTATTGGGATCTCGGATAGAGAAGTCCAGTAATCTCGTTCATGTGCGGCCATAGTTGCCGAGCCAGGGGGTAGTTTACTCATGATGTATAAGAACTAATGGGGGTTGTTGGCACCATATCCTCACCGATCCTCTTAGGGGTTAGCAATGAGATTTCTTCTGTTTCGGCAGAAGATCTCTCATTGGGGGGGTATTGTAACGGGGCTTAAAGGGAGGGGTTTTTATTTTATTAAAATATCTTTAAATTCATTTCATCTGCGTGATCAGCCGCATGGCAATATAAATTGTAGTCCAAACAAAGAAACGGTGAGGTGAACTAATTGCATTGGAATGTGTCGTGTGGCACACAACTTCGGAATTCTCAGAACTGTAGTGTTGAGTAACACGTGCAAACACCAGCAGGTGCGCAACCGACGCCGATTTGGTAAAACAATATGGCCCGGAGATATTTTTCACCACGTGCTCTGGGGTTGACGGAAGCATAATAGAGATCCCACCCATATATGTGACGTAATTACAGGCAGTGAGATTTCGTTGACGCCAACACACGGGAGTTGCATGTGTTGCCTGAACAGTAACTATGACTTTAACGCATAAGGCATTGCTTTCCATCTTGTCCAAAGAACCTAAGTAGTGGGGTGCTAGGCAGAGCTTCTTCGCAGTTTCCTCACCAACGCTAACCTGGCCAGGTAGCCGCCAAACGGGGCTCAACAATAAAACTTCAGTGTCAAGTAAAAGTGAGTGCAGTTTTTTCAGCAATGTGGAAGTGAGAGCAGTTTTTTTGGCAGAAAATAAAAATCATCAATTGTTTCGGACAGAAATAGCGGATTTTGTGAGGGATGTGCCATGAGGTCGGGAAGACGCTACGTTGCCGGCAAGGGGTATATGTTTAATTTTGAGTAATAAATGGGGTGTATCTAAATGAAAGGGGTAAAAATTTTAAATGGTGAATGTGAGTATGAGCAGGCTGGGCTGCTTTCGTTAAGGTAAGATGTTTAAGTAAGTTTTAGTGGTATCGATAATGTTATAAATATTTCAAGAAAGTTGTATTTATTTTAAATTTTGGCTAGAAGTAATAGACTGATTTAAGAAATACAGAAATGAATAAATAATAATTTGAAGTTTGAAAATTTAAAGAATAAAATAAAATTTAATTTGTTTCTCTTCATAAATGCGAGTTGTGTCTGTTATTGATATAACCTTATAATCACTCTTGCATTTCAACATTCGTGTGATGAACTCTGGGCTAAGAGGGCAAAATAAGGTGAGTGTAAGATGAATAATTTTTATGATTTTAATTATATTAAAAGGGTAATTAAAGTAACAAATATTGGTGATGTGCCAGAGGGTGAGACACCCTCTCCACCTCAGAAAATAACCCAGTGCATTCGTTCTCAGTCACGTAATACTCCTAGTGCTGGCTGGACACGTATAAAAGTTCCGAAACCAAATCTCGGGTGCACCCAAACAAAAATGTGAATAATAACAAAAATCGGAACTAAATTGAAAATTGAATTAACAGTTGCTATATAAAAATATGTATATTGTCTCAGAAAAGTGCGTGCGACCACGAAATGGCAGGAATTTGCGAAAGTACGCAATAAGATGGACTCACATGTAACCAGATAAGTACTCAACGAAACATCAGATAACTTCTTCAATCAGGAATAAAATAAATTCCAACCACTCTAAATTCTGTCAAAAGAAATGTTTAAGTAAAATGAGCTCAATAAGGGAAATTTAAATATGTACAGCATGTAAGGGTGCGTGGCTGTGTGAATGAAAAATCTAAATTTAAGAAGTGCTGGATTGTGTTCTATTATAGAAATAATTTAAATTGATGATTATTATGCTTTATTTTGGTGGGAAAGTAAAATGTAAATGGGAATAATTACTTCTAAATTGATTGTATAAATTACGCCTCATGGCCACATAGAAGTGTTCATTTTTTCAAAGTAAGATTCAATGTATAGGAGTTATGAATAAAATAAAAGGGGAATGTCATTGGTAAACCACAAATATAAGAGTAATTTACTTCAAATAACCCGTTTTGCTATTTCAGTTCGCCGAACCGAAAACTGGCCCGAAGGTAAGAAAATTTTATGGTTCATTGTTGGTAATATTAAAGATGGCGTTGAAACAATATAACTTACTTTATTTTATTAATAAATTCTTACCTTAGGGTTCTTTTCCAGAGTCGTACAGACGAAAACAGCTGCAGATAGGTTATTTAGGAAGGACGGTAAAATATAACAACACAGTTTATATTTAAACAAATTGCATCTAATTTATTAGACAAATTAATTATTTCGTCTCACTTTGATAACCATTAAAGTTTGAATTTCTTTTAGGGTATGTGAATATAATCTTCATTAGTACCATATGAAATCCAATGAATTAATAAAATGAATATTTCTTAATATAACATTTCTTAGACTACAGCAAATTATTTATATTTTTAATGAATCTTTATAATGAAGCAGTACGTTTTATTTTTATTTATTGAATTTATATTTTTTCCCTTAGAGATCTCTATTTATTAGCAAAGTGTCTGTAAAAGTAAATGTTACAATATAGTAATTAAAAGTTCTGAAATGTGGTACTCATCCTGGTAGTGGCTTCGCTCATTCTGGGGATGCGCATTTTTTTTTTATCCCTCACTTAAAAAATCGCTGTATACTGAGTTTTACTGATTACGGAAAACCATATTGTTCACATGTAATAATAATGGTGTTGGTCCACGTAACTTTACCAGTACGAGCACTGATAGTTTTTTTTCTTTTTAACTAGTTGACCACTTTCTTAGTTCACATACACTCCCGCAACTGTTTATAATGAGTTTACTGTGTTTCACTAATATCTCCACATGTTTTAATATTAAGTCGGCCGACGTAATTTTGCTCGAGCACTTAGATGGTTAAATTTTCTGGCCGCGCTATACTGTTTGTACTCTTTACTAGATAGGCCGAATTTATTTTGCGGCCTATCTTAAACGCCCGAGGCCACGGTTCTTAACGAACTTGTCAAACTGTATGCTACTTCCTACTACTGGCTGATGCTAACACTGTGGTGACAATCTGCATACTGTGATTCACATACAAAGACTGCTGCTGGGGCTATTACGTAATACGTCTGGGCTTGGCTGTCTCCAGACATCAACAATAACACTATGTTGCTGGTTACAAGGGGCATTAAATTTATGGACACTCTGTTTCTCTCTTCTCGCCACTCAGAGAATACATTTCGCTGAATTTTTATTTTGAGGATCACTTTTAATCCAGTCATATTCGTTTTCCCACTCGATTTTATATTTTTGTAGTTGTTTTGATTTTATTAATTTCGCTTTCTTGGGAGTTACTGGTGTATAACTATCAGAATCTGAATTACTTGCCATTTTAAGCAATGCAAAAGAAGTTATGTATACTTCTGAACTCTAACCTTTCTTCAAACAAACACACAAGGATCACAACAATGTATAAATAATGATCTAGAAAGGAAACCGATATGGACTGCCATCTGCCGTTTCGTTCAATAATAAATAATCATTGTTAATCATGTGTGTTCCGTTCTGTTTTATCTTAGGCATCGATAAATCATTCGGAAATTACATATGAGAGTGTTTCGTTTCATGCATTACAGTAAAGACTCAAAATAAAGTATTTTCGCATACTTTATTTTTATGCAAAAGTATAAAGTATATTCACCAAAAATAAAGTAGGATACTTTATTATAAAGTATGGTTGGCAACCCTAATCTCAGCCCAAACATTTTTGATTAAAATTTTTTTTTTCAGAAACTTCCTTCAATTTTCATCAGTTTTTATTTAATTTACCATTACGGCTGAAATTCAGATCAAAATGCGTTTAAATTCATTATTAAACTTCACCTTTTCAATTAATTTAATTACCAATTTCATTTAATTTAATTCCTCAACTCCTCATTATATCAATCTCATTTGTTCAAAACAAAAATATTAATTGCATTACAATCAAAACACTACGTCATTTCCTTATGTTATTCATAAAAAGCTACCTCCATTTCAACACATCTGGTATTTCTTTTATTTCATAATAGGATTTATTCATAGTACTGATTCATCAGACTACAACAGTTATCAACTTCAACACATGGCTGTAAACATTAGTCAAAACATACTTGTTTACATCAACAGTTGTCTACACGGCTTGTTTCATAAACACCAACTCAGTCTCAACATTCTGATTACAACACTACTGACACATGTACTGCCTTAAATTTTTTGTTTCTATAAATCTTGTTAGTCTGGACGTTTTACTCAATTACTATTTATTACAGTTCAAATCAAATTTAGTTTTACTTCATTAATAAAATTAACCTTTTTAAATTATTTTAATTTCACCACTCAAAACAATTTGGCTTAGGTACATTATTTAAAACACTTGTAATTTAAACACACAATGCAAAATTAAATTCATTATTACCTCTCGTTAATTATTACCTCTTGTTGCTTAACAAAATACAATATTATTATTATTATAACATACTACAAACATTGTTTACATAAAACATTTTATAATACAAACAATTAATTTCTCTATCAATTTATTTACAATCTTTTGTCATTATTTTTTCAGTTTACCACACCTCATTTCCTAGATTAGCAAGGTCAGAACCATAAACTAAAATGTTTAAAATGTCCATTCACCGATTTTTTAATCAACTCCATCATCGTATAATAGTCTTATTTTTATATAACAATTAACTTATCGTCCTTACTCACACTCAATTCATTATTATTATTTATATAATAATTTTCTAAAATTTCAAATTGTTCCGTAAAACCCACATAATAATTTACTGGATTATCCCACATTATTATTAAATTGTAACTTTAATTTCTCTGTTACAAATTAATTGTTTTGTAATTTAATTTTATCGGGCGCCATGTTGCAAACTGTACAACAGAATATGAGACTTACCTTGTGGTCCAGAATTCGTGTTAGCGAACCAGTAATTGCGAAATGTATTACCTGAAACAACTCACTCTGGCTTATATTTGTTACCAATGACATTACCTTTTATTTATATAAAAAACCCTACTTACGTATTGAAAAGACTCTACTATGTGCCAAACATGCACATGTTTACTATGCCTCGGGGTGTAGTCCCATTTATCTGGTAAACATATAGTCTCCCTTAAACATTTTCTAGACCCTCCAAAATAAACATGTGTTATAACTACTATATAATAAACATGATAAACGATAAATGATATTGGCACAACCCAGCACTTATTAATTATATTTGTATCCACTCTCTCATTCTCTCCCTTTCATACTCTGGTATATTTTCATTAATCTGAGCTCATTTGAATAAATATTTAATATTTGATTAATTTTGAATATAAAGATTGTATATTTTAGTGGTTGTAGCAGGCAATTGTACTTAGCTGTACGCTGATCGAAAAGCGTCCCATCGCAGATCACACTTTTTTTGATGTTGTAGCTACCCAAACTGTTAATATATCACATAATTAATAAACTTTTGGTGGTGTAAAATTTAGATAGACAAACTTTGTGAATCTGCCGGCTGGCACCCTTCACTGTCGAGATGAAAATGGCAACGTTTCATAACTGAGTATTGCGGAGGTGGGGCAAAACTATGTCACTGGTCCTTTGTTTGAACGGCCAAGCCCTGTCGCTTACAATTGTATAATTATGCGTTATCGCATTCCTTTAGCTGATGTCATCACTGGGTTCGGCTTGTTGACACGTTATTATGACGAACTGTTTTTTGCTAGTTTTGTGATTTTACTCTGACCTCGACACAAATCCTGTCCGCTCAATATTACGTTATTGAAAATTCTCAATAAAACTTTACCAATCTTTTATATGGGATTTTAAAATAAAATACAATAATTAGGCTTTAGAATAATTATTTCCCAAAAATATTACGGGACCAGAATTGTACCGTTACAAAATCCCCTCAATGAAAGATTTTATGCCGAAGCATAAAGTACTTTTCGTACTTCCTAAAGGGATCAGCTAGGATATGTCGCCACAACCCCCTTACTATTTATGTGAAAAGAATACCATAACTCACCCATGGTCTGATGATGGTGACAGTACCTGCATGACCTTACTGGACTTCTCCTACAAGATCCCAACACCATAAGGCCAATCAGGCGCTTTACGCTCCTGCACTGACGCGCTGGCCAGCTCAGGACTGCCGTCACAACATCACCAAACACTGAAACAATAAATCAAAAATATTAAAATAGTGGCTTGGTATAATGCTATATCCCTAACTGATCTGTTTCCCCTTAGCTATGTGCTGGTTCGTGTTAAGAAGCACTGGGTTTGCTTCAACTCAACAAGAATTATATAGAAGTGCCATTCTCTTCATTGACTACCCTTAATATTATAAAATTTTTTCGATTCCCATCGATAATAATTAACCCTTTTTGTTTTCATAATTAATATAATTATAGAAGAAACATAATCTTTATATTACGATTGAAACATATAATCCAAAATTTATGGATACAATTACCAAAATCTCCCTCTTCCTCAAACATTTTATATAAAAAAATTTACTATTATTATTATTATTAATATTATCATTAACAGTAAGTAATTCGGCGCTGTTAACAATATTTACCCCTCTTTCTCCTCCACACACACTATTTGTTATATATACTGTATGCGTATCAGTTTTGCTGCCGAGACGCCTGAGGAGCGGGGGTCTACGGAATGATAGTGCATTCTTGTCTTGGTGGGGTATTACTGGTTCTGAAAACATTGTTCAGAGGTTCGGAAGACAAATTTAGTTGTAATTTTGTCTGCGTATTACCAATGTAACTAGAATAATAAGGTAGGCCACTCCGGCCAATTACGCTCCCATTGGTTGCTTCGCTCTGACGTCGACTGGTGGAAGAAATATGCGCGAGTCTTGATTTACCATGCAATCTTACCTGAGACAGTGTCCTACTTAGCATCTCTCTGCTGTTTACACGAAATATTAACAATAATTGTAATGAGCGATTCATATAGAAAAATGATTAAACAACAAGATTAAATGGTTTGCGGCAAAAAATTATGGTAAAATCTATTTCTACATTTAACAGAAAAGTAAGCAAGTCTGTCCACATATAACATTGACAAAATGGCACAAGATGTAAAATTAAGTCGGAAAGGAGGCGATATTATATATATATATATATCATTTTCTATTATTCGTTAATTTTATATTAATAGAATTATTTCGATTGTTATTAATTTACTTAGAAACCTCTGATGATACTGATATTTTTCAGTGAAACGTGCGTCAGGTGTTAAAAAGAATATACGAAATTATACTACTTGCAGAAGAAACAAATTGAAAACATCACAAATTTTATATATATATATATATATATATATATATATATATATATATATAATCACGTTTATCCATCATTAGCTAAACATGCAAGTTCTGACCAGAGAAGTTCATCTTTTTGAGACCCCATATATAAAAGTTACGAGTAAGCTTAGACATTTTATTCTTACATATTCGTAATCAGCATAAAAAACCGTAAAAATATATATCCGTTTCAAGATAGTTTGTTGAAAAAAGTTGAATAATAATTACCCTGTTAACTTTATCGTTACAAACCACTCACACGTTTAAAAAAATGCATTACTATTTTATCACGGATATCGGTTTAGCTTTTAGTGATGAAAAATATGCACAGTGTTGCCACAAAATGTATATAAAGTCACGAAGGTCACAACGTTGCCAAGTCTACTGAACGTAAGCAATTCCTGCAGCTGCTGTGTCTCGGCTGTGTATTCCAGTCGCCTACGTTTAATTCCTGTATACGATCTTAGTTATTTTTAATTTCAGTACCGTAGTAAAAATAATCTTTGAAAGACGTAATCAACTATTTTTCAATGCTGTTATTAAAAAGTGGGTTAATCATTCAATGACAGAAAACATATAAGGTATAAAATGTTGTGATCACTTTATTCACACGTTCTTTTCTTGACACGTAAATAACTATATACTAAATAAAGATATAATAAGTATATCTTCATTGTACATTAGTATAATATGTAGTTAAAAAGTACAGTACAACCTGTCACATCTTGACCTGTGATATCCGGAACCTCCCATATCCGGACGTATCTCCAAACTAATTTTTGCAATTTTGGTTAGCGAATGGTTAGGGATGTAAAGATACTACTCTTGATGTTTTGGCTGATCACCCCTTTTTCTTCACTACACTTACGTCATTCTGCGATATGGTTCACTATTTTTGAATATTTAAGTTTTTACAATTGAAATACTTTATTTGGGGCAACTGAATCTGGGGCAGCGGCGTTAGGTCGACTCATTTTGGCTTCATGGCTTCCAAAAAACGTGTGCATTGTATGAAGCAGCCGAATCACAAACTTTTTCAAAAACTGATGTAGGCGTACTGTAAGTAAAACTTTTTAACCAATTGTACTTTTTGTATTTTAAAGAGTACAGTGTACAAATGCAAATGCTAAACCAATAGAAACGTCTAAAAAAACACGTTCTTCTTCTGTGTATCTTCTGTAATTGTTAATTATATTAATTGAGATTTTGGCTACTTATAGAGATTTAATTACTGAACACAATGCAGTTTTCAGAATTGCTGTATATTTATTGGTTTTGAAGTTATCGCAGGTTGAACTGCAAAAATGGATTGAATAAAACTTACTCATGCGGCCGCGTGTTTGACCACGAAGTTAGAGCGAGATAGTTGCTTATTATACCCTTTCTGTCTAGCGTACGGCGCAGCGCACAGTGTCCCTTTCAATACAGTATATTTAATGTATCTTTTAAATGTCAATAAATTTCAATGTAGATAATGTAGAATGTAGAAAATGTAGATAAAGAAAATGATTATGATATTGATTATAATTATAATAATTGGAAGCTTGTTTCAAATATATTATACTACATAGAAATGTTTATACACGCACTCATGCGCGCACGCGTGTGCACGTACGCGCACCCACCCACGCAGGCATATTATATATATATATAAAATTTGTGATGTTTTCAATTTGTTTCTTCTGCAAGCAGCATAATTTTGTATATTCTTTTTAACACCTGACGCACGTTTCACTGAAAAATATCAGTATCATCTGAGGTTTCTAAGTAAATTAATAACAATCGAAATAATTCTATTAATATAAAATTAACGAATAATAAAAAATTCCGACTTAATTTTACATCTTGTGCCATTTTGTCAATGTTATATGTGGACAGACTTGCTTACTTTTCTATTAAATGTAGAAATAGATTTTACCATTATTTTTTGCCGCAAACCATTTAATCTTGTTGTTTAATCCTTTTTCTATATGAATAGCTCATTACAATTATTGTTAATATTTCGTGTAAACAGCAGAGAGATGCTAAGTAGGACATTGTCTCAGGTAAGATTGCATGGTAAATCAAGACTCGCGCGTATTTCTTCCACCAGTCGGACGTCACGCGGCAAAAACAGCTGATCGCTAGGTTAGCGCGGGAAGCCGGAATGGCCCCCCCTGTGTTGTGTCTATTCAGCGCTAACACCACAAGATTTCTCATTCCCGTCAACATGAGTACCTACTCAAGGTCAAATAACATTTTTAATGTTGTAATGACAGACGTGTACGTTTACAAAACACTGTTTTGGCTGACACATATATACACATCTACGTCTGAACTCGCAACCTCTTATTTATCAGCTGGCCGGTTTTACGTTTCCACCAAACGTGTTCCAGAAAATCATATTAAAATAATATGAATATTTTATAGTAAAAACATAATAAAAATAATAATAATATACAATTTAAAAAGTTAATACACTACCTCTTGCTTATCCTAAGTTTTGTGCCGTATCACTTTTCCAAGGATTCATAAAATTGTTATCTCGAATGATACATGGATCTTGTAGAGCTCGTAATCCTAATGTTCCTTGCATGATTGATGGAATATGTACACATAATAACCGAGCAACATTTTACGTTAAACTATTGAAAATAACAATGGTTTTCCAAAGTACCGGAGACGAGATGACGGAATTGTTGAACTAAAAGGAATACCGTATATCATTTGATAATCGTGATTCGTTCAATACAATCGCTTCCTAATTCTACAGTACAATGCTCACATCAATATTGAAAACCGATAAATACATGTATAAATAGGCTTACCATACGTCCCGGTTTGACGACCTGATCCCGGGGTCCCGGCCAGTTTGTCAATTGTCCCGGTTTGAAAATTGACGAGAGTAGTTTCCGTCCGGGCGAAGACGTTGTGCAAGCTAAGCTCCCGATTTTTGGTTAAATCAATAGAAAAGAGAGTTTGAAAGATTAAAAGTAATTTTTCATGAATGGAAAATTCAAAAGCTGCAGTAGTCACTTTGCACGAGTATACACATTCAAATGACTTAGGGAGCACAAAAATCCTAATGTGTGCTACACTTGCTTTCCTTCGAAAAGATGTAGAATGTGGCTGGTAGTATATCCATGGTCAAGTTCCAGAGGAAGAGAAACTCGATTAATTCTTTAATTGTTTCGTAGAACAATAGCTAGACAATGATTAGTGCCACAGGAGTTACGGAACTGCTACTTCCGACGCCATACAATGAATAATACCGTACAAGCACGCATCAGAAACTAAACAGCCACGTTGGAAGACCACATCCAAGAATAAAAAACATTATCAAATGTTTATAATCTGAGGCAGAGAAATGTATTCAGAACACGATGTAACGATGGAGTGAAATTCTTAAGCTATGAAAAGGACGAAAAAGTATACTGAATTGGATAAACTAAAAGATATGAAAAAGATTCTGAAGTTGGGATGTTTCTCAAGATCACGTCGTCCGTTCTACAAGTTGACTAATAAAAATAAATAAAAAATAACCTTCCTTTTTAATTTAGAGAGAGAGAGAGAGAGAGAGAGAGAGAGAGTGAGGGAGCGGCTATGCAAGTGTGTGTGTGTGTGAGTTTTATAAAAATTGTAACTTGGTAAACGTAGTTGGTAACAAAAAATACATTTAACGAATTATAAAAACATAAACACAATACAGGGTGGATGTACATACATCGTTGTTTGTGTGTTCGCAAGTGGGAGGTACTCTCACGTATCAAAAATTAATTACGTGTCTTATCTACTTGAGTGTTCGCAAGTGAAACGAGTTGCAAGTGCCACTGTTCGTAAGTGGGAGCACACCATCGTCGGCCGGATACGAAAAGCAGATTAATTTACCTGGTTTCTTCGAGACAAAAGCATCAACATGAATCAAAAAATTTAACTTGCAACCATTATTTTAGTAAAACGTAGATGATTGTGGGTATCATAGCTTAGGCTTTTAGAGCATAGGCTTGTACATTTATCTAGGATTTACATTATGTAGCTGATGATAGAAGTTCAAATGCGAGTTCCTGGTCCCTAAAAACATGGGTATCTCAGCTGGGAGAGTGAACTCCAAGACAAAATACTGATCCTTCAAATGTGTGCGTGTCGGGTAGGTATAGGCCTACTCTGGGCTCCTTAAAAAAGCTACTGCTAAAATAACAGTGATTTGTTCTAATTTTGTTTGCTACATAATAAGGTGACGCCGTATAACATTAAAATTTGGGTTTGGCAAAGATTATCAGAATTGGCACATTCAACAATTAAAAGTTTTGTACGAATGAGCAGAAAATAATGGTATTTAAAAGGAACTATAAAGACATATTTATGGTCATAAACAAACCGTAGAAGAAATTACTATTGTAATCAGTATAGTCATATTTGGACAGGTGTAGAAAAATATGGAGAAGCCTGTACAGGTGTGTCGGTGCTGATGGGAACACACATAAAAACGTTTGTATGAGATTAAACGTATGTATCCAAGATAAATACCATTTTATCTACAACAGGTGGCTTCGAAATATGAATTTGGGGATTTCCCTTTTATTTAGGGGGAATTGTTATAAGGTAAATACAGTACAACCTGTCACATCCGGACCTGTGATATCCGGAACCTCCCATATCCGGACGTATCTCCAAACTAATTTTTGCAATTCTGTAATTGTTAATTATATTAATTGAGATTTTGGCTACTTATAGAGATTTAATTACTGAACACAATGCAGTTTTCAGAATTGCTGTATATTTATTGGTTTTGAAGTTATCGCAGGTTGAACTGCAAAAATGAATCGACTAAAATTTACTCATCCGCCGCGTGTTTCACTGACGAAAGTAGAGCGAGATAGTTGCTATTATACCCTCTCTGTCTAGCGTACGGCGCAGCGCACAGTCTCCCTTTATGTACATAAATATGTAGGAAAAATAAGGAAAATATGTAGCTAAATATGTAATATTTAAGAAATATGTAGTATTAAAATACTTTCACATCAACAATATAATTTACATTTTACGAGAACATAACAGTGCCCTCTTTGAAAGGTTTTAAAAATAATAGGTGCTTCATTTTAAACTTTTTAAAATTACTTTCAAAACATGCAAATATATTTTGAGCAAAGTCAATGTAATCCATAAAATACTAATCAAGTTCGGGGCTGACACTAATCACCAGTTAGATTACCACTTCTGTTACAGAAAATAAGTTAACCCTCAGAATACACAGTATCTGAAAGTTCAACTCTTTGTTGAAGAGTTTACAATAAGACAGCATGCATAAGAAATGAATTACTTTTCAATTGTTTATTGTACTTTAGAAAATTTATGAAAACATATTTTAGAAAACAGTATTAAAAAAGAAACCTTGATATTATAAAATTAACAACAACAAAGTATTTTACCTATGGATTTCTGTAGTATAGGACATGAGTATAAAGTAAAAAATTGAGAATTATTAACTATTTAACAAAGTATTTTACTAGGAGAGTTGAAATTACTATAAAATTAAAGGTAGATTTTTGACTTGAAAATCTATATTGTATATATATATATATATATATATATATATAAAACTCTACTATAACTCTGCATAAGAATAAAGTGTCCATGTAAGTTTTTTTTTCCACTGTTTAGTTGCACAATTAATTATTAAATACTTTTCTATATTGTCTGTTGACATGGACTGTCTTCGGTCTGAGAGTATGTTTTTATATATAGAAAAGGATCTCTCGACATCACATGTCGTCACCGGCGCATGTTTATATAGAGGAATCGTACTTGGAAGAATATTCTCAATCGATTCTACAGTTTCGCCGTTACATATGCGATAAATGGTATGTAAAGTTGAGTAACCAGGGTTTCTATTCAGCACAGCATTTAATTTAGTAGAAACTTTGTCACCGACTTCACCCTGCACAGCATTTAACTTGTTAACTGCTTCTTCAACTATTCCTATGGCCTCTTGGAGAGTCAGACCTGCAGTCTCCAGTTTCTTGATACAACTGAAATGCGTTTTGATGTACGAAACTGAACATATCACCTTAGAGTTGTTGAATGCAGACAAGGATTCGCTCGCTAACACTGCAGAATCGGGAGATAATGTTTCCACCACATACTTCACAGCTTCAAAGTTGTCACTGTAGAAATTTACGGCTTCGATCCAGGTTCCCCATCTTGTAATTACGGGTTCTGGAGGCAGAGGTGTGTCAGGTAGCCTTTGTTTGTAGCACTGGATACGGTAAGGAGCTTTCAAGAACACCTTTTTTGTTGCTGATATTAATGTATTTACTTCGGGGAAAAGGTCTCTGACAGTTTCAGCTACTCGATGCAATCCATGAGCCAGGCATGTAACATGTAGTAGGTTGGGGTAAAACACATTTAGAGAATTACCTGCTTTTAACATGTATGCTGCTGCATCTGTATACAACAGCAGTACCTTCTCTTCTTTAACACCATTTGGCCATAACAAACTTGGCAAAATACAGCTTTATCGTCAGTTGTAAAAGCACTGTCAATCTGTACCCATGATTTTAACTTAGATGACAAAGATGATGCGGTCGGTGCCATGATAAAACAAGGATATTTGTATTTAAAACTCTTAAGAACTTGCGTTGAACAATACCGCACACTATATTATTTAAGACGTCTTTTGTCCAACAACGAGAATCCGCCAAGGCAAGAAAAAGCAAGCGCGAAGTGTAGGCGAAAGACAAAACACTGACTTGACAATAACATCAACACACCACACTGCACACCAGATTGTTATTTACGTGTAGGCTTACACTCCGAGAGCGTCGATAATACTGGCGTCAAAAATCACATTGTGCCCTACAATAGCATAGAGTTATATGGATATTTGTTTGTTTAGGTAGATGGAATCCGTTGCGAGAATTGCAAGATCTGCGAAGAGTATTTATTTACCGCGGACAGCACGTTCTTTCCCCATCGAGCCTGCTGAACGTGCGAACGAAACGTAAATAAGGAGTGCGGCCGCGCATACCATTCTCATTAACATCCCGTGCAAAATGCCTTACTTGTCGCTTGAGCTCGTAAAAAATTTTACTTCTTGAAAGTAGAATCTATGTGTGCAATTGCAACAGATGCAATATTTTGCCTTTTCTTGTAATAAATTTAATTGGACCTGATTCTGATTAATTGCACATTTGCGCATCTGAGTAATGTTGTTATAGGCCTAACTATTTTTTGCCATTTCAATTTTCAAATTGAAGTAAAGTATAGTAAAATAGCTAAAATATGTAGAAATATGTAAGATGGAGTGAAATATGTAATATGAACAAAATATGTAAAAATATGTAAAATTAAACTCGCAGATAAGACACCTATTGGTATGATTCGCCGATATCTGGCTTTTCCGTGTAAATGTGCACTCAGCATTCAAATATGTAATTACATAAAAATCCGGGCCTTAATCATCACCTACACCTGCATAAATATGAATGTAGGGGCTACTCATTACAGTATTCACTTCCCCTTCCTTTGTATTTTGATTTGACAGCATTACAGGATGTTTACACTACCTTGTAAGCACGTATGTTTCCCCTTCTGTTTTGTCCAATATACAGTAGATTTGATAGAAATTTTAAATGAAGAAGGAAACTGCTACTTGGTAAATTAATATGTATTGTGCTTTTAAAAGGAAAAGAGAGATAGCTACCGTTTTTCTAATTCTATCAGTAGGATAGAAAACAGATATAATATAAAATGTATGAGACCCCATTAATATTAAGTATTTATCTCTAAATCACCAGTCGATTGTCTCAAAATAATGCGAAAAATTGCGAAAGAAACTACCGTGTAGTTATTTTTATCTCGCAAGGGTGTGTACGATGAACTATAGAAAAGAAACTTGTAGATAAATGTTTTTAAACAATGCCATTTGGTTGCTAATCCCCGACCTTATAACTTTTTTATATACTTGCTTTTGTATAGAAAAGTCTTATGAAGTGAAAAGAAATTAGTAAAAGAGAATGGAAAATTCCAGGGTGAGGAAGAATATTTAACGTTACGAATTATAAAACGAAGGAGATATTACAGCTGCAATAAAGAGCAGGCAACGAATTATATCAAGGGCTCAAGAGAGAAGTAACGCAACGGAAGGCTGATTGGAATTCCTCAACTTAAATGTGAAGGAGGTATTGTATAATATTAATACTACCTGTAACTACCGCAGACCTTCCTTTGTCATAAACCGTCTCCTCACCATTCCCATCACCTCCCAGAAACCCCCGCCAACGGAGAAATAGAAATAATTAAGTCTCTTCGTCATACTTACTACACCTGGCTTCCTTATTGATAACTTAACATCTTAAATTTTCCTATCTACCTATCCGGTCTTTATCCCTCTCCTTTGTGCCTCCCCGCCTTACCTTGACGCCTCTCTGACACCTCCCTCCAGCTTTGGCGTCCTGCGTTACTCGACCTCGTCTTGGCTGTCGTTTGACTTATACTTTTATTATGGCTCTACCATCACCCATTTGGCTCTGCACACTACGTAAACACACAAATACACATCCATACACTACACTCTATCCTGAATGCCTCCACCTACTTCGCCACCGGTCCGCGCTGCGCTGGCGTGCGACTCCTCTAAATCTCCAATCGGCGGAAGGGTGCTTGCCCCAGATCAGCCTGAGCCTTATCCTCTGAGACAAGTCTCAGACAACGCAAAAAAAGGTATAATATTATAGCCTACTGTCTACTATGACTGTGAGACGCGAATATGACAGCAGATACGCAAGAATGTAGGAGGCTACAGAAGAATAAAGGAACGGTCCAACTTCGGATATTATGGCTTAAGTAATCATATTAGAAAGGATTATTACAATTTATTTTATACACCACACAATATATGTGATAATTTTAATTTTTTATTTATCTATAAATTTTGAAACGAATTAAGACCTGTATTAACATCAACCGTTGTGTATATAATTCTTTTCACTCAGACTTTTCACAAAGTTTAGTGATATATTAAAACCATGTGTAAGATAATCAATTTTTGTGAAACCTATAATATACCCATTAAATAGTGTAGACTAGACAAGTATGATAGTAGCTTAATACAGTCTTTTTTCCGGGATGAAAGGGAAATTATAATATTGTGCGCTTAAGAATGAAACTTTTTTTGTTACTAGACCAACGTTTATGAAAATCTATTTGGCTTCATTTCTCAGATTGTAATAAAATTGGAATCAATTATAGCCTATATCAAATTAAAAATTTTTGCCAAAATTATTTGTTACTAACCAAGTTTACTTTATTTTCTTAACCGATGGATTTTTGCATATCAAATTCCGTTTATTAGACATCGATTTTTCAATATAAAATTGGTCTCTAGATTACTGATTTGCGTTAATGCGTCCAAGAAAAATAGTAGTTTGATAAACCTTATTACTAAGTTTTAATGTTTGTTTACATACGGCGTTTTCAAGAAACTGTAACAGTGTTAGAATAAATAGGCCTACTTAAAAATTTGATTACATACCTGCACCTAGTTTCGTATACAGAAGCAGTGTAAAAAGTATTTTGTAAAGCTTTCTTACAAAATTATAACATAACTGAAGCCCAAATGATGTTTAAGATTTTGCACGTTAAGTCATATGAAGTTTACTTAAGAACCTGTTACGTTCAGACTTCCTGAGATACAGTTATTGAGAAGAACAAGAGTAACAGAAAGAAAGAGAGAGAGAGTGAGAGAGAGGTCAAAGTACATGATGTTTACTACAGTTGGCTACTTATAAGGAACTTGAAAATAATTAAACTTATTGTAATGTAGAAAGTTAACGAAACATGAACCAAAAGCGAGGATTATGTGCAGCAGACTCAAGAGTTTTATTAACAGGATCCAAACAGCCTTTGGTGAAACGATTATTACGTTAAATAATTTATTCGCAATTAAGAAGTGGTACATTTTGAAGAAAGGAAAAAACCGAGGATGAGGAACTTATAAGTTGCTATTAAAATATGTAACTTACCTTTTGGATACCTAATTATTTTACAAGCAAGTTACGGAAACTATAAAAAAAAATTAATTCTTAATATATAAGCCTTCACGTATTATTTCAAAAAAATTAGATTACTGCTCACTGTGATATACGAAAAGCAAAAATATAATTAATGTAACATTACAACTCTTCAACTCTGTAAGATATAAACTCTTCTGCTTCTGCAGGTTGTTATTTATATTATTGGTACTTGTAGAAATGTTTATTAATCAGAATGGTGAATAAATTTCCAACGGATGGGAGTCAACTTGAAACATGTTGCTTCGGTACTACTGTATACCAATAACTGCATAACTATATTCTTACAAATGATATTCGGTATGAATGAGAATAATTAAAAATTCGTAATTCTCTCTCCCCCGTCTCTCTTCTCCCCCTCACTCTTTCTCTGTCAATTTTCCCCATCTACCTCACTAATAGGGGCAACCTCACTACTACCTTTAATTAAACATGACTACCTCACTATTAATTTCCTTTTATTTTCATTAAGTTAGCACGGCAGGTCCTTCTGCGACTGCACCCAAAGCGCGCCTCTTTAAGTGTTTGTTGAAATGTTACACTGCTACAAACAGATTACTCAAGTTTGAATGTGTAGTCTGTAAGAACACAATGAATGATTAAACAAACAGGCACAAACAAACAGTGAAGGATTGTGTGTAACACTGAAATTGTTGACAAGAAAAAGAAGAAACTGTACGAGTTGGCGCGCGTGCGTGTGCGCGCGCGAGAGAGTGAGTGAGTGAGTGAGTGAGTGAGTGAGAGGACTGAAAGAGAGAACATGGGCAGAGGTAAAAAAAATCTGTCGCATTAAATTCATGCCAACAACATTCTTAATGTCGTAATGACACAACAGTCTTTGTTTACGAAAATTACTACCGTCGTCACGACACAAATATACAGATCTAATGTGTGTTGGCAGGCTGACGCGTTCGTACTACTAATTCATTCGAAGGCTGTATTCACTCCTGTCTGTATTAAAATAATACAAATGTTGTTTTATAGTAATAATATAATAATAATAATAACAACTATCACGATTTGTAGGCTTAAGCATACATAACATATTACAGTTTTCTAACGTTCCCTCCACTCAAAAGACTTCTACGAACTTTTTTTAACCTATTGATTTTACTCCATTTTTAATAATTCACCAATCCCTTCAGTTTATAACTTACTGCTTACATGTCGGAGTCATGTGATAGTATGAAACTTTTATTGAGCAGAATTCAGTATGACGGATATTCGTGGCATACCTACGGAGATGTGAAAGTAACGTAGTTATACTTCGATTGCAGCTTGGATTCACTAAATTCTGTTGCCGAGCGGGTAAATTCTATGCAGGAATGGGAAAATTATTATGTAAAAAAAAAGCAGTGATCATTAAAGACAGAGGCACTGAGTGTAGGAGATCAGACCGTTGTAGGTCAAGTACTAGTAAAACCTGGAAAAGCTTATCGTTCACTACTACATATTAAGTAGGTTTAATGAAAATTATGTAAATGGAACGGATGTAATTTCGAAACTGTTAATTTCCTTCAAGTGTGTACTAAAGTAAAGAATGTTACAATTTATAAGTTGGTAATTACACCAGGTAATGCTAACAACCAGTAGCCTACTGATTCGAATGTGTGTGTGAAGAGGGCTTTTGAGTCGATAATAACGCTATTACCTACTTGACACAGAAATTCCCGTGTCACCTGCATTTTGTATTATGCAAACGTTCGGAGGATGTAAATTTTTCAACAACATTGTTGGAGTGCCAACCTTTAGAATGAACCGTTGTGGCGGAATGCAAGATTGATTTAAAGAATTCAAAAATTCTTGGAGATAGTACACTATATTTTCAATATTAAATACGGTGTTAATAGATTCTTCGGACTTTTTATTATCCCCAGAAAATTTTTCCAAACTTGTATCATTATTTTCCTTCACAGATTCGATTCTTTGGGAATAACCACTTGTAATTTTTATCAAGTAAACACTTGACGTTTTGCACAGAATTTAGCAATTAATACAGTGTTGTACTATTTACTATGTCCCAGTTTTTCGTCAATTTCTGTGAAGCTATCGTCATTAGGAACACTACCGTCACCGAGGTGCAGTAAGTTTGTAGAAAAATCACCATCTCCTCCTCCTCCTAAATGGGCTCTCATATTGCTTTGCAAATTTAGTCTGAATAGCATTCCACATCGCCGAGGACTTTAAACACACTGAGACAATATCAGCGCGGGTTCCTCTTGCAGTTACCGGTAATCTCTAGCGAGAATCCTCTGAAATAACAAATGTTACGCTACCCACTAATTTGTTACAATTTCTTAAGTCTTGGAGAGTTTGATTGACCGTTTCTATACAGTCCACAAATCACCTTCGTTTTACCGTTCATGATTAGTTTCCGTTTTGATCGCTCTTTCTTTTGTCATGCCTCCTCTTCAATACGAATTGCTTTTTTAATAGGAGTCAGTGAGAATACTTGACTTTTTCTTCTTGGCGCATTTCTATTTTATTTTTGCAGTCGCTTTTGGATAAGGGCGAATTTATTCTGGTGTCAATTGTGATAAGGTATTAGCAGATGTCTCGTTTATTTCCGACGTGGGAGGTCCGGCTACTGTGGTCTCTTGACAATCTTTTGTTGGTGTTAATCTTCCTTCATAATTACTTTTGTCTCCTATCTCTCTGTCAATTACAGGTGAACACAGAAACTCTTCAATACTGAATATATTTTCATTTAATGGCCAAATTCCAGTTGAACTAAAACCTGCTGTCAGTTAGATGGTGTAGCTGCCTTTGAAAGAGCATCTTTTGCTAGCCCAGGTATGTCATGGTTTTACCTGGGTTTATTGTCATCCAGCTCTCAGCGGCTGCACCGAAACAGGCCATATAAACACTTGTCTAATGGCTGAAGTCAGATTGTAACGGGTATGAGGTATAAACTGTTTCATAAATAGTAAAAAAAGAGAGGCTGTAATTTATCTTGATGGATGTGCTACTCCAATACAACCTGCTGGTCCATAAATAATCAAAGTGATATCTACATAACACTCTGTGGATATAACGATAAGTGGTGGTTTCCAGCTGCCATCTATGAAAATACCACTGGTTTCACCCTTTTCCAAAGGGGTAACCCTGCTGACTTGTTTATTTCCCTTCAAACTGACAACTTTGTTAGGACAGTGCACTGTTGTTATGCTGCCTGGTTTCCTTCACATTCCAAATATTGTGACAGTAAAAATGGAGGCGACTTATCACAGAATTCCAATATTGAAGAAAGTTTTATGTTATGTTTATTAAAACTAAATGCTATTGCAAAACTTGTTGCTTCAGCCTCTCTAAAAGACAACCTTGAATGTCGCTGCATAAAGCCAGTAAAACAATCTTTTACCGGCCCAGTTCACCAGAAAATCGACATTATTTGCAAACACGTATTCGGAGGCTAACATACGAATATTCTTAGGGTACAAACCATAATAACTAACAGAATAGTGCAGATCATAACACAGAAATCTGATTTTTCTTTTTGTTCTTTCCTAAATACAAGTTGTGGAAAACGCCGAGTCTTTGTAGGGTTTGTGAGCTACATCGCCCCAGAAAGTTTTTCACTTGTACGTTTGAACCAAATATGAAAAAAAGAAAACAGAACAAAATGTTTTACTTACATTGTACCAACATACCACTTTCCTTCTGGTGAAATTGAAGGTACACCTTTAATTTTAAAATTAGTGGCTGAAGTGTAGTGCTGCTGGCCACTCTACCTTTAGTGCGTGTGTCGAACACTCACTTTAGGCAACCTATTCTACCTCCTAAATTTCCTAGGCGGCATAAAAAGGAGCCATTATTACTATTATCATTTTAAAAATTTTAGTTTTTTAGGATTTAATAAACACGTAATCTTCATTATAGGATCACAAGTAACTGACACATAATTAATTCTGAGATCTGTTAGGTTATGAATTAATTTTCTTTTAAAAGTTATAGAGAAACATAACTTGCCCTCATGTTGCCACATTGCTTTTGTATTAGTATGATTCAATTGTACACTTACCATGGATCCAACAAAGTACGTAGCTGTAAACACCCATAGCAAATTAGTGACAAAAAGGTTGCTTTACACGTTCTAAAATACAAAAGGGAACAAAGACTCATTTTACTGTACACTGCTATAATCAGACTGGAGGAGCATGTACTACAAGCTATAACAAAAACGTTATACAGTTGCAGAGGTGCTGCGACTAAGGGACACTTGAAGAAGTACAAAGTATCAACTTATGTCTCTCTGCTCTCCCCTATATGGTAATACTGTCTTATAACGACTGTTAAACAAATCAAATGTATTGTATACCTTTATATGTGTATTTATACACAATATATCATAAACGTTTTTTGTGGCAAAAATACCTTTATATGTGTATTTATACACAATATATCATAAAAGTTTTTTGCGACAAAAATATCTGTCAAATTTTTGTATGTTGTAATGGTACATATAACACTACCAACACCAGCGTACCACAAATAAGTTGAAAGCCACTACAATTAAGAATACCTACAAGGTCAAGCATACGATCATGGATAAAAAAGGAAGTATCATAAGCCAAAACCAAGTGAATTAAAATGAAGAAGGAATTACCAGTAAATGTGCAACTAAAGAAGATAAAGCAAGACTAACGACGAGACGACATACATAATTACCCAATACATCAAACAGTGAGAAGGAAACCCATTAAAGACAAAATCAAGAAGAAACCTATTAACCGTGAGAAGGAAACCAGTGAAAACGCCATGAAGAAACTTATTAAGAGGGAGGAAGGAAATCGGTGAAGAGAAGAAGAAAATATCCAGATCAAACACAAAAAAGGGAGATAACATGAATTATAATGAACTAACATATGGCAATAAAAGAATTATTATAAAAGAAGAAAGAATAAATGGAATAAACAACATGATTTAAACCCCTAAGCTGCAAAACAAATTGACACTTGACCAAAACTTATTAAGTGAATACCTTCCTTGACAATGTAATACAAACAATAATCAATAAGAATGAATTATTGAACATAAAAAGTAAGAAAGAGAATGAATAATAATAAGTTCTTAGCTAAATTATGTGTAGACATGAAAAGCGGGCTATGTCCAAAACACCAATGACCAATTGTAAAGTGGAATTGATATTAGAAATAACCACTAATTACCAATAGTAAAGACTGTAAAAGATAAACAAAATGTAATCTAATAATAACCAATAGATATACCAGTACTACATAAAGTCAAATAAATCAAATGTAATACAGAAACACAAAACCGACAATAATCCATTGTTGTATATTATAACTATATGCTTGCCATAGAATGGATGCATGATGAACAAAATTATCTTGTAAACTTATCATAAAAGTGTAGGAACTAAACCAACAACATTGAATGAGGCAGAATACTATTCGAATAAGTAAATTCAAGGATTATAGCCACCCAAATACTAATAATAACAATAATAATAAATAAACCATGTTGACAGCTAGATGCAAGTAATCTTGGTTACTTTAAACCAAAGCAATTTTCAGTATAAGTGCAGAATGAACTACTGCACAATAATAACAGTGCTATCAAAACAATGATAAGAGATATTCAAGCAATAACGAGAATAATTTGATAGGATTACAACCCATATAAAAAGGTAACTTCCTAAAGTATAGTAAACTCACTTAACAAACTATAGTTAAGGTAATAAAACCACAAGATGAAGAAAAAGGACACTATCAGAAGTGACAATGACCAATGCAGTATGCATAGGCCATAATAAAATGTTATTAACTATTAATGTTATAATAATATTAAGTATCATGTACATGTTGTGTTTATGTTAGTGTCTATACAGGAAAGTACAGAGCAACTCACCGCAGCTAATAATAGAAGAGTCAACGCAACTTCTTCAGAATCGAACTCGTGAAATGGAACAAAAACATTCTAAACTATTTAAACAAAATTAATAAACGATGTCAAAGAGTAAGTAAACCGATTTATTCATATCGGATTCAATAATAGATTGAATTGGGTAGAATAAATCAATAAACCAAAAATTAATAATAAAAACCAAAACGTTAAGAATAATAATAAAACAGACAATCTCGTCGTGCTAAAATGTTCATACACACTTTTTAAGAGAAAATTACTTAAAACTTCGAATCTAACAAGAAAAATATTGTGTCGAGTATTCATAATGCAAACCCTTAGATATCAAATATGAAATGAAAATATAAGTACCAAGTAAAATGTATATTCTATAGCCGGCAGAATAAGGGAAGGACAAATAAAATAGAGGCAGGATATCAAGAGAATGGAAAACATGGGACTACCTAAACAAGTAATAAGATACAGACCTCAGGGAAGACGAGATATAGGTAGGGCAAGGAAAAGAGATGCCTTCAGTGAAGGCAAAACAGGCTGTAATCCTATACCTTGACATGGAGAAGATTCCTAATACTTAATAGCACACTTAAGAACAAAATATTGGTATGGAGAATCATACACGACTTCCATGTTCTAAGATTTATATTTAAAATCATTTTCGAAATGAAATATTTCCATTGAAACTACTTCTTTCTACTTACTGCTTCAGCCACTTACTGTGGGCACTAACGTATACCACCTCACGTTATCGCACTTGATTTTCACTGATGATGGAAGTCGATGGCACTGGCGAAACGTCTGGTTTTGCAGAAAACATTGGTCTACGGCCAAACAGGCCGGGAAGGAATTTTAAAAACAAACTGCTTCTTTGTTGTCAATAACGTAGTACATATATACAAAAAATTATCAGGTAAACTATTACGTTACAACAAAAAAATGTTTCAGGTAAACTACCCTTTCCCCGTAACCGATCTTCACCAAAATCAATAGGCCTTGAGTCCTCTATAACTCGGGCACATATGTAAAAAAATATCTGATTCTGTTTGAATTTACGGCAGTTATCGTTCGTCATGAAAAAATTTCTCTTGTTACAACATAAAATATTGCAGGTAAACTACCCCTTTATCTTAACCGATCTTCACAAAAAACAATAGGTCTTGAATACTCTACAATTCAGGGCTGTATGCAAAAAATTATTTGATTCTGTTTGAATTTGCGGCTCTTATCGTTTGCCATAAAAAATCTAGACAGACACACAGACACTTTTCGATAAATTACTTTTTTACTTCCATATTTCCTTAAGGAATGGAAGTATGGTGATGGCAAAAAAAATCGTGTTCGAGATTATTGCAGATTCTGATTCTACTACACTCAAAACATGAAAAAAGTCGTTTTCCGAAAAGTGTCTGTGTGTGTGTCTGTGTGTCTGTCTGTGTGTCTGTAGATTTTTTTCTATGGCAAACGATAACTGCCGCAAATTCAAACAGAATCAAATAATTTTTTGCATACAGCCCTGATTTGTAGAGGACTCGCGACCTATTGTTTTTGGTGAAGATCGGTTGAGGGAAAGGGGTAGTTTACCTGCAACGGTTTTTTTTTTATCAAGGGAAATTTTTTTTTTTGGCAAACGATAACAGCCGCAAATTCAAACAGAATCAAATAATGTTTCGTATACAGCCCTGAATTGTAGAGTTCTCAAGACCTTTTGTTTTTGGTGAAGATCGGTTAAGGGAAAGGGGTAGTTTACTTGTAACGTTTTATGTTTTAACAAGGGTATTTCCTATGGCAAACGATAACAGCCGCAAAATCAAACAGAATCAAAAGATTATTTGCATACAGCCCTAAATTGTAGAGTTCTCAAGACCTATTGTTTTTGGTGAAGATCGGTTAAGGGGAAGGGGTAGTTTACCTACAACGTTTTTTTAACAAGGGTATTTTCTATGGCAAACGATAACAGCCGCAAATTCAAACAGAATCAAATAATTTTCTGCATACAGCCCTGATTTGTAGAGTACTCAAGACCTATTCTTTTTGGTGAAGATCAGTTGAGGGGAAGGGGTAGTTTACCTGCAACGTTTTTTATCAAGTGTATTTTCTATGGCAAACGATAACTGCCGCAAATTCAAACAGAATCAAATACTTTTTTGCATACAGCCCTGATTTGTAGAGTACTCACGACCTATTGTTTTTGGTGAAGATCGGTTGAGGGGAAGGGGTAGTTTACCTGCACGGTTTTTTTTATCAAGGGAAATTTTTTTTTTTGGCAAACGATAACAGCCGCAAATTCAAACAGACTTAAATAATGTTTCGTATACAGCCCTGAATTTTAGAGTTCTCAAGACCTTTTGTTTTTGGTGAAGATCGGTTAAGGGAAAGGGGTAGTTTACTTGTAACGTTTTATGTTTTAACAAGGGTATTTCCTATGGCAAACGATAACAGCCGCAAATTCAAACAGAATCAAAAGATTATTTGCATACAGCCCTAAATTGTAGAGTTCTCAAGACCTATTGTTTTTGGTGAAGATCGGTTAAGGGAAAGGGGTAGTTTACCTACAACGTTTTTTTAACAAGGGTATTTTCTATGGCAAACGATAACAGCCGCAAATTCAAACAGAATCAAATAATTTTCTGCATACAGCCCTGATTTGTAGAGTACTCAAGACGTGTTGTTTGTGGTGAAGATCAGTTGAGGGGAAGGGGTAGTTTACCTGCAACGTTTTTTATCAAGCGTATTTTCTATGGCAAACGATAACTGCCGCAAATTCAAACAGAATCAAATAATTTTTTGCATACAGCCCTGATTTGTAGAGTACTCGCGACATATTGTTTTTGGTGAAGATCGGTTGAGGGGAAGGGGTAGTTTACCTGCACGGTTTTTTTTATCAAGGGAAATTTTTTTTTTTTGGCTAACGATAACAGCCGCAAATTCAAACAGACTTAAATAATGTTTCGTATACAGCCCTAAATTGTAGAGTTCTCAAGACCTATTGTTTTTGGTGAAGATCGGTTGAGCGAAAGGGGTAGTTTACTTGCAACGTTTTTTTAACAAGGGTATTTTCTATGGCAAACGATAACAACCGCAAAATTCAAACAGAATCAAATAATGTTTTGCATACAGCCCTGATTTGTAGAGTACTCAAGACCTATTGTTTTTGGTGAAGATCGGTTAAGGGGAAGGGGTAGTTTACCTGCACCGTTTTTTTATCAAGCGTATTTTCTATGGCAAACGATAAAAGCCGCAAATTCGAACAGAATCAAATAATTTTTTGCATACATCCCTGAATTGTAGAGGTCTCAAGGACTTTGGATTTTGGTGAAGATCGGTTAAGGGGAAGGGGTAGTTTACCAGCAACCTTTTACGTTTTAACAAGAGTAAAGTACTTGCAAATTTATTTAAACTTTTTGAAACAATGGTAATTGTTAAAAATAAAATAATTTTGTTGCCAGGCAATAAAATTAAAATTTTTTAATTTTAATGTAATATAACATTTTTCATTTAATACGGCAATAAAAAGGCAGGTAAGACACAAACACACAATTCACGTTATTTCTGGCCTCACTCATGTTTATTTTCTTACGTTTGCACGCTTTTTAAATGGAAAGTGCCGAAACCCACACCAACATAACGCGTGCAAGCCGAAAAAAGGGACATCAATTTGCTTACTGGCGAAGCTAGTAGTTAATGAATGGGTAGGCAAAAATCTTATCTTAAATTTTTTTTAAGGAATCACTAAAAGGACGGTGGGTCAAATCGGACGCTGAGGTAGAGTTTGCTGTAACCGAATGGTTCCACAAACAGCCGTAAGAATTTTACTAGCAGGGAATCTACAGGTTAGCGCAACAGTGGAACTCATGTCTTAATGTTATTGGAGACTTCTTTTAAAATCGTTGAATAAAAATTGCTTTACAGCTCTATACGTGTGTCTATTGAACAATCCTTGTATTAGTCATACATGATAATACAACTGATTAAACTTCAAATTTTTAAACTTGGTTAGTTTCTATATATATGTTTAATGTTACAAATAATTCAAATAACAATCTTGATCATCTGTTAGTTCAGCGGAATAACAGTGACACTTTTAATAACCGCATAAAATAAACACTTAGAAACAACACAGGCGCTTTAACTTAACTGTTTGGACCACAGAAGTGAGGCATGCCTCAACGCTCTATGTGTACAGCGCGGGACAATCCCCCCTCCCTACACTTCCCTATCACACCACTACATTGCTTACATACGATGTATACAAAAAACGCTGAGGCAAGTTCAGGTTGCCTCATTCGCTTTAAACGAACTATGCCGAATCTCACCTGTCACCATCTAGCTTTCGCTCAATAAAGCACGTTTCGGTTTAATAAATTTGACAGTCACAGTAACAATGTATAACCTTTACGTTATGTAGTTCATACGTATTTATAATTTTTATTCTACAGAATTTGTTAGGGTAGGCATTGCCTCAATTGCCTCCATGTAACTTCGCCACTGATATATATGTGTACAACGTTATCGGCAACAAAGAAGTAGTTTTTGTTAAAATTCCTTCCCGGGATATTTGGCCGTAGTCCAATGTTTTCTACAAAACCAGACATTTCGGCAATGCCATCGACTTCCATCATCAGTGAAAATCGAGTGCGATAACGTGAGGTGGTATACGTTAGTGACCACAGTACTGTGGTTAAGGCTGAAGCAGTAAGTAGAAAGAAGTAGTTTCTATGGTAATATTTCATTTCGAAAATGATTTTAAATATAAATCTTAGAATATGGAAGTCATGTATGGTTCTCCATACCGATTTTTTCATGTTTTGAGGGTAGTATAATCAGAATCTGCAAAAATCTCTAACACGATTTTTTTTGCCATCACCATACTTCCATTTCCTTATGGAACATGAAAGTAAAATCAAAGTAAAATTCTGATGGCAACAAAAATCAAATATTCTATCAAAAATTGGGGATATACATTTTTGGTAGGTATTTGGTAGGCCTACTTGCATTGCACAAGGAATGTGTTATTTTCAATAGGTTATTGATAAAAAAAGACTTACAAGTACATTGATTTTTATTACAAAATTTATACAAAACAGTTTCAATTCTAAGGTATCAATAATTAATAATTATTAAGGATAATGAACAAATTATTTCTTCATAGAAGATACATAAAAACATTGCAAAAATAATACATATCAGACAAATATTATTACAACAAAAATACCACACAGACATTTGGGCTTTGTTACTTTATCAGTAACTATAAGATTACATTCATAAAGTACATAGAATATTTATTTACAAGAACATAATTACAAAAAGTGAAAACACCTTTGATGAAATAAACATTTTATTTATTACATCAAACATAACTAAACTCAGATGACAATATAAATGAACTAAATATAGGTTTTTCTGCGAGGGAGTGTAGGATTGATTAGGGGTTCAATTAGTTGAAATTATTAAAAAAAAAAGCATAAACTATAAATAGAAAAACTAGACTGGTATGTGTACAACAAAATGAAAACTTCAAGTTACATTTAAGAGATATTCCGTGTCAAATCAACAAGTGCTACAACCTGACCCTCTTAGATTTATTTGAAATTAAGTATGCATGTAGTATTCATAAATAGTAACACAAATCAATTTTTTCACATTTTTCTGACGAAAGGTTACTGAGTAATGGGTGCTCAAAAATGAAAAAAATAAATAAAATTTTTGACTTGCGCAACAATATTGATTTGTTCACAACTTGTGTTCTAATTAAGCTAGAACAATGACATCGAGTTCATTTGAAAGCTCTTTTAAAGGGATTTCATATGATATAAAACATAATTAGTTGAAAATATATATATTTTTTATAAACACATCATTATTGCATTTACTGAATTTTGAAAAACTGTATTTTTAAAATTCTCAAAAAAATATATGTGAAAGATATTGTTTTCCTCTACATATTCTGAAAGTTTCAACTTGGGATGAGCATGGGATCACTATCAAAAGTAATTTTATGTTTATCACGATTCTGTAAAACGTCATTCAGATCGGTGAATTATTATTATTTTTATTTTCCTACCCGTGACAATTTTTCAGAATCATAGTTGGATTTATTACTTGGCCTAAAAAATTGTACTTTTCTTTCATACAAATAACTGTGTTTTAAAGCTTAGCACTAGCTAAATTAATAGCTCAAAATTAATAAATTGACCTACATATCTAAAATATATATCTTAATACAGTGATCCAGGTTTTCCGTGTACAAGCAAAAAAATCTCATTTTAAAGACTATATACAAAATGGTTGGTTGGTGTGACTATCTCCCATCTGTTTAGTATTTTGTCATCGGATAATATTCAGTCAGCTGTTGTCAACTGTTGTTGAAAGTGACCTGTACATTTTCTTTTGGTGTGACATAGCCTATAAAGTGAAAAAAATGTGATTAATTCTGAAATGTTGTGTTTTGAAATTAGCTTAAAGGTACTTTTGTACAATTCTCACAACAGTGTATAAGTTTATATGCCTACAACCAGTTAATATTGTAACGAGACATATGAGCCCAAATATTTCAGCAACCCAAAATATTAACACATGTCAATAATTGAGTGAAAGAGACAAACCAAGTGTTTCTTCTAAAAGGCCAAGCATGAAACTACATGAGCTACTCATCACCAAGGATAAACTCACAACAATAAGAGTTAATAAAACTAATGGTAACTAACAAGTGAAATAACATTATAAGAAAAAGAAGATGCACCGAACAATGGTTGTACCACAGGAACCAACAACCCAATAGTTTTCGGTCAGTAAGGAACCAATGAAGACAAGGAAGAAACATACTACGAGAAAGGCACCTAACAACCATGGTATAAAATATAGATTCCAAGAGCCAGTCAACTATAGAACATCTTACCCGTATATGCAATGACTGAACAACTTACAGATTGAAGAGATGGACAAGAACTGACTAACTGAGATGACCAATATTGTAACGCAACAGAAATGCTAGCACTCAAGTTACATAAAAACAAGGTTCACAGAATAATAAACAAGTCAATATTTAACCCCATGATAGAACAAAGATCTAATAATTATATTTATAATCATAGATAAAGGTAAATAAGGATGCAAGGTAATATTAACAAGAATAACCGAACCTGTAAGTTAGACAATAGTTGATGATATATGTTTAATGAAAAACAAACAAAAAATGAAACAATAATTTACTAATAGCAAATAAGAATTTTGAGTTAAGAGGTATTATTTTGTGACAACAAATGTTATGATAAAGTTTATGTTATGTTATACCAAATATGTGTTGAGTTAATGAAAGATAATGAAACAAGATGTATTATTCAATGACTGTTGTAGAATGAAGTGTGAAGCAGCTAATTAACGTTAATAGATTTGAATTTTCTTATATGTGATCCATAGGTCAAGATAAAATTGTTATTAGATATGGAAAAAATAATTGTTTATGTAAATGTTAATAGTTAAGATTTAATTATATGTATGAATTTATGTAAAAGGGGCTATAGATGTGTACCAGTTATAAACACAGGTAGATCTGTTTACAATAAAAGGCCTAACAGCCAAAACCACTATATAACCACTCATAACATAAAGGTTAGGTACATCAATTAATAATAATTAATGAATACGATTTGAAGAGCTAGAAAAAACATTAAATTAATAATGATATATAATAAAATTTATACAAATTATGATAATACCATAATGCCATGATATCGATTAATAACATTTAATATCGAAAGTGGATTAAATATAAAAAAAGGAAAAAAACCGGCTTATATCAAAAAACCAGCAGAATATGTGTAGAAAATAATAAACCAACTATCGGTAAAGTTACATTCCGATAGGATAGCAAATTGATAAGGAATAGACAAAAAATATATGAAATAAACACTATATTCAAAACATGTGGAAGGAAGAAGTCGTGTGTTGCTAGGGACGACAGAAGAAGAGGAAGTTGTTAATTTGACAATAATTGCTTTGATGATCTGAATGTGATGAGATTAAAAAACCCAAGAATTATCTATTTAATCGGAATATTTTAAATCATCAGACACGATTATAAAACACAAAATCCTAATGACAATGTTTATGACTATCACCAGTACAGTTTAATCCAAATAACACTACAGTATGAAATCACAATAGAGAATAAATAACTGGATTATACAAGGAAGAACTTGAACTGTCCCATATCCGAAGGGAATTGATGATATATTAAACCAAATAGAAAGAATTAACAGTATCACAATTAATAATATTCACTACACCAGAAGTTATAACCTTTCAAAAACACGGAACAACACTAATTGCTTCAACCAAGAGAAGAACGTATTTGGATCCTGGCGTTGCAGAAGAAGCATCAATCGGGCTGTAAACCAATCCATAAAGCTGTAATTCCGAAGTGGACAGGAGAAGAATTCCATTCTATTAAATCGAAGAAAGAAAATCGTACGGCATAATTGTCCAGAACAGTAAATTTATCAATCAACCGCCTACACGATTGGCTTCATTCTAGTCTGGTAAATTATTATTATATTAATCATACTAACTACACAACACTTTAAATTTGTAAATCTTGCATTCTTATCTATGTATTTTTAATCTTCCCCACAGTTACAAGAACCTTCACACCCTGAATTAAATTAATTACAAATTAAAACACACTATATAACTAAATTTAAATAAAGTATCAGAATAATCAACAATCGATTCATACAATCTATAGCTCAAGCATATGTTAATTAGAACATATATTATTCAATGTTAAAGAAGTAAACAAATAAAGAACCTTTATATATTGGCAAAATCTTGTTATTTGGAGTATGGTTTAATGAGCTAGGAATAAAAAAGTAACTGAATAAGTATAGAATAATTGGTTAACATAAACATTGAAATAACCTATAAGTTTCGTTGAGCCGATACTACAGCGCTTATAGCGGAATTATCTGACACCAAAGAGAGAGAGTAAAAATACAAAATTAGACAGAATTCTCTTCAAGGTATAATAGGGTTGAACGGAATTATAAAATAACTCATTAATTATTTAAGTTACAGGTACACAAACACTGATAGTTTTTAGAGAGCTAAGTTAATAATTAATTACTTACATCAATACATCCCACAACTCCAAATATCTCCGAGATTTACATAATTAAAATAATTCAAAACACATTGGCATAGGTGTATGTACAAATTGACAAACACAACAGTGGGGTTTTAAGGAGAGGAAACCCATTCCTGTACAATATACAACAGATAATATTATAAATGTATAGGACAAGATATGTTATAAAAGAATGAAAGTAACTAGACTGTTAACTGAATAGAAGCTGTGAATAAAAGCATAGTAACATGTTATGCATAGCACCCATGTAACATAAAGAAGTATTAAAATTGTCTCATAATAATAACAAATATTACTCAAATAGTCAAACAATCATGTAAGATAAGAAAAGGCAATAACTAAAGAGTTATTAGTTATCATTAATAAAACCAAACTTGAGAAAATAAGGTTAAAAGAATGTAAATTTGTATCAACCTAACATACACATTGTTGGTACAAATTTCACCTAAATTCACATCTATCAGTAGGAAAAGCCTACCTAAACCAAAATGTTTTGTGCCTTAAACCAAGAAGAACTGATAAGCTTTCTACAGGTACCAATATAAGATACCCAAAATGGATTTTAAATAAGAATTTAAGTAAATAAAGTGAACCAAAACCGACCGAAAGGGGATTCACTAAGTAAAACGTGAACAAAACCACTTTATAATACCAAATAGAAGTAAAAGGTTAATGTCTATACCACAAGTAAGGTGTAATGCCACTATTGTAATAGTATAAGAATATTATAAGAAAGGACATAATGTATTATAATCGTAATTAAGAACACCTGTCATGTGACACTAGGTGTAAGTAATGTTAGTCAATGATATACACTAAGGGACAGACCAGTGTACAAAAAACACTAAACCAATTATAAAGAGACTACTATGATTAAACTATTGTAACTAAATAATAGTAGAAAGAGATAAAAGAATACCAAATAAGAATGGAAATAAGTGTACACCTCATAGTGCAAAATAGAGGTCAGAGAGAGATAACTATATAAGAATACAGCAGTTCTATAAGGAGAAATTTACCTCCAAACTTATAAATTTTGCACAATCATCTGGCGATATAAGAGCTTCTACAACAATGGACTCTGTAACAAAGAAAGAATTTTAGCTAACAGAGAAAAATAATTATCATTGCCAGTATCAACAAAAGTGCAAATTACTAAATGAAATAATTGCAATTTTATGGGAAATAATGTTATTAAACTAATTATGTACTTTATTAAGAACTTTTGTTTTCCAGCAGCTTCCAAAACTCTTTATATAAAAAATAATATAAACAAACTTATTTAGAGCTTCTAACAATACTTATCTTAAAATTATCATATGATTATACTTTCCAAAGGAAGCCCCTGATTTGAAAGCATTGACACATAATACTACTAATTAAAAATGATTCCAACTACTATGTTACTAAATTTTCTCATTTAAAATGTAAATGGGACTGTTAATAACTTTATATTGTTGTCATTAACAAGACAAAACAATCATTAATAGCTATTTTATCACAAACTTCAAAATCTCCTATAAAGCTTGCTCAATGAAATAGGACATTCCTGATGCAGAAAATTAACTTTGCCATAACACAAATTAAATAGGCTAACACCCAAACAAAAAAATGCTTTGAAAACAAAACATTAATGAAATATGGTATGAATTAATTGTGCTACATTCAAAGCTGATTTTCTTAATTGATTTAAAGTACCTATACAAGTCTAGTTTGTCAAGTAAAGATAATTTAGGTAAACCTAACACTACATATGAAACAAACATTAAATCAAATATGCTAATGTTACAAAATTCACAAACAGAAAAAAAAATTTTTAAATTATCTATAGGCTAAATTGCTTTGATTATATTACCTTCTCCACTTCATATGTTTTCCACATCAATATCATCTGATGTCGATACTACTGATGGTGCAATAATAGTCATTTTTTCCCAGTCAATTCTGGAAAGTTCAGGAGGAACCTGAAAGATCATTACAAAACTCATACATAATTTTTCACTAAGTTAATAATTATAATAATATTAAGCTAATAATTGAGAGAATAATTTATTTTCTTAACCTAGCACAATATTTGTAGGTTAGCACTATGAATTTACAAAAAGTTAATGGATTTTGTGTAAATTTCTAAAAAAAATTAAATTTACAGCATAATCTAGTAGTTATTTTATAGTAATCTATTTTAATTTAAATGAACTCAAGTCACTATTGCTTGGTTACATCCCTGCACTGAAGATTCCTGAAAAAGATTTCTAATATAATCACACAAACTCGAAAAACAAAAACTGTTCAAATGATTAACATTGAATAATATAATCCTGATTATAACGGTATTATAACTAGCAAATACATTACGGATAATTCATCCATACTCCGTATCATTTAAATCTACTATTAAGTATAACACACCCCATAAAATTTAGAATATTAAGATACTAATTTTTTAAAATTTCATGTGATATTAGTTGAGTATCATTTAGGAGGTTAAACAATATAAATACAATTCTACACATTAAGTTACAGATTATAAATACAGATAATAAGAAATTAAATAAAAATAACACTATAGGCCTACATCAATTATCGGGTTTAAGAACCTGCTGCTGTAAGCAGTGATAATTTTAGTTTAGTGAGCTTTAATCAGACTTGCATGCAATAATAAATTTTACATAAGATAAAAGAACGATGCTTTCTTTAGTCACCAGCAAAACCTTTTCTGTCTGCAAGTTAATATTATAAAATTTAAAAACAGCACAATTTTATAAAAAAATTTAATCGAGATTAAAAAGCTTTTTAACTCAAAAATTAAAGAAGTCACAGTTCAAATTCTCTTTTCACTTTTTCTTTTACCTGACAAATGTTAGTCCTTAATTTTTAAAGCAGAGCTGTGTTAAAATAAAATTTTTATGTCAAATAAATTACAATTTAATGGACTCGATGTTATGAAAGTAACTATGTGTACAAAATATTACAACAGTTTGCTTCCGTATTACAGTAGCCATAGGCCTATATTATAAATTTTGTTATATTAGGTGTTAAAATTAACCTTAACTTATTAAGTCATATCTTATTTAATTAATTACGTTTCTCTGAAAAATCCTGAATTTGAAAGTATATTTAGAGTAATATAGTGGGACTGAAGAATAAAATAAAATATGTTAACTAGTTAAATACGAGCAGAGTACAAATTAAATATATTATGGTAAGGCCTACCATCTTGTGTTAGGTAGGACCTCATTTTACGAATAAAATGACTTACAAATTGGATACATTACACAAATATAGGTAGGCCTATTTCATTTTTACAATTGAAAACGTACGCAGTCTAGCTAATATTTCTATAGGCTAATGGGTGTACTCAGTAGGAACTCAAGGCTTAGTACTTGTCTTCAGACATTTTATACTTCATATCAAAGCCATAGATTAAATTACTGGCAAAAAATTTAGGCAGAATTTACGAACAAAATTTAGCATAAATTTCAGGCCTAATCTACCACTCAAACTTACTTGATCAGACACTTGTGTGTGTCCTAAATCTTGTGAAATTCGATCGCATACATTTTCCGGAAACAGTCTTACATCTGTAAGAAAATTAAAATTATGTAATGTTCATACATGAATCACCATAAAAGTAATAAATGGAATTTTTTTAGAGTAGATAAAATAATTGTCAGACTTACAGGAGTATCTATAATAAAAAAAAATATTTAATTATATTGCAGTCAGTGCCCTCACATGGACTTTTTTTAAAAATCAGTTAATTAATCTTAGTTTTAAGTTAACTAGAGTTTAAGGGGTGATTTTATACACCAAATATAAGGTAACATGAATAAATTAACACTGAACTTACTACGTTCCCAGTCAAATATGAAAGTAAAGTATGAAAATATATGTAGACATGCACTATTGGTGTAAGTTCTGGAGCTAAAGATAATTCAACTGTGATACAGAACTTAGTCTATTATACTTAACACCCAGGCCTATAAACTTTTGATCTTTTTCTAAAAGTAATTAATTTTATTTCAGAGTTAGGTTAGGCTTACAGGCTAATCCGCAGTAAGTTTAGCTAAATCAGTTATATTATCATAGGCCAGACTTAATCTAAATAAAATTATTCTGTGTAAAGGTATCAGTAACTTGATATTTATACAGAATAAGCATTTAATACAGAATACATATTTCATTTAACTGGAGTCAGTTCCCTCACAGGGTCTTTTTCAAAAATGGGTTAATTAATTTTATATTTTTAGTTGATTAGAGTTAAGGGGTGCTTTTATACACTGAATATAAATAACAAAACTATATGTACCTTTTTTTGCTGTACGTCTCCTAGGCCTACTTTCACAGTCGTCTGAAAAGTAAAATATGACAATTGATGTAGACATGCAAGTATCTGGAGCTAGAGACAATTTACTGTGATAAAGAACTTAGCCTATTATACTTAACACCCAAGCCTACATAACACAAACAAATTTTGATTTTTTCCTAAAAGTAATTCATTTTATTTCAGAGTTAGGTTAGGCTTACAGGCTATTCCGCTGTAAGTTAATCGGCTAATGACCTGCTAGTTTGCTAGTTTTGTTAACATAATTAATCTTTCAGCGAAATCAGTTCTATTATCACAGGAACTTTGTTAATAATACATCAGCACAAAACTAACTGGAAGTTTATTCTAGTCCTAGGGTTATAGAATCAAAGTCTTATCTAAACACTGAACTATCCTTAACTGATAATTTCATGTTATGACATCCAACTTGCATACAATACAATAAATACTCATGTTCTTGTATACCACAAAGAATCTATGAGTTCTATTCAAATATTATTATTCTGATATTTTCATGTTTCTGTTTTACCCTGCACTTTTCAAAGCAGGAATTACAATATTAAAGTTTTACAACAATGCATCTAATAAAATTATTCTGTGTAAAGGCTTAGTAACCTGATATTTATATCGCTATTGTATTAACAACTCGGAACACTAAGTGTGTTTCATATTTATGTAGCATAAGGTGACGCGTATATGACAGGTTTTATTAATGCAGTAAAGGAACAAATCTAATTTAAATAGTCTTTGTATTATTTTGGAATTCAATTTTTTAAAGCAAATGATAATACCTTATGCGCCTTTGTAAAGGTTTTTACTTATTGGGGATAAGTGAACTGAATTAAAACATCAAACAAATGATTTTTGTTTCACAATCAAAACAATACGCCTACTGTATTAAATTTATTATGGCAATTCTATTTACCCTAAAACACTACAATACAAAACTCCAGAATTTTTGTTTTTGTATAAATTGGCCCGCTAATAATGAAAAAATAAAATTGTATTAATTAAATTAGAATGCTAACTTGCTCAATTATTAAATTTTGGGCAGAACACAGTGCTATTAGGCATAGTTGGTTCTATAACAGATACGTGTTCGACAAAGTAATCTAGACATGAAACATAACCTAACGTATTTCTTTTATGAATTTTATGAAAAATGCTGAATTTGAAAGTATATTTAGAGTAATATAGCTGGACTGAAGAATTAAATAAAATTTGTAACTAGTTAAATACAAGCAGAGTTCAAATTAAATATATTATAGTAAGGCGTACCATCTTGTGTTAGGTAGGACCACATTTTACGAATAAAATGATTTACAAATTGGATACATTACACATATATAGGTAGGCTAGAGTAGACAAAATAATTGTCAGACTTACAGGAGTATCTATAATAAAGAAACTTTATTTAATTAAATTGCTTCAGTACCTTACAGGGACTTTTTTTAAAAATTAGTTAATTACCCCTTGGGTAATTATGAAGATTCTCATCAATGCTGATATTGCGCTGATATATTTTTATTATATTCTTCTATGTTATATAAACACGAGAAAAATAATTTTAAACGGCGGTCGAACCTATTTACGGAGACAAAAAATTAAATTTTTACTCCCATAAGAACGCATGGCGTTAGCCTAGGTATATTGTATTAATTAAATTAGAATGCTAATTTGCTCCATTATTAAATTTTGGACAGAACACAGTGATATTATGTATAGTTGGGTCTATAACAACCGGTAGGCCTAGTGTACAACCCAAAGTAATCGAGACATTCATACATAACCTAACAGCTAATTTCCTACAAACAACGGACAACATACACTAAATAAATGATCATCGTACCTTTCATTATTATTCCTAGCGCCTCCAACATATTTTTACTTCGACTTGCAATCACAAACACTTCATACGAATTACAAAATTCTGTCCCACACACGTTAGAAAACTCAACGAATTACCGCACGAGACGACTAAACAGAATAAATTATGGCAGGTCCAATATTTCGTTATACCAACTAAACAGAATAAAAACACACTTTCCTCTGTAGTGTCTGTCTTTTTTACACATGTTACAAATTTTATAGAATAATTATTACGAATGCCAATATGGCCGACTAACTACCCATATTTCATTATATACATTTGTATATATCGAACAGGTTGTCTGGCTTCAGCGTACAGCAAAAATATGATGTATAAAAATTTGTATAAGTTTTTCGTACGCTGACACACCATAACTTGGGCAAAATAACTTCTTCACCTAAAGAACTTATACTACAAGTTCCTCAAATTTGTTTTAGATACCCTGGGTAAAAATTGGCGTGTGATGAAGAAATTATGCGGCGCTAAGTCTATATGTATATGTATATATATATATATATATATATATATATATATATATATAATATGCCTGCGTGAGTGGGTGCGCGTACGTGCACACGCGTGTGTGCATGAGTGCGTGTATAAACATTTCTATGTAGTATAATATATTTGAAACAAGCTTCCAATTATTATAATTATAATCAATATAATCATTTTCTTTATCTACATTTTCATTGTTATAACGTTAAAAACTGAAGCTAGTATGTTTAGTTGTAAACATAAATACTTTTATCAACGAAATGAAAATGGTTATTTAGTTGATACATACCTTCATAGGTGACTTAAATTTTTAAAGACGAAGCTACCCAGGCGGACTCTTTGTTGCTGCATACTTTTCAAGTGACTTGAGTTTGAGCTGTTTGTTCAGATGGCGGATTCTGATGAATGTTCTTGTCCTGATGTACAGACAAATGACTTTCTTGTCCACCTCTGGAAATTTAGATTTGAGTAAGGTGACCAAATAAGAGATAACTTTCACTTGTTTTGATACTGTATGTCCGTGGAAAGAAGTAAAAACTATCTCAAACTGAATCAGTTTTTGTAACCACTCGTCTGACGGATGGGTAAGCCCCCCCTTTGATATAATCGATATCCAGTCATGACTATGTTCCCCGGAAAGACACAATGTTTCGCCTCTCACACCTAGACTTTCATCAATGAAGCGGCACTTGAATGCGATGTACCCAGCCAGATATTTTAAGCCATCTTGAGGAACATCGTTGTCACTTGCAGACGGGGCCAAGTCCTCTGTTTTTAACAATTCTGCTTCGTCGGTGTCATTATTCGGAGAACTTGGTATTAACGTATGTTCAACTATGTCTATGCATGAATCATTGTCATTTGTTCATAAAGGCCGAACAATGAATTTAAAGATATAACGAAACCTTTCTGAAAAGGTAGTAAACTTTTTTTACTTGCTACTCGCATGTTAGTTATTACTTCCAAAAACCTTTTTAAAGTATTTTCTTGGCTCCTTGAATTCATGCCGTACCCACTTCTGAGGGGCGTTTTCTGGTCTTTTGGAAGTCTCGAGTTTAAAACATCAAATGCATCGTTTACCAGTTTGATGAAGCTGCTTTCGCGCTCTTAATTTGCAACATACTTCAGCGCCTTTGCTGTACGATTAGAAAACAACTATGCAGCAAATCTTACATTTTGATGAGAACATTCATCAGAATCCGCCATCTGAACAAACAGCTCAAACTCAAGTCACTTGAAAAGTATGCAGCAACAAAGAGTCGGCTCTGGGTAGCTTCGTCTTCAAAAATTTAAGTCACCTATGAAGGTATGTATCAACTAAATAACCATTTTCATTTCGTTGATAAAAGTATTTATGTTTACAACTAAACGTACTAGCTTCAGTTTTTAACGTTATAACAATGAAAATGTAGATAAATAAAATGATTATGATATTGATTATAATTATAATAATTGGAAGCTTGTTTCAAATATATTATAATACATAGAAATGTTTATACACGCACTGATGCGTGCACGCGTGTGCACGTACGCGCACCCACTCACGCAGGCATATTATATATATATATATATATATATATATATATATATATAAAATTTGTGATGTTTTCAATTTGTTTCTTCTGCAAGTAGTATAATTTCGTATATTCTTTTTAACACCTGACGCACGTTTCACTGAAAAATATCAGTAACATCAGAGGTTTCTAAGTAAATTAATAACAATCGAAATAATTCTATTAATATAAAATTAACGAATAATAGAAAATTATATATATATATATATTTATAATATCGCCTCCTTTCCGACTTAATTTTACATCTTGTGCCATTTTGTCAATGTTATATGTGGACAGACTTGCTTACTTTTCTATTAAATGTAGAAATAGATTTTACCATAATTTTTTGCCGCAAACCATTTAATCTTGTTGTTTAATCCTTTTTCTATACGAATAGCTCATTACAATTATTGTTAATATTTCGTGTAAACAGCAGAGAGATGCTAAGTAGGGCATTGTCTCAGGTAAGATTGCATGGTAAATCAAGACTCGCGCGTATTTCTTCCACCAGTCGACGTCACGCGCCAACAACAGCTGATCGCTATGTTAGCGCGGGAAGCCGGAATGGCCCCCCTGGCGTATTACATTGAGCGTTCGTATATTGTATGTCAGTGTAGTTTATTGAATATTTTGTTAAAGTGTGTTTTCTTATTCGCTACAAGAAATACCATGTGAGAAACAGTCAAGTCACATCGAAACTGTGATAAACGTATTTCAAATGTGTAGTATTACAGTGATGTGTGCAGTTGAATGGCATACGTCATGGCATTCCTTGCTCGGTAGCAAAGGTGTTGCTACGACAGTACATATGATTCATGTTCAAATTCCTATACTAATACATATTACATAATACTACACTCATCCTTAACATTGCAAGTATTACATTAAAACAAGCAACTCACCTTTAACTTTGATCAAAATTTACACACCCTACATCTTTAAATTTGCGTATAAAATTATAACATTACTTTTTAATTTCAATTAATTAATAATAATTTTAATTAAACTTTTATTAATTAGCCATCCATTATTTATCATTTACTACCATTTAATTCTTCAAAATTTCAAATGTATTATTAACCTTCATATTACATTATTATTATCTCATTTCTTATTACCTTTCTACTCTGAATTTTCTACTTAACCCTTCACATTTTTATCATTGATTAGTCTGGGTGACTCCTGTATTCACTATGATTTGACTTATTATATAGGCACTAACATTTATAATCTTACTCACCTTTCTTCCAACTAACAACCACTATTAACAACCAGATTTACATATTACGACACCAATCTTTCAATTATAATCCACTTCACTAATTCCATTTAAATCCTCTGGCACCGCTCGTCTTTGTACAAGGATGTGTGTTCCCTACCTGGCCATATACATTCATAATTTTTTGCCCTTCCAAAATATCGGCAAACACTCCCTTAAACTATGCTATTACCTGCCACAATGCTATACGTTGGTCACTCCTTATCACCTCACCCCCACTACAAAATATCATCATCAACAAATATATGTTTACCCTTTACTTTACTCACCTCCCTACGTATAATCACTACTACTGTGTCCCTAAAATATCTAATACTCTCTTTGTGTACTATTTTCTTCAAAATTCTTATTTTCCTAACTCCCCTTAACTTTAATTGACTAACTCACATGCCTTTATTTACACCCAGGCGCTATCCTTTTTTAAACACTTTACATTACTGAGATCATTGACAATTGCATTAGAAAATTCATCCCTCACCTACTAATAACAATACATCTCAATATTCAAATATATATTATATGCTTAATCATTTATTATTCATTAGAAACTTTCTTCATTACAAATTAATAATTTAACTTCATTACACAAACTTTCTTTTGTACCACATTAATTGAGTAATTAATCTTCAATTATTTAATTAAATTATTTAAAAATTCACTATTACTTTCACTTGTGTAGTCAAAACAAAAACACGTTAACTGTTATTATTAAATCAATTAAACTATAATTTCCTGTTACATACATGGTGTACATAAAATTTACCTGTAATACACAACATCAAAAATACACAAATACATTGACATTAATACACATGAAAATATACAATCCAACTTATTATTTTATCATTGACCAAAATCAGTTCATATACAGTCCATTTCAAAATCACTGTTCACATATATTAATGTTCATACACAATAAAACAATCTATCCTCCATCATTGAATAACAGTCGAATCTTAGGTCTATACAACTTATTTGTTAGTAAATAAATGATATTAATATTATCATTATAATATTTATCTAAACTTTTATATTCTTCCACAATCTCGTTTGAATTAATAGGTTTATTCCATATCAATTTATCATATACCAGGTCACAATCGGGTATGGTTCTGTCTACCTCAGTATTATCTGTCATCATCATGTAAGTTATCAAGTCATTTCTATCATCATCATAATTATCTACTATGACATCCATTACTTCCCAAGGTAAGTAAGTGTTATCATTATTATCATCATCTACTATTATTGCTATCTCACTTTTACTATAAGGTAAGTATTCACTATAATTATCCACCATCTCTACTCCTAACCTTTCTACAAATTCTCTATACTTTCTATTTATCTTAAAAATCTCTATTTCTCTCTTTCTCTCTCTCTCTCTCTCTCAATATATTTCTTACCATAACACCAAGCTACACTCTCTCTCTCTCTCTCCAAATATGCAGGGGTCACTAACTCATAATTACTGCACCACCTATGAGGTATACAAAAACACCAGGGAACTCTACTTGTAGACCTATCGTCTCCCAAATATAAATCTAAGGAACTCATGTCCTTGCTAAAAATACGTGAAGACTACTTCACCCCCTACTACAACATCAAGGGAAAATTCTACCACCTGCATCCCTTTTACAAATATACTTTCTCTCAGCTCTCTCTCTGACTCAACACACACAAACATCTCATTATCACTCCCAATATTCTCGTCATCATTTTCTAACACCATGTTCTTAATTATATCATTGTTACTACCTGTAAACTCCTTATTTAAATTACCATTGTTACTCACCTTATTAACACTTAAACTAACATTATTTTCTGTAAATGTATCATCATTACTACCCCCACTATTCTCTACCCCACTTTTATTCTTGTAATTTTCGTCTACTTTACTCTTTGGTATATCAAAATTCTCGTCTGCTAACGTTACTGTTTGTTCTTTCATTTTATCGAAATGCGTATGCATTTCATCGATTCTTTTATCAAAGTGGCAATTTTGTCTTTTAATTTCATTTTTTATTTCATCAAACTTCTCAGTAAAATCACTTTTAATTTGAATATTTTGTGTTTTAATTTCATTTTTTATTTCACTTTTAAAGTTATTAAAATTTTCAGTCTGTTTGTCAAATTTATCATTTAAGTTATTATATTTAACATTAGAATCACTTTTTTGCTCATCTAACTTCTTGTCTAACTTTAACAGTAATTGCATCACTGCACTAATCTCACCTGTTTTATTTTCATGACTTGAGATGGAGGTTACTGTTACTGTCTCTGATTCTACAAATGCAGTCGTACTCGACTCGCCAATCTGACTAATTTGTGTTAATGGAACATCCATCTCACTAGTCAAATTTTCATCAGTTGTACTGATTTCTATTGTTTTATTGTCATTGGTACTCATTTTGTTTATTATATCTCTAACACATATATGTCTATAACCTCGTAACTTAACCCTACCTTATGCACGTGTTTACGTACTTTCGAAATTACTTCAGGTAATTATTCCGCTTTTCTGGTAGGTCTACTCCACATAAAATTATATTTTATATCGAGTCCCTGTTCGGGCGCCAATGTAACTTTAATTTCTCTGTTACAAATTAATTGTTTTGTAATTTAATTTTATCGGGCGCCATGTTGCAAACTGTACAACAGAATATGAGACTTACCTTGCGGTCCAGAATTCGTGTTAGCGAAACAGTAATTGTGAAATGTATTACCTGAAACAACTCACTCTGGCTTATATTTGTTACCAATGACATTACCTTTTATTTATATAAAAACCCCTACTTACATATTGAAAAGACTCTACTATGTGCCAAACATGCACGTGTTTACTATGCCTCGGGGCGTAGTCCCATTTATCTGGTAAACATATATTCTCCCTTAAACATTTTCTAGACCCTCCAAAATAAACATGTGTTATAACTACTATATAATAAACATGATAAACGATAAATGATATTGGCACAACCCAGCACTTATTAATTATATTTGTATCCACTCTCTCACTCTCTCCCTTTCATACTCTGGTACATTTTCATTAATCTGAGCTCATTTGAATAAATATTTAATATTTGATTAATTTTGAATATAAAGAGTGTATATTTTATTGGTTGTAGCAGGCAATTGTACTTAGCTGTACGCTGATCGAAAAGCGTCCCATCGCAGATCACACGTTTTTTGATGTTGTAGCTACCCAAACTGTTAATATATCGCATAATTAATAAACTTTTGGTGGTGTAAAATTTAGATAGACAAACTTTGTGAATCTGCCGGCCGGCACCCTTCACTGTCGAGATGAAAATGGGAACGTTTCATAACTGAGTATTGCGGAGGTGGGGCAAAACTACGTCACTGGTCCTTTGTTTGAACGGCCAAGCCCTGTCGCTTACAATTGTATAATTATGCGTTATAGCATTCCTTTAGCTGATGTCATCACTGGGTTCGGCTTGTTGACACGTTATTATGACGAACTGTTTTTTGCTAGTTTTGTGATTTTACTCTGACCTCGACACAAATCCTGTCCGCTCAATATTACGTTATTGAAAATTCTCAGTAAAACTTTACCAATCTTTTGTATGGGATTTTAAAATAAAATACAATAATTAGGCTTTAGAATAATTATTTCCCAAAAATATTATGGGACCAGAATTGTACCGTTACAAAATCATAAAACCTGTTTACATAATTAATTTTGGTCTTGTCACCGTTTGTATTATCACTTATCACCCTTGAGTATTTCAACCTCTCAATTTCAAAATCATTTATTATTAATACTCCACGTCTATTCACAGGTAAGTATTCAATATAATTATCAACGTTATTATTATTCATTTCTGCACTATCTTCATAACAAGGTAAGTCAACAATATTACTAACTCTATTTTAACATTTATTTTATTCTCCATGTTCTCCATTATGAAATTATTTTTCAATTAAAATTTATCAATTGCATACACAGTTATTACAATTTTACTTCCGTTACTCTCTAACTCCGATCTAAAAACATTTCTAATAACGCCCTCACTTCCAAATAACCTGTTCTGCAGCCTAATTAGTCTGACGAATGTAATAAAAATTACACTCGCTGTCCCTGCTTCGGGGGCCAATGAAACAATATAACTTACTTTATTTTATTAATAAATTCTTACCTTAGGGTTCTTTTCCAGAGTCGTACAGACGAAAACAGCTGCAGATAGGTTATTTAGGAAGGACGGTAAAATATAACAACACAGTTTATATTTAAACAAATTGCATCTAATTTATTAGACAAATTAATTATTTCGTCTCACTTTGATAACCATTAAAGTTTGAATTTCTTTTAGGGTATGTGAATATAATCTTCATTAGTACCATATGAAATCCAATGAATTAATAAAATGAATATTTCTTAATATAACATTTCTTAGACTACAGCAAATTATTTATATTTTTAATGAATCTTTATAATGAACCAGTACGTTTTATTTTTATTTATTGAATTTATATTTTTTTCCCTTAGAGATCTCTATTTATTAGCAAAGTGTCTGTAAAAGTAAATGTTACAATATAGTAATTAAAAGTTCTGAAATGTGGTACTCATCCTGGTAGTGGCTTCGCTCATTCTGGGGATGCGCATTTTTTTTTTTTATCCCTCACTTCGAAAATCGCTGTATACTGAGTTTTACTGATTACGAAAAACCATATTGTTCACATGTAATAATAATGGTGTTGGTCCACGTAACTTTACCAGTACGAGCACTGATAGTTTTTTTTCTTTTTAACTAGTTGACCACTTTCTTAGTTCACATACACTCCCGCAACTGTTTATAATGAGTTTACTGTGTTTCACTAATATCTCCACATGTTTTAATATTAAGTCGGCCGACGTAATTTTGCTGAGCACTTAGATGGTTAAATTTTCTGGCCGCACTATACTGTTTGTACTCTTTACTAGATAGGCCGAATTTATTTTGCGGCCTATCTTAAACGCCCAAGGCCACGGTTCTTAACGAACTTGTCAAACTGTATGCTACTTCCTACTACTGGCTGATGCTAACACTGTGGTGACAATCTGCATACTGTGATTCACATACAAAGACTGCTGCTGGGGCTATTACGTAATACGTCTGGGCTTGGCTGTCTCCAGACATCAACAATAACACTATGCTGCTGGTTACAAGGGGCACCTCACAGGTGAATACTGACAATTAAAAAATTTACTGAATTGAAATTGAAACTAATGTAGCACACAATTCTGTACCGTTACAGCGTCCGGAGAATGGGCGAACAAAGTAAATTAATATAAAATAAATTTAAAGTAAGAAAAGGTGAGTATATAACAAGCCTTTAAAGAGAAACACCATTTGTGCGGAAAGTAAGTATGTATTATGTGTGGAAAGGGATGAAGAAAAATCACAGCCACTACAAAAACGGCAAAACATAAGGAGGATGTTCTAGGGCTATCTAGTAAAATTTCTTCAGCTAATCACAAATCAGTGCAGAGGTATGGGGCCTTGTGTTGTCGCAAAGGAGAATGATATCACGCATTTGTCACCAATGTCATTTGTTGCAGTCTGCAGCTTTTACATCCTCTAGAAGCTTGCAATAATAGGCGGCATTATTCTTTGAACTATTCTTTGTTAGTGAAGAAAATCTCTGAACAGAATGTCTGTAGAGTTCCAAAAAATGGTTGCAAGTGACTTTCCAGCTGACAAGCATGTTTTGGCCTTGACTGGCACAGGTTCCTATCATTTAGAGGGTTGATTTTCTACAGTTTTCTGCCCGGTAAAATTTTTGTGCAAATAACACACTCGAGTCTTTGAAAGAGTTTGTTCACCATATTGTGCTTTAAGTGTTCTCAAAATTTCAGCAGGTTTAATGTCTTCTATGGCAAGAAATGTGTTAATGGTGTACTGCATAATATAATGGACGAATGTACCCTTTCTCAGTTATTCTGCTACTGAGATGTGAACCTCGTGCCACAAAACTGGGAGAGGCCGCATTGTACTCCATTCACTTCCTCAGCTGCTGAACAAGAATTCTGGTTCATATTTGATCCACCCTCGAATGAAACATAACCAATAATAAATAACTACTGATTGTCATTTACACAAAACCGTGCCTTTTATTTTTAATAAAAGTTCCACATGTGCTTTATTACAATCATGAAAACTTTTTATAACTACAAAACACTTGTTCTAACCAAAAGCAGAATTTGTCAATGCTTATTTTCTAACAATAGTTAGCATTGTACCATATTGTCAAATTACATAATCTGTAAATATGAACTCCAAACAACGCTGAATACTCTCTGTTATTCACGATGAATAGATCAAGCTAAAAACTTCTGTTAAACAATAGGGTGTCAGTATTACAGTTAGCATTCAAAAGAATCAAACAAAATGCTTTTAGGCTGTATATAGGATCCAGTGGATTTGTATGAGATAGCATGTGACAACCCATGACAGACAGGGATGAGGTACAGCTGACTAAAACACCTAGCCTGCTGATATGAATGTAGTGCCTGTAGATGCAGTGCAGATTTGTTATATACAGTGACAGTAGCCGTGGCTGCCACATTTAACTAAGTAAGATTTACTGTGAAGCATACTCAACAAAGGTGTATTCAGTCAGTAGCGGATGGAGAAGTTCAGGTGATGATTATGATGTCTGTGATGTGACAGTAGTGAGCTGGAGAATGTTGATAAACTTAAGGAAACCGTATAGATGTTCGTTTGTTGGAAACTAAAGAACCTGGAACCATACATTTAAATATTTGTTATATTAAACAAATATAAAGTGTATGAAACATATGATAATTAGTATTGGCACTACTTCATCTGGGACAAAAACAAATTTTTTTTAAATTTGTATTCATGATTATATTGTAGAAGTAAATTAAAAAATTGTTTATTTTAAAGCGAACACCACTTAAATAGTTGTTGATAAGTAACTTGTATTTTGTTACAGTATTATTCACAAGATGTGACTACCACTACAAAGAGTGAAATTGCTTTCATAGAAGTAAAAAAAGATCACGTACGAGAGGTGAGGAGTTTTCTTAAATCAACAGTCAATCTTCTGACTATAAATATATTTGATTAAAGTAACACTCATGGAGAAGCAGTCTTTGTTCATGGTGTCTCGTGTTAATGATAAATTTTAGAATTTATTAATGATTTTTATTTTTAAGTAATGTTTTGCTTCAAAAACGTAGAGTTCACTTAGGTATCTTGTGTTGGTCCTATTGTATTAGTTGGAGTACAGTTGTACAATTGTTAGTCGTATTGTACTAGTCCTAATCACATGGTAATTGGAGGTGTGATTCAATTTTGGTATATACTGTATCACTTGTTTTATGTTGTAATATTTACATTAGACTGGATGGAGTTTGTGTGTTACTTGATCCTGGGAAAGGGAATATTACCGAACAAGGATATGTGCCCAACAAGTAAATCTGCATACTCAGAAGTATTGTATCAGATGATTAGGACCTGCAGGTGTTCACAGTTCACTGCATCACACTAAACTAAAAAGAACTAGTTAGAGAAAGGTGTGAGATGTGAGACACCAAAAAGCAAAAGTGTTAGTTGCTATTCATTCTCCAGATGAAGCAGCCATAAAAAGGCAACAACTTAGTCCAGGGGGCAGAGAACACGTAGGCCGCCATTTTTGAATAAGTACGTTTGTGAACAATTACGTTCCTGTAGCAGTTTGGTGGTAATAACAGACAGATAAGTAAAACAAACTAGAAATGTTTTTAATTATGAGTGGAAAAAATTAAACAATAATTGTAGCATGAATAACAAACATAACAGTATAGTGTAGGCTTGAGTGAGTTCGTGCATGTGTTAAGATGGGAGGGAGAAAAAAAAAAGATCCTTTAGAAAAAGGAAACACTAATTTGATTTTTTATAATATATCGCTGTCTTAAAATAAAAGATTTAACTGTGGCATTTCACACATGTTGATAACGCAACATACGAGGTAGATTTGAGACATGCGTTCCAGACGTTTTTTACTTTTCTATACTTTTTACTTTCACGCCACTCTGACTTACCGCTCACAGAAGATTCCAAACTATTAATAGGTCGCCACGATGTTTTCGGCTTTACATCGAAACCTTTAAAACACTTTTATTTAATAATTGCCAGGTTCATTAGGCGAAATTTTCCATACTGGATAGGTGATGGTAATGTGGCGTATTAATTAACTTAACACATGGTTACGCTACTAATTCATTTTATTAAAATTCATTGCAAGTTTATGTTCTCCTCCACTTATAATTTTCACCAAACTCTTTACTACAGGTTATACTTTAAAAAACATTCTGTTAAATTACATTGAAACTGACAAATAATTTTATAGCATGTTACTTTTTCTCTTTCCAATATCAATATATATATATATAAATACTTTCTGACTTATTCTAACTTTTTATGAGACGACCCAGTATTTACACACACACAGTCATTCGGTTTATTACCCCATTTATTTTATTGCGAGCTCTTTGAAAATTAAAAGTTTTAATTTTAATTGATATTCAATAGATAGTTACGTCTATAGACACTGTTACGTCTCAACGGTGTTCCTGCTGACCACGTGCTGTCTCCACATTGTTTTCACTAATTGTCCCAAAGATATTTCACTGTTTTAATTTTGGGAAAGTTCTTTACTCACTGCCTCAAAATGTTATAATTTTCACTGTTTTCTTGAGTTCACATTTTTATACATTTGAATAAACTTTTCGACTCGCGAGCCGTTGTTTTTCATCCAGCCGCGAGCCACAGCTGTTGACGACAGATACTGTTTTCTTTACATTTTTATATGCGAACAAGATGAAAACTGGTAGCCAGCGGACGCACACCACTGCTCGCGTCCGTTACGTTGAGATGTTTTTTGCCGACTGCCTGACGCTCCTCCAGGCGTCGGTAATGCTCACTTCCGCCAGCTCGAGCGGTGATTGGCTGAGCTGCTCACGTGGCCAGTCTAATTAACCACGTTGTTCCGTTCTGTTGATGACTTTGGTGTCGAGAGTATTGTATAGGCCCATGGGTGCACGCTTACAGCTGCAAAGTTTGTCTTTTCTCCCCAACGGAAAATACAGGCATGTGCGCACTGGTTCGCATTCCAATGCTATTATCGTTGGTGCTAGGCACAGACCGGTACGGAATGGTATACAGGGTGTCCAACAAACATGTCTGAGTGACCGTAAAGGGTGTCCAAACCGATCAGTTCCAAATAATTGAAAAATTAAAAATAAAATTATCCCTCAAAATTGCCCCGTTACAGTTTGTCGATTATTCTTAGTAGACATGTGGTCGGCATAGTGTGTTCAAGGTGAGACATTGACATAGTTTCCAGAGCATTCTAGCGCCTGTAACTACACAATTAATTCTTGGCGTATTGCCTGGAAAATGGAAGATTATTCTAGAATCTCACAGGAGTATAAATTGAATCTTCAGTGCCTGGTCAAAATCAGTTGAGACCTGGTGATTTTACAAGTGCATCCAGAGTGACTGGTATTGTGAATTGTGGTTTAGTGTTAGTGCAAAACTATAATCAGGTGACATTTCTTATTGGTGAGTAAATTTTAACTTGGAATAACAGTGGTGGTTTTGTTGTTTATATGTGTTATGTGATACTAATTAAAGTTGTAATTAGTGACTTCATCTGGTGTAAAGTTATTCTGTTTCTACTTTACAACACCAGGATTTGTGCGACTGTTGTAACAATTCATATACGAATGTACTATAAGCAAACTTATTGTGTTTGCTAATTAGGCGTCATTGCATTATAATTAGATGGCTTCCAAAGATTCTAAAAACAGGAATTTGAAGAAGGAACAATGAATTGAAGTGTGTGTTGCTTTCAACCCAAACTTCAATGATTTGGACACAAAGCTAAATTCGCAAACTTGTAAGTTAGCCTGTCTTTACTATTTCTAATTGTTGTTGTGTAGGTTTAGACATTAGACATCATTTATTAGCACAAAATGTACAAACCAATACGGAGTACAAGAGCTTTGTCAATTCATGTCTTAAGACTAGCTTAGGGTTATAGGAAACTTCCATATGAAAGATTTACAATTTTCAGTTTGAAGCGTAGTTATCATCCTCATGTTTAGAGACTATATAATATGCTTTTCCAATTACTCTATTCCAGACTTTCTTTATTAATTCATCTTTACTAAGTTTAGCAATATTTTTTGGGTTTGCCATTCTCTAAAATTTGTCTTTATAGTTGAACTGTACAGTACATACATGTGTCACTTAGCATTGAAATAGAAGACACCGAAATTGAAACTACATAACACACACATATATATGGAGAAAATAGTGTAATAATACTGCAAAAATATTTAAATTACCATAATCTAGAAACACTGAAATATGTGCACAAATCTGCCCGTATATACACTTTACGAATTTTTATTCCATATGTGTTTTTCTGGAAGCCAATATAAATTTGTCAATCCAGATTTGCTTGAAAATACCTTTTAGTTGATCTATAGCAAAATAATTCTTGTTAATACAATAGAAAATCCTTAGAGAATGGCAGGCCTCTTCTTATAAACGCTAGTTTTTTGTAACGTGTTACAAACTGCATTGCCATGTAAGTGGGAGTGTACCCATATTGTTTTAAATGGTTATTATGGTTAACCAATAATATGAGGGCTATTCCGAAAGTAAGTTCTGATAGGGTATTAAAGGAAACTAAGAATATGTTACGGGACAAACTATGGGGTTTATTTTTATTCCTTAATAATGAGCCGCTCATCACCAATGACGTCACAACAAAATTTTCAACTTTCCAAATCTGACACATTTTTCAAGTTTGACATCCTAAAAAAAAATTTTAAAAACTACAACTTACCTTGATGACCGGCTCACTTGTTCACTCGAACTAGGAGGGGACTCCTAGTGGAAGAATAGCCACATGCTGGGTAACCTTTAGGTAATTGGACGAATGAGGTGACCTCAATTTTAAAATTCCGCAAATAACAAAATTTATTGATTCTATACCTTGTTTTTCTTACAATGATTCATTTCATAAAATTCAGGCTGTGAAGGTGTTCTATTAGAATATATAAATATGTGAAATATTTAAACTATATTACCTGGTATTCAAATTTAAAATCTCAAAATATTCAAAATTTAATATTTAAAAGCATTCCATTAGAAATATATAAAATCTGTAAAATATCTAAAATATATTACATTGTATACAAATGACCATTGACATGCAACAAGCATCGACAGTACCTTTTAACCTTCACCAAATAGAATTTCCTTATTTGGAAATAATTATATTAACATTAATAAGTACACAGAGTAAATCCAGAGGTTCTCGAAATATAACATTTAATAACAATAAGTCTTTTTTTTTCTCTTTTTTTTTCTCTTTTTCAGTCCCCCTCTGGTTGTACTATAAACACTTTCAATACTATAAACATTTTATAAACCGTTTAACAAGCAATTCTATCCTACAACAATTATTACAGCCAAAACAATTTAAACAATTATATTACATAACAACATGCGCCCTCTGAAATCTAAGTCAAACGCTGGAAAGGAGAATCATCTAATTAATAAGGTATAGTGTAACATAAGATAGGTAATTATATACTTTGTATGGAACTCACAAGTGCATGTGCTCAATTTGCCTTAAACTTGTATAAACTGGTGTAGCACCAAGGCTTGCAGATTTCAGAGTGCACAATTATAAAAAAAAAATATCAAATAATCAGGTACATATATCTCTCAGAAATGTAATATGTTGTGTGCACAGAATTATGAGTATATACATATACAAAAAGAATTTTCACAGTGAGTGTACGTTGATAGACAATTAAAATAAATATGAGTATATGCATCTACAAAAGAATCTTAACAGTGACTGTACGTTGATAGACAATTAAAACACTATGAGCATATACATATACAAAAGAATTTTAACAGTGACTGTACATTGATAGAGAGTTAAAATAAAATACAAAAAATTGCCTAAGTGGAAATTTCATCTTGTACAAAAATTCAGTCATTTTTATTACAGGCGGAATACTTCTGAATTACAGTTCTAGTACAGGGCAATGTATTATTACAATTGTAGGTGATCTGCAACTCTTTTCACAGTCCGATTTATACGTTCCAATAAAAGGCAGCCACAATATAAGTTCAACACAGATTATAGGAAGAAAAAGTATACTGGACATCACATGCTTTGACAATTCAAACACAAGACATTTATACGATTAAGGAACTCGGCCAAATTTGTTTCACTAGGCCTATGATCACACTGGCCAATTCCTAACACATTTTCTTAAGTTTTTTATTTATTTATATTTATTTTTTTTTTTTGTGTAGGTAAAAAAAGGTTTTGCACATAAGATACACTGTCACCGCAAACAGCAAGAGAAGCTACTCATCATTTGAATGAAATATCAGAAGCTAGTCAAGTTCAACAGACTTTTCTTTAGAAACTTGCGTTCAAGAATTTGCAATGACTGCAGAAACCTGCATATTATATTCCCAGTATATAGTGAAGTAAAAAATAACATCCAGAATTAAGCAACTGTTGTTCCTTTTTTTTTGTTTGTTAAGAACCAGCCAGGCCCCACTTGACCCATAAAAACAAGCAGCGCGAAAGCGCATCCCAGGCAAAATTTAATAATTTTTATTTTTCCATACCTGTACAATTTTGCAAAGTGTCACTTGCAATTGAGTTCCTCAATTTACTCACACATAAATAACATCTCGGTCTCCACAGGATCACGGCTGCCAGCCCAGAGACCCGTTGGCACACTTTTTCTTAGCCTGCCATAATTAATTCACAAAACCCCGGCATAAAAAGAAAACCACAAAACTTTTCCAGCTCTCTAACATATAAGACCAACACTTGGCGTCGTGAACAGCTGACCAACCACTGCCGGCCTCACTCTACACAGCTGATCAGAAACCAACACGAGTCTACCACAGCTCACTCTACTCCACGACAAACACCGCTCCAAGCAGCGGGAACGAAAGGTACAGTTGTCTACCGTCTCACGTAGATGGCGTCAGCATACACGATCCAACGACAGCATCTATGCCGAAATTCAATTATACCCAATTTGTAAGTTACCGTAACGTCTCATAAGTGGCGAGAGTGTCCACGATAGCGTGAACTACACAGACGAAATAGTCTATTGCCCAGATTCGCTATAACAAACGTTCGGAAGTCGCCGTAACGCCTAGTTACGGCACACCCCAACAACAAAAGGAGTCCAACGGGTTGGACGACACTGGGACTGCCACCACCAGAGGAAAAGCGGGAACTAACTAAAAACCAATAAAAAGATAAAATCCGGCGAAAGTGGAAAACGAAAGGACACCAGAAGGAAGGACAAGGTGCGTGTGGGTGTGTAGCTGGGTGTGTGTAAGTGTAGAAGAAACGGGGAGTGTGAGCGGTCGCGACCTAAAGCAATAGAAAGAAGAAAGGAAAGGAGAGGAGTTAAAATACCGATAAAACATTAAAACGCTAAAAGGTGAAACCTTAAAGCACAATTCCTCCAGAGAAGCCCCCTGAAAACCGAACCCGAGGACCCTAATCAATCCTAACTGGGGTAAACAATACCACACTGCGACCATCACCCACGCGAGTCCTCTCCCCCATGCCAAACTCTCGGAACCGCCCCAACACGTCACCCTCTCCGGTGACCACCACTTTACTCTCCTTGGTACTCACATATTCACGCCCGAAGGCTAACAAGGTGCTACAACCTTGATATGCGAGTACCCTTCGAGTACCATCCACCTCGTGGACCGACCAGCCAGGTTCAGCAAACAAGGCGTCATCAATCCTTGACACATGACTGGCCCACCTCCCCACACTAGGGTGGGCGGACCCGATTCACAAGGCAGAGAAGACCGCGCAGAGGGCACGCGAACATCCATCCCTTCTCTTACCTTTCCTAAACCAAGATCAAGATGATGAGCTAAAAGACAACAAAGACAATGACAACACAAGAGCACAAACAACAAATAAACACTTAACAACGCCCCGAAGATATCATCAGGAATCACCAAGCTGAGCACACAACCCCCCCAGGAGTCCCGGCCTGGCAACCGCACCCGAAGATCAAGATTTACAACACTAGTAACACATCACAACTGACAGAACATGTCCAACTAAGATATCGAGGTCACCTCATCCATTTCCAAATTTCGGTTCAGAGGTGGCCAGGACTACGTCCAACCACGCTCTGCTACCATTTGTGAGCCGCTCATCACCAATGACGTCACAACAAAATTTTCAACTTTCCAAATCTGACACATTTTTCAAGTTTGACATCCTAAAAAAAAATTTTAAAAACTACAACTTACCTTGATGACCGGCTCACTTGTTCACTCGAACTAGGAGGGGACTCCTAGTGGAAGAATAGCCACATGCTGGGTAACCTTTAGGTAATTGGACGAATGAGGTGACCTCAATTTAAAAATTCCGCAAATAACAAAATTTATTGATTCTATACCTTGTTTTTCTTACAATGATTCATTTCATAAAATTCAGGCTGTGAAGGTGTTCTATTAGAATATATAAATATGTGAAATATTTAAACTATATTACCTGGTATTCAAATTTAAAATCTCAAAATATTCAAAATTTAATATTTAAAAGCATTCCATTAGAAATATATAAAATCTGTAAAATATCTAAAATATATTACATTGTATACAAATGACCATTGACATGCTACAAGCATCGACAGTACGTTTTAACCTTCACCAAATAGAATTTCCTTATTTGGAAATAATTAAATTAACATTAATAAGTACACAGAGTAAATCCAGAGGTTCTCGAAATATAACATTTAATAACAATAAGTCTTTTTTTTTCTCTTTTTTTTTTCTCTTTTTCAGTCCCCCTCTGGTTGTACTATAAACACTTTCAATGCTATAAACATTTTATAAACCGTTTAACAAGCAATTCTATCCTACAACAATTATTACAGCCACAACAATTTAAACAATTATATTACATAACAACATGCGCCCTCTGAAATCTAAGTCAAACGCTAGAAAGGAGAATCATCTAATTAATAAGGTATAGTGTAACATAAGATAGGTAATTATATACTTTGTATGGAACTCACAAGTGCATGTGCTCAATTTGCCTTAAACTTGTATAAACTGGTGTAGCACCAAGGCTTGCAGATTTCAGAGTGCACAATTATAGAAAAAAGTATCAAATAATCAGGTACATATATCTCTCAGAAATGTAATATGTTGTGTGCATAGAATTATGAGTATATACATATACAAAAAGAATTTTCACAGTGAGTGTACGTTGATAGACAATTAAAATAAATATGAGTATATGCATCTACAAAAGAATCTTAACAGTGACTGTACGTTGATAGACAATTAAAACACTATGAGCATATACATATACAAAAGAATTTTAACAGTGACTGTACATTTATAGAGAATTAAAATAAAATACAAAAAATTGCCAAAGTGGAAATTTCATCTTGTACAAAAATTCAGTCATTTTTATTACAGGCGGAATACTTCTGAATTACAGTTCTAATACAGGGCAATGTATTATTACAATTGTAGGTGATCTGCAACTCTTTTCACAATCCGATTTATACGTTCCAATAAAAGGCAGCCACAATATAAGTTCAACACAGATTATAGGAAGAAAAAGTATACTGGACATCACATGCTTTGACAATTCAAACACAAGACATTTATATGATTAAGGAACTCGGCCAAATTTGTTTCACTAGGCCTATGATCACACTGGCCAATTGCTAACACATTTTCTTAAGTTTTTTATTTATTTATATTTATTTATTTTTTTTGTGTAGGTAAAAAAAAGTTTTGCACATAAGATACACTGTCACCGCAAACAGCAAGAGAAGCTACTCATCATTTGAAAGAAATATCAGAAGCTAGTCAAGTTCAACAGACTTTTCTTTAGAAACTTGCGTTCAAGAATTTGCAATGACTGCAGAATCCTGCATATTATATTCCCAGTATATAGTAAAGTAAAAAAAAACATCCAGAATTAAGCAACTGTTGTTCCTTTTTTTTTGTTTGTTAAGAACCAGCCAGGCCCCACTTGACCCATAAAAACAAGCAGCGCGAAAGCGCATCCCAGGCAAAATTTAATAATTTTAATTTTTCCATACCTGTACAATTTTGCAAAGTGTCACTTGCAATTGAGTTCCTCAATTTACTCACACATAAATAACATCTCGGTCTCCACAGGATCACGGCTGCCAGCCCAGAGACCCGTTGGCACACTTTTTCTTAGCCTGCCATAATTAATTCACAAAACCCCGGCATAAAAAGAAAACCACAAAACTTTTCCAGCTCTCTAACATATAAGACCAACACTTGGCGTCGTGAACAGCTGACCAACCACTGCCGGCCTCACTCTACACAGCTGATCAGAAACCAACACGAGTCTACCACAGCTCACTCTACTCCACGACAAACACCGCTCAAAGCAGCGGGAACGAAAGGTACAGTTGTCTACCGTCTCACGTAGATGGCGTCAGCATACACGATCCAACGACAGCATCTATGCCGAAATTCAATTATACCCAATTTGTAAGTTACCGTAACGTCTCATAAGTGGCGAGAGTGTCCACGATAGCGTGAACTACACAGACGAAAGAGTCTATTGCCCAGATTCGCTATAACAAACGTTCGGAAGTCGCCGTAACGCCTAGTTACGGCACACCCCAACAACAAAAGGAGTCCAACGGGTTGGACGACACTGGGACTGCCACCACCAGAGGAAAAGCGGGAACTAACTAAAAACCAATAAAAAGATAAAATCCGGCGAAAGTGGAAAACGAAAGGACACCAGAAGGAAGGACAAGGTGCGTGTGGGTGTGTGTAAGTGTAGAAGAAACGGGGAGTGTGAGCGGTCGCGACCTAAAGCAATAGAAAGAAGAAAGGAAAGGAGAGGAGTTAAAATACCGATAAAACATTAAAACGCTAAAAGGTAAAACCTTAAAGCACAATTCCTCCAGAGAAGCCCCCTGAAAACCGAACCCGAGGACCCTAATCAATCCTAACTGGGGTAAACAATACCACAATGCGACCATCACCCACGCGAGTCCTCTCCCCCATGCCAAACTCTCGGAACCGCCCCAACACGTCACCCTCTCCGGTGACCACCACTTTACTCTCCTTGGTACTCACATATTCACGCCCGAAGGCTAACAAGGTGCTACAACCTTGATATGCGAGTACCCTTCGAGTACCATCCACCTCGTGGACCGACCAGCCAGGTTCAGCAAACAAGGCGTCATCAATCCTTGACACATGACTGGCCCACCTCCCCACACTAGGGTGGGCGGACCCGATTCACAAGGCAGAGAAGACCGCGCAGAGGGCACGCGAACATCCATCCCTTCTCTTACCTTTCCTAAACCAAGATCAAGATGATGAGCTAAAAGACAACAAAGACAATGACAACACAAGAGCACAAACAACAAATAAACACTTAACAACGCCCCGAAGATATCATCAGGAATCACCAAGCTGAGCACACAACCCCCCCAGGAGTCCCGGCCTGGCAACCGCACCCGAAGATCAAGATTTACAACACTAGTAACACATCACAACTGACAGAACATGTCCAACTAAGATATCGAGGTCACCTCATCCATTTCCAAATTTCGGTTCAGAGGTGGCCAGGACTACGTCCAACCACGCTCTGCTACCATTTGTGAGCCGCTCATCACCAATGACGTCACAACAAAATTTTCAACTTTCCAAATCTGACACATTTTTCAAGTTTGACATCCTAAAAAAAAATTTTAAAAACTACAACTTACCTTGATGACCGGCTCACTTGTTCACTCGAACTTGGAGGGGACTCCTAGTGGAAGAATAGCCACATGCTGGGTAACCTTTAGGTAATTGGACGAATGAGGTGACCTCAATTTAAAAATTCCGCAAATAACAAAATTTATTGATTCTATACCTTGTTTTTCTTACAATGATTCATTTCATAAAATTCAGGCTGTGAAGGTGTTCTATTAGAATATATGAATATGTGAAATATTTAAACTATATTACCTGGTATTCAAATTTAAAATCTCAAAATATTCAAAATTTAATATTTAAAAGCATTCCATTAGAAATATATAAAATCTGTAAAATATCTAAAATATATTACATTGTATACAAATGACCATTGACATGCTACAAGCATCGACAGTACGTTTTAACCTTCACCAAATAGAATTTCCTTATTTGGAAATAATTATATTAACATTAATAAGTACACAGAGTAAATCCAGAGGTTCTCGAAATATAACATTTAATAACAATAAGTCTTTTGTTTTCTCTTTTTTTTTCTCTTTTTCAGTCCCCCTTTGGTTGTACTATAAACACTTTCAATACTATAAACATTTTATAAACCGTTTAACAAGCAATTCTGTCCTACAACAATTATTACAGCCACAACAATTTAAACAATTATATTACATAACAACATGCGCCCTCTGAAATCTAAGTCGAACGCTAGAAAGGAGAATCATCTAATTAATAAGGTATAGTGTAACATAAGATAGGTAATTATATACTTTGTATGGAACTCACAAGTGCATGTGCTCAATTTGCCTTAAACTTGTATAAACTGGTGTAGCACCAAGGCTTGCAGATTTCAGAGTGCACAATTATAAAAAAAAACTATCAAATAATCAGGTACATATATCTCTCAGAAATGTAATATGTTGTGTGCATAGAATTATGAGTATATACATATACAAAAAGAATTTTCACAGTGAGTGTACGTTGATAGACAATTAAAATAAATATGAGTATATGCATCTACAAAAGAATCTTAACAGTGACTGTACGTTGATAGACAATTAAAACACTATGAGCATATACATATACAAAAGAATTTTAACAGTGACTGTACATTGATAGAGAATTAAAATAAAATACAAAAAATTGCCAAAGTGGAAATTCATCTTGTACAAAAATTCAGTCATTTTTATTACAGGCGGAATACTTCTGAATTACAGTTCTAGTACAGGGCAATGTATTATTACAATTGTAGGTGATCTGCAACTCTTTTCACAATCCGATTTATACGTTCCAATAAAAGGCAGCCACAATATAAGTTCAACACAGATTATAGGAAGAAAAAGTATACTGGACATCACATGCTTTGACAATTCAAACACAAGACATTTATATGATTAAGGAACTCGGCCAAATTTGTTTCACTAGGCCTATGATCACACTGGCCAATTCCTAACACATTTTCTTAAGTTTTTTATTTATTTATATTTATTTATTTTTTTTGTGTAGGTAAAAAAAAGTTTGCACATAAGATACACTGTCACCGCAAACAGCAAGAGAAGCTACTCATCATTTGAAAGAAATATCAGAAGCTAGTCAAGTTCAACAGACTTTTCTTTAGAAACTTGCGTTCAAGAATTTGCAATGACTGCAGAATCCTGCATATTATATTCCCAGTATATAGTAAAGTAAAAAAAAACATCCAGAATTAAGCAACTGTTGTTCCTTTTTTTTTGTTTGTTAAGAACCAGCCAGGCCCCACTTGACCCATAAAAACAAGCAGCGCGAAAGCGCATCCCAGGCAAAATTTAATAATTTTTATTTTTCCATACCTGTACAATTTTGCAAAGTGTCACTTGCAATTGAGTTCCTCAATTTACTCACACATAAATAACATCTCGGTCTCCACAGGATCACGGCTGCCAGCCCAGAGACCCGTTGGCACACTTTTTCTTAGCCTGCCATAATTAATTCACAAAACCCCCGCATAAAAAGGAAACCACAAAACTTTTCCAGCTCTCTAACATATAAGACCAACACTTGGCGTCGTGAACAGCTGACCAACCACTGCCGGCCTCACTCTACACAGCTGATCAGAAACCAACACGAGTCTACCACAGCTCACTCTACTCCACGACAAACACCGCTCCAAGCAACGGGAACGAAAGGTACAGTTGTCTACCGTCTCACGTAGATGGCGTCAGCATACACGATCCAACGAAAGCATCTATGCCGAAATTCAATTATACCCAATTTGTAAGTTACCGTAACGTCTCATAAGTGGCGAGAGTGTCCACGATAGCGTGAACTACACAGACGAAAGAGTCTTGCCCAGATTCGCTATAACAAACGTTCGGTAGTCGCCGTAACGCCTAGTTACGGCACACCCCCACAACAAAAGGAGTCCAACGGGTTGGACGACACTGGGACTGCCACCACCAGAGGAAAAGCGGGAACTAACTAAAAACCAATAAAAAGATAAAATCCGGCGAAAGTGGAAAACGAAAAGACACCAGAAGGAAGGACAAGGTGCGTGTGGGTGTGTAGCTGGGTGTGTGTAAGTGTAGAAGAAACGGGGAGTGTGAGCGGTCGCGACCTAAAGCAATAGAAAGAAGAAAGGAAAGGAGAGGAGTTAAAATACCGATAAAACATTAAAACGCTAAAAGGTGAAACCTTAAAGCACAATTCCTCCAGAGAAGCCCCCTGAAAACCGAACCCGAGGACCCTAATCAATCCTAACTGGGGTAAACAATACCACACTGCGACCATCACCCACGCGAGTCCTCTCCCCCATGCCAAACTCTCGGAACCGCCCCAACACGTCACCCTCTCCGGTGACCACCACTTTACTCTCCTTGGTACTCACATATTCACGCCCGAAGGCTAACAAGGTGCTACAACCTTGATATGCGAGTACCCTTCGAGTACCATCCACCTCGTGGACCGACCAGCCAGGTTCAGCAAACAAGGCGTCATCAATCCTTGACACATGACTGGCCCACCTCCCCACACTAGGGTGGGCGGACCCGATTCACAAGGCAGAGAAGACCGCGCAGAGGGCACGCGAACATCCATCCCTTCTCTTACCTTTCCTAAACCAAGATCAAGATGATGAGCTAAAAGACAACAAAGACAATGACAACACAAGAGCACAAACAACAAATAAACACTTAACAACGCCCCGAAGATATCATCAGGAATCACCAAGCTGAGCACACAACCCCCCCAGGAGTCCCGGCCTGGCAACCGCACCCGAAGATCAAGATTTACAACACTAGTAACACATCACAACTGACAGAACATGTCCAACTAAGATATCGAGGTCACCTCATCCATTTCCAAATTTCGGTTCAGAGGTGGCCAGGACTACGTCCAACCACGCTCTGCTACCATTTGTGAGCCGCTCATCACCAATGACGTCACAACAAAATTTTCAACTTTCCAAATCTGACACATTTTTCAAGTTTGACATCCTAAAAAAAAATTTTAAAAACTACAACTTACCTTGATGACCGGCTCACTTGTTCACTCGAACTAGGAGGGGACTCCTAGTGGAAGAATAGCCACATGCTGGGTAACCTTTAGGTAATTGGACGAATGAGGTGACCTCAATTTAAAAATTCCGCAAATAACAAAATTTATTGATTCTATACCTTGTTTTTCTTACAATGATTCATTTCATAAAATTCAGGCTGTGAAGGTGTTCTATTAGAATATATAAATATGTGAAATATTTAAACTATATTACCTGGTATTCAAATTTAAAATCTCAAAATATTCAAAATTTAATATTTAAAAGCATTCCATTAGAAATATATAAAATCTGTAAAATATCTAAAATATATTACATTGTATACAAATGACCATTGACATGCTACAAGCATCGACAGTACGTTTTAACCTTCACCAAATAGAATTTCCTTATTTGGAAATAATTAAATTAACATTAATAAGTACACAGAGTAAATCCAGAGGTTCTCGAAATATAACATTTAATAACAATAAGTCTTTTTTTTTCTCTTTTTTTTTTTCTCTTTTTCAGTCCCCCTCTGGTTGTACTATAAACACTTTCAATGCTATAAACATTTTATAAACCGTTTAACAAGCAATTCTATCCTACAACAATTATTACAGCCACAACAATTTAAACAATTATATTACATAACAACATGCGCCCTCTGAAATCTAAGTCAAACGCTAGAAAGGAGAATCATCTAATTAATAAGGTATAGTGTAACATAAGATAGGTAATTATATACTTTGTATGGAACTCACAAGTGCATGTGCTCAATTTGCCTTAAACTTGTATAAACTGGTGTAGCACCAAGGCTTGCAGATTTCAGAGTGCACAATTATAAAAAAAAGTATCAAATAATCAGGTACATATATCTCTCAGAAATGTAATATGTTGTGTGCATAGAATTATGAGTATATACATATACAAAAAGAATTTTCACAGTGAGTGTACGTTGATAGACAATTAAAATAAATATGAGTATATGCATCTACAAAAGAATCTTAACAGTGACTGTACGTTGATAGACAATTAAAACACTATGAGCATATACATATACAAAAGAATTTTAACAGTGACTGTACATTTATAGAGAATTAAAATAAAATACAAAAAATTGCCAAAGTGGAAATTTCATCTTGTACAAAAATTCAGTCATTTTTATTACAGGCGGAATACTTCTGAATTACAGTTCTAATACAGGGCAATGTATTATTACAATTGTAGGTGATCTGCAACTCTTTTCACAATCCGATTTATACGTTCCAATAAAAGGCAGCCACAATATAAGTTCAACACAGATTATAGGAAGAAAAAGTATACTGGACATCACATGCTTTGACAATTCAAACACAAGACATTTATATGATTAAGGAACTCGGCCAAATTTGTTTCACTAGGCCTATGATCACACTGGCCAATTGCTAACACATTTTCTTAAGTTTTTTATTTATTTATATTTATTTATTTTTTTTGTGTAGGTAAAAAAAAGTTTTGCACATAAGATACACTGTCACCGCAAACAGCAAGAGAAGCTACTCATCATTTGAAAGAAATATCAGAAGCTAGTCAAGTTCAACAGACTTTTCTTTAGAAACTTGCGTTCAAGAATTTGCAATGACTGCAGAATCCTGCATATTATATTCCCAGTATATAGTAAAGTAAAAAAAAACATCCAGAATTAAGCAACTGTTGTTCCTTTTTTTTTGTTTGTTAAGAACCAGCCAGGCCCCACTTGACCCATAAAAACAAGCAGCGCGAAAGCGCATCCCAGGCAAAATTTAATAATTTTTATTTTTCCATACCTGTACAATTTTGCAAAGTGTCACTTGCAATTGAGTTCCTCAATTTACTCACACATAAATAACATCTCGGTCTCCACAGGATCACGGCTGCCAGCCCAGAGACCCGTTGGCACACTTTTTCTTAGCCTGCCATAATTAATTCACAAAACCCCCGCATAAAAAGGAAACCACAAAACTTTTCCAGCTCTCTAACATATAAGACCAACACTTGGCGTCGTGAACAGCTGACCAACCACTGCCGGCCTCACTCTACACAGCTGATCAGAAACCAACACGAGTCTACCACAGCTCACTCTACTCCACGACAAACACCGCTCCAAGCAGCGGGAACGAAAGGTACAGTTGTCTACCGTCTCACGTAGATGGCGTCAGCATACACGATCCAACGACAGCATCTATGCCGAAATTCAATTATACCCAATTTGTAAGTTACCGTAACGTCTCATAAGTGGCGAGAGTGTCCACGATAGCGTGAACTACACAGACGAAAGAGTCTTGCCCAGATTCGCTATAACAAACGTTCGGAAGTCGCCGTAACGCCTAGTTACGGCACACCCCCACAACAAAAGGAGTCCAACGGGTTGGACGACACTGGGACTGCCACCACCAGAGGAAAAGCGGGAACTAACTAAAAACCAATAAAAAGATAAAATCCGGCGAAAGTGGAAAACGAAAGAACACCAGAAGGAAGGACAAGGTGTGTGTGGGTGTGTAGCTGGGTGTGTGTAAGTGTAGAAGAAACGGGGAGTGTGAGCGGTCACGACCTAAAGCAATAGAAAGAAGAAAGGAAAGGAGAGGAGTTAAAATACCGATAAAACATTAAAACGCTAAAAGGTAAGAACTTAAAGCACAATTCCTCCAGAGAAGCCCCCTGAAAACCGAACCCGAGGACCCTAATCAATCCTAACTGGGGTAAACAATACCACACTGCGACCATCACCCACGCGAGTCCTCTCCCCCATGCCAAACTCTCGGAACCGCCCCAACACGTCACCCTCTCCGGTGACCACCACTTTACTCTCCTTGGTACTCACATATTCACGCCCGAAGGCTAACAAGGTGCTACAACCTTGATATGCGAGTACCCTTCGAGTACCATCCACCTCGTGGACCGACCAGCCAGGTTCAGCAAACAAGGCGTCATCAATCCTTGACACATGACTGGCCCACCTCCCCACACTAGGGTGGGCGGACCCGATTCACAAGGCAGAGAAGACCGCGCAGAGGGCACGCGAACATCCATCCCTTCTCTTACCTTTCCTAAACCAAGATCAAGATGATGAGCTAAAAGACAACAAAGACAATGACAACACAAGAGCACAAACAACAAATAAACACTTAACAACGCCCCGAAGATATCATCAGGAATCACCAAGCTGAGCACACAACCCCCCCAGGAGTCCCGGCCTGGCAACCGCACCCGAAGATCAAGATTTACAACACTAGTAACACATCACAACTGACAGAACATGTCCAACTAAGATATCGAGGTCACCTCATCCATTTCCAAATTTCGGTTCAGAGGTGGCCAGGACTACGTCCAACCACGCTCTGCTACCATTTGTGAGCCGCTCATCACCAATGACGTCACAACAAAATTTTCAACTTTCCAAATCTGACACATTTTTCAAGTTTGACATCCTAAAAAAAAATTTTAAAAACTACAACTTACCTTGATGACCGGCTCACTTGTTCACTCGAACTAGGAGGGGACTCCTAGTGGAAGAATAGCCACATGCTGGGTAACCTTTAGGTAATTGGACGAATGAGGTGACCTCAATTTAAAAATTCCGCAAATAACAAAATTTATTGATTCTATACCTTGTTTTTCTTACAATGATTCATTTCATAAAATTCAGGCTGTGAAGGTGTTCTATTAGAATATATAAATATGTGAAATATTTAAACTATATTACCTGGTATTCAAATTTAAAATCTCAAAATATTCAAAATTTAATATTTAAAAGCATTCCATTAGAAATATATAAAATCTGTAAAATATCTAAAATATATTACATTGTATACAAATGACCATTGACATGCTACAAGCATCGACAGTACGTTTTAACCTTCACCAAATAGAATTTCCTTATTTGGAAATAATTAAATTAACATTAATAAGTACACAGAGTAAATCCAGAGGTTCTCGAAATATAACATTTAATAACAATAAGTCTTTTTTTTTCTCTTTTTTTTTTCTCTTTTTCAGTCCCCCTCTGGTTGTACTATAAACACTTTCAATGCTATAAACATTTTATAAACCGTTTAACAAGCAATTCTATCCTACAACAATTATTACAGCCACAACAATTTAAACAATTATATTACATAACAACATGCGCCCTCTGAAATCTAAGTCAAACGCTAGAAAGGAGAATCATCTAATTAATAAGGTATAGTGTAACATAAGATAGGTAATTATATACTTTGTATGGAACTCACAAGTGCATGTGCTCAATTTGCCTTAAACTTGTATAAACTGGTGTAGCACCAAGGCTTGCAGATTTCAGAGTGCACAATTATAGAAAAAAGTATCAAATAATCAGGTACATATATCTCTCAGAAATGTAATATGTTGTGTGCATAGAATTATGAGTATATACATATACAAAAAGAATTTTCACAGTGAGTGTACGTTGATAGACAATTAAAATAAATATGAGTATATGCATCTACAAAAGAATCTTAACAGTGACTGTACGTTGATAGACAATTAAAACACTATGAGCATATACATATACAAAAGAATTTTAACAGTGACTGTACATTTATAGAGAATTAAAATAAAATACAAAAAATTGCCAAAGTGGAAATTTCATCTTGTACAAAAATTCAGTCATTTTTATTACAGGCGGAATACTTCTGAATTACAGTTCTAGTACAGGGCAATGTATTATTACAATTGTAGGTGATCTGCAACTCTTTTCACAATCCGATTTATACGTTCCAATAAAAGGCAGCCACAATATAAGTTCAACACAGATTATAGGAAGAAAAAGTATACTGGACATCACATGCTTTGACAATTCAAACACAAGACATTTATATGATTAAGGAACTCGGCCAAATTTGTTTCACTAGGCCTATGATCACACTGGCCAATTCCTAACACATTTTCTTAAGTTTTTTATTTATTTATATTTATTTATTTTTTTTGTGTAGGTAAAAAAAAGTTTGCACATAAGATACACTGTCACCGCAAACAGCAAGAGAAGCTACTCATCATTTGAAAGAAATATCAGAAGCTAGTCAAGTTCAACAGACTTTTCTTTAGAAACTTGCGTTCAAGAATTTGCAATGACTGCAGAATCCTGCATATTATATTCCCAGTATATAGTAAAGTAAAAAAAAACATCCAGAATTAAGCAACTGTTGTTCCTTTTTTTTTGTTTGTTAAGAACCAGCCAGGCCCCACTTGACCCATAAAAACAAGCAGCGCGAAAGCGCATCCCAGGCAAAATTTAATAATTTTTATTTTTCCATACCTGTACAATTTTGCAAAGTGTCACTTGCAATTGAGTTCCTCAATTTACTCACACATAAATAACATCTCGGTCTCCACAGGATCACGGCTGCCAGCCCAGAGACCCGTTGGCACACTTTTTCTTAGCCTGCCATAATTAATTCACAAAACCCCCGCATAAAAAGGAAACCACAAAACTTTTCCAGCTCTCTAACATATAAGACCAACACTTGGCGTCGTGAACAGCTGACCAACCACTGCCGGCCTCACTCTACACAGCTGATCAGAAACCAACACGAGTCTACCACAGCTCACTCTACTCCACGACAAACACCGCTCCAAGCAGCGGGAACGAAAGGTACAGTTGTCTACCGTCTCACGTAGATGGCGTCAGCATACACGATCCAACGACAGCATCTATGCCGAAATTCAATTATACCCAATTTGTAAGTTACCGTAACGTCTCATAAGTGGCGAGAGTGTCCACGATAGCGTGAACTACACAGACGAAAGAGTCTTGCCCAGATTCGCTATAACAAACGTTCGGAAGTCGCCGTAACGCCTAGTTACGGCACACCCCCACAACAAAAGGAGTCCAACGGGTTGGACGACACTGGGACTGCCACCACCAGAGGAAAAGCGGGAACTAACTAAAAACCAATAAAAAGATAAAATCCGGCGAAAGTGGAAAACGAAAGAACACCAGAAGGAAGGACAAGGTGTGTGTGGGTGTGTAGCTGGGTGTGTGTAAGTGTAGAAGAAACGGGGAGTGTGAGCGGTCACGACCTAAAGCAATAGAAAGAAGAAAGGAAAGGAGAGGAGTTAAAATACCGATAAAACATTAAAACGCTAAAAGGTAAGAACTTAAAGCACAATTCCTCCAGAGAAGCCCCCTGAAAACCGAACCCGAGGACCCTAATCAATCCTAACTGGGGTAAACAATACCACACTGCGACCATCACCCACGCGAGTCCTCTCCCCCATGCCAAACTCTCGGAACCGCCCCAACACGTCACCCTCTCCGGTGACCACCACTTTACTCTCCTTGGTACTCACATATTCACGCCCGAAGGCTAACAAGGTGCTACAACCTTGATATGCGAGTACCCTTCGAGTACCATCCACCTCGTGGACCGACCAGCCAGGTTCAGCAAACAAGGCGTCATCAATCCTTGACACATGACTGGCCCACCTCCCCACACTAGGGTGGGCGGACCCGATTCACAAGGCAGAGAAGACCGCGCAGAGGGCACGCGAACATCCATCCCTTCTCTTACCTTTCCTAAACCAAGATCAAGATGATGAGCTAAAAGACAACAAAGACAATGACAACACAAGAGCACAAACAACAAATAAACACTTAACAACGCCCCGAAGATATCATCAGGAATCACCAAGCTGAGCACACAACCCCCCCAGGAGTCCCGGCCTGGCAACCGCACCCAAAGACCAAGATTTACAACACTAGTAACACATCAAAACTGACAGAACATGTCCAACTAAGATATCGAGGTCACCTCATCCATTTCCAAATTTCGGTTCAGAGGTGGCCAGGACTACGTCCAACCACGCTCTGCTACCATTTGTGAGCCGCTCATCACCAATGACGTCACAACAAAATTTTCAACTTTCCAAATCTGACACATTTTTCAAGTTTGACATCCTAAAAAAAATTTTAAAAACTACAACTCACCTTGATGACCGGCTCACTTGTTCACTCGAACTAGGAGGGGACTCCTAGTGGAAGAATAGCCACATGCTGGGTAACCTTTAGGTAATTGGACGAATGAGGTGACCTCAATTTAAAAATTCCGCAAATAACAAAATTTATTGATTCTATACCTTGTTTTTCTTACAATGATTCATTTCATAAAATTCAGGCTGTGAAGGTGTTCTATTAGAATATATAAATATGTGAAATATTTAAACTATATTACCTTGTATTCAAATTTAAAATCTCAAAATATTCAAAATTTAATATTTAAAAGCATTCCATTAGAAATATATAAAATCTGTAAAATATCTAAAATATATTACATTGTATACAAATGACCATTGACATGCAACAAGCATCGACAGTACCTTTTAACCTTCATCAAATAGAATTTCCTTATTTGGAAATAATTATATTAACATTAATAAGTACACAGAGTAAATCCAGAGGTTCTCGAAATATAACATTTAATAACAATAAGTCTTTTTTTTTCTCTTTATTTCTCTTTTTCAGTCCCCCTCTGGTTGTACTATAAAAACTTTCAATACTATAAACATTTTATAAACCGTTTAACAAGCAATTCTATCCTACAACAATTATTACAGCCACAACAATTTAAACAATTATATTACATAACAACATGCGCCCTCTGAAATCTATGTCAAACGCTAGAAAGGAGAATCGTCTAATTAATAAGGTATAGTGTAACATAAGATAGGTAATTATATACTTTGTATGGAACTCACAAGTGCATGTGCTCAATTTGCCTTAAACTTGTATAAACTGGTGTAGCACCAAGGCTTGCAGATTTCAGAGTGCACAATTATAAAAAAAAGTATCAAATAATCAGGTACATATATCTCTCAGAAATGTAATATGTTGTGTGCATAGAATTATGAGTATATACATATACAAAAAGAATTTTCACAGTGAGTGTACGTTGATAGACAATTAAAATAAATATGAGTATATGCATCTACAAAAGAATCTTAACAGTGACTGTACGTTGATAGACAATTAAAACACTATGAGCATATACATATACAAAAGAATTTTAACAGTGACTGTACATTTATAGAGAATTAAAATAAAATACAAAAAATTGCCAAAGTGGAAATTTCATCTTGTACAAAAATTCAGTCATTTTTATTACAGGCGGAATACTTCTGAATTACAGTTCTAATACAGGGCAATGTATTATTACAATTGTAGGTGATCTGCAACTCTTTTCACAATCCGATTTATACGTTCCAATAAAAGGCAGCCACAATATAAGTTCAACACAGATTATAGGAAGAAAAAGTATACTGGACATCACATGCTTTGACAATTCAAACACAAGACATTTATATGATTAAGGAACTCGGCCAAATTTGTTTCACTAGGCCTATGATCACACTGGCCAATTGCTAACACATTTTCTTAAGTTTTTTATTTATTTATATTTATTTATTTTTTTTGTGTAGGTAAAAAAAAGTTTTGCACATAAGATACACTGTCACCGCAAACAGCAAGAGAAGCTACTCATCATTTGAAAGAAATATCAGAAGCTAGTCAAGTTCAACAGACTTTTCTTTAGAAACTTGCGTTCAAGAATTTGCAATGACTGCAGAATCCTGCATATTATATTCCCAGTATATAGTAAAGTAAAAAAAAACATCCAGAATTAAGCAACTGTTGTTCCTTTTTTTTTGTTTGTTAAGAACCAGCCAGGCCCCACTTGACCCATAAAAACAAGCAGCGCGAAAGCGCATCCCAGGCAAAATTTAATAATTTTTATTTTTCCATACCTGTACAATTTTGCAAAGTGTCACTTGCAATTGAGTTCCTCAATTTACTCACACATAAATAACATCTCGGTCTCCACAGGATCACGGCTGCCAGCCCAGAGACCCGTTGGCACACTTTTTCTTAGCCTGCCATAATTAATTCACAAAACCCCCGCATAAAAAGGAAACCACAAAACTTTTCCAGCTCTCTAACATATAAGACCAACACTTGGCGTCGTGAACAGCTGACCAACCACTGCCGGCCTCACTCTACACAGCTGATCAGAAACCAACACGAGTCTACCACAGCTCACTCTACTCCACGACAAACACCGCTCCAAGCAGCGGGAACGAAAGGTACAGTTGTCTACCGTCTCACGTAGATGGCGTCAGCATACACGATCCAACGACAGCATCTATGCCGAAATTCAATTATACCCAATTTGTAAGTTACCGTAACGTCTCATAAGTGGCGAGAGTGTCCACGATAGCGTGAACTACACAGACGAAAGAGTCTTGCCCAGATTCGCTATAACAAACGTTCGGAAGTCGCCGTAACGCCTAGTTACGGCACACCCCCACAACAAAAGGAGTCCAACGGGTTGGACGACACTGGGACTGCCACCACCAGAGGAAAAGCGGGAACTAACTAAAAACCAATAAAAAGATAAAATCCGGCGAAAGTGGAAAACGAAAGAACACCAGAAGGAAGGACAAGGTGTGTGTGGGTGTGTAGCTGGGTGTGTGTAAGTGTAGAAGAAACGGGGAGTGTGAGCGGTCACGACCTAAAGCAATAGAAAGAAGAAAGGAAAGGAGAGGAGTTAAAATACCGATAAAACATTAAAACGCTAAAAGGTAAGAACTTAAAGCACAATTCCTCCAGAGAAGCCCCCTGAAAACCGAACCCGAGGACCCTAATCAATCCTAACTGGGGTAAACAATACCACACTGCGACCATCACCCACGCGAGTCCTCTCCCCCATGCCAAACTCTCGGAACCGCCCCAACACGTCACCCTCTCCGGTGACCACCACTTTACTCTCCTTGGTACTCACATATTCACGCCCGAAGGCTAACAAGGTGCTACAACCTTGATATGCGAGTACCCTTCGAGTACCATCCACCTCGTGGACCGACCAGCCAGGTTCAGCAAACAAGGCGTCATCAATCCTTGACACATGACTGGCCCACCTCCCCACACTAGGGTGGGCGGACCCGATTCACAAGGCAGAGAAGACCGCGCAGAGGGCACGCGAACATCCATCCCTTCTCTTACCTTTCCTAAACCAAGATCAAGATGATGAGCTAAAAGACAACAAAGACAATGACAACACAAGAGCACAAACAACAAATAAACACTTAACAACGCCCCGAAGATATCATCAGGAATCACCAAGCTGAGCACACAACCCCCCCAGGAGTCCCGGCCTGGCAACCGCACCCGAAGATCAAGATTTACAACACTAGTAACACATCACAACTGACAGAACATGTCCAACTAAGATATCGAGGTCACCTCATCCATTTCCAAATTTCGGTTCAGAGGTGGCCAGGACTACGTCCAACCACGCTCTGCTACCATTTGTGAGCCGCTCATCACCAATGACGTCACAACAAAATTTTCAACTTTCCAAATCTGACACATTTTTCAAGTTTGACATCCTAAAAAAAAATTTTAAAAACTACAACTTACCTTGATGACCGGCTCACTTGTTCACTCGAACTAGGAGGGGACTCCTAGTGGAAGAATAGCCACATGCTGGGTAACCTTTAGGTAATTGGACGAATGAGGTTACCTCAATTTAAAAATTCCGCAAATAACAAAATTTATTGATTCTATACCTTGTTTTTCTTACAATGATTCATTTCATAAAATTCAGGCTGTGAAGGTGTTCTATTAGAATATATAAATATGTGAAATATTTAAACTATATTACCTGGTATTCAAATTTAAAATCTCAAAATATTCAAAATTTAATATTTAAAAGCATTCCATTAGAAATATATAAAATCTGTAAAATATCTAAAATATATTACATTGTATACAAATGACCATTGACATGCTACAAGCATCGACAGTACGTTTTAACCTTCACCAAATAGAATTTCCTTATTTGGAAATAATTAAATTAACATTAATAAGTACACAGAGTAAATCCAGAGGTTCTCGAAATATAACATTTAATAACAATAAGTCTTTTTTTTTCTCTTTTTTTTTTCTCTTTTTCAGTCCCCCTCTGGTTGTACTATAAACACTTTCAATGCTATAAACATTTTATAAACCGTTTAACAAGCAATTCTATCCTACAACAATTATTACAGCCACAACAATTTAAACAATTATATTACATAACAACATGCGCCCTCTGAAATCTAAGTCAAACGCTAGAAAGGAGAATCATCTAATTAATAAGGTATAGTGTAACATAAGATAGGTAATTATATACTTTGTATGGAACTCACAAGTGCATGTGCTCAATTTGCCTTAAACTTGTATAAACTGGTGTAGCACCAAGGCTTGCAGATTTCAGAGTGCACAATTATAGAAAAAAGTATCAAATAATCAGGTACATATATCTCTCAGAAATGTAATATGTTGTGTGCATAGAATTATGAGTATATACATATACAAAAAGAATTTTCACAGTGAGTGTACGTTGATAGACAATTAAAATAAATATGAGTATATGCATCTACAAAAGAATCTTAACAGTGACTGTACGTTGATAGACAATTAAAACACTATGAGCATATACATATACAAAAGAATTTTAACAGTGACTGTACATTTATAGAGAATTAAAATAAAATACAAAAAATTGCCAAAGTGGAAATTTCATCTTGTACAAAAATTCAGTCATTTTTATTACAGGCGGAATACTTCTGAATTACAGTTCTAATACAGGGCAATGTATTATTACAATTGTAGGTGATCTGCAACTCTTTTCACAATCCGATTTATACGTTCCAATAAAAGGCAGCCACAATATAAGTTCAACACAGATTATAGGAAGAAAAAGTATACTGGACATCACATGCTTTGACAATTCAAACACAAGACATTTATATGATTAAGGAACTCGGCCAAATTTGTTTCACTAGGCCTATGATCACACTGGCCAATTGCTAACACATTTTCTTAAGTTTTTTATTTATTTATATTTATTTATTTTTTTTGTGTAGGTAAAAAAAAGTTTTGCACATAAGATACACTGTCACCGCAAACAGCAAGAGAAGCTACTCATCATTTGAAAGAAATATCAGAAGCTAGTCAAGTTCAACAGACTTTTCTTTAGAAACTTGCGTTCAAGAATTTGCAATGACTGCAGAATCCTGCATATTATATTCCCAGTATATAGTAAAGTAAAAAAAAACATCCAGAATTAAGCAACTGTTGTTCCTTTTTTTTTGTTTGTTAAGAACCAGCCAGGCCCCACTTGACCCATAAAAACAAGCAGCGCGAAAGCGCATCCCAGGCAAAATTTAATAATTTTTATTTTTCCATACCTGTACAATTTTGCAAAGTGTCACTTGCAATTGAGTTCCTCAATTTACTCACACATAAATAACATCTCGGTCTCCACAGGATCACGGCTGCCAGCCCAGAGACCCGTTGGCACACTTTTTCTTAGCCTGCCATAATTAATTCACAAAACCCCCGCATAAAAAGGAAACCACAAAACTTTTCCAGCTCTCTAACATATAAGACCAACACTTGGCGTCGTGAACAGCTGACCAACCACTGCCGGCCTCACTCTACACAGCTGATCAGAAACCAACACGAGTCTACCACAGCTCACTCTACTCCACGACAAACACCGCTCCAAGCAGCGGGAACGAAAGGTACAGTTGTCTACCGTCTCACGTAGATGGCGTCAGCATACACGATCCAACGACAGCATCTATGCCGAAATTCAATTATACCCAATTTGTAAGTTACCGTAACGTCTCATAAGTGGCGAGAGTGTCCACGATAGCGTGAACTACACAGACGAAAGAGTCTTGCCCAGATTCGCTATAACAAACGTTCGGAAGTCGCCGTAACGCCTAGTTACGGCACACCCCCACAACAAAAGGAGTCCAACGGGTTGGACGACACTGGGACTGCCACCACCAGAGGAAAAGCGGGAACTAACTAAAAACCAATAAAAAGATAAAATCCGGCGAAAGTGGAAAACGAAAGAACACCAGAAGGAAGGACAAGGTGTGTGTGGGTGTGTAGCTGGGTGTGTGTAAGTGTAGAAGAAACGGGGAGTGTGAGCGGTCACGACCTAAAGCAATAGAAAGAAGAAAGGAAAGGAGAGGAGTTAAAATACCGATAAAACATTAAAACGCTAAAAGGTAAGAACTTAAAGCACAATTCCTCCAGAGAAGCCCCCTGAAAACCGAACCCGAGGACCCTAATCAATCCTAACTGGGGTAAACAATACCACACTGCGACCATCACCCACGCGAGTCCTCTCCCCCATGCCAAACTCTCGGAACCGCCCCAACACGTCACCCTCTCCGGTGACCACCACTTTACTCTCCTTGGTACTCACATATTCACGCCCGAAGGCTAACAAGGTGCTACAACCTTGATATGCGAGTACCCTTCGAGTACCATCCACCTCGTGGACCGACCAGCCAGGTTCAGCAAACAAGGCGTCATCAATCCTTGACACATGACTGGCCCACCTCCCCACACTAGGGTGGGCGGACCCGATTCACAAGGCAGAGAAGACCGCGCAGAGGGCACGCGAACATCCATCCCTTCTCTTACCTTTCCTAAACCAAGATCAAGATGATGAGCTAAAAGACAACAAAGACAATGACAACACAAGAGCACAAACAACAAATAAACACTTAACAACGCCCCGAAGATATCATCAGGAATCACCAAGCTGAGCACACAACCCCCCCAGGAGTCCCGGCCTGGCAACCGCACCCGAAGATCAAGATTTACAACACTAGTAACACATCACAACTGACAGAACATGTCCAACTAAGATATCGAGGTCACCTCATCCATTTCCAAATTTCGGTTCAGAGGTGGCCAGGACTACGTCCAACCACGCTCTGCTACCATTTGTGAGCCGCTCATCACCAATGACGTCACAACAAAATTTTCAACTTTCCAAATCTGACACATTTTTCAAGTTTGACATCCTAAAAAAAAATTTTAAAAACTACAACTTACCTTGATGACCGGCTCACTTGTTCACTCGAACTAGGAGGGGACTCCTAGTGGAAGAATAGCCACATGCTGGGTAACCTTTAGGTAATTGGACGAATGAGGTGACCTCAATTTAAAAATTCCGCAAATAACAAAATTTATTGATTCTATACCTTGTTTTTCTTACAATGATTCATTTCATAAAATTCAGGCTGTGAAGGTGTTCTATTAGAATATATAAATATGTGAAATATTTAAACTATATTACCTGGTATTCAAATTTAAAATCTCAAAATATTCAAAATTTAATATTTAAAAGCATTCCATTAGAAATATATAAAATCTGTAAAATATCTAAAATATATTACATTGTATACAAATGACCATTGACATGCTACAAGCATCGACAGTACGTTTTAACCTTCACCAAATAGAATTTCCTTATTTGGAAATAATTAAATTAACATTAATAAGTACACAGAGTAAATCCAGAGGTTCTCGAAATATAACATTTAATAACAATAAGTCTTTTTTTTTCTCTTTTTTTTTTCTCTTTTTCAGTCCCCCTCTGGTTGTACTATAAACACTTTCAATGCTATAAACATTTTATAAACCGTTTAACAAGCAATTCTATCCTACAACAATTATTACAGCCACAACAATTTAAACAATTATATTACATAACAACATGCGCCCTCTGAAATCTAAGTCAAACGCTAGAAAGGAGAATCATCTAATTAATAAGGTATAGTGTAACATAAGATAGGTAATTATATACTTTGTATGGAACTCACAAGTGCATGTGCTCAATTTGCCTTAAACTTGTATAAACTGGTGTAGCACCAAGGCTTGCAGATTTCAGAGTGCACAATTATAGAAAAAAGTATCAAATAATCAGGTACATATATCTCTCAGAAATGTAATATGTTGTGTGCATAGAATTATGAGTATATACATATACAAAAAGAATTTTCACAGTGAGTGTACGTTGATAGACAATTAAAATAAATATGAGTATATGCATCTACAAAAGAATCTTAACAGTGACTGTACGTTGATAGACAATTAAAACACTATGAGCATATACATATACAAAAGAATTTTAACAGTGACTGTACATTTATAGAGAATTAAAATAAAATACAAAAAATTGCCAAAGTGGAAATTTCATCTTGTACAAAAATTCAGTCATTTTTATTACAGGCGGAATACTTCTGAATTACAGTTCTAATACAGGGCAATGTATTATTACAATTGTAGGTGATCTGCAACTCTTTTCACAATCCGATTTATACGTTCCAATAAAAGGCAGCCACAATATAAGTTCAACACAGATTATAGGAAGAAAAAGTATACTGGACATCACATGCTTTGACAATTCAAACACAAGACATTTATATGATTAAGGAACTCGGCCAAATTTGTTTCACTAGGCCTATGATCACACTGGCCAATTGCTAACACATTTTCTTAAGTTTTTTATTTATTTATATTTATTTATTTTTTTTGTGTAGGTAAAAAAAAGTTTTGCACATAAGATACACTGTCACCGCAAACAGCAAGAGAAGCTACTCATCATTTGAAAGAAATATCAGAAGCTAGTCAAGTTCAACAGACTTTTCTTTAGAAACTTGCGTTCAAGAATTTGCAATGACTGCAGAATCCTGCATATTATATTCCCAGTATATAGTAAAGTAAAAAAAAACATCCAGAATTAAGCAACTGTTGTTCCTTTTTTTTTGTTTGTTAAGAACCAGCCAGGCCCCACTTGACCCATAAAAACAAGCAGCGCGAAAGCGCATCCCAGGCAAAATTTAATAATTTTTATTTTTCCATACCTGTACAATTTTGCAAAGTGTCACTTGCAATTGAGTTCCTCAATTTACTCACACATAAATAACATCTCGGTCTCCACAGGATCACGGCTGCCAGCCCAGAGACCCGTTGGCACACTTTTTCTTAGCCTGCCATAATTAATTCACAAAACCCCCGCATAAAAAGGAAACCACAAAACTTTTCCAGCTCTCTAACATATAAGACCAACACTTGGCGTCGTGAACAGCTGACCAACCACTGCCGGCCTCACTCTACACAGCTGATCAGAAACCAACACGAGTCTACCACAGCTCACTCTACTCCACGACAAACACCGCTCCAAGCAGCGGGAACGAAAGGTACAGTTGTCTACCGTCTCACGTAGATGGCGTCAGCATACACGATCCAACGACAGCATCTATGCCGAAATTCAATTATACCCAATTTGTAAGTTACCGTAACGTCTCATAAGTGGCGAGAGTGTCCACGATAGCGTGAACTACACAGACGAAAGAGTCTTGCCCAGATTCGCTATAACAAACGTTCGGAAGTCGCCGTAACGCCTAGTTACGGCACACCCCCACAACAAAAGGAGTCCAACGGGTTGGACGACACTGGGACTGCCACCACCAGAGGAAAAGCGGGAACTAACTAAAAACCAATAAAAAGATAAAATCCGGCGAAAGTGGAAAACGAAAGAACACCAGAAGGAAGGACAAGGTGTGTGTGGGTGTGTAGCTGGGTGTGTGTAAGTGTAGAAGAAACGGGGAGTGTGAGCGGTCACGACCTAAAGCAATAGAAAGAAGAAAGGAAAGGAGAGGAGTTAAAATACCGATAAAACATTAAAACGCTAAAAGGTAAGAACTTAAAGCACAATTCCTCCAGAGAAGCCCCCTGAAAACCGAACCCGAGGACCCTAATCAATCCTAACTGGGGTAAACAATACCACACTGCGACCATCACCCACGCGAGTCCTCTCCCCCATGCCAAACTCTCGGAACCGCCCCAACACGTCACCCTCTCCGGTGACCACCACTTTACTCTCCTTGGTACTCACATATTCACGCCCGAAGGCTAACAAGGTGCTACAACCTTGATATGCGAGTACCCTTCGAGTACCATCCACCTCGTGGACCGACCAGCCAGGTTCAGCAAACAAGGCGTCATCAATCCTTGACACATGACTGGCCCACCTCCCCACACTAGGGTGGGCGGACCCGATTCACAAGGCAGAGAAGACCGCGCAGAGGGCACGCGAACATCCATCCCTTCTCTTACCTTTCCTAAACCAAGATCAAGATGATGAGCTAAAAGACAACAAAGACAATGACAACACAAGAGCACAAACAACAAATAAACACTTAACAACGCCCCGAAGATATCATCAGGAATCACCAAGCTGAGCACACAACCCCCCCAGGAGTCCCGGCCTGGCAACCGCACCCAAAGACCAAGATTTACAACACTAGTAACACATCAAAACTGACAGAACATGTCCAACTAAGATATCGAGGTCACCTCATCCATTTCCAAATTTCGGTTCAGAGGTGGCCAGGACTACGTCCAACCACGCTCTGCTACCATTTGTGAGCCGCTCATCACCAATGACGTCACAACAAAATTTTCAACTTTCCAAATCTGACACATTTTTCAAGTTTGACATCCTAAAAAAAATTTTAAAAACTACAACTCACCTTGATGACCGGCTCACTTGTTCACTCGAACTAGGAGGGGACTCCTAGTGGAAGAATAGCCACATGCTGGGTAACCTTTAGGTAATTGGACGAATGAGGTGACCTCAATTTAAAAATTCCGCAAATAACAAAATTTATTGATTCTATACCTTGTTTTTCTTACAATGATTCATTTCATAAAATTCAGGCTGTGAAGGTGTTCTATTAGAATATATAAATATGTGAAATATTTAAACTATATTACCTTGTATTCAAATTTAAAATCTCAAAATATTCAAAATTTAATATTTAAAAGCATTCCATTAGAAATATATAAAATCTGTAAAATATCTAAAATATATTACATTGTATACAAATGACCATTGACATGCAACAAGCATCGACAGTACCTTTTAACCTTCACCAAATAGAATTTCCTTATTTGGAAATAATTATATTAACATTAATAAGTACACAGAGTAAATCCAGAGGTTCTCGAAATATAACATTTAATAACTAAGTCTTTTTTTCTCTTTTTTTTTCTCTTTTTCAGTCCCCCTCTGGTTGTACTATAAACACTTTCAATACTATAAACATTTTATAAACCGTTTAACAAGCAATTCTATCCTACAACAATTATTACAGCCACAACAATTTAAACAATTATATTACATAACAACATGCGCCCTCTGAAATCTAAGTCAAACGCTAGAAAAGAGAATCATCTAATTAATAAGGTATAGTGTAACATAAGATAGGTAATTATATACTTTGTATGGAACTCACAAGTGCATGTGCTCAATTTGCCTTAAACTTGTATAAACTGGTGTAGCACCAAGGCTTGCAGATTTCAGAGTGCACAATTATAAAAAAAAACTATCAAATAATCAGGTACATATATCTCTCAGAAATGTAATATGTTGTGTGCATAGAATTATGAGTATATACATATACAAAAAGAATTTTCACAGTGAGTGTACGTTGATAGACAATTAAAATAAATACGAGTATATGCATCTACAAAAGAATCTTAACAGTGACTGTACGTTGATAGACAATTAAAACACTATGAGCATATACATATACAAAAGAATTTTAACAGTGACTGTACATTGATAGAGAATTAAAATAAAATACAAAAAATTGCCAAAGTGGAAATTTCATCTTGTACAAAAATACAGTCATTTTTATTACAGGCGGAATACTTCTGAATTACAGTTCTAGTACAGGGCAATGTTTTATTACAATTGTAGGTGATCTGCAACTCTTTTCACAATCCGATTTATACGTTCCAATAAAAGGCAGCCACAATATAAGTTCAACACAGATTATAGGAAGAAAAAGTATACTGGACATCACATGCTTTGACAATTCAAACACAAGACATTTATATGATTAAGGAACTCGGCCAAATTTGTTTCACTAGGCCTATGATCACACTGGCCAATTCCTAACACATTTTCTTAAGTTTTTTATTTATTTATATTTATTTATTTTTTTTGTGTAGGTAAAAAAAAGTTTTGCACATAAGATACACTGTCACCGCAAACAGCAAGAGAAGCTACTCATCATTTGAAAGAAATATCAGAAGCTAGTCAAGTTCAACAGACTTTTCTTTAGAAACTTGCGTTCAAGAATTTGCAATGACTGCAGAATCCTGCATATTATATTCCCAGTATGTAGTAAAGTAAAAAAAAACATCCAGAATTAAGCAACTGTTGTTCCTTTTTTTTTGTTTGTTAAGAACCAGCCAGGCCCCACTTGACCCATAAAAACAAGCAGCGCGAAAGCGCATCCCAGGCAAAATTTAATAATTTTTATTTTTCCATACCTGTACAATTTTGCAAAGTGTCACTTGCAATTGAGTTCCTCAATTTACTCACACATAAATAACATCTCGGTCTCCACAGGATCACGGCTGCCAGCCCAGAGACCCGTTGGCACACTTTTTCTTAGCCTGCCATAATTAATTCACAAAACCCCGGCATAAAAAGGAAACCACAAAACTTTTCCAGCTCTCTAACATATAAGACCAACACTTGGCGTCGTGAACAGCTGACCAACCACTGCCGGCCTCACTCTACACAGCTGATCAGAAACCAACACGAGTCTACCACAGCTCACTCTACTCCACGACAAACACCGCTCCAAGCAGCGGGAACGAAAGGTACAGTTGTCTACCGTCTCACGTAGATGGCGTCAGCATACACGATCCAACGACAGCATCTATGCCGAAATTCAATTATACCCAATTTGTAAGTTACCGTAACGTCTCATAAGTGGCGAGAGTGTCCACGATAGCGTGAACTACACAGTCGAAAGAGTCTATTGCCCAGATTCGCTATAACAAACGTTCGGAAGTCGCCGTAACGCCTAGTTACGGCACACCCCCACAACAAAAGGAGTCCAACGGGTTGGACGACACTGGGACTGCCACCACCAGAGGAAAAGCGGGAACTAACTAAAAACCAATAAAAAGATAAAATCCGGCGAAAGTGGAAAATGAAAGAACACCAGAAGGAAGGACAAGGTGTGTGTGGGTGTGTAGCTGGGTGTGTGTAAGTGTAGAAGAAACGGGGAGTGTGAGCGGTCACGACCTAAAGCAATAGAAAGAAGAAAGGAAAGGAGAGGAGTTAAAATACCGATAAAACATTAAAACGCTAAAAGGTAAAACCTTAAAGCACAATTCCTCCAGAGAAGCCCCCTGAAAACCGAACCCGAGGACCCTAATCAATCCTAACTGGGGTAAACAATACCACACTGCGACCATCACCCACGCGAGTCCTCTCCCCCATGCCAAACTCTCGGAACCGCCCCAACACGTCACCCTCTCCGGTGACCACCACTTTACTCTCCTTGGTACTCACATATTCACGCCCGAAAGCTAACAAGGTGCTACAACCTTGATATGCGAGTACCCTTCGAGTACCATCCACCTCGTGGACCGACCAGCCATGTTCAGCAAACAAGGCGTCATCAATCCTTGACACATGACTGGCCCACCTCCCCACACTAGGGTGGGCGGACCCGATTCACAAGGCAGAGAAGACCGCGCAGAGGGCACGCGAACATCCATCCCTTCTCTTACCTTTCCTAAACCAAGATCAAGATGATGAGCTAAAAGACAACAAAGACAATGACAACACAAGAGCACAAACAACAAATAAACACTTAACAACGCCCCGAAGATATCATCAGGAATCACCAAGCTGAGCACACAACCCCCCCAGGAGTCCCGGCCTGGCAACCGCACCCAAAGACCAAGATTTACAACACTAGTAACACATCAAAACTGACAGAACATGTCCAACTAAGATATCGAGGTCACCTCATCCATTTCCAAATTTCGGTTCAGAGGTGGCCAGGACTACGTCCAACCACGCTCTGCTACCATTTGTGAGCCGCTCATCACCAATGACGTCACAACAAAATTTTCAACTTTCCAAATCTGACACATTTTTCAAGTTTGACATCCTAAAAAAAAATTTTAAAAACTACAACTCACCTTGATGACCGGCTCACTTGTTCACTCGAACTAGGAGGGGACTCCTAGTGGAAGAATAGCCACATGCTGGGTAACCTTTAGGTAATTGGACGAATGAGGTTACCTCAATTTTAAAATTCCGCAAATAACAAAATTTATTGATTCTATACCTTGTTTTTCTTACAATGATTCATTTCATAAAATTCAGGCTGTGAAGGTGTTCTATTAGAATATATAAATATGTGAAATATTTAAACTATATTACCTTGTATTCAAATTTAAAATCTCAAAATATATAAATTTAATATTTTAAAGCATTCCATTAGAAATATATAAAACCTGTAAAATATCTAAAATATATTAACATTGTATACAAATGACCATTGACATGCAACAAGCATCGACAGTACCTTTTAACCTTCACCAAATAGAATTTCCTTATTTGGAAATAATTATATTAACATTAATAAGTACACAGAGTAAATCCAGAGGTTCTCGAAATATAACATTTAATAACTAAGTCTTTTTTTTCTCTTTTTCAGTCCCCCTCTGGTTGTACTATAAACACTTTCAATACTATAAACATTTTATAAACCGTTTAACAAGCAATTCTATCCTACAACAATTATTACAGCCACAACAATTTAAACAATTATATTACATAACAACATGCTCCCTCTGAAATCTAAGTCAAACGCTAGAAAAGAGAATCATCTAATTAATAAGGTATAGTGTAACATAAGATAGGTAATTATATACTTTGTATGGAACTCACAAGTGCATGTGCTCAATTTGCCTTAAACTTGTATAAACTGGTGTAGCACCAAGGCTTGCAGATTTCAGAGTGCACAATTATAAAAAAAAAAATATCATATAATCAGGTACATATATCTCTCAGAAATGTATATGTTGTGTGCATAGAATTATGAGTATATACATATACAAAAAGAATTTTCACAGTGAGTGTACGTTGATAGACAATTAAAATAAATATGAGTATATGCATCTACAAAAGAATCTTAACAGTGACTGTACGTTGATAGACAATTAAAACACTATGAGCATATACATATACAAAAGAATTTTAACAGTGACTGTACATTGATAGAGAATTAAAATAAAATACAAAAAATTGCCAAAGTGGAAATTTCATCTTGTACAAAAATTCAGTCATTTTTATTACAGGCGGAATACTTCTGAATTACAGTTCTAGTACAGGGCAATGTATTATTACAATTGTAGGTGATCTGCAACTCTTTTCACAATCCGATTTATACGTTCCAATAAAAGGCAGCCACAATATAAGTTCAACACAGATTATAGGAAGAAAAAGTATACTGGACATCACATGCTTTGACAATTCAAACACAAGACATTTATACGATTAAGGAACTCGGCCAATTTTGTTTCACTAGGCCTATGAGCACACTGGCCAATTCCTAACACATTTTCTTAATTTTTTTATTTATTTATATTTATTTATTTTTTTTGTGTAGGTAAAAAAAGGTTTTGCACATAAGATACACTGTCACCGCAAACAGCAAGAGAAGCTACTCATCATTTGAATGAAATATCAGAAGCTAGTCAAGTTCAACAGACTTTTCTTTAGAAACTTGCGTTCAAGAATTTGCAATGACTGCAGAAACCTGCATATTATATTCCCAGTATATAGTGAAGTAAAAAAAAACATCCAGAATTAAGCAACTGTTGTTCCTTTTTTTTTGTTTGTTAAGAACCAGCCAGGCCCCACTTGACCCATAAAAACAAGCAGCGCGAAAGCGCATCCCAGGCAAAATTTAATAAATTTTATTTTTCCATACCTGTACAATTTTGCAAAGTGTCACTTGCAATTGAGTTCCTCAATTTACTCACACATAAATAACATCTCGGTCTCCACAGGATCACGGCTGCCAGCCCAGAGACCCGTTGGCACACTTTTTCTTAGCCTGCCTTAATTAATTCACAAAACCCCGGCATAAAAAGAAAACCACAAAACTTTTCCAGCTCTCTAACATATAAGACCAACACTTGGCGTCGTGAACAGCTGACCAACCACTGCCGGCCTCACTCTACACAGCTGATCAGAAACCAACACGAGTCTACCACACTCACTCTACTCCACGACAAACACCGCTCCAAGCAGCGGGAACGAAAGGTACAGTTGTCTACCGTCTCACGTAGATGGCGTCAGCATACACGATCCAACGACAGCATCTATGCCGAAATTCAATTATACCCAATTTGTAAGTTACCGTAACGTCTCATAAGTGGCGAGAGTGTCCACGATAGCGTGAACTACACAGACGAAAGAGTCTATTGCCCAGATTCGCTTTAACAAACGTTCGGAAGTCGCCGTAACGCCTAGTTACGGCACACCCCCACAACAAAAGGAGTCCAACGGGTTGGACGACACTGGGACTGCCACCACCAGAGGAAAAGCGGGAACTAACTAAAAACCAATAAAAAGATAAAATCCGGCGAAAGTGGAAAACGAAAGAACACCAGAAGGAAGGACAAGGTGTGTGTGGGTGTGTAGCTGGGTGTGTGTAAGTGTAGAAGAAACGGGGAGTGTGAGCGGTCACGACCTAAAGCAATAGAAAGAAGAAAGGAAAGGAGAGGAGTTAAAATACCGATAAAACATTAAAACGCTAAAAGGTAAAACCTTAAAGCACAATTCCTCCAGAGAAGCCACCTGAAAACCGAACCCGAGGACCCTAATCAATCCTAACTGGGGTAAACAATACCACACTGCGACCATCACCCACGCGAGTCCTCTCCCCCATGCCAAACTCTCGGAACCGCCCCAACACGTCACCCTCTCCGGTGACCACCACTTTACTCTCCTTGGTACTCACATATTCACGCCCGAAGGCTAACAAGGTGCTACAACCTTGATATGCGAGTACCCTTCGAGTACCATCCACCTCGTGGACCGACCAGCCATGTTCAGCAAACAAGGCGTCATCAATCCTTGACACATGACTGGCCTACCTCCCCACACTAGGGTGGGCGGACCCGATTCACAAGGCAGAGAAGACCGCGCAGAGGGCACGCGAACATCCATCCCTTCTCTTACCTTTCCTAAACCAAGATCAAGATGATGAGCTAAAAGACAACAAAGACAATGACAACACAAGAGCACAAACAACAAATAAACACTTAACAACGCCCCGAAGATATCATCAGGAATCACCAAGCTGAGCACACAACCCCCCCAGGAGTCCCGGCCTGGCAACCGCACCCAAAGACCAAGATTTACAACACTAGTAACACATCAAAACTGACAGAACATGTCCAACTAAGATATCGAGGTCACCTCATCCATTTCCAAATTTCGGTTCAGAGGTGGCCAGGACTACGTCCAACCACGCTCTGCTACCATTTGTGAGCCGCTCATCACCAATGACGTCACAACAAAATTTTCAAGTTTCCAAATCTGACACATTTTTCAAGTTTGACATCCTAAAAAAAATTTTAAAAACTACAACTCACCTTGATGACCGGCTCACTTGTTCACTCGAACTAGGAGGGGACTCCTAGTGGAAGAATAGCCACATGCTGGGTAACCTTTAGGTAATTGGACGAATGAGGTGACCTCAATTTAAAAATTCCGCAAATAACAAAATTTATTGATTCTATACCTTGTTTTTCTTACAATGATTCATTTCATAAAATTCAGGCTGTGAAGGTGTTCTATTAGAATATATAAATATGTGAAATATTTAAACTATATTACCTTGTATTCAAATTTAAAATCTCAAAATATTCAAAATTTAATATTTAAAAGCATTCCATTAGAAATATATAAAATCTGTAAAATATCTAAAATATATTACATTGTATACAAATGACCATTGACATGCAACAAGCATCGACAGTACCTTTTAACCTTCATCAAATAGAATTTCCTTATTTGGAAATAATTATATTAACATTAATAAGTACACAGAGTAAATCCAGAGGTTCTCGAAATATAACATTTAATAACAATAAGTCTTTTTTTTTCTCTTTATTTCTCTTTTTCAGTCCCCCTCTGGTTGTACTATAAAAACTTTCAATACTATAAACATTTTATAAACCGTTTAACAAGCAATTCTATCCTACAACAATTATTACAGCCACAACAATTTAAACAATTATATTACATAACAACATGCGCCCTCTGAAATCTATGTCAAACGCTAGAAAGGAGAATCGTCTAATTAATAAGGTATAGTGTAACATAAGATAGGTAATTATATACTTTGTATGGAACTCACAAGTGCATGTGCTCAATTTGCCTTAAACTTGTATAAACTGGTGTAGCACCAAGGCTTGCAGATTTCAGAGTGCACAATTATAAAAAAAAAATATCAAATAATCAGGTACATATATCTCTCAGAAATGTAATATGTTGTGTGCATAGAATTATGAGTATATACATATACAAAAAGAATTTTCACAGTGAGTGTACGTTGATAGACAATTAAAATAAATACGAGTATATGCATCTACAAAAGAATCTTAACAGTGACTGTACGTTGATAGACAATTAAAACACTATGAGCATATACATATACAAAAGAATTTTAACAGTGACTGTACATTGATAGAGAATTAAAATAAAATACAAAAAATTGCCAAAGTGGAAATTTCATCTTGTACAAAAATACAGTCATTTTTATTACAGGCGGAATACTTCTGAATTACAGTTCTAGTACAGGGCAATGTATTATTACAATTGTAGGTGATCTGCAACTCTTTTCACAATCCGATTTATACGTTCCAATAAAAGGCAGCCACAATATAAGTTCAACACAGATTATAGGAAGAAAAAGTATACTGGACATCACATGCTTTGACAATTCAAACACAAGACATTTATATGATTAAGGAACTCGGCCAAATTTGTTTCACTAGGCCTATGATCACACTGGCCAATTCCTAACACATTTTCTTAAGTTTTTTATTTATTTATATTTATTTATTTTTTTTGTGTAGGTAAAAAAAAGTTTTGCACATAAGATACACTGTCACCGCAAACAGCAAGAGAAGCTACTCATCATTTGAAAGAAATATCAGAAGCTAGTCAAGTTCAACAGACTTTTCTTTAGAAACTTGCGTTCAAGAATTTGCAATGACTGCAGAATCCTGCATATTATATTCCCAGTATGTAGTAAAGTAAAAAAAAACATCCAGAATTAAGCAACTGTTGTTCCTTTTTTTTTGTTTGTTAAGAACCAGCCAGGCCCCACTTGACCCATAAAAACAAGCAGCGCGAAAGCGCATCCCAGGCAAAATTTAATAATTTTTATTTTTCCATACCTGTACAATTTTGCAAAGTGTCACTTGCAATTGAGTTCCTCAATTTACTCACACATAAATAACATCTCGGTCTCCACAGGATCACGGCTGCCAGCCCAGAGACCCGTTGGCACACTTTTTCTTAGCCTGCCATAATTAATTCACAAAACCCCGGCATAAAAAGGAAACCACAAAACTTTTCCAGCTCTCTAACATATAAGACCAACACTTGGCGTCGTGAACAGCTGACCAACCACTGCCGGCCTCACTCTACACAGCTGATCAGAAACCAACACGAGTCTACCACAGCTCACTCTACTCCACGACAAACACCGCTCCAAGCAGCGGGAACGAAAGGTACAGTTGTCTACCGTCTCACGTAGATGGCGTCAGCATACACGATCCAACGACAGCATCTATGCCGAAATTCAATTATACCCAATTTGTAAGTTACCGTAACGTCTCATAAGTGGCGAGAGTGTCCACGATAGCGTGAACTACACAGTCGAAAGAGTCTATTGCCCAGATTCGCTATAACAAACGTTCGGAAGTCGCCGTAACGCCTAGTTACGGCACACCCCCACAACAAAAGGAGTCCAACGGGTTGGACGACACTGGGACTGCCACCACCAGAGGAAAAGCGGGAACTAACTAAAAACCAATAAAAAGATAAAATCCGGCGAAAGTGGAAAACGAAAGAACACCAGAAGGAAGGACAAGGTGTGTGTGGGTGTGTAGCTGGGTGTGTGTAAGTGTAGAAGAAACGGGGAGTGTGAGCGGTCACGACCTAAAGCAATAGAAAGAAGAAAGGAAAGGAGAGGAGTTAAAATACCGATAAAACATTAAAACGCTAAAAGGTAAAACCTTAAAGCACAATTCCTCCAGAGAAGCCCCCTGAAAACCGAACCCGAGGACCCTAATCAATCCTAACTGGGGTAAACAATACCACACTGCGACCATCACCCACGCGAGTCCTCTCCCCCATGCCAAACTCTCGGAACCGCCCCAACACGTCACCCTCTCCGGTGACCACCACTTTACTCTCCTTGGTACTCACATATTCACGCCCGAAGGCTAACAAGGTGCTACAACCTTGATATGCGAGTACCCTTCGAGTACCATCCACCTCGTGGACCGACCAGCCATGTTCAGCAAACAAGGCGTCATCAATCCTTGACACATGACTGGCCCACCTCCCCACACTAGGGTGGGCGGACCCGATTCACAAGGCAGAGAAGACCGCGCAGAGGGCACGCGAACATCCATCCCTTCTCTTACCTTTCCTAAACCAAGATCAAGATGATGAGCTAAAAGACAACAAAGACAATGACAACACAAGAGCACAAACAACAAATAAACACTTAACAACGCCCCGAAGATATCATCAGGAATCACCAAGCTGAGCACACAACCCCCCCAGGAGTCCCGGCCTGGCAACCGCACCCAAAGACCAAGATTTACAACACTAGTAACACATCAAAACTGACAGAACATGTCCAACTAAGATATCGAGGTCACCTCATCCATTTCCAAATTTCGGTTCAGAGGTGGCCAGGACTACGTCCAACCACGCTCTGCTACCATTTGTGAGCCGCTCATCACCAATGACGTCACAACAAAATTTTCAACTTTCCAAATCTGACACATTTTTCAAGTTTGACATCCTAAAAAAAAATTTTAAAAACTACAACTCACCTTGATGACCGGCTCACTTGTTCACTCGAACTAGGAGGGGACTCCTAGTGGAAGAATAGCCACATGCTGGGTAACCTTTAGGTAATTGGACGAATGAGGTTACCTCAATTTTAAAATTCCGCAAATAACAAAATTTATTGATTCTATACCTTGTTTTTCTTACAATGATTCATTTCATAAAATTCAGGCTGTGAAGGTGTTCTATTAGAATATATAAATATGTGAAATATTTAAACTATATTACCTTGTATTCAAATTTAAAATCTCAAAATATATAAATTTAATATTTTAAAGCATTCCATTAGAAATATATAAAACCTGTAAAATATCTAAAATATATTAACATTGTATACAAATGACCATTGACATGCAACAAGCATCGACAGTACCTTTTAACCTTCACCAAATAGAATTTCCTTATTTGGAAATAATTATATTAACATTAATAAGTACACAGAGTAAATCCAGAGGTTCTCGAAATATAACATTTAATAACTAAGTCTTTTTTTTCTCTTTTTCAGTCCCCCTCTGGTTGTACTATAAACACTTTCAATACTATAAACATTTTATAAACCGTTTAACAAGCAATTCTATCCTACAACAATTATTACAGCCACAACAATTTAAACAATTATATTACATAACAACATGCTCCCTCTGAAATCTAAGTCAAACGCTAGAAAAGAGAATCATCTAATTAATAAGGTATAGTGTAACATAAGATAGGTAATTATATACTTTGTATGGAACTCACAAGTGCATGTGCTCAATTTGCCTTAAACTTGTATAAACTGGTGTAGCACCAAGGCTTGCAGATTTCAGAGTGCACAATTATAAAAAAAAAAATATCATATAATCAGGTACATATATCTCTCAGAAATGTAATATGTTGTGTGCATAGAATTATGAGTATATACATATACAAAAAGAATTTTCACAGTGAGTGTACGTTGATAGACAATTAAAATAAATATGAGTATATGCATCTACAAAAGAATCTTAACAGTGACTGTACGTTGATAGACAATTAAAACACTATGAGCATATACATATACAAAAGAATTTTAACAGTGACTGTACATTGATAGAGAATTAAAATAAAATACAAAAAATTGCCAAAGTGGAAATTTCATCTTGTACAAAAATTCAGTCATTTTTATTACAGGCGGAATACTTCTGAATTACAGTTCTAGTACAGGGCAATGTATTATTACAATTGTAGGTGATCTGCAACTCTTTTCACAATCCGATTTATACGTTCCAATAAAAGGCAGCCACAATATAAGTTCAACACAGATTATAGGAAGAAAAAGTATACTGGACATCACATGCTTTGACAATTCAAACACAAGACATTTATACGATTAAGGAACTCGGCCAATTTTGTTTCACTAGGCCTATGAGCACACTGGCCAATTCCTAACACATTTTCTTAATTTTTTTATTTATTTATATTTATTTATTTTTTTTGTGTAGGTAAAAAAAGGTTTTGCACATAAGATACACTGTCACCGCAAACAGCAAGAGAAGCTACTCATCATTTGAATGAAATATCAGAAGCTAGTCAAGTTCAACAGACTTTTCTTTAGAAACTTGCGTTCAAGAATTTGCAATGACTGCAGAAACCTGCATATTATATTCCCAGTATATAGTGAAGTAAAAAAAAACATCCAGAATTAAGCAACTGTTGTTCCTTTTTTTTTGTTTGTTAAGAACCAGCCAGGCCCCACTTGACCCATAAAAACAAGCAGCGCGAAAGCGCATCCCAGGCAAAATTTAATAAATTTTATTTTTCCATACCTGTACAATTTTGCAAAGTGTCACTTGCAATTGAGTTCCTCAATTTACTCACACATAAATAACATCTCGGTCTCCACAGGATCACGGCTGCCAGCCCAGAGACCCGTTGGCACACTTTTTCTTAGCCTGCCTTAATTAATTCACAAAACCCCGGCATAAAAAGAAAACCACAAAACTTTTCCAGCTCTCTAACATATAAGACCAACACTTGGCGTCGTGAACAGCTGACCAACCACTGCCGGCCTCACTCTACACAGCTGATCAGAAACCAACACGAGTCTACCACACTCACTCTACTCCACGACAAACACCGCTCCAAGCAGCGGGAACGAAAGGTACAGTTGTCTACCGTCTCACGTAGATGGCGTCAGCATACACGATCCAACGACAGCATCTATGCCGAAATTCAATTATACCCAATTTGTAAGTTACCGTAACGTCTCATAAGTGGCGAGAGTGTCCACGATAGCGTGAACTACACAGACGAAAGAGTCTATTGCCCAGATTCGCTATAACAAACGTTCGGAAGTCGCCGTAACGCCTAGTTACGGCACACCCCCACAACAAAAGGAGTCCAACGGGTTGGACGACACTGGGACTGCCACCACCAGAGGAAAAGCGGGAACTAACTAAAAACCAATAAAAAGATAAAATCCGGCGAAAGTGGAAAACGAAAGAACACCAGAAGGAAGGACAAGGTGTGTGTGGGTGTGTAGCTGGGTGTGTGTAAGTGTAGAAGAAACGGGGAGTGTGAGCGGTCACGACCTAAAGCAATAGAAAGAAGAAAGGAAAGGAGAGGAGTTAAAATACCGATAAAACATTAAAACGCTAAAAGGTAAAACCTTAAAGCACAATTCCTCCAGAGAAGCCACCTGAAAACCGAACCCGAGGACCCTAATCAATCCTAACTGGGGTAAACAATACCACACTGCGACCATCACCCACGCGAGTCCTCTCCCCCATGCCAAACTCTCGGAACCGCCCCAACACGTCACCCTCTCCGGTGACCACCACTTTACTCTCCTTGGTACTCACATATTCACGCCCGAAGGCTAACAAGGTGCTACAACCTTGATATGCGAGTACCCTTCGAGTACCATCCACCTCGTGGACCGACCAGCCATGTTCAGCAAACAAGGCGTCATCAATCCTTGACACATGACTGGCCTACCTCCCCACACTAGGGTGGGCGGACCCGATTCACAAGGCAGAGAAGACCGCGCAGAGTGCACGCGAACATCCATCCCTTCTCTTACCTTTCCTAAACCAAGATCAAGATGATGAGCTAAAAGACAACAAAGACAATGACAACACAAGAGCACAAACAACAAATAAACACTTAACAACGCCCCGAAGATATCATCAGGAATCACCAAGCTGAGCACACAACCCCCCCAGGAGTCCCGGCCTGGCAACCGCACCCAAAGACCAAGATTTACAACACTAGTAACACATCAAAACTGACAGAACATATCCAACTAAGATATCGAGGTCACCTCATCCATTTCCAAATTTCGGTGCAGAGGTGGCCAGGACTACGTCCAACCACGCTCTGCTACCATTTGTGAGCCGCTCATCACCAATGACGTCACAACAAAATTTTCAACTTTCCAAATCTGACACATTTTTCAAGTTTGACATCCTAAAAAAAAATTTTAAAAACTACAACTTACCTTGATGACCGGCTCACTTGTTCACTCGAACTAGGAGGGGACTCCTAGTGGAAGAATAGCCACATGCTGGGTAACCTTTAGGTAATTGGACGAATGAGGTGACCTCAATTTAAAAATTCCGCAAATAACAAAATTTATTGATTCTATACCTTGTTTTTCTTACAATGATTCATTTCATAAAATTCAGGCTGTGAAGGTGTTCTATTAGAATATATAAATATGTGAAATATTTAAACTATATTACCTGGTATTCAAATTTAAAATCTCAAAATATTCAAAATTTAATATTTAAAAGCATTCCATTAGAAATATATAAAATCTGTAAAATATCTAAAATATATTACATTGTATACAAATGACCATTGACATGCAACAAGCATCGACAGTACCTTTTAACCTTCACCAAATAGAATTTCCTTATTTGGAAATAATTATATTAACATTAATAAGTACACAGAGTAAATCCAGAGGTTCTCGAAATATAACATTTAATAACTAAGTCTTTTTTTTCTCTTTTTTTTTCTCTTTTTCAGTCCCCCTCTGGTTGTACTATAAACACTTTCAATACTATAAACATTTTATAAACCGTTTAACAAGCAATTCTATCCTACAACAATTATTACAGCCACAACAATTTAAACAATTATATTACATAACAATACGCGCCCTCTGAAATCTAAGTCAAACGCTAGAAAGGAGAATCATCTAATTAATAAGGTATAATGTAACATAAGATAGGTAATTATATACTTTGTATGGAACTCACAAGTGCATGTGCTCAATTTGCCTTAAACTTGTATAAACTGGTGTAGCACCAAGGCTTGCAGATTTCAGAGTGCACAATTATAAAAAAAACTATCAAATAATCAGGTACATATATCTCTCAGAAATGTAATATGTTGTGTGCATAGAATTATGAGTATATACATATACAAAAAGAATTTTCACAGTGAGTGTACGTTGATAGACAATTAAAATAAATATGAGTATATGCATCTACAAAATAATCTTAACAGTGACTGTACGTTGATAGACAATTAAAACACTATGAGCATATACATATACGAAAGAATTTTAACAGTGACTGTACATTGATAGAGAATTAAAATAAAATACAAAAAATTGCCAAAGTGGAAATTTCATCTTGTACAAAAATTCAGTCATTTTTATTACAGGCGGAATACTTCTGAATTACAGTTCTAGTACAGGGCAATGTATTATTACAATTGTAGGTGATCTGCAACTCTTTTCACAATCCGATTTATACGTTCCAATAAAAGGCAGCCACAATATAAGTTCAACACAGATTATAGGAAGAAAAAGTATACTAAACATCACATGCTTTGACAATTCAAACACAAGACATTTATATGATTATGGAACTCGGCCAAATTTGTTTCACTAGGCCTATGATCACACTGGCCAATTCCTAACACATTTTCTTAAGTTTTTTATTTATTTATATTTATTTATTTTTTTTGTGTAGGTAAAAAAAAGTTTTGCACATAAGATACACTGTCATCGCAAACATCAAGAGAAGCTACTCATAATTTGAAAGAAATATCAGAAGCTAGTCAAGTTCAACAGACTTTTCTTTAGAAACTTGCGTTCAAGAATTTGCAATGACTGCAGAAACCTGCATATTATATTCCCAGTATATAGTAAAGTAAAAAAAAAATCCAGAATTAAGCAACTGTTGTTCTTTTTTTTTTTGTTAAGAACCAGCCAGGCCCCACTTGACCCACAAAAACAAGCAGCGCGAAAGCGCATCCCAGGCAAAATTTAATAAATTTATTTTTCCATACCTGTACAATTTTGCAAAGTGTCACTTGCAATTGAGTTCCTCAATTTACTCACACATAAATAACATCTCGGTCTCCACAGGATCACGGCTGCCAGCCCAGAGACCCGTTGGCACACTTTTTCTTAGCCTGCCATAATTAATTCACAAAACCCTGGCATAAAAAGAAAACCACAAAACTTTTCCAGCTCTCTAACATATAAGACCAACACTTGGCGACGTGAACAGCTGACCAACCACCGCCGGCCTCACTCTACACAGCTGATCAGAAACCAACACGAGTCGACCACAGCTCACTCTACTCCACGACAAACACCGCTCCAAGCAGCGGGAACGAAAGGTACAGTTGTCTACCGTCTCACATAGAAGGCATCAGCATACACGTTCCAACAACAGCATCTATGCCGAAATTCAATTATACCCAATTTGTAAGTTACCGTAACATCTCATAAGTGGCGAGAGTGTCCACGATAGCGTGAACTACACAGACGAAAGAGTCTATTGCCCAGATTCGCTATAACAAACGATCGGAAGTCGCCGTAACGCCTAGTTACGGCACAATAATTGTAATGAGTGGCGTCACCCACACTGTGCCCCGGTTTTAATAACCAAAGCTTACTTTTTTAAGCACCCAGTTGTCAGTTTGTGCAACAAGTTAGGCGAGGTGCAACGAAATCTGTAGCATCGGAATGAGTACGAGTGCGCGTGTGCCGATTTAGATAGAGTGAACGGCACGCACATTTTTTCTTGCTGCTCACGTGGCCAGTCTAATTAACCACGTTGTTCCGTTCTGTTGATGACTTTGGTGTCGAGAGTATTGTATAGGCCCATGGGTGCACGCTTACAGCTGCAAAGTTTGTCTTTTCTCCCCAACGGAAAATACAGGCATGTGCGCACTGGTTCGCATTCCAATGCTATTATCGTTGGTGCTAGGCACAGACCGGTACGGAATGGTATACAGGGTGTCCAACAAACATGGCAGAGTGACCGTAAAGGGTGTCCAAACCGATCAGTTCCAAATAATTGAAAAATTAAAAATAAAATTATATCCCTCAAAATTGCCCCGTTACAGTTTGTCGATTATTCTTAGTAGACATGTGGTCGGCATAGTGTGTTCAAGGTGAGACATTGACATAGTTTCCAGAGCATTCTAGCGCCTGTAACTACACAATTAATTCTTGGCGTATTGCCTGGAAAATGGAAGATTATTCTAGAATCTCACAGGAGTATAAATTGAATCTTCAGTGCCTGGTCAAAATCAGTTGAGACCTGGTGAGTTTACAAGTGCATCCAGAGTGACTGGTATTGTGAATTGTGGTTTAGTGTTAGTGCGAAACTATAATCAGGTGACATTTCTTATTGGTGAGTAAATTTTAACTTGGAATAACAGTGGTGGTTTTGTTGTTTATATGTGTTATGTGATACTAATTAAAGTTGTAATTAGTGACTTCATCTGGTGTAAAGTTATTCTGTTTCTACTTTACAACACCAGGATTTGTGCGACTGTTGTAACAATTCATATACGAATGTACTATAAGCAAACTTATTGTGTTTGCTAATTAGGCGTCATTGCATTATAATTAGATGGCTTCCAAAGATTCTAAAAACAGGAATTGGAAGAAGGAATAATGAATTGAAGTGTGTGTTGCTTTCAACCCAATCTTCAATGATTTGGACACAAAGCTAAATTCGCAAACTTGTAAGTTAGCCTGTCTTTACTATTTCTAATTGTTGTTGTGTAGGTTTAGACATTAGACATCATTTATTAGCACAAAATGTACAAACCAATACGGAGTACAAGAGCTTTGTCAATTCATGTCTTAAGACTAGCTTAGGGTTATAGGAAACTTCCATATGAAAGATTTACAATTTTCAGTTTGAAGCGTAGTTATCATCCTCATGTTTAGAGACTATATAATATGCTTTTCCAATTACTCTATTCCAGACTTTCTTTATTAATTCATCTTTACTAAGTTTAGCAATATTTTTTGGGTTTGCCATTCTCTAAAATTTGTCTTTATAGTTGAACTGTACAGTACATACATGTGTCACTTAGCATTGAAATAGAAGACACCGAAATTGAAACTACATAACACACACATATATATGGAGAAAATAGTGTAATAATACTGCAAAAATATTTAAATTACCATAATCTAGAAACACTGAAATATGTGCACAAATCTGCCCGTATATACACTTTACGAATTTTTATTCCATATGTGTTTTTCTGGAAGCCAATATAAATTTATGTCAATCCAGATTTGCTTGAAAATACCTTTTAGTTGATCTATAGGAAAATAATTCTTGTTAATACAATAGAAAATCCTTAGAGAATGGCAGGCCTCTTCTTATAAACGCTAGTTTTTTTGTAACGTGTTACAAACTGCATTGCCATGTAAGTGGGAGTGTACCCATATTGTTTTAAATGGTTATTATGGTTAACCAATAATATGAGGGCTATTCCGAAAGTAAGTTCTGATAGGGTATTAAAGGAAACTAAGAATATGTTACGGGACAAACTATGGGGTTTATTTTTATTCCTTAATAATGAGCCGCTCATCACCAATGACGTCACAACAAAATTTTCAACTTTCCAAATCTGACACATTTTTCAAGTTTGACATCCTAAAAAAAAATTTTAAAAACTACAACTTACCTTGATGACCGGCTCACTTGTTCACTCGAACTAGGAGGGGACTCCTAGTGGAAGAATAGCCACATGCTGGGTAACCTTTAGGTAATTGGACGAATGAGGTGACCTCAATTTTAAAATTCCGCAAATAACAAAATTTATTGATTCTATACCTTGTTTTTCTTACAATGATTCATTTCATAAAATTCAGGCTGTGAGGGTGTTCTATTAGAATATATAAATATGTGAAATATTTAAACTATATTACCTGGTATTCAAATTTAAAATCTCAAAATATTCAAAATTTAATATTTAAAAGCATTCCATTAGAAATATATAAAATCTGTAAAATATCTAAAATATATTACATTGTATACAAATGACCATTGACATGCAACAAGCATCGACAGTACCTTTTAACCTTCACCAAATAGAATTTCCTTATTTGGAAATAATTATATTAACATTAATAAGTACACAGAGTAAATCCAGAGGTTCTCGAAATATAACATTTAATAACAATAAGTCTTTTTTTTTCTCTTTTTTTTTCTCTTTTTCAGTCCCCCTCTGGTTGTACTATAAACACTTTCAATACTATAAACATTTTATAAACCGTTTAACAAGCAATTCTATCCTACAAGAATTATTACAGCCACAACAATTTAAACAATTATATTACATAACAACATGCGCCCTCTGAAATCTAAGTCAAACGCTAGAAAGGAGAATCATCTAATTAATAAGGTATAGTGTAACATAAGATAGGTAATTATATACTTTGTATGGAACTCACAAGTGCATGTGCTCAATTTGCCTTAAACTTGTATAAACTGGTGTAGCACCAAGGCTTGCAGATTTCAGAGTGCACAATTATAAAAAAAAGTATCAAATAATCAGGTACATATATCTCTCAGAAATGTAATATGTTGTGTGCATAGAATTATGAGTATATACATATACAAAAAGAATTTTCACAGTGACTGTACGTTGATAGACAATTAAAATAAATATGAGTATATGCATCTACAAAAGAATGTTAACAGTGACTGTACGTTGATAGACAATTAAAACACTATGAGCATATACATATACAAAAGAATTTTAACAGTGACTGTACATTGATAGAGAATTAAAATAAAATACAAAAAATTGCCAAAGTGGAAATTTCATCTTGTACAAAAATTCAGTCATTTTTATTACAGGCGGAATTCTTCTGAATTACAGTTCTAGTACAGGGCAATGTATTATTACAATTGTAGGTGATCTGCAACTCTTTTCACAATCCGATTTATACGTTCCAATAAAAGGCAGCCACAATATAAGTTCAACACAGATTATAGGAAGAAAAAGTATACTGGACATCACATGCTTTGACAATTCAAACACAAGACATTTATACGATTAAGGAACTCGGCCAAATTTGTTTCACTAGGCCTATGATCACACTGGCCAATTCCAAACACATTTTCTTAAGTTTTTTATTTATTTATATTTATTTATTTTTTTTGTGTAGGTAAAAAAAGGTTTTGCACATAAGATAAACTGTCACCGCAAACAGCAAGAGAAGCTACTCATCATTTGAATGAAATATCAGAAGCTAGTCAAGTTCAACAGACTTTTCTTTAGAAACTTGCGTTCAAGAATTTGCAATGACTGCAGAAACCTGCATATTATATTCCCAGTATATAGTGAAGTAAAAAATAACATCCAGAATTAAGCAACTGTTGTTCCTTTTTTTTTGTTTGTTAAGAACCAGCCAGGCCCCACTTGACCCATAAAAACAAGCAGCGCGAAAGCGCATCCCAGGCAAAATTTAATAATTTTTATTTTTCCATACCTGTACAATTTTGCAAAGTGTCACTTGCAATTGAGTTCCTCAATTTACTCACACATAAATAACATCTCGGTCTCCACAGGATCACGGCTGCCAGCCCAGAGACCCGTTGGCACACTTTTTCTTAGCCTGCCATAATTAATTCACAAAACCCCGGCATAAAAAGGAAACCACAAAACTTTTCCAGCTCTCTAACATATAAGACCAACACTTGGCGTCGTGAACAGCTGACCAACCACTGCCGGCCTCACTCTACACAGCTGATCAGAAACCAACACGAGTCTACCACAGCTCACTCTACTCCACGACAAACACCGCTCCAAGCAGCGGGGACGAAAGGTACAGTTGTCTACCGTCTCACGTAGATGGCGTCAGCATACACGATCCAACGACAGCATCTATGCCGAAATTCAATTATACCCAATTTGTAAGTTACCGTAACATCTCATAAGTGGCGAGAGTGTCCACGATAGCGTGAACTACACAGACGAAAGAGTCTATTGCCCAGAATCGCTATAACAAACGTTCGGAAGTCGCCGTAACGCCTAGTTACGGCACACCCCCACAACAAAAGGAGTCCAACGGGTTGGACGACACTGGGACTGCCACCACCAGAGGAAAAGCGGGAACTAACTAAAAACCAATAAAAAGATAAAATCCGGCGAAAGTGGAAAACGAAAGGACACCAGAAGGAAGGACAAGGTGCGTGTGGGTGTGTAGCTGGGTGTGTGTAAGTGTAGAAGAAACGGGGAGTGTGAGCGGTCGCGACCTAAAGCAATAGAAAGAAGAAAGGAAAGGAGAGGAGTTAAAATACCGATAAAACATTAAAACGCTAAAAGGTAAAACCTTAAAGCACAATTCCTCCAGAGAAGCCCACCTGAAAACCGAACCCGAGGAACCTAATCAATCCAAACTGGGGTAAACAATACCACACTGCAACCATCACCCACGCGAGTCCTCTCCCCCATGCCAAACTCTCGGAACCGCCCCAACACGTCACCCTCTCCGGTGACCACCACTTTACTCTCCTTGGTACTCACATATTCACGCCCGAAGGCTAACAAGGTGCTACAACCTTGATATGCGAGTACCCTTCGAGTACCATCCACCTCGTGGACCGACCAGCCAGGTTCAGCAAACAAGGCGTCATCAATCCTTGACACATGACTGGCCCGCCTCCCCACACTAGGGTGGGCGGACCCGATTCACAAAGCAGAGAAGACCGCGCAGAGGGCACGCGAACATCCATCCATTCTCTTACCTTTCCTAAAGCAAGATCAAGATGATGAGCTAAAAGACAACAAAGACAATGACAACACAAGAGCACAAACAACAAATAAACACTTAACAACGCCCCGAAGATATCATCAGGAATCACCAAGCTGAGCACACAACCCCCCCAGGAGTCCCGGCCTGGCAACCGCACCCAAAGACCAAGATTTACAACACTAGTAACACATCACAACTGACAGAACATGTCCAACTAAGATATCGAGGTCACCTCATCCATTTCCAAATTTCGGTTCAGAGGTGGCCATGACTACGTCCAACCACGCTCTGCTACCATTTGTGAGCCGCTCATCACCAATGACGTCACAACAAAATTTTCAACTTTCCAAATCTGACACATTTTTCAAGTTTGACATCCTAAAAAAAAATTTTAAAAACTACAACTTACCTTGATGACCGGCTCACTTGTTCACTCGAACTAGGAGGGGACTCCTAGTGGAAGAATAGCCACATGCTGGGTAACCTTTAGGTAATTGGACGAATGAGGTGACCTCAATTTTAAAATTCCGCAAATAACAAAATTTATTGATTCTATACCTTGTTTTTCTTACAATGATTCATTTCATAAAATTCAGGCTGTGAAGGTGTTCTATTAGAATATATAAATATGTGAAATATTTAAACTATATTACCTGGTATTCAAATTTAAAATCTCAAAATATTCAAAATTTAATATTTAAAAGCATTCCATTAGAAATATATAAAATCTGTAAAATATCTAAAATATATTACACTGTATACAAATGACCATTGACATGCTACAAGCATCGACAGTACCTTTTAACCTTCACCAAATAGAATTTCCTTATTTGGAAATAATTATATTAACATTAATAAGTACACAGAGTAAATCCAGAGGTTCTCGAAATATAACATGTAATAACAATAAGTCTTTTTTTTTCTCTTTATTTCTCTTTTTCAGTCCCCCTCTGGTTGTACTATAAAAACTTTCAATACTATAAACATTTTATAAACCGTTTAACAAGCAATTCTATCCTACAAGAATTATTACAGCCACAACAATTTAAACAATTATATTACATAACAACATGCGCCCTCTGAAATCTAAGTCAAACGCTAGAAAGGAGAATCGTCTAATTAATAAGGTATAGTGTAACATAAGATAGGTAATTATATACTTTGTATGGAACTCACAAGTGCATGTGCTCAATTTGCCTTAAACTTGTATAAACTGGTGTAGCACCAAGGCTTGCAGATTTCAGAGTGCACAATTATAAAAAAAAAACTATCAAATAATCAGGTACATATATCTCTCAGAAATGTAATATGTTGTGTGCATAGAATTATGAGTATATACATATACAAAAAGAATTTTCACAGTGAGTGTACGTTGATAGACAATTAAAATAAATATGAGTATATGCATCTACAAAAGAATCTTAACAGTGACTGTACGTTGATAGACAATTAAAACACTATGAGCATATACATATACAAAAGAATTTTAACAGTGACTGTACATTGATAGAGAATTAAAATAAAATACAAAAAATTGCCAAAGTGGAAATTTCATCTTGTACAAAAATTCAGTCATTTTTATTACAGGCGGAATTCTTCTGAATTACAGTTCTAGTACAGGGCAATGTATTATTACAATTGTAGGTGATCTGCAACTCTTTTCACAATCCGATTTATACGTTCCAATAAAAGGCAGCCACAATATAAGTTCAACACAGATTATAGGAAGAAAAAGTATACTGGACATCACATGCTTTGACAATTCAAACACAAGACATTTATATGATTAAGGAACTCGGCCAAATTTGTTTCACTAGGCCTATGATCACACTGGCCAATTCCTAACACATTTTCTTAAGTTTTTTATTTATTTATATTTATTTATTTTTTTTGTGTAGGTAAAAAAAGGTTTTGCACATAAGATAAACTGTCACCGCAAACAGCAAGAGAAGCTACTCATCATTTGAATGAAATATCAGAAGCTAGTCAAGTTCAACAGACTTTTCTTTAGAAACTTGCGTTCAAGAATTTGCAATGACTGCAGAAACCTGCATATTATATTCCCAGTATATAGTAAAGTAAAAAAAAAATCCAGAATGAAGCAACTGTTGTTTTTTTTTTTTTGTTAAGAACCAGCCAGGCCCCACTTGACCCATAAAAACAAGCAGCGCGAAAGCGCATCCCAGGCAAAATTTAATAAATTTATTTTTCCATACCTGTACAATTTTGCAAAGTGTCACTTGCAATTGAGTTCCTCAATTTACTCACACATAAATAACATCTCGGTCTCCACAGGATCACGGCTGCCAGCCCAGAGACCCGTTGGCACACTTTTTCTTAGCCTGCCATAATTAATTCACAAAACCCTGGCATAAAAAGAAAACCACAAAACTTTTCCAGCTCTCTAACATATAAGACCAACACTTGGCGACGTGAACAGCTGACCAACCACCGCCGGCCTCACTCTACACAGCTGATCAGAAACCAACACGAGTCGACCACAGCTCACTCTACTCCACGACAAACACCGCTCCAAGCAGCGGGAACGAAAGGTACAGTTGTCTACCGTCTCACATAGAAGGCATCAGCATACACGTTCCAACAACAGCATCTATGCCGAAATTCAATTATACCCAATTTGTAAGTTACCGTAACATCTCATAAGTGGCGAGAGTGTCCACGATAGCGTGAACTACACAGACGAAAGAGTCTATTGCCCAGATTCGCTATAACAAACGATCGGAAGTCGCCGTAACGCCTAGTTACGGCACAATAATTGTAATGAGTGGCGTCACCCACACTGTGCCCCGGTTTTAATAACCAAAGCTTACTTTTTTAAGCACCCAGTTGTCAGTTTGTGCAACAAGTTAGGCGAGGTGCAACGAAATCTGTAGCATCGGAATGAGTACGAGTGCGCGTGTGCCGATTTAGATAGAGTGAACGGCACGCACATTTTTTCTTGCTGCTCACGTGGCCAGTCTAATTAACCACGTTGTTCCGTTCTGTTGATGACTTTGGTGTCGAGAGTATTGTATAGGCCCATGGGTGCACGCTTACAGCTGCAAAGTTTGTCTTTTCTCCCCAACGGAAAATACAGGCATGTGCGCACTGGTTCGCATTCCAATGCTATTATCGTTGGTGCTAGGCACAGACCGGTACGGTATGGTATACAGGGTGTCCAACAAACATGGCAGAGTGACCGTAAAGGGTGTCCAAACCGATCAGTTCCAAATAATTGAAAAATTAAAAATAAAATTATATCCCTCAAAATTGCCCCGTTACAGTTTGTCGATTATTCTTAGTAGACATGTGGTCGGCATAGTGTGTTCAAGGTGAGACATTGACATAGTTTCCAGAGCATTCTAGCGCCTGTAACTACACAATTAATTCTTGGCGTATTGCCTGGAAAATGGAAGATTATTCTAGAATCTCACAGGAGTATAAATTGAATCTTCAGTGCCTGGTCAAAATCAGTTGAGACCTGGTGATTTTACAAGTGCATCCAGAGTGACTGGTATTGTGAATTGTGGTTTAGTGTTAGTGCGAAACTATAATCAGGTGACATTTCTTATTGGTGAGTAAATTTTAACTTGGAATAACAGTGGTGGTTTTGTTGTTTATATGTGTTATGTGATACTAATTAAAGTTGTAATTAGTGACTTCATCTGGTGTAAAGTTATTCTGTTTCTACTTTACAACACCAGGATTTGTGCGACTGTTGTAACAATTCATATACGAATGTACTATAAGCAAACTTATTGTGTTTGCTAATTAGGCGTCATTGCATTATAATTAGATGGCTTCCAAAGATTCTAAAAACAGGAATTGGAAGAAGGAATAATGAATTGAAGTGTGTGTTGCTTTCAACCCAATCTTCAATGATTTGGACACAAAGCTAAATTCGCAAACTTGTAAGTTAGCCTGTCTTTACTATTTCTAATTGTTGTTGTGTAGGTTTAGACATTAGACATCATTTATTAGCACAAAATGTACAAACCAATACGGAGTACAAGAGCTTTGTCAATTCATGTCTTAAGACTAGCTTAGGGTTATAGGAAACTTCCATATGAAAGATTTACAATTTTCAGTTTGAAGCGTAGTTATCATCCTCATGTTTAGAGACTATATAATATGCTTTTCCAATTACTCTATTCCAGACTTTCTTTATTAATTCATCTTTACTAAGTTTAGCAATATTTTTTGGGTTTGCCATTCTCTAAAATTTGTCTTTATAGTTGAACTGTACAGTACATACATGTGTCACTTAGCATTGAAATAGAAGACACCGAAATTGAAACTACATAACACACACATATATATGGAGAAAATAGTGTAATAATACTGCAAAAATATTTAAATTACCATAATCTAGAAACACTGAAATATGTGCACAAATCTGCCCGTATATACACTTTACGAATTTTTATTCCATATGTGTTTTTCTGGAAGCCAATATAAATTTATGTCAATCCAGATTTGCTTGAAAATACCTTTTAGTTGATCTATAGGAAAATAATTCTTGTTAATACAATAGAAAATCCTTAGAGAATGGCAGGCCTCTTCTTATAAACGCTAGTTTTTTTGTAACGTGTTACAAACTGCATTGCCATGTAAGTGGGAGTGTACCCATATTGTTTTAAATGGTTATTATGGTTAACCAATAATATGAGGGCTATTCCGAAAGGAAGTTCTGATAGGGTATTAAAGGAAACTAAGAATATGTTACGGGACAAACTATGGGGTTTATTTTTATTCCTTAATAATGAGCCGCTCATCACCAATGACGTCACAACAAAATTTTCAACTTTCCAAATCTGACACATTTTTCAAGTTTGACATCCTAAAAAAAAATTTTAAAAACTACAACTTACCTTGATGACCGGCTCACTTGTTCACTCGAACTAGGAGGGGACTCCTAGTGGAAGAATAGCCACATGCTGGGTAACCTTTAGGTAATTGGACGAATGAGGTGACCTCAATTTTAAAATTCCGCAAATAACAAAATTTATTGATTCTATACCTTGTTTTTCTTACAATGATTCATTTCATAAAATTCAGGCTGTGAAGGTGTTCTATTAGAATATATAAATATGTGAAATATTTAAACTATATTACCTGGTATTCAAATTTAAAATCTCAAAATATTCAAAATTTAATATTTAAAAGCATTCCATTAGAAATATATAAAATCTGTAAAATATCTAAAATATATTACACTGTATACAAATGACCATTGACATGCTACAAGCATCGACAGTACCTTTTAACCTTCACCAAATAGAATTTCCTTATTTGGAAATAATTATATTAACATTAATAAGTACACAGAGTAAATCCAGAGGTTCTCGAAATATAACATTTAATAACAATAAGTCTTTTTTTTTCTCTTTATTTCTCTTTTTCAGTCCCCCTCTGGTTGTACTATAAAAACTTTCAATACTATAAACATTTTATAAACCGTTTAACAAGCAATTCTATCCTACAAGAATTATTACAGCCACAACAATTTAAACAATTATATTACATAACAACATGCGCCCTCTGAAATCTATGTCAAACGCTAGAAAGGAGAATCGTCTAATTAATAAGGTATAGTGTAACATAAGATAGGTAATTATATACTTTGTATGGAACTCACAAGTGCATGTGCTCAATTTGCCTTAAACTTGTATAAACTGGTGTAGCACCAAGGCTTGCAGATTTCAGAGTGCACAATTATAAAAAAAAACTATCAAATAATCAGGTACATATATCTCTCAGAAATGTAATATGTTGTGTGCATAGAATTATGAGTATATACATATACAAAAAGAATTTTCACAGTGAGTGTACGTTGATAGACAATTAAAATAAATATGAGTATATGCATCTACAAAAGAATCTTAACAGTGACTGTACGTTGATAGACAATTAAAACACTATGAGCATATACATATACAAAAGAATTTTAACAGTGACTGTACATTGATAGAGAATTAAAATAAAATACAAAAAATTGCCAAAGTGGAAATTTCATCTTGTACAAAAATTCAGTCATTTTTATTACAGGCGGAATTCTTCTGAATTACAGTTCTAGTACAGGGCAATGTATTATTACAATTGTAGGTGATCTGCAACTCTTTTCACAATCCGATTTATACGTTCCAATAAAAGGCAGCCACAATATAAGTTCAACACAGATTATAGGAAGAAAAAGTATACTGGACATCACATGCTTTGACAATTCAAACACAAGACATTTATATGATTAAGGAACTCGGCCAAATTTGTTTCACTAGGCCTATGATCACACTGGCCAATTCCTAACACATTTTCTTAAGTTTTTTATTTATTTATATATATTTATTTTTTTTGTGTAGGTAAAAAAAAGTTTTGCACATAAGATACACTGTCACCGCAAACATCAAGAGAAGCTACTCATCATTTGAAAGAAATATCAGAAGCTAGTCAAGTTCAACAGACTTTTCTTTAGAAACTTGCGTTCAAGAATTTGCAATGACTGCAGAAACCTGCATATTATATTCCCAGTATATAGTGAAGTAAAAAAAAACATCCAGAATTAAGCAAATGTTGTTCCTTTTTTTTTGTTTGTTAAGAACCAGCCAGGCCCCACTTGACCCATAAAAACAAGCAGCGCGAAAGCGCATGCCAGGCAAAATTTAATAATTTTTATTTTTCCATACCTGTACAATTTTGCAAAGTGTCACTTGCAATTGAGTTCCTCAATTTACTCACACATAAATAACATCTCGGTCTCCACAGGATCACGGCTGCCAGCCCAGAGACCCGTTGGCACACTTTTTATTAGCCTGCCATAATTAATTCACAAAACCCCGGCATAAAAAGGAAACCACAAAACTTTTCCAGCTCTCTAACATATAAGACCAACACTTGGCGTCGTGAACAGCTGACCAACCACTGCCGGCCTCACTCTACACAGCTGATCAGAAACCAACACGAGTCTACCACAGCTCACTCTACTCCACGACAAACACCGCTCCAAGCAGCGGGAACGAAAGGTACAGTTGTCTACCGTCTCACGTAGATGGCGTCAGCATACACGATCCAACGACAGCATCTATGCCGAAATTCAATTATACCCAATTTGTAAGTTACCGTAACGTCTCATAAGTGGCGAGAGTGTCCACGATAGCGTGAGCTACACAGACGAAAGAGTCTATTGCCCAGATTCGCTATAACAAACGTTCGGAAGTCGCCGTAACGCCTAGTTACGGCACACCCCCACAACAAAAGGAGTCCAACGGGTTGGACGACACTGGGACTGCCACCACCAGAGGAAAAGCGGGAACTAACTAAAAACCAATAAAAAGATAAAATCCGGCGAAAGTGAAAAACGAAAGGACACCAGAAGGAAGGACAAGGTGCGTGTGGGTGTGTAGCTGGGTGTGTGTAAGTGTAGAAGAAACGGGGAGTGTGAGCGGTCGCGACCTAAAGCAATAGAAAGAAGAAAGGAAAGGAGAGGAGTTAAAATACCGATAAAACATTAAAACGCTAAAAGGTAAATCCTTAAAGCACAATTCCTCCAGAGAAGCCCCCCTGAAAACCGAACCCGAGGACCCTAATCAATCCTAACTGGGGTAAACAATACCACACTGCGACCATCACCCACGCGAGTCCTCTCCCCCATGCCAAACTCTCGGAACCGCCCCAACACGTCACCCTCTCCGGTGACCACCACTTTACTCTCCTTGGTACTCACATATTCACGCCCGAAGGCTAACAAGGTGCTACAACCTTGATATGCGAGTACCCTTCGAGTACCATCCACCTCGTGGACCGACCAGCCAGGTTCAGCAAACAAGGCGTCATCAATCCTTGACACATGACTGGCCCACCTCCCCACACTAGGGTGGGCGGACCCGATTCACAAAGCAGAGAAGACCGCGCAGAGGGCACGCGAACATCCATCCCTTCTCTTACCTTTCCTAAACCAAGATCAAGATGATGAGCTAAAAGACAACAAAGACAATGACAACACAAGAGCACAAACAACAAATAAACACTTAACAACGCCCCGAAGATATCATCAGGAATCACCAAGCTGAGCACACAACCCCCCCAGGAGTCCCGGCCTGGCAACCGCACCCAAAGACCAAGATTTACAACACTAGTAACACATCACAACTGACAGAACATGTCCAACTAAGATATCGAGGTCACCTCATCCATTTCCAAATTTCGGTTCAGAGGTGGCCATGACTACGTCCAACCACGCTCTGCTACCATTTGTGAGCCGCTCATCACCAATGACGTCACAACAAAATTTTCAACTTTCCAAATCTGACACATTTTTCAAGTTTGACATCCTAAAAAAAAATTTTAAAAACTACAACTTACCTTGATGACCGGCTCACTTGTTCACTCGAACTAGGAGGGGACTCCTAGTGGAAGAATAGCCACATGCTGGGTAACCTTTAGGTAATTGGACGAATGAGGTGACCTCAATTTTAAAATTCCGCAAATAACAAAATTTATTGATTCTATACCTTGTTTTTCTTACAATGATTCATTTCATAAAATTCAGGCTGTGAAGGTGTTCTATTAGAATATATAAATATGTGAAATATTTAAACTATATTACCTGGTATTCAAATTTAAAATCTCAAAATATTCAAAATTTAATATTTAAAAGCATTCCATTAGAAATATATAAAATCTGTAAAATATCTAAAATATATTACACTGTATACAAATGACCATTGACATGCTACAAGCATCGACAGTACCTTTTAACCTTCACCAAATAGAATTTCCTTATTTGGAAATAATTATATTAACATTAATAAGTACACAGAGTAAATCCAGAGGTTCTCGAAATATAACATTTAATAACAATAAGTCTTTTTTTTTCTCTTTATTTCTCTTTTTCAGTCCCCCTCTGGTTGTACTATAAAAACTTTCAATACTATAAACATTTTATAAACCGTTTAACAAGCAATTCTATCCTACAACAATTATTACAGCCACAACAATTTAAACAATTATATTACATAACAACATGCGCCCTCTGAAATCTATGTCAAACGCTAGAAAGGAGAATCGTCTAATTAATAAGGTATAGTGTAACATAAGATAGGTAATTATATACTTTGTATGGAACTCACAAGTGCATGTGCTCAATTTGCCTTAAACTTGTATAAACTGGTGTAGCACCAAGGCTTGCAGATTTCAGAGTGCACAATTATAAAAAAAAAACTATCAAATAATCAGGTACATATATCTCTCAGAAATGTAATATGTTGTGTGCATAGAATTATGAGTATATACATATACAAAAAGAATTTTCACAGTGAGTGTACGTTGATAGACAATTAAAATAAATATGAGTATATGCATCTACAAAAGAATCTTAACAGTGACTGTACGTTGATAGACAATTAAAACACTATGAGCATATACATATACAAAAGAATTTTAACAGTGACTGTACATTGATAGAGAATTAAAATAAAATACAAAAAATTGCCAAAGTGGAAATTTCATCTTGTACAAAAATTCAGTCATTTTTATTACAGGCGGAATTCTTCTGAATTACAGTTCTAGTACAGGGCAATGTATTATTACAATTGTAGGTGATCTGCAACTCTTTTCACAATCCGATTTATACGTTCCAATAAAAGGCAGCCACAATATAAGTTCAACACAGATTATAGGAAGAAAAAGTATACTGGACATCACATGCTTTGACAATTCAAACACTAGACATTTATATGATTAAGGAACTCGGCCAAATTTGTTTCACTAGGCCTATGATCACACTGGCCAATTCCTAACACATTTTCTTAAGTTTTTTATTTATTTATATTTATTTATTTTTTTTGTGTAGGTAAAAAAAGGTTTTGCACATAAGATAAACTGTCACCGCAAACAGCAAGAGAAGCTACTCATCATTTGAATGAAATATCAGAAGCTAGTCAAGTTCAACAGACTTTTCTTTAGAAACTTGCGTTCAAGAATTTGCAATGACTGCAGAAACCTGCATATTATATTCCCAGTATATAGTAAAGTAAAAAAAAAATCCAGAATGAAGCAACTGTTGTTTTTTTTTTTTGTTAAGAACCAGCCAGGCCCCACTTGACCCATAAAAACAAGCAGCGCGAAAGCGCATCCCAGGCAAAATTTAATAAATTTATTTTTCCATACCTGTACAATTTTGCAAAGTGTCACTTGCAATTGAGTTCCTCAATTTACTCACACATAAATAACATCTCGGTCTCCACAGGATCACGGCTGCCAGCCCAGAGACCCGTTGGCACACTTTTTCTTAGCCTGCCATAATTAATTCACAAAACCCCGGCATAAAAAGGAAACCACAAAACTTTTCCAGCTCTCTAACATATAAGACCAACACTTGGCGTCGTGAACAGCTGACCAACCACTGCCGGCCTCACTCTACACAGCTGATCAGAAACCAACACGAGTCTACCACAGCTCACTCTACTCCACGACAAACACCGCTCCAAGCAGCGGGAACGAAAGGTACAGTTGTCTACCGTCTCACGTAGTTGGCGTCAGCATACACGATCCAACGACAGCATCTATGCCGAAATTCAATTATACCCAATTTGTAAGTTACCGTAACATCTCATAAGTGGCGAGAGTGTCCACGATAGCGTGAGCTACACAGACGAAAGAGTCTATTGCCCAGATTCGCTATAACAAACGTTCGGAAGTCGCCGTAACGCCTAGTTACGGCACACCCCCACAACAAAAGGAGTCCAACGGGTTGGACGACACTGGGACTGCCACCACCAGAGGAAAAGCGGGAACTAACTAAAAACCAATAAAAAGATAAAATCCGGCGAAAGTGAAAAACGAAAGGACACCAGAAGGAAGGACAAGGTGCGTGTGGGTGTGTAGCTGGGTGTGTGTAAGTGTAGAAGAAACGGGGAGTGTGAGCGGTCGCGACCTAAAGCAATAGAAAGAAGAAAGGAAAGGAGAGGAGTTAAAATACCGATAAAACATTAAAACGCTAAAAGGTAAATCCTTAAAGCACAATTCCTCCAGAGAAGCCCCCCTGAAAACCGAACCCGAGGACCCTAATCAATCCTAACTGGGGTAAACAATACCACACTGCGACCATCACCCACGCGAGTCCTCTCCCCCATGCCAAACTCTCGGAACCGCCCCAACACGTCACCCTCTCCGGTGACCACCACTTTACTCTCCTTGGTACTCACATATTCACGCCCGAAGGCTAACAAGGTGCTACAACCTTGATATGCGAGTACCCTTCGAGTACCATCCACCTCGTGGACCGACCAGCCAGGTTCAGCAAACAAGGCGTCATCAATCCTTGACACATGACTGGCCCACCTCCCCACACTAGGGTGGGCGGACCCGATTCACAAAGCAGAGAAGACCGCGCAGAGGGCACGCGAACATCCATCCCTTCTCTTACCTTTCCTAAACCAAGATCAAGATGATGAGCTAAAAGACAACAAAGACAATGACAACACAAGAGCACAAACAACAAATAAACACTTAACAACGCCCCGAAGATATCATCAGGAATCACCAAGCTGAGCACACAACCCCCCCAGGAGTCCCGGCCTGGCAACCGCACCCAAAGACCAAGATTTACAACACTAGTAACACATCACAACTGACAGAACATGTCCAACTAAGATATCGAGGTCACCTCATCCATTTCCAAATTTCGGTTCAGAGGTGGCCATGACTACGTCCAACCACGCTCTGCTACCATTTGTGAGCCGCTCATCACCAATGACGTCACAACAAAATTTTCAACTTTCCAAATCTGACACATTTTTCAAGTTTGACATCCTAAAAAAAAATTTTAAAAACTACAACTTACCTTGATGACCGGCTCACTTGTTCACTCGAACTAGGAGGGGACTCCTAGTGGAAGAATAGCCACATGCTGGGTAACCTTTAGGTAATTGGACGAATGAGGTGACCTCAATTTTAAAATTCCGCAAATAACAAAATTTATTGATTCTATACCTTGTTTTTCTTACAATGATTCATTTCATAAAATTCAGGCTGTGAAGGTGTTCTATTAGAATATATAAATATGTGAAATATTTAAACTATATTACCTGGTATTCAAATTTAAAATCTCAAAATATTCAAAATTTAATATTTAAAAGCATTCCATTAGAAATATATAAAATCTGTAAAATATCTAAAATATATTACACTGTATACAAATGACCATTGACATGCTACAAGCATCGACAGTACCTTTTAACCTTCACCAAATAGAATTTCCTTATTTGGAAATAATTATATTAACATTAATAAGTACACAGAGTAAATCCAGAGGTTCTCGAAATATAACATTTAATAACAATAAGTCTTTTTTTTTCTCTTTATTTCTCTTTTTCAGTCCCCCTCTGGTTGTACTATAAAAACTTTCAATACTATAAACATTTTATAAACCGTTTAACAAGCAATTCTATCCTACAACAATTATTACAGCCACAACAATTTAAACAATTATATTACATAACAACATGCGCCCTCTGAAATCTATGTCAAACGCTAGAAAGGAGAATCGTCTAATTAATAAGGTATAGTGTAACATAAGATAGGTAATTATATACTTTGTATGGAACTCACAAGTGCATGTGCTCAATTTGCCTTAAACTTGTATAAACTGGTGTAGCACCAAGGCTTGCAGATTTCAGAGTGCACAATTATAAAAAAAAAACTATCAAATAATCAGGTACATATATCTCTCAGAAATGTAATATGTTGTGTGCATAGAATTATGAGTATATACATATACAAAAAGAATTTTCACAGTGAGTGTACGTTGATAGACAATTAAAATAAATATGAGTATATGCATCTACAAAAGAATCTTAACAGTGACTGTACGTTGATAGACAATTAAAACACTATGAGCATATACATATACAAAAGAATTTTAACAGTGACTGTACATTGATAGAGAATTAAAATAAAATACAAAAAATTGCCAAAGTGGAAATTTCATCTTGTACAAAAATTCAGTCATTTTTATTACAGGCGGAATTCTTCTGAATTACAGTTCTAGTACAGGGCAATGTATTATTACAATTGTAGGTGATCTGCAACTCTTTTCACAATCCGATTTATACGTTCCAATAAAAGGCAGCCACAATATAAGTTCAACACAGATTATAGGAAGAAAAAGTATACTGGACATCACATGCTTTGACAATTCAAACACAAGACATTTATATGATTAAGGAACTCGGCCAAATTTGTTTCACTAGGCCTATGATCACACTGGCCAATTCCTAACACATTTTCTTAAGTTTTTTATTTATTTATATTTATTTATTTTTTTTGTGTAGGTAAAAAAAGGTTTTGCACATAAGATAAACTGTCACCGCAAACAGCAAGAGAAGCTACTCATCATTTGAATGAAATATCAGAAGCTAGTCAAGTTCAACAGACTTTTCTTTAGAAACTTGCGTTCAAGAATTTGCAATGACTGCAGAAACCTGCATATTATATTCCCAGTATATAGTAAAGTAAAAAAAAAATCCAGAATGAAGCAACTGTTGTTTTTTTTTTTTTGTTAAGAACCAGCCAGGCCCCACTTGACCCATAAAAACAAGCAGCGCGAAAGCGCATCCCAGGCAAAATTTAATAAATTTATTTTTCCATACCTGTACAATTTTGCAAAGTGTCACTTGCAATTGAGTTCCTCAATTTACTCACACATAAATAACATCTCGGTCTCCACAGGATCACGGCTGCCAGCCCAGAGACCCGTTGGCACACTTTTTCTTAGCCTGCCATAATTAATTCACAAAACCCTGGCATAAAAAGAAAACCACAAAACTTTTCCAGCTCTCTAACATATAAGACCAACACTTGGCGACGTGAACAGCTGACCAACCACCGCCGGCCTCACTCTACACAGCTGATCAGAAACCAACACGAGTCGACCACAGCTCACTCTACTCCACGACAAACACCGCTCCAAGCAGCGGGAACGAAAGGTACAGTTGTCTACCGTCTCACATAGAAGGCATCAGCATACACGTTCCAACAACAGCATCTATGCCGAAATTCAATTATACCCAATTTGTAAGTTACCGTAACATCTCATAAGTGGCGAGAGTGTCCACGATAGCGTGAACTACACAGACGAAAGAGTCTATTGCCCAGATTCGCTATAACAAACGATCGGAAGTCGCCGTAACGCCTAGTTACGGCACAATAATTGTAATGAGTGGCGTCACCCACACTGTGCCCCGGTTTTAATAACCAAAGCTTACTTTTTTAAGCACCCAGTTGTCAGTTTGTGCAACAAGTTAGGCGAGGTGCAACGAAATCTGTAGCATCGGAATGAGTACGAGTGCGCGTGTGCCGATTTAGATAGAGTGAACGGCACGCACATTTTTTCTTGCTGCTCACGTGGCCAGTCTAATTAACCACGTTGTTCCGTTCTGTTGATGACTTTGGTGTCGAGAGTATTGTATAGGCCCATGGGTGCACGCTTACAGCTGCAAAGTTTGTCTTTTCTCCCCAACGGAAAATACAGGCATGTGCGCACTGGTTCGCATTCCAATGCTATTATCGTTGGTGCTAGGCACAGACCGGTACGGTATGGTATACAGGGTGTCCAACAAACATGGCAGAGTGACCGTAAAGGGTGTCCAAACCGATCAGTTCCAAATAATTGAAAAATTAAAAATAAAATTATATCCCTCAAAATTGCCCCGTTACAGTTTGTCGATTATTCTTAGTAGACATGTGGTCGGCATAGTGTGTTCAAGGTGAGACATTGACATAGTTTCCAGAGCATTCTAGCGCCTGTAACTACACAATTAATTCTTGGCGTATTGCCTGGAAAATGGAAGATTATTCTAGAATCTCACAGGAGTATAAATTGAATCTTCAGTGCCTGGTCAAAATCAGTTGAGACCTGGTGATTTTACAAGTGCATCCAGAGTGACTGGTATTGTGAATTGTGGTTTAGTGTTAGTGCGAAACTATAATCAGGTGACATTTCTTATTGGTGAGTAAATTTTAACTTGGAATAACAGTGGTGGTTTTGTTGTTTATATGTGTTATGTGATACTAATTAAAGTTGTAATTAGTGACTTCATCTGGTGTAAAGTTATTCTGTTTCTACTTTACAACACCAGGATTTGTGCGACTGTTGTAACAATTCATATACGAATGTACTATAAGCAAACTTATTGTGTTTGCTAATTAGGCGTCATTGCATTATAATTAGATGGCTTCCAAAGATTCTAAAAACAGGAATTGGAAGAAGGAATAATGAATTGAAGTGTGTGTTGCTTTCAACCCAATCTTCAATGATTTGGACACAAAGCTAAATTCGCAAACTTGTAAGTTAGCCTGTCTTTACTATTTCTAATTGTTGTTGTGTAGGTTTAGACATTAGACATCATTTATTAGCACAAAATGTACAAACCAATACGGAGTACAAGAGCTTTGTCAATTCATGTCTTAAGACTAGCTTAGGGTTATAGGAAACTTCCATATGAAAGATTTACAATTTTCAGTTTGAAGCGTAGTTATCATCCTCATGTTTAGAGACTATATAATATGCTTTTCCAATTACTCTATTCCAGACTTTCTTTATTAATTCATCTTTACTAAGTTTAGCAATATTTTTTGGGTTTGCCATTCTCTAAAATTTGTCTTTATAGTTGAACTGTACAGTACATACATGTGTCACTTAGCATTGAAATAGAAGACACCGAAATTGAAACTACATAACACACACATATATATGGAGAAAATAGTGTAATAATACTGCAAAAATATTTAAATTACCATAATCTAGAAACACTGAAATATGTGCACAAATCTGCCCGTATATACACTTTACGAATTTTTATTCCATATGTGTTTTTCTGGAAGCCAATATAAATTTATGTCAATCCAGATTTGCTTGAAAATACCTTTTAGTTGATCTATAGGAAAATAATTCTTGTTAATACAATAGAAAATCCTTAGAGAATGGCAGGCCTCTTCTTATAAACGCTAGTTTTTTTGTAACGTGTTACAAACTGCATTGCCATGTAAGTGGGAGTGTACCCATATTGTTTTAAATGGTTATTATGGTTAACCAATAATATGAGGGCTATTCCGAAAGTAAGTTCTGATAGGGTATTAAAGGAAACTAAGAATATGTTACGGGACAAACTATGGGGTTTATTTTTATTCCTTAATAATGAGCCGCTCATCACCAATGACGTCACAACAAAATTTTCAACTTTCCAAATCTGAAACATTTTTCAAGTTTGACATCCTAAAAAAAAATTTTAAAAACTACAACTTACCTTGATGACCGGCTCACTTGTTCACTCGAACTAGGAGGGGACTCCTAGTGGAAGAATAGCCACATGCTGGGTAACCTTTAGGTAATTGGACGAATGAGGTGACCTCAATTTTAAAATTCCGCAAATAACAAAATTTATTGATTCTATACCTTGTTTTTCTTACAATGATTCATTTCATAAAATTCAGGCTGTGAAGGTGTTCTATTAGAATATATAAATATGTGAAATATTTAAACTATATTACCTGGTATTCAAATTTAAAATCTCAAAATATTCAAAATTTAATATTTAAAAGCATTCCATTAGAAATATATAAAATCTGTAAAATATCTAAAATATATTACACTGTATACAAATGACCATTGACATGCTACAAGCATCGACAGTACCTTTTAACCTTCACCAAATAGAATTTCCTTATTTGGAAATAATTATATTAACATTAATAAGTACACAGAGTAAATCCAGAGGTTCTCGAAATATAACATTTAATAACAATAAGTCTTTTTTTTTCTCTTTATTTCTCTTTTTCAGTCCCCCTCTGGTTGTACTATAAAAACTTTCAATACTATAAACATTTTATAAACCGTTTAACAAGCAATTCTATCCTACAAGAATTATTACAGCCACAACAATTTAAACAATTATATTACATAACAACATGCGCCCTCTGAAATCTAAGTCAAACGCTAGAAAGGAGAATCGTCTAATTAATAAGGTATAGTGTAACATAAGATAGGTAATTATATACTTTGTATGGAACTCACAAGTGCATGTGCTCAATTTGCCTTAAACTTGTATAAACTGGTGTAGCACCAAGGCTTGCAGATTTCAGAGTGCACAATTATAAAAAAAAAACTATCAAATAATCAGGTACATATATCTCTCAGAAATGTAATATGTTGTGTGCATAGAATTATGAGTATATACATATACAAAAAGAATTTTCACAGTGAGTGTACGTTGATAGACAATTAAAATAAATATGAGTATATGCATCTACAAAAGAATCTTAACAGTGACTGTACGTTGATAGACAATTAAAACACTATGAGCATATACATATACAAAAGAATTTTAACAGTGACTGTACATTGATAGAGAATTAAAATAAAATACAAAAAATTGCCAAAGTGGAAATTTCATCTTGTACAAAAATTCAGTCATTTTTATTACAGGCGGAATTCTTCTGAATTACAGTTCTAGTACAGGGCAATGTATTATTACAATTGTAGGTGATCTGCAACTCTTTTCACAATCCGATTTATACGTTCCAATAAAAGGCAGCCACAATATAAGTTCAACACAGATTATAGGAAGAAAAAGTATACTGGACATCACATGCTTTGACAATTCAAACACAAGACATTTATATGATTAAGGAACTCGGCCAAATTTGTTTCACTAGGCCTATGATCACACTGGCCAATTCCTAACACATTTTCTTAAGTTTTTTATTTATTTATATATATTTATTTTTTTTGTGTAGGTAAAAAAAAGTTTTGCACATAAGATACACTGTCACCGCAAACATCAAGAGAAGCTACTCATCATTTGAAAGAAATATCAGAAGCTAGTCAAGTTCAACAGACTTTTCTTTAGAAACTTGCGTTCAAGAATTTGCAATGACTGCAGAAACCTGCATATTATATTCCCAGTATATAGTGAAGTAAAAAAAAACATCCAGAATTAAGCAAATGTTGTTCCTTTTTTTTTGTTTGTTAAGAACCAGCCAGGCCCCACTTGACCCATAAAAACAAGCAGCGCGAAAGCGCATGCCAGGCAAAATTTAATAATTTTTATTTTTCCATACCTGTACAATTTTGCAAAGTGTCACTTGCAATTGAGTTCCTCAATTTACTCACACATAAATAACATCTCGGTCTCCACAGGATCACGGCTGCCAGCCCAGAGACCCGTTGGCACACTTTTTCTTAGCCTGCCATAATTAATTCACAAAACCCCGGCATAAAAAGGAAACCACAAAACTTTTCCAGCTCTCTAACATATAAGACCAACACTTGGCGTCGTGAACAGCTGACCAACCACTGCCGGCCTCACTCTACACAGCTGATCAGAAACCAACACGAGTCTACCACAGCTCACTCTACTCCACGACAAACACCGCTCCAAGCAGCGGGAACGAAAGGTACAGTTGTCTACCGTCTCACGTAGATGGCGTCAGCATACACGATCCAACGACAGCATCTATGCCGAAATTCAATTATACCCAATTTGTAAGTTACCGTAACGTCTCATAAGTGGCGAGAGTGTCCACGATAGCGTGAACTACACAGACGAAAGAGTCTATTGCCCAGATTCGCTATAACAAACGTTCGGAAGTCGCCGTAACGCCTAGTTACGGCACACCCCCACAACAAAAGGAGTCCAACGGGTTGGACGACACTGGGACTGCCACCACCAGAGGAAAAGCGGGAACTAACTAAAAACCAATAAAAAGATAAAATCCGGCGAAAGTGGAAAACGAAAGGACACCAGAAGGAAGGACAAGGTGCGTGTGGGTGTGTAGCTGGGTGTGTGTAAGTGTAGAAGAAACGGGGAGTGTGAGCGGTCGCGACCTAAAGCAATAGAAGGAAGAAAGGAAAGGAGAGGAGTTAAAATACCGATAAAACATTAAAACGCTAAAAGGTAAATCCTTAAAGCACAATTCCTCCAGAGAAGCCCCCCTGAAAACCGAACCCGAGGACCCTAATCAATCCTAACTGGGGTAAACAATACCACACTGCGACCATCACCCACGCGAGTCCTCTCCCCCATGCCAAACTCTCGGAACCGCCCCAACACGTCACCCTCTCCGGTGACCACCACTTTACTCTCCTTGGTACTCACATATTCACGCCCGAAGGCTAACAAGGTGCTACAACCTTGATATGCGAGTACCCTTCGAGTACCATCCACCTCGTGGACCGACCAGCCAGGTTCAGCAAACAAGGCGTCATCAATCCTTGACACATGACTGGCCCACCTCCCCACACTAGGGTGGGCGACCCGATTCACAAAGCAGAGAAGACCGCGCAGAGGGCACGCGAACATCCATCCCTTCTCTTACCTTTCCTAAACCAAGATCAAGATGATGAGCTAAAAGACAACAAAGACAATGACAACACAAGAGCACAAACAACAAATAAACACTTAACAACGCCCCGAAGATATCATCAGGAATCACCAAGCTGAGCACACAACCCCCCCAGGAGTCCCGGCCTGGCAACCGCACCCAAAGACCAAGATTTACAACACTAGTAACACATCACAACTGACAGAACATGTCCAACTAAGATATCGAGGTCACCTCATCCATTTCCAAATTTCGGTTCAGAGGTGGCCATGACTACGTCCAACCACGCTCTGCTACCATTTGTGAGCCGCTCATCACCAATGACGTCACAAAAAAATTTTCAACTTTCCAAATCTGACACATTTTTCAAGTTTGACATCCTAAAAAAAAAATTTAAACAACTACAACTTACCTTGATGACCGGCTCACTTGTTCACTCGAACTAGGAGGGGACTCCTAGTGGAAGAATAGCCACATGCTGGGTAACCTTTAGGTAATTGGACGAATGAGGTGACCTCAATTTTAAAATTCCGCAAATAACAAAATTTATTGATTCTATACCTTGTTTTTCTTACAATGATTCATTTCATAAAATTCAGGCTGTGAAGGTATTCTATTAGAATATATAAATATGTGAAATATTTAAACTATATTACCTGGTATTCAAATTTAAAATCTCAAAATATTCAAAATTTAATATTTAAAAGCATTCCATTAGAAATATATAAAATCTGTAAAATATCTAAAATATATTACATTGTATACAAATGACCATTGACATGCAACAAGCATCGACAATACCTTTTAACCTTCACCAAATAGAATTTCCTTATTTGGAAATAATTATATTAACATTAATAAGTACACAGAGTAAATCCAGAGGTTCTCGAAATATAACATTTAATAACAATAAGTCTTTTTTTCTTTTTTTTTCTCTTTTTCAGTCCCCCTCTGGTTGTACTATAAACACTTTCAATACTATAAACATTTTATAAACCGTTTAACAAGCAATTCTATCCTACAACAATTATTACAGCCACAACAATTTAAACAATTATATTACATAACAACATGCGCCCTCTGAAATCTAAATCAAACGCTAGAAAGGAGAATCATCTAATTAATAAGGTATAATGTAACATAAGATAGATAATTATATACTTTGTATGGAACTCACAAGTGCATGTGCTCAATTTGCCTTAAACTTGTATAAACTGGTGTAGCACCAAGGCTTGCAGATTTCAGAGTGCACAATTATAAAAAAAACTATCAAATAATCAGGTACATATATCTCTCAGAAATGTAATATGTTGTGTGCATAGAATTATGAGTATATACATATACAAAAAGAATTTTCACAGTGACTGTACGTTGATAGACAATTAAAATAAATATGAGTATATGCATCTACAAAAGAATCTTAACAGTGACTGTACGTTGATAGACAATTAAAACACTATGAGCATATACATATACAAAAGAATTTTAACAGTGACTGTACATTGATAGAGAATTAAAATAAAATACAAAAAATTGCCAAAGTGGAAATTTCATCTTGTACAAAAATTCAGTCATTTTTATTACAGGCGGAATACTTCTGAATTACAGTTCTAGTACAGGGCAATGTATTATTACAATTGTAGGTGATCTGCAACTCTTTTCACAATCCGATTTATACGTTCCAATAAAAGGCAGCCACAATATAAGTTCAACACAGATTATAGGAAGAAAAAGTATACTGGACATCACATGCTTTGACAATTCAAACACAAGACATTTATACGATTAAGGAACTCGGCCAAATTTGTTTCACTAGGCCTATGATCACACTGGCCAATTCCTAACACATTTTCTTAAGTTTTTTATTTATTTATATTTATTTATTTTTTTTGTGTAGGTAAAAAAAAGTTTTGCACATAAGATACACTGTCACCGCATACATCAAGAGAAGCTACTCATCATTTGAATGAAATATCAGAAGCTAGTCAAGTTCAACAGACTTTTCTTTAGAAACTTTCGTTCAAGAATTTGCAATGACTGCAGAAACCTGCATATTATATTCCCAGTATATAGTGAAGTAAAAAAAAAATCCAGAATTAAGCAACTGTTGTTCCTTTTTTTTTGTTTGTTAAGAACCAGCCAGGCCCCACTTGACCCATAAAAACAAGCAGCGCGAAAGCGCACCCCAGGCAAAATTTAATAATTTTTATTTTTCCATACCTGTACAATTTTGCAAAGTGTCACTTGCAATTGAGTTCCTCAATTTATTCACACATAAATAAAATCTCGGTCTCCACAGGATCACGGCTGCCAGCCCAGAGACCCGTGGCACACTTTTTCTTAGCCTGCCATAATTAATTCACAAAACCCCGGCATAAAAAGAAAACCACAAAACTTTTCCAGCTCTCTAACATATAAGACCAACACTTGGCGTCGTGAACAGCTGACCAACCACTGCCGGCCTCACTCTACACAGCTGATCAGAAACCAACACGAGTCTACCACAGCTCACTCTACTCCACGACAAACACCGCTCCAAGCAGCGGGAACGAAAGGTACAGTTGTCTACCGTCTCACGTAGATGGCGTCAGCATACAAGATCCAACGACAGCATCTAAGCCGAAATTAAATTATACCCAATTTGTAAGTTACCGTAACGTCTCATAAGTGGCGAGAGTGTCCACGATAGTGTGAACTACACAGACGAAAGAATCTATTGCCCAGATTCGCTATAACAAACGTTCGGAAGTCGCCGTAACGCCTAGTTACGGCACACCCCCACAACAAAAGGAGTCCAACGGGGTGGACGACACTGGGACTGCCACCAACAGAGGAAAAGCGGGAACTAACTAAAAACCAATAAAAAGATAAAATCCGGCGAAAGTGGAAAACGAAAGAACACCAGAAGGAAGGACAAGGTGTGTGTGGGTGTGTAGCTGGGTGTGTGTAAGTGTAGAAGAAACGGGGAGTGTGAGCGGTCGCGACCTAAAGCAATAGAAAGAAGAAAGGAAAGGAGAGGAGTTAAAATACCGATAAAACATTAAAACGCTAAAAGGTAAAACTTTAAAGCACAATTCCTCCAGAGAAGCCCCCCTGAAAACCGAACCCGAGGACCCTAATCAATCCTAACTGGGGTAAACAATACCACACTGCGACCATCACCCACGCGAGTCCTCTCCCCCATGCCAAACTCTCGGAACCGCCCCAACACGTCACCCTCTCCGGTGACCACCACTTTACTCTCCTTGGTACTCACATATTCACGCCCGAAGGCTAACAAGGTGCTACAACCTTGATATGCGAGTACCCTTCGAGTACCATCCACCTCGTGGACCGACCAGCCATGTTCAGCAAACAAGGCGTCATCAATCCTTGACACATGACTGGCCCACCTCCCCACACTAGGGTGGGCGGACCCGATTCACAAGGCAGAGAAGACCGCGCAGAGGGCACGCGAACATCCATCCCTTCTCTTACCTTTCCTAAACCAAGATCAAGATGATGAGCTAAAAGACAACAAAGACAATGACAACACAAGAGCACAAACAACAAATAAACACTTAACAAGGCCCGACGATATCATCAGGAATCACCAAGCTGAGCACACAACCCCCCCAGGAGTCCCGGCCTGGCAACCGCACCCAAAGACCAAGATTTACAACACTAGTAACACATCACAACTGACAGAACATGTCCAACTAAGATATCGAGGTCACCTCATCCATTTCCAAATTTCGGTTCAGAGGTGGCCAGGACTACGTCCAACCACGCTCTGCTACCATTTGTGAGCCGCTCATCACCAATGACGTCACAAAAAAATTTTCAACTTTCCAAATCTGACACATTTTTCAAGTTTGACATCCTAAAAAAAAAATTTAAACAACTACAACTTACCTTGATGACCGGCTCACTTGTTCACTCGAACTAGGAGGGGACTCCTAGTGGAAGAATAGCCACATGCTGGGTAACCTTTAGGTAATTGGACGAATGAGGTGACCTCAATTTTAAAATTCCGCAAATAACAAAATTTATTGATTCTATACCTTGTTTTTCTTACAATGATTCATTTCATAAAATTCAGGCTGTGAAGGTATTCTATTAGAATATATAAATAAGTGAAATATTTAAACTATATTACCTGGTATTCAAATTTAAAATCTCAAAATATTCAAAATTTAATATTTAAAAGCATTCCATTAGAAATATATAAAATCTGTAAAATATCTAAAATATATTACATTGTATACAAATGACCATTGACATGCAACAAGCATCGACAGTACCTTTTAACCTTCACCAAATAGAATTTCCTTATTTGGAAATAATTATATTAACATTAATAAGTACACAGAGTAAATCCAGAGGTTCTCGAAATATAACATTTAATAACAATAAGTCTTTTTTTCTTTTTTTTTCTCTTTTTCAGTCCCCCTCTGGTTGTACTATAAACACTTTCAATACTATAAACATTTTATAAACCGTTTAACAAGCAATTCTACCCTACAACAATTATTACAGCCACAACAATTTAAACAATTATATTACATAACAACATGCGCCCTCTGAAATCTAAATCAAACGCTAGAAAGGAGAATCATCTAATTAATAAGGTATAATGTAACATAAGATAGGTAATTATATACTTTGTATGGAACTCACAAGTGCATGTGCTCAATTTGCCTTAAACTTGTATAAACTGGTGTAGCACCAAGGCTTGCAGATTTCAGAGTGCACAATTATAAAAAAAACTATCAAATAATCAGGTACATATATCTCTCAGAAATGTAATATGTTGTGTGCATAGAATTATGAGTATATACATATACAAAAAGAATTTTCACAGTGACTGTACGTTGATAGACAATTAAAATAAATATGAGTATATGCATCTACAAAAGAATCTTAACAATGACTGTACGTTGATAGACAATTAAAACACTATGAGCATATACATATACAAAAGGATTTTAACAGTGACTGTACATTGATAGAGAGTTAAAATAAAATACAAAAAATTGCCAAAGTGGAAATTTCATCTTGTACAAAAATTCAGTCATTTTTATTACAGGCGGAATACTTCTGAATTACAGTTCTAGTACAGGGCAATGTATTATTACAATTGTAGGTGATCTGCAACTCTTTTCACAATCCGATTTATACGTTCCAATAAAAGGCAGCCACAATATAAGTTCAACACAGATTATAGGAAGAAAAAGTATACTGGACATCACATGCTTTGACAATTCAAACACAAGACATTTATACGATTAAGGAACTCGGCCAAATTTGTTTCACTAGGCCTATGATCACACTGGCCAATTCCTAACACATTTTCTTAAGTTTTTTATTTATTTATATTTATTTATTTTTTTTGTGTAGGTAAAAAAAAGTTTTGCACATAAGATACACTGTCACCGCAAACAGCAAGAGAAGCTACTCATCATTTGAATGAAATATCAGAAGCTAGTCAAGTTCAACAGACTTTTCTTTAGAAACTTTCGTTCAAGAATTTGCAATGACTGCAGAAACCTGCATATTATATTCCCAGTATATAGTGAAGTAAAAAAAAACATCCAGAATTAAGCAACTGTTGTTCCTTTTTTTTTGTTTGTTAAGAACCAGCCAGGCCCCACTTGACCCATAAAAACAAGCAGCGCGAAAGCGCACCACAGGCAAAATTTAATAATTTTTATTTTTCCATACCTGTACAATTTTGCAAAGTGTCACTTGCAATTGAGTTCCTCAATTTATTCACACATAAATAACATCTCGGTCTCCACAGGATCACGGCTGCCAGCCCAGAGACCCGTTGGCACACTTTTTCTTAGCCTGCCATAATTAATTCACAAAACCCCGGCATAAAAAGAAAACCACAAAACTTTTCCAGCTCTCTAACATATAAGACCAACACTTGGCGTCGTGAACAGCTGACCAACCACTGCCGGCCTCACTCTACACAGCTGATCAGAAACCAACACGAGTCTACCACAGCTCACTCTACTCCACGACAAACACCGCTCCAAGCAGCGGGAACGAAAGGTACAGTTATCTACCGTCTCACGTAGATGGCGTAGATACACGATCCAACGACAGCATCTATGCCGAAATTCAATTATACCCAATTTGTAAGTTACCGTAACGTCTCATAAGTGGCGAGAGTGTCCACGATAGCGTGAACTACACAGACGAAAGAATCTATTGCCCAGATTCGCTATAACAAACGTTCGGAAGTCGCCGTAACGCCTAGTTACGGCACACCCCCACAACAAAAGGAGTCCAACGGGTTGGACGACACTGGGACTGCCACCACCAGAGGAAAAGCGGGAACTAACTAAAAACCAATAAAAAGATAAAATCCGGCGAAAGTGGAAAACGAAAGAACACCAGAAGGAAGGACAAGGTGTGTGTGGGTGTGTAGCTGGGTATGTGTAAGTGTAGAAGAAACGGGGAGTGTGAGCGGTCGCGACCTAAAGCAATAGAAAGAAGAAAGGAAAGGAGAGGAGTTAAAATACCGATAAAACATTAAAACGCTAAAAGGTAAAACCTTAAAGCACAATTCCTCCAGAGAAGCCCCCCTGAAAACCGAACCCGAGGACCCTAATCAATCCTAACTGAGGTAAACAATACCACACTGCGACCATCACCCACGCGAGTCCTCTCCCCCATGCCAAACTCTCGGAACCGCCCCAACACGTCACCCTCTCCGGTGACCACCACTTTACTCTCCTTGGTACTCACATATTCACGCCCGAAGGCTAACAAGGTGCTACAACCTTGATATGCGAGTACCCTTCGAGTACCATCCACCTCGTGGACCGACCAGCCATGTTCAGCAAACAAGGCGTCATCAATCCTTGACACATGACTGGCCCACCTCCCCACACTAGGGTGGGCGGACCCGATTCACAAGGCAGAGAAGACCGCGCAGAGGGCACGCGAACATCCATCCCTTCTCTTACCTTTCCTAAACCAAGATCAAGATGATGAGCTAAAAGACAACAAAGACAATGACAACACAAGAGCACAAACAACAAATAAACACTTAACAAGGCCCGAAGATACCATCTGGAATCACCAAGCTGAGCACACAACCCCCCCAGGAGTCCCGGCCTGACAACCGCACCCAAAGACCAAGATTTACAACACTAGTAACACATCACAACTGACAGAACATGTCCAACTAAGATATCAGTATTGGTGGTGCATTTTATGTGCAACATATCATCAGTATCGGTGGTGCATTCGTAGAGTGCGGTTATAAGTTTGTGCTCCGTTATCTCTTGTGTTATTGTTTTGTTATGTTTATGAATATAGTTTATCATCTTAGTTTAACATTTATCTAATCTGTATATACTGTGTCTGTTTAGACTTCCAGTGCGTGCGTGCGCTGTGTGTGTGTGGTTGTGTGCTAGTGTGTGTCCAACTTGTCAACATACAATAATGAATTATCAGCAACCAGACCTGTCAACTAACGTTGAACCTGTTCCTACAGTCCACTCAGGAACTTCAGTACCTCCAATGTCACAAAATGCCCCTCAATCCTATAACAGTCAACAGCCAGGCAGAAATGTTAATGTTGATTTCACACAAAACGGATCCCACAGCTGGCAGATGGTGAAAAAACGAAAAAGAAGTCGTCAATCTTCAGAAAACACATCTGAAACACACACTCAGCTTAATGACCACAATAGATTTACGGTGTTACCTATAGATGACCCTGTTGACGTCCAACCTACTCAAGTCTTAGCTCAGCCGAAAGTACCTAGACCTCCTCCTGTATACCTTCATGGTATCGTCAATTACAGTGAAATGATCAATAATCTTACAGCAATTTTGGAATCAGAACAGTACACTACTAAATCGTTCGATGACAATACGGTGAAAATCAACACTTTTGCACCTGATTCTTACAGAAAATTAATTCGTCACCTCGAGGACGAAAAAATTATTTACCATACTTATCAAATTAAAGACCAGCGAGCATACCGGGTTGTCATAAGAAACATTCATCCTAGCATCGGTGTACACTTTATTAAAGAAGCACTAAAAGAAAAAGGACACTCGGTCAGAAACATAATCAACGTTCGACACAGAGTCGAGAAAACACCCCTCCCTCTCTTCTTTGTTGATCTTGAACCTGCAGCAAACAATAAACAAATATATAGCCTAAGGTCTTTAGGTAACATGCAGATTGCTGTAGAACCACCTCGGAGAAAAAACTTTATCATACAGTGCACTCGTTGTCAGTCATACGGTCACAGTAAGACGTATTGTAGGAAACCTTTCCAGTGTGTCAAGTGCGGAGGTGAACACAACTCCGCAACTTGTTCCAAATCTAAGGATACACCAGCCACATGTGCATTATGTGATGGTCCTCATACAGCTAATTATAAGGTCTGTGAAGTTTATCAAAACCTGCAGGCCAGAAAAAGCCCCGTACGAAACTCCACACCTAGGAGAACCCCTTCAATGTTTAGGACTATGAACACGGAACAGAACATGAATACCCGTAACGTCTCTTCTCCTACTTACGCTCAAATTGCAGGACTACCGAAACACTCAGAATCATCGCCCCCTTATGACAGCAATCTCAAACAGACAGCAAATGAGGACATCACTCTTTCACACTTTCTGACAAAATTTGAGACTATGTTCAGTCAACTCATGCAGCAAAATAGCGTCATGCTTAATCTCCTTACAACACTTGTCAATAAACTTTCTAATTAATAATGAATAACAATTACAGGATTGGATTATGGAACGCCAATGGACTCTCTCAACGCACCCTAGAACTCAAAGCTTTTCTTCTTGAAAACAGATTAGACGTAATGCTTATATCTGAGACACACTTCACAGACAGAAGCCATATTAGGATTCCAGGCTTTACTGTTTATGATACCCAACATCCGGACGGGACAGCTCGTGGCGGAACCGCTCTGTTAATCCGAAACAATATAAAACATTATCTCTTCTCTAACGTCAAAACTGCTCACCTACAGGCGACCAACGTTTTAATTGAAGATCAAAGAGGCCCTCTAATTGTTTCTGCAGTCTACTGTCCCCCAAAACACAGAATCAATGAAACTGACTTCAGCTCTTTTCTTGGAACTCTTGGTGCACGTTTTTTGGTGGGAGGTGACTTTAACGCAAAACACCCGCAATGGGGTTCGAGATTAGCTAATCCAAGAGGTAGAATTTTATATAACGTCATTAGACAAGAATCCCTGTCCTTTCTGTCCACTGGTCAACCAACCTATTGGCCTTCTGACACAAATAAAATACCTGACCTAATTGATTTCTTCTTAATACGAGGCTTGTCTCATAAATACTACAAAGTTGAATCTTGCCTTGATTTGTCCTCTGACCACACTCCAATTATTGCCACTATTAGCAATACTATAATTGAGTCTGAAAGTCTACCAACACTCACAAATCGTCTTACTGACTGGGATTACTTTAGAGAGCTTGTAAATTATAATATCTCGCTCGAACTTCCACTCCACACGCCTGCTGAATTGGATGCGGCTGTAAATTCTCTCACCAGTACTTTTCAAAAATCAGTCTGGGAAGCTACACCTTGCAATACAGCGAAGAATAAGCACTTGAACCTTCCTCTGGTTGTCCGGAAGAAATTAGCTGAGAAGCGTAAATTGCGACGAATTTGGCAGCATACTCATCATCCGGATGATAAAAGAAAGTGGAATTCCGCGGCCAGACAACTTAAACGATTGTTGGAAAATCTAAAGAATGAAGGGATTCAGGATTATCTAGAAAATCTGTCACCAAATGAAAGTACTGATTATTCTCTGTGGAAGGCTACTAAACGATTAAAAAGGCCACTATTACAAATACCACCAATACATAAACCAGATGGTAGCTGGGCGCGCAGCAATACAGAGAAATCCCAGGTTTTTGCCGAACATTTGGTCAACGTTTTTCAACCTGAAGCCAGCAAGAACGTCTCTTTCGATGAAGAGGTACAAAGATACTTACACTCCCCGCTCCAAATGACTCTACCTATTAAGCCTTTTAAAGTTAAGGAAATCAAGGAAATAATCTTGTATAATTTGAAAAGTAAAAAGGCTCCCGGCATTGATTTGCTATCGGGGAAAGTTCTAAAGGAGCTGCCTCACAAAGGCGTTGTACTAATAACATACATTTTCAATGCCATACTCAGACTCGAATACTTTCCTCTTCTCTGGAAATCGGCTCAAGTTATCATGGTCTTAAAACCTGGTAAAAACCCTCAAGAGCCCTCTTCTTATCGACCCATAAGCCTTCTACCGATACTTGGTAAGATCTTTGAAAAGCTGTTTGTAAAACGACTTATGCCAACAATTGTAGAAAACAACCTAATTCCCGATCACCAATTTGGTTTTCGAGAAAAGCACTCTACGGTAGATCAAATACACAGACTAACAAATGTTATCAATAAATCGCTGGAATCGAAGATGTTCTGCTCAGGTGTGTTTCTCGACGTTTCCCAGGCATTTGACAAAGTCTGGCATCTTGGACTCTTATATAAAATAAAGAAAAATCTGCCACATAATTGTTACCGTATCTTACATTCCTACTTAGTGGGCAGAGTGTTTCAAGTCAAGTACTCCGATGCTACTTCTCCTCTATTACCAGTGGGGTCGGGTGTTCCGCAGGGTAGTGTCCTGGGTCCTCTGCTCTACCTCCTGTTCACCTCGGACTTACCGTCAGCAAGTGAAACCACTGTTGCTACCTACGCCGATGACACAGCGATCCTAGCGACACACTCCGACCCCTCAATAGCATCTCTTATACTACAAGAATCATTAAACAGCGTTCAGTTATGGCTTGATAATTGGCGCATAAAAATCAATTCATCGAAGTCAGTCCACGTTACCTTCACCACACGTAAGGCAAACTGCCCTCCAGTCACAATTAACGGTCAACCAGTACCGCAAGCTGAAAGTGCTAAGTACCTTGGGATGCATCTAAACAGGAGATTAACATGGAAAAAACATATAACATCTAAGAAGCTTCAACTTAATCACAAGGTCAGAAACATCTATTGGCTTATAGGCAGACAATCACGGTTAAGTCTCGTCAACAAACTCTTGATCTATAAAGTCGTGCTTAAACCGGTATGGACTTATGGTATTCAACTTTGGGGTACTGCAAGTACAAGTAATATTGAGATTATCCAGCGCTTTCAGTCCAAAACACTTAGATCAATAGTCGACGCTCCTTGGTTTGTCTCAAATAACTCTATACACCGCGACCTCAAAGTTTCAACCGTGAAAGAAGAAATCATGCGCCTCTGCAGGACTCACATCTCCAAACTAGAACAGCATCCCAACCACCTGGCTATTAACTTGTTAGACAACAGTGAAGATATTTATAGACTGAAAAGACACAAACTATTAGACTTACCATTCAGGTTTAACTCATAATGTATTCTCTGTATTTTCTGTATTGTACTGTCTGTGATATCTGTTCTGTATGTTTTTGTATTCGTGTCATTCATACGTGTTAATGTCAACCTGTATATGTGCCTTATGGGCCCAGTGTTTAATGTTTGAACTTATTGTATCATGCCAGCAGGAAGTGATAGTGACTTTTGTTCATTTGTTTACATGTTTTTATCATTTAGTTTTGTATTTTGTTACCTCTTTAATCTATTATCAAAACCAGAAGAGCTGTCAATGGTCAGCTCTTCATAATCCTGTGTGTGTTGTCAGCCAATTTGTTAAATGTTCGCTCAGCCGAACAGCTTACAGATCTCCAATAAATTAAAAAAAAAAAAAAAAAAAAAAAAACTAAGATATCGAGGTCACCTCATCCATTTCCAAATTTCGGTTCAGAGGTGGCCAGGACTACGTCCAACCACGCTCTGCTACCATTTGTGAGCCGCTCATCACCAATGACGTCACAAAAAAATTTTCAACTTTCCAAATCTGACACATTTTTCAAGTTTGACATCCTAAAAAAAAAATTTAAACAACTACAACTTACCTTGATGACCGGCTCACTTGTTCACTCGAACTAGGAGGGGACTCCTAGTGGAAGAATAGCCACATGCTGGGTAACCTTTAGGTAATTGGACGAATGAGGTGACCTCAATTTTAAAATTCCGCAAATAACAAAATTTATTGATTCTATACCTTGTTTTTCTTACAATGATTCATTTCATAAAATTCAGGCTGTGAAGGTATTCTATTAGAATATATAAATAAGTGAAATATTTAAACTATATTACCTGGTATTCAAATTTAAAATCTCAAAATATTCAAAATTTAATATTTAAAAGCATTCCATTAGAAATATATAAAATCTGTAAAATATCTAAAATATATTACATTGTATACAAATGACCATTGACATGCAACAAGCATCGACAGTACCTTTTAACCTTCACCAAATAGAATTTCCTTATTTGGAAATAATTATATTAACATTAATAAGTACACAGAGTAAATCCAGAGGTTCTCGAAATATAACATTTAATAACAATAAGTCTTTTTTTCTTTTTTTTTCTCTTTTTCAGTCCCCCTCTGGTTGTACTATAAACACTTTCAATACTATAAACATTTTATAAACCGTTTAACAAGCAATTCTACCCTACAACAATTATTACAGCCACAACAATTTAAACAATTATATTACATAACAACATGCGCCCTCTGAAATCTAAATCAAACGCTAGAAAGGAGAATCATCTAATTAATAAGGTATAATGTAACATAAGATAGGTAATTATATACTTTGTATGGAACTCACAAGTGCATGTGCTCAATTTGCCTTAAACTTGTATAAACTGGTGTAGCACCAAGGCTTGCAGATTTCAGAGTGCACAATTATAAAAAAAACTATCAAATAATCAGGTACATATATCTCTCAGAAATGTAATATGTTGTGTGCATAGAATTATGAGTATATACATATACAAAAAGAATTTTCACAGTGACTGTACGTTGATAGACAATTAAAATAAATATGAGTATATGCATCTACAAAAGAATCTTAACAGTGACTGTACGTTGATAGACAATTAAAACACTATGAGCATATACATATACAAAAGAATTTTAACAGTGACTGTACATTGATAGAGAATTAAAATAAAATACAAAAAATTGCCAAAGTGGAAATTTCATCTTGTACAAAAATTCAGTCATTTTTATTACAGGCGGAATACTTTTGAATTACAGTTCTAGTACAGGGCAATGTATTATTACAATTGTAGGTGATCTGCAACTCTTTTCACAATCCGATTTATACGTTCCAATAAAAGGCAGCCACAATATAAGTTCAACACAGATTATAGGAAGAAAAAGTATACTGGACATCACATGCTTTGACAATTCAAACACAAGACATTTATACGATTAAGGAACTCGGCCAATTTTGTTTCACTAGGCCCATGATCACACTGGCCAATTCCTAACACATTTTCTTAAGTTTTTTATTTATTTATATTTATTTATTTTTTGTGTGTAGGTAAACAAAAGTTTTGCACATAAGATACACTGTCACCGCAAACAGCAAGAGAAGCTACTCATCATTTGAATGAAATATCAGAAGCTAGTCAAGTTCAACAGACTTTTCTTTAGAAACTTTCGTTCAAGAATTTGCAATGACTGCAGAAACCTGCATATTATATTCCCAGTATATAGTGAAGTAAAAAAAAAACTTCCAGAATTAAGCAACTGTTGTTCCTTTTTTTTTGTTTGTTAAGAACCAGCCAGGCCCCACTTGACCCATAAAAACAAGCAGCGCGAAAGCGCATCCCAGGCAAAATTTAATAATTTTTATTTTTCCATACCTGTACAATTTTGCAAAGTGTCACTTGCAATTGAGTTCCTCAATTTATTCACACATAAATAACATCTCGGTCTCCACAGGATCACGGCTGCCAGCCCAGAGACCCGTTGGCACACTTTTTCTTAGCCTGCCATAATTAATTCACAAAACCCCGGCATAAAAAGAAAACCACAAAACTTTTCCAGCTCTCTAACATATAAGACCAACACTTGGCGTCGTGAACAGCTGACCAACCACTGCCGGCCTCACTCTACACAGCTGATCAGAAACCAACACGAGTCTACCACAGCTCACTCTACTCCACGACAAACACCGCTCCAAGCAGCGGGAACGAAAGGTACAGTTGTCTACCGTCTCACGTAGATGGCGTCAGCATACACGATCCAACGACAGCATCTATGCCGAAATTCAATTATACCCAATTTGTAAGTTACCGTAACGTCTCATAAGTGGCGAGAGTGTCCACGATAGCGTGAACTACACAGACGAAAGAATCTATTGCCCAGATTCGCTATAACAAACGTTCGGAAGTCGCCGTAACGCCTAGTTACGGCACACCCCCACAACAAAAGGAGTCCAACGGGTTGGACGACACTGGGACTGCCACCACCAGAGGAAAAGCGGGAACTAACTAAAAACCAATAAAAAGATAAAATCCGGCGAAAGTGGAAAACGAAAGAACACCAGAAGGAAGGACAAGGTGTGTGTGGGTGTGTAGCTGGGTATGTGTAAGTGTAGAAGAAACGGGGAGTGTGAGCGGTCGCGACCTAAAGCAATAGAAAGAAGAAAGGAAAGGAGAGGAGTTAAAATACCGATAAAACATTAAAACGCTAAAAGGTAAAACCTTAAAGCACAATTCCTCCAGAGAAGCCCCCCTGAAAACCGAACCCGAGGACCCTAATCAATCCTAACTGGGGTAAACAATACCACACTGCGACCATCACCCACGCGAGTCCTCTCCCCCATGCCAAACTCTCGGAACCGCCCCAACACGTCACCCTCTCCGGTGACCACCACTTTACTCTCCTTGGTACTCACATATTCACGCCCGAAGGCTAACAAGGTGCTACAACCTTGATATGCGAGTACCCTTCGAGTACCATCCACCTCGTGGACCGACCAGCCATGTTCAGCAAACAAGGCGTCATCAATCCTTGACACATGACTGGCCCACCTCCCCACACTAGGGTGGGCGGACCCGATTCACAAGGCAGAGAAGACCGCGCAGAGGGCACGCGAACATCCATCCCTTCTCTTACCTTTCCTAAACCAAGATCAAGATGATGAGCTAAAAGACAACAAAGACAATGACAACACAAGAGCACAAACAACAAATAAACACTTAACAAGGCCCGAAGATACCATCTGGAATCACCAAGCTGAGCACACAACCCCCCCAGGAGTCCCGGCCTGACAACCGCACCCAAAGACCAAGATTTACAACACTAGTAACACATCACAACTGACAGAACATGTCCAACTAAGATATCGATGTCACCTCATCCATTTCCAAATTTCGGTTCAGAGGTGGCCAGGACTACGTCCAACCACGCTCTGCTACCATTTGTGAGCCGCTCATCACCAATGACGTCACAACAAAATTTTCAACTTTCCAAATCTGACACATTTTTCAAGTTTGACATCCCAAAAAAAATTTAAACAACTACAACTTACTTTGATGACCGGCTCACTTGTTCACTCGAACTAGGAGGGGACTCCTAGTGGAAGAATAGCCACATGCTGGGTAACCTTTAGGTAATTGGACGAATGAGGTGACCTCCATTTTAAAATTCCGCAAATAACAAAATTTATTGATTCTATACCTTGTTTTTCTTACAATGATTCATTTCATAAAATTCAGGCTGTGAAGGTATTCTATTAGAATATATAAATATGTGAAATATTTAAACTATATTACCTGGTATTCAAATTTAAAATCTCAAAATATTCAAAATTTAATATTTAAAAGCATTCCATTAGAAATATATAAAATCTGTAAAATATCTAAAATATATTACATTGTATACAAATGACCATTGACATGCAACAAGCATCGACAGTACCTTTTAACCTTCACCAAATAGAATTTCCTTATTTGGAAATAATTATATTAACATTAATAAGTACACAGAGTAAATCCAGAGGTTCTCGAAATATAACATATAATAACAATAAGTCTTTTTTTTCTTTTTTTTTCTCTTTTTCAGTCCCCCTCTGGTTGTACTATAAACACTTTCAATACTATAAACATTTTATACACCGTTTAACAAGCAATTCTATCCTACAAAAATTATTACAGCCACAACAATTTAAACAATTATATTACATAACAACATGCGCCCTCTGAAATCTAAATCAAACGCTAGAAAGGAGAATCATCTAATTAATAAGGTATAATGTAACATAAGATAGGTAATTATATACTTTGTATGGAACTCACAAGTGCATGTGCTCAATTTGCCTTAAACTTGTATAAACTGGTGTAGCACCAAGGCTTGCAGATTTCAGAGTGCACAATTATAAAAAAAACTATCAAATAATTAGGTACATATATCTCTCAGAAATGTAATATGTTGTGTGCATAGAATTATGAGTATATACATATACAAAAAGAATTTTCACAGTGACTGTACGTTGATAGACAATTAAAATAAATATGAGTATATGCATCTACAAAAGAATCTTAACAGTGACTGTACGTTGATAGACAATTAAAACACTATGAGCATATACATATACAAAAGAAATTTAACAGTGACTGTACATTGATAGAGAATTAAAATAAAATACAAAAAATTGCCAAAGTGGAAATTTCATCTTGTACAAAAATTCAGTCATTTTTATTACAGGCGGAATACTTCTGAATTACAGTTCTAGTACAGGGCAATGTATTATTACAATTGTAGGTGATCTGCAACTCTTTTCACAATCCGATTTATACGTTCCAATAAAAGGCAGCCACAATATAAGTTCAACACAGATTATAGGAAGAAAAAGTATACTGGACATCACATGCTTTGACAATTCAAACACAAGACATTTATACGATTAAGGAACTCGGCCAAATTTGTTTCACTAGGCCTATGATCACACTGGCCAATTCCTAACACATTTTCTTAAGTTTTTTATTTATTTATATTTATTTATTTTTTTTGTGTGTAGGTAAAAAAAAGTTTTGCACATAAGATACACTGTCACCGCAAACAGCAAGAGAAGCTACTCATCATTTGAATGAAATATCAGAAGCTAGTCAAGTTCAACAGACTTTTCTTTAGAAACTTTCGTTCAAGAATTTGCAATGACTGCAGAAACCTGCATATTATATTCCCAGTATATAGTGAAGTAAAAAAAAACATCCAGAATTAAGCAACTGTTGTTCCTTTTTTTTGTTTGTTAAGAACCAGCCAGGCCCCACTTGACCCATAAAAACAAGCAGCGCGAAAGCGCACCCCAGGCAAAATTTATTAATTTTTATTTTTCCATACCTGTACAATTTTGCAAAGTGTCACTTGCAATTGAGTTCCTCAATTTATTCACACATAAATAACATCTCGGTCTCCACAGGATCACGGCTGCCAGCCCAGAGACCCGTTGGCACACTTTTTCTTAGCCTGCCATAATTAATTCACAAAAACCCGGCATAAAAAGAAAACCACAAAACTTTTCCAGCTCTCTAACATATAAGACCAACACTTGGCGTCGTGAACAGCTGACCAACCACTGCCGGCCTCACTCTACACAGCTGATCAGAAACCAACACGAGTCTACCACAGCTCACTCTACTCCACGACAAACACCGCTCCAAGCAGCGGGAACGAAAGGTACAGTTGTCTACCGTCTCACGTAGATGGCGTCAGCATACACGATCCAACGACAGCATCTATGCCGAAATTCAATTATACCAAATTTGTAAGTTACCGTAACGTCTCATAAGTGGCGAGAGTGTCCACGATAGCGTGAACTACACAGACGAAAGAATCTATTGCCCAGATTCGCTATAACAAACGTTCGGAAGTCGCCGTAACGCCTAGTTACGGCACACCCCCACAACAAAAGGAGTCCAACGGGTTGGACGACACTGGGACTGCCACCACCAGAGGAAAAGCGGGAACTAACTAAAAACCAATAAAAAGATAAAATCCGGCGAAAGTGGAAAACGAAAGAACACCAGAAGGAAGGACAAGGTGTGTGTGGGTGTGTAGCTGGGTGTGTGTAAGTGTAGAAGAAACGGGGAGTGTGAGCGGTCACGACCTAAAGCAATAGAAAGAAGAAAGGAAAGGAGAGGAGTTAAAATACCGATAAAACATTAAAACGCTAAAAGGTAAAACCTTAAAGCACAATTCCTCCAGAGAAGCCCCCCTGAAAACCGAACCCGAGGACCCTAATCAATCCTAACTGGGGTAAACAATACCACACTGCGACCATCACCCACGCGAGTCCTCTCCCCCATGCCAAACTCTCGGAACCGCCCCAACACGTCACCCTCTCCGGTGACCACCACTTTACTCTCCTTGGTACTCACATATTCACGCCCGAAGGCTAACAAGGTGCTACAACCTTGATATGCGAGTACCCTTCGAGTACCATCCACCTCGTGGACCGACCAGCCATGTTCAGCAAACAAGGCGTCATCAATCCTTGACACATGACTGGCCCACCTCCCCACACTAGGGTGGGCGGACCCGATTCAGAAGGCAGAGAAGACCGCGCAGAGGGCACGCGAACATCCATCCCTTCTCTTACCTTTCCTAAACCAAGATCATGATGATGAGCTAAAAGACAACAAAGACAATGACAACACAAGAGCACAAACAACAAATAAACACTTAACAAGGCCCGAAGATACCATCTGGAATCACCAAGCTGAGCACACAACCCCCCCAGGAGTCCCGGCCTGACAACCGCACCCAAAGACCAAGATTTACAACACTAGTAACACATCACAACTGACAGAACATGTCCAACTAAGATATCGAGATCACCTCATCCATTTCCAAATTTCGGTTCATAGGTGGCCAGGACTACGTCCAACCACGCTCTGCTACCATTTGTGAGCCGCTCATCACCAATGACGTCACAACAAAATTTTCAACTTTCCAAATCTGACACATTTTTCAAGTTTGACATCCTAAAAAAAAATTTAAACAACTACAACTTACCTTGATGACCGGCTCACTTGTTCACTCGAACTAGGAGGGGACTCCTAGTGGAAGAATAGCCACATGCTGGGTAACCTTTAGGTAATTGGACGAATGAGGTGACCTCAATTTTAAAATTCCGCAAATAACAAAATTTATTGATTCTATACCTTGTTTTTCTTACAATGATTCATTTCATAAAATTCAGGCTGTGAAGGTATTCTATTAGAATATATAAATATGTGAAATATTTAAACTATATTACCTGGTATTCAAATTTAAAATCTCAAAATATTCAAAATTTAATATTTAAAAGCATTCCATTAGAAATATATAAAATCTGTAAAATATCTAAAATATATTACATTGTATACAAATGACCATTGACATGCAACAAGCATCGACAGTACCTTTTAACCTTCACCAAATAGAATTTCCTTATTTGGAAATAATTATATTAACATTAATAAGTACACAGAGTAAATCCAGAGGTTCTCGAAATATAACATTTAATAACAATAAGTCTTTTTTTCTTTTTTTTCTCTTTTTCAGTCCCCCTCTGGTTGTACTATAAACACTTTCAATACTATAAACATTTTATAAACCGTTTAACAAGCAATTCTATCCTACAATAATTATTACAGCCACAACAATTTAAACAATTATATTACATAACAACATGCGCCCTCTGAAATCTAAATCAAACGCTAGAAAGGAGAATCATCTAATTAATAAGGTATAATGTAACATAAGATAGGTAATTATATACTTTGTATGGAACTCACAAGTGCATGTGCTCAATTTGCCTTAAACTTGTATAAACTGGTGTAGCACCAAGGCTTGCAGATTTCAGAGTGCACAATTATAAAAAAAACTATCAAATAATTAGGTACATATATCTCTCAGAAATGTAATATGTTGTGTGCATAGAATTATGAGTATATACATATACAAAAAGAATTTTCACAGTGACTGTACGTTGATAGACAATTAAAATAAATATGAGTATATGCATCTACAAAAGAATCTTAACAGTGACTGTACGTTGATAGACAATTAAAACACTATGAGCATATACATATACAAAAGAATCTTAACAGTGACTGTACATTGATAGAGAATTAAAATAAAATACAAAAAATTGCCAAAGTGGAAATTTCATCTTGTACAAAAATTCAGTCATTTTTATTACAGGCGGAATACTTCTGAATTACAGTTCTAGTACAGGGCAATGTATTATTACAATTGTAGGTGATCTGCAACTCTTTTCACAATCCGATTTATACGTTCCAATAAAAGGCAGCCACAATATAAGTTCAACACAGATTATAGGAAGAAAAAGTATACTGGACACCACATGCTTTGACAATTCTAACACAAGACATTTATACGATTAAGGAACTCGGCCAAATTTGTTTCACTAGGCCTATGATCACACTGGCCAATTCCTAACACATTTTCTTAAGTTTTTTATTTATTTATATTTATTTATTTTTTTTGTGTAGGTAAAAAAAAGTTTTGCACATAAGATACACTGTCACCGCAAACAGCAAGAGAAGCTACTCATCATTTGAATGAAATATCAGAAGCTAGTCAAGTTCAACATACTTTTCTTTAGAAACTTTCGTTCAAGAATTTGCAATGACTGCAGAAACCTGCATATTATATTCCCAGTATATAGTGAAGTAAAAAAAAACATCCAGAATTAAGCAACTTTTTTCCTTTTTTTTTGTTTGTTAAGAACCAGCCAGGCCCCACTTGACCCATAAAAACAAGCAGCGCGAAAGCGCACCCCAGGCAAAATTTAATAATTTTTATTTTTCCATACCTGTACAATTTTGCAAAGTGTCACTTGCAATTGAGTTCCTCAATTTATTCACACATAAATAACATCTCGGTCTCCACAGGATCACGGCTGCCAGCCCAGAGACCCGTTGGCACACTTTTTCTTAGCCTGCCATAATTAATTCACAAAACCCCGGCATAAAAAGAAAACCACAAAACTTTTCCAGCTCTCTAACATATAAGACCAACACTTGGCGTCGTGAACAGCTGACCAACCACTGCCGGCCTCACTCTACACAGCTGATCAGAAACCAACACGAGTCTATCACAGCTCACTCTACTCCACGACAAACACCGCTCCAAGCAGCGGGAACGAAAGGTACAGTTGTCTACCGTCTCACGTAGATGGCGTCAGCATACACGATCCAACGACAGCATCTATGCCGAAATTCAATTATACCCAATTTGTAAGTTACCGTAACGTCTCATAAGTGGCGAGAGTGTCCACGATAGCGTGAACTACACAGACGAAAGAATCTATTGCCCAGATTCGCTATAACAAACGTTCGGAAGTCGCCGTAACGCCTAGTTACGGCACACCCCCACAACAAAAGGAGTCCAACGGGTTGGACGACACTGGGACTGCCACCACCAGAGGAAAAGCGGGAACTAACTAAAAACCAATAAAAAGATAAAATCCGGCGAAAGTGGAAAACGAAAGAACACCAGAAGGAAGGACAAGGTGTGTGTGGGTGTGTAGCTGGGTGTGTGTAAGTGTAGAAGAAACGGGGAGTGTGAGCGGTCGCGACCTAAAGCAATAGAAAGAAGAAAGGAAAGGAGAGGAGTTAAAATACCGATAAAACATTAAAACGCTAAAAGGTAAAACCTTAAAGCACAATTCCTCCAGAGAAGCCCCCCTGAAAACCGAACCCGAGGACCCTAATCTATCCTAACTGGGGTAAACAATACCACACTGCGACCATCACCCACGCGAGTCTTCTCCCCCATGCCAAACTCTCGGAACCGCCCCAACACGTCACCCTCTCCGGTGACCACCACTTTACTCTCCTTGGTACTCACATATTCACGCCCGAAGGCTAACAAGGTGCTACAACCTTGATATGCGAGTACCCTTCGAGTACCATCCACCTCGTGGACCGACCAGCCATGTTCAGCAAACAAGGCGTCATCAATCCTTGACACATGACTGGCCCACCTCCCCACACTAGGGTGGGCGGACCCGATTCAGAAGGCAGAGAAGACCGCGCAGAGGGCACGCGAACATCCATCCCTTCTCTTACCTTTCCTAAACCAAGATCAAGATGATGAGCTAAAAGACAACAAAGACAATGACAACACAAGAGCACAAACAACAAATAAACACTTAACAACGCCCGAAGATACCATCTGGAATCACCAAGTTGAGCACACAACCCCCCCAGGAGTCCCGGCCTGACAACCGCACCCAAAGACCAAGATTTACAACACTAGTAACACATCACAACTGACAGAACATGTCCAACTAAGATATCGAGGTCACCTCATCCATTTCCAAATTTCGGTTCATAGGTGGCCAGGACTACGTCCGACCACGCTCTGCTACCATTTGTGAGCCGCTCATCACCAATGACGTCACAACAAAATTTTCAACTTTCCAAATCTGACACATTTTTCAAGTTTGACATCCTAAAAAAAAATTTAAACAACTACAACTTACCTTGATGACCGGCTCACTTGTTCACTCGAACTAGGAGGGGACTCCTAGTGGAAGAATAGCCACATGCTGGGTAACCGTTAGGTAATTGGACGAATGAGGTGACCTCAATTTTAAAATTCCGCAAATAACAAAATTTATTGATTCTATACCTTGTTTTTCTTACAATGATTCATTTCATAAAATTCAGGCTGTGAAGGTATTCTATTAGAATATATAAATATGTGAAATATTTAAACTATATTACCTGGTATTCAAATTTAAAATCTCAAAATATTCAAAATTTAATATTTAAAAGCATTCCATTAGAAATATATAAAATCTGTAAAATATCTAAAATATATTACATTGTATACAAATGACCATTGACATGCAACAAGCATCGACAGTACCTTTTAACCTTCACCAAATAGAATTTCCTTATTTGGAAATAATTATATTAACATTAATAAGTACACAGAGTAAATCCAGAGGTTCTCGAAATATAACATTTAATAACAATAAGTCTTTTTTTCTTTTTTTTCTCTTTTTCAGTCCCCCTCTGGTTGTACTATAAACACTTTCAATACTATGAACATTTTATAAACCGTTTAACAAGCAATTCTATCCTACAATAATTATTACAGCCACAACAATTTAAACAATTATATTACATAACAACATGCGCCCTCTGAAATCTAAATCAAACGCTAGAAAGGAGAATCATCTAATTAATAAGGTATAATGTAACATAAGATAGGTAATTATATACTTTGTATTGGAACTCACAAGTGCATGTGCTCAATTTGCCTTAAACTTGTATAAACTGGTGTAGCACCAAGGCTTGCAGATTTCAGAGTGCACAATTATAAAAAAAACTATCAAATAATTAGGTACATATATCTCTCAGAAATGTAATATGTTGTGTGCATAGAATTATGAGTATATACATATACAAAAAGAATTTTCACAGTGACTGTACGTTGATAGACAATTAAAATAAATATGAGTATATGCATCTACAAAAGAATCTTAACAGTGACTGTACGTTGATAGACAATTAAAACACTATGAGCATATACATATACAAAAGAATCTTAACAGTGACTGTACATTGATAGAGAATTAAAATAAAATACAAAAAATTGCCAAAGTGGAAATTTCATCTTGTACAAAAATTCAGTCATTTTTATTACAGGCGGAATACTTCTGAATTACAGTTCTAGTACAGGGCAATGTATTATTACAATTGTAGGTGATCTGCAACTCTTTTCACAATCCGATTTATACGTTCCAATAAAAGGCAGCCACAATATAAGTTCAACACAGATTATAGGAAGAAAAAGTATACTGGACATCGCATGCTTTGACAATTCAAACACAAGACATTTATATGATTAAGGAACTCGGCCAAATTTGTTTCACTAGGCCTATGATCACACTGGCCAATTCCTAACACATTTTCTTAAGTTTTTTATTTATTTATATTTATTTATTTTTTTTTGTGTAGGTAAAAAAAAGTTTTGCACATAAGATACACTGTCACCGCAAACATCAAGAGAAGCTACTCATCATTTGAAAGAAATATCAGATGCTAGTCAAGTTCAACATACTTTTCTTTAGAAACTTTCGTTCAAGAATTTGCAATGACTGCAGAAACCTGCATATTATATTCCCAGTATATAGTGAAGTAAAAAAAAACATCCAGAATTAAGCAACTTTTGTTCCTTTTTTTTTGTTTGTTAAGAACCAGCCAGGTCCCACTTGACCCATAAAAACAAGCAGCGCGAAAGCGCACCCCAGGCAAAATTTAATAATTTTTATTTTTCCATACCTGTACAATTTTGCAAAGTGTCACTTGCAATTGAGTTCCTCAATTTATTCACACATAAATAACATCTCGGTCTCCACAGGATCACGGCTGCCAGCCCAGAGACCCGTTGGCACACTTTTTCTTAGCCTGCCATAATTAATTCACAAAACCCCGGCATAAAAAGAAAACCACAAAACTTTTCCAGCTCTCTAACATATAAGACCAACACTTGGCGTCGTGAACAGCTGACCAACCACTGCCGGCCTCACTCTACACAGCTGATCAGAAACCAACACGAGTCTATCACAGCTCACTCTACTCCACGACAAACACCGCTCCAAGCAGCGGGAACGAAAGGTACAGTTGTCTACCGTCTCACGTAGATGGCGTCAGCATACACGATCCAACGACAGCATCTATGCCGAAATTCAATTATACCCAATTTGTAAGTTACCGTAACGTCTCATAAGTGGCGAGAGTGTCCACGATAGCGTGAACTACACAGACGAAAGAATCTATTGCCCAGATTCGCTATAACAAACGTTCGGAAGTCGCCGTAACGCCTAGTTACGGCACACCCCCACAACAAAAGGAGTCCAACGGGTTGGACGACACTGGGACTGCCACCACCAGAGGAAAAGCGGGAACTAACCAAAAACCAATAAAAAGATAAAATCCGGTGAAAGTGGAAAACGAAAGAACACCAGAAGGAAGGACAAGGTGTGTGTGGGTGTGTAGCTGGGTGTGTGTAAGTGTAGAAGAAACGGGGAGTGTGAGCGGTCGCGACCTAAAGCAATAGAAAGAAGAAAGGAAAGGAGAGGAGTTAAAATACCGATAAAACATTAAAACGCTAAAAGGTAAAACCTTAAAGCACAATTCCTCCAGAGAAGCCCCCCTGAAAACCGAACCCGAGGACCCTAATCAATCCTAACTGGGGTAAACAATACCACACTGCGACCATCACCCACGCGAGTCCTCTCCCCCATGCCAAACTCTCGGAACCGCCCCAACACGTCACCCTCTCCGGTGACCACCACTTTACTCTCCTTGGTACTCACATATTCACGCCCGAGGGCTAACAAGGTGCTACAACCTTGATATGCGAGTACCCTTCGAGTAACATCCACCTCGTGGACCGACCAGCCATGTTCAGCAAACAAGGCGTCATCAATCCTTGACACATGACTGGCCCACCTCCCCACACTAGGGTGGGCGGACCCGATTCAGAAGGCAGAGAAGACCGCGCAGAGGGCACGCGAACATCCATCCCTTCTCTTACCTTTCCTAAACCAAGATCAAGATGATGAGCTAAAAGACAACAAAGACAATGACAACACAAGAGCACAAACAACAAATAAACACTTAACAAGGGCCCGAAGATACCATCTGGAATCACCAAGCTGAGCACACAACCCCCCCAGGAGTCCCGGCCTGACAACCGCACCCAAAGACCAAGATTTACAACACTAGTAACACATCACAACTGACAGAACATGTCCAACTAAGATATCGAGGTCACCTCATCCATTTCAAATTTCGGTTCAGAGGTGGCCAGGACTACGTCCGACCACGCTCTGCTACCATTTGTGAGCCGCTCATCACCAATGACGTCACAAAAAAATTTTCAACTTTCCAAATCTGACACTTTTTTCAAGTTTGACATCCTAAAAAAAATTTAAACAACTACAACTTACCTTGATGACCGGCTCACTTGTTCACTCGAACTAGGAGGGGACTCCTAGTGGAAGAATAGCCACATGCTGGGTAACCTTTAGGTAATTGGACGAATGAGGTGACCTCAATTTTAAAATTCCGCAAATAACAAAATTATTGATTCTATACCTTGTTTTTCTTACAATGATTCATTTCATAAAATTCAGGCTGTGAAGGTATTCTATTAGAATATATAAATATGTGAAATATTTAAACTATATTACCTGGTATTCAAATTTAAAATCTCAAAATATTCAAAATTTAATATTTAAAAGCATTCCATTAGAAATATATAAAATCTGTAAAATATCTAAAATATATTACATTGTATACAAATGACCATTGACATGCAACAAGCATCGACAGTACCTTTTAAACCTTCACCAAATAGAATTTCCTTATTTGGAAATAATTATATTAACATTAATAAGTACACAGAGTAAATCCAGAGGTTCTCGAAATATAACATTTAATAACAATAAGTCTTTTTTTCTTTTTTTTCTCTTTTTCAGTCCCACTCTGGTTGTACTATAAACACTTTCAATACTATAAACTTTTATAAACCGTTTAACAAGCAATTCTATCCTAAAAAAATTATTACAGCCACAACAATTTAACAATTATATTACATAACAACATGCGCCCTCTGAAATCAAAATCAAACGCTAGAAAGGAGAATCATCTAATTAATAAGGTATAATGTAACATAAGATAGGTAATTATATACTTTGTATGGAACTCACAAGTGCATGTGCTCAATTTGCCTTAAACTTGTATAAACTGGTGTAGCACCAAGGCTTGCAGATTTCAGAGTGCACAATTATAAAAAAAACTATCAAATAATCAGGTACATATATCTCTCAGAAATGTAATATGTTGTGTGCATAGAATTATGAGTATATACATATACAAAAAGAATTTTCACAGTGACTGTACGTTGATAGACAATTAAAATAAATATGAGTATATGCATCTACAAAAGAATCTTAACAGTGACTGTACGTTGATAGACAATTAAAACACTATGAGCATATACATATACAAAAGAATTTTAACAGTGACTGTACATTGATAGAGAATTAATATAAAATACAAAAAATTGCCAAAGTGAAAATTTCATCTTTTACAAAAATTCAGTCATTTTTATTACAGGCGGAATACTTCTGAATTACAGTTCTAGTACAGGGCAATGTATTATTACAATTGTAGGTGATCTGCAACTCTTTTCACAATCCGATTTATACGTTCCAATAAAAGGCAGCCACAATATAAGTTCAACACAGATTATAGGAAGAAAAAGTATACTGGACATCACATGCTTTGACAATTCAAACACAAGACATTTATATGATTAAGGAACTCGGCCAAATTTGTTTCACTAGGCCTATGATCACACTGGCCAATTCCTAACACATTTTCTTAAGTTTTTTATTTATTTATATTTATTTATTTTTTTTGTGTAGGTAAAAAAAAGTTTTGCACATAAGATACACTGTCACCGCAAACATCAAGAGAAGCTACTCATCATTTGAATGAAATATCAGAAGCTAGTCAAGTTCAACATACTTTTCTTTAGAAACTTTCGTTCAAGAATTTGCAATGACTGCAGAAACCTGCATATTATATTCCCAGTATATAGTGAAGTAAAAAAAAACATCCAGAATTAAGCAACTTTTGTTCCTTTTATTTGTTTGTTAAGAACCAGCCAGGTCCCACTTGACCCATAAAAACAAGCAGCGCGAAAGCGCACCCCAGGCAAAATTTAATAATTTTTATTTTTCCATACCTGTACAATTTTGCAAAGTGTCACTTGCAATTGAGGTCCTCAATTTATTCACACATAAATAACATCTCGGTCTCCACAGGATCACGGCTGCCAGCCCAGAGACCCGTTGGCACACTTTTTCTTAGCCTGCCATAATTAATTCACAAAACCCCGGCATAAAAAGAAAACCACAAAACTTTTCCAGCTCTCTAACATATAAGACCAACACTTGGCGTCGTGAACAGCTGACCAACCACTGCCGGCCTCACTCTACACAGCTGATCAGAAACCAACACGAGTCTATCACAGCTCACTCTACTCCACGACAAACACCGCTCCAAGCAGCGGGAACGAAAGGTACAGTTGTCTACCGTCTCACGTAGATGGCGTCAGCATACACGATCCAACGACAGCATCTATGCCGAAATTCAATTATACCCAATTTGTAAGTTACCGTAACGTCTCATAAGTGGCGAGAGTGTCCACGATAGCGTGAACTACACAGACGAAAGAATCTATTGCCCAGATTCGCTATAACAAACGTTCGGAAGTCGCCGTAACGCCTAGTTACGGCACACCCCCACAACAAAAGGAGTCCAACGGGTTGGACGACACTGGGACTGCCACCACCAGAGGAAAAGCGGGAACTAACCAAAAACCAATAAAAAGATAATATCCGGTGAAAGTGGAAAACGAAAGAACACCAGAAGGAAGGACAAGGTGTGTGTGGGTGTGTAGCTGGGTGTGTGTAAGTGTAGAAGAAACGGGGAGTGTGAGCGGTCGCGACCTAAAGCAATAGAAAGAAGAAAGGAAAGGAGAGGAGTTAAAATACCGATAAAACATTAAAACGCTAAAAGGTAAAACCTTAAAGCACAATTCCTCCAGAGAAGCCCCCCTGAAAACCGAACCCGAGGACCCTAATCAATCCTAACTGGGGTAAACAATACCACACTGCGACCATCACCCACGCGAGTCCTCTCCCCCATGCCAAACTCTCGGAACCGCCCCAACACGTCACCCTCTCCGGTGACCACCACTTTACTCTCCTTGGTACTCACATATTCACGCCCGAAGGCTAACAAGGTGCTACAACCTTGATATGCGAGTACCCTTCGAGTACCATCCACCTCGTGGACCGACCAGCCATGTTCAGCAAACAAGGCGTCATCAATCCTTGACACATGACTGGCCCACCTCCCCACACTAGGGTGGGCGGACCCGATTCAGAAGGCAGAGAAGACCGCGCAGAGGGCACGCGAACATCCATCCCTTCTCTTACCTTTCCTAAACCAAGATCAAGATGATGAGCTAAAAGACAACAAAGACAATGACAACACAAGAGCACAAACAACAAATAAACACTTAACAAGGCCCGAAGATACCATCTGGAATCACCAAGCTGAGCACACAACCCCCCCAGGAGTCCCGGCCTGACAACCGCACCCAAAGACCAAGATTTACAACACTAGTAACACATCACAACTGACAGAACATGTCCAACTAAGATATCGAGGTCACCTCATCCATTTCCAAATTTCGGTTCAGAGGTGGCCAGGACTACGTCCGACCACGCTCTGCTACAATTTGTGAGCCGCTCATCACCAATGACGTCACAAAAAAATTTTCAACTTTCCAAATCTGACACTTTTTTCAAGTTTGACATCCTAAAAAAAATTTAAACAACTACAACTTACCTTGATGACCGGCTCACTTGTTCACTCGAACTAGGAGGGGACTCCTAGTGGAAGAATAGCCACATGCTGGGTAACCTTTAGGTAATTGGACGAATGAGGTGACCTCAATTTTAAAATTCCGCAAATAACAAAATTTATTGATTCTATACCTTGTTTTTCTTACAATGATTCATTTCATAAAATTCAGGCTGTGAAGGTATTCTATTAGAATATATAAATATGTGAAATATTTAAACTATATTACCTGGTATTCAAATTTAAAATCTCAAAATATTCAAAATTTAATATTTAAAAGCATTCCATTAGAAATATATAAAATCTGTAAAATATCTAAAATATATTACATTGTATACAAATGACCATTGACATGCAACAAGCATCGACAGTACCTTTTAACCTTCACCAAATAGAATTTCCTTATTTGGAAATAATTATATTAACATTAATAAGTACACAGAGTAAATCCAGAGGTTCTCGAAATATAACATTTAATAACAATAAGTCTTTTTTTCTTTTTTTTCTCTTTTTCAGTCCCCCTCTGGTTGTACTATAAACACTTTCAATACTATGAACATTTTATAAACCGTTTAACAAGCAATTCTATCCTACAATAATTATTACAGCCACAACAATTTAAACAATTATATTACATAACAACATGCGCCCTCTGAAATCTAAATCAAACGCTAGAAAGGAGAATCATCTAATTAATAAGGTATAATGTAACATAAGATAGGTAATTATATACTTTGTATTGGAACTCACAAGTGCATGTGCTCAATTTGCCTTAAACTTGTATAAACTGGTGTAGCACCAAGGCTTGCAGATTTCAGAGTGCACAATTATAAAAAAAACTATCAAATAATTAGGTACATATATCTCTCAGAAATGTAATATGTTGTGTGCATAGAATTATGAGTATATACATATACAAAAAGAATTTTCACAGTGACTGTACGTTGATAGACAATTAAAATAAATATGAGTATATGCATCTACAAAAGAATCTTAACAGTGACTGTACGTTGATAGACAATTAAAACACTATGAGCATATACATATACAAAAGAATCTTAACAGTGACTGTACATTGATAGAGAATTAAAATAAAATACAAAAAATTGCCAAAGTGGAAATTTCATCTTGTACAAAAATTCAGTCATTTTTATTACAGGCGGAATACTTCTGAATTACAGTTCTAGTACAGGGCAATGTATTATTACAATTGTAGGTGATCTGCAACTCTTTTCACAATCCGATTTATACGTTCCAATAAAAGGCAGCCACAATATAAGTTCAACACAGATTATAGGAAGAAAAAGTATACTGGACATCGCATGCTTTGACAATTCAAACACAAGACATTTATATGATTAAGGAACTCGGCCAAATTTGTTTCACTAGGCCTATGATCACACTGGCCAATTCCTAACACATTTTCTTAAGTTTTTTATTTATTTATATTTATTTATTTTTTTTTGTGTAGGTAAAAAAAAGTTTTGCACATAAGATACACTGTCACCGCAAACATCAAGAGAAGCTACTCATCATTTGAAAGAAATATCAGATGCTAGTCAAGTTCAACATACTTTTCTTTAGAAACTTTCGTTCAAGAATTTGCAATGACTGCAGAAACCTGCATATTATATTCCCAGTATATAGTGAAGTAAAAAAAAACATCCAGAATTAAGCAACTTTTGTTCCTTTTTTTTTGTTTGTTAAGAACCAGCCAGGTCCCACTTGACCCATAAAAACAAGCAGCGCGAAAGCGCACCCCAGGCAAAATTTAATAATTTTTATTTTTCCATACCTGTACAATTTTGCAAAGTGTCACTTGCAATTGAGTTCCTCAATTTATTCACACATAAATAACATCTCGGTCTCCACAGGATCACGGCTGCCAGCCCAGAGACCCGTTGGCACACTTTTTCTTAGCCTGCCATAATTAATTCACAAAACCCCGGCATAAAAAGAAAACCACAAAACTTTTCCAGCTCTCTAACATATAAGACCAACACTTGGCGTCGTGAACAGCTGACCAACCACTGCCGGCCTCACTCTACACAGCTGATCAGAAACCAACACGAGTCTATCACAGCTCACTCTACTCCACGACAAACACCGCTCCAAGCAGCGGGAACGAAAGGTACAGTTGTCTACCGTCTCACGTAGATGGCGTCAGCATACACGATCCAACGACAGCATCTATGCCGAAATTCAATTATACCCAATTTGTAAGTTACCGTAACGTCTCATAAGTGGCGAGAGTGTCCACGATAGCGTGAACTACACAGACGAAAGAATCTATTGCCCAGATTCGCTATAACAAACGTTCGGAAGTCGCCGTAACGCCTAGTTACGGCACACCCCCACAACAAAAGGAGTCCAACGGGTTGGACGACACTGGGACTGCCACCACCAGAGGAAAAGCGGGAACTAACCAAAAACCAATAAAAAGATAAAATCCGGTGAAAGTGGAAAACGAAAGAACACCAGAAGGAAGGACAAGGTGTGTGTGGGTGTGTAGCTGGGTGTGTGTAAGTGTAGAAGAAACGGGGAGTGTGAGCGGTCGCGACCTAAAGCAATAGAAAGAAGAAAGGAAAGGAGAGGAGTTAAAATACCGATAAAACATTAAAACGCTAAAAGGTAAAACCTTAAAGCACAATTCCTCCAGAGAAGCCCCCCTGAAAACCGAACCCGAGGACCCTAATCAATCCTAACTGGGGTAAACAATACCACACTGCGACCATCACCCACGCGAGTCCTCTCCCCCATGCCAAACTCTCGGAACCGCCCCAACACGTCACCCTCTCCGGTGACCACCACTTTACTCTCCTTGGTACTCACATATTCACGCCCGAGGGCTAACAAGGTGCTACAACCTTGATATGCGAGTACCCTTCGAGTAACATCCACCTCGTGGACCGACCAGCCATGTTCAGCAAACAAGGCGTCATCAATCCTTGACACATGACTGGCCCACCTCCCCACACTAGGGTGGGCGGACCCGATTCAGAAGGCAGAGAAGACCGCGCAGAGGGCACGCGAACATCCATCCCTTCTCTTACCTTTCCTAAACCAAGATCAAGATGATGAGCTAAAAGACAACAAAGACAATGACAACACAAGAGCACAAACAACAAATAAACACTTAACAAGGCCCGAAGATACCATCTGGAATCACCAAGCTGAGCACACAACCCCCCCAGGAGTCCCGGCCTGACAACCGCACCCAAAGACCAAGATTTACAACACTAGTAACACATCACAACTGACAGAACATGTCCAACTAAGATATCGAGGTCACCTCATCCATTTCCAAATTTCGGTTCAGAGGTGGCCAGGACTACGTCCGACCACGCTCTGCTACCATTTGTGAGCCGCTCATCACCAATGACGTCACAAAAAAATTTTCAACTTTCCAAATCTGACACTTTTTTCAAGTTTGACATCCTAAAAAAAATTTAAACAACTACAACTTACCTTGATGACCGGCTCACTTGTTCACTCGAACTAGGAGGGGACTCCTAGTGGAAGAATAGCCACATGCTGGGTAACCTTTAGGTAATTGGACGAATGAGGTGACCTCAATTTTAAAATTCCGCAAATAACAAAATTTATTGATTCTATACCTTGTTTTTCTTACAATGATTCATTTCATAAAATTCAGGCTGTGAAGGTATTCTATTAGAATATATAAATATGTGAAATATTTAAACTATATTACCTGGTATTCAAATTTAAAATCTCAAAATATTCAAAATTTAATATTTAAAAGCATTCCATTAGAAATATATAAAATCTGTAAAATATCTAAAATATATTACATTGTATACAAATGACCATTGACATGCAACAAACATCGACAGTACCTTTTAACCTTCACCAAATAGAATTTCCTTATTTGGAAATAATTATATTAACATTAATAAGTACACAGAGTAAATCCAGAGGTTCTCGAAATATAACATTTAATAACAATAAGTCTTTTTTTCTTTTTTTTCTCTTTTTCAGTCCCACTCTGGTTGTACTATAAACACTTTCAATACTATAAACATTTTATAAACCGTTTAACAAGCAATTCTATCCTAAAAAAATTATTACAGCCACAACAATTTAAACAATTATATTACATAACAACATGCGCCCTCTGAAATCTAAATCAAACGCTAGAAAGGAGAATCATCTAATTAATAAGGTATAATGTAACATAAGATAGGTAATTATATACTTTGTATGGAACTCACAAGTGCATGTGCTCAATTTGCCTTAAACTTGTATAAACTGGTGTAGCACCAAGGCTTGCAGATTTCAGAGTGCACAATTATAAAAAAAACTATCAAATAATCAGGTACATATATCTCTCAGAAATGTAATATGTTGTGTGCATAGAATTATGAGTATATACATATACAAAAAGAATTTTCACAGTGACTGTACGTTGATAGACAATTAAAATAAATATGAGTATATGCATCTACAAAAGAATCTTAACAGTGACTGTACGTTGATAGACAATTAAAACACTATGAGCATATACATATACAAAAGAATTTTAACAGTGACTGTACATTGATAGAGAATTAATATAAAATACAAAAAATTGCCAAAGTGAAAATTTCATCTTTTACAAAAATTCAGTCATTTTTATTACAGGCGGAATACTTCTGAATTACAGTTCTAGTACAGGGCAATGTATTATTACAATTGTAGGTGATCTGCAACTCTTTTCACAATCCGATTTATACGTTCCAATAAAAGGCAGCCACAATATAAGTTCAACACAGATTATAGGAAGAAAAAGTATACTGGACATCACATGCTTTGACAATTCAAACACAAGACATTTATATGATTAAGGAACTCGGCCAAATTTGTTTCACTAGGCCTATGATCACACTGGCCAATTCCTAACACATTTTCTTAAGTTTTTTATTTATTTATATTTATTTATTTTTTTTGTGTAGGTAAAAAAAAGTTTTGCACATAAGATACACTGTCACCGCAAACATCAAGAGAAGCTACTCATCATTTGAATGAAATATCAGAAGCTAGTCAAGTTCAACATACTTTTCTTTAGAAACTTTCGTTCAAGAATTTGCAATGACTGCAGAAACCTGCATATTATATTCCCAGTATATAGTGAAGTAAAAAAAAACATCCAGAATTAAGCAACTTTTGTTCCTTTTATTTGTTTGTTAAGAACCAGCCAGGTCCCACTTGACCCATAAAAACAAGCAGCGCGAAAGCGCACCCCAGGCAAAATTTAATAATTTTTATTTTTCCATACCTGTACAATTTTGCAAAGTGTCACTTGCAATTGAGGTCCTCAATTTATTCACACATAAATAACATCTCGGTCTCCACAGGATCACGGCTGCCAGCCCAGAGACCCGTTGGCACACTTTTTCTTAGCCTGCCATAATTAATTCACAAAACCCCGGCATAAAAAGAAAACCACAAAACTTTTCCAGCTCTCTAACATATAAGACCAACACTTGGCGTCGTGAACAGCTGACCAACCACTGCCGGCCTCACTCTACACAGCTGATCAGAAACCAACACGAGTCTATCACAGCTCACTCTACTCCACGACAAACACCGCTCCAAGCAGCGGGAACGAAAGGTACAGTTGTCTACCGTCTCACGTAGATGGCGTCAGCATACACGATCCAACGACAGCATCTATGCCGAAATTCAATTATACCCAATTTGTAAGTTACCGTAACGTCTCATAAGTGGCGAGAGTGTCCACGATAGCGTGAACTACACAGACGAAAGAATCTATTGCCCAGATTCGCTATAACAAACGTTCGGAAGTCGCCGTAACGCCTAGTTACGGCACACCCCCACAACAAAAGGAGTCCAACGGGTTGGACGACACTGGGACTGCCACCACCAGAGGAAAAGCGGGAACTAACCAAAAACCAATAAAAAGATAAAATCCGGTGAAAGTGGAAAACGAAAGAACACCAGAAGGAAGGACAAGGTGTGTGTGGGTGTGTAGCTGGGTGTGTGTAAGTGTAGAAGAAACGGGGAGTGTGAGCGGTCGCGACCTAAAGCAATAGAAAGAAGAAAGGAAAGGAGAGGAGTTAAAATACCGATAAAACATTAAAACGCTAAAAGGTAAAACCTTAAAGCACAATTCCTCCAGAGAAGCCCCCCTGAAAACCGAACCCGAGGACCCTAATCAATCCTAACTGGGGTAAACAATACCACACTGCGACCATCACCCACGCGAGTCCTCTCCCCCATGCCAAACTCTCGGAACCGCCCCAACACGTCACCCTCTCCGGTGACCACCACTTTACTCTCCTTGGTACTCACATATTCACGCCCGAAGGCTAACAAGGTGCTACAACCTTGATATGCGAGTACCCTTCGAGTACCATCCACCTCGTGGACCGACCAGCCATGTTCAGCAAACAAGGCGTCATCAATCCTTGACACATGACTGGCCCACCTCCCCACACTAGGGTGGGCGGACCCGATTCAGAAGGCAGAGAAGACCGCGCAGAGGGCACGCGAACATCCATCCCTTCTCTTACCTTTCCTAAACCAAGATCAAGATGATGAGCTAAAAGACAACAAAGACAATGACAACACAAGAGCACAAACAACAAATAAACACTTAACAAGGCCCGAAGATACCATCTGGAATCACCAAGCTGAGCACACAACCCCCCCAGGAGTCCCGGCCTGACAACCGCACCCAAAGACCAAGATTTACAACACTAGTAACACATCACAACTGACAGAACATGTCCAACTAAGATATCGAGGTCACCTCATCCATTTCCAAATTTCGGTTCAGAGGTGGCCAGGACTACGTCCGACCACGCTCTGCTACAATTTGTGAGCCGCTCATCACCAATGACGTCACAAAAAAATTTTCAACTTTCCAAATCTGACACTTTTTTCAAGTTTGACATCCTAAAAAAAATTTAAACAACTACAACTTACCTTGATGACCGGCTCACTTGTTCACTCGAACTAGGAGGGGACTCCTAGTGGAAGAATAGCCACATGCTGGGTAACCTTTAGGTAATTGGACGAATGAGGTGACCTCAATTTTAAAATTCCGCAAATAACAAAATTTATTGATTCTATACCTTGTTTTTCTTACAATGATTCATTTCATAAAATTCAGGCTGTGAAGGTATTCTATTAGAATATATAAATATGTGAAATATTTAAACTATATTACCTGGTATTCAAATTTAAAATCTCAAAATATTCAAAATTTAATATTTAAAAGCATTCCATTAGAAATATATAAAATCTGTAAAATATCTAAAATATATTACATTGTATACAAATGACCATTGACATGCAACAAGCATCGACAGTACCTTTTAACCTTCACCAAATAGAATTTCCTTATTTGGAAATAATTATATTAACATTAATAAGTACACAGAGTAAATCCAGAGGTTCTCGAAATATAACATTTAATAACAATAAGTCTTTTTTTTCTTTTTTTTCTGTTTTTCAGTCCCACTCTGGTTGTACTATAAACACTTTCAATACTATAAACATTTTATAAACCGTTTAACAAGCAATTCTATCCTACAAAAATTATTACAGCCACAACAATTTAAACAATTATATTACATAACAACATGCGCCCTCTGAAATCTAAATCAAACGCTAGAAAGGAGAATCATCTAATTAATAAGGTATAATGTAACATAAGATAGGTAATTATATACTTTGTATGGAACTCACAAGTGCATGTGCTCAATTTGCCTTAAACTTGTATAAACTGGTGTAGCACCAAGGCTTGCAGATTTCAGAGTGCACAATTATAAAAAAAACTATCAAATAATCAGGTACATATATCTCTCAGAAATGTAATATGTTGTGTGCATAGAATTATGAGTATATACATATACAAAAAGAATTTTCACAGTGACTGTACGTTGATAGACAATTAAAATAAATATGAGTATATGCATCTACAAAAGAATCTTAACAGTGACTGTACGTTGATAGACAATTAAAACACTATGAGCATATACATATACAAAAGAATTTTAACAGTGACTGTACATTGATAGAGAATTAAAATAAAATACAAAAAATTGCCAAAGTGGAAATTTCATCTTGTACAAAAATTCAGTAATTTTTATTACAGGCGGAATACTTCTGAATTACAGTTCTAGTACAGGGCAATGTATTATTACAATTGTAGGTGATCTGCAACTCTTTTCACAATCCGATTTATACGTTCCAATAAAAGGCAGCCACAATATAAGTTCAACACAGATTATAGGAAGAAAAAGTATACTGGACATCACATGCTTTGACAATTCAAACACAAGACATTTATATGATTAAGGAACTCGGCCAAATTTGTTTCACTAGGCCTATGATCACACTGGCCAATTCCTAACACATTTTCTTAAGTTTTTTATTTATTTATATTTATTTATTTTTTTTGTGTAGGTAAAAAAAAGTTTTGCACATAAGATACACTGTCACCGCAAACATCAAGAGAAGCTACTCATCATTTGAAAGAAATATCAGAAGCTAGTCAAGTTCAACAGACTTTTCTTTAGAAACTTGCGTTCAAGAATTTGCAATGACTGCAGAAACCTGCATATTATATTCCCAGTATATAGTGAAGTAAAAAAAACATACAGAATTAAGCAACTGTTGTTCCTTTTTTTTTGTTTGTTAAGAACCAGCCAGGCCCCACTTGACCCATAAAAACAAGCAGCGCGAAAGCGTATCCCAGGCAAAATTTAATAATTTTTATTTTTCCATACCTGTACAATTTTGCAAAGTGTCACTTGCAATTGAGTTCCTCAATTTACTCACACATAAATAACATCTCGGTCTCCACAGGATCACGGCTGCCAGCCCAGAGACCCGTTGGCACACTTTTTCTTAGCCTGCCATAATTAATTCACAAAACCCCGGCATAAAAAGAAAACCACAAAACTTTTCCAGCTCTCTAACATATAAGACCAACACTTGGCGTCGTGAACAGCTGACCAACCACTGCCGGCCTCACTCTACACAGCTGATCAGAAACCAACACGAGTCTACCACAGCTCACTCTACTCCACGACAAACACCGCTCCAAGCAGCGGGAACGAAAGGTACAGTTGTCTACCGTCTCACGTAGATGGCGTCAGCATACACGATCCAACGACAGCATCTATGCCGAAATTCAATTATACCCAATTTGTAAGTTACCGTAACGTCTCATAAGTGGCGAGAGTGTCCACGATAGCGTGAACTACACAGACGAAAGAGTCTATTGCCCAGATTCGCTATAACAATTGTTCGGAAGTCGCCGTAACGCCTAGTTACGGCACACCCCCACAACAAAAGGAGTCCAACGGGTTGGACGACACTGGGACTGCCACCACCAGAGGAAAAGCGGGAACTAACTAAAAACCAATAAAAAGATAAAATCCGGCGAAAGTGGAAAACGAAAGGACACCAGAAGGAAGGACAAGGTGTGTGTGGGTGTGTAGCTGGGTGTGTGTAAGTGTAGAAGAAACGGGGAGTGTGAGCGGTCGCGACCTAAAGCAATAGAAAGAAGAAAGGAAAGGAGAGGAGTTAAAATACCGATAAAACATTAAAACGTTAAAAGGTAAAACCTTAAAGCACAATTCCTCCAGAGAAGCCCCCTGAAAACCGAACCCGAGGACCCTAATCTATCCTAACTGGGGTAAACAATACCACACTGCGACCATCACCCACGCGAGTCCTCTCCCCCATGCCAAACTCTCGGAACCGCCCCAACATGTCACCCTCTCCGGTGACCACCACTTTACTCTCCTTGGTACTCACATATTCACGCCCGAAGGCTAACAAGGTGCTACAACCTTGATATGCGAGTACCCTTCGAGTACCATCCACCTCGTGGACCGACCAGCCATGTTCAGCAAACAAGGCGTCATCAATCCTTGACACATGACTGGCCCACCTCCCCACACTAGGGTGGGCGGACCCGATTCAGAAGGCAGAGAAGACCGCGCAGAGGGCACGCGAACATCCATCCCTTCTCTTACCTTTCCTAAACCAAGATCAAGATGATGAGCTAAAAGACAACAAAGACAATGACAACACAAGAGCACAAACAACAAATAAACACTTAACAACGCCCCGAAGATACCATCAGGAATCACCAAGCTGAGCACACAACCCCCCCAGGAGTCCCGGCCTGGCAACCGCACCCAAAGACCAAGATTTACAACACTAGTAACACATCACAACTGACAGAACATGTCCAACTAAGATATCGAGGTCACCTCATCCATTTCCAAATTTCGGTTCAGAGGTGGCCAGGACTACGTCCAACCACGCTCTGCTACCATTTGTGAGCCGCTCATCACCAATGACGTCACAACAAAATTTTCAACTTTCCAAATCTGACACATTTTTCAGGTTTGACATCCTAAAAAAAAATTTTAAAAACTACAACTTACCTTGATGACCGGCTCACTTGTTCACTCGAACTAGGAGGGGACTCCTAGTGGAAGAATAGCCACATGCTGGGTAACCTTTAGGTAATTGGACGAATGAGGTGACCTCAATTTTAAAATTCCGCAAATAACAAAATTTATTGATTCTATACCTTGTTTTTCTTACAATGATTCATTTCATAAAATTCAGGCTGTGAAGGTATTCTATTAGAATATATAAATATGTGAAATATTTAAACTATATTACCTGGTATTCAAATTTAAAATCTCAAAATATTCAAAATTTAATATTTAAAAGCATTCCATTAGAAATATATAAAATCTGTAAAATATCTAAAATATATTACATTGTATACAAATGACCATTGACATGCAACAAGCATCGACAGTACCTTTTAACCTTCACCAAATAGAATTTCCTTATTTGGAAATAATTATATTAACATTAATAAGTACACAGAGTAAATCCAGAGGTTCTCGAAATATAACATTTAATAACAATAAGTCTTTTTTTTCTTTTTTTTCTGTTTTTCAGTCCCACTCTGGTTGTACTATAAACACTTTCAATACTATAAACATTTTATAAACCGTTTAACAAGCAATTCTATCCTACAAAAATTATTACAGCCACAACAATTTAAACAATTATATTACATAACAACATGCGCCCTCTGAAATCTAAATCAAACGCTAGAAAGGAGAATCATCTAATTAATAAGGTATAATGTAACATAAGATAGGTAATTATATACTTTGTATGGAACTCACAAGTGCATGTGCTCAATTTGCCTTAAACTTGTATAAACTGGTGTAGCACCAAGGCTTGCAGATTTCAGAGTGCACAATTATAAAAAAAACTATCAAATAATCAGGTACATATATCTCTCAGAAATGTAATATGTTGTGTGCATAGAATTATGAGTATATACATATACAAAAAGAATTTTCACAGTGACTGTACGTTGATAGACAATTAAAATAAATATGAGTATATGCATCTACAAAAGAATCTTAACAGTGACTGTACGTTGATAGACAATTAAAACACTATGAGCATATACATATACAAAAGAATTTTAACAGTGACTGTACATTGATAGAGAATTAAAATAAAATACAAAAAATTGCCAAAGTGGAAATTTCATCTTGTACAAAAATTCAGTAATTTTTATTACAGGCGGAATACTTCTGAATTACAGTTCTAGTACAGGGCAATGTATTATTACAATTGTAGGTGATCTGCAACTCTTTTCACAATCCGATTTATACGTTCCAATAAAAGGCAGCCACAATATAAGTTCAACACAGATTATAGGAAGAAAAAGTATACTGGACATCACATGCTTTGACAATTCAAACACAAGACATTTATATGATTAAGGAACTCGGCCAAATTTGTTTCACTAGGCCTATGATCACACTGGCCAATTCCTAACACATTTTCTTAAGTTTTTTATTTATTTATATTTATTTATTTTTTTTGTGTAGGTAAAAAAAAGTTTTGCACATAAGATACACTGTCACCGCAAACATCAAGAGAAGCTACTCATCATTTGAAAGAAATATCAGAAGCTAGTCAAGTTCAACAGACTTTTCTTTAGAAACTTGCGTTCAAGAATTTGCAATGACTGCAGAAACCTGCATATTATATTCCCAGTATATTGTAAAGTAAAAAAAAAATCCAGAATTAAGCAACTGTTGTTCCTTTTTTTTTTGTTAAGAACCAGCCAGGCCCCACTTGACCTATAAAAACAAGCAGCGCGAAAGCGCAACCCAGGCAAAATTTAATAATTTTTATTTTTCCATACCTGTACAATTTTGCAAAGTGTCACTTGCAATTGAGTTCCTCAATTTACTCACACATAAATAACATCTCGGTCTCCACAGGATCACGGCTGCCAGCCCAGAGACCCGTTGGCACACTTTTTCTTAGCCTGCCATAATTAATTCACAAAACCCTGGCATAAAAAGAAAACCACAAAACTTTTCCAGCTCTCTAACATATAAGACCAACACTTGGCGACGTGAACAGCTGACCAACCACCGCCGGCCTCACTCTACACAGCTGATCAGAAACCAACACGAGTCTACCACAGCTCACTCTACTCCACGACAAACACCGCTCCAAGCAGCGTTAACGAAAGGTACAGTTGTCTACCGTCTCACATAGATGGCATCAGCATACACGATCCAACAACAGCATCTATGCCGAAATTCAATTATACCCAATTTGTAAGTTACCGTAACATCTCATAAGTGGCGAGAGTGTCCACGATAGCGTGAACTACACAGACGAAAGAGTCTATTGCCCAGATTCGCTATAACAAACGATCGGAAGTCGCCGTAACGCCTAGTTACGGCACAATAATTGTAATGAGTGGAGTCACCCACACTGAGCCCCGGTTTTAATAACCAAAGCTTACTTTTTTAAGCACCCAGTTGTCAGTTTGTGCAACAAGTTAGGCGAGGTGCAACGAAATCTGTAGCATCGGAATGTGTACGAGTGCGCGTGTGCCGATTTAGATAGAGTGAACGGCACGCACATTTTTTCTTGCCGCCGGCTATGAGATTACGAGAAATCACGAGACGTGCGCTCAGCCAATGAAAAAGCAAGTTGCCACGCTTAGAGGGATGCTGGCCATTTAGAAGACGCTTGACTTGAGTGTCAGTCGACGAACACCCTCAGACCGCGCGGTAGTTGAAATAGTGCTTGAGAAAATATATGGTCGACCAGTAAAAAGTAGTGTGAATTAAAGTAAAAGCAGTAAAAAGAAAATGTAAGCAGCATCAACGTACTTCACGAGTTTAAAGTCAGAACAGTTAGTCAAGATTTCGTACAATAAAGTGAACAAAAAACGAACAAACAGTAGTGTTGCAATCACTTACAGACAGACACAGCAAGAAATTAATTATGTCAAATTCAATAAAATGAAAATTATAATCTGGGTACAAAGAGATCTCTTATTTGGGGGGGGGGGGGTGAAAAGTATGGAAGAGAGAGAGTGAATGAGCGAAGTGCTGGAATGCCTTTTTCTTAGATATATATATATATTGTAACGCAACAGAAATGCGGTCTCCAACGTTACATAAATAGAATATTATCAATATAATAAGTAAATAAATATTTAACTCCCATGATAATACAAAGGTCTAATAAATACATTTATAATTATGTAAAAATGAATAAGGATGCAAGGTAGGGATAACAATAAAAAAACAAACCTGTAAAATAGACAATAGTAAGAAATCCATGTTCAGTGAAACGTAAATAAATCTATTATACTGATAAGAATTGTAAAAAAGAAACCAATACAGAAAATGTCAAAGTAAATGACAGTGAAATTGGATAAAAGCGAGTCAATAATTTACATTACAGTAATAGAAAGTAAGGATTCTGAATTGAATGATGTTATTTTGTTACCATGAATGTTATGTTAAAGTTTGTGTTAGATTATGCAAATTACTTGTTGAAGTAATAGAAAGTAATGAAGCAAAATGTATTATTTGATTACTGTTATAGAAGGGTGTAGGAAATCAGTTAATTAGTGTTAATGGATCTCAATTTTCTTATATGTGATCCATAGATCAAGATAAAGTTGTTATTAGTTATAAAAAGAATAATTATTTGTGTAAATGTAAATAGTTAAGGTTTGATTATATGTATAAACTTATGTAAAAACGCTATAGTTGTTCACCAGTTATAATCAAAGGTAGGTCCATATACAATAAAAGGCCTAACAGCCAATAACACAATATAACAACTCATAACATAAAGGTTAGGTACGGAAGTTAATAATGCTTAATGAATACAGTTCAAGGAGCTAGGAAAAACATTTGATAAGTAATAATATATAATAAACCAACTCAATTTAAACAAATTATGATAATGCCATAGTGCAATGATATCGATTGATAACGTTTGATATCGGAAAAGTAATAAATATAAAAAGAAACAGACTAAGATCAAAAAACCAGCAGAATATATGTAGAAATTAGTAAACAAACTATAAATAAAGTTATATTCCGATATGATGTAAGTTTAATAAGGAATGGAAGAAAAATATATGAAATAATCACTATATACAAAACATTGAAAAAGAATAAAAATAAATTTGTTGCTAGGGACAACAGAAATGAATATAAGTTGTTGATTTTAATTATTGCAATTTATGATCTGAACGTGATGAGATAAAAACCCAGAAAAATTGGTTAATATAACTAAAAAATATTCTAATTTATGTCAATACAGTTACTAATCACAATATATTGATAATTGTCTGAATTATGCCAACAAAATTTAACCAAATTATATAATGGTATGGTCTCAAAATAATAAATAATTGAGTTCCACAAGTAAGGACTTGGATTGTCCCATATCAGAAGCAGAATTAATGAAATATTAATCAAATACAAAGAACCAACTGTGTAAAGAACTAATACGACATACCACACTGAAAATCATAACCTTTTAATTACATGGAACATCACTAGTTACTTCATACGATAGAAGAAACGTATTTGGATCCAGAATTTGCAGAAGAACAACCACCAGTCTGGCCGTAAATAAACCAAGGGAGCTGTATTTCCGAGTTAACCAGGACAAGGATTCCACTTTATTGACTGAAGAAAAGAATAAAGAAAATCATATCCATTCTGAGCGACACGAGGTTAATAACCAACTGCCTGCCAGAGTTGCTTCGTTCTAAGTCTGGTAAATTACAATTGTATAAATCATATTAAACAACACAACACTTCAAATTTGTAATATCTTGCATTCTTATCTATGTATTTTTAATCTTCCCCACAGTTACAAGAACCTTCACACCCTGAATTAAATTAATTATAAAAAACAAAATATGCTACGACAGCACAGAACAATCTACGCTTTTATCGAATGTTCCAGAAAGAACTCGACGTAAGCGTGTGGTGTACGTGCTACTAGACGCATTTTGCGAGAATTTTCTCGACTGTGCCGGCCGTCGCTCGGGCGCTCGGACTGTGTCAAGGCCGTAGCAATTACGTAGTTCGCGAGAGATAAGACGCAGTTTGGAAGCTTCTGGTGCGTGAGCGTGACTATAAATACATCGGGTAGCGGCCTTAGTTTTTCAGTTCAATGCGAGATTTTTGACTGTGCGGTTCGAGAGTATTAGTGCGATATATTTACAGAGCCGTTCGGGTTATTACTGTGTACGTGCAAGTAGTTAGTAGTGAAGTGTTGCGTTTTATATTCGGACGGTATAATTGTAATACAGTTGAGTTTTAATATTAGTGGACATTTTATTGCGTATGAACAATTTTCATTTGATTTGTTGTAGACACTGTGTTGTTAATTACAAACTGTTTTACTATAACAATTAAAGGTGTGATTAGTGACTTAATTGGTGTCTTGTAATTATTTTGTTTCCACTGTACCTACGACGATCGAGTAGATCGTTGTAACAGTGGTGTCAGAAGTGGGATAGAACGGTTAACAGTGGAAACAGTGGACACTTTGTAAAAGACGAGTGTGATTCGTAATTAATCGGTAAGCATGGATCCCAGTCAGATGATGGAAACTTTACAAACACTGCTGCGGCAGACACAGGAAGAAGCAGAGAAACGACAGGATGAGAAAGCGGAAGAAGCAGAAAAACGACAGGATGAAAAACGCAGGCAGGAGGCAGAGGAACGTAAGCAGGAGGCAGAGGAACGTAAACGTGAAGCAGGTGACATCAAAGCATTAATTCATGAACAAAAGCAGATGCAAGAACATACTACCGCAGAATTGGGTCTCCTACGTGGTGACGTAGGTGAATTACGAGGTGAGCTCAACAATCAGATTACCAGAATATCTGACGTAGAAGAATCCATGTCAAATAAAATAGCTAAAGTAGAAAAATCTGTCTTGACTGTGGAAGAAGTTATGTCAACAAAAATATCTGCAGTAGAAAACTCAATGGCAAACATAAGAGAACAAATTAAAATTGAAGTTGAACAGTGCATGAAGATTCAACCAAAACAAATTTCTGAACAGACTGTACCAGTGATCAAGACAGAAAAATACACAGAAAATAAGTTAACAGAGAAAGTCACTTTGCCTGCAGTAGGGACAGTTCATGTCAAAGCTCCAACCTTTGACGGAAGCACTCACTGGGCAACGTACCTCCGCCAATTTGAAGCTGCTGCATGCGCAAATAATTGGACAGAAAAAGACAAGGCTGTTTCACTTGTTCTTGCATTAAAAGGACCCGCGGCAGAACTACTACAGAAAGTGCCACCTGACAGCCAGAACACCTATGCCGAGTTGATAAAAGCTCTGGAATTACGGTATGGTGATAAACATTTGCGAGATGTGTACTGCACCCAGTTGAGAGCAAGGCGACAGCATTCCGGGGAAAGTCTTCAAGAGTTTGAAGCAAGTATCGACAGACTAATTAGACTGGCTTATCCTGAAGCGCCAGAAGATTTTCGAACGCGTTTTGCGATGCAGACATTTACTGCCGGTGTCCGAGATAACGAACTACAGCAAGTTTTACGAATGGCAAGACACCAGAACAGTGCGGACGCCCTGGTACATGCTTTGCAATTTGAGGCCGCCAAATCAGCGTCTGGTTGGACAAGTCATAAAGTGCGCGAGCTAAAAGTTCGCGACGGCACAGACGATGAGGAAGAAGAACAAGGAACAGAGACTCGACGGTCGGTGCCACAGAATAAAATAAGAAAGGATGGAAGACCGAAGTGTTATCGATGTGGGAAACCTGGACATCTACAACGAGATTGTCGGGTTAGAATTCAGCAGCAGGGAAACGAGCAATAGTCGGTGCAACGGGGCGTGTGCTGACTAACTGGAGGAACGAAGCCCCTAGAGAATACGCAATTTCTACGCTTCAGAAAAACACCGGGAGCTTGGTAGTTACCGGATTTGTTCAAGAAAGGCCAACCTCGATTACAGTTGACACAGGCGCAACAGTTTCTATTGTGCGCCCCGACGTGGTGAAAGATCTTAAGCCAATCTGGTGCTCTTGCAGCTTGCGAACAGCTACTGGACGGCCTGCAAAAGTGTATGGAAAAGTGGAGATACACCTACGCCTCGGTAGACTTGAGTTTAATCATCAAGTACTTGTTGCAGACATTGTGGATGAAGCAATTCTTGGTGTGGACGTTATGAACGCATACGGATTTATAGTCGACTTCAAAAACAATGTCTTGAGAATCGGAGGCGAAGAGGTAATGCTATCAACAATGACGACAGCAGAAAAACCGATGGACGTCATAAACCAAGTGGCCGTAACTGTTCCGCCAAACTCCGAAAAGATCATCATGGTTAGAACTGCGGTAGATACTAGGGGCAATCAGTGCTCTATATTCGAATCCCAGGTAGTCAGCACACCGGGCATACTAATTGCCAGAAGTTTAGTAAAACCTGACGAAACCGGAAATGTACCTATTAGAGTGGCGAATATTTTGGATCAAGCTATCACTTTACAAAGCAATACGCTCCTAGGCAAATTGACTCCTGTGGCCTGGGTAGCCGGAATGACACAACGAAGACACAGTTCTTCGGATACTTCTAAATTACCAGAGGAACTGCAAGAATTATCGAACAGATCTTCTAACGACCTCTCAAGTGGTGAGGTAAAAGAACTCGGACAGTTTTTACACGAATTCAAAGATTGTTTTGCAGTTCGAGGACAGTCACTGGGAAGGACCTCTCTTGTGCAACATCGCATCAATACCGGGGACACAACACCGATACGCCAACCTCCTCGAAGGCCTCCATTATCTAAACAAGAGGAGATGTCTCGGTTAGTACAGGACATGTTGACAGAGGGAGTAATTGAACCTTCGTCAAGTGCTTGGTCTTCCCCTGTAGTGCTGGTAGCGAAGAAAGATGGTGGATTGCGTTTCTGCGTAGACTACCGGAGGGTTAAATGACGTTACAAAGAAAGACTGCTATCCATTACCTCGCGTTGACGGTACACTCGACACGATGTCCGGAGCACAGTGGTTTTCCACATTGGACCTGAAGAGTGGATATTGGCAAGTGGGTCTTCATCAAGAAGATAAGGAAAAGACCGCTTTCTCAACCCCAAGTGGCTTATTCCAATTTAACGTCATGCCATTTGGACTCTGTAATGCACCGGCAACATTTGAGAGATTGATGGACCTGATACTCCGAGGCCTGACGTGGAAAACTTGCCTTGTTTACTTAGACGATGTCATAGTGATCGGGAAGACTTTCGAAGGTCATTTGGAAAACCTTAAGGAAGTTCTAACTAGAATTCACGGTGCACAACTGAAGCTGAGCCCGAAGAAGTGTTCTCTATTCCAGAAGGAAGTACAGTATTTGGGCCATCTGGTTTCGGCAGCGGGCGTTAGCATGGATCCTAATAAAGTAGACACCGTAAGAGACTGGCCAGTTCCGAAGAATAAACACGAAGTTCGGAGTTTCCTGGGGTTATGCTCATATTACCGACGTTTTGTGAAAGGCTTCGCTACTATTGCTAAACCACTACATAGCTAACGAAAAATAAACGAAACTTCCAATGGTCGAGAGAGTGTGAACAAGCATTTAGAACGTTGAAGATTGCATTATGTTCGCAGCCAATTCTCGCCTTTCCAGCTTCCGAAGGGAAGTACATCGTAGACACAGACGCAAGCAATACTGGTCTAGGAGCAGTTTTGTCTCAAGTGCAGAACGGTGAAGAACGAGTAATAGCGTATTACAGCAAGACGCTTTCTAAACCAGAGAGAAATTATTGTGTTACAAGAAGAGAGTTGTTGGCAATTGTCAGAGCTTTGGAGCACTTCCATAAATACCTCTATGGGAGAGAGTTTTCACTACGTACCGACCATGCTGCACTTGCATGGCTCTTGAGATTTAAAAATCCGGACGGATAGTTGGCAAGGTGGCTCGAACGTCTGCAAGAGTACAACTTCAAGGTACAACATCGGCGGGGGCGCCTGCACGGTAATGCAGATGGCTTATCACGAAGACCATGCCCGGAAGACTGCTGACATTGCCACAGAAAGGAAGAACAAAACTCAAGCGAACATGTTCAAGCCATCACTGTAGATTTCCTGGCTGATGGCTGGACAACACAAGACTGTCGACAAGAACAGATGACTGATGAAGACATTGGACCGATCTTGACAGCAAAAGAGGAAGGTCGCCGCCCGGATTGGCAAGATATCTGCCATGGTTCCGAAGTGCTGAAGGGCTACTGGGCACAATGGGAATCTCTCACCTTAGAAAACGGATTGCTGAAAAGGGCTTGGGAAAGTGCAGATGGACGAGACGTGGTCATGCAGTTGATAGTTCCCCGAAGTAAAGTGCAGTCTGTTTTGAAGGGGATGCATGATGGAACATCTGGAGGCCATCTTGGCGTTAACAAAACCCTTGACAAAATACGGAAGCGATTCTATTGGCTTCATCTTCGCCACGACGTAGACGAATGGGTTCGGACGTGTGAAATATGTGCTGCAAGCAAGGGCCCACAAACCAGAAGCAGGGGAAAAATGAGACAGTATAACGTTGGACAACCTTTCGAGAGAATTGCCATAGATATTGCTGGACCATTCCCAGTTACTGACGATGGAAACCGGTACATCATGGTTGTAGGTGACTACTTTACTAAGTGGGTGGAAGCCTACGCAATTCCAAATCAGGAGGTTACCACTGTGGCAAAGCAGTTAGTTCACAACTTCTGTTGCCGTTATGGAGCCCCTATGGAAATCCATACGGATCAAGGGAGAAATTTCGAATCAGGAGTGTTTAAAGAATTATGCCGTCTACTTGGAATTCGAAAGACCAGGACAACGCCGCTGCATCCTCAGTCGGACGGGATGGTTGAGAGATTCAACAGGACACTTGAGCAGCATCTTTCGAAAGTTGTTGACGAGAACCAAACAGACTGGGACCAACGTATACCACTATTCCTTATGGCGTATAGGTCATCAGTACATGACACAACCGGCATGACTCCAGCAAAATTGGTGTTTGGGCGGGAGATTCGTCTTCCTGGGGACTTGATGTTTGGATCACCTGAGACTCAGTCCCAAGAGCCAAAGTACTATTCCTCGCAATTAGAAAACCAACTGCGAGAAATGAATCGTTTGGTAAGAGGACGGCTGAAGATTGCCAGTGATAAAATGAAAACTCGGTATGACATTCGCAGCAATAGTGTGGGTTTCCAAGAAGGAGATCAGGTCTGGTTGTTCAATCCAAAGCGCCGTCGTGGTCGCTCACCTAAGCTTCAGTCTAACTGGGAAGGACCCTACACTGTGAAAAAAGAATTAACGATGTCGTTTATCGGATTCAACAGGAAGGACAGCGAAAGTTCAAGGTCGTCCACCTAGATCGCCTGGCTAAATACAAACTTAGAGACGCTTTGCAGTTCGGGACGAACAGGCTTAAGGAGGGGGCAGTGCTACGACCGCACAGAACAATCTACGCGTTTATCGAATGTGCCAGAAAGAACTCGACGTAAGCGTGTGGTGTACGTGCTACTAGACGCATTTTGGGAGAATTTTCTCGACTGTGCCGGCCGTCGCTCGGGCGCTCGGACTGTGTCAAGGCCGTAGCAATTACGTAGTTCGCGAGAGATAAGACGCAGTTTGGAAGCTTCTGGTGCGTGAGCGTGACTATAAATACATCGGGTAGCGGCCTTAGTTTTTCAGTTCAATGCGAGATTTTTGACTGTGCGGTTCGAGAGTATTAGTGCGATATATTTACAGAGCGGTTCGGGTTATTACTGTGTACGTGCAAGTAGTTAGTAGTGAAGTGTTGCGTTTTATATTCGGACGGTATAATTGTAATACAGTTGAGTTTTAATATTAGTGGACATTTTATTGCGTATGAACAATTTTCATTTGATTTGTTGTAGACACTGTGTTGTTAATTACGAACTGTTTTACTATAACAATTAAAGGTGTGATTAGTGACTTAATTGGTGTCTTGTAATTATTTTGTTTCCACTGTACCTACGACGATCGAGTAGATCGTCGTAACAATATATAACTGAATCTAAAATAAAATATTGGACCGAACAATAATCGATTCACGCAACATATAGCCTTTCGTATGCCAGTTAGAACCAATCTTATTTAATGTTAACAGAGTGAATTAATAAAGAAACCTTGTATAATTTCAGGATCTTATTATTTGGGGTATTATTTAATGAGTAAGTAATAAAAAGTAACAGACTAAGTGTATAATAATTGGTTGCCGTAAACGGTGAATTAACCTATAAGTTTCGTGGTTCCGGAACTGCAGCGCTCGTTGCGGAATTCTCCGACACCAAAGAGAATAGCATTAAATAGAAATCTCAATAATTCTCTGCAAGGTCTACTAGGGCTGAGCGAGATTTTAGAATAAAACACTAATTATTTAAGTTACAGTCACACTAACACTGGTATTTTAATTAGAGAGATAAGTTAATATTAATTAACGAGATTACTATATCCCACAACTCCAGATATCTCAGAAATTGAATTAAATTAACACAATCAAAGAGAGGAGAGACAGAGAGGCATACCCGTTCTTATTAACAAATTGGCTTACATTGCGTGACACGAACGAGACGTACTCGTCCTATAACAAATTGGCGCTCAACTCGTGTAGGGCTTAAGTTAAGTAACTATAATTATATTAATATTACTTAACCAGAGCAGGCAACTGTGGGAGAATAAACATGCATAATACCAGAGGTAGATCAAAGATGAGGGCAGAAGATACGGAGAAGGAAGAAGGTGAACAAGGACGAGAAATAGAAGTAATCACAGACAGCGAAATGGAACAACAGACAGACGAAATAACGGAAGCTGAAATAATTACGGACAAGGAAAAGGGAGTAATGGAAGAAGATGCCCAAGGGGACCAAACAGATAAAGCGGGAGCCAGAAAGGTACCGAGTTGGCAGGAGATGATGAAATTTATGGCAGAACAAAGCCGACAAAACAATGAAACTTTAATAAGACAAATGAAAGAGGAAATTAAGGAAAACTCAAGGAAAACGAATGAGGAAAATAAGGAAAACTTAAGGGAACAATTTAGGAAACGGGAGGAAAACTCAAAGAAACAGGAGGAAAACTCAAAAGAACAATTTAGGAAACAGGATGAGAAATTCGATAAAGTAAATGAGGAAATTAAGGAAAATTCAAGGAAAACAAATGAGGAAATTAAAGAAACCTCAAAACAAATTAACGAAAGATTTGACAGGAGTGAGGAGGATTTAAAACAAATGAGGGAAGACATTCTACAAATACATGAAGAAAATTTAAGGCAGATTAATGAAAGAATGGAAAATATTCACGTGACAATTAACCAAAAGGTGGACCAAAATAATGAGGAAAGGAAATTAGAATTAGCCGAAACAAATGAAAGGTTAGAAAAAACTAACGAAACAATCATACAGGTTCGGGAGGAATTACAAAATAAAATTAATGACATACAAATCGAGAGTAAAGCAATGGTCGAAGAAATCCAACAGGAAACTGTCGGAAAATATGAACAAATTAAAAACGAAGTACATCAGGTACGGGAGGAGAATAAGGAAGGAATTACGCAGATACAGACAGACATGGGTGAACGACTCGAAAGAGTATATGGCAATTTAAACAATATGGAAGGTCAAATTAACACAAGTAAAAATAAAATAGAGGAAATTAGTAGACGCGAACTACAGTTACAAGAAGAAGTAGATTCATGGCGGGATAGGACATGCCAGCATAGTCATACAAATAACCACGATAACCGGGAGTCGATTAATTTTCGTTAATTACAAGCGTAACCCGATGGAATTTTTAAAGAGCTTGGAAGAGATGATCGCAAGAAATAGAGAAAATCGCTGGAGTATTATACGCGGTATGATTGATGAGACATTTAAGGATACCTATGATAATTGGTGGACAGCGGTGCACCCGGATATACCGGACATGACCGAATTCAAAAAACAATTTAAAGAAAAATATTGGTCGGAGTCGACCCAGAACATGATTAGAAATAATTTGAGCAACGGCCGATACGAAACGAACATAGGACAGTCTCCTACTTCATACTTCCTCGGAAAAGTATGCATGGCACGGAATTTAGAGCCCAGAATTCCCGAAGAATGTTTGGTGATACAGCTATCCTACCATTATGAGGAAGGGATAAAGAATGCACGTATGTGTAGCCAAATCAAAACGATTTCAGCCATGGCCAAATTCCTTGAGAATTATGAGCACGAAAATCAATATAAAAGAAACAGAATGTTAAATTATAAATACCAGAAGTATAGTAATAACGAGCCACAAACCAATTCCCATAATAATGATCACAATCGACCCGCTCAGAACGTTAACGCAAATAGGACACAGAACGATCACTCGAATAATAATACCAGGAATTATAATTATCGTGGCAATAATCCTTATAATTACCGCGACAGTCGCAATAATAGAGGAAATGGGGACAGACGACCCAATAATTATAGACACAATGTTAATTATATTTATTCCAGACCTCAAAACAATCAGCGACGGTATTACCCAAGGAATCACCAATATGACAGTCATTATAATCAATCCCGGCGTGAAGACAACTATCAACCTGAAAGAAATTATAGGATAGCGGAACCTAATGCAGAGGACCGCACCGAACCTGTACAAAATCAACCTAATAACTCAAATGAAAATAGAGAAGATGGGGGAAGCCCTCATTTAAACTAATAGAGGCAGTGGAAAATGACGAATACTTGTCACTGACCGAAGAGTTTCTCAATATATCTTACCATCAATCCATCGAAAATACCCCCTATACTGTTATGTTTGAAAGGCTTCCCACCTAGGGAAATCCAGGATATCATAAATTTTCCAACAAACCCAGAATATCAGTTTGAAAACGTTAAATTTTATAACCGGATAATGGAAAAGGCAGAAATGAAGAAAAAGAAATATGAAAAGAATAATCCAAAACCAATAAAGTACCAAATTGGCGAGAAAATGTTAATAAGAAACAGGGAGTTACCCAGCACCCTAGAAGGAATAACGAAAAAATTATTATTATTATATACTGGGCCATATGTGATAACAAAAAATAATAATAATAATACCTATGAAATAATGAACCCTATCACGAAAAAGATTAAGGGAACATACAATCAGGAGTCCATAAAAAAATATTATGAAGAAAATCCAATAAATTCTAAATTAAAATAAGAACAACTTATTACCAATTTTGAAAACACTTGTAAATAAAAAGGAATTTTTTGAACAATATTATATAAATAGAAAACATATCATTCAAAAGGAAGTAAGTCTGAATTAAAATATAGTTATGAAGAAGGTATTAAGAAGAGTTAGTAACAAACCCCAAGATTACAGAAGAAAACCAGAATTATTACTACATGTCTACGAAGAAATATTATGAATAAGGAATAATGAAACCCCAAGATAAAAAAAAATTTTTATATCAAATATACCTATGCAGAATAACAAAGGAAAAATAATATGACCTAAAATACGTACCGCATTGCCAAGTGAAAAGAACAACCTCAATAAACGATTGATTGTGACCAATGTAATATTAAAGAGAACGAGAAAAAATATTTATCAACATAATTCATTGAAATATAACCAGCCAAAGTAATGAAATAAGATAAGAAAAATAATATTTGAGCTAATGACTGTAACTACACTGAAATTCAGTAATAGTAATAATCAAAACAATTACAAGTTAGAAAGTATTGGGATTAGAAGAACAAATGAAGAGGATACTTAGCATTACTATCACAACAAGAAAGAAGAACAAAACTAATTACAAATAATGACTGTCAGAATTATTATCAGAAAATGTTTAAGAAAAATAAAATGGAATCACAAAGTACAAGAGATAGGAATAATTAAATATAAAAGCAACAATGTAAAGAATTCCCCAAATGTTTATTATTAATTAATTAAGAAGATTATTATGAGATTATTGTATTTTTATAGCTGACTGTAGATGAATTCCAGCAGTACTATATTAAAGTGTAGTGTGGACAGCAGAGTATGAAGCCAAACAGTGCCTCTCTGAACTGTACCAACGCACATATTAGGGATTGTTAGGGAAATTAAATATTTAAGGAATATTAGAATCGTTGCAAGAATGACATCAAATTCCAGAAAAGAATGACGAAGAAAACAGAAGGAAAATAGCTGACAGAAGAATAATTGAGAAATACAGTGATTGCAGTAACTAGAAGTAGAAGAGATGTGAGCCTAAAGTATCAAGGAATATTGTAGCCAACTATCAACAAATACTGTTTAAGGAAAATTGAATATGACTAAAAAAAAAGTTAATAGGAATAATGAAACGTTATTAAGTAAAGAATTATTAATACTAGTCTAACAAAGTTACATTGAGAATCCCATCAATAACCATTAACGTTGATATGAATAAAAGGCATGTGAAAAATACAAGTTTACTTGACCTAAACTTCATTCAGGTAAATTAAACTTTTTTAGGAGGGGGAGCATATGTAACGCAACAGAAATGCGGTCCCCAACGTTACATAAATAGAATATTAGCAATATAATAAGTAAATAAATATTTAACTCCCATGATAATACAAAGGTCTAATAAATACATTTATAATTATGTAAAAATGAATAAGGATGCAAGGTAGGGATAACAATAAAAAAACAAACCTGTAAAATAGACAATAGTAAGAAATCCATGTTCAGTGAAACGTAAATAAATCTATTATACTGATAAGACTTGTAAAAAAGAAACCAATACAGAAAATGTCAAAGTAAATGACAGTGAAATTAGATAAAAGCGAGTCAATAATTTACATTACAGTAATAGAAAGTAAGGATTCTGAATTGAATGATGTTATTTTGTTACCATGAATGTTATGTTAAAGTTTGTGTTAGATTATGCAAATTACTTGTTGAAGTAATAGAAAGTAATGAAGCAAAATGTATTATTTGATTACTGTTATAGAAGGGTGTAGGAAATCAGTTAATTAGTGTTAATGGATCTCAATTTTCTTATATGTGATCCATAGATCAAGATAAAGTTGTTATTAGTTATAAAAAGAATAATTATTTGTGTAAATGTAAATAGTTAAGGTTTGATTATATGTATAAACTTATGTAAAAACGCTATAGTTGTTCACCAGTTATAATCAAAGGTAGGTCCATATACAATAAAAGGCCTAACAGCCAATAACACAATATAACAACTCATAACATAAAGGTTAGGTACGGAAGTTAATAATGCTTAATGAATACAGTTCAAGGAGCTAGGAAAAACATTTGATAAGTAATAATATATAATAAACCAACTCAATTTAAACAAATTATGATAATGCCATAGTGCAATGATATCGATTGATAACGTTTGATATCGGAAAAGTAATAAATATAAAAAGAAACAGACTAAGATCAAAAAACCAGCAGAATATATGTAGAAATTAGTAAACAAACTATAAATAAAGTTATATTCCGATATGATGTAAGTTTAATAAGGAATGGAAGAAAAATATATGAAATAATCACTATATACAAAACATTGAAAAAGAATAAAAATAAATTTGTTGCTAGGGACAACAGAAATGAATATAAGTTGTTGATTTTAATTATTGCAATTTATGATCTGAACGTGATGAGATAAAAACCCAGAAAAATTGGTTAATATAACTAAAAAATATTCTAATTTATGTCAATACAGTTACTAATCACAATATATTGATAATTGTCTGAATTATGCCAACAAAATTTAACCAAATTATATAATGGTATGGTCTCAAAATAATAAATAATTGAGTTCCACAAGTAAGGACTTGGATTGTCCCATATCAGAAGCAGAATTAATGAAATATTAATCAAATACAAAGAACCAACTGTGTAAAGAACTAATACGACATACCACACTGAAAATCATAACCTTTTAATTACATGGAACATCACTAGTTACTTCATACGATAGAAGAAACGTATTTGGATCCAGAATTTGCAGAAGAACAACCACCAGTCTGGCCGTAAATAAACCAAGGGAGCTGTATTTCCGAGTTAACCAGGACAAGGATTCCACTTTATTGACTGAAGAAAAGAATAAAGAAAATCATATCCATTCTGAGCGACACGAGGTTAATAACCAACTGCCTGCCAGAGTTGCTTCGTTCTAAGTCTGGTAAATTACAATTGTATAAATCATATTAAACAACACAACACTTCAAATTTGTAATATCTTGCATTCTTATCTATGTATTTTTAATCTTCCCCACAGTTACAAGAACCTTCACACCCTGAATTAAATTAATTATAAAAAACAAAATATATAACTGAATCTAAAATAAAATATTGGACCGAACAATAATCGATTCACGCAACATATAGCCTTTCGTATGCCAGTTAGAACCAATCTTATTTAATGTTAACAGAGTGAATTAATAAAGAAACCTTGTATAATTTCAGGATCTTATTATTTGGGGTATTATTGAATGAGTTGGGAATAAAAAGTAACAGACTAAGTGTATAATAATTGGTTGCCGTAAACGGTGAATTAACCTATAAGTTTCGTGGTTCCGGAACTGCAGCGCTTGTTGCGGAATTCTCCGACACCAAAGAGAACAGCATTAAATACGAAATCTCAATAATTCTCTGCAAGGTATACTAGGGCTGAGCGAGATTTTAGAATAAAACACTAATTATTTAAGTTACAGTCACACTAACACTGGTATTTTAATTAGAGAGATAAGTTAATATTAATTAACGAGATTACTATATCCCACAACTCCAGATATCTCAGAAAGTGAATTAAATTAACACAATCAAAGAGAGGAGAGACAGAGAGGCATACCCGTTCTTATTAACAAATTGGCTTACATTGCGTGACACGAACGAGACGTACGTACTCGTCCTATAACAATATATATATATATATATAATGTAATTCAATGTTAATAAACAAATGTAGTAATTGAGAGTCAATATTATTATGCCGTAAAACCCAGCAACCACTTTTACAGGTCACGAGTTCATACATAGAACCCTGGATCCAAGCAAAGGTAAGAACAAAAGTGTAAACATGGGAAGTTGAATTTTTGGGTGGTTATAATTGTTTTAAATAATTATTAATCAGTATTGATTGTCTCAAATATACAGTGAAACTTCTCCTAACGGACACCTCTAAATAGCGGACACCTCTATATAACGGACACGATTTAATTCGCCGGCAGAAGTTATATGAAAATAATGGATAAGTTGCTTCACAATAGCGAACGTTCTTAATAACGGACACACACTGAAAACTAGGCCCCAGCGCCAATTCAAAACTTCTGAATAACGGACAGTGTGAACAGTATCACAGTGAACATTTGAGACATGAGCGTGTACGGTCGCTTCTTTTGTTTATGTTGCCAGGTACTTGTTTACCAGTAACGGGTTAACTACCTGCCTGTATCCTACCTACCCAATTTGTTGCGATTTTACAGTTATATACACAGTTCCGCTATTCAGAGGTGTCCGTTAGGTGCGTACTGTACATGTTTATCTATACGCATAAACATCTACATCTCGTTTACTATGGCGCAGAAACGCAAACTATTAACTTTACAAGAAAAAGGGGAAATAATATTAATGTGTATGAAAACGAGAAACTTAGTGTTAGAGATATGGCTGCACGGTTTTCTGTTGGAAAAACGCAGATTAGTGATATTTTAAGAAACAAAATAGAAATCGTTAAATCGTGGACTGAAAATAAAAACCAGGCTGGAAAACGTTCGTTTCCTAAAACGTTTGGCCTAAATGTTGACAATTTAACTTTTGAATGGTTTTGTCATGCCCGTAGTAACAATATACAGTACCTGTGAGTGGACCTCTTATAGGTGAGAAAGCACTCCAAATTGCTACAGAATTAGGGATTCACGACTTCAAAGCATCTGGAGGTTGGCTCGAAAAGTTTAGAATAAGACACAACATCTCTTTCAAAAACGTGTGTGGTGAATCGGGTTCATCTGACGAAGACGTAGTGCCTGAGTGGAAAAAAAATTACCTGAAATTTGCGGGTGTTATGAAGAAAAATATATTTTTAACTTTGACGAGACTGGTCTTGTGACGATTTAAAAGCAAATTTAAATAGCACAAATAAAAAAAATAAATTTTGGTTTAAATACCGCGTGAGAAAATAATCCACCCTCCCCGCTGTACCTAAATACCTGTACCAACTTGTAAAAAGTCTAGTACGGACATGCAAATTATACTGTTATGAAGCGAATACTAATAATCATTCTAATTTAATAAAAAGACGTGAGAATAATTAATAAAATACCTAACTAAATAGAGAAAAGGTAGGATAATCAATAATAATTAATTAGTGGAAAGATACTAATAATAAAAGTACGAACTACTTTTCTCTTGATTCGTGAACTGCGCCCCCGTCCCTACACACGGCCGCTAAATCAACCCCAGTCGACTCAGAATATCCGACGAGTTAACAGCATCACAATGTGGCTGGAACGTCAACGTACATTTTATTTCAAACTATGTTACAGAAAGTTAGTGTTTTATGGTAAAATACTCGACATGTAGGTGAAACTAAGTGCAACGTAAATCTGATAATGTAACTTATATGTAGATAATGAATAAAAGGAAAATAATAGTCGACACATATCTTTGTAAATCTAAATTTTAAGGTATATTTCATACCATGTAGGAAGATAACATTAGTGTACATTAAACTAAAATGTGAGAAGTGAACTCGCACGTCCACAAGAAGCAACGACGTCAACATCACGAGCACCAGGTAGCAGAATTGTAGAGTGATGACTGTGATCACCACTTAGAATCGACAATCTTAATGGAGAAACTCAACCTACTACGAAGATCATCCCGGAAAACCGACTGAAGAGGATCCGTAAGAGGACCAGCCGCAGATCACCATTATACCCAGGTGACACAGAAAAGAACTTCTGTGCTTATATTGTTTTCTAACAACCAAAGTAAAAAACAGTACAAGTTTTGAAAAGACTCTGTCAGACCATGTAAATCTTAACATAGTAATTTTGTATTTACTGTATATTAATCTAATCTATTAATCAAACTATTCTTCAAATAGTTTACATAATGTGGAAGTATTTTGAAATATTATGAAATTAGAACCCGGATCCGTGGTATTTAATGTAATCTAAAACAGTATAGCTTTGAACTCATCTGAGTAACACTTTAAAGAGTATAAGAGCTCTTGATGTAGAATCTATCAGAAAATTTAAAACATAAAAGAAAAAGGTGATAACCACTAAAGGTAGTATCAATCAAAACATTATTTTGAAGTAAAAATAAAGAGATGTTTCTGCTAAAACCAAAAGAGAGTAAGTAAGTTTGAGTAACCTTGCACGAATTCCTGTTCTTTACAGTTTCCCATATTGTTGGTAAATAACTAGTACTAACAACGGCAGCCAGTTTAATTGACAGAGGCCAATTAAACGGGTTCCCTGTGTTATGATGTCTTAGCAGGAGAGACATTATAAAATGCGCCACTCTGCTAATTAATAAACAGTAACTTGGCAAGGTCGTAAATTTATTTACTCTGAATTTGTGAAATAGAGCAAAATAATTAGAGTCTTATTAATAAAATAATAATTGTGGTATAAAGAAGTCAACGTAATAAGCAAGTCCCTGCTTGTAAAATATTCCATTTTCAACCTGTCGGTATATTGACAGGCTAGTTCATGTAAGAGTCGTGTCGAGGAATGTACGTTCTGCCCCGTAAACAAAATAAGTTATTTGAATAGCAAGCACAGGAAAACAAACAGTATTATGGTAAATAAACTAAGATGTAATAAATGTCAACAAAATCTAAACCAATAATCATTATATGTTTTTTGTGAGTGTAGTAAAGTTAATAGAAGTTTAGTAAAATGCAAAATAATAATAAAGCGCGGATTTAAAGGTTGTAAACTCAGGTTCGTGCCTGTCCCAAAAGTCATTAACTAAATTTGTCAAGAAACGACAAACTTGTGCAGGAAAAAAATCGTGTTTTAGATTGTAGAAAGTCACCCTCTTGTTAAGAAACCCCCTTGTAAAGCGAACAACCACCCTAACGCTGAATCAACCTCCCCAACAGCTGATCTATTGTGCTAGTGTAAACACGATGAACTCTCTGTGTGAAATTTCTTTCAACTATAAAAGGATATTATCTCATTATATCAATAGATAATTATTAGATTTGCATCTATTTGAATTGGTGTGAAATAATTTAAATTTGATTGATTAGTATAAGAGTGTTTAAGTATATATATATATATATATATATATATTTATCTTTTTGGAATCATTGTTGATCACGCAGAAAATTTTAATGAATGTTGATTTTTGTATAAAGCTTATTTCTCATTAGGTTTTAGTGCTATAACTTTCATTATTACATTAATGAATTCAGTGGCAAAAACCGTAAAAGAAAAGCATAACATTTTTTAATAGTATTAAAAATAGTTAAATATTTTTAACGATTGATTGTTGATCCCATATAAAACGATATTGTTGATCAGATATGTTGATCTGGGTGAGCGAACATAACCTCAAACCTTAAAAACGCGGGAACCATTTTGTGGCTCTGTACAAAATTCCTCTTGGATCAACCAAGTATGCTTTTTGACTGAACATTCCCAAAGCGACAGCCAGATATACAAGACTGCAAGGTCACGCCTTCAAACCAAAACAAATGTGATGTAGACAAACGGAACTGACACCGTTGCCAAGACTTGACAGCGTTGCAGGAAAACCTTTTTTCCTTGCGTGAGTAGTTGACGATTCATATTGTTCGCTCTCTACAGTTTTCGCACAGTTGTATAAATTCAGGTCGGGCCACAACACCTAGTCAGTTATTGTTGATCATGCGGTAAAGTGCAAAAATATTAACCGATAGTTGATTATTATTAATTTTTGTTTAGGTTATTAATAAAATTTAGAATAACCTCACAATAATAATTAATGTTCGTATTGTTTAAATTAGCAGCCATCTTTACTATTTCTTTTATGAATTTGCTAACTGCTATAATTTTTATTGTTCGACTAAGCTTTTCGTCATCACGACGAGAAATGATAAAACTTTGTTGTGTAATTTCGTTAGAGTCAGAAATGTAAAACTAAGCTACCCGTAAAGAATAACACTGGAAAAGCTGCATAAACTTATATAGCTGCTTACTTAATCTTAACATGAAAACTCTTTAATAACACTTGTGTTTTATTGTCAGAAAATAGTATTGTTCAAACAGATTGCATTAGGACAACTTTCGGTAATTTGATATTTTTTGGCAACACACTTTAGTATGCGTCAGAGGACAGATCGTCTTGATATTTCAACCGATGGCATTTAATAAAAAATTTTATAATCTGGAGAAAAGTCATAAATTCGTTATCAGGCTGATATCACATCAGGTATTATATCAGCACAGAAAAGATTATTTATTTTCAATATTTAAGAGTAACAATAAACCCTTATTAAACCTAACATGAAATCACGATACCTATTGACATCACACAATTTCTTAACGTAGCTGGTGTACGGGGTTAACAAATGACAATCTCGCCTATACCTTGTCCAATATTACAGTTATTACCTTTATAAGCATGCTGACATGGAAGACCCTGTCATTCATTCTGTACACATGCATTATTGGTTGAATTTTCATAGTTACAATCTTTTTTATAGATGTCAGTCCTTAAAGCTCAAATGGTACACCCTTGCGTGTATTTTGTTTGCCGCCGTATTTTTGTTGTTTTTTTTGCTAAATTTCATTGTAGGAATAGACTTCATCAAAATGTTTTCCATAAATCTAGATCAATTACTGCATTAAAAAAATTGAGTGGTCTGTAATTCATTTTCGAATTGTATTTATGCGCGTTTCAGTGCCAACTTATTATCATTTATTATAGTCGACGCTGTTTTCACCATTTTCAATATGAAGACGTGATCGCATTTTAACGTTGTAACGATGACTGACGACCTATTTGTGCTGCTCTTCCTTTTTATGGCGTTTTTTCTATAAACGTATTTGTAATAAAAACTGAAATACAGGTGAATATATAATGAACTGTCTCATAGTTTTGGACTGTGTAATGAACAAGCACAAATTGAAAACGATATTCTACCGTCGGTTGTACAATTTTGTTTAATTCACTACAGAAAGAAAATTATATTTTTCCCACCAAATACCAAATAGTCGCTAATGAAAATCACATATGCACGGTACATCGCTCAATTGTGTACTTACAACAAACGTTTTAAAATATTTTTTGAATCAATTAAATTATTCTCCATGACAACGGAATAACAAGCCGAACAAAAAGCATGTTGTAGATACGATCATCTACATAGACGTAGGCCTGTAGGCCTACACATTTGGTAATATATTTCGAGATGATAGTTTAAAACTCCGGCTGTGGACCGTTTAAAGTATTTCAAACATATATTATTTTGAATGTCACAAAAATCTAGACGATAGCCTAATTTTAAATGAGTTCGATTGCATGTAGCTGCCCTAAGGGGGCTTTGCCCATTTCGCTTTGCTCAAAAAGAACTCTGCCCCCCCCCCCAAAAATCAGCAAGTACTTTAATTCTTTTACACCAATCCCCGGTTCAGTAAATTTCATTTGGTGCGGTTTCGGTTTAGTACGGATATTATTTTATGACCTATCCCTCATTATAACGCGGGGCCAGATTCGATTCAGTGCGGTACAACCTTTTGTACTTGTTATTAATAAAGTTTCCCATTTTAGTGAAATATTTCAAATACGTTCTTCATCTGTCTCTACGTCTCCCGAAGTGAAAGTGATGATAATGGGGGTATGGGATAGGAGTAATTTGACCAGTTGTAGTGAAAGCGCAGCTATACTGCAAAGGGGATGGATGAGGTTCTTCACTTCAAAAGCTCTTGTGCTTGTATTAAAGAACACAACTCAGATAATGAAAGGAGTTCGTGACTGGTTTGCTTGTTAGAAAATAGTGTTCACTACTTTAAAATCATCAAAACGCACTGACAGAGTGCAGAGTTCAAACTAAGATTGAATTATTTTTCAAAAAATGTCAGTAGGATGAATGTCATTAATGTTAGCCCGTTTCGTGTTGCATTGTAAGGTAATCGTTTTATTTATATCACTTAAAAAGCTAAACAATTAGGCCTATGAAATAAAAACTTTTAACAAACTTTAGTATGTATGTCACGTCTTCTTCAGTGAACCTTTTTGTCTACAAACTTTATCGTGTTTAACACAGACAGCATATTTACAGAACGTACTAGAACCGTGTCAACTCGTTTTAAATGTAAACAGGGCCAATAGTCATATTTTCCAAAATTCCGACCCTTACGTGCGTAACACAGGAAAATTTTTCATTGTTATATTTTCGTCTTAGAATTACATATATTTTCTGTGTTTTCTATAATACCCTATCATGATAATTCTTTACTTGCTCTCGAACCAAACACGAGACACATTATCGAGTTCGTATTATATATTTATACACAAATATTTTACGCCACCACTTTACGGTAATAGGGTAATAGGTTTACACGATTGTGGATGCTATGTAAACTAACATAAGGTTTCAGGTTGTTAAATAAATAATATAAGACTTTCAGAACCGAATAACCATGAAACGCATATTTGTTTATGGAAAATACGTTCTCGTTCAGTGCAGTTTCATTTCGTGCGCAAATGTTTGGGAACGAATTAACCGCACGAAACAAGGGATTGGTATCTATTATTATTATTAATTTTTTTTTTAGAATATGTATGTAAAGTTGCATCAGCTACAATGGTCATTACAGTCTGGAGCCCATTTGGAAATGTTACAATAGCTTTGCTAGTTAAAAAAATTTTCAACCTAAACAGGTAATCGCAACCCGAGACCTTCAACGTATTAATGAATGGCGTTCAACCGACTGAGCCATCAATCAAGGCGTCCGTTGATCTAAGACTTTTTACTACGCTATATTATTTGTTTATTTTTATTTCAGCCATCTGAAATAACCAATATATAAGAGCACAACCACCGGGCTGTGGACATTTAATTTTTACGTAGATTCAGGACCTTGGAAGTAACGTAAACACTTACCAGTGAATACGAGCCGGTTTTGTTTAGTTCTGCTATACCGCGGGTCTAACACAATGACAGGCGATGTTAACCAATACATCAACTGACAGAGGGTTAGTCGGTTTTGCCACCGCGGTTCTTTAACACACAAAAAATCCATTCCTACAAAACAGCATACCTTATGAACACAGTACAGTACTACAAAAAAAAGACTAATCATATAGCTTCGAATATTTTCCTGGTAACTGAAGTTTTTTTCTATTAAGTCTACAATGAAATCAGTTTCCTGATATTCCTCGTAATTCCTAAATAGTTTGCACTCAATTAGCACACAAAGTTGCATGATTGGGCCAAACTTCTTCTTCTTCACTTCAAGGATTAGGCTTTCACCCTGTTCCGTCTTCACAACCACCGTTTTCTTGGTCTGCCTCTATCTCGTTCTCCAAGAGGCTTATACTGGATTATCTTTTTTGGTATTATCGAGTCACCCATTCTATTTATGTGTTGTATCCAGTTTTCTTTCTTTTTTTTAATTTAGTCGTTTATTGAGTATATATCCAGCTCTTGCCTTATGTCTGCATTTCTTATGTGATATCTCAGGCTGGACACGTTAACTCCCTTAAAAATTTTATTTCGGCATCTTCAATTCGTTTTTTCTGATTTTGGGTGAGTGTCCACGATTCACTCCTGTACATCAATCCTGGTGCAGCCATAAAATTTCATTTCTGTATCTTTTCGTACTTTCTTTCCCAGAGTCTTACGCATTGTGGTATCTGTTTATTTTATTATCGATATCGTCTTCATATTCATAGCTTACCTTGCACCCTAGATAGCCGAAGTGAGATATTTTTCCAATAATTTTATTGTCTGTTACTATTTAAATGCCATTATTTTAGTCTTTGTCGTGGAAGTTTTTAAATTACATTCATGGCACATTTTACTGAGTTGGTACACTGATTTTTGTAATCCACTTTCCTTTTCTTGTAGGATGACTTGATCGTCAGCAAACAACATAATATTAATGGAGAAATTATCGGGAAGTAAGTAGATTCCAGGACCAGTTCGTTGTTTCCGTTGCCTTACATCGTCAACATATAGCCGTATGTTAAATAAAGTGAGTGACAAAGAAACTCCACCCTTGTCTAATGCCTTTGTTAAGAGTAATAGATTCTCTTTTCTCCTTCTCAGTGTTTACAGTAATGTCCGTTCTTTCATACAGGCTTCTTATTACTTCTATTATATGATGTGGGTATCCTCTTTGCTCTAATATTTTCCACAATATATCTGTATTCTCATGATCAAATGCTTTTTCACAGTCTATGTAGGCAATATGTGGCTCTAGATTGAATCTCTTCTTTTTTCGATCAATTGGCGTATAATTGTGACATTGTCACCACAGGATCTTCCTTTTCTAAATCCAGATTGTTCAAGAAGGAGAGCGTTTGCAGTATTCTTCAGTCTGTTATTAATTTTCCTTGTATATAATTTGTAGGCCATATTCAAAAGGCTTATTTCTTGATAATTTCTACAGTCATTTCTATCCCTTTTTAAACAGCCTCTGCTATTACCTCTGCTATTCTCATAAAATCTGGAACAGTGTTTGCTTTCCAGCATGCATTAATCAAATTCCAAACTTGTAGTTTTAATAGCAGTCCACCACCTTTTAAGAGTTCTGTGTTAATTCCATCCGGTCCTATTCTTCAGTTGGTCTAGAACATCTGTTAATTCTTCTAATCCTATACTATTAAGAGAGCAATATAATTGTATGTAGCTATGTTTTTCTTTCTCGAAAACGGGTCTAACGATTTTCTCGGAAGTTGGTACTTAAGGGTGTTTTGACACCAGGAATCGATTGGACTCGGTCTCATTCTCCGCAAAATTCGTCAGGGCCACATCTGAGGGCCTTTATTTTAAAATATCGCGGGACCGATACCGCGTAACAATTAATTATTGCTAGGCAACTGTAATTTCTAACCAGCTTTCTTAACCTAGGATAAATAAATTACAGAAACCGTCGATAAATGCAAACGGCGCAGTATCGATATGTATATATATATATGAAAAAGAATAAATAGCTGTTCCAATCAATGTAAATAAACAAAATAAGAGTTGAGACGAGCAATAATTGTTTACCCTATCTAATTATATTAAGCGAGCAATAACGTATTTAATTTATAACGTGTTCCCTGTACACTGTTGTGTTTTCTGTGTTCTCTGAGGTAAGCATTAATACACGGACACGTCATGAACAAAAAAATTCAAGGATTGTATTGAAACGTTCGAAAAAGGTTGTTAGTAAGCTAAAGTTAATAATAATTTATGAGTTTTTTGAAACTGTTGCTTTTGCTTCTTTGTGACTTACAACAGAAAGGTACGTTTTATTATAGAGTAAAACGCTCGGGTTGGTGCGTGGGGTATGTTACCTAAATATGGATTACACAATATGGATCAAATACGTCGTTCTATAGGAAATCCTAATATAGCCTTTGGTGGAAAGATTGTTGTCTTTGGAGGAGATTTCCGGCAATGTTTGCCCGTTCAACCTCGTGCTAACCGCAGTGAGTTGGTACACCTTTCGATTAAGGAAAACAGTCTTTGGCGTCATTTTAACTTCTTTTCACTGACCGAAAATATGGGTGTGAATCCAGAGCAAAGAGACTTTGCTGAATATTTATTAAAAGTTGGCAATGGAGACTTGCCAGTAAATGCTATGCATGAGATTGAACTACCAGAGGATATTCTTTCCAACGGCAATCTTACTGAAGAAGTATTCAGAGACTGTCTGGCTAAAAACAGATACGAAAATACGAAGGACAGGGCTATACTAGAACCAATAATAAAGATGTTAATAAAATTAATGCAGACATTATTGAAAAGCTTCCTGGAGAGTGCAAAGTTTACAACAGTTATGATTCTGTCAAAGATCAACCAGAAGCAGGTCTCGAATTTACTTCTGAATTCCGTTGAAATGGCTGATCTACCACCACATGAACTGAAACTTGTAAAAAATACAATAATAATGCTCTTGCAAAACTTGGATGTCTCCGAAGGACTATGCAATGGAACAAGGTTAATAGTTACTGAGTTGTGTAACAATATTATTAAATCAAAGGTTATCACTGGAGAGAATGCAGGCCGAGAAGTCCATATCCCAAGAATCACATTAGATTCTAGCAAAAATCAACTTGGATGTACTATGCAACGACATCAGTTCCCCATAAGACCTGCTTTTGCTTGACCATCCACACAGCTCAAGGATAAACATTTGAATCCGTTGATATCTACTTACTTATGTCAGTTTTTATGGATGGAACGTTGTATGTAGCATTTTCTAGAGTAAAAAGACGAAGCAGCTTAAACGTTCTTTTGCCACCAGAAAATCCTCACCATACACGAAATGTTGTATGGAAAGAAATACTAAATAAGACTTTACTCTAACTTTCCAATAATTTTGTATTATACTGTATTTTGTATTATTCAATTTACTTTATTTTTTATATGTGTATAATGCATTTGCTATTATTTTAAATGTTTATACAATACACGTATAGTTTCTGTTTACGCTTACAAATTTCTGCTTATGTTTACAAATCCTAGACAATTTAATGTAAAAATAATCTGTATATATATATATATATATATATATATAAATAAATATCAAAACCGAGCAAAGCTCGGTCCCCCGATATTGTTATGTTATCCCCAAGATATATACTGCTATTAACAACCGGAAGAGTGATGGTTATATCTTGTCTTCCTGTATTATTTACCTCCTCATTTGTCATGTGAAATTGTGCATTATCTTTCTCAGTTTTGTTAAGCTGTTTCAGAAGTTAATATGTTACTTCTTGTCTTCCATGAACGTCTGCTTCTATGTTAGATGTCAGTACATCCCCGGAGTCTTGGTGTGTTTTCCTAATTACTAAAAAGTGGTCAGAACCTGTCACTACCTCTGAAAAGTCTAACGTCTTGTACGTGTGTGTTCAGTTTCTTATTGACCCTAATATAATCTATTATTCATCTTTGCCCTCTCGCACACCACGAATACTTATGCATGTCCTTTTTTCTAAAAAGCTGTTTGCTATTTTTAATTCATTATAGGAATCAAAAGCACCTCAGCTCATGTCCATTAGAGTTTAAAGTCTGCTCTCCAAACTTGCCTACAACTCCTTGAATTCAATTGGCGAATCTCCTATTCTGGGGTTTAAATCTTCATTTATTACCAAGTAATTGTTGGGATTGACTTTATTAATTTTCTTCTGCAATTCCTCATAAAATATTGCCGTATTTTAGTACATTCTTTTCTTCCTTCTTCTTGTGTATATACACCTACCACAACAAGATAACTTCTGTCTATCTTAAATCTCACTATTATTATTCTACGATTGAAATAAATATAGTTTTGTATTTTATTTCTCCATCTCTTATCAGTCGTAACTGCCACTCCACTCTGAGCTCTTGTTGCTGAGTCTATGGCGCTGTGCAACATCAAACAATCTTTTGTACTTTAAAGTTTCTTCTTTGTTTCTGTTATTACAACGTTTATTACAGCTGAAACTTCTATTGTATTTTTTACCCATTACATTGTTAAAGAAAAATTAAGAGACATTCCATAAAGAATATCTCATTTTATAGTTTAATATTAATGGTTCCTGCAAACAGAATTTGAATAGAACTGAATAAAATAATGGTTACTTCATTCAAGTGGAAAAAGTATGGTAGAGTAAAATGTTAATTTAAAACGATCACTGTCCCTTTCATTACAGTAACTAATATAACAAAACGGTTGATTCCCCATTGTGTGATATTTTCTCTTTTCCTGTCAAAGCTGAAATTCGGATCTTTTTACAGAAACTTTCAACTTAAGAGGGTCTTTAATAAAAAGAAAAAATCTGATTAGATTATTGACAAAAAGCTAGGTGGTGGTTTATCCTATTTGTGAATTAAATAAAATTTTGCATACGATTGATCAAATTAGAAATCATGTACCTAAATTTTGTGGAAACACAATATATTCTCACCAATCTAATCTTTAGCCAATCCTTGTTTATCACATTTCAGTTGATTCAATAAGCTTATCAGTTTCTATCACAAGTTAAACCCTGTGAATAAAATAAAACGCTTCAATTTAGTTACTAAACTTTGGTTTCCCTATTTTTTCTGAGCTTGTTTTGAACAGACTCTATGTGTTATATAGTCTATTTTGCATGATTGAATGATAAAGTAATATAAATTTTACGCGGAAACTTATGGGACAAAGAGAACCACTGATAACAAAAGTCACACTATCCTGGAATCAAATCCAATAGTCAATAAGCCTACACCAAGGAAAAAGTTAACACTAAACTGAAATATACCTTAAAATTTAGATTTACAAAGATATGTGTCGACTATTATTTTCCTTTTTATTCATTATCTACATATAAGTTACATTATCAGATTTACGTTGCACTTAGTTTCACCTACATGTCGAGTATTTTACCATAAAACACTAACTTTCTGTAACATAGTTTGAAATAAAATGTACGTTGACGTTCCAGCCACATTGTGATGCTGTTAACTCGTCGGATATTCTGAGTCGACTGGGGTTGATTTAGCGGCCGTGTGTAGGGACGGGGGCGCAGTTCACGAATCAAGAGAAAAGTAGTTCGTACTTTTATTATTAGTATCTTTCCACTAATTAATTATTATTGATTATCCTACCTTTTCTCTATTTAGTTAGGTATTTTATTAATTATTCTCACGTCTTTTTATTAAATTGGAATGATTATTAGTATTCGCTTCATAACAGTATAATTTGCATGTCCGTACTAGACTTTTTACAAGTTGGTACAGGTATTTAGGTACAGCGGGGAGGGTGGATTATTTTCTCACGCGGTATTTAAACCAAAATTTATTTTTTTTTATTTGTGCTATTTAAATTTGCTTTTAAATCGTCACATCTTCCTCTACTTAAAGAAGACGACGGGGCGACATTAGTGGATATTAAATGGATATCTATGAAATACAATTATATTTGGCTGTTCGGAACTTCGTGATGAAATTTCTCTCTACAAAGTTATTTTGATTCATCAATCGATTATCTTACATACTATATAAAATATTTAAAATTCAATACATATACAACACATAAAATACACAAATACATAAATCTACCTTATTTCTATTTCTTAATGCTACTACCGCTTTTTTTTGTACTTAACTCGTTTCACGGAGTTACACTCATGAGTATTTTTCACTATACTTCAGTTACACAAGTGTTATTTGTTTACGTTTATACAGATATACAGTATACGTGTACACTTTTACAGTTATGCCATAAGATTAAGGTTTCCCTAGTGTTCTTACAGAAGAGTATTCACACATTTAGAATTTTCACGCGTAGTTTCGCTGATTATTTTGGCTTCCTTGGTTCCGACGAATCCTTTGATTCCCTAGTTTCGTCCTTTTCTTAGTCTCAAACATGATGAACTACAATTTAATGTATGATTACTATCATGTTCATCTCAATCAATAAAATATCATAAGTTATTATTAACAATAACATATGGTAATAACAATCGAGTTACCTTCAGTTCACTTAGGTAAAGGTTTGTTGTTTGTCAGCTGACTTCTCACACTTTCTTTTATTTTCGTAGAACATGAGCTAAGGTTGATCAGGCCTCGCTATGTTTCGCACGAGGTGTGTGGTGAGTTTAGACTCAATTACAATACAGGAGGTTGCCTATATTTTATTCTTAATACTTAGGTAGTATTTTTGGTTTACTTACTTTCTCGCAGTAGTGTTTGTTTATTTTCATGAAGGAGAAAATTTTTTTATTTGAGACACATGACTTCTGCGAACGTAATTATCCGCATTGGGTTCGTATAGTGCTACTATTACGGGGGTGATGAACTTGTGAATCATGTAGGGGCCACACCATCGGTAAGATAGTTTGGAGATGGTCCTATCACTGGCTCTACTCGTAGGGTGAGTTTTGTACATAACTAAATCACCTACTTTGTACTTTATTTCCCTGTTATTCTGCTCGTGATATTTTCGCGATTTTTGTAGATTCGCTCTCAAATTTGCGCGAGCTTCGTTCCATATTTTCCTCATTTTACTCCCATTTATTTCGCAAGGTAATAATTCATGAATTTTCCACTTGGTTGTTAACGGGCGGTTCGGTTTATACTTGTATAGTAAATCTAATGGTGTTGATTTATGTCCTTCATGGTAGGCAGAATTGAAGGCAAATTGTATCCATGATAGATTTTGATCCCACGCTATCCGATCTTTAGCGTGGTAAGACATTAAGGCTGATTTTAGATTTCACAAGTATCTCTCAGCTAGGTTCCCTTGTGGTCGGTACTCTGTGACTGTAATGTGATTTATTCCTAGTTTGAAACATATGTCATTAAATTCCTTGGATTTAAACTGAGATCCGTTGTCAGATACAACGGACTAGGTGTACTGGTGTACCGAAGTCTTTAAATAGTCTTTCTTGTAGAATCTTTATTGTCGTAGATGCTAAGGCACGTCTCATAGGATACATCCATACGAATTTAGTGAAGGAGTCCACACAAATTAATAGCATAGTATTTCCTGACTTAGAACGGGGATAGGGTCCAGAAAAATCTATGTATATCTTTGAAAAAGGTGTAGTGGGGATTTCTGAGATTAATTTCCCGATTTGACTGTTTCTCGCTGGCTTGCTCAGGGCACAGATTTCACATTGTTTCATGAACTTAGTTATTTGGCTGTTCATGTTTTCCCAATGATAATCCTTGCGAATCCGATGTATCGTTTTTCTTATTCCCATATGAGCTCCAATTGTGGATGAGTGGTAGTATTCCATAAGCATGGGTTTAATAATGTCAGGGTCGATTATTCTTAATGACTTTCCGTTAGCCTTTTTATAACACAGTACTCGTTTACTCAAGGTATACTTGTCAGAATGATTTCCTTTATCTATTTGTTCTATTATTTTACTCAAATAAGGATCTTGTTGTTGATGGTGCGCTATATCCTTAAATGCTAGTAGGAATTCTGTTATTAGAGTATTGATGGTAGTGGTTTCAACCTTGTCTTCTCCGGGTAGGGTATTGGGTAGTTGAAACATGCAGGATAGAGTATCGGCGACTACATTTTGAGTACCACGTATATGTTGTACTTTAAACTTGTAGCAATTTAACCTTAACACCCATCTTCCGATACGACCTAATTGTTTTGGATGGTTCAACAACCACGATAAGGCTTGGTTGTCGGTCTCTAGTAGAAATTCCTTGTGTTCCAAAAATGGTTTGAATTTTTCGAAGGCGAACACTACAGCTAAACATTCAAGTTCATAGGCTGAGAACTTCCTTTCTTGATCCGTCAAAGTACGTGATGCATAGCTGATTGGTAGTCTCGTATTATCTATTTCTTGGTATATTACAGCTCCTAATGCTACACTAGAACTGTCTGTCTGTACTACAAGTGGTTTACTGAAATCTGCTAACTGCAATACAGGTGGTGATATTATACTTTCTTTGAGTTTTTCAAAAGCGGCTTGGTGTCGAGTAGTCCACTCGAATTTCGTTCCTTTCTTCCTTAACGCGTTTAGAGGGGCTGCTATATCTGCTAGGTGGGGTAATGTACTTGTGAAAATAATTGATCATGCCTAAAAATCGAGCTATTCCTTTGGTGTCTCTAGGTGGTAAAAATTCTCGGATTGTGCGCGTGCGTTCTGGGTCAATGCTAACCTTACCTTCGGCTGATACTATATGACGTAAGAAAGAGAATTGTTTTACTGCGAAATTAACTTTACTGGGGTTTACCGTTAGTCCAGCATTCTTTAACCTTGATAATACTTCACGCAAGTGATGAATGTGCTGATCCATCGATTCACTATATACTACTATGTCGTCAAGATAGTGACAGACGAATTTAAATTTAACGTCATGGAATATTTTCTCTAACAGTCTGCTACATACTGAACTTCCTTGTGATATTCCGAATGGTACCCTAGTAAATTGATATAAATTAAATGGGACAGCAAAGCCAGTTAGATGTTTTGATTCCTCAGCTAGTGGGATTTGGTGAAAAGCCTGGTTGAGATCCATTATGGTGAAAATTTTCGCTTTGGTAAAATAGTGGAACGCGCTGTGAATGTCGGGCAGTGGAATAGATTCAAATTCTATATTCTTATTCAGCTGTCTATAATCCACAACTAGTCTATGTTTGTCAGTTCCTTTCGGTACTAGGAATGCAGGTGATGAGTATGGAGAAATTGACGGTTCTATGACGTGTTGTTCTAGAAGTTTGTTGATTTGGTTTCTCATTATTTCCATCTTGGGCGGTGATAATTTGTATGGATGCAGACGTATTACTTTGTTGTCGCTGAGATTTATTTTGTATTCTATGAGATTGGTCAATCCTAACTTGGGTGTTAGTACAGTAGAAAATTCACTTATTATTTTTGAATTCTTTCTCGCTCATTACCTTTTAAATGACTCAAACAAGGTTCATGATGCTCCAGATGAGTAGTAGATGTTTCGCAATTCTCGCTGTTATTTAGCTCGGAATCGAACTGATATTTTCGAGTACGATCAAACCTAAAGAAATATTGTTTAACATATATGTCGAGAATTAAGCCAGTCTTGCTTATAAAATCGGCGCCTAAGATTAAGGTTTGTCCTAATACTTCAGCTACTAGTAGTGGAACATACCATGTTAAATTCTTTATTTTTAATTTGACAGTAATACTGCGTGATATCATTAGGTTTTGCTTATTCGCGGTAGCACACTTGATGTTCACGTTTTGGCTACGTCTAATAAGATTATGTTTAGCTATTACAGTGGCTAACTGTTGACTGATAAGACTACGGGTAGATCCCGAATCGATTAAACTGAGGGTTTTAGTTGCTCCAAGGTCTACCTGTATGTAGAGTAATTGGCATACACTAGTTTTGCATGTACTAATAGAGTTGCACTTGTCAATAAATCTTGTTACGTACGGGTCTATACGTCGGTTTATTTGTTTTTTTTTTTAATTTACGGTGATCAGTGTTTATACCTTTGCTTTTGATACTGCGGAAGACGTAGGATTTTGGTTCTTCCTGCTTCACACGTTTTTTTGACTTATCAGTTCTTTGTTGATACCGCTTTTGTTTACAATTCTTGCTAATGTGTCCGGACTTTCTACAGTTATAACATCTTCTCTCGTTATGGGCATCGCTCGCATGCTGTTGCGGTTTTGGTAGGGAGTTTGATGTATTGGGGTAGCTCTGGGTTTTAGAATGTCTCACGAAACGCTTATCACTGTAGGTTCGAGTATCGGGCCCAATGGGTAGAGGTAGGTATGAATCCCTGCGTTGTGTCTGGGACATTAACACGCGTCTGTTCTGATCTGAATACCAGACATTGGATGAATGTATGCAACACAGTTCCAGTTCAGTGAATGAGGTAGGTCTCTTCATAAGTGCTAATCGGGATCGCTCCTCGGGAGATAGTCCTAGTAAGATAGTGTCTACTAGCTGTTGTTCACTCCAGTTGACTTGTAGCAATAAGGCCGATTTCCTTATTTCAGATATATAGTGAGCTAGTCTCTCGTATACTCCTTGCACACGAAGCACAGAATTCCGTTTTAATTCTTCGTAGATACCCGTGGGGATGAAGTGTCTTATCAGAGAGGTATGTAGTTCTTCTACAGGGCGATGATATCTTAGTGACTCTAATACACGATCTTTTAAAGGAGATCTACATTTGGGTAAAAGTACTTGTAAAATTTGGTCGTCTTTTAGTTGTCGTAGATCCTTTATTCGTAACAGGTGCTTGATAAAGCCTAGGAGTTTCGTAATATTCAGCCCATTGGTTATGGGTATTTCGGATAAAATACGTTCTACGGGGTGAGTTATTTTTCCATAAAACTCGGTATTGAGATTTAATTGAGTCGTCGTTCCAGGTTTTTCCGCAGATTGATTCGTCTGCAAGAGAGGAGGTAAATATTAGTTACGGGTCATATTCTCTTGTTCATTTGGAAGTAGCGGGGCGTTTACGGGGAGGATATTTACTTGTCTATCGGTTAACCGTTCCTTAACGGGTTCTATATTAGATTCCTGCAGAAACTGAAATTTTACAGCACCGGTTTGCTGTTCTTGAGTAGGAGATTGAGTGGGGGAAATATTTAGTTTCGTCATTGCTTCTTCGATCTCTTCTAATCTAAACGATTCGGACCTTCTACGTAATTCGCGCATATCTCGGGTAATTGCTGTAATGCTTCTTCCGCGAATTTACTCAAGACCTATTGTTTTTGGTGAAGATCGGTTAAGGGGAAGGGGTAGTTTACCTGCAACGTTTTTTATCAAGCGTATTTTCTATGGCAAACGACAACTGCCGCAAATTCAAACAGAATCAAATAATTTCTTGCATACGTCAGTGAATTGTAGAGGACTCAAGGCCTTTTGATTTTGGTGAAGATCGGTTAAGGGGAAGGGGTAGTTTACCTGCAACCTTTTACGTTTTAACAAGAGTAAAGTACCTGAAAATTCATTTAAACTTTTTCAAACAATAGTAATTGTTGAAAATAAAATAATTTTGTTGCCAGGTAATAAAATTATAATTTTTTCATTTTAATGTAAATCATGTATAAGAGAAAATATATCGTGCTTGGCAGGCAAGCATATTTCAGTTATGTACTGTTTACGTTTCCATTTTATTATTATGACTACCGCAGTAAAAAGGCAGGGAACACACACACACACACACACACACACACACACACACACACACACACACACACACACACACACACACACACACACACACACACACACACACACAATTCGCGTTATTTCTGGCCTCATTCATGTTTATTTTCTTACATTTGCACGCTTTTTAAATGGAAAGTGCTGAACCCATACCAACATAACGCATGCAATCCGAAAAAGTGTCCAGCGTGGATAGCGATTTGCTTCCTGTGGATCGCTGGGCAGTGTAACTGCACGTGTTTACAGAGGAACGATTCATAGACAGACTTTTCGTCTTTAGGGAATGAACCCTCTGCAAGATGCTGAGGGTCCATGAGTGACTTCGGAGCGCTCCTTCTTTTCCGCGTGTTTGTTCTGTGAAACGTACACTGTAGATTCGCAGCTTTATTCTAAGCAACGCTCAATAGGAAATGTTGAAAATTTTTGTCCACGGTGTACCCTCATACACACTAAACCTGCTCTGATGTTTTAATTACGGACATCATAATATTAAAACTTTGGAAACTTGAGCACTACTTAATGGAGATCAATCATTAACTTATACAAGCCATTAATTTTATGCATATTTTTTATATATATGTGTACAACGTTAACGGCAACAAAGAAGTAGTTTTTGTTAAAATTCCTTCCCGGGATATTTGGCGGTAGTCCAATGTTTTCTACAAAACCAGACGTTTCAGCAATGCCATCGACTTCCATCATCAGTGAAAATCGAGTGCGATAACGTGAGGTGGTATATGTTAGTGACCACAGTACTGTGGTTAAGGCTGAAGCAGTAAGTAGAAAGAAGTAGTTTCTATGGTAATATTTCATTTCGAAAATTATTTTAATTATAAATCTTAGAATATGGAAGTCATGTATGGTTCTCTATATCGATTTTTTACATATGTGCCTGAGTTGTAGAATACTCAAGGCCTATTGATTTTGGTGAACATCGGTTACGGGGAAAGGGTAGTTTACCTGAAACATTTTTTGTTGTAACAAGAGTAAAGTACTTAATTTTGATAAATAAAGTATCCTGATAAGAAGATCTTAATAATCCACTGTAGAAACGTAAATGTAATATCTATAAATGAAGAGGCTAGTTGAACGGGATGGGGGTAATTTTCTATAAATGAAAATTATAGTTGAAGGGGGAGGGGATAATTTTTATAATAGTACTATGTTATCGGCCAACAATGTAGTAATTTGTTGTTAAAATTCCTTCCTGGGCTGTTTGGCCCAATGTTTTCTGCAAAACCAGACGTTTCGGCAGTGCCATTGACTGCCATCATCAGTGAAAATCGAGTGCGATAACGTGAGGTGGTATACGTTAGTGACCACAGTACTGTGGTTAAGGCTGAAGCAATAAGTGGAAAGAAGTAGTTTCTATGGAAACCACCTCACGTTTTCTATGGAAACATTTCATTGCGAATATGATTTTAAATATAAATCCTAGAACATGGAAGTCATGTATGGTTCTCCATACCGATAGTTTACTTCCATGTTCCATAAGAAAACGGCCATTTCCTTTGTTCCATTTTTTTGATGGCAAAAATAATCGTGTTCTAGATAATTGCAGATTCTGATTGTACTACCCTCAAAACATGAAAAAAAGTCATTTTTCGAAAAGTGTCTGTGTGTGTGTCTGTCTGTGTTTAGATTTTTTTCTATGGCAAACGATAAGAGACGCAAATTCAAACAGAATCAAAAAATCTTTGCATGCCGTCCTGAATTGTAGAGTACTCAAGACCTATTGTTTTCGGTGAAGATTGGTTAAGGGAAAGGGGTAGTTTACCAGCAATGTTTTACGTTTTAACAAGATCAAAGTGCTTAATTTTGATAAATAATGTATCCTGAAAAGAAGGTTAAATAATCCACTGTAGAAAGGTAGATGAAATATCTATAAAAGAAAAGGGTAGTTCACGGGGGAGGGGGTAATTTTTTTAATAAATTAAAATGGTATTTAATGATGGAGGAAGTAAATTTTATTAGTTTTATATGTATAATATGTTAATGGCAACAAAGAAGTAGTTTCTATGGAAATATTTCATTTCACTTTAACAAAATTGTATTTTTTTCATTTTAATTTAAATCTTATATGAGTGAAAACATATCGTTCCTGGCAAGCAAGCATATCTCAATTATGTAATGTTTACGTTCCCAAAGTTTTATTCTTGTGATTACTGCAATAAAAAGACAGGCAGGACACACAATTCTCGGTATTTCTAGCCTCACTCATTTTTATTTTCTTACGTTTGCACGCTTTTTAAATGGAAAGTACCGAAACCCAAATCAACACAATGTGTGCAAGCCGAAAAGGTGGACAGCGATTTGCTTCCTGTGGATCGCTCACCAGTGTAACTGCACGTGTTTACAGAGGAACGGTTCATAGACAGACGTTTTGTCTTTAGGGAGTGAACGCTCTGCAAGATGCTCATGTCCATGAGAGACTTCGGAGCGATCCTTCTTTTCCGTCCGTTTGTTCTGTGAAACGTACACTGTAGATTCGCAGCTTTACTCTGAGCAACGCTCCATAGCGAATGTTGAATTTTTTTTCATGGTGTACCCTCATACACACTAAAACCTGCTCTGATGTTTTGATTACGGACATAATAATATTAAAACTTTGGAACTTGAGCACTACTTAATGGAGATCAAACATTAACTTTTACAAGCCATTAATTTTATGCATATTTTAAATCAATAAATGTTTTAATAAATTAATACAATCTGTGTACTTATTTCTGTTATACTATAATAAGAATTCAAACCTCCGCTCAATAGTCCCTGAAAGGACCAAGGCGTTCCGTGCGGCTGTTGTGTGCAATGTGACGGTTGCATGGCTAGTACAACGCGCCACCAGCCGCTAGTTGCGGTATGATAATAAGAATTACAAACTAATATGTGCATGTGTGTATGTATGAAAAATATATAAATATTTTTCTCCTCTGAAAAATTGTTTGCCCCTCCTACAAAATATTTTGACCTTTAAAATTATTTTAAATATAAATTTTAGGACATGGAAGTCATGTATGGTTCTCCATACCGAATTTTTTTGTATACTTCTTCAAAGGCTTCTTATCAAAAGATTCCTTCTTTTTGCATCTGGCTTAATGTATTGTCTTCTGTAATGGCAAAATGCGGTTGGCCAAATAGCAGAACTGTTTCACATAGTTCAGTACAGCCGAAGTAAATCATGTGAAAAACTAGTTTATATTTAACAATGATTAACATTCAAAAACAAAAATTTGGCAAAGTTACATATCAGATACATTATTAACAATAAATTGTAAGCATTTTAGGCCAAGTTCAGGGTTATAGAGTGTGGTCTCATATTTTTTTTTTATAAGCGAATTGACCACTTAGGATCACGCTACAACTTTATTTCTTTTTCTTTGCCTGGAGTTTCCTCTGTCTCCAATACTCCTTCATACGCTCACTGGCTTGTTTCCTTTGATCCTCTGTCCAAGTTCGTCCACTTCTATTAGGTCTTCCTGCATCTTGAAACAATTCCAGATTTTTCACTGTACTCCTAAATTTACTTCTTTCTAACATTTGGGACTCTGTGATATTCGACTTTTCTAAATCTTTTCTAACTTCCTTAATCCACGTTGTAGTGGTCTTCTTATTCCAGAGGTAGTCGAATATTTGTTTGGTTAATCGATTTTTGTCCAGTCTGTATAGATGTCCGATAAATGTCAGCCTCCTCCTCCGCATAGTCTCCGAGATTCTTTCCACGTTCTGGTAGACTTCCCTATTGCTTCGCAGCTTCCATCCATCTTCAGTCCGAACTGCACCCATGATTTTTCTTAGAATTCTCCTTATATTAGAATTCTCCTGGTCTCATATTATTTTAACCCAAAATATTTTTGGCCTTTTAGGAGGTACTATAATATTTTGATATTTTTCTACTCTTCTTCCCCTTATTATAGATTTCTGTGCAACCAATTTGCATCATATAAAACAATGGAAATATTGACTAATGTGGTTCACGTTTTTTCCAACAGATAGCAGCTGATGTAGTATTTTGGATGTCATTTAAACCAATTTTCAGCTCACCTGTTATGATGAACCATAACCATAACCAATTTCCAGCTACCCTGTTATGCACCACACAAAAGTGATGATATAAGTTTAAAAAATTTCAGTTATAACATTTTTTCTGTGTATTTTTAAAACTAAACTACGGTTTAAGTGAAATATTTAAAACACATTAATATATAAAAATTATGTTCACTGTTGTGAAGATTAAAAATATTACAAATAAGAAGATATTGTATTTATTGGAAAAGAGATAGAAATGGACACAGTATAATTCTTTAGATGAATGCTGCTTTCAGTAAAAAATTACCCATCATTTAGTAACATAATAAATGTTTGTAATTGCAAACAAACACTATAGTATTTTTTATATTTTAATGTTCATTTCCTTCCTACCCTGTAATGAGATCAGAGTATCAACCATCTATAGCACAGGTATAATAACAATGAGCACTTAACCAATACAATATTGCAATAATATTGTTAGATTTATTTTTGAGATGAGAGAGTGCTTCTGTATATAAATAAATGAAAATACTGTGCCGATGTAATTTAAGCATTAAATTATTCGGCGTGCGTCGTGGCCACAGTGCCGTCTGTATAGCGGGTTCAAGGGTTGAGTGAGCGGCCAGCGCCACTGCTTGACTATATCGCTTAACCTTGACCGTGACGTGGCGATAATTGTGTGTGTGCGTAATCAAGTCCGCCGTTCTGATCAGCTGATTTGTTCAATTCTCTGTTCGCGAGGGGTCGGCAGGCACCGACATTATGTCTCATTTCTGGTTCTGCAGTCAAAGGAAACAATGGTCTGGCGGCGTCACCTATTGTTTGATCATCTTTGAAATGAGTTGCTGAATTACTAAAGAGCTTCAGGTGAGGAAAAGTGTGGTATTAATTTTAATTAATTCAGGGACTATGCGGGTTTTATGTTATATGTATTATAACATAACAAATTATATAATGTAATTTAATTTGAGTTCATGGGTGTAATCGTAATAAAAAGATAATGCGTTATATAAGTTTTAAAATTGTTCCATTATTTATTTTTTTATTAAACAAAATCTTTTATTTAGCGTATTGAAATAGTACTAATTATTAAATCGTTGGTACGACTCTTTCGGACACACACTTATAGCTAACAAATTACAAACAACAGGTTATACATAAATCTTATTATCTAATTTTAATTAATTAAATATTTATTTGCTCTCGGCTTACTCATTGTGTGGTCATCTTTTTGAAATTGCTGATTAATTTACTTCAATAATGAATTTACTTGTATTTCAATTTCTTTAATATTAATTTGCTTTAAAACTTTCTACTGCATATGCATTCTCCTTTATCAACAAAGACTTTATTAATTACGTTAACTTAACAATCAAATATTTCTCTTATCATTTACGTTACTCTCATTTACTAAATTTTATACAAGAGATAATATTCTAAATTTCACTCTGCTTTTACATTTATGTACAATTTAGTTATTTTAATAAACTGGTTGAATGTCTTTCATTCTAACTTTAATTAGTGTCTTTCAAATGTCTGTAATTAATGGTCTTTTAACCCTTTGTTCACCTCTAATTTCTATACACTTTGGTGTCTTTTGTTTTACCATGTCGTACATATTTTTCTTATAATTAAAATAAAACATAAAAACTATCCTACTTGAAAAGGGTTGGTTACATTTCAGGAACGGACAGGCTTCACACACAAAAACAAAATATGCGCGTACACAACACTAGCGACAGGTGTGCCAGGAATGCGTGTCCATGCATGATTTCTGCACTCCCTATTTTTAACTACGATACAGCCTATGCAATCTGACTCATGTTTATTAATCCATATTTATTTATTTTTATTATTTATTTAATTTATTTTGGCTATGCACAGTACCGATAATGGTTGTACTGTTGCATTATTTCCCTGCTTGGTGAAAAAAGTTTAATACCAAATTAAAAATGTTTTTTTTCTCTGCCTTTTAATAGAAAAATAATATGATATTATTTTTTATTTACCGACACCTTTATTTATTTTATGTGCGACTAATAATGAGTATGCGATTTTTCAATTGTACCCTTATTTGGAGGGCTTGAGCAATATTCCCCCCTCTGTAGAGTTAATGCAGCTGTTTTAGTATATCCACTTCAATTGTTGCTACTTCAGTCGTTCTAGTAACCCAGTTATTTATGAATAGAATTTTCGTCAAAGCACTGGCGTGATTATTTACCAATTTCTCCCCTTCTTGCATCGTCATTTATCTGCGAGTATGCGTTGAATTCCATCTTCTCTTAACGTTTTATTCCAATCTTCACTCTGGAATTTTACATTTCCTTAATCCTTACATTCCTTAACCTTTCCTTAAACATAACATTCTTGAATATTTCTTACATTTCTTCAACATTAACTTTCCTTAACATTTCTTACATTTCTTTAACATTAACATTTCTTAACATTTTTTGCTATCATAACATTTCCTTAAACATAACTTCTAACCTCATTAAACATATTATTACTGGTGAAATCTTCTCACAGACATAAATAACATTTTCAAAGCTGATGCATATTCTATGCTTTCATGTATGAGTTTTTATTAATTAATGCAACATTTCATTCGATAATACTACCTTCCAATCCTGCCTTACCAGTCTGAAGAGAATAGTTGTGTATCTCATATTGCTGATAGTTGATCTTAATTCTACTCTTTTGTAGATCTTCTTTCTTACGCTCTTTTGCTAAAATCTCATGTTATTATATAAGCCTTCATTATATTATATCTCCGTGGAGATTGCAATTTTCTGCTCATTTACCTCTTATTCTTAACATATTATTTATATATTATTCCTTATCTTATTAATAATTAATATTGTAATATATTTTCGTTTAAAAATAATTATTTACATTAGGGCGTTGAGTGCGGTGTAATTTACCCTAGTTTAGACTACACAATGTGTTGTATTGTTCGACTTGCATCTTGCCGGGCATTGTTTCCTTGTAGTATAGCCGCCGACATATAACAACTTCCACTTATCACCCTAATTGTGTTAACATCTGTTGAGACTGCATAACTCACCTGTTCATACGGTGAGAATTTATTTCTTCGATGTGACGAATAACTTTTCTATTCTCTCTCTCTTCTCTCCGCACGTTCCATTATTCTCTAATCACGAATGCGAATGCGTTGCGTATGGGCAGTCTGTTTGAGGCTTACATAAACAGCTGTTCACTTCTTCGCGCGTCGTTTATGATAACCTCTGTAGTTTTCATTACAGTTATAGTTATTGTTATAATTACCATTCGGTCGATAATTGTTGTGCATATCTTCGTCGCACGTGGTGTTTTTTAATTGTGTTACTTTCTTATGTGCTTTTCTACTGCGAGTTTGCACAGCAAATTGGATATTCCTATCAATAAGGGTTGACTGCTTATATTCTACTTTATATTCTTCCCTAGTGTTAATTATCTCACTAGAATTAACATCATTAGTTATGAACGTTTGTTCTCTCTTACTTTCAATTATTATGGTTTGTTTACATAGCGATGTTTCGATCGTATTTTCGACTGCCGCTATGCGCGTATTTGTGTCGTTAATTTTATTTACCAACTGCATAGTATTATTGGTGATTTCGTGTTTTAATTCGCTTAGTGTATTATTTAAATCTTTTAAATCCTCTGTTTGCTTATTAATATTTTTATTTAATTCTTCTTCTTGTGATCATGTTGATTATTCTACAAATTTTTTCATTTCCTTTAATCTGTTTATTATCCTTATTTTATTACAGCTATTTATTGTATTTTGTTGTTGCATTACATTCTGTCATTTGATTACCTTCTCCTGATATTCGATTTTTCTTACAATCTTATTTATTTGCCTTAGCACGTCTTAATTGTTTTATATTATGCAAATTGTTCTTACACTCTCCTTGCATTGCGTCGTTTATTTTCAATCATATAATTTTTAACTATATTGTGTAATTTGTTCTTAATGTTGTTGATTATTTTATTTCATATTGTTTCTAAATATACTGTGTAAGTTGTCCTTACTTTTACCTTAGCGTTTTGTTGTCTCTTTTACCCCATATGGTTTCTAAATATATCATGTAAGTTGGATCTTACTTTCCTTTTTGAATTTTGATGTCTATTTTACCTCATATGGTTTCTAAATATATCATGTAAGTTGATGTTACTTTCCTTTTTGGAATTTTGATGTTTTTGATTATTTTGAATCATTGAGCGTCTTCGTGGAACTTTTTTTTGAAGCTTGGTTATATACTCCTTTAATCTTCTTTGTGATTGGGTTAATTATTTCATATGTATTGTTGCCGTAATCCTTCGTTATTGTATACAGTCCCACATATAATAGTAATAATTTCTTAGCTATCCCCTCCATCGTACTGGGTAGTTCCCGATTTTTAATTAATACCTTTTCTCCTATCTGGTATTTAATGGCCTTTGGTCTGTGTTGTGAATACTTGCTTTTCTGCTGTTCTATTTTTTCCATTATTTTACTATAATATTTCCTCTGTTCAAAATAGTCTTCTGGATCGGCGGGAAAGTCAATTAAGTCTTGTATTTCTCTATGTGGATTCCTCCCAAACATCATAGCGTATGGAGTGTTTTCGATGAAGTTGTGGTAAGCAATATTTAAAAATTCTTCTGTGGCTCCCAAATACTTCTGCCATTCCTTCTGCTTGTCATGGCAATAGGTCCTTAATATTCGGCCAACCTCTCTTAATACTCTTTCAGCGGGATTGCTGCTAGGATGATATACGGAAGTTTTATATGTTTTGATATTGAATTCCAAAGAGCTTTTCTCTCCACCTTCTCCCTTTAAATTGAGTACCATGGTCGGTGATTATGGTTGACGGTTCTCCTATTTCTGGTATAAACTTGCCTATAATGATTTCAAGTATCTTGTTTGTCGTAGCTCTATTGATGGCATATAATTTGGCGTATTTCGTAAAATGGTCAAACATAATGATTATAAACTTAAAACGGTGTCTTCCTCCACTACGTGGGAATGGCCCACAGATGTCGAGGAATACTTTTTCTAACTTGTGTTTAGATGTGATGGGTATCATGATTCCATCTTTTTTCTCGTTATTACACTTAACCATCTGACAAATGTTGCACATCCGGATATTCCTGGGTACCTTTCGGTTTATACTTTTGATATATACTCTCTCTTCTAAAGCTTTTACTATCTTCAGTGCTCCCATATGCCCATATCTGATACAGTAATCCCTTATTAATTTGTCTTCCATCGTTGCTGGAACTACCAACTTCCAATTTCCTTGATGAATATGATTTTTAACAAATAATATATCGTGGATGCAATAATACTGTACAATTGTTTCTTCTAACTCCTGTACTCTCCTTCGAATGTTTAACAATTTAGTATCCAGTTTCTGGTATTGAATAATTTCATTTATAATATCTTCCAAGTCTTTTCTACTCTTTAATATGTTGTATACTTTGGCTATCTGCTCCTTTTCTCCCTCAAATGTTTGGTCTTGGACATTTATTCTGGATAGGACATCCGCTGCTATATTTTTTCTCCCTGGTATGTACTCCCAGGCCCGTAACAAGGTACTCCTGCGCCCTTGGCAATTTTGACAAAGCTGTGCCCCCAATACCAATACCGGGGGGTCTGGGGGGTCTGGAATACCCACCAGTGTAGCGGGGGGTCCGGGGTTCCTCCCCCAGAAAATTTTTAAAATTAAAGTGCAAAAATGGTAGTTTTTTAAGCTTTTTGAGCCAAGTTTTTGCCTCTTTCCAAGGTAACTTTTTGGTCGAATTTCTGTAAAATTCTATATTATCTGCATATAAAAGCATTACTATTGTAAGAGAAAGACTGAACTTAAAACTATTTTTAAAAACTAACTGAAAGTGGTGGAATCTGTAGGAGGTATAAAACCTAATTTGCAGGTGATTGAACTATGTAAAAAGTAACTAAACAAAAAAAAAAACGTAGTTACCAAAGTACAGTACATGGTAAGGCCTAGTAAAACTTAATATTTATACTACATTAAGGTAGGTAATATACAATTACAAACTTTTTTAGAATAAAAACTAAACTTCTAGTAACAATATTTAAGTAAACTATAGCAGCTTCTGCAACCTGCAATATGAGAAAATGAGAAAAAAAATGCAAAATATTTTTATTGATAGTTACATCAATTTACAGTAGGCCTTCTTTAGTTAACAGTTAGATTATATCACACTACTGTAACTGATGAGGTATTGATTATAACAAAAACTACCAGAGAAATAATTCATAACTTTTAGTCGGCGCTTTAGTTCTATAATTTATCTTGATTTTTTTTACACAGGACTTCAGGACTTGCACTTACAACATTCTGTTGTTGTAACTGCAGGTACCATTTTTTTAGCTCTGGAGGCTGTAAATAACAAATTGAAACTCTTCAGTAAACAAATATATTGCTTTTACAAATTGTTACATACAGTATACAGCAGAAAAGCCATGGAACTAAAACTTTACCTTTCTTGCTTTCAGCAAGGCAAACTCACTAATTATTTCACTAAAATCAAGTTTTGAAGCAATCTCATATTCTGTGGACAGGATAGCTAAGTTTGTCAATCTGTTTTCACACATACTTGACCGTAAGTAGTTTTTGATTATCTTCAGCTTGCTGAAAGTACGCTCGCAAGACGCCACACTGACGGGCATTGTCAAAAATATCCTCAATGATATTTTGATGTTTGGATAAGCATCTCTTAATCCATAGTTTGAAATAACTTTCAGAATATCCAAATGGGAAGCCTTGTAAATGTTCTTCACCAGCTCTTTTGCGTGAAACTTGAAAGCAGCTACTTCGTTAACTAGCTCAACTCTATCAATGTCTCTGCTATATATCGCACGAAGATCAGCTGCACACTTTTCAAGAAAAGAAACAGAGCATTCACTTAAGGACTTTCCTGACAAAAAACTGAAGTCTGATGAAACTGTGTGGTAAATGTGTGCCCTTTTTTCCATTTCACTTACAGTTCTATCAAATACAGTGTAACATTCTATCTCAAATGATTTATCAGAACTCAACAAGTGTGCTTCATCTTCAGCCGTCTCCCCAGCCATCCTCTTGACTTTTCTCAGCCTCTTAACAGCAAAACTGCTTTGGATGGCCATGGAATCACAAATAGCTTTAGCTTTTTATGTGTATTTTTTAATTCCTTCTTTACGTAGGTCTTCAACTTTTTTTGCCAAACCTGAGAGCAAACTTGATGCTACGTCAAGAGTTGTGCCCTTTCCTTGCAGTGACTTGTTGGTGCAGTCCAAACTTATCAAAACATCAGACCACATCTCTAAAAGGCACACAAATTCATAATCAATTTGTCTAAGAAGTTTCATAGCACCAGACAGTGTATCAGTGTTCCAGTCGTTGTCTCTGTCTCTATCAGCCATGTTTTGTAAAACTTTGTGTACAGATGATAAGTTCTTCTTAAGAGTTGTCACAGCTTGACGCCTGGAAGACCATCTTGTATCACAATGTCTCTTAAGGATAGTTTTGAGACAACCAATCAAAGCCTCTCACCTTAAGGTAGAGCTACTAAAGAAGTTGAAAAACTCCAACGCTTTTCCAAAAAAAACTTGTCATCATAATTGACACTTCCGCGGTGTGCACGCCAACGAGGTTAAGACTGTGTGCTGCACAAGGCACAAATTTAGCAAGGTCGTTTAGTTGGGATATGTGCGCTTGAATGCCTTCATATTTTCCTGCCATGTTTGAGCCGTTGTCAAAGCCTTGACCACGACAGTTCTGAATATCCAAGCCGTCATTGTTTAGCTTTTGCAATATTTCTTGTGATAACCCTCTTCCTTTTTTCTGGTGACTTATGATGAAGTCCACAAAACTTTCTTCAACTGAGCATTTCCCATCCTTAATGTTAACATACCTTATTATTTCACTCATTTGTTCTAAATGTGCTGTGTCCGGGGTGCAGTCAAACATAATAGAGAAATACTTGGCACTTTTTACATTCTTCAGTATTTCAGATCGAACCTTATTTCCCAAAATGTCTATGACCTCATTTTGAATTAGAGGTGAAAAATAGCTTGTGACATGTTTTCCACTTTTAACATTTTCTATGTGCTTAGATAGTTGAGGATTGTAGTGACTAATAAGTTCTAATGTACTCAGAAATACACCACAGTTGCTGTCACTGATCGAATCGGAACCTCCTCTTAAAGGTAAGTTATTCCTGGCACAATGGAGAATTACATCCACAATACATTTGAGAACATTGCACCACTTTTCTGCTTCAGCTTGTATCAATGTTTGATGTTCTGCATCAATAGATCTACTAGTTTTCAGTCCAATTTCTAATTCTTTCCAATCGACATAAGAATGTCGGTGAGGTATCGACCTTTCGTGATTGACAATAAATGGGTTCAAGTGTCTCCAATCATTGAATCCCTCATCAATATTAGAGAAAGCAGATTTGTCCTTTTTGTCGTCTTTTGAAAAGAGAAGGCAAGGGAAACAAAACAGTCGCTGTACAACAACCATTGCCTTTTTACTTTTTCCCCGTTTGGTAGAATTTTGTAAACCCATTTCTGAGAAAAGTGTCTTCCATCATCTGCACAGGGGAATTTGTAGCTATCTAAGTCAATTGTTTGTGGGCCTCGTTCAACAAGTTTACAACGAACTGTGTCTGATCGAAAATTTGCTGGCCATTTTTTGGGATCCTTGAAGATAATTTCTATTCCCACATCAGTAGTATTTAATGCATCATTTTCATTATAATTAGATGTGCAAGATGTGCTGGGTTTTTCAAGATCAGTAGATTGCCTGCCTATTGTGGAATGACTTAGCTCAGAATCACTTCCTTCTTCAAAATCAATGACGTTTGTGACGAACTCCATTGGAGTGATTTGGCTGTGGTTGTCTTCTGAAACAGTCTCAGTCTTGCTATCTTCTTTTTCAGTTTCTCCTTCCTTTTCTTCTTGGTCGTCTTCTTTTTCTTATTCTTCTTGAAGTGCATTACTATTACTGGCACTATCACTTTCACCTACTTCTTTCTCTTCATTTCGCAGCCAATTTCCAAGCGCCGATGCTAATTTTTCGTTGTCTTCTTCTTTTCGTTTTTTGATTTTTTAAATTCACTTCCAGAAGGTTTTTTTGGCCCCATTTCTGAAACAAACCATTCCCATTTAATTTACATTGTATTACAGTTGTAAATGGCTGCCATTTAAAAACTACTCGACCGATCTCAAACATTAACGAACTCCGCCAAGATATTGTGCCCACTGCCCAAGGACCTGTCTCTCAAGTTTGGTCATAATCGATAAATTTGTTTGGGCGCTGCTGCTGTCATTTTCATTGTTACAGACACACAGCCGGCCAAAAAGTTTTTTTGAATCCTGAGTAATAGGATTACACGGAAAACCTGAAGCACTGTAAATACAAGTGAGCCTCTCGCGGTAAGAAAAAAGAAACGATGTCTGCGACGTTTTAACGCTATCACCGAATTTACCGCGAGAGAAATTACCGCGAATTTAACGCTATCACCGAAAAACACGAAATATTACGAAAGTCGTGTTTATGTTCAGTGCCGACAGTTGCGTTCACCGAAAAATTCGGTGATAGCGTTAAAACGTCGCAGACATCGTTTCTTTTTTCTTACCGCGAGAGGCTCACTTGTATTTACAGTGCTTCGGGTTTTCCGTGTACGCGATCGCTCATCCAATTATAAAAATAAAATTGATACCATATTCATGAAACTTGTGATTGAAATATTTACGTAAACTAATTTTGAAATCGGGACTATTTTAGTCAGCAGACTTGCGCAACAAAATCAGCTGACACTTGCTGAAAATTGGACATTTTCAACCATGACCACTTCCCCAAAAAATGAATCAATAGGAATATAAGTTATACCAATAGAACGGGCCCGTTCTTCTTCGTTCTTCCAGTATTTTTTTTATTTTCTGTAGGTCTAGAAAATGAAACGGCGAACACACTGATATTAGTTAGGCCTATTTGGCTTTGTCAGTCTGGCAGTAAAGACAGAACGAATGTTGGGAAATTATTTCTGACAGCTGGAGTCAAGTTTCGCACGGTAACCTCTATTGATTGTTTGATTCACTGACTTTTTCGTGATGTTGAAGAGTAAATAGTATAATTAATGTATTGTTTTGCAATAATACCGTGTTATAATAATAATAATATGTAGTGTTTTCAAAAACTGTACAAAAAGGGAAAAATAGGCCGCCACCACGGGGAATAACATGCGCCAATTCTAGGGTTAATGTAGACTAAGCTATGGTACATTTTATTGAAATCATTCTTACCCGTACAACAGAAGCAACGCCAACATCAACAAGTAACAACACAAACACTATAAGTGTCGTCTAATCGCTGAGTGTAAAAATCACTTAGTTCACAAATTACAATAGAAAATATCAGCGACTGTAATTACACTGAGTCTCAACAAAACCAACAGAACAAACTAGAATAGAGCAATAGACTGACGTGGCCGTGGACGTGGCGCGGGGGGAGGGGTATGAGTATGAGTACTATTCAAGTTATGACAAGCTTGCTAAAATCAACGAATATAGACGTTACTAGAAGCACACTTCTGAGTTATTAAAAGCGTAGTTGAAACAATGCTACTACTTTTTGTATAAAAGAGTGGTAGATGAAACAAATGTTTGTAATAATAAGACGCATGTTCTTGTATATTTTTAAATTCTTTTGCGCACTGCATAATAAAGAATGCATCAAAAGTGCATTTTTTGAGTAGGCTGCATTTATTTGATTCATTCCTTCGTACCCAGTGTGTCAAACAAATGTGAAAAAATTTTGGAGGTTGTGTCTAGTCTAACCCCTACAAATATTTTTTCATCTACCACTTTTTATCTGATAAGTTGTAGCTTTTTCCAATTATATATTAACGAAAATGTTTGAAATTTACTAAATTTCGCGGTATAATACAAAAAATTACTTGGAAACGCCAGCGCCATCTAGTTGCCGGGGTGATGAACTATGGTTTATCACCCCAGAAAGCTGACCCCACTCGCTCCATAAGAAGTGTTCTTCTAATTACGTCTATATTCGTTGCTAAAACCAAGAAGGCGCAGGTGCAGTGCAGTGACCCAGTGACTGACTCTACATGGGAGGGGTGGAGGGGAAGGGATTTTCGCTTTGCGCCTGGCCAAGGCCACACTATACTACTGGCCGGAGTCACCCCCTCCACTCCACGCGCCACGTCACAGTAGGCGGTGGAGCGTTTCGCGCCACCAGCCCAATGCTTTTTTAGTCAGTATACACTTACACACGTGTTTCTATTCGTATACGAAGTTTTGCTGCAACTGTTTTTCATTCCGTACATTTGTGATAATAATATTAAAACATGCCAACTTCATGCTGCGTACCAGGATGCAAAAGCAATTATAACACAGATAGTTCAGTGACTGTTTTTAGCGTAAAACATATGTACAAGGGAGTTAAATTTAATGACGAAAACTTTAAACCAATCCAGTCTGTAACAGATACTAATTTTGTTTTTTTGAAGTCTTTTAGTAAATGGTTAGTTAAATGGGATGAACTTGTTGTTCAAGGGGAGGAGTTGACAAATCTAAAAGGAGAGGAAAATTAACCAATGAAACACATGTAGGATTGGTACATACTGTTAACACTTTAATGGAGATTATTTCGTTTCTCTTAGGAGACATGAAATTGTCATATGTTTTACTTGGCAAATTTCAGACCGATCCGTTAGAGGCCAGATTTAGCCAGTATAGGCAGATGAGTGGTGCATGTTACCATGTATCAGTCAAGCAGGTTTTGGAATCAGAAAAAATAAACTAAAAACTTAGAGTTTGATTGATATTTACTCCTCTAGACACAGTAAAGTATGTATCAAAGATTTATTTATTTCCACAGCAGACTGTGAAGAAAGCGATAGTAATGATATGCATGACAACAGTAATCAAATTTTTGATGACCTGCAGGTAGACATAACTGATGTTACCTTATCAGAAAATGACACTTTAGGCCTTGTTTATATTGGTGGTTACTTGGTACACAGTATTTTAAAAAATAACTCTTGCACTGGGTGTACAGATTTCTTTACTACAACAAATACCGAGTCTACTGTTATACCACAAAAGGGCAATTACTATTTTAATGTTATTAATAGAGGATCTTTAAAATACCCTTCAGATTATGTGATGGAAGTACTAAATTTAGCTTTCAAAGTGTTTACATTAATTGTATCTGACAGATACGAAACACAGTTTTTATTGTCCACTAATCAGAGAGTAGCGCTAAAATCCACTGTTTTAGGTTTTATTGACATCCATCATCCACAGAGAAATTGTAATATATGTAAAATTAATTTTAACAAACTTATCGATAAATGTTTATTTTCCTTTTGTAACATCTTATTAAACAATTATTCAAAATCTCGTAATGACAAATTCAATAAAAAAAGGAAAGATGCTCAGAATTATGTCAAATCGAACAAAAAGAGAAAAATACACAAATTTTAGCCAAGTTCAGCGTTAACTTAGATAAATGTTAGACACAGAATGTTAAGTTAGTCTAAATAACTTTATTGTAAGTAGATTTTAAATTACATGTAAATATGTTAGACGTAAGGCAATACGAGATTGTAATGCATCATCTTCAAATGATCAAATATTGTTGTAAATAAATACTGAGCAGTTAGTAATCGGTTATTTCTTTAATTTTCCTGCTTACCCCGCTTCTGGTACTACTTATCATACATGATATAAAATCTTGTACAATACGAGAGTTTGGCTGTTTATCTACATAAAGAAACTTGAAAAGTTATTTCCCCGATAAGCTGTCAATTATCTTGATTCACAGCTTTTTTACATCCTTCGTGTAAATTGCACTTTCTCAAATGCTAAATATAACTGTTGTTCACAAAACTCTACATTTTTTCATACCAAGGTCTTTGTTAGTTCATACAGATTACAACCATATAGGACATGTTCAGGTAAACCATCACAGGTGTGTGTAGGAAAGGTTATTTGAGCACGCGACACAGTAAACAGCATTAGCGGCTGCGTTTCGTTCGGCGTCTAGTGTGACGTCACGTTTCCAGCACTCCGGCCAGTAGTATAGTGTGGCCTTGGCCTGGCCCGACTCGGCGCCCATCAGTAGGGCAAGGTCCAGTGCAGTTACTAAATTTACGTAGCTGCTTTTTGTTTATTGTATAATAGACACAAATATAGACAGTTCACGTACAGTAACGTTTAACAATCTGAAACTGAAAGATTTTTTCCAATAACATGGAGTTTTTATTTGCTTGACAAATTGTACCAATCTAACTCTAAAAAAAGATATTTTTAATGGTCAATTTTGCGCCCTCTTTGTACCTGCGCCCTTGGCGGGGGCACATCTCGCCACCGCCTAGTTACGGCCCTGTGTACTCCCAAGTAATATGGTACTCTTGTAGAGCAAGGATCCATCTGGTGAGTCTGCCATGGCTCAGTTTGCATTGTTTTAGGAATGATATAGATTTGTGGTCACTCCTGACCGTTATGGGGTATCCTAGTATATACGTTCTGAATTTGTTGCATGCGAACACTATGCTTAGCAACTCTTTCTCTGTAACGTTATAGTTGCGTTTGCAGCTGTTCAAGACCCTGCTGGCAAAGCTAATGACCATATGATGTCCTTCATCATCTTCTTGATATAATTCGGCCCCCAGACTGACGTTACTGGCATCACAGTTTAAATAAAATGGCTGATTAAAATTGGGATAATGCAGCATAACGGTATCAACAATTTTTGTTTTATTAAATTCAACACTTCAACCTGTTCTGGTCCCCAGGTCCACTTGTCCTTTGCCGAAAGTTGTTTTTGAAATTTTGCTGTTAGATAGGAGTAATTGCTTTGAAATTTTCGGTAATAATTGCAAATACCAAGAAAGGATTGCAATTGCTTCTTGTTTTTTTGGGGTAGGGAAGTTCTGAATAGCCTCTACTTTCTCTTGGGATGGAGATATTCCCCTCTCCGTCAAACTAAATCCTAAAAACTTTACTTCATTAGCGATGAACTTTGATTTTGTCTAACTTCAGTGTGACGTTGTTTTCTGATAGTTTTTTTAATACCTTTCCACTCGAGTACAGTGTTCGTCCAGTCAGAGGATGTGATTAGTAGATCATCTACATATACGGTTGTGAACTGGAGAGTCTCTTGACCTAAAATCTGGTCCATGCATTTTACGAAGACGGCGACAGAATTGATAAGGCCGAAAGGTAATCTTTTGAATTGGTAATTCCATCCGTCGAAAATAAAAGCCATGTATTGTTTACTGTTGGAGTGCAGCTCCACCTGCCAGTATCTACACACATACTGTATCCCATGTACTTATATACTTAGTCCCATGAAATTTTTTCAGGATTTCTTCAATTTCCCCCGGCGAAGTCTGGTCATTAATTATCATTTTATTAATCTCCCTAGCGTCCAGGCAAATCCTTACCTTCCCATTCTTTTTGGGTAGTGCTACGATAGGGCTTGTATATGGGGATTGGCTGTATTCAATTATATCCTCTTCCATCATGCGGTTAATCTCGGCTCTGACTTCATTATTGAGAGAGTAGGCTATCGGGTATGACTTCCAGTGAAAGTCTACCGGTTCCCTGAAATTGATCTTGCGTTGGTAGCCTTTGACCTTACCAGGAGCATTTGAAAAGACATGTTTATATTTTTTGTAGATTTCTATCAGGTTTTCCACTTGTCTTTCGCTTATCTGTTGGTCTGGCCTCTCCCTTTGGAATGCTCTAATTTCCTCGAGCTGGTTATGTCCAGTGACACCTGTTTCTTTATTGTTTTATTTTGCTTCCCCGTAGCTCCAATAATTATAATTTTGTTTATTGGCAATGTGGGTATGGGTACTTGGCTATTTTGTTGGACCCTTTCCAATTCTGTATGGTCGATGAGAGAGATATTTGATCCAGTATCTATCATTACAGTTGATAGCGTTTCATTCAGTTTGGCCTTGACATAAATTATTTCATTACTTTTTCTATTCAATTGCTTATCCTCTTCTTCCAAGAGTTCTTCCCTTATATCTTTTAAATAATAGTTCGATATGATTGTAATGGTGTTGTTAGTTATTCGTCTAGTCATTCGTCTGTTGTCCCCAAGAGATTGGTCATGTGATGGGCGGTCCTCAGTTTTCACTGACCTTGTTAGTTTAAATGCGGTGTTTCTTTATTAGCCCGATTTTCTGTCGGGTTTATTGTTTGTTCAGGTATTGGCTCCGGTCTGTTACTCGGGTTACCTTCCACTGGTTCGCTGACTCATCCTCCTTGGTACCTGGCGTCGCTCGATTCTTGTCCATAATAATTTTGGTTCATTGGTGACCTTGGGTAGTAGCGCCTCTGGTTGCTTTAGTTCCTTGATTGAATGTAGTTTACCTGAGGTTGATAATCCCGGTTTCGGTTATCACCGTTTCCTCTGTTGTACCTATTATCTCGCATATTATGATTATAATTATTACCTTGGTAGTTGCCATTACCTTGATGACCATTCGGATAGTGGTTTTGACTACCTCCCCTATAGTTACTGTTACCCTGGTAGTTATTTTGGTTATTTCCGTAGTATTGATGATTACCTTGGTTGTTGTTTAGGTTGTTTCCACGGTAATGATTATTGTTATTCGTATTTGAGTTCCTGTTTGGGTTATTGTAGCTGTTATTTTGGGGATTAGTATTAATCGTATTGTGGTTCGGTTGGTTATGGCTATCGTTATATCGATTATACTTGGCGTTTATCATTCGGTTTCGCCTGTACTGTCCCTCATGTTCGTGGTCTTCCAATAAGCTGGCCATACCTTGTATTGTCTTGACCTGACTACATTTTCTGGGTTTTTGGATGGCGTCTTCGTAGTGGTATAATAGTTGTATTACCAACGATTCTTCAGGAATTCTGGGTTCCAGGTTGCGTGCCAGGCATACCTTGCCTAAAAGTATGAGGTTAATGTTTGTCCTGATTGTGATTCTACCTCCCATTGCTGATGTCATTTCTTACTATGTTTTGGGTTGACTGAGACTAATATTTGGCCCGAAATTGTGTCTTGAAATCTTGTGTATTTTGGATATCTGGTCGTGTTGCTGTCCATCAATTATCGTGGATATCTTTAAACATTTCATCGATCATTCCTCGCACCGTTGTCCATCGAGTCTCTCTGTTTTTCTCAACCATCTCCTCTACCCTCTTCAAGAACTCCGTGGGATTACGTCGGTAGCTCCGGAAGTTAATGAGCTCACGATTATCACTGTTGATTATTTGTGTACTATGGCATGGTTTATCTCGCAATGAGTCCAGTTCTTCCTGCATTTGCGCCTCCCGTGTGTTGTGTCTTGGATAGTTGAGAGCATGTTGGTGGCTGGCATTTTCCTGTATAAAAAATTAATTGAAGATGTTGTTGCAATCAATTTCAAATGTAGAAATAATAATTAAATAAGAAAGAAAGTTAAAAGTAAACGTAAATTGAATCCTAGAAAAAGTTTATTTTGAAAATTGTGAGGAGTAATATTTCTATTCACATTTAGTTCACGAAATAGAATGGTGACAGTGTGTGTCTGTGATCGGTGTTACAGGAGCGAGAAAGATTTGTGTGAGGGTATTTTCCTGACGGCAGTCTACAGATAAAATTTTTTCCAGGGTTCCCGGATAGCCGGGAGGTGAAAGGGGAGACGAGAATGGAGACAGACCATCAGTCTTCATCGGCCGAAGATCTAAGCAACACCCCAACCCCGTCAGACTTCTAGAGATCCCCATACTGCCAGCCTGAACCACTGCCCGGAGGAGGAAATTAATTCCTGGAATTTCGGACTCACCAGTTGCGTCACCATCTTCAATATCATCATGCATCCTGAGTAAAGTAATCTTCTATACACAGGTGGGACTATTCCTTGTATTTTAATACACGAACACAGCAACTTATGGGATTTAAAGCATGAACTTAAAGACATCTTCATAAACAGTAACTTCACATATTCTATGACCAACTGTTTGTTATAACATGTCCTGTGGACATATAGTGAATTGTGTAATCAACTGAGTTAAAGAATCTGCCTGTTTAAATATGTCAATTACTGTGCTGTATTTTATAGGACACCACTTGCCTTCTAGCTGTGAGTAATTAGCAAGGATAATTTAAATCTGTTACTTGGTCAGTTTTATTAATTTTCTTATGAAGATCAAACCTCATGAACAAGCTTATACTGAATGCATCGACAAATAACTATGGGGGTAGTTCTTTCTGAATGTTCTTGTGTGAACAGGTTCTTTATCATGGGCTGTTACAGCATTGTGCCACAATTAGTATCAAGTATTAGTACTCAATTTTTATGGGCAACTGGTGTGTATAAGAATACGGCAATAGTGTCAAGATGTATCTATATATATTTATATTACTCCTGTAACGCACAATTTAAAAAAAATTTAATAGTTGGCAAATATTAAACATTACTTGTCTCTTAGCAGTGATCATTATTCGAGTGTAAATTTAATTCATAATGTATCTAAATTCTAATGTAATAATTGTTATTGAGACGGTGATTTATAAATGTTATTTGAGTAAATGTCAATGCATAGCAATGTTGCTTTATATCGAAACAATGCACTAAAAGGTGTTTGAAAAATTTGTTGTTGTTAATTATGTAATGGTTCAAAATTAATTCTTGTTACTAATGCCAATGGTTATTATTATGAATATTGAGAATTTAAACGTGCATGTGTATTAAGATGTCATCATTATAAAAGGAAAGAAAACTAATAAAAGCTGTTATCGTTATGCAAGTGTTTTATTGCAAGTCCTGTCACACTGGGCTCAGCGCATCTTTTTCGATCTAAACCACGCGTCTAGTTTTAAGAATTACGAGTAATTAACGACCCCTGAGAAAAAAAAAACTTATCAAAAATTATATAAAAAATGCAGGGGGACGTTTCAATACACAAATAATAGTGCTTCTTTATTGAATTTGTACAGTTCTGGTTAGCTATTACAGATTGTCTACTTCGATAATATTGATATGGTAATAAAACAATTTTTGCTAAATATGTTGTGTAAAAAACTGGGAAGTTTTTAGTTTCAAGCACCTAGAAAAATAATAAATAAAATCCTTTAATATTTTTTAGCATATTGTTGTTTAGTAAAGGCACGTCATTTTTACCAAATCTGTGTTTGCTAAATGAACACTGTACTAACTCCATTCTGCCCCATTTTGAAGGAAACACCTGTTTGGTATAGGAACAGGATATATGAGTATAGTATTCCAATATAACTTCATAAAGAATTCAAATAAATAATAAATCATGTAAAAGAGTAAACATTATGGCATTCTGGGTTTAAGTGCTTAGTAGCCACTTCTGTTTTGGATCATCTAGACCCTCTTGCTCCTGTAGTCCATCTTTCTGCCCCTAGGACAAACGATGCCCCATCAGATCCATTCAGCACTCACAGGAGGTGTTTTTGGGAAGGCATAGTATACATTGTTAGTATTAATAATTTAATTTTATAATTTAACATGTTGGGAAGTAATAGAATCATCTCTGTTTAAAATATCTGTTCAAGTCAACACATGATCTAAAAACAGTGATAAATCATTTCCAGATCTGTAATCAATCTGAAAAAAAAAACAGAAAGAAAAAGTAGGTAGTTTTGTGCATGCCCATAAAAAATAACATTAAACCATGGTTACTAGCAATGATGTATTTTATTGTCTAAATTATATATTACAAATTAACATACAATTAAAGAATCTGTAACATTAACTTTAATCAGAAATGAACATCATGCCAATTAACAGTGATTAAATTTTATTGTCTAAATAATACACTATACATATAATGTCACTTCTGTTGTTCGATTAAAGTATTTGCTGAAAATGACCAACTAATAATTTGGCCAGTAAAATTTAACGTTCGTAATGGGACGTCTCATCTACGTAAAGCGTATTTATTCATTTTTATTTTGTTTCAATAACATATTATTATACTGTATATTATGTTCAAATGATACGCACACAACTTAATAAGTTAACCTGACCAAAATCTCAGTGATATTTCCACTGGTGTATATGCATGCTGTTTCAAATTGCACATATCGTTTAATGGACACACACCCGCGCGCGCGCATAATTTACATCAACACATACAAACATATTTTTAAAAACAATGATAGATTTAACTTGACATATTTATTAACATTGCATTAGTACATGTATTAAATAAAACATAGTGGTTCTTAGGTCTGAAATTTTTGTTCATGCTCTGAAACAACTGTACCAATAAAATTATATAATAACCAGCACCTTGTATCAGGCGATAAGTATGTAATTGATATTACTATTGACAACACCATATGTTTCAAGTATACTGTGATACAGCATCTTCAGTCTCAGCTTTAACTGAAGATGTTGCATCACAGAAAAGATGGTGGAACATTTGGTGTCGTTAATGATAATGTCAGTAAATTATAGTTTTTACCAGAAAGTAATGTATATTCAAAATTCCAAACACATTAGTTTGGAGTGAAAATATACTCATTTAAATAATCATAGACATTGTGAATATTCTGTTGTTGGTTAATTTTCCATTTGAAAAAAAGTGATTTGAAATTCAAGAGAAATTTGTAATGTTTTTACAGATTTTAATTTATAAACCTAGTTGATAAATTAAGGGAACAATTAAACAGATGCAAACACTTTGAAACAATTATCCTACAATGACATAAAATTGTAAACATATTTAACATTAATATCTACAACAACAACAATAACACATTAATTAAACATGTAACAGCACACTTACTGAAGTTGAAGTCATCAGAAGTCGAAGAAATGGAAGGGGTTTTTTATTAACCAAAACAAAACAAAATGTGTAATGTATGATTGACATTTATGTGTATAATAAATTGTTAAAGAAAGCCACTAAATCTAATATTATCTTATACTCCTTTAATATGTTTATAGTGTGTGACATATTATAAATTGTATAAGAGAAGAAGAAGAAGAAGAAGAAGAAGAAGAAGAAGAAAAAGCTTCAGTGTGAGGTACAAGCATAATATGCAAAAATCAATATGCTTAATAGGGGATCCATATAAAGTGTTACATTTTTTAATAAACTATTTTTCTATTTTATATATAATAGAAACACATAATAATGTCCATTTATAAAATATATATACTTCTTCACTTAATTATATTTATACCTTTATGAGTTTAACACCAACAATCTATAAATTTAATTATATATTTTTTATTCCATTTTGTTACGGTTTTATTTTATTTATTTATTTTTTGATAAAATCACAACTACGGCTACCTTCGATGCCCATTAGCCGTAGCAACTAACTTGATTTATCCTGAAGCTTCTTTTGGCAGTTGGTTTTCCCTGTGAATGTCTCATTATTCAAATGTGTTCAGGCCGAAGATGTAGTTGCCAGGAGCGTTTATGTCTTCTGTTGAAAAGTATTCCTTCCATAGTTCAGCAAATTTCTTCCGATTTACTTCCACCGTCCCGTTCTGAAACAACAGAGCATTTAAAAAAATCACATTTATATCGACTCTGGCACTGGCATAAAGAATACATTAAAAAAATCAGCGGATGCAAAAGTTTGTAAAACCTCACAAAGTAACGCAAAATGGGAGCATTTTGCGATACATTAAAAATAATAATTAAAAATAAAACACCACTGTTTCAATAACGTATTTAACTCTGATCGCAACGGACCGTTTGTTAAATATGTGACTACATTTTTACATGCACTGTTTTTAATTTTACATTTCCTTTTTCCTTATCACCCTGAGGAGGGTTTTAGCTCCTACCCCCAGCGCCTCTCGCTGCGTAGGTGAATGACAGCCACTAAAAAACTGAATACGAGCAACTGAATTGACTTTGCTGAATCCCATATCAAGTGAATGATTGTCCAACTCCCTACGAAAGGCAAAAACACACTCAGATTCAAACTGATCAGTGCAACCTTTTTGTTCCTTGAAGGAAAAGTCAGTTCCATTTCTTTTACTTTTCTGTGTAAATGAAAAGAACACTGCAATGTGCGTGTACGTGTTTTCTGCCTTTCGTTGAGAGTACACAGGTCACCTCTCCTCGAAACGCTGCTGCCTCGGTCTGAGACTTGGCCAAACCTTATTCCCAGCTGACCCCCGCATCTTTGGGACGTGGATGTAAATTGCCACACCGGACAAGCAAGCTGGTCGCAACGAGGATCTTGAGTTAATTGTCACACCACGACCGCGCAGTAAGATTACAGACCTTGGACTGTTCGTATATGTTATTGCGTTTCGTGCCGTTCAGAAGAGTTGTCACCTGATTTAGTTTTAGATATTACAATAACTCTATCCTGCTAAAACTTTCCTCTCGGCTTAATGCATCACATACGTTTTCACAAAGTAAAATGTGAGCCATCGTATTGCATACGAAAAACTTCAAAAATTAGCATTTTAAACTGCCAAATATTTGAAAAGGTCATTGCTGTTTGTGTACTAAGTTTTGAATTACGTTCAAGATTGTAAGGATGTTTAATTCAAGTATAAATATTATTGAATTTTTTTTTTCAAATACAATCAGTTCACTACCGACTCGGAACACTACCGTTATGGACAACGAAATCCAAGAATTTAACACAGTAAGACGAGCTATAGTCCAAACCTACAAATCCACAGTACTGAAGGTTAGAAAGATCGCTACGCACATAACTTTTAACAAAACATGCCTCAACAAATCAATCACACCAAAATACGCACAAATCAAAATCAAACACAACAATCAGGCCGCACAAAAAACACAAAACATTGCACAAAGGACATACATAAAAGAGTCCATAAAACAATTATATAAGAAAAAAGACGCTCTCAACCGCAAAGCACTAACGCTACACCTACAGATTTTTACTTTGTGTTCCGAGTCGGTAGTGAACTGCTTGTATTTAGTTAAGTAACGGACACGTCATGGACAACGAAATCCAAAAATATTTTTCAATAACACAAAGTTCGTAATAAGTAATATTCATGAAAAATAGTAACGGATATTAAACACAGTGGCGTAACTAGGATTTTTCCTGGCGGGGAAGAGTATAAGACAAGCTTGAAGGTTGGAAAAGGAGAAATTTTGGATTCTTATCGTATAGTTTTGTAAATATTTGATTATAATTAATTTTTGTATACACAGAAAGTATTATTTTTACTGTCAAAAAGTCGCTAAGTTATTTTTCAAATTATTAAAATTTTTAAAAACTTTCAACCTAAAAAAACTAAAAGAATTGTCAAAATTTAGTCTTCAATTTGTTTGGTACATAGAAATTTCTTTTGCAGCTAGATCACAAATGAAATTTTTACTGCACCAATATTGTCTTTAGTAAATTATATCAAATGTCCATCCTTACTTCTTATGAAACACGTATCCTCAGAAATTTTTCAAATGGCGCTGGGAAAGCAAATGTAACAACTCAAACGAGAAGGATTTACTTTATTAATGGTCAACACATACCAGTTCTCAAGGTCATTTACTCATTTACCCCCCCCCCCGATGCTGTTGTGGTGTGGTAGTTTACTCACATACATTCTTTGCGATCTCACTTGTTTCCCCACCTGCTTGACGGTGTGGCAACGCAGATAATTGCATAGACAGTAAAACAATGTGGCAAAACAAATTCAGCCTATCTTGGGGCCATTCACTATCCGCCACTTGTGACCCGGCCTGGGACGATATTTCTAGTTCAGTTACTGTATTTATTCCACAGAAGCTTTCAAAATATCTATATTAACCAGTTTTTGCTCGTTATTCGATTCTTGTGCAGATGTGCCTAATGTTGTACACGGTTTAACGAACCATATTTAATCATTTGTTTGTACTTTTAGATTTACGGTTTTATCCATTTCAAGAACGAATCAACAATTAAAATCTTAAAATTGGTCCGTTATTCAGTACATACGTGAACACGGCGTTCGGGACGCCCCTTTCCAAATGCTTCATAGCTTTCACGGGCGAACTGATCTGTATGCCAACCTCAGTAAAAGAGCACCAAACCATATATTTGCACACAGTTAGCGCAATTCTGAAATACTGTAGCCTATTGTTTTTGAAGGCCTGTAGTGCCTATTTTATGAAAATATTTTGTTCATTTCTGTAGCAGAATGAGAAAACAGATCTAACATCATTTGCAACAAATAAGCTATTTACCGACTCTTAGTAAGGCAAAGTTCAAAAAATGTTTTACAAAACATTTAGCACTATCAGAGTGTGCAGATGACGGAAAAATCTGGTTTGCTGGTTTCGTTTATTTTATTTATACTGTAATGTAAGATGCGATTTTATTATTTTGAGACTTTGTTACATTTTACATATCCCTTAATATAACTCTTATATGTCCACACTTACTTTCTTGTTTATGGTAAATAAACACGAAACAGCGAGTTTTTTAAATATTGGCAGTTTTATTCACAAAACGTAAATCCATTTGCTACTCGTGTGTGTGTGTGTGTGTGTGTGTGTGTGTGTGTGTGTGTGTGTGTGTGTGTGTGTGTGTGTGTGTGTGAAGGGGGTCCAATACATTACGTTTTGCACAATGCACTGTGGCTGTGACAACTCCAACAATATGTCCACCTGCTTAATTAATATTTTCCCTTGAAAGCAAAAACAAGTCCCTCATGTTAAATATATCAATTATCGAAACGTCAACGGGGTGAAAGATGACCTTCCAGCGGGGTGTGTTGAGGGTGGAACGGGCTCACTCCATCTGCTGACATCGCACATTAGCACCCTGGTTCTGATTGATTCCAGTTAATTGTCCCCGTCTCTCAACCTTCCTGCTGGCGGATTTCGCACTATTGTAAATTTCACTTCAAGGTGCAAGGTTTTTTATACAGTCACTCGTTGTACTGATTTTTCAATTCAGCTATCAACATTTAAAAAAATAATTGTCTACATACATAAAATAATTTGTCTCATTCTAAAACATAAAAAATAAAATATAATGAAAAAGAAATTATTGTAGTAAGCTCCACGAGCTGCGGAAATTACTCACTGTTTCGAACGAAATACATTTATTATTACCAATTTTAGTTAGGTGACAACTATAAAGAAGATAATTATACGATAAACATAAAAAATTCCGGTACTCTTCCAATATCCGTACCCGCACTACATTTTCTATATTTCGATGATGCGATTTTATCGATATACCACGATGTGAAGAAGAAGAAGAAGAAGAAGAAGAAGAAGTGTACTAATTGTAAATTATTCTATTTCTTAATGTAAAGCGAAAATACGTAATGTTTTGGTTTATGAGGTTAGAAAATAATGTTTGGAAAAAACATGACATTTAATGTGTAGGCTATAACAGAGTACATTTAAAATAATGAACGTAACTTTTTTAACAAAAACAACAACAGGAAACGTAAAGTGAAAAATACAATTAATTCTGAATAGTAAGATAAAACAAAAAAAAATATATCTGTTATTCGTTAGGTGGTCAGTAGTCATTTATGTTATTCAGTAAAATCTCGAAAACTTCACTGGAAGCGAATTTTGTGCGAGACACAAAAGAAGAGAAACATGTATAACACCATGCATCACTTAGACTTAGTTGCTTTCCCATTGATCTGCACAAAAACAGGGTATTAGTGAAAAAACGAGTATTAGTGGAAAACGAGTTCTGCCTCAAAAAGGGAGGCATATATAGCAACAGGCAAAGGGTGGCCCTTGGGCCTTACTTTTTAGTAATCTTTTTTACGTGGTTTTCACAAGAAAAAGCGATTACTACTTTAAAGACGTACTAGTTTTCATGTGTAATTTCAATTTACACGTTAAACTAACAACATCAACTTTTTGTGTCACAGGCAGACATCGGTCTTATATTACTGCTAGAAACATATTTCACAGCCCTATATCTAATACTTTTCACAATTATATATAACTGGCAATAATATGTAAACTGTTTTGCGAACATTGCTTACAAACCTTTTGAAGGCGATCCAAAACTTACAAGAGATGTAGAGATATTAATTTTGCAGAATTATTAAAGATATTGCAATAGAACATTGCAGTAAAGGAAACTGTAGCAAGGACTACATGCTGATATAGCAGGTTTATGACGTTATAGACATGTTAAAATTTGATTTTTGTTTGATTATGTTAATTAGATATAAGTTTTGAATTAAAAATTGGGTAAAAGGCTATTATGTATCAAATTGCCCATAAATTTATTTGTGATCATGTCATGTGCGAGTTTAATGTTCGAGTGCGCATGTCATTCGTATTTTATGAATAACTCTGTTATTAATGAACGTATTGAACTGAGATTTGGGTAGCGCAAGCATCTTAAATAGCGCTATATTTTCTGGGTGTCAGAGACTTGTTACGTACTATTTTAGTAGGGATTTGTTTAGTAAAAATCAGCTTTTATAGATTCCTTATCTTTTAGAAGTCAGAAAATTTATAGATAAAATCTATACCTGCTTCTGCAGAAATCTGCCAATCTGTTCAAGAAGTTGTCTGTCAGTTCTATCCATCAATCACGTGATAGGTGTTTCGTCCAATCAGCGGCCCTAATTTTCATGAAGATTGGGTCTCCGACGACGAATGTCTAGTTAGTTCCATCCAGCGGCTCGAATATTACGGACGTGCTCTCTGTGCGAGTTTTTCGAACAGAAACGTTCTTATGTAAGTGTTATCAAGGACAATTTAGCGATGAGTTACCCGTTAGCCAATACCTTGTATTGGTACGAACTCAGTATTTGCAAATGATAAAATATTTATATTTTAAACAGTGCTAGTCTCGCGTGAGTCAAGGTTTCCGCATAGGGGAGGTTTATCCATGCGGGATACTCAAGACGCGGGAAGGTGCACGCTTAAAGCACCATAGTAAATAAATATAAATTTCAGCCCAGTTCAGTACCTTGAGATAAAGAATAAACTGTTATCGGTGTGTCGGCGTGCGTGCGTACAAGAGGAGTGTCAGCGAAGCGGCAGTGTGCAGAGAGGAGCAGGCGACGAGGGAGCAGATTTCGACGGATCACAGACCAGCAGTGAGACGAATCAACATATTTGGATACTACGTTCAAGTAAAAAAATTGACATTTAAAACAGATCAGTTCTGATAATTTAAAGACTATTATTAAATTTAAATAAATTATTGTGAATTACACACCATTTTAAAATTTGATTCAAAATATACAACCTTGCTCCAGATAACTGACTATATTGTTCAATTATTACTATGCCTAATATACGTTTTGTCGCAATATTGAGTTTGTATTTTGAATACAGTTCCGCATAGTTTGACGCCCGGCGTAGACTTTTAAAACTTTCTTAAAATTACGACTTCCATTTATGCCCGTCGTTCCCCTAAAGTTAAAAAATTGTCAAAAAATTTTCAGAGTAAACACTACATACACATTTTGGTTAAAATCGCTTCTAGTTTGATAACCGGTATCAATTTGTACATTTTTTAAAATTTCAATTTTTTTTTTTTGGCCGCGCTATTCTAAACACCCTTAACATTTTCAAATCTGAACACTATATTGAGATGTTGGTATTGCTGCAATTTTGTTTCAGAATTTTGACACTTCACATTGTTGACTCCCTGCCGTTTATTTCTGAAGAATCAATATAATAAACAATAGGAATGTGTGGAATAAAAGTGTAGACATGCCTACCAAGATTTACGTAAACCGGTTGAAGAGTTATCGTGAGACATATCCCAAACAAAGATATGCTAATTGGTTGACTTAAAAGCGAGACCTCGCTTTGCTCGATCAATTAACTACATTAAGGCAAAATAATTAAATAACTAAAAAAATACAGTTAAATGATTGAAACAATATAATTAAAACGAGGTTTTTTAAATGTTTTTAGATTTGTGAAGTCTGATTTTTAGAAGTATGAAGTCTGCTTCATCTTCAGTAAAAATGCAAATCAATTTTTGCGTACTAGTGATTATTTTTTTTCCCTTAGAGTTAGGAATAAGATACCTACTTGAAAACGATTGCATTTACTTGATAATGCACAGTGTGTTTGTACGTCTGTCCTGAATGAAACAGCAATATGGTATTCTTTGAAGAATTATTTTACAACTTTAGGCAATAAATTTGTGTCTTCCGTACATATTCGTTATTATGAGGGCAGTTCAAAAATTAACCTTTGATGAGGCGTTGAAAAATATGGTGATCTTTTTCTTTAAATTCCAAAGATACACAGGCTCATAGGTATACATAGGTATCTCCGAATAGTCATCACCGACTTAGAGGTACTTAGGATATCTGGTTTCATATTTGCAATCCTTCGTTGAATAACGCCAATTTAGCCAGTTATTAACTGACCTCGTCAATGAGATCCTTTGTTTCGACGCCCTGGGTAACGAGTGAGACCTTCGTGTTGGTGACAAGACGGGATCCCTGTCCAGACTCAGCCCGCCCGTGTACCGGCTCACTTCGAGCACTAAGAGGGTAAGCAGAAGATCATCCACCGACCTCCGAATCGTACACCGAATCCCGTGTACCGACTGTAAATTTCCCCGAAGGCGACTCTCTCTAGGGCGCACGACTTGTCTTCAGCGACACTCAAGAACGTGGCGGCGAATATGACTGTCCGCCCGACAAATACTTTGATGCCTCGGCGCCTTGAACTACCTTTTATCCGACTGTGATTATTTGGTACAGTCACCGGACAGGGACCTAAGAACGGCCGGATAGCCTTGCCAGCTTTCAATTGGCCGAGAGACAATGAGGGTTTAGAGCAAAGTCCAGATCGTATCCGGCAGAGGGTGGAACGTTCATCAAATATCACTCGTCATCTCACAGCTGACGGAAAAGGAAATGATAGGTTCTGTGTCTAGTCTCTACTTGAGCATAAATACAAACTACGTACTCGTAATCTCATTCACAAAACGAATTACGAACTGCCGTGTAAAAATGCCTATGCAGTGGTTACTGTTGCAACCATTTTGTGCATACCAGCCGATCGGAAGTTACTTTTTGAACAGCCTGTACTGACAGTTTGTTACTCCTAATTTAAAATTTGTTGGTATGTTTGGTAATTAATTTTGTCTATATACACAAAAATATATTTCGAACTGTTAACTTCTTCAGTTTAGTGTATTATTACGACACTTATGTAACGCTTGGCAGGTGCAGTTACGTAAAAGTTCTGCACGTTTCTCGGCTGCAGTATCTCTGTCAAGGCCGTGCACTCAAGTAGCTTCAAACTGTTTGAGCACTCTTAACTACGAAAATTAAGCTGGCACGCCGCCAAAAGAATGGAAAATTACACTATGCAACATGATTTTCTATGTTTCTGTAGTCTTAGGTGTTCCTAAAGCATTTTTTTGCGCTGATTTCAGATCTGCAATCCGTTTCTTTCTATCACGTACAGTTTTTTTGCAAATCAAATGAACTCATCTTTTATTTACACGTAAGTTTCACAAGGGGAAATTTTATTGTGGGGGAGGGATTAGTTGGCCACACTTGTTACACCCAGCTGGCTGTTAGGTGGGAAACAGTAGTTCATTGTTTACATGCTATAGTGCTGTGACGTTATATTTGTGCTGTCATATATAGTTTGTGAATTTTCTGTAGAAATGAGTTCCCGGAAGTGTTTGAATAACCCAAACGTGTTCTGTTATATTTGTGGTAGCTACGTAATTGGTAAGCAAAGACAGGACATTAATAGTTTTGTGAGAAACGTGTATTACGCGTACTTCGGCATAAGGCTTGGTGATGAAGACAAAAGCTGGGCACTACACAAGGTATGTCGTACATGTGTTGAGGGACTGAGACTGGAAAAATGGTGCAAAAAAATCAATGCCTTTTGCAATCCCAATGGTTTGGAGGGCGCCACAAAATCATGTTAACGATTGCTATTTTTGTATGGTTAAAATTCAAGGTTATAACGCAAAAAGTAAGAAGGATATACAATATCCGAACATTCCTTCGGCCTTACGACCAGTTACGCATTGTAATTCTCTCCCTATCCCAGTTCCACCTCCCGTTCTTGAAGATGTGCCACTGGCGAGCAGCTCAGAAAATGAAAGCGATAATGCTGATGATTACAACCCGGAAGAAGATTCTGCACCAAAATTATTCAGTCAAAATGATCTTAATGATATTACTCGTGACTTGAACCCGACAAAAGATGCCGCCCAATTGCTTGGGTCAAGATTGAATGCAAAAAATCTTCTACTACCCGGAGTTACGTTCTCTTGGTATAGGTCCAGAGAGAAGGAATTAATGAAATTCTTTAAAGAAGAAGACTCTCTGGTTTATTGTTGTGATATTGAGGGTTTATTGAATTTCTTTAACGTCACTTACAATCCAAGTGAGTGGAGGTAATTTATAGACTCGCCCAAAACTAGCCTCAAAGGTGTACTTTTACACAATGGAAATTTGTTTGGTTCAGTACCCATTGCACATTCAGTTCATCTCAAGGAGACGTATGTAAATCTCAAAGCTCTGCTAAAATACGTGAATTATGAAAATAATTCTTGGACAATTTGTGGGGATTTAAACGTAATAGGTATGTTATTTGGTCAACAATCCGGCTACACAAAAATGCCTTGTTTCATTTGTGAATGGGATAGTCGAGCCAGAGACAAACATTGGAGGAAGACAGGCTGGCCCAAAAGAAAAACTCTCCAACCCGGTTCACAGAACATAATAAATGTACCAATTATTCAAGGAAGCAAGATACTATTACCTCCTCTGCACATCAAACTCGGATTAATGTAACAGTTCACTAAAGCTCTTCCAAAAGATGGTGACTGTTTCCAGTACTTGGTAACAAGATTTCCGAAAGTATCTTATGAGAAACTTAAAGAAGGGATCTTCGTGGGACCGCAGATAAGAAAGTTAATGAAAGGCAATTTGTTTGAAAGTACAATGAATCCAGTGGAAAAAAGGGCCTGGGTTTCGTTTAAAGAAGTTGTTGTCAACTTTTTGGGCAACCACAAACATCCAGAGTACAAAACCGTGGTTAAAAGAATGTTGCAGAGTTTCATGAAATTAGGATGTAACATGAGTGTAAAGCTTCACTCCCTACACTCACATGTTGACTTTTTCCCTGCGAACCTCGGCGATGTCAGTGAAGAACAAGGCGAACGTTTCCACCAGGATATCAAAGACATGGAAAAGAGATACCAGGGAAGGTGGAATGCCAACATGATGGCCGACTACTGTTTTATGCTAAAAAGAGACGGCACAGGTGAAGGGAGACAATCACGGAAGAGAAGTTTCAACCCACGTCAGAAAGATCTTGAAGCAGTGAATTCAGCGAAGAAGAGGAATTAAATTGTCATATATGCGTTGTGTTTTCGTAATAATTATAACATTTTTAAGTGAGTGTATACCATTGTCTACTGCACCGCCATGTGTTGTGATTTTATGCAGGATTAAAACATAAACAATTTTGAAATCACAATCAAATAATAATAATTTTCCCTGTTCACAAAATTCGATTTTTTAAAACTTCGAAATTGAATTGTATAAAAACCTTACGTGATACAGAAAAACTAAAACCAGATTTGAAATCAGCATGAAAAGTACTTTTAAAATCACCTTACAGTCTTAAAACATCGTACCAAAAGTTTTAAAATGTTGCATAGTGTTATTCTGGAACATCTGCGAGATCTACATGGGCAACAGCGGCCGGCTTAGAAATTACTTACACCTGGAGAGAATGTAGAGTGCGGATCAAGTGATTGCTTCGGACTAGTGGAAAATGATTTATAACGTCTCCCTTGTCAAGACATTATAAAAGTCGGGAACCAGTTCAATTGTTGGCTGTTAATTAAACTAGCTGCCGTTGTTAGTAAAATTTACTTACCAACAAATTATAACAAAGTATATATCAGGAATTAGTCAAGGGTTACATAAATTTATTCACTCTCTGGGTATTAACGAAAACATCTCTTTATTCTTATATTTTAACTAAGTATAAAAGTAATGGCTTTAATGGTCATCCTTTAATTTCTTACTAACTTTACTTTTTGTAAAAGAAAGATTCTAATAATTGCTGCATTAAATATTCTTTAAATTAATATTCTTTACTCTTTTTATCTCAAAAATTTCAGCTATGTATTATTTCAAGTACCACGGATCCGGGTCTCAACTTTGCAATATTCTAATATATCACAACTTCGTCCAAACTATTTGAAGAATAGTCCGGTGTAAATTTTCAGAATTACTTTACCTCTAAACTTCGTAATGTTATTACTATATCATTAAAGAGATTACAAATATTTATATGTTAATCTTTAAGTTATCTAAAAGTCTTTACAATAAACTTTACTGTTCGGTTTGTTTAAAAACAAGTTATGCACAAATGTTATGATTTAATATCACCTGAATAGAACGTGAGTTTGCTGTGGGCATCCGTGATGGTCTTCTTCAGTAGTCCTCTTGGACGTGATATGATGTTCCTCTTGATGGTCCATTTGGTTTATTGTTTCCGAATAGTAGTCTAGGTCATGACGATTGGCTTCTGCTACTAGAAGTTCATACTGTTGTTGTTGTAACTTTCTTCTTCTGGAGTCGGTTGTTCACATTTTACTTATTAATTGTTCTTATTTTAGCAACACTAAAAGATGGTAAGGAACATATCTTACAACTTACGGTTTGTTAAGAGATGTGTCGGCTAAGTTTTGCTTTTTTTTTAACATATTTACTAACATTTGCTTCACTCACTACATTACTAAGTGTTTAGTTATTTTCCAACGCTACATTGAGTCAAATCAAAATAACAACTGACGAGTGTTTGTATAGTAGTTCAGCGGTATACACCTAAATTTAACTGGCCAACACATTTTTGACATCCTTACATGTCGAAGTTTCTCCGGCGAATGGGGTTTGTTTAGCGGCAAGAAGTCTGTAAGCTGGCGCGGTTTACGCGCTGAGAAAAGTAGTTCGTTCCTTTAGTAGTATTAATTAATCATTAATTAACTAGTAATAATTTATACTACCTATTGTTATGTGTTAGGTATAATTCTTTATTATTAATACGTCTTTTATTTAATCAAAAGAATTATTATTTTTTTTGCTTAATAACATCGTACTTTGCGTGTTCGTACTGGATAATTTCCACGTTGGTACAGGAATCTACGTACAGATAAGGGGTGGATAATACTCTTACTTGTTATAAGAACCAAAAATTTAATTTGTGCTATTTAAACAAAATTTTTTTTTTAAATCGTCACAGATTATTGTGTTATTATTAGTGCGGAACTTTAATAGTTGACATGAGTATTGCGTGTGGAACTTGAATTATTGTATGATAGTACCTTGTTGATTTCAGATAGCTTTGCGACTAATTAAAGGTTGTAATTAGTGACTTCATTGGTGTCTGTATTTTGTTTCCACTGTACAATACGACGATCCGTGATACCGTTGTAACATTATTTTGGTTTCAATGGTTATAAAAATGTTTTCAAATAACGTATTGCACGTAGCGATTTTTTGAACCAGAGGTGGTATGAGTCTTTCAGTCTTTCAGATGTGCCAAATTTCAAGTCTACTTTAGACTTCGTGCTTACATATATTACAAATATACTTGCTTGCTACGACGGTCTACTGATCGTCGTATGGTACAGTGGAAAACAAAATACAAGACACCAATTAAGTCACTAATCACCAGCTTTAATTATCACAATTAAACAGTTTGTAATTAACAAGACAGTCTCTTACAACAAATCAAATAAAAATTCACACGCAATAAAATATCAACTAATATAAAACACAATTGTATTACAATTGTCCCGCATGATTATTAAACACATAACACTTCGCCACAATAATTACTTTTCACTAATAACCACTTGAACGCCCGACGATATCTCGCAACTCAAACTAAACTGAACGTCGCTGAGTACTTGTATTTATACCCCGCTGAAAATACAGTAACATCCTTACTATGCATTAAGAATAAAGTAGCTAATGCGTAGAGAATCACGTACGCACACACATTACACCCGGATTCCACTGGAACATTCGATAAACTTGTAGAACGTTCCGTATTGTGTAACACTTTTTCCCCATTACGTAACAGTATGTAATTAGAAAATCCATATATGCTGATTTACAAACCTTTACAGCTAGTGTAATACTTACCGAAGATAACTTTTTAAAAGAAATATTAGCGTCTCCTTTCTCCAATGGGAAGAACTCGTTCACAACCGTGCAGAATTCGTTTTCATCGATGGCTCCGTCTCCTATGAAAAGACATATATATTAGAAACTCGGAGTTTTCATAGCTCAGTACAATCTATAATTTTATCCTTTAATGAAATAAAATTATTCTGAAATGAACTGACGCGAAGTCAGTTAAAAAGTATAATAGCCTATATTGGAAAAAACATTAGGCTGAGTAATTCAATGCTTTCTGGAAAAGTATCCTATTTATGCAAAGATTCTCATTCATAATAAATCGCGTAAGTGATTTTACACTTCCAGAATGTGAGCTATGACGAGGGCCACAAAAGTTGGTCCTGTAAACGCTGTCCGTGTATCGTGTTAAAGTTTTAAATATTTATTAGTTTTTACATACCACCTAAGGAGCGGTCGTGGCGTAGTGGTTAGCGTGTGACGCTGCTACGCTGTCGGCGCGGGTTCAATTCCCGCCAGGGGCCATCTGATTAGATACGACCGTTCCCCTTCGCAAGGTAATGGCAACCCAGCGAGAGGTATCCTGCCTAGTATAAACCCTCCCCTCCCAACAAAAAAAATTGCCGTTCGGATCCGGCGTTAAACTGTAGGTCCCATATACCTGTGTGAGACTCAGTACCACACGCACCACGGGTATATGCGGGGAGGGTACTAACCAGTCGAAGGACTGAAGGACTACGAACTGAACATAGCACCTAAATGTAGTTTCCTAGTGAACCGGCTGTAGAAATCAGTAACTGATAATATAAGTTTCGTAGTTATGACATTAAGTTAGACAATTTTTGCTTGGGTTTCTGAACAACTAAACTGTTCTTAGAAAAATTTTAATCCGTAATATGATGGTCGAGAAAACTTCACGATTTCGTTATTTAGTCTGTGATTAAAATAATATAGTTACCTAATGGTTTTTATATTAGATACCAACTATGTCAGATACTGAGCTATGTATTATTAAATTTGTTAGTTCTTGCACAGCGACCGACTAAATGTAGTTACCCAGGAGATTAGCTGTGGAAATCAATAGGCACGAAATTTTATTTCATGTTATAAGTACAAAACACAGAGATAACTATGTGTAGTCAATTAAAGCAGTTTTAGAGAAAATATCTCATTGACTTACGAATACAAGTACTCTACTGTTACAAAAGATATTTATAACATGTTGTTCGAGAAAAGTTTGTGTAGCTTGTGATGTTACGTGTGATTAGGACTATAGTATTTCGAAATACAGCCATAAATTTTGTTCCGTAAAGATTGTGAACTGGTAAATAACATTTCATAAAGTATATATTTAGGAAATGTAAGTAGCAATTTGTCAACGAATGTAGAGCAAATGAAACATGAATCGCTCGAGCAGTTGGGTTTCTCAACAGGAAACTTGAAGCTACTGACTCCTTGGTTGCCTGGCCCAGTGCAAGCATTTTTCCACTAGGGGCTACTCACGATTATGGTGTTCCCCTCCTTTCATTATACAGGCAACTCGTACAGTGAACTTATGAACCGTAAACTTACTATTATGGTTAACAGTGTCTAAACCTATTTCCAAGTTAGGTTTAAGCTACTAATAACTTACAGTTTAGAATGTGACTAAAATTTCCCCGGCCCTCGTCTAATGTGTCTGCATTGTGTGCCAAAACGTTTCCCCGGCCGTCGTCCAATGTGTCTGCATTGTGTGCCAAAACGTTTCCCCGGCCGTCGTCCAATGTGTCTGCATTGTGTGCCAAAACGTTTCAACCGTGTCCACGACGCCCATCGTCAGTAGCGCGGAAACAGAGATCTGAATTGCTACTCTTGGTCCCGCGAAGGAAATTCAGTTTTCTGTTCCCGCGTTACTGAGGACACGGTTGAATCGTTTCGTACGGGATTAAGACAGGGTCAAAAATATCGGAAAATTTTAGTAACGTCCAATCGGGTCGTTTAAAGCTTACGTTCTTCTACAGTTGATGGTCTAGTGTGTTACAGATTCTTTATTTTCGTCGTTGTAAATTCGAAAAGAATTTTTAATTTTACAGATATGTTGTATTGTGTAATAATTGAAGTATCAATTGAAAAACAAAGGAAACGTTTTATGATTAATTATGTTCTTGTAATATTGAAACATATTTATTTTTCTTAGATTTAAATAAACTTATGTTTCAGGAATTAACAATATCGTTTACTATTTACATATATTTTCAAAAACTGTTTAATGTAATTTTTTCAAAACAAAAACGTAACTAGCACTATTAACTTTGCCGTATTTGCGCACAGTCCAGAGTTACAAAAGTCTAGGAGAGCTGTAAGGAGACTTTTGTTTTGTTAAGGAGTGTAAAAAAAAAAATTGCTTTTTGAATCATTTTGCCGTCCTCCTGAGCCGGCGCCCTGAGGCATTCTTCTTGGCCGACGCTGCATACTTCGCATGGGCTATGAAGTCAAGCTACGAAATTGATTCGATGCTTAAATGTTTATTAATATTTCAGCTACACTTCACGCAGTTCTCTAGCATCAACGGAACACAAAAATCAATTATATCTACTTAATACGGAATAGCATGTTACTGGATCCACACATCATAAAGAGTGAAATATATAATTAAATACCAGGAATTTGATACTCATCAATTTTATTAATATTGTGATTAATAGGGGATACGGTATACGAAGTTGCAGGTCTAGAAGTTAATGCTGTTGTCCTGATGAGGGCCAAATTTGTTATACAATTACTTCCTAACAGTTTACTCCCTAACAGGGAAATTACTCTTTGGCACAGTTTTTTCTATTTTTAATTTTTTCAAAATATAAAATTTTTTTTATAATGTTAACAGATTTGTGCATTTGCGTTAGTTTAATGCATTGTCCCTAGTTGAGAACTTCAGCTCCCGTTCGTATTTTGTATGGTTTCTTAGAGCCGCAGTGACATTTAATCCCTCTTGTAGCTTCACAAAGCGAGTCCCGATAATACCGGTCAGTACGGGTTGCTTATTAAGGACAAAGGCTTCCCAATTTCTGGTACTTTCCGTGAACAATAAATTGCTTCGTACGTCTAATTTGCGTAGAATCCGCCTCTCGGCGGCAAAGGGGGAACTGAGAAGGATTAATTTAAAATTCCTTCAGATACGAAGCCAATAAGACTTAAATCGGCTTTCATAAATCCGTACTGATTGAGAGGAGACGATTTCGTTTAAAATTTTATCGAATACTATTCTCTTCCTTAAGTCACGCGACGTTATTACGTCACTTTATTAAAAATGTTGTTTCGATATTGCATGCTCAATGATGATCTGTGCAGCCGGAATATATCAAAAGCAAGTAAATAGGAAACTGACAGTACCATTGTAAGGAAGTAATATATTGTAAATGAAACGAGAATGGAAATCAGGTTGAAATTCACTGAAAAGAATTATTGTAGTGGAAATGACAGAGGCGTAATGACAGGAATTAGGATAAAAACAACGGAACTAGATGATGATGGGCGTAACTGACATGGGACTTGATGGTATCAGGACCAAGAAAGTAGCTTTGATTAACTTTGTATGGTTTTGTGCAGAAGACGACGAGCGTCTGTCGTTTGCATTAAAGACAAACATTAATGTGAACAGTAAAGGGACGAGGGAGAAAAAAATCGATGAAAAGCTGGAGAGAAGCCGTGGACTAGAAATAAGAAAGAGAAGGAGAAAGAAAGGGAGAAACAGAAGACAGACAGACACAAATGATTGCCGGAAGACCTGTAGTTGGGCAGAGGAAAGTGGAACTGCCACAGTTTAGACTTTCCAGTCTTTTCCTTTTCGTGTATAGGATACTGTACAGGTCTTAAAAAATGTTCCAGGCAAATAACTTCAAGAACTTTTTTGTTAAGAGAGCTTGTTTGATTCCAATAAAACTTGCGATTTTCTTTCTTCTTGGAAGCTGCTGTAGGTTGCTTAATTCCGTTTATTATCTCTGTTCTGCTCTTTCGTCTTCGGTCATTGTACTTTCTAACTTAAGAAAAGTTTGAACGTTTTGTAGTTATTGTTTATCTAAGAAAGCTGTTCTGTTGTTTTGTCACATCTCATCGTCCTTATATGGAAATTACATTAAACTTACATTTTAATAACTAAAATCTGAAAAAATATCATACGATATTGCGTCACACGATCAAATTTAAATTATAATTTATTATTTATTTAAAAAGTAATGTAAGAGTAGTCATTTACATATAGTAATGTTTAAATACAGTCTTTCTCCTTTTTAAAGCACTGGCGCCACGTCTCTGGAAACTTACGTATTCCTTGAAAAAAAAGTTCTTCTGGCAGAGGACGCACCTGCTCTCGAACAGCTTCGATGATGTTTTCGTTGGAACGAAAATTTCCCTCTTATAACTGTCTTAAGGGTACAAACAGATGACAGTCAGAGGGGGCGAGGTCTATACTTTTAGGAGGATGGGGTAGAACGGTCCACTTTAGTTTTCGAATTTGAGTCATCGTATGTGTGGCGACATGACAGAAACAGACATCGTTTGGACGCTTATTTCGGATTGCTGTTTGGAGTAATACTCGGTGTTTGTAGTCCTCTGTCCTGTTAGAAAATCAATATGTATGAGGCCTCTCATATCCCTAAAGAAAAGAATGAGCCATAATTTTTTCTGTCAAAACCGGTTTTTGTTTTGTGAAGAATGCCGGTCCAAAGACGCACGGTCATTTTTTGGTTTTGCAGGGTAAATTGGTGTTACCAAGGTTTCATCAGTAGTGACAACAGACTGTAAAAAATAAACTTTTCTTCATCTTGTGTCAGTAGTGAATCAGCCACCTGCTCATGTTCATGCGTATTTGCCTAATACTTTCCGATAATGAAGTTGATTTATGATACAGCTATCTGCATCAATATCCCGAACCGTGATTTGGTAACTATTTTAAACAAGTGTCGATCCTGCCAGCCATCCCTATTGTTACCAATGTTTTTGAGCGTCGTAGGTGAGGTTAATTCTTGACTTTTTCTCCACCATTTTTGAAAGCTTTACTCCATTTACAAACGTTTATGTCTGACAACGTTTCTTCTCCAAACTGTCTTTTACGTTTTTCAAAAATTTCTGATGGTTTCACCTTTTATTTCGTAAGAAGTTTGATAATAATGCGTTGCTTCACGCTTGAATGCACATTTAGTTCACTCCAGTGGCGGTTCGTCCATAAGGTTCGACTGAACCAGTGAACCCCCTAAATAATTTAAATATGTTTTAAGATTTGTTGAGATAATGGTTTCATATTCAAGTAACAAGATTTGCGGGATTAATCTTGTTGACTGAACAGTAACGGATTCGCGTGATAGGCGAATTGCTCGCTACTATTGCTTGGAGGTGCAAAGCATCTCTCAGCACTTCCTGGACTGTGTAGACAGCTTTGGAATCAGTATGGGCAAAATTACATTCAACAGTCGCTAAACCCGAGTGTTAGCGATGTAGACGAATAGTTCCGACGAGGGCCGAACCGCACTGACTGGGAATTTTAACATTTTTATAATACCGCCATTCGTCATTATTATGATTTTTACCACATGATTTTTCCGTTTACCATCAGTTTCTCTATTTGTGTCAGATTTCTCTATTTCATTTAGAATGCAATGAAAATTTGTGCAGTAAAGTCTTAAAATCAAATAAAATAGTGAAGAGTGAAGTAATTGTATTGCGAAAATGAAGTGAGTTTGATGTAGTCATTAAATAATTGTATTAACGTTAAACTTAAACCGATTGAAGCGTGTATAACCTTCAAAGTGTTTGCTGGTATTTTTGTGTGTTAAGTGTTCAGGTATTTGTTATTTTTGTGTTCAGTTCATTGATTTGGTAAAATGAATAATGTTCAGTCTATTTTAAAAACAAATTTTTCTTCTCACTCTCTATCTCTATTCAAGATAAATGCAAAATTAAGGAACTCTGTAGGCCGCTTCCCGTTTTAAATATTAAATAGAAATATTTAACTATCCTTTTATTTTAACTATATATTTTTAGAATAATTTACAAACAGCATAAACATAACTTAGTATTAGGCCTACTAAAAGTAGTCAATAGTTATGTCTTCATGTTGAGACCCACCCCGTGTGTTATTTGGAATGGGATAATTGCTCTTATCTTAGTAGAAACATTCAGACATTGAATCCCCAACTGTCAGAACCACGAGTCGCCACTGCTTCACTCGTACTTGCAAAACGATCAACAACGCATGCTGGTTGCTGAACGACTGAGAGAGATTAGTATCTGTTCATCTGTTCCCGCGCATCAGCCAGTGCTACCAACTTGGGCTTTTATTTCTTCTATTTGAAGATCAAACCAAATTATAATTTAAATTTGAACGCTCCTCGTATTATCCCGCCAAGTGTGAAACGTTAGTGAGGTAGGCCTACCTTATAAAAAAAAACAAAATACTACTCTACCAAAATTAACTAGTATTAATAAATTCAGCTTTTGTTTTCATCCGTCTCTTTATGTCCAGTCTCATCGCGGTGTGCCACCCTACGTGTACAGAATATGGGACACAATATTTTTAGTTTTATTTTTTTAAATTGAAAGAAATACGAATTGGACGGGTCCACCACAAGTCGAAGATTAGTTTGTCAGATTTTTTTTACAAAATCACATGTCAAAAAAGGAACGCTAGGAGTAACAAGACAATATACTTGATTCGAACTAAAAATTAACTTTAAAAATTCAGAATTCACGTGCACTAGTAACCTGGTGAAGATTTAGCGAATAAAAAAAAGAACGATTGAAACTAGGAATGTCACTGAGACAAATGGGCAGAGCATTTGATATTCGTAATAATTTATTTATCAATATTCTTACAATCAACAAAATATATACACTTTTATGATACACACTTTTTATTGAATACACTACATTATAGTACAATATACATTAATTGTCATTAGACATATTCCACAACCTTTGCAACTCATCTCTACGATCAACCAATGATGGACTTCTATTAATTTTTAGCAGTCTATCAAAATTAAACGCCGGTTTTAATAATAATCCTTCAAATGTTTTAACTCTTGAAAGAGCAACATACGTTAATCCAATATGAAATTCATTGTCTCCTAAATTAACAATTGCCTTATCTAATGTTATCTCTTGCGATCTATGTATAAGTAGAGGGAAATAGGGGTTCTAGCCACGATGAGGGAAGTAGAGGGAATTGTGGCAGTCCGAGTTGATCACCAGTCCGAGTTGATCAAATGACGTCACAGGCTTATGACATCAGAGATAAAGAGGCCCTGGTAGCTGGTTTCCGAAATCTCTGTGTACATGTACGTTGACGAATTGGTAAAAGTTGGAAAAGCATTGCATTGCAAAAAAAAAAAAAAAACAGTCGCTCTGAGACGTTTTTAAAGTGTGGTTGACTACGTTCGGCTAAATCGTGTCTTTAAACATCGTCGCTTTGTTATAAATCAACGATATTATTACTTTGTTGTTGTGTTATATTAGTATTTGTGTTTACAGTGTTTTAAGTATCTTACTTAATATTCGATAGTTGTTCGTATTTTGTTTGCATATTCAGATCTCAGTTGGGATAATTAAAATGAGGGTTTTCGAAGGAGGAATAACACCGCTGGATATACAAAGGTTTTTAATTACTGGAGCAATTCCTGAAAAGTGTACAAAATCGTATCAAAGTAGAAACTTTAAGAGACAATGTAAACTTTATGTTATTCGTGACAATAAACTGTTTTATCGTAAATGTGACGGGCTAAGAGGTACAGAAAAATTAATAGAAATTGTTCACGACGATAATAAAATACAAAAATTGATGGGCATAGCCCACAAAGGTGCTGATACTAGCAAACAAGCGATTGGTATGTCTGCACATCGAGGAATTAATAGCACCGTGGACATACTTTCACAACGGTACTACTTTAAAAATATAAAATTAAAGGTGACAGATTTTGTAAAAAATTGTGAAGTGTGTCAGAAAGTTACACCTCCATGGGTGTCTTGTGTACCCGAAATGAAGCCAATTCCTGTTCCTAAGAGAGTCATGGAACAAATTGGAATAGATGTTATGCAGTTACCAGAACTGCAGGGAAAAAAATACATAGTGGTGGCAGTAGACTACTTTTCAAAGTGGGCTGAGGCGAAAGCCCTTCAAAATAAGACTGGCATTGAAGTGGCTAAATTTATTTATGAAATTATATGTAGACATGGTTGCCCTAAAATACAAATTAACGATAATGGTCGCGAGTTTGTAAATGAAGTTTCTAAAGAATTGCATAGACTGACGGGGACAAAACAAAGATTAACATCACCCTACCACCCACAGGCTAATGGATTAGTAGAACGTCAAAATAGGACAATAAAAGATAAACTGAAAAGAACTTTAATGGAAAACATTAATAACTGGCCTGATGTTCTCGAGAGTGTATTATTTGCGTACAGAACATCTAGACACAAAACAACAGGATTTTCACCTTTTTTTATGTTATACAACAGAGAACCAGTTTTACCATTAGACCTTGTTGATGAAGATAATTTGACCGATGAAGACGAGGAGTCTCTTCAGGTAGCTGAAAAAACAACGGATGTTCAAGAAGTACAGGAAGATATTGTCGAAGAAAATAAAGAAATAAAAAGAAAATTACAAAAAATATTAGAAGTGAAAAAAGTAATTGATGAAGCAGCATTAAAAAATATCAGAAGAGCTCAGATTAAACAGAAAAAGCAATTTGACGAAAGACATACAATAACAAAGAAAATGGAAATAAAACCTGGGAGTAGAGTTTTGGTAAAAAATGTGACAAAATTCAAAAATAAATTAATGTTTACTGAACTTCCATGGAGTGGACCATTTACAGTTAACAAAGTTTTAAGAAACGAGTATTGTATATTACAAGATGAAAGTGGCAAAGTGAGGAAAAAGAAAGAACATGTGAAAAACTTGAAAATATTCTACAATCTACATGATGATAAATCTGATGTGGAGGTTTCTGGTGAGTGGTGTGAAGTGATTTTTTTTTATGATCCGGTTGACGTAGAGTGGCAAATGGAAAAGTGTAAAGTGTTGGGTCTGTCCTTTGAAGGACAATGCACGTGTATTAGAATCGGGCATAAATTAGCACTTGCAAAACCACACGGTGTGAAGAAAATTGTGGGTGACGGAAATTGTTGGTTTAGGGCAGTTTCCTACGTAATTACTGGCAGTGAAGGTTATCATATGGACGTTAGAAACATAGTTGTCAATTATATGGACAATGAATTGAACAACAACCGAGCCAATGATTTATTTAAAGGTAGAACGTCACTAAAAAATATGATAAAAGAAGGCACATGGGCAACTGAAAGTGAGATATTTGGAACTGCATCACTTTTGAATACAAACATTTTTGTGTACACAAAGATAAACTCAAAAAATGGAGAGAAGTGGGACTGGCAGTTATTTACAGCAGGTGCTTCAGCAAATTTAAAAAAAAGTGAAATTCCAAGCCAAAAAAATATATACATTACAAATGAAAGTGGTTGTCATTATGAAGTTGTTATTTCAGTTCATGGAATGGGTGTAGTTTAAGCAATACCTACGTGTCTACAGAAACGTAAGTAGGCTACTATACTATTATTTTATCTCTTATTGTATATAAAGTGTAATGAAAACTAAAGACATCTTTTTATAGTGTAAATAATTAATAATTTTGTTTTTATTTTTTAAAATTAATTAATTGATACAGCTTTAAACAATTCGTTAAAACGAATTTTAAAATGATTAATTATTATGGCAACTTCGAAAGTTACATAAATTTAGTTTCATGAAACAGATGAAACTAATTTTGTACTGAGAATCCCCGAAATACTCCACTCTGTGCAAGCCGAAACATAACGTTTATTGCATACTGCAAAAATATTTTTTCTATTAGTCTTGTTTTTCTGATTGCATATAATTTACTTTAAGGAATAATGGTTAACACACAAACTAAGTTATTTTTTCATTCAAGTTAGTTTACGTTAAATTCGAATACTTTTAATCCTATAGTCGTTTAACTCTACAAGACCGAAGGAAGTGACAATAAAAGTAAGCGACGATATGACCATCCAATTTGGAATGCTTCATTCGCCGTGTTTAAAGATGAGCTTCTGGAATTTGGAGCTACCAACCACGAAAACATCAGCTCGCACAGTTCGGCGAAATTGGTAAGAAACCTGTAACATTTACTCTGAAATAATTAAGAGTGTGACGGGGCGGCGAATGGGACCGGACCCCATCCCACAAGGTCGACAGTTGACAAGAAATGTTGTTAATCTCCTAATTTTTAAGCTGTTTTATTAATTTCACAGCTGTATGCGCTAATACAGTAGTACCCCATTTTTAAATAGAGGTCTAAAAACAAATTTATTACACAGAATATGCGTGTACGTTTGAAATATGAAATATAGGAAATTCAAGTAAATCAATAAGTATCTTACATAAACAATGTTGCAATAGCGCTTATTACTTCCATATTCCTTAAGGAAATGGAAGTACTGTATGGTGATGGCAAAAAAAATCGTGTTCGAGATTATTGCAGATTCTGATTGTACTACACTCAAAACATGAAAAAAGTCGTTTTTCGAAAAGTGTCTGTGTGTGTGCTGTCTGTCTATCTGTGTGTAGATTTTTTTCTATGGCAAACGATAACTGCCGCAAATTCAAACAGAATCAAATAATTTTGTGCGTACAGCTCTGATTTGTAGAGTACTCACGACCTATTGTTTTTGGTGAAGATCGGTTGAGGGAAAGGGGTAGTTTACCAGCAACGGTTTTTTTATCAAGGATAATTTTTTTTTGGCAAACGATAACTGCCGCAAATTCAAACAGAATCAAATAATTTTTTGCGTACAGCTCTGATTTGTAGAGTTCTCACGACCTATTGTTTTTGGTGAAGATCGGTTGAGGGAAAGGGGTAGTTTACCAGCAACAGTTTTTTTTATCAAGGATAATTTTTTTTTTGGCAAACGATAACAGCCGCAAATTCAAACAGAATCAAATAATGTTTCGTATACAGTCCTGAAATATGGAGTTCTCAAGACCTGTTGATTTTGGTGAAGATCGGTTAAGAGAAAGTGGTAGTTTACCTGCAACGTTTTAACAAGGGTATTTTCTATGGCAAACGATAACAGCCGCAAATTCAAACAGAATCAAAAATTGTTTGCATACAGCCCTAAATTGCAGAGTTCTCAAGACCCATTGTTTTTGGTGAAGATCGGTTAAGGGAAAGGGGTAGTTTACCTGCAGCATTTTTTTATCAAGGGTATTTTCTATGGCAAACGGTAACAGCCGCAAATTCAAACAGAATCAAATAATTTTTTGTATACAGTCCTGATTTGTAGAGTACTCAAGACTTATTGTTTTTGGTGAAGATCGGTTAAGGGGAAGGGGTAGTTTACCTGCAACGTTTTTTATCAAGGGTAATTTTCTATGACGAACGATAACTGCCCCATATTCAAACAGAATCAAATAATGTTTTGCATACGTCACTGAATTGTAGAGAACTCAAGGCCTTTTGATTTTGGTGAAGATCGGTTAAGGGTAGTTTACCTGCAATCTTTTACGTTTTAACAAGAGTAAAGTACTTGAAAATTCATTTAAACTTTTTCAAACAATGGTAATTGTTAAAAATAAAATAATTTTGTTGTCAGGCAATAAAATTATAATTTTTTCATTTTAATGTAAATCATGTATAAGAGAAAATATATCGTGGGTGGCAGGCAAGCATATCTCACTTATGTACTGTTTACGTTTCCATTTTATTATTATGACTACCGCAATAAAAAGGCAGGGAACACACACACACACACACACACACACACACACACACACACACACACACACACACACACACACACACACACACACACACACACACACACACACACACACACACACACACACACACACACACACACACACACACACACACACACACACACACACACACACACACACACACACACACACACACACACACACACACACACACACACACACACACACACACACACACACACACACACACACACACACACACACACACACACACACACAATTCATGTTTATTTTCTTACATTTGCACGCTTTTTAAATGGAAAGTGTCGAAACCCATACCAACATAACGCGTGCAAGACGAAAAAGTGTTCAGCGTGGATAGCGATTTGCTTCCTGTGGATCGTTGGGCAGTGTAACTGCACGTGTTTACAGAGGAACGATTCATAGACAGACTTTTCGTCTTTAGGGAATGAACCCTCTGCAAGATGCTGAGGGTCCATGAGTGACTTCGGAGCGCTCCTTCTTTTCCGCGTGTTTGTTGTGTGAAACGTACACTGTAGATTCGCAGCTTTACTCTAAGCAACGCTCAATAGGAAATGTTGAAAATTTTTGTCCACGGTGTACCCTCATACACACTAAACCTGCTCTGATGTTTTAATTACGGACGTCATAATATTAAAACTTTGGAAACTTGAGCACTACTTAATGGAGATCAATCATTAACTTATACAAGCCATTAATTTTATGCATATTTTTTATATATATGTGTACAACGTTATCGGCAACAAAGAAGTAGTTTTTGTTAAAATTCCTTCCCGGGATATTTGGCCGTAGTCCAATGTTTTCTACAAAACCAGACGTTTCGGCAATGCCATCGACTTCCATCATCAGTGAAAATCGAGTGCGATAACGTGAGGTGGTATACGTTAGTGACCACAGTACTGTGGTTAAGGCTGAAGCAGTAAGTAGAAAGAAGTAGTTTCTATGGTAATATTTCATTTCGAAAATGATTTTAAATATAAATCTTAGAATATGGAAGTCATGTATGCTTCTCCATACCGATATTTTTTATTGTGTTGTTACTTTAATGGGACTGAATTCAGTATGTTATTACACGTTTTTAACCCATTTTAAAGACTCAAATATTAATTAGTTTTAACTTGCTTTCTTTTGTATGAAGCCGACTCGACCCCCCCCCCCTCAGACCAAATTCTAGATTCGCTACTGAGTACAGCGGTGAGTCCCATTACTTCGAAAGTGTTTATGCACGTGAGTTTAAACTCGGCAGTGCCCCATTTTTCTCTATTCCCCGTTACACGTCCCCATATCTCCATGAAACTGTGGAGTAGGCCTAAATTGTCTAAGTTATGCCTTTTGACATGACACAATGAAAACGGAAAAAACAAATAACGGCGCATAAGAACTGGGTGTAGGAAAGAAGCTGGTGTGACCAATCTGGAAGGAAGAACGTCTCAGGATAAACTACATGTGGCACCAACAGACTATAGGCCACACTCGAATCTAAAGACCGTATGCTGAGGAAGCAACATCCAGAATCTGCTAAAACCACCGCAGATGCGCTGTCGTCCAGGTTCGGGCAATCGCTGGCCTTGGCGCGAAAGCCGCCGGTCTCAACGCCGACACCCCACCACAAGCGGCTGGCAACTCAGCTGCCACGATCTAACGTCAGAACGGCGCTAGTCTAATAATCCAGGGGAAACCATAGACCCGCTGCCTCAAACCTTGCGGCTCCCAGCGGTTGAACTACAAAATTAAAGAAAATCGTTACGCCTTTCGCGTCTTGCACCTTACTCCGTCCAGGGAGGACCCGCTAGTTGACCTCTTCTGCCACAAACACGTGTCCCTTAGTATCAGAAGAAACAGTCTCTAATTCGGTTGCATGCTTTCAATTTTTTCATGTTTTTTTTTAATTTTTGCATGTCTTTTTAATTTTTGGCTTTATTCCTTATTTTGTATATTCCAACGTGTTACCTTTAGGGGGTCTCATTACAAGTAAGTATCGCAATAACTTCATTTGTTGATCTGTTATCTGTTACATAGAGGTTCTCGAACTGTAGATGATATAAAAAATGCTTTGCTCTTTGGTATTTGATGTTCATACAAATCGTTTGGCGAAAAATGATTTCGACGGTTACTAAAGAAACGTGATTTGTATTTACGTGGTTTGTAGTCAGTAAACAAGCTTTCAAAAATGAAAACATCTGAACAAGTCGTGGATTATTTATAAACTTTACGGATTTATTGAACTTTCTAGAAAAACCACATCGCTGCATCCAACATATTGTTTAGTTAAAAATAAATTCGGTACGAGGATGATTGAACTCATGACTTATAATAATCCTGTACGGCGAGTCTCGAACTCATGAGTCAGAGACGGGACGCAGTTTGGGACACGTGTTATGTTACAGTCACAAATACATGGGAGTCAGTCGGACTTGGATGTAACTCTTTTGATGCATGTATCTGTTGACTAATCTTACAGCAATCATTACAGATATAGTTTGTTCAGTTTTTGGAGTAAGGATAGGACACAGTTACTGTTTTTGTTCATTACGACCTAAGCTGGAGTACACTATAAACATTTTTCACTTCCGTACTCTTATGACTTCTAATCATAGAATTTCCAGTGATTACGTAGAAGGCTGCATATACAAATATCACGTCGATCTTTTTTGAAGTTTTTGCAGAGATCTATAGCCGTAATTTAATTTTCAGAATTTTTTACCATAATCCATAACTGCTACATTCTTGTGAAAGATATACAGTCATATAGCAAACAGCATTTTTATTTGTTATTTCCACTTATAGTCGACTTAATGAAGCATTTTAGTAGACAATGTTTAGAACTGTTTGTAATAGAACAAACCGACATGAAACCTTTCGTACTATCTTCTACATAGTGTCCAGCACATTGAAAGTTATAAAAAGTTTTTGTTGGTCTCCCCACTAGGTGGTTTCACCCCTCCACATAGGTGGGAACTAGAAAAAATAAATGACACCTGCAGTTAATAGATCTTTAAATTTTAAGAAAAAAAATTATAGCCTATGTGCTATGTGTATAGCCTATTGATGAAAACCAATGGTTTTTGAGTTTTGCGTTTGTGAATTAAACAATAACTTTATTTTTACACCCTAAAATCGTTACCTCGTAAAACCTTCCGTTGTGTAACTTAAGAAATATTAAATTTGTCAAAACATTATACATTAATTTTGATTAAAATTAACTCCCGGGCTGTTTGGCCGTGGTCCAAAGTTTATGAAAAAATAACGCTAACGAGTCAACGCTAACGTGGGATGATATACGTTAGCACTACGGTACTGTGTTAACTCGTTTTTACTGAAGATGGCAGTCAGTGGCACTGCCGAAACGTCTGGTTTTGTCACAAACTTTGAATCAAAAACTTTAATTTCTCTAGAACTAACATATTGTAATATACGAGTGTTTAACATGGTGGCTCAGTTTTTTTTTCACTTAAAAAGGGGGGGTAATTACTTTGAATAATTAGAAAACCATAGGAATAATAAAAATACTACTCATATGTTAGATTAAACGTTGATAAATGTCCTTTTATAGAAATTCTGTTTTATTGTAATAGCAGTAAAAATAACATGCGTTCTTCATACATTTCTATGAAAATTGGCAATTTTCTTGCTATCATTTTCTGCTTATCAGGTGTCAGTATTCTATTATTTTGAACACATTTAAATTTTGCAATAGATTTAAAAAAAGTCACTTCTCAAAATATTAGACTTTGAATGTTAGCTTAATTTAGTGATGTAATTGAAAAATTTCCTACTTCTTATATAACCAAACAAATACTAAATTTAGCAAAACCAGGTAAACATACTACATAAAACTTATTAAAAACTAAATTCATTTTTTAAGTTTTTGAAGGAAAAATACTTTCTGGGATATGATTGTTTGAAGGTGTTGGTAAACTTACCTGAATCTATAAATACACAGATGACCACTGAAATGATGCAATGAAAAGTCTTATACATTAAGCCACCTATAAAATTATAAAACTTTATGTAAAAATTTAGGCTTTAATTATTTTGTTCATTGATTTTACTTCCATTTAATTATCTTTTTCTTGACTTTTCTTGACATTTGACCATCACAAGAAAAGTGAATTTACAAAGTATGAACTTCGTTCATTTCACCAACCCCTTAATTTGGCCACTTTGATTTCCTTGTGTTTTATAATGTTTTTGACATCACCTTCTTAATCGGTGTCCTGATAAACTTAAGTTTACATTTTTTCAACATCTCATTTCAAATAGCTTCCTACAATAGACACTTCTAGCAATTAAGGATGATTTCAACCCCATTGTGCCTAAAGTAGTAATGCCATTTTTACCACTGTGCTTTTTTGCTTAAGATTAATGTTCAAATATAATTTAAAAAAAATTCAAAAAATGTCACGCATTCATGCATGCATTTAAGTAAGCATCTTGCTTCTATATGTTTGTAATAATTAGATTAATGTCACACGCGCGTGTGCATATGCGTGTTGGCTCACTATAGCTATACTAAGCCTTTTTATATGGCTTTATTATTTTGTTTTAAGGATGAAGACAAAAAAAATATGTATTGACCCACATTCCAGAGGAGGGCGAATGCTAAGTATGGTAGGCTTACGCACTTCGAATTCACCTGGAAAAGGTTAGTGAAACGACTTTTAATACGCTTTTTATACACACCTTAAAGTACTAGTTTACTTTAATATTACACCTTTACATTCGTCCTAATCATAGTTCTTATGCAGTAATCTCAAAATATGTAATATTGGATTAATTTACACATCCTTATAATGTCACAAATTTCTGCTTTTTGAGAAAGCGAAAGCTTTTTCAATTACTCACATAGGCGCTACGGCTAAATTATTATTACAGTGAGCTTCCAGAATTATAATAGTGATCTACTTTTTTTTAATTGTGTAATCCGTAATGTCTAATTTTTTATTCTTCTATAAGTAGGAATATTTTAAATATAATTTTGAATAAGCACGTATTGGGCAGGTATTTATTTAAATTTCTGTGCTTAAATAGCACCTAATTTTATAGTGGTGTCTAAAAAATTACGTCTTTGCATGGGACACACTTGAAAAAGTGATTTCGGAATTTTGGAATAAGGGGTAAGGTTGCAATTACTTGTAGACTGAATTTCGTGTAGGATAAAAAGAGAAATACCCTTTTTTTAAATGGGTTCCACAATTTTAGATTGATTTATAAGTTAAATAAGGTATTATTATTTGTAGTTCTGGTACCTGTTTACACTATCAACACATTTTTTTGCTCTAGATTAGACTCATAGTTTTAGTGAGTACTTAAACTATTGTTTATTCACACTTGCAAGAGCCGGGCTTGATCACTAAAATAAGGCCTTTTTGTGTACTGTCCTATCTGATGCCTACAGAAAGCAATATTGTAATTACTCAAAATATAAAGCCACACACTGTAAGTGTATAAACAACTTCAGGTGAAGGCAAAAAAGTACTGACTGTAATGTCTGCAATTATAAAAATGTGACACACTTTGCGTAACTGTGTCACCTTGAAGTAACCAAAACATACGGTTTCGGCGCGAAAGTATGGTGCGTCTAGGAACGCGGGAGAATCCTTAAGAGATTTGTTAAGTAATTTCATCTGCCCATTAAACATCACGGCAGTTGTAGTACTACTCAGTAATTGTCACATCAAATTAACATGCAAAACGAATAAAATTTTATCCAAACATAATTTTTTACAAAAACACCAATTCCAATTAACTAATTTGTTAAAGGTTAATACCAGTCTTATGCTTGCAACAGAAATTATCTTAATGATAACTTATGATAACAGAAAAACAAACATGATTAGAATTAATATTTATCGTGTCTTTGCAGTTCCTTGTGTAATGAAAGCTCAAAAAACCCCTCTTACAGCAACTAAAAACACAAAAGCAACCAGTTTCTCGTACGCGGATGAAAATGTAAGTGTAATTTTTTTGTTATTTTATTATAACTATAATTTATTGAAACGTCTGCTGTTTGACATTGCATTGTAATTTAATATAAAGTAGACAGTAATGATAGAATTTAGGGTTTGGCTGCTGGCTTGCACTATAGTGACGTGTTCCGATAGTCTTATTTTATCAATTTCCTGAGTTTTAGGTTTGCGCTAGTAGGCCTAATTACAGCGGCTTTTCAACAACTAAACCACATACCTAGTGTTGTGTGTTTATTTTAATTTCTTATTTATTTTCTGGATTCATTAATATGATATTAATATAAAATTAAATTTCACAAATACTGAATAAAAAGCTCATGAAATTAAAAGAAAAACAAATTCCTTAACTGATTCTTAAGCGGTTTATATGGTTGGTGTAAAAACTACATTATTGAGTTTTACTGGTGTTGGTTCAACACTTTAGTGACAGTAAAATTTTGTTGAAAATTGAATATAATATTTACTGCTGTACTAGGTACACAAGATTTTAGTTCAACTGGTAAATGTATTATTTATTTAGTAATCGTAGTAGGTAAATGTGTTACAAATATTTTGTCTTACAACTAATAATGATGACCTTAAAAATAAGCCCATATGGAGAAGGAATTAAACTTTTTACTTTCATGGAAAGTACATTTGATCCATCAGCGTAAGCGCAAGCATATACCCAAGTTAAATTAACATCCAGAGTTAAGTTAATTTAAAAAGTATAAGAAATTTGCAGCTTTCTACAACTTTAATTTGAAAATGGATTCTTTAATAAATGCTCAAAATAGGTTATTATTACTATAAAAATAAATACATATAATTACATAATTAATAATAATTGTAATATGAACTAATTATAATTATATATAATATTATAATTAGAATTAACATTATAATTGTAATATATTATGAATTATATAAGTATATAAATTATTTAATGCTGTCTTTAAAAACTTGAAATAATAATAGGCCTACTCATGAAATTATGTCAGCACTGCATACGTAATATGTAATCCAACCACAAAAGCCCCTTACTTAATGACTAAAAAAAAACAATAATGTAGTAATACTTGGCTATAGGCCTACTTTCTTTAACTTTACAGCAAACAGCAATAACAAGACTAACTTAAACTTGTAATTATTTAAGTTAGAGTGTGATAATTTTAACAGTTTTAACAATTTAACAATCTTTTATATTGAAGCGTCTACCAGAAGAATAGTAATGTAATTTAGCATACATTATAAAAAATGTCATAAATAAAATTGGGTTAGATATCTTATATGTGAAGAGAAACCAGTCTTCATCGAATTATTACATAACTACTAACGTCAAATTGAAAACAGTTTATATTATGAAGAGCTATTTAGTTAATTTTAATGTTACTTTATAATTATATGTATCGAATTTATTTACTAAGATTGACGTTTGTTTGAAATAAGGTATTAACATTTTTTTTTAATTAAAGAAGAAATTTCAATTGTCTTATATTTCGTACATTAGGCCTACGTCTAAATTTTTATTCGTGGTTAGCTAATAAAAAGGTTACAATCGCATATGTTTTTGTTGCTTTTCTTCTAATTACGAATTGATAAACCTGGTTGTAACTTGTGTATTAATTGGTAACAAAATAATTGTTTTCATTTGTTGATTTTCACAAAACTTTTTTTAATTTGTTTTTTATTAAAGATAGACAAATAAAGCCTTGCAACTGTAAAATTAGTCATTTAGATATAATCTGTGAGTTGAAACACATAAATCTTTAAAATTCGTATTCTCATGATGTTTTTTGCAGCATGCAAAACGGCAGCCATCCGATCACCACTCAGAGTTCCACACATCATAGAGCATGATATATCTAAGCATGCAACTCCCAAGAAAGTCAGTTACAACAATGAATTGGCGAGCATTTCAAATCCATCATTATATAATCGCCCATCAGTGATCGTCTACGCAAAACGTTGTCAGGAAAAGAAAACCCGCATTTCAAATTTAAGTCCAAAGTGTTTATTTCCTAATAGAATTTCAGATGTAGAAGTCAATAATAACGAAAATAAGACACATGAAACCATAGATGCAGCGTGTAATAATACAGCGCCACAACATACACAAAACCAAAGGAAAAAAAAGGTATGATCGATATAATTTTTGTATATTTTGTGAAAAAATTGTTCTTAAATTGCGCAGACATTTAATGAATAATCATAAAAATGAACAAGTTATAGCTGAATATATAGCTTTGTTTGAATCCTGTCCTGAGGAGTTAAAGGACAGGAGAAAAAGAATTATGGCTGATTTAACGCTTAAAGGAAATTATAAGTATAATAAATCACTTTTAAACAATTCACTTTCTGACAAAGTGCCATGTAGTAGCTATTTGCCAGTGAAGAGGCCACCAAAGAATAAAGAATATATGCCTTCCGATTGCATTACTTGTACAGTATGTATGGGGCTAATTGTGAAAAAAACACTTTTACCAGCACGCATCACAATGCAAGAAAAAATATGATGAAAACGCAGCTATTCATTCAAGTAATGAGGGAGAAGACAATGATGTAGAAAACTGCAATAGCAAACAACCTATTATTGAAAGACGAACATGTTATATTAAAGAGTATGGACTTCAGTATTATCCAAACACTAAAGATGCTTGAAAAAGGTATGCAAGTAAACATTCTAAAAATTTTGAGAAAAGATGACTTAGGACAAAAATCGATGACTGATCGTCTGCTACTGTCTGTAGTATCTGATTTTTATTCAAGCCACCTCGCCTTCAAGGACAGGACTCATGTTACTAGAACGCTTAGAGATGGAGCCAGATTACTGGCTAAAATTCAGGATATGGATGCAGACATACAAGAGTTGAAGGACATTTTTGATCCTAATAAAATTGATGTTGTGGTAGATGCATGCCAAACTTTGTGCAATTTAAAAGATAATGGCAATGACTCGACACGTATGAACAAAAATGTAATTGTGGGAATGAATGGAAGACTGTCATGGATACTTGAGGAAGGAAGTAAAAAATTCATAGATGATATTGTTTGTAACCCAAATCTTACAGACGAAAACAAAATCTTAAAAAAGCGAAAGGTAAAAGACTTCCAAAGTTGCCTGAGGAGGCGTTGGAAATATTCTATTTCCACTAACATAGAAGTAATGAGAAGGAGAAGTAAGATATTCAAACCTATAATTATGGCTTCGGATAAAGACATTTTGAAATTTGCAAGTATGCTCAGAAATATGGAAACTGAATATCAACAAAAGGTTGAGAAAGAAGTAACAATGTTGAATTATGAAACGCTGTGCAAAGTTACTATCTGCCACATATTGACATTAAATAGGCGACGACCTTTTGAAGCAACACATTCAGAAATTGAATTTTATATGAGGAAGCAAAGTGATACTAACCACTACTCTCCAGATGTGCTAAAAACGTTAGTCGAAGAAGAAAAAGTATCACTAGGCGAATTAACGTTATATGTTGTGCCGGCGAAAGGAAATGAGGATATGCTACAATACTTCTTACTCGCATAAGGGGGGACAAAGTTACTCACGTCCGCAGCATCCTTAAGCTGTACGTGTCCCCTGGGTGGTGCTAAATGAGTAACAGTGCTGGCAGATCTGACATCCGAAACCAAAATATGAAAAAAAGAGTTACAAACAAAACTGTCCTTATGAGGGCAAAACAGACAGTGACAACTCTGAACATTCTCCAGTGGAATGCAGGAGGCCTTTCTTCTACAAAAATGACAGAACTAAAAAAGATAGTTAACCAAAATAAAGTGGATATTCTTATAATTAACGAAGCCAACATCACGGCAGAAAACACCCAATATTACAACATCCCATACTACACAGCATACACACTCTTCAAGGCAAGACAAATAGCTAGTGGAATACTTGTATCAGTCAGAAATTCACTAAAATCAGAATTCAAGACCATAAAAGGAATGAATGCTCATGATACCGCAGAAATAGTGAGGTTGGCAACTTGGGAAGGAGCTAAGAAATTTACAATATATCGGTTCATATACAGCCCGCCTGGAAACAAAAACTTGTGCCTGGATATACTTAACATCTCCCCAGCCACTATCATAGTAAGAGACTTTAACGCCGCCTCCCCGAATTGGGGATACAAATATTATAACCAAGCAGGAAGAACTGTTGAAGAATTTATCAACAGCCATAACTTGGAGCTGTTGTACAAAACAGAAGATGAAAAGACATTTCTACATTATACAGGAGACTCCACAAACCCTGACCTTGCTATGGTATCTTCTGATCTCTGCGATAACAGTAAAAACCAAGTAATGGAAGACTTAGGAGGAAACCATCGAGCTCTCCTACTATCTATCTCGCTAAAGTTTCCTAATGGAAAACCAATCACCCGTACCACATGGAACTTCAAGAAGGCCGATTGGAAGAAGTTTCAAGAACAGGTGGAGACTAAATCAAGTTCAATTAAAAGAGAAGAAACACCCCATTTAGTTCTCAGAAATCTGTGCAACTACATCCAACAGAGTGCAAAGAACAATATCCCCAGAGGGAAACAGTACAATTACAAACCCTTTTGGACGAGTGAACTAGCCCAACAAAAACAGATCAGAGACCAAGCTAGAAAGAAAACCGAAAGAACAAAAATACAGGAAGATTTCAAAATGTGGAGAAGAGAAAGTACCAAAACGAAGCAGCAAGTGGCGAAGGCAAAAAGAGATTCTTGGAGCAAATTCTTAAAAACATTGAATTATAGAACAGATGGAGGAAAGGCACATAAATTTGTAAGTAGACTAAACAACAAACATCCAGAAAACCAATCCCAACCATTTAAAATCCAAAACAAGGAGATTACAGATGACAATAAAATAGCAAATTACTTTAACACCCACTTTTGAAATGCCCATAAACTGTCACACAAACTTAAAAAACAAGAAAAACACATCAAAACAAACATCAGGTACAAAACAACAAATAACAACGATGGACTGAGGCAGATTTTCACCCAAGATTTTACAGAAGAGGAGTTGAAAGAGGCGATCAGTAACACCAAGAAGAGAAAACAACCGGGACCAGACAACACATTCTAAGAATTTATTCATAATTTAGGATCAAAAGCCCTTACGACATTACTATTGGTATATAATAAACTTTGGAACTCCAGAGATAGCCTGCCTGATGAATGGAGGAAATCAATAATAGTCCCCATATTAAAACCTGGCAAACCAACAAACATTCTAAGTTCATACAGACCTATAGCATTAACATCTGTACTAGCAAAAATCCAGGAGAGAACGATCTCAGCCAGACTGTGCTGGTATCTAGAAAACCAAAATCTGCTTACAGAAGAACAAGCAGGCTTCCGTCAAAATCGCTCTACAACATACCGACTGATAAAACTCTCTCAAGAGATAAAAGCAGCATTTAATCGAAAGGAAAGCACCCTGGCAGTGTTCGTCGATTTTAGTGGAGCATACGATTCCGTGTGGAGAACTAGACTCATTGAAAAACTAAAAGATATCAATATAGAGGGAAACATGCTGTCTTGGCTTTCAAGATTTCTGGACCAGAGATGGGCCACAGTCAAATTCGGTGAATCCTTCTCCAAATACAAACAGACAAAAGTAGGTCTACCCCAAGGAGCAGTACTGAGCACCACACTCTTCAATGTTTTCATAAATGACCTCTCAAAAATTTTAAAAGATAAAAATGTCAAAATGGGAATATTCGCTGATGACGTAGTCATTTGGACCTCAGCCAAAAACAATGCCAAGCAGCAGAATATATTAGAACAAAGAATGAACGAAACCTTGGACTCCTTGCACAACTGGGCCTCTGAGAACAACATGAATATTAACATCTCAAAGACTGCTTACCAATTTTTCACGATGCGCCATAAAAATGACAACTTCAACTTGAAGATCAACAACCTAAACCTTCCCAAAAGCGAATGTACAAAATACTTAGGTGTACACATGGATAACAAACTATCTTGGAGGGACCATGTGACAAACACAGCAAATAAAGTCAACCAAAAACTGAAACTTATAAAGCGTATTGCTGGAGCTACCTGGGGATGTACGCAGGACACTCTGAATACCACATACAGAACCTATATAAAACCAGTCGTGACATATGGAAGTGGATACTTGTAACAGCCAGCAGCTCTAATCTGAAGACATTGGAAACAACACAAAACAGTGCCCTACGGCTGATTAGCGGAGGTGTGAAGACCACACCTGCCCTTTCTCTTCAGTTGTACACAGGCCACTTACCGATCACTTCAGAAATAAACCAACAAGCTGCCATCTCTCTGGACAAAATAAAAGACTTACCACAGGCAAAATGGGCAAAAAATAGCCAAGACGGGACACATCTGAAGACCCAGACATTACCAGTTAATACTGCCAACAAGTACTTGACACTGCTGGGCATCACAACTGAAATAGAACCTTTTTGCCCAAAAATTAAACCTACAGAATACCAAACAATCAACACCAATCTCTCTCTTCTGTCTGATATGAAAAAGCAAGATGCACCTTCCACAATCTTGCACCAAATGGCACTAGCAACCATTAATGAAAGATATCCCCAGGATGAATACCTTAGAATCTATACAGACGGATCGCTCATAGGAAAACATGGAAAGGCTGGCGCAGGAGTACATTGTAAACTGTTCTCCCACTACATTTCAGTGGGAGAAAATAAAACCAGTTTTGATGGAGAAATAAAGGCAATACATATGGCATTACAACAACTCTTACTCAGACCACTAGCTTTTAAAAAAGCCGTTTTTCTTGTTGACTCCAAGTCTGCAATCCAGTCTATCGCATCAAACAGACAGCCTATAGATGACACTGTAAAAGAAACAGGATGCAATAAACCTTCTCAGTAAACAAGAGAAAACAATAATTCTCCAGTGGATCCCCTCACATGTAGGAATAAGTGGGAATGAAACAGCCGACCTGCTAGCTAAAAAGGGTACAACATTGCAAGGGAGAAAAACACTACACAGCACAAGAACAATTAAAAGACTTGTTAAAAACAAAACACAAGAGATGTTCACCAATGAGGCCAGCCTTGCGTCTAGTGGTAAACGGTGGAAAAACATTGGAAACACTTGGGACAAAAACAAAAATATACCCAGAAACCAAGCAGTAGCGAACTTCAGACTCAATACTGGTCACGACTGCCTTGCTGAACACCTCCATCGTATTAAGATCTACAAATCCCACCACTGCACAATTTGTAAGCAGCTGAATACAGTGATGAACAGAGACCATCTTCTTGTGTGTTCGGGATTGGACCACTCTTATCAAGAGACAGGGAATCTATCAAGACTCTATTCGGATGCCAGAAGACAAATGGAATGATTCAATGTCCTGCCATTAGAAAACAACAACTTCTTACTCGCTCTATGGAAAAGAGCATTGATGTAATTATAGAATGTCGCAAAACCCTGAAAATTACGAAGTGTATATATTTGTTTGCGAGACCGGGTTTAAATACCCCATTTGATGGTTCGAAAGTAATGAGGGAGATGAAATTACTTTGTCCGAACTTAACAAAACGCGAGTATTTAACTGCGACTGGATTTGCGCCATCATGTAGCTACAATGGCGCATGTAAAAAGTCCTGCACTGTCTAAGAAAGTCAGTAAATTTATGTGCCATACACAGTCTGTCCACGATAAAAATTACGTGACTCCATTAGCGTTTGTAAATCGTGGCGTCGTGGAGAATTACTTAGCCAAACTAGAAGAGACAACGCTTCTCCCAAAAGAACCTATAGAAAATCCAGTAAACGAACGTCACATACACATACCAGACGAAGAAGAAGAAATTTCCGATGACGACGGATCAAAAGCACATAAAAGATGAAGGCGGTGGACAGAAGAGGAAAAACATAATTATATCAGAATTCTCTGAATATATAAAAAAAGGTATTAACCCGGGCACAAAAAGGGGCAAAACGTTGATTGACAAAAGAAATCCTGTTAGAAGGATGTACCCCTGCCCAGATTAATGCATTTGTTGACAACATAAATAAAAAAAAGTAAAGCTTCCATCCTCATTTTCTTATTTAAAACAGGTATAACATTACATTAGAACATTAACATTAACATTACATTTTACAAAGTAGGCTGTATTTCTATATTGTAATGAAATTGGTTATTATTTCCGTTTAATTTAAAATCATATGACCACTCTTCCTACAAAAAACACATAATACAGTAACATGCAAGATTAATCATTTTTGTACATTAGTAAAGTTTATAATCCTCTTTGAGAAACTACCTACAGCACGGTTTTGTTATATGCAAAAATTAGTCTCTTCAACATTTTTTTTTCTTTATATTAATAGACTAACATTTAATTATGAAAAACCATAGTAGTGAGAATAATAACGAATATATGTACTTGACCTTACTCTTAATCACTTTCTCACACCTCCGTTAGTGTTCGAAAGTCGGAAGCTGTAGTGCAAAAGTTGAATAAAGGGTATGATTTTAAATGTAGGAAAGAACGAAATCTGCAAATGTCGAATGTCCAAAAGTAGAGGGCGTATATGATTTTTTAAATGAACAATCTGCTTTTCTTATGTATTTATATTTTGTGTTAGTATTTTTTGTATAGGATTATTCTAATATAACTTGTATGTCATTTGTATTTTCTCGTATTTTCTGTACATAATTTAATATATATAACACATTTTTTCTGCTTTCAGTATACTGCTTAGACTTTTGTTTTAAATGTTAGTTTTATAATCTTTGCATTGTTTGAATTGTTAAATTTTTTACGTGAAAGGTTTTATTAATATAACTTAAATTTAAATTTTTGCTTTGGATTATTGCAAAATGTAATTTACATACGTGATTTATATTTTTTGTTATTATCTGCACTTATCCTTTAATATATATTTAATTATTTGCCCTTTTTATTTTAAGTTTTGATGTAATAGGCTATATAATTAAATTACGTTACTTCTGCAAGCAGTGGCGTAACTAGTAACAGCTGATTGTTGTCTACACGTTGTAAATAAATAGTCAGCTCTTTTCACTATTGCATTAATTTATAATGTTTATAATGTATTTATGTTAATAAATTAGTACTTTAAGTAAAAGTAGTAGTTTCATTTTAATTAATTCTTTTATTAGGAAATAATTATTTTTGGGTTTGTATATATTCATTTTGTGTTTGTATTTTCCCAAATATGTATTTTGTGATTATTTGTATCTTTTTGATTATGTATTTAATATATAAGATTTTTCCAAAATTTGATATTCACTAGTGTACATATCTGGTTTTCAAACTTTATTGTTTTACTCAAAATACTTTTTAATTTAAACATTTACTTTATTTATTAAATTTTTTTAATGTAATACTACTTTAATAAAAAGTATAATATATTATCTTGTTGTTTAATTATTTTCCATATGTTTCACCACTCACAGCACTAAAACCTTTGGAAGTAGCCCTAAAAAGTTAAAAGACCTACATATAAAATACCTTCACCTTCAAATCGTCTAGGTGCGATTACTTAAATTAATACACGGTATGAGTATACGAGGTGAGTAACCATCGAAATTATTAAAATACAACAGTTATTGAGTTGAATTTTTATTCTACCAAATAAGTAAAATCATACAATTGTGCCTTATTTACTTGAAATGAAATTTCCATTTTATTAACCTTTACATTGAAATGAACCTTTACCTTTATTTTGAACTTACAAACTTTTAAATACTAAAAGCTGATTTTTCTCTACACGCAAGATGTGGTTCTAAATTACTGTACAGAGAATAATAGACATGTAACTGTGTAATTAAAATGAATATTTTGTTTTCGTAGTGTCCATCAATCAATGAATTTTAACGATGAAGGATTTGCGAGGACCGGTCAAAAAGTATAACACAAATTTTAAATTATTTCTGCCGACGTTTCAACAATATTTAATGGCATCATCATCCAAAAATTTAAACACCTAAACACTACATCTACTCAAAATTGGATGCAATAGTGTACAGTGTGTGGAGAAACGTTTATGTTACTACGATAATAAAATATACGTACTATTATTTTAAAATAATAAAATGAATTAAAGTGGAACTCAAACAATATTTAAATTTACTCAAGATGGTATTAAAAGTGTACGTATTAAAAAAGTAAAAGAAACTTCTCTTCTTCTTTACGATTGGCAAATTACTTATCTCTCACAGACGTAGACTGAATTTCCTTTATACGACACAAAAACGGTAGAGCTCCACATTGCTTCATAGATTTAAAAATTTAGTTATTTCTTTACTCATTGTTCGAAAACGAATCAGCTAATTGAGCAGATTACAGGGAAAAATAAAATTTGGGTAAGATCATTTTCTTACGAAGTAAACAGGTGTTACAAATAGTTTACTCTTATACGCAAAAACGTAAACTCAGGCACGCTACGTAGCGTAAATAAATGTTGTCTAATATCTGACGCATGTGAATGCACCCAAAGCACTCCTCTTTAATGTTTGTTGAATTGTTACAAACAGATTACTCAAGTAGAATGTGTAGTCTATACGAACACAACGAATGATAAACAAACAACGCACACTACCTTGGACAGGCACATGTACGCTTCAACGTACATTGCAACAGCGGAAACCAGCTGCCAGCTGAGTTATCTCTGACGTCATAAGCCAGTGACGTCATTTGATCAATTCAGACTGGTGATCAACTCAGACCTTTACAGGAATGATTTATGGCTCTGACGTCACCGATTCATGACGTCACGGAGGCCCTGGCGGTTGGCTTCTGCATTTCTAGCCACGAGAGGGGGTAGTGTGGCGCCACGCGAGGGGGTATAGGGAATGATTTATGGCTCTGACGTCACCGATTCATGACGTCACGGAGGCACTGGACGTTGGTATCTGCATTTCTAGACACGCGAGGGGGGTAGAGGGAATGCGACGAGGCGGTGTCTGTTTGTATGACGGGTACCGTTACGCGAAAAGTTTGAGTAATGGTTATTTGACTGGTTCCGAAATTTGGTGATTTGCGGGATTTGAACCCGGATCTCCGGTTCGCAAAACAGGATATTGTATTATTATAAAACAGATGCATCCATTTGAATATTGTTTAGAAAAATACATATTCCAATTATGCATTACTAAAATTGTTTAATTGAATAAATATATTTACTCTGTGTGCCTGCAACACGGTCTGTCAGCCTGCTCAATCGCTGTGTGTGTGTTGAGTAGCGCAGAAACAGGAAAAACAGACTATACGCTCTCTCTTTATCAATGAGAGAGAGACGCATCTCAACGCTAAAAACTGGTTTTCTTCGCTCCCGCATACCGTATTCAAGTTTTTTTTACGCTCTCTCTTTATCAATGAGAGAGATACGCATCTCAACTCTAAAAACTGGTTTTCTTCGCTGCCGCATACCGTATTCAAATTTTGTATAGCTGAAAGCGCACGATAGGAATTATTGTATTTGTATGAAGGGTATAATAATATAAATAACAAAGATCATGGTTCATATATAAGTTTTAATAATATTGAAAGCTTTTACAATCAAATCATAAGCTATAATTTTTCTTTCTCTCTCTCTATACACACACACGTTCTATATTCACAAGACAATTATAATTGAGCAAAACATACGCGCTCTCTCTGTATACATAACTAAACAAAATAATAACTTTCTCTCTCTCACTCTTTCTCTCTCTCTCTCTCTCTCTCTCTATATATATATTGTGACATAGCGAGGCGAAGATCTGCTCTCGGCGCCAGCCGAGACGTGACACGATTTTTGCATTTTGCATTGAATAGTGGGGCGTCTTTGCACCCGTGGCTTATTGCAGCTTCCGGGACGTGCCCGATGGCTGCCAGAAGAAAACAGTGCTGGACTTTCAAAAGAAGGTGGCCTAAAATATTCGGGAGGGACACGCCAACCAGTTAACTGAGAAGGCGGCGGAAAATTTTTTCAATTTTTGTTATATATAGGTGCCGGGTCATGGTAACACTGACACCGGGCGCGGGGCGAACGGCAGATGCCGAACGCGCCCGGCCCGGCATGCAGGCGCCTTGTAGCGCCGGACGTTCCCCGCGAGGCAGGGATCCGCCGTGTCTTTGGCATCGGTAACAACGCCAAGCAGTCTGAAAATCAACTTACTTGGGGAAGGTATCTGACTGGGTAGGATGGTAACAAGGAGATAGAATTGCTCGGGAACCTAAATTAGAGCAAACAGAATTACGGGGGGTCGTCTAAGATCGCCCGAGGGCGTTTAACACGTATAGCGGGAGGTGGTTCAGACGTGCTGATAGATCGGAGATAAGGAAAGGAGGAGGTCGCTGCAGAAGCAAAAAGAGTTTCGGCAAGCGACCGGACAAAATCGGCAAGGGTAGGAACTCGAAGGCCTCCACGAATGACATCATTTCTCACAAACCATGGAGACCCCGACAAGGATCTGAGGGTACGGGCCTGGAAAGCTTCCAGCCTACACTTGTTAGTGGTCGACACAAGCGACCACCATGCGGGAGCAGCATAGGTCAATATTGACCGGAGAAACAAAAGATAGATAGTAACTTTAGTGCGCAAAGCCAGGCGGTTGCGGCACGAGAGCATGGGAAATATTTTGGCTCGGACGCCTCGAGCTTTGTTGAGGGTAGCAGTCACGTGGCCGTTGAAGCTAAGGCGCTGGTCTAGCCGAACGCCCAAATACTTCACCGACTTTTGCCAGGCGATAGGCCTCCCTTCGAGGGAGAGGGCCGGGCATCGGGAAGTGGACTTGTTGGTGAAACAGATCGCCTCGGATTTCTCCGCGTTGATCAGCACCCGCCACTTCCTTAGCCAGGCCGGAAGCAGATTCAACTGACGCTGCAGCTTTGAACACGCAATTCGCGGGGACAGGGAGCTGCAGTAATACATTGCGTCGTCAGCGAATAGAGATAACGTGACTCCAGGAATAACAGGCAGGTCGTTCGTGTACACTAGGTACAGAACGGGGCCGAGGACAGATCCCTGCGGAACGCCAGCGGCGACGGGTCGAACTGATGAACAGGACCCTTCGACGCTAACCCTGAAGGTACGATCACTGAGGTATGACCGCAAGAAATGCACAATGGACGGTGGGATGGGGGAGTGAGCAAGTTTGTAGAGAAGACCTTCGTGCCAGACTTTGTCGAAGGCCTTACTCACGTCCAACAAGACAGCGCCCGTAGACTCTCTCTTGTTGGTGGCGTCGGACAATGCTGTGACAACTCGGACGAGTTGTAAAGTTGTCGAGTGCTCTCTACGGAACCCGAACTGTTCGCTCCGAATAAAATTATCCAGCAGCGGCCAGATGCGGGCGAGTAGGAGACGCTCAAACACCTTTGAGATTACTGGCAACAATGATATGGGGCGATAGCTGCCTGCAAGCATTCGAGGCTTGCCGGGCTTGGGTATCATGCTGATGTTGGCATTTTTCCACAGGCGGGGGAAGTATTGCAGCCGGAGACTGGAGTTGAACAGATCCAGGACCAATTCAACGCCCGAGGCCGGGAGATGTTGCAAAGCTGCGGCCCCGATCCGATCAGGACCAGGGGCGCGACGTCGGTTTAGTCGACAGATAGACGAAACTAGTTCGTCCCTGTCGAAGAGAGCGGGAGGGTCAGGTGGAGGGCGGGAAAAATAACCAGATAGGAAGTCTCGAACCACTACCGAGAAGGCAGGGTCCGAGACGCCTCCATGAACGGTGAATTGAGTCTCCATGCAGTCGGCGAAGACCTCTGCCTTGCCTTCCGGTGAAGAAACAATGCCGTTCGGGGTGTTAAGCGGGTTGCGAGTACGCTTCTCGCGGGTAAGGCGACTCGTCGCTCTCCAGACGGAGGCTGGGTCGACTTCAAGGGACTCAAGGTATGAGTCCCACTGATCAGAGTTTACGTCCCGCAAAAGTTGCTGGACGTAAAGAGACTGGGCCTGAAACCGTCGTTTGACAGCGGGATCTCGGGTTCGTTGCCATCTGCGGCGGAGCTTGCGCCGAAGCCAGATGGCGTGGAGAACTTCCGGTTGAAGGGCCGATTTACGATTCACCTCTACGTTGTATGTGTGTCGATCCATGACACCTTGGACCAACTCCTGAAGATGAGTGGCACGGAGATCCAGATCGTCACGAGTGGCGATCGGGGCCGCTGGGACAGATGGTAACCTTCGAGACAGCTCGTCGTGATAGGAGCGCCAGTTGACCCTCCTAGCAGGACCAGCGGGAAGTCGGGGTGAAGCCGACACATCTCGAACAGTTATTAGTAGGGGATTGTGATCAGACGAGAGGTCTGACACTGACGAGACCTGGATGTTATGGGCCACGTTCCTGACTACAACTACATCAAGAACGTCCGGTCGGTGACCGGCATAGTGGAAGTGGGTAGGATCATCAGGGCCGATGACGTGCGTATCCGGGTCGTCTAGGACGAACCGGCGGAGTGATCTGCCGTAGGCGTTGGTAGCCCTACTGTTCCAAGAAGGATGTTTGGCGTTGAAGTCGCCGGCTGCAATCGTCGAGATTGGGTGGTCGAGGAGAGCGTTCCACTCCTCAGGCGGGGGCGGCGGGCTCAGGCCAGGCCGGAGATACGCGGAAACAATGCGCAACTCCGAGCCGCCTGCGTCCACTGCCACCGCGCAACCTTCGATGAGTCGAGTAGTGAGAGGGGGTAGTGGCCTATGGGATATCCGCCTGTGGACCAGAATCGCCGTACCCCCTTTCGGGGGTTGGCGCGGCTGTCGGGGACGATCCTGACGATAACAAGTGTAAGAAGGAAGTGAGAATCGATGGTAGGGGGCTAGATGGGTTTCGGAGAGAAGCACGACATCAACGTCGTACTCCACGACGAAAGCCGCCAGCTCAGATCGGCGAGAGGAAACGCCATCAGCGTTCCAAGCGACGATCCGCAGGGATCTAGCCATTGAGGGGAAGGAGAGGGAAGAGAGCAGAGAGGGATTGGAAAACTAACATCAGTACTGTCGTGGTGTCAGGAGCAGACCTGATGCTTTCAACAAGTTGAGTGGCCCAAGCCGTCAGGGGGTCCGCTGGAGCCCGAGAAAATTCCCGGGACCCGCGCGGACGTTCCTGAGGAACTTCGGCCAGGACTACAGATGGCGCTGGGTTGGCGGACTGAACTTTGGTCTGCTCACGCGGAGGTTGGGAGATGACAGGGGCGGGAAGATCCCGCTGAGGTTGGGCAGGTCGAGCCTGCTGATGGCGTCGGCCGGGAGTCCGGCGACGCGAGCGCTTTTTGGTGCCCTTTCGGGCGGAAACAGGTTTTGATGATGTCGTAGCAGCGACAGCTGCATAGGAAGGGCCGGGCGCTCCGGCAGGCGCCGGGAGTGGAGCCGTCACAGGCGCCGCCGGAGCGACGCCTGCAGGCGGGACTGAGACCGCGGGAGCGACAGGAGTCGCTGCCGGGGCCTTGACAGATGTTCCGGAGAGAGGGGGGAAGACCTCTCGCCGATTAGGGGCCGGGCCAGCTACACGACGCTGCGCGCCAGGGCGCGCAGATCGCTGCTGTCTTTCCGCTTCGATGTACTTGATACAACCCCGGTAACTAGCCGGATGGGCGCCCTTACAGTTGCAGCAGTACGGGACAAAACCCGGCACACGAGGCTTATCACAGCCACGGTGAGGGTCGCCGCACCGCACGCAACGTGGGGGCGCATGGCAGAACAGGGATGAGTGCCCGAAGCCCTGGCAGTTGAAACACTGGGCAGGGCCTGGGCGCGGGTCAAATGACCTGACTGTCACCCGCAGGTGAAGAAGTGTTTGGAGGCCATAGACCTCCTCGAAATTTCCAGTCTTGAGCAACTTTACGAGGAAAGTATTGACGGGATGTTTGGAGTCCCCTTTGCCAGCGTGCAAAACCGACGCGGCTGTTGGCGTATAGCCAAGAGACGTCAGCTCCTGCACGATAGCATCGGAGGGAGTATGATAGGGAATACCCTGGATAACAATTTTAACCTCACGCTCCTCAGGGAGAGCGAAGGTATGAAAGGAAATATTCCGCGCTGACAGAAAGTGCTGAACAGCGCGGAAGTCAACAATGGTTTTGACGACCAGCTTCAGCGATTTGCCGGAGCATTTCGCTTCCACGGACGTCGAAGGAAGGGCGGAACGAAGGTTGGCCAAAAGCTGGGTATAATTCCTATTATCGGGGATGATAATAGGAGGAAACTTGAGGGTAGAAGGGTCAGGCTTGGTGGAAGAAGATGCAAGATTGACAGACTGCCGGCCGCTGTTACCTGAATCAGCGACCTGGTTTGGTGAGGCGGGAGACTGACTGGCGGCGAGCTTTCGCTTGCGTTTGGCGCGCTTGCCATTCACAACCGAAAACTCTTCATCTCCCGACCCAGCACTCCCCATTTGCACGTCAGAAATATCACTGTCACTGCCACTTTCACAATTATCGCGGGGGAGAGGTGAAGAGAGAGGAGCAGAACCGCAAGCTCCCAGGAGAGAGCTTAACGGTTCCGGCAAAGGTAGATCGGCATTTGACGCCATTTCGGAAGCCCGAAATGGACGTCAAAGGTGGTTAAAGGAGTATGAACACACCAGCACTGATTAAACTAACTGACAGGCACTGACACACGTACTCACCAGACGCCGCACAGCACACGAACACAAAAACGGCCGCGCACTACACTGCACTGAAGTTACTGCCAATAACACACTAAATAAATGAAACTTCACAAATATAAATAAGTAGAGCACAAACTCAACACTAGTGCTGCACTTAGTGAAAAAATCACGTGGAAATATGTAAAAACAACTGTGAAATCACCTGGCAAAAACGCCATACAAACGGACACAGCCTACCCTGGCAACAGCTCGAGGTAGACTTCCTTCCGTGACACGAGAAGGCGAGGCGACCCAATCAAGGATCGGCAGCAGCTTGATTGGCCTCAACGTGACCATCTAACGTGCTCGAGGCGAGCCAACCAGGGACCAGCGGCACTCTGATAGGTTCGTGGCATACGACCTGTCAGGGCATAAAAACAGCGCCGCTAAAAATTTTTGGCGCGGCGACCACCGGAGCACGACTAGCTGCTGCTCCGTACACCACTGGACCACTGGACCACTGGAAATATCGAGACAACGATCACTTCTGCTCCAGCTTCTGATCTGAAAGGACGCTCTCATTGGACTGCTCTTCTTCAGCTCTCTTCGCTGGACCATCTACGGCTTTGCTGCCTTCGGCCACCTCGCCTTTCGACGAGGAATAACTCTTCTCTTCGTGGGAACCAAGCCAGCTGCTGCCGGTGAACTTAGTAGCCGGTAGAAGAAGCAGCTAGCCGAAGTTGCCCTGCTAAGGACCACCTGCGCCGGAACAACATCTGCCGGACAGGAAAGAAGATTGCTCTGGGCTCACCTGGTGAGTGCCGCATTTCCAGTGTGTAATTCCTAACTTGTTCACGACCGTTAGGTAGCGCTGCCCCGGACGATCCTTGCAAGCCCCCACCAGTGGTAAGCGAGCTAGGATATCGCCGGGGTAAAGGGGCCAGTGGACACCAGTCTTGGTAAGGACTGGTATTCAACGAAGCTGGTCGTTAGCCCAGCTCCTCCCGCATCGTCGTGAACAAGGAAGACGCGCGGGTAATCCGGCTTCGGCCGGACCCGAGATCCCTGGCGTCTGGCAGTGACTGCCTAGCAGTCTCTGCCCGGCAGCCGTCGCACCTGGCCAGCATGCCTTCTACAGGCAACGGCCCAAGTGCCGAGTCGCTCGGCCCCGCCTTGCTACCCCATCTGGGCGACTCGCCCGATTCGCCTCGGGCGATGGAGACGGACGATCCTCTCCCCAACCCGCTTCCCCCTCTGCCGGCAGACGAGTCGGGCGAGTTCGCGACCGTTGGTCGGCGAAATCGCCCGGCTAAGAAGCCCAAGAGGACCCACGCACCTGGATCCACTTCCTCACAGACCTCGGCCATGGACATTGGACCTTCTCAGGGCCCACAGGTCGCGGTTCCGACTACTTCGACAGCAGCTCCGGCTGCTGCCGCTGTTGGTCGTGCGCCGCCCCTGTACGTCCATAGCGTATCCAATGTCGCCGCCTTATACAGACGGCTGATCGCGGCCCACGGCCTGTCGGCCGGCAAGCTTGACCTGAAGCTGCTTGGCGGTGATACGGTCAGGATTGTCGTCCGCCAGCTCGAGGACCATCGCTTGGTCGAGGCCTTCCTCCAAGCACATAACCTCCAATATCATACCTTCACTCCTAAGCGAGTCAAGCCCTTGTCTGTCATTTTGCGAGGGCTTGACGCGCACACTGATCCTCAGGAGATCCTTATGGAACTCCGCGACCTCGGGTACCCGGTGCAGGCAATTTTCCGCCTGTTCACTCACTCAGAGACCCGAGTCCCTCTCCCGCTCGTCCGTCTCCAGCTCGAGAAGGGCGAGGCTGCAGACAAAATTTTCCACCTGACGCGGCTGTTTGGCTTCCGCGTCAGGGTGGAAACCAGTCGTCCCCAGGGCAAGCTCGCGCAGTGCCACCGGTGCCAGAGGTTCGGCCACCACACCGACGTCTGCCGCAATGCCCCGGCCTGTCTCCGATGTTCTCTGGGACATTCAACACAGGCCTGCACTGTGGCAGACAAAACCAAATTTCGCTGCATAAATTGTGGTCAAGGCCACGCAGCGTCTAACGTAAACTGCCCGGTCTATAAGGCGGAGCTCCTGCGGAAGCAAAAGCCGCAGGGGCCCCTCCCGAAGCCACGGCAGCCAGTTATGCAGCCCCAACCTAGACAGCCTAAAATGCAGGCTAGGCCTAAACCTCAGGCACAACCGGCACGGCGCGCGCCCTCTCCGGCTCCACCTCCAGCCCCTACAAAGGCAACTAAACGTACCGCGTCTCCTTCCACAGCAGAGACACGCCCAGTAGCTGTTATCTCGGTTTTGGAGCCGGAGAATGAACCCTCCACCTCCGCGGAACCTCCTACTCCCGCCTCTGAACCAGAGGTAGCCTCGCCGCCCCTGCCACCTCCGCGATTTCCGCGAGCAGGCATCAAACCCAGGAACAAAGGGATACCCACACCGGATGCTCGGCCCCGAGCTCCTGCCTGCCCACAGCCCAAGAAAAGTCCTGCTTCCCGGTACAACAAGTCCGACGAAGCGCAACAGCGTACTTTTCCTGCCGCTGATCCAAAACCGTCTGGCCCTGGTCCTATGGCTTCCACCATGACCCGATCTGCCGTAACACCTGGTCGCTCTTATGCGGCCTCAGTTTCCAGGCAAACCACCCAGTCCGTCAGTTCCAATGACGCACAGTTCGTCCGCGGCTTTCTGTCTAGCTACGACCTCCCGAAAGTCGCATCTCTCTTCAGGTCCATCCGAGCCCGCCTGGAAACTGCTGACCCAACTGAGAGATTCATGCTCTTGGTGGAAGCCTGCGAAGTCATAGGTCTTCTATGAACCGAGCCCTTAGACGAGATCTCTCGCTCGTAGCCTGGAATGCTAATAACATCGGTACCAAGCATTCCGACCTTCTTGAATTCCTGGCTCGGTTCAAACCCGACGTACTTCTCCTCGGGGAAACCCACCTGACCCCGGCGAACCGGTTTCGATTACCAAATTACGTGGTTTATCGGGATGACCGAGTTGGCCGACGAGGAGGCGGCACGGCGATCGCGGTGAGGACCTCCATAGGTCATCATCGTGTCGCTTTGCCGCAGCTTACCAACCTAGAGGCCACCGCCATTGAGGTCCACGGAGCTCTTGGCGGCGTCCTCGTGGTCTCAGCTTACAAGCCCCCACAAGCTGAACTCCTTGTCAGCGACCTGGACGTCATCTTCGATTCCCATCGAAGGGTAATTTTGGCCGGCGATCTGAATTGCAAGCATCGCGTTTGGAATAGTCGCCTGACTACTCCGAACGGGAGGCGCTTGCTCAGTTTTGTTGAATCGCGCCGGGCGATGGTGTTTGGTCCAGCGCAACCCACGTTCTTTCCGTCACTGCCTAACGCGGCTCCCGATGTTCTGGACATCGCGGTGACCCAAGGAATTGTCTGTCCGGTCGAGGTATTCTCACTTACGGAGCTGACATCCGACCACAACCCTATCTTGGTCCACGTCGCTACCCAGCACGCCTATGCACGTTCTGACAAGCAGAAGGTCATCGATTGGGATCGCTACGGCCCGGCCTTGTGCCGTAGATTGCCGCCAGCGGCCCCACTCGATTCCGTTCGCCTCCTAGACGAAGCAGTTGCGGGAATCGAAGAGGCAATCATCTCGGCTATAGGCGTGTCTTCACGTACGCGAGCTGGCTTCACGCCTGACTACCAACGCATCCCTGAGGAAGTCTCTCTTCTCGCTCGCGAGAGGAATTACTTCCGGAAACGTTGGCAGAGGACCCGTGATCCGGCCGATAAGGCAGCATACAATCGGCTCACCGGACGACTGCGTGGCAGTCTGAAGGCGTTCCGACGTAGCTGTTGGGAACTCGACGTGGCCCGAACGGGGGATGCGGACCCGCAATCTCACCCGTACAGAATACCTACCGCATTGACGGGACGGAGGCGCCGACCTCCACTTCCCGCCATTGTTGGACCGTTCGGTCGACTCCTGGGTCGCCCGGAGGAGAAGGCCGAGTACTTGGGCTTGTGTTTCGAGCGTCAGTTCGCTCCCAACCCGCCCATGGACTGGGACTTCGACGAACAAGTCGAGATGGCTGTGGAAGACTTTCTGTCTCTTCCGATCACGGCGGAGCCCGAACCCATCTCTTTGGAAGAGGTCTCAGATCGGCTCGCTTCAGCCAAGAAAGGCTCCAGGCCCGGACGGTGTTACCAACACCGCTCTACGACTTCTTCCCGAGCCTGGAGTTCAATTCTTGACTGATTTGTTCAACGCGTGTCTTAGACTGGCCTACTTTCCCAAGAAATGGAGAAAGGCGACGGTTATCGTGATCCCGAAGCAGGGAAAGGATACCACCCGCTCGGAAAACCTCCGGCCTATCAGCCTACTTTCCGCTACGTCCAAGGTTTTTGAGCGCCTCGTGCAGCGTCGTGTACGAGAGCATCTAACCAACTTTGACGTGCTGGTCCCCGAACAGTTCGGCTTTCGTGTGGGGCATTCGACCACTCATCAACTGATGAGACTGGTGGAAAGCATCACGGAAGCCGGGTGTCGGAGAGAACGGACCGTTGGCTGTTTCTTAGATGTTGAGAAAGCCTTCGACAGCGTATGGCATGATGGCCTTTTATTCAAACTTAGGGAAGTCCAGCTCCCGGACTGCTACCTCCATCTGGTTGCTAGCTTTCTGACGGAGAGGACCTTCTGCGTGAGAGTTGGCGATTCTGTCTCTTCCGAGAGACGAATCACAGCCGGCGTCCCTCAAGGTAGTGTTCTAGGCCCCCTTCTGTTCTCGATCTACGTCAACGACGTGCCGAGACAGCCTGGAGTCCAGATGGCCCTCTTCGCTGACGACACGGCCGTATTTACGGCCGATCGTCATGAGGAAAGGGCCGTCCTACGACTGTAGCGCCAGCTCGACACGCTCGTGGACTGGACTGAGAATTGGAGAGTGCAACTCAACGCCACCAAGAGCGTAGCCGTCGAATTCTCCAAGCGACGGAAGAACCCCGTTAGGCAACTACGTATCGGCAGAACGTACTTGCGCTGGTCCAACGAGGTCAAGTACCTTGGCTTACACCTCGACCGTCGGCTCACCTGGCGTACCCACGCACAGACAGTTCTAAAGCGAGCATCCACTCGCCTGTGCGCACTGTTTCCACTCCTGATCAGCTCAGCCATGACCAGGAAATTGGGTAGGATGATCGTCGGCGCGTATCTGCTGCCGGTCATTACCTACGCCTGCCCGGTCTGGGGTTACCTCGCCGCAATGCATAAAAAGAAGTTGCAGAGCGTCCTCGACAGGGGGCTTCGGCTAGCGGCCAAAGTCCCCCGTCGCTTCTCATCTCGCCTTCTAAGGAGAGGACTTGGCGTCCGCTCCTTAGACGACACTTTCAGGCGGCTTGCACGCAAATTTTATGCACGTGCGGCGAGGTTCCCAGGCAATCCTCTAGTGACTGGGCTGGGAAGGTACCGTATACGCCCAGGTGATTCGTGGAAACGCCCTCGGTGCATACTGCGCTAGCGTAGGCTAGCACAACAGCCGAGAATCGGCCTGCTATAGAGCACGCGCCCTACTTGGGCAGGGCCACGAGGCAGGAGCTCCAGAAGGTAGCTCGGAACTCAGTTTCCCGTGCGGTTCGTCTCTGCGACGCACAACCGCAAAGCCCAGAGCGAAAAAAAAAAAATTTTTGGCGCACTCCATTGGACGTCGTCAAGCCAGCTGGAAGAAAAGGAAGAAGGAAGAATGGAGAACGCAGGAGAAGCAGTGATGGACATCGATTGGGACAGCAGCGGGCTCTACATACCACTGCCGAAAGAAGAGAACCGCAGCACGCCCGGAACAGCGGACGCAGCCGCCGAACATCACAGCGCGGCTCGGGCAGCGTACGCAAATGATTTAGCGTACCCGACAAACGGTCCTTTTAAGGGCCTAAAAAACTATAGTGTGTACGATTGGCGCCATTTGTCCTGTGACAAGTGGCGCCCAACGTGGGGCGACGATCATCTTGCGGATGCAGGATCCAGCCACGCCAGAGAACTACCAGCCGGCACACAAAACAACATGGCGCCCAACAGCTACGCCCAGCGGGACACCGGGTTCGAAATAGAGCAAGGCTTTGCGCAATTCGCCGCAGCTCTGAGGTGCACGTTGCCACCGGTGATCACCGCTACATACCATGGCCTCAAGTACGAGGATCCAGAACGATATCTTCAACAGCTAGAGCGACAGCTGCGGGACTACAGAGTCCCACCTGAACAGTGGGCAGATTACGCAGTGCGGCAGCTCCGAGGAGAAGCTGCCACGTGGGCAGAGAGATACACGGGATTGCAGATAAATTGGCCCGAGTTCTGCGACCGCTTCCGGCATCACTTCTGCGGGATGCAACGAGACGCAGAGCTGCTGGCCGAGCTGTACGGACAAACGCAGCGGCAGGAATCGGCGGAAATCTTCATCCTGAGAAAAATCAAGCTGTTTCGCCGTCTGTACCCCGGAGGTGACGAGAGGACGAGCATAGCCATGCTTACACAACAGCTGCAGCCACGCCTTCGACCTGCGCTGAGGTTCCCGCCGCCTATGACTTTAGAGGAACTTTTACAACGGGCAATGAGCATCGAGGCGGACTTGGATCAAGATAGTCGTGCGCGAGGTCGGGATGACTCTGCTGAAAACTCCCTGGATCGAGTAGGGGGGTCGAAGCAGTGTCGATCGGCCTCAAGCACGAAAGAGGAACAAAGATTGAACAGCCTAACGCCCAAGTGCCGCTACTGCCCGGGAAGACACTTCCATCGGGACTGCCCTGTGAAGAACCGGCAGGGAAACGACCAAGCGCCCCGGTAAATAGCCCACCGGGGCGCGTGAACCAACTAGGTGCGGACATACCGCGCATTCCAATAGAGATCGCCGGCCGAAAACTGACCGCAGCCTTGGACTCCGCCGCAAACTACGACTTCGTACGAGCCGGTCTGCTGCCCGGAGGAAGGAAGACGGAGCCCCGAGTTGTCCAGCTAGCGCTACACGGTCAGCAATGTCACTCAACGGCCACCGTCGTCGCAGACATTATAATTGGAAGTCTCGCGAGCACCACCAGTCTGCTAGAAGTGCCCGGACTGCAAGAAGAAGTTTTATTGGGCCACCACTGGCTCACGGCCAACCAAGCAGTTGTGGACTACCGACGGGGCTGCCTTCACATTGGCAGCGAGAACCGACAGACGGTCTTCTGGAATGACCGCGCGGAGCCCGAGGAAGAGGACATTGACGAAGCTAGCCTTCAAACGTCAGCAGGTGGCCAACACCATAAACGGCTTCTGGAAATGTTACACCGTCATCGCAGTTTGTTCTCCCGTGGCCCGCTCCGCACTACATCTGCGGCCAAGCACGAGATCCGGCTGATAGAAGGTAGCCAGCCATTCCGGCTCCCAATGTACCGGTACTCCGACGAGAAGAAACGCACCATCCGGGAACAGGTAGAAGAGATGCTGAGGCAGCGTATCATTGAACAGGCCACCTCGCCATACAGCTCTCCGGTGGTGATTGTGAAGAAGAAGGACAGCACACCCCGGTTCTGCGTAGACTTCCGGAGGCTGAACGATCAGACCGAGGATGTGGACTCACCACTGCCGCTGATATACGAAACAATCAAGGACCTCAGCGGGGCCCAAGTCTTCTCGACCCTAGATCTCAAGAGCGGCTACTGGCAAATCCCGCTGGAGGAAGAAGCAAAGAAGTACACAGCATTCTCGGTGCCCGACGGAGGTCGCTACCAGTTCCGGGTGATGTGCTTTGGGCTGAAGAACGCGCCCAGCACCTTCCAACGGCTGATGCAGGATGTTCTCACGGGACTATTACGGGAGTGCTGCCTCGTCTATCTGGACGACATCATTGTCTACTCCCCCGACTGGGAAACGCACCTGCGACACCTGGATCAAGTCTTGGAAAGGCTGCAGATGCACCAGCTGACCTGCTCGCTCAACAAGTGTCACTTCGGCCGGGAAGAAGTCGCCTTTCTGGGCCACGAGATTACTCCGGACGGCAACCTCCCGCAGCAGCAACATCTCAGAGCGATTGAAGACCAGCCGGCCCCCAGCAACAAGAAAGAGCTGCAACGCTTCCTGGGAACCTGCAACTGGCTGCGAGAGTACATCCCCTGCTTCGCCATGATTTCGGAACCGTTAACGGACCTGCTGCGGACAAGAAAGTGGCATTGGGACGACACAACTCAGCGAGCCTTCGAAGAGGTTAAGGCCGCTTTCCGGCAGCCGTTAAAACTCTCACGACCGGATCGAGACTTGCCGATGTTTCTGCAGACCGACGCCAGCCAAAAGGGACTTGGAGCGGTGCTTTATCAATGCACCGAAGCCGGAGAGAGGCGTATCATCTCGTACGCCAGTGCCAAGCTCCACGAGGCGGAGAAGAACTACCACTCCAACGAACTGGAGTGTTTGGCAGTCGTCTGGGCCATCAAGAAATACCGGCCATACTTGGAGGATCGACATTTCACCCTAAGGACCGACAACAAGGCGCTAACTTGGCTGAAGCAGGCGACGGGGCAGAAGACGAAGTACGCTCGCTGGGCTCTACTGATACAGAGCTTCAAATTCACCGTCGTCCACTGCCCGGGCAAGGAGAACGAGTTGCCGGACTTCCTCTCGAGGGAACCTGGGCTGGAAGATACTGCCGGCGTCCAAGAAGAACCACGGATGCAGCCTGAAGAGAGGCCACTTCGCAGTGTTGCGGCAGCTGCACCCCGACTACAAGAAATCACAGCTGTCGGCATCCATCAGGCAGTGCAGGAGGCGCAAGAAGGCGACCAGGAGTGCCAAGCGTGGAGAAACGACCCTGCGGCGGCTACAGCGAGAGGATACCGGGTGGACAACGGCCTGGTTTGGAAGGACAGACGCAACCAGGAACCAGGATTGTACGTGCCGCCGAGTGTCCGCATGGAGGTCATCAGGCACTTCCACGACTTCCCTGAAGCCGGTCATCCGGGGGCCGAAGAAACGTTTCGGGCCATCGGCAAGGACTTCGTCTGGACCGGCCTAACCATTGATGTCCGCAGATACGTCCGGAGTTGCAGAATATGCGCCCTACACAAGCGCGGCGCAAATCCCGAACAGGACCAACAGCGACCTCACCGACCCAGGAGATGTTGGAATACTGTCGCCCTGGACGTCATGGGACCATATCCGCTGACTCGAGCTGGCAACCGGTACATCGTAGTGGTCACGGATATGATGTCGAGATGGGTGGAAGCAAAGGCCGTGCGCAAGGCGGACGCCGACACCATTATCCGCTACCTGGAGGAAGAAGTGTTCCCTCGTTGGGGATACCCAGAGGCGTTGCTCACCGACAACGGAAAGCCGCTCACGGGCCACAAGTGGAAGCAGATGTGCGACAAGCTGCACATACGACCGTGGACTACAGCCAACTACCATCCCAGGGCGAACCCGACCGAGCGGCGCAACGGCGAGATCAAGAAGGCGCTGCGGATCCAGCTCCATGACTGCAAGGACCATGGCGACTGGGACAAGCGTTTGCCGACGATTCTGTTCTCGCTGCGGAATCGTGCAAACGCCGCCACTGGAGTGACACCGAGCGAGCTTCTGCTGGGCAGAGACCTACGCCGACCCGGCGACTGGAGTCGGCCACACGCAGAACAGGACGTCCGGCCAATTGAGGAACGAGAAGAGGCGGCCAGGTCACACCAGACGCAGTATCAGCGGCGGCGGTATCCGGAACGGAGGACACAGGACCCTACACTGGCCGTAGGGCAGCTGGTGTACGTCAAGAGCCACGCCGGACCAGCCAAAGGACGGAGGTACCCTGGATGGGAGCCAGCCTGGGAAGGTCCCTTTAGCGTTGCCGCAACCCTCGGCGGGCAGATTTACACGGTGGAGAAGGACGGACGTCCATACAAGGTTCACCGCCAACGGCTCAAACCCGCCGGAGAAGAACAATGGGCTGGCCACCGGAGAGCATTCAAGACCCGGGGGAGTTGTGACATAGCGAGGCGAAGATCTGCTCTCGGCGCCAGCCGAGACGTGACACGAGAAGGCGAGGCGACCCAATCAAGGATCGGCAGCAGCTTGATTGGCCTCAACGTGACCATCTAACGTGCTCGAGGCGAGCCAACCAGGGACCAGCGGCACTCTGATAGGTTCGTGGCATACGACCTGTCAGGGCATAAAAACAGCGCCGCTAAAAATTTTTGGCGCACTCCATTGGACGTCGTCAAGCCAGCTGGAAGAAAAGGAAGAAGGAAGAATGGAGAACGCAGGAGAAGCAGTGATGGACATCGATTGGGACAGCAGCGGGCTCTACATACCACTGCCGAAAGAAGAGAACCGCAGCACGCCCGGAACAGCGGACGCAGCCGCCGAACATCACAGCGCGGCTCGGGCAGCGTACGCAAATGATTTAGCGTACCCGACAAACGGTCCTTTTAAGGGCCTAAAAAACTATAGTGTGTACGATTGGCGCCATTTGTCCTGTGACAATATATATATTTACATAATTATACAAAATAATCTTTTCTCTCTCTCTCTTTTACAGCCTTGTAGGTTACCTCTCTCTATGTATATATACACACATAAGTACACACACACACACACACACACACACACACACAAAATTAACAAATATCTCAATTTTCTATGTTATAAACCACATACGTTTTAATAATTCAAAACAGAATATAATTTCCTACAAGACACACTTATAATAATAATACTTGATCAAATACAAAAGAATGTAGACACATCAAATGTTAGTTAGTGTGGTATTAAAAAAAACATGTATTCTGAATTAATGTCATTTTGGTATCTTAGATAACAACAGATACGACAACGGTTACTAAGTGGACATCCGCTAGAGTCATGCCTTGACCATTCATATTTTTTTACCAGCGAGGTATACGCTATACCACTAAAATTATACATCATATAGTACATCTAATTAACCAGCTTTGTTTTAGCAATTAGCAAATCATTTATTTGAAGATATTCAATATTATGATTGATACAATAACTAATTGGTGTTTTGAAGAGTGTGAAAAATTCATTACGAACAAATACCTTCAATTTGTTAACCTTTTTTTCGTTTCTTATTGATACCCATCTACTCACTGTTCTATAATCTATACGATTAATTTTAAAATTATAATCAAATTTAATCGAGTCGCATTGACAATATAATCTCTTAATACCATGTATTTCTCTGTTTAATTTTTTTTTACAATATTACATCCAAACGACATCTTGTTCTTTCTCTGAAAATGAAACAGTTAATTTAAAAAAAGCCTCGAAAAAGGAGAGAACTCTACTTCAACATTTAAAAAACATTATAAATATTATTATTATTATTGATTGGTCCTGTTGTCGTTTATTTTGTCTGGAAAAAAAGAGAAAAAATGAATACATAACAACTTCTGTATAAGTAAATATTAGAAGTACTGTTAATGATGCGGCCCGTGGGACCAAAAATGTGTTAAGTATGAAGTGTTCGTGATTGTCGATTTACTGTAGTAATTAATTCGCCAGGAAGCAGAAATGATGAAGGGAGAGTGGACTGTAGTTAATACATTTATTGAAAATTCTTCAATAAGAATAATAAGAATAATAAGAGATTGGCTAATGAGCGCATCGTAAATACAAGTCGTAATGTTACATTGAATAATTAATTTAATGAAAGGGCCTAGAAGGCCATATATGAAGTCTTGGGCCTAAGGCCTACATTAATTGTCGCGACAAAGAAGAAAAATGTGACAGTATAGCAGCTGGCGCAAGGCCGACCGCCGCTAGCGAACGTATGTAACGAACTGTCCAAATGTACGGACATGAATTGAGCAGATTAAAAGCGCAGATTAAAAGCGGAGATTAGCCAACCTATAAATGCAAAAATTACCGCGCTACTGTACATAACTGCCCGCAAAAATCAATAGTTTTTTTAATACATTTTAGTAACTTATTATATAAAATACAGAGTTCTTAATAATGAGAGTTAATCTCAATAGGCTGCATTGAACCTTGAGTCGTAATCTTAGATAACAGCTGTACATTAATTGTTTAGCGATAAGCTTGAGTAAAGATAAGCTTTAATAAAGACAAGCGTTTAGTAGGCCAAGGTTGGCGTGCAAAATGATTTTATGCATGAATGAAAATGTAAGCGCTGGCAATGTATTGCCCAAATATATTGTATGTATACAATATTGAACGATATAAAACATGAAAATACATAATTTGACAATGTTTAATAATGAATGATCGGAAACTCATCACATGATGGCCCGATAAATTGTAACCCTATGCAAGTCATAGATGGTTACCGTGAAATAGTTGAGGCCAGTAGACCTTACAGAGTATTGCATACAATGAACAAATAAATTGTCACAAATTATACATGTTTAGACGTAAATCTAGCATGGCGTCATAAAGTTGAACGAGTCATGCTATACCTGAAGTTTCAGGAATTTACAATATATTGTTGTGTGAGAACAAGCTATAGATAGCTGACTGATTGCGAGCACATATGTAATGACATGTATGTCATAATTAAGCAGGAATAATAATTATGCAATGCATAATCACAAAATACAAAATACCATATAAAAATACAATATAAAAATAAAATCTAGGCGTGGCATGGTTACAGACAGTAGACGCAAAAAACAATATGTTTTACATAAATGCAAGTTATATAATAAATACAATAAACACCAATTTAGTTAACTACAAATATGAATAAGCGCAATAGCATAAGTAACAAATACGACACTGTGGTTACAAATGTAATACATGAGTTGAACAATTGAGAAATACATTCATAGAACAATAAATCACACATATTAATAACTGTGCAAGAAATACATACATGGTTGTATAACTGCAAACCATGCAAATATTATGTAACAAATTTTTATAAAACAATACCACCGAAAACATGACACATACCCAATACCATCAAAATGTAAATGTGTAGGACATAGTATGCCACACAAAATATTAACATATAAATACAAAATAGCAAATATACCACCATGAAACAATGATGAGTATAGAGATGATAGCACAGTGCATGGTTGTGAACTTACAAGTCACATGCAAATTTAGTATAGAAACACGCAATGGTGTAAATTGTCATGAAAATGTTGTGATGATACATATCACAATTAAGTTGACCAAATGGTCATATAATAAAGTAATAAAGCCAATGGCCGAGTAAAATAGCATTGTGCTACATGATCATAATAACCTTGTGTCAAGTCTCGTCCCGCGCTGGCAACAGACATAGCTTATGTACTGGTCTCCGCAAAACACCAGTAGGCGTGTGAATGTCTACGACTCTAATTAAGTTATCTGCGCCGGGAAATGTGGCGGTAATTACACCAAATTTCCAGGCTAATGGAGGTAGGTTATCCTCAATAAGTAAGGTCCCCAATGGAAACATTATCCTTAGCGAATTTCCATTTGTGACGTTGTTGTAATTGGTGTAAATAGTCGCGAGACCAAGCCTTCCAAATGACTTGGACAAACTTCTGGAGAAGTTGCCAACGTCCAAGACGAGAGATAGGAACATGAGATAAGTCTGGGTCCGGTATCGCCGTTAATGGTGCGCAAATCAAAAAATGGCCAGATGTAAGTGGCACCGGATCATTTACATCCGATGAGATGGCAAATAAAGGGCGAGAGTTTAGACATGCCTCTATCTGAGACAAAACTGTCGTAAACTCCTCGAAGGTGAGTATCGACTTACCTACCACGCGGCGCAAATGAAACTTTAAACTCTTTATGCCGCTCTCCCAAAGACCACCAAAATGAGGTGACGAGGGCGGAATAAATGATCATCAAATACCCTGAGAGGCCGTGAATGATTTGATTGATGAGGTGGCATCCTTATTATGCCAAAGATTGTAGAGGTCATGTAAAACATTGCGGGCCTTCCTAAAGTTTGTGCCATTGTCAGAATATAACTGACTGGGTATGCCCCTGCGGGACATAAAACGACGTAAGGCAGCTGTAAACGCATTGGCTGTAAGGTCGGAAACCAATTCAAAATGAATGGCCCTGGTTGCTAAGCAAATGAACAAAAACACGTATGCCTTAGAGAGAGAGTTCTGGATTTCTGCCCGCCATGACGAATCATGAAGGGACCACCATAATCAACCTCGCAGAATAGAAACGGCCGCGATGGAGTGACTCTAGGAGATGGTAAAATAATAAGCCTCTGAACCTGCTGTTTGGCACTAAACCTGAGACACTTGACACATTTACGAATGATGGAGCGAATAACTAACCTGGCATTAATAATCCACCAACGTTGACGAAGTGAGTGATGCACGAGTTGAGCACCAGCGTGAAGTAGACGAATGTGTTCGCATTCAATAGTAAGGCGAGTAATATGAACCGATGGATGCGAGACAATAGGATGCTTAGTGTCGTAAGGTAATTGCGACTGCTGTAATCGCCCGCCTACGCGTATTACTCCAGACTCATCAAGAAACGGGTCGAGAGAAGACAACTTACTCCTGATAGAGACAGAAGACCCATTACGAAGACAATTAAGCTCGGCAGCAAAGTGGATCGACTGAGATTGTTTTATGAAGAAATTAAGAGCATGATGAATTTCGACGGGGGTAAGAGCGCCCGTTATTTTGTCAGCACTGGAGAGTCTAATATTTTTGATGAACCGAAAACAGTAAGCGTATACGCGTGTCAGACTATGCAACGAAGAAAAGTCCTTAGAAAGGTCAATAGCCAGGGTAGACATTAGAGAAAGGTTGGAGGTTTGTTTCTCTTCCGCGGTGACTTCAGAAGACGACGGATTAGAAGGTAAAAAGGGTGGAAAGGGATTGGACTCGGAAGATTGAGACAAACAAGCGGGACCGTGCCGCCAAAGCGAACAATCGCGCAAAACGTCAGGGTGACACCCCCTAGAAATAATATCAGCAGGATTGTGTCTAGAATTGATGTGATGCCATGTATAGGCTTGCGTAAGACGCTGAATCTCGGCAACACGATTAGCGACGTAGGTTTTCCACCTCGTGGACTGGGCATGAATCCAGTAAAGAGACACCATGGAGTCAGAATATTCATGAACACTATTAATAAACGAATAAAGCGCAGGAACGACCTTAGATACGAGTCGCGATAACAACAAGCAAGCACAGAGTTCGATAATAAAGTCTGCGTAATCGCGCGCAAGCTTAGAATCACGCCTGAATCGGCGTTCTAAATTCAAAAATCTTGCGTTAGCATTGGTATAAGATTCCCCCAACTGGAGATGGTCGGACTTAAATGGTAGTGAAACAACGAACCTATCCTCCTGATTGCGATGAGTAGACCCCACGAAATGCTCTTCACAAGCTGACTCGTTATCAGGTGTATTATCAGGGATAGTTTCTGCTTCCCAAAATTTTTCGAGAGACTGCAAAATTTGACCGTCGTTGTTCCTAGCTAGGAACGAAACAGCAGGACCCTTGTAACGGCAGTGTTTGGGCAGATTGCCTGCAAGAATGTAGCCTAACTTTGTTTCCTGTATAATGGGAAAATGAGGACCGCGTACGTATTTGTTGGCTAAAATTAAATCTAGGTAGAATTGCGCCCCTAACAGTATGTCGATTTCGGATGATATGTTGAAATTTGGGTCAGCAAGAAAAATGTTGTCTGGAATGTTAAATTGATTTATGTCAAACGATTGTGCTGGCAGATTATGGGTTAATGCAGATAAGATAGCACATTTTGCCTCGAAGCTAAATCTCTGATAACGAGAAATAATGCGTATAGACGCGAGATTAGTGGCATGATACGCGGTATTATTTATACCTGTAATTGGTATGTTGGATTTAGTCAAGTTAAGCCGTAATTTCTTGGCAAATGATTCCGTACAAAAATTTATTTGTGAACCCGCATCCGAAAGAACTCTTGCCTTTTGTCGGTTGCCAGCCTGGTCAATGACAAACACAATTGCTGTTGATAAAAGAATATTATTCGTGGATTGTAATTTGAGTGAACAGTAATTACTGCTGCTGGCAGAGATTGGCTTCGGCACATTGTTTATGTGCAACAATGTATGGTGTCGTTTTGAACAGATCTTACATGCCTGCTTAATCTTACAATTAGATACAAAATGATCTGATCTAAGACAATTGGTACAACATTTGTGATTTGATATAAATTGTCCTCGCTCAGCGGTGCTTAGGGCACGAAATTTATCACACATGTAAATTGGATGATTAGATTTACAACACAAACATGAATAATTACTTGACGCTGAGTGATAACTCTTAAATATAGTACTGCCAGCAGCGTTCCGTGATTTATGTTTGTCAGATTTATTATGGAATCTTAAACTTAGCTTGTTGAGTTGCTGTCCGGCATCGATAGGCAGTGTATTTTCTAACAGCTGTCTACGTGCGTTTAAAAAATGAGTGAAATCTTGAAAGTTAGGAAGATTATCAGGGTCTATAGACTCCTTCCATAATTTAAAAGTAGTATGGTCGAGTTTTGCTGATAATAATTGTATAGTGATAAGTTCGAATGAATTCACTGATAGTTGCATTGCCGCCAGTGAATTAACGGAAGACGTTATTGTATTTGTGAATTCTGCCAAACTTTGGACAGAGTCTTTAATTGTTGACTTGACTTCAAGTAAATTTTGAATGTAGTACTTTGCTAGTATGAACTTGTTGTCATACCTTGCGGACAGCAAACTCAACGCTATCGAGTAGTTTTCATTACAAATAGGTAGTGATTTAATTAAGTCTAACGGCTCATTTTTTAGAGAAGAATGCAAATAATGTAGTTTCTGCACTGACGTTAGATCGGATCTTGCATGCACCAAGTCCGAAAAAATTGAATAAATATGCTGCCATTGCAAGATATTGCCTGTGAAGCAGAGCAAACTTATCGGTTTTAATTGCATATGGCCCGTTAATACGGGAGGTACAGTCTGAACATTAAAGGTATCAATTAATTGTAAAATATTAGCTTCTGTGGAATATAACATTTCTTCGACCTCAACTCGGTCTTCTTGAGCAGCGTTTATGTCTTTGCAAATAAGTTCGATTTCGGACTGCACCTCATCGTATTTCGTTGCCAAGCTTTTCAAACTTTCAAGTCTGACTGTTAAAATGTGTTTTGTTTTAGAGTTTCTATCAAAGTTACTGACAGCTGATTGTATACGCACTATTGCGGACTTTAAGCCGCCTCTCTTTCTGACTAACACTTTGAAGCCTTCTTCAGCCATTGTACGCACCTTGAAATGATGTTAGTGAGGTGATACCTTGTGAGCGATGTCCTGAAGCGTCGACGCCGTGGAGAAGATGGCAAACACACAGCTCGGAGAGATGACTGCTTTGACTGACGTACTGAAGCTAGCAGGTGTAAGCTCTTGCAATGATGTCGTCAGGAGGCTCAAAGGCGACGAGCGAAATGCTGGTTGAATCAGCGGATATGCTGAGTCGCCCGTGATGGCCAGAAATTGGGGCAGAAAATAATAAATGGGTGAATGATGTATCCGGGAATCCAGGTCCGGAGCGACCAAAAAAATGTTAATGATGCGGCCCGTGGGACCAAATATGTGTTAAATACGAAGTGTTCGTGATTGTCGATTTACTGTAGTAATTAATTCGCCAGGATGCAGAAATGATGAAGAGAGAGTGGACTGTAGTTAATACATTTATTGAAAATTCTTCACATATACAGCATTGAAATTGTTAAGTGCACTTTTGAATAAGAGATTGGCTAATGAGCGCATCGTAAATACAAGTCGTAATGTTACATTGAATAATTAATTTAATGAAAGGGCCTAGAAGGCCATATATGAAGTCTTGGGGCTAAGGCCTACATTAATTGTCGCGACAAAGAAGAAAAATGTGACAGTATAGCAGCGGGCGCAAGGCCGACCGCCGCTAGCGAACGTATGTAACGAACTGTCCAAATGTACGGACATGAATTGAGCAGATTAAAAGCGCAGATTAGCCAACCTATAAATGCAAAAATTACCGCGCTACTGTACAAGTACTGAGATATCATATTCACATAATCGATGTCCAACTGGACGCTCACTTTTTCGTTTGCCAGCGGAGTGTGGGACGTTACACGTAGAGACAGCACGCACGGCTTCACCGCTTGGAGCTGGTCCTCGGTGAACACATCGTTCCATCTTTTCGGGAGGTAGACATAAAATCGGTTTTCCTCCGGCTGCGGACAGGCTCCGGTGTCTTCAAGGTCCACCACCACCGACTCTCCGAATTTTGTTTGCACGAATTTCATCGCTATGATCTGACATTTAATGTTGAACGAGAGACTGGTTAAGTCCTTTTTCGGTAAAAATCTTGGTACAGCTTTCACGTTGGAGACGATTCCTTCCATGGTGAGTACAGGTGACTGCACGGGGAAACACTGGCGTATTTATTCTGTCTCCCCGTTCCGTCACGGCTACAAAAGCGTTAACGGGGGGTTAACCCCACCCCACCCGAACATCTGCTTGGTGTTCGGTCACGACCGGACGACGACACCGCGGTCACGGTCACGAATGCGACAACCTAACTCCCCATCCCGCACCCCTACCCCGCACCAATCACCGGCGACAACGTGGAGCCTCATCACCACCCCACACCTCGCCTACCTGTCGCTCCGCACCGCCGTGAATACAACGTCCGGTCGCCTCGGGCCACCACCCCGCACCCCCAACCCACACCATCACCCGCACCCCCGCTCCTCGCGAGGTGTCTCGCTTCGTTCAAGGTCGCGGCTACAGCGTCAAGCTGCAAGCCAACGGCCGGTCACTGTGGACTCCACTCCCCGCCCGCACGAATATACCGTACAATCGTTCCGGACCATCTCGCAGTGCGCGAACGATTGTTACAGAGCGAGCACAAATCGTTTACTTTTCGCACCCCACCCCGCACCACCTAAACCTGTCGCTCCGCACTAATAATGAATTTCCAGTAAACATTTCCAATGACAAGTGGTCCGTCATCAAGTTGCCTACCAACACCTACGAAATCAGTGATATCGAAACGTAACTGCAGAAACAGTTGGGCGAGAGAACAATCAGTTTACGTCCAATCTTATATATATATATATTGTCACGACACAAATAGCCAACCCCGTACCAGAGATAAAAAATATATTTATAATTGTAAAAAATACTTCTTATCAAATGAAATGATTGATTTTAAATAAAAATATAAGGAATATGACACGACAATACAACGACTATAACCCAACCCAAGTGATTGAGACAAAAACATAAACATAAAGAAGGGAACCACGGAACATACTTAGTAAAATGTAAATATTTTAAAGTGATTGAGACAACAACCCAAACATAAAGAAGGGAACCACAAATAAACAACGAGAATGAGAAAATAATAAACCTAAGCCACAAGGAAACAAGTTTATGGGTTTAAATGACCCCAAAATGTCCCAAGAAACGGATGAAAGGACCTAATATATTAAACGAACAAGGAAAATGAAGAAGGAGGGAGACGAGCAAAAGTGAAAACCAAGAATGGTTCACCAAAATAAGTAAAATAGCACTCACCAAGAACATTGAAACCAAAACAAGGGTTACCAGGAGGAAGGAGAGATAACGGTTACTACCCATTAAAAAGGCAACCAGAAACCACAAATTAGAATTGTTATTAGTCAGTAAGTATTAGTTATTAAGTATTAATTGTCATTAGGATTAAGTCATGAAAGAGAAATAAGTATAGGGGTCACCCACTATCAAACAAATGATATAAACAGTGATATAGTGTAATAGTGTAGGTGTAAGAACCCCAAAGTGAAGTGTGACACTAGTGAAATTGTAATTAACAATAAGTGATTTACAAGTGAAGGTAAGGTAAAAGTTGGAAATAAACAGTGCATAGATAACTGATAAATAAGTAGTATTAAGAGTGAATTATAGTATAAGGGATAGAAAAACACTAGAAGTGATAATGACTTTTTATTTAAAAAGATGTTCAATAGAGTTAAGTTAACTATAGCCAGTAGTAAGTAAAAAGGGAGGATTCCAGAATAGAATAAATTGAAGGTGTTACCATGGAGGGAATATAAAAATTGTTTAGAGATTGAGAAGTCAAAAAACTAACAAAGATACCTAATTTATAAAGGACTATTATTAATTTAATAACAAGTGATGTTGTTTATCACAACACAGATAATATGTGTTATAAACTAAAAAATTAGCAAATAAGGATAAGTTAGGAGTGAGTGATGATATCTCTTAATCAAAACAATAACTCTAATAACTTATAAAAAATTGTGTTCATGTTATTGTTAGAAGAGGATATGGCTGAATGCAATGTGCAGTCCATAAACCTAATGTTATATTTTTAAGATTGAAATAAGGAGAGCAATATTGAATAATAAACAAAACACCTACAGACTCAAAACACAACACAACTAATAAAAATAACAAAGTAAGCCCAATAGGCTGAAACAAAATGTGATTTGAACGAAATAAGTAAATTATTATAATGGCTACTTAGACCTAGAAAAAACATAACTGTCAGAACCAAACATACAAAGATTATAACAAATTGAATCAGAATTTAGAAAATCTGAGGTGAAGGAATCACCAAGGATAAATTGTAGATCATTTATAACACAAAATATTGTAATAGGCATTATTATATAAAAAGAAATGTAATTAACAAGCATTAACATAATTGTAAAAACTTAAAATCTGAAAATACCCAAGCTTGTGGGGTATCAAAATAATCTATGAACGAGAATAAATACTATAGTGACAATATTTATTAACCAGGAAGGAAGATGGAGGAATAACAGTAATCAGAAGATATACGAAGGATTCGAAGTTTCGATAACAATACATCAACTCAAAATAAGCCTATTCGAAAAATACCGTTACTATGGAAACAGCGGTTGTTGACAGAAAAATACCGTTAGAAATTAGTAGAGAGAAAAAAAGAAGCGAAGCGTCATCAAGCCATACAGATGCAGAAGTCCGGAAGAAAGTTTTTTCAGTGTAAATCATGAAAATAATAGTATAAAGTTGCTGAAAACTAATCGTCAAAGAAGCGAAGCGTCACCAAGCCATACAGATGCAGAAGCTCGGAAGAAGGTTTTTTCAGTGTAAATCATGAAAATAATAGTATAAAGTTGCTGAAAACTAATCGTCAAAGAAGCAGATGACCACTACAACTTATATTACAAAACCCAAGACCTGAATAAACGGAAATTATCCATAAATCGAACGTCCAAACACAAGACGAAAAGGACGCCACATTTACAGAAGACCAAAATCCAAGAAAACCGATTGTATGCAGCCAATTCCTATCTCGAACCAACTACCGAGGCCTATACACGTCGAATTGTTAAGTAATATCCAATTATTTATTTTCCACCAACCCTAATCACTTTAAATAATTTTGAAAGGTAAAATTACCACACTATAAAGATAGTATTTCTCTTTCATAGAGTATTTAAGCAAATTAAAACATAATGAAACATTGTTAACTTAAAATAACCTAAGAATTGAACACGAACTTACAGAACACCTTTACAACACTACACAACAGATTGTAACAGCACACTTTATATTTCTTGTACACTTAGATTAAGGTAATTTGTATTTTTATTGTAACCATTGTAGTTCTCTAACTCATAGTCAAAAGAATCCACGGATTTTGAAACCAAAACATTGTAATACGCCTAACGTAAACAGACGCTAGGTTAAATGGTTTCTAAATTAATTCGCCGCCCTGAAAATAAGATCTCATGTAATCAAACGATAATTATTTTGTTGTAATTGTAAATGTTTCCAGTTATCACCATTAAAAAAAATATTCATTACAGGAAGTAACAAGCGTTATCATTTCTTAGGGAGTGCTATATAATAATTACTTGTATTGAAGAATAAATTGTAGCAGTAAGCTAGTTGCCAGTTAGTCGTCAGAAGCGACGATTGAGACGGCTGTGCGAGCGGGAACGATTCGAATACACCAACCCGCTACGCTGATAACTTGTTCAAATACGGTTTTTAGTTGTTTTGTAAAACGACTTGGCGCCACCCGGGATTATCACACCCCCTAAGAATAACAGGTAAGGTTACTGCCGTAATATACAGGTGATCAGAACTACGCTACGAACATCGCTAGCCACCAAAATTACTGTAACGACCCGGTGCGAGGCGAACGCACTAATCATCCAAAACACATTATTTTATGTACACATTTTGCAGGTACGCAACCATTATACTCGTTAAAGATTGGCGACCAACCAGTGAGGCTGTAAAAGAAGGCCCACGGCGGCTATGAAGAGACATTCAATGTTTACCAGACGGGATAAAAAGAAAGAAATTGAAAGTGAAGGCCAGCCAGAAGAGATGGAAGAAATTGAAGAAATAATCGGGGAGTTAGTCGAAGAGGACGTTCAGGAAAACCAACCTGAGAATCCAGTTCAACCAGAACCGGAAGTGGAAGTAATGATAGGGGACCAACCACTAAAACCAACGGAAGAAACGAAGTTAGATCAAATGCTGAACTTCATGATGGAACAATTTGGACAATTGAATAATAAATTAGAGTCAAACAAGGAAGAATTGAATAATAAATTGGAGTCAACCAACACAAAATTAGAGTCATTGCAAGAGGGAAGGAAGCAAGATAGAGAAGAATTGAATAATAAATTAGAGTCAAACAAGGAAGAATTGAATAATAAATTGGAGTCAACCAACACAAAATTAGAGTCATTGCAAGAGGGAAGGAAGCAAGATAGAGAAGAATTGAATAAAAAATTAGAGTCACTGAGAAGGGAAGACAGGGAATTCCTGAACGAAAAACTGAACCAAAACAATGAAGAATTGAATAACAAACTGGACCAAAATAAGGAAGAATTGAAGAAGCAATTCAAGGAGGACTTAGAGATCCTGAATAACAAAATGGAAAACAACCGAGAGGCATTAGAAAAGAAGAGTGAGGAGTTGAAGAAACAAATAAAAAAGGATCTTGAAGTGTTAAATGACAAGATTGAAAACAACTGTGAAACACTCCAAAAACAATTGAAGGAAGAAGGGGAGAAATCGAAGGATGAATGGAGACAACAGTTGGCTGAGTGCAAAAATGAAATCAAACAGACTGTAACTGAGACGAACGAAACAGTAATACACGTCCAGGAAGAGTTGACTGAAAAAATAAATCACGTCCAAGAGGAGGGAACTCTCAGGATCCAAGAAGTACAGAAGACCACCACCGATGAGTGTAACAAGAATAAACAGGAGGTGCTTCAAGAGCTGAAGGAGAGGCACCAAGAAATACAGACTGATGTCAGCGAACGCGTTGAAAGGGTATATACCACCATCAACAAGATTGACGAGGAAACGCAAGAAAATAAAGAAAAAATTAGACAAATCAGTCAGAAAGAGAAGCAGATGCAAGAGGAACTGGACGCTTTGAGGGAGAAGCCTTGCAGTAGCACTCATATATTTACGAATGAAAATAGGGAAGTGATTAACTTCAAGAGTTACCGAAGAAACCCCATAGAATTTCTGAAAAGGGTGGAGGAGCTCATCGAGAGGAACAGAGATACCAGATGGACAACGGTGAGAAGTCTCATCGACGAGATGTTTCGAGACACAAATGACAATTGGTGGACAGCCACACGACCAGAAATCAGCAGTACGCAAGAATTTAAAACGTTGTTTCGTGAAAAGTACTGGTCGGAGTCGACCCAAAATGTAGTGAGGAACGATATAAGCAACGGGAGATATGAGCCACAGGCTGGGCATACATTAACGTCTTACTTCTTGGGCAAGGTCTGCCTAGCCCGAAATCTCGAACCAAGGATACCCGAAGAATCCCTAGTCATCCAACTGGGATATCACTACGAAGACGCCATACAGAGGGCCAGGAGACAGGGACAAATAAAGACCATACAGGGAATGGCCAACTTGCTGGAAGACCATGAAAACGATAGCCAGTACAAGAAGAATCGTGTGATCAACCAAAGGTACAACCGGGGAATGAAAGTTACAACGTGCCAAGCCACAACTTACCCTATAGTAATACCCAGAACAACTACCGGAACATAATAAATCGTAACCCAAATAATTACCCAGGGGACCAACCATTCCATCGGAATCAACCCAACTACAATCAAGGTAACCAACCAACCAACAGAGATCATTCGAGTTACAACCAGGGGAACCAACCAAATAACAGAAATGCACAAAACCCTAGTGCACCGAATAATCACAACAGGGGGATAGAACAAGGAAGGAATACAAATGGCCACCCAAATAATCACAATTACTATGGCAACCGGTACGACCCGAATTACCCATATAACAGAGGAAACGGGAGTAACCAAAATAGGGGTGACATGAGGCGTCAAGTCAATTTTATCAGCGGGAGGAGACAAAACAACTATCGGCGATATTGTCCAATTAGAACCAGCACAGTGTACAACAATTCCCAATACGACAACCAACAAGCACAGGAACGAGAACAATAGAAGCGCCAAGGAATCACATAAGTGATCAATCAACCTCAACCAATGAAATGGCAGACCAAGTAAATAGTCTGGCCAGTGGTTCCCAGCCACCTTTAAACTAAAAAGGTCAGTGAGAAACCACCAGGACCCTTCACATGACCAATCACTTGGGTTAAATCGACAAACTACGACGGAAAGTGAAATAAAGAAGATAACTATAATATCAAACAATTATTTAAAGGACATCAGGGAAGAGCTTCTGGAGGAGGAGGATAACCCCTTGTCAACAACAAATAGTGAAATAGTGCATATAAAAGCCATTATTAATGGAATCAACACTGTCATATTGATCGATACTGGGTCAAATGTATCTCTCGTAAACCAACCTGAATTGGAGCGGATCCAGGCCAACTCCAATATACCTATCCCGACTTTACCCATAAATAATATCGTCATAATTGGTGCCACAGGCAAACAAAATAAGACCATCAGAAAACAGGTCTCTTTAGAGCTGAACAGTCAAAACACAATCATACCCATTATTTTTCTTGTCGCAAATGGATTACCATTTAACATGCTGATTGGATGCGACGCACTGAGACAACACTCAGCAATTATTGACATGCAGAAGGGAATAGTAGTGCTTACTTCTGAGAAGGGAGTGTGGTCAGCCAATATAATCAACAATAACCCAACACAACTAACCCTAAATCATCATAAGGGGTTAAAGAGCTATTATTGCCAGACATATCAACCATCAATTACCATAGAAGAGGAAGAAGGAGAGGGAGAACTGTGGAAAAGAAAAATCGAAGACATTAGAAAGTTCCAAAGAGAGAGACCTCAGCAAGAGATAACGGGTGAACAGGCTGAAAAACTAATCGCCATATACCAAGAATACCATCACGTTTTCTCAAATACACCAGGGAAGGTCAAAGGTTTCCAATGTAAAATCGACTTTCGAGAGCCCATTGACTTCCACAGAAAATCTTACCCAATCGCCTACTCCCTAAAAAACGAGGTGAGAAAGGAAATAAATAGAATGATGGAGGAGGACATCATTGAATACAGTCAGTCTCCTTACACGAGTCCTATAGTCGCAATACCAAAAAAGAACGGTAAAGTCAGAATATGTTTAGACGCCCGGGAGATCAATAAGATGATCATTAATGATCGAACGTCACCGGGAGAGATCGAAGAGATACTCAAGAAATTCCATGGTACCAGATATATAAGCACCTGGGATACGGTATGTGGGTACTGGCAGGTGGAGCTGCACCCACACAGTAGGAAGTACATGGCATTCATCTTCGACGGAAGGAATTACCAGTTTAAGAGGTTACCTTTCGGCCTCGTTAATTCCGTCGCAGTGTTCGTCAAGTGTATGGACCAGGTCATAGGTCAAGAAGCATTGCAGTTCACAACAGTGTATGTGGACGACCTTTTAATAACATCATCTGACTGGGATGAGCACTGCGATCGGGTCAAACAGGTATTACAAAAATTATCTGTAAATAATATCACATTGAAATTAGACAAGTCCAAATTCATATCAAACCAAGTCAAATTCTTGGGTTTCAACTTAGCAGAACAGGGGATAACACCATCCCAAGAGAAGGTGGAAGCTATTCAGAACTTCCCCACCCCAAAGAATAAGAAGCAGCTACAATCCTTCTTAGGTATTTGTAACTACTATAGAAAGTTCCAGACCAATTATTCTTATTTAACAGCAAAGTTCTCTAAACAACTATCAGCTAAAGAAAAGTGGACTTGGGGGAAGGAACAAGATGAAGTGCTAAAATTAATCAAAACAAAATTTCTTGAAACTATAATGCTAAACCACCCTAATTTTAAACAGCCGTTCTATTTAAATTGTGACGCCAGCGATGTGAGCCTGGGCGCCGAGTTATATCAAGAGGATAAGAACGGACACCACATGGTTATCAGCTTTGCCAGCAGGGTACTGAACCGATGCGAACGTAACTACAATGTTACTGAAAAGGAACTACTCAGTATTGTGTTCGCATGCGGAAAATTTAGGACGTATATCCTTGGATATCCCGTCACCGTCCGAAGTGACCATAAGTCCATTTCCTTCTTGAAACAGTGTAAGTTGAGTCATGGGAGGCTTACACGATGGATACTCGCATTACAAGAGTACCACATAACGTGGGAGTACATTCCAGGGCGTAAAAATGTTGCCGCCGATGTATTATCCAGAATAAATGTCATCCATCAGACATTTGAAGGAGAAGAGGAGCAAGACAACAAAGAGTGTAATAAGAAAGAGAAGGCAATAACAAGGAAAGAAAAGGAGAAGTCGACTTACAAAAATATAATTAACAAGGTCCAACATATAATAATATGCATGACCATATGTCATCACAAAGGACAATGGAAACAACCCTTACGAGATAAGTAATATAACCACCAAAAAAGTAAAAGGAGTGTACAACCAAGCTTCCATAAAGAAGTTCTATGAAGAAAACTAAATAACTGGAATACGTTCATCCAGAATAAGTGTGACTATCATACACTTGAAGGAGAAGAGGTGCATAATAACGAAGTGTCGAACAAAAAGGAGAAGGCTATAATATGGAATGGAAATGATAATATAATAAATCCACAACCATGAGAATTGAAATGATACCAAAATAAAATTATATATACAATAAAATGTACGGCCATATGTCATCACGAAGAACAGGTAACTGTAAATAAAATACAGATACCAAAATTCAAAAATTATGTGAGCACAACTTGCAACAACAGATCGATGACTTAGGAGGCCTAAAATAAAAAAAAAAAAATATATATCAAAACAAAGGAATGAGTTACATAAATTCCTACTAAGTGAAATCAACTTACAATGTATTAAAAAGTTGATGTGTGAAGTATATGAAATAATTAAACATAATGTACCAAAATAGGAATACGCTACACAAATTCCTATGGTGTAAGAAAATTAACTTACAAAGAATTAATACAAACTGAAATATACAAAAATAAAATCAGACCAAACCTGATAAGATAAGTACATGAAATTATAATAATGAATCAAAGATATTTATCTGTAAAATAAAAAATCTAAACTGGTACAAAGAAAGAGAGAAGTTATGTATGAATCAAATATACAAGCTATGGCTAAAGCAAAATATTGCTAATTAACTGAGAAAGGTATACCAATGTCTAAGATAATTAAAATGATCACAATGAGAATTGAAAACCGAAAAATGAAAAGTTAATGATGAAATTAACATATAAATAAATAAAAAACAATCAATGTATGAGCAAATGATAGTATATAGTCAAGGTACAGCGGAAGGAAGAATGAGTAAAAGGCCAAAGTGATCTAAAAACAAACCACAAGGTGGACAATCCCAAAATATATTATTATTATTAAGTCACAAGTTGACAAAAAAGGTATTTATGATTGACTGTTGAAAAGTCCAGCAATCAAATAAACTGAGCAGAGATGACGTGCCTCTGGTCTCAGAAAAATGAGTAGTAATGGGAGAAACCAGCTACTAAAGTTAGGGAAAAAATTGTGTATAAGGGAGAACACACCAATGGAAATAAAAAGAAAAACAGATCCACATAAAATGGAATGAATTCAGTAAGAAGGGAAATAAAGAATGGAGAAACGACCAAGAAAGAAAAGGAAAAAGGTTATGTATAACTGATAATTTCATAAAAAACTATACTAGTGTTTTATCAAAATGATCAATTTTAAAGGAGAGGCATTATGTCACGACACAAATAGCCAACCCCGTACCAGAGATAAAAAATATATTTATAATTGTAAAAAATACTTCTTATCAAATGAAATGATTGATTTTAAATAAAAATATAAGGAATATGACACGACAATACAACGACTATAACCCAACCCAAGTGATTGAGACAAAAACATAAACATAAAGAAGGGAACCACGGAACATACTTAGTAAAATGTAAATATTTTAAAGTGATTGAGACAACAACCCAAACATAAAGAAGGGAACCACAAATAAACAACGAGAATGAGAAAATAATAAACCTAAGCCACAAGGAAACAAGTTTATGGGTTTAAATGACCCCAAAATGTCCCAAGAAACGGATGAAAGGACCTAATATATTAAACGAACAAGGAAAATGAAGAAGGAGGGAGACGAGCAAAAGTGAAAACCAAGAATGGTTCACCAAAATAAGTAAAATAGCACTCACCAAGAACATTGAAACCAAAACAAGGGTTACCAGGAGGAAGGAGAGATAACGGTTACTACCCATTAAAAAGGCAACCAGAAACCACAAATTAGAATTGTTATTAGTCAGTAAGTATTAGTTATTAAGTATTAATTGTCATTAGGATTAAGTCATGAAAGAGAAATAAGTATAGGGGTCACCCACTATCAAACAAATGATATAAACAGTGATATAGTGTAATAGTGTAGGTGTAAGAACCCCAAAGTGAAGTGTGACACTAGTGAAATTGTAATTAACAATAAGTGATTTACAAGTGAAGGTAAGGTAAAAGTTGGAAATAAACAGTGCATAGATAACTGATAAATAAGTAGTATTAAGAGTGAATTATAGTATAAGGGATAGAAAAACACTAGAAGTGATAATGACTTTTTATTTAAAAAGATGTTCAATAGAGTTAAGTTAACTATAGCCAGTAGTAAGTAAAAAGGGAGGATTCCAGAATAGAATAAATTGAAGGTGTTACCATGGAGGGAATATAAAAATTGTTTAGAGATTGAGAAGTCAAAAAACTAACAAAGATACCTAATTTATAAAGGACTATTATTAATTTAATAACAAGTGATGTTGTTTATCACAACACAGATAATATGTGTTATAAACTAAAAAATTAGCAAATAAGGATAAGTTAGGAGTGAGTGATGATATCTCTTAATCAAAACAATAACTCTAATAACTTATAAAAAATTGTGTTCATGTTATTGTTAGAAGAGGATATGGCTGAATGCAATGTGCAGTCCATAAACCTAATGTTATATTTTTAAGATTGAAATAAGGAGAGCAATATTGAATAATAAACAAAACACCTACAGACTCAAAACACAACACAACTAATAAAAATAACAAAGTAAGCCCAATAGGCTGAAACAAAATGTGATTTGAACGAAATAAGTAAATTATTATAATGGCTACTTAGACCTAGAAAAAACATAACTGTCAGAACCAAACATACAAAGATTATAACAAATTGAATCAGAATTTAGAAAATCTGAGGTGAAGGAATCACCAAGGATAAATTGTAGATTATTTATAACACAAAATATTGTAATAGGCATTATTATATAAAAAGAAATGTAATTAACAAGCATTAACATAATTGTAAAAACTTAAAATCTGAAAATACCCAAGCTTGTGGGGTATCAAAATAATCTATGAACGAGAATAAATACTATAGTGACAATATTTATTAACCAGGAAGGAAGATGGAGGAATAACAGTAATCAGAAGATATACGAAGGATTCGAAGTTTCGATAACAATACATCAACTCAAAATAAGCCTATTCGAAAAATACCGTTACTATGGAAACAGCGGTTGTTGACAGAAAAATACCGTTAGAAATTAGTAGAGAGAAAAAAAGAAGCGAAGCGTCATCAAGCCATACAGATGCAGAAGTCCGGAAGAAAGTTTTTTCAGTGTAAATCATGAAAATAATAGTATAAAGTTGCTGAAAACTAATCGTCAAAGAAGCGAAGCGTCACCAAGCCATACAGATGCAGAAGCTCGGAAGAAGGTTTTTTCAGCGTAAATCATGAAAATAATAGTATAAAGTTGCTGAAAACTAATCGTCAAAGAAGCAGATGACCACTACAACTTATATTACAAAACCCAAGACCTGAATAAACGGAAATTATCCATAAATCGAACGTCCAAACACAAGACGAAAAGGACGCCACATTTACAGAAGACCAAAATCCAAGAAAACCGATTGTATGCAGCCAATTCCTATCTCGAACCAACTACCGAGGCCTATACACGTCGAATTGTTAAGTAATATCCAATTATTTATTTTCCACCAACCCTAATCACTTTAAATAATTTTGAAAGGTAAAATTACCACACTATAAAGATAGTATTTCTCTTTCATAGAGTATTTAAGCAAATTAAAACATAATGAAACATTGTTAACTTAAAATAACCTAAGAATTGAACACGAACTTACAGAACACCTTTACAACACTACACAACAGATTGTAACAGCACACTTTATATTTCTTGTACACTTAGATTAAGGTAATTTGTATTTTTATTGTAACCATTGTAGTTCTCTAACTCATAGTCAAAAGAATCCACGGATTTTGAAACCAAAACATTGTAATACGCCTAACGTAAACAGACGCTAGGTTAAATGGTTTCTAAATTAATTCGCCGCCCTGAAAATAAGATCTCATGTAATCAAACGATAATTATTTTGTTGTAATTGTAAATGTTTCCAGTTATCACCATTAAAAAAAATATTCATTACAGGGAGTAACAAGCGTTATCATTTCTTAGGGAGTGCTATATAATAATTACTTGTATTGAAGAATAAATTGTAGCAGTAAGCTAGTTGCCAGTTAGTCGTCAGAAGCGACGATTGAGACGGCTGTGCGAGCGGGAACGATTCGAATACACCAACCCGCTACGCTGATAACTTGTTCAAATACGGTTTTTAGTTGTTTTGTAAAACGACTTGGCGCCACCCGGGATTATCACACCCCCTAAGAATAACAGGTAAGGTTACTGCCGTAATATACAGGTGATCAGAACTACGCTACGAACATCGCTAGCCACCAAAATTACTGTAACGACCCGGTGCGAGGCGAACGCACTAATCATCCAAAACACATTATTTTATGTACACATTTTGCAGGTACGCAACCATTATACTCGTTACAATATATATATATATATATATATATATATAACACATTAAAGTGTGATCTTTACTGTAAGCACGACATCGACTTTTCGCATAAACCAAATACTATATCACGTATGTTGGGATTCGAGGAGAATCAACAGCTGGAAGCGTATAAAACACCGAGTCGAACGTACCCGTCGACACAATCAAAGTTAACACCGTTCTTGTACAGTCCAATATCGTACGTGGTGCGTACAAGGACGGTCAGGACCAGCACACGTTGCATTCGTTTTATCCGACCGTGGCACCAGGTTTCAAAATAGTTGAAACGCCGAGAAACGTAATATACTTACCAGTAAACGTGCAACGCGTTGACAACATAACTTTGTCTCTCGTCGATCAGGACGGGGATTTAGTCGTTTTTCGCGGTGAAGTTATCACGATACGACTGCATCTGAAAATATGGGATTGTATTTCGGACAGACGTTACCTGTAAAAAGGGAGTGTGTACGAAAGAAACATGGTAGTCGGTGTTCAACGTTGAAGCGATTAACATCAAGGAACAAGCGTTTCTTGCTTTCACTTGGATTCAAATTATACGATTAAAATAATGTCGGGTGAAATTTTAGCTATCAAACGAGGAGCAGTTTTCGATAACAGAATCATTGAGTTCGAATATCGTAAGCACGCACCGTATGCTTCCACTCGATACGGCAACAACGATGAAATACGTATACCCATCCAACAACAGGCTGTTTTCACTTTACCGGCGGAGAGTTTTCTGTACATCGAAGGTGTACCAAGGTTAATGCTACCGACACAGCGTTGAACGTAAAATTAATCAACAATGCAATGGCTTTTTTGTTCGAGGAGATCCGTTATGAAGTGTGCGGTGTGGAAGTGGACCGTACGAAAAACGTTGGAATCACGAGCACGGTGAAATTGTTACTCTCGAGCAACGAGCACGAAAGAAAATATCTAACCAATGCAGGATGGGTGGCGTCAACCAATGATTCGTTGACAGTACACGAGAGTACCGGTGATTTTACGTTTTGTCTTCCGTTGAAAATGTTGCTCGGTTTCAGCGAAGACTATACACGCATCATGCTGAACGTTAAGCAAGCATTGATTCTGTTGCGTACGTCTACCGATCAGATCGCAATGGTGCTAAAAGAGTCGGATGCAACTGCTAACGGTAATCTCGTACTAAACAAAGTACACTGGAAGGTGCCCTATGTGCGCGTGTCAAACAAGTACCGAATACCGCTATTGGAGCACATCGAGGAGGACCATGAACTGGTGATGCAGTTCCGCAATTGGGAATTGCACGAGTATCCCGTTCTACCGACGACAAATCGACATTCGTGGACCCTGAAGACATTGTCACAGTTGGAAAAACCTCGGTACGTAATACTGATATTTCAGACGGACAGAAAGAACAATATAGCGAAAAAACGTGTCTGAAATTGATCACTGCAATTTAACGAATGTCAGGCTCTTTCTGAACGATAAATACTATCCGTACGATAACCTGAACCAGGACATCGATAAAGAACGTTATGCTCTCTTCTACGAGATGTATACACGTTTCTAAAAGTCATTCTACGACCGTCGCAACAGAACGCCTCTTTTGTCACCTAATGAATTTATAACGAAAGCACCGTTGTTTGTCATCGATTGTTCCAGACAAGAACAACCAATCAAGTCGTCCCCCGTTGATGTGCGTTTAGAATTTGAGTCCAGTAAAACGTTTTCGGATAAAACTACCGCTTACGCTTTGATTATTCACGATAGGATAGTGCAGTACACACAGCGTTGTCGAATACTGTTCATCGTTTGTTATGGAAACTAGTTCTCCTCACCACATCATGAAAACCAGTCTTCTCCCACCACATGCGTGCATCGCTAAACTAGTCTCAGTCTATTTGCACGATGGAAGGTGATGCGAGGAGCAGCAGCAGCAGCAGCTGTGAGTATAAAGTCGATCACGTATATTTATCGCTTACGTACTCTATTAACTACAGCAAGTACATAACCGTTGGCCTGTTTACTGAACTGAATTATGAACCGGGGGTGTCCTCTTCAGAAATAACAAAAGACAAATATTACTAGATTTTTCCGAATGGAATTACCTGTTGATTTACGCTATCATCTATGTTATTGTGCGAAGAAAACGAAGAACGTAAAAATGAAAAGATTGTGATGAAAATGTGTAACTTTGGACAAACGTTTGTACGGATAAAAGATAGTGGTGACGAAAACTTCGTTTTTACCGAAGCTGAGTGGACACGGTTTGGTAGCTTACAGGAATTACTAACCAAATATCTCGTACGTCTTTTTTATGGTCAAGAACATTTCAAATCATACATTCGTCAGGTGCTAACCAAGAATTGTTATGTACCACCCTCATTCTTTTTTCCCTCTATTTTTCAAGATGAAACCTCTCGTCGTGATCATCAGCTTACATTTGATCGTCTGTACGACGAAATGGTTATGCGAGGACAGGTGGGGGATAATGTAGAAATACAAAATTACGTTAACGATACGAACACTTCGCTATAAACTCGAAGGCGATCGTTGTCGAGTTTCAAGCGTTTCGCGGTGTAAATAATGAATACCTGGTAAAAGAATTCGTGGGAGTTGACATAACTACTAGAAGCTATGTCATTGTGTTATTTGCACCACCGTACGAACGTGTTCATTTGCACCCAAAAATTCGCAAAATCAACGACCATCGCAAATTCGATAGAGAACTACCATCATCGGATACGGTGGAACGATGGTAATGTACCGTAAAAGGATTTGGTGCGCAACGTTTCACAAATGTGTTCCGATTTCTCAACCGTCTACACAAAAGGTTCAGAGAAGGCAACGTTTTTACGGCAGTACTATTCTTACGGTGAGGTTATTGATTTAGATGACATCCTGGCACCAGCAGTTCCGAGCTCTTTTACGCCCACCGTGCAATGTCCTGTTCCTCATCAACCTGACACCACTCCTTTGTTTCATTGCGCACTGCGTAAGGGTTTGTTTTACACAGCCTGGTTGCAACAACGCTGCCAGGTATCCAAAAGTTAACAAAAAATTGTTCGTGGGTTAATACTTATTTAAATTTTATTTCTATGAAGGAAAATTTGAGTGAGGATTTATAGATAACAGAGCTCATATCATATTTTCAAGATCTGAGCGATGATTTCCTTATCGAATTTATGATAAAGTAAGTTGGAATCGGTGATCTCACCTATTAAATTTTCTGGCATATAGAATGCACCTGTCAGCCATTTATCACTGTGCCATGTTAACTACAATGCACAGTTATACATTATACACATACTATATATATATATATATATATATATATATATATATATATATATATATATTGTAAAGTTATATAACCCCTGCCCAAATATGATAACATAATCACCAGAGTTAAAACCAGTAATTACCCATTTTTAAAAGTTAGAAATGGGGATTAGGTACCAAGCTATGAGAACCTTTGTACTCTAAAAACACTGTAAACAATAATAATAAAAGTGCAGTGTACAAAGTGGAACATAGTGTAATCGGTGAAAGTGTAAACCTTTAAAAAGAGCATCTCACAGGTTTGTGCTGAGATGAAAAACAATCAATATTGTAGCAGTGGACTATATTGCTGTTGACAAGCTTTGTATTTTTTGTATGTTTTGTAATTTTATATTGTGTAGGCCACAAAGGTCTTGTACCTAGGAATAATATTTTTGTTTAATATTATTATTTTGTTTAAATGTAAGATAACCAGGGTTATATATAAAAGATAATAATATATCAAATAATACTATGTTAGCAAGATGTCATGTAAAAAATAGTTTAGAGTAAGGATACATTAAGTGAATTATAAATCATATCGTAGTCCTTCAGCCTTTCGACTGGTTAGTACCCTCCCCGCATATACTCGTGGTGCGTGTGGTACTGAGTCTCTCACAGGTATATGGGACCTACAGTTTAACGCCGAATCCGAACGGCATAGTTGGGGAAGGTTTATACTAAGCAGGATACCTCTCGCTGGTTTGCCATTGCCTTGCGAGGGGGAACGGTCGTATCTAAATCAGATGGCCCCCGGCGGGAATTGAACCCGCGCCGACAGCGTAGCAGCGCCACACGCTAGCCACTACGCCACGACCGCTCCTCATATATAAAATATCATAAATCATATATAAATCAAAATAAAAGGGATTAAAATATAAAATACCAGTGTACAAGTTTAAGGAAAAATATAAAGAAAAACCTTAAATAAATTAAATTGGATAATAAATAAAATCTATAAATGATTATTTTTCTAAAAAGAAGAAATGAAATTATAATAATTATTAATAGCCTATATACTAAAAGGTATATAGATTAGCCAATAAAAAACCATAAAAATTCTTGGTTACTAAGAGTAAATAACTAACAAGAATAATTCAATTGTTCAAAGATATTGGAAGTGACCAGTTTAAAAAAAGTGTAATGTCTAGAAAAAATTAAAGAATTTATAAATACCATTCGAAAATAATTAGTGACAAATTAATAAAATTAATGAGTGATATCCACTACATCTTAGACATCCTTCGAACAGAATAATTCACGCCTGGAAATTGATGAAAACTTGAAAAAAAATCAGCTGCCATTTCCAAGCCCAGCCTACCGAAATCCGAAATTGTTGGTGAGATCGTTACCTATTAAAATTTAACTAAATTACACTTCAACTATAAACTTATAACACTAGAAAAAGCACAATCCCTTAAAATACTTCTGGGAAAGAGGTGAACATAAACTTTATTATTTTGTTAACCAAAAAACAGCAAAACGTTGTTTGGTTAGTAACTTTACTGAAGCCATTAAATAGTGTTTATTTTTCGTCAGTGAAGGAAAGCGACCTGCGCTCTAGCGGTCAACAAATCAACTGCATGATATAAATTATACTAAATTTTAAATAATTCATGTAAAGCTAGGTATTGACCTTTATACATTTCTGACTTTCTCAAAGTACAAAGAACTCTAAAATAACCCTGGGAAATTAATTAATTATTTCTTTCTTGTTATTAAAATTGAAATAAAAATATTTGTTATATGATATATGTTTGAAAGAAAAATAAGATCGAATTAAATCTGTGTTTTATGTAAGAATCGATTATCCCTTTATGTTTTGGGAGACCATAAAAATGTTAAATAAATTCAAGAAATACCTTGTGGTTTGAATAATAAAAATGTGTATTATTTTCAGTAGATGGTAGTTAGTTACAGATTGTCAGAAGACCGAGAAGAGAACGGACATCCCGAGTTTATTACGTACCGTTTGGAGTCACTTTAACCTCAAATGGGTTGGTAAACGTAGCAGTAAGCTGGTACCACGAGCGGAAAAATTTGAAATAATTAATCGTATACTAAGAGAGTAATTCTCTTTGCACTCTCTCTCCTAACTACTGTCAAACAACGGTATTGATTTCACATAAATAAAATTTAAGAAAATCTTTGCATAATCACACACCTTCACACACATAAAATAACAAATTCTGTGACTCTTAATAAAGCGAGATTTTCGAAGAGTACAAATAGACGTAAAATTACTAATACTCCGAGAGAGTTTACCCGCGAGACGTTACAGGATGGCGCTCAACTTAAAAGGGCTTTAATTAGGAAAGGAATTTCGGGATATACGAAAGATAATATAACAAAAAACCTAATTTTTGTCGGCAACTATGAGAAGACAAGAAATGCACAATACCAGAGGCAGCTCGAAGAAGAGGGCAGAAGACAAGGAGAAGGAATAAGGTGGACAGGAACAAGAAATAGACGTAGTCGCGGACAGTGAAATGGAACAACCGTCGGGTGATAAAGAAGAAACTGAAGCAATTATGGACACGGAAAGGGAAATAGTTGAAGAGGATGCCCAAGGGGACCAACCAGATAAAGCGGTAGCCAGAGAAGAACCAAATTGGCAGGAAATGATGAAATTTATGGCAGAACAATTTAGTAAACAGGAGAAAAGATTAATTAAAATAAATGAAAACTTTAGGAAACAGGAGGAAAACTCAAAGCAAACCAATGAGGAAAATAAGGAGAACTTTATGAAACAGGAGGAAACTTCAAAGAAACAAAATGAAACTTTGAAGGAACAAAACAAGCAAACTAATGAGAAAATAGACGGTATTCAGGAAAGTTTAGTCAAACAACTAAACGAAAAACTTGAGACCATTCGTGGAGATATCAGACAAACCATGAATGAACAACACCACAAATTGAAAGAAATTATTAACGGACAAAGGGAATATATGAACACCAAATTTGAAGAAAGTAATAAAAATATAAAACATATTCATGAGAAGATTGAAATGATCAGTAACACACTTAGCCAAAAAGCAGATACATACAAGGGGGAGACAAATAATCAAATGGATGAAAGTTTCGGAAAGTTAGAGGAAACAATGGACAGTGATTTTAAGAAGGTGAATGAAACACTAGACAGCACTTCCGAAGGTATTAAAGTAAGTCCGAAAACAGAAGAGAGCAGGAAGGAAACAGAAATGAGGGAAGACCAAAATGCATTGCTATCGGAAAATAAACATCACAGAGACAAAGAAAAGATGATGCAAATAGAAGTTAACATTAAGGGAGTAAAGAAACAAATAATTAAGAAAACGAAAGAAAGAGGAATAATACGTCCTAACAAACGGAAAAATACACGGGAAGAAGTAGATATGATTAAGAGTGGGCTGGTTAATGTACTTAATCTCCCAATCGTTAATTACAGAGAATTGACTGTTTTGAAAAGTTATAGAAAAAACTTAACTAAATCTATATTTAAATTAAATATACCACTGAATAAAAGGTCAGTGACATCACCAGTAAATGATATATCATCAACATATTTGTGTAATAGACTACATATAAAGATGATGGAAATAAGTGTATTAGAAAACTTACAAGACATGGTAGTAGAAGAATATGTTACAAAGAAGGAAAGAGTTCGGAAAACAATGGTAACCATCGAATTTAATGAAAATTCAATATCAGCAGAGTTACAATAACAGATGATAGAGAGTTATTTAACAAGGACAAAAATCATTATGGACACTGCAGTAATCCGAACGACGAGTGCAGATGAGTTAATGGACCATGGTTAAACTAAATACTAACCAACCAGAAAAAGGGTACTGATTTTCTGATACCGACCAAGCAACCCATTGGAAAGAAAAACCCCAAAATTCAAAAAGTATGTAAGGACAACTTACTAAATATTTCGAAACAATATAATTTAAAATAAAAAGACAAGCCACCAAGAAAATGTAAGAACAGATTATTACATAATTTAATTATAAATAACTGATTTAAAATGAAATAATAGGAAAAAATAATATTTTTATGGGAAAAAAAGAAGAATAAATAAATAAATAAAAACAATTAATGGTAATGTGCTCAGATAATAAGGTAAAATAAGAAGAATAACGAATAATTTAATGACTACAATGAAGCTAAAGAATGATGATAATTAATACAACTATAATTTAGAATTTCTCGGAATTGAAAATGATATAGGAAGAAACGATACGAAGAACATCTGTCACAAGAAGGAAAGTCAAAAGGATTTTAAAATAATGCCTATCAATAATGTTATCTGCAATTAATTACTAGAAAATAAGAAGGAATCAAGAATAAAAAGAAATATATAATTAAATGCAAACAGCAACAGCGTGAAGAATCCCAAAAGTGTTTAGTATTAGTCGCCAATCGACTACTTGTAAGTTTTTTATTATAATGAATTGACTGTAGAAATGTTCCAGCAATCATTTAACTGAGCAGGGATGATGTTCCCCTGATCTCAGAAAAAGTGTAGTTTTGAACGATGGAGTTAGGTAAGCCAATAGTGCCCATCCGGATCGATTTCAGCTACTAAGTAGGGATAGTTAGGGAAATTGAATATTTAAGGGATAATAAAATAGCTGAAAAGATTGATATTAGATTCCAGAAGTATGAAGGAAGAAAACAGAAGGAAGATAGCAGACAGAAGCTCAATTGAGAAAGCAAATTTATAAAAGTAAATAGAAATATGAGTGTTAAAACAAGTTTTCATTGATTAGCGTGACCAGTCCTTATCAAGGGATGTTTGAAAGACCACCACCATGAGAAATTAAATCATTAATGAATGTGCCTCCAGGAGAGACAGAGTTGAGTATGAAATTAAGTCTATTACCATTAACCGAATAACAGGTGTATAACCAATCAGAAATAAAGAGATATTATGAAGAATGATGAAAGAATCCGAAGATTGAAGAGTTCAACGATTATTTTTAAAACAAGTAAATAAAAATAAATCTGTTCTAGTGGGGGAGCTTTATGTAACGTTACATAACCCCTGCCCAAATATGATAACATAATCACCAGAGTTAAAACCAGTAATTACCCATTTTTAAAAGTCAGAAATGGGGATTAGGTACCAAGCTATTAGAACCTTTGTACTCTAAAAACACTGTAAACAATAATAATAAAAGTGCAGTGTACAAAGTGGAACATAGTGTACTCGGTGAAAGTGTAAACCTTTAAAAAGAGCATCTCACAGGTTTGTGCTGAGATGAAAAACAATCAATATTGTAGCAGTGGACTATATTGCTGTTGACAAGCTTTGTATTTTTTGTATGTTTTGTAATTTTATATTGTGTAGGCCACAAAGGTCTTGTACCTAGGAATAATATTTTTGTTTAATATAATTATTTTGTTTAAATGTAAGATAACCAGGGTTATATATAAAATGATAATAATATATCAAATAATACTATGTTAGCAAGATTTCATGTAAAAAATAGTTTAGAGTAAGGCTACATTAAGTAAATTATAAATCATATATAAATCAAAATAAAAGGGTTAAAATATAAAATACCAGTGTACAAGTTTAAGGAAAAATATAAAGAAAAACCTTAAATAAATTAAATTGGATAATAAATAAAATCTATAAAGGATTATTTTTCTAAAAAGAAGAAATGAAATTATAATAATTATTAATAGCCTATATACTAAAAGGTATATAGATTAGCCAATAAAAAACCATAAAAATTCTTGGTTACTAAGAGTAACTAACTAACAAGAATTATTCAATTGTTCAAAGATATTGGAAGTGAACAGTTTAAAAAAAGTGTAATGTCTAGAAAAAATTAAAGAATTTATAAATACCATTCGGAAATAATTAGTGACAAATTAATAAAATTAATGAGTGATATCCACTACATCTTAGACATCCTTCGAACAGAATAATTCACGCCTGGAAATTGATGAAAACTTGAAAAAAAATCACCTTCCATTTCCAAGCCTAGGCTACCGAAATTCGACATTGTTGGTGAGATCGTTACATATTAAAATTTAACTAAATTACACCTCAACTATAAACTTTATAACACTAGAAACAGCACAATTCCCTAAAATACTTCTGGAAAAGAGGTGAACATAAACTTTATTATTTTGTTAACCAAAAAACAGCAAAACGTTGTTTGGTCAGTAACTTTACTGAAGCCATTAAATAGTGTTTATTTTTCGTCAGTGAAGGAAGGCGACCTGCGCTCTAGCGGTCAACAAATCAACTGCATGATATAAATTATACTAAATTTTAAATAATTCATGTAAAGCTTGGTATTGACCTTTATACATTTCTGACTTTCTCAAAGTACAAAGAACTCTAAAATAACCCTGGGAAATTAATTAATTATTTCTTTCTTGTTATTAAAATTGAAATAAAAATATTTGTTATATGATATATGTTTGAAAGAAAAATAAGATCGAATTAAATCTGTGTTTTATGTTAGAATCTATTATCCCTTTATGTTTTGGGAGACCATAAAATATGTTAAATAAATTCAAGAAATGCCTTGTGGTTTGAATAATAAAAATGTGTATTATTTTCAGTAGATGGTAGTTAGTTACAGATTGTCAGAAGACCGAGAAGAGAACGGACATCCCGAGTTTATTACGTACCATTTGGAGTCACTTTAACCTCAAATGGGTTGGTAAACATAGCAGTCAGCTGGTAGCACGAGTGGAAAAATTTGAAATAATTAATCGTATACTAAGAGATTAATTCTCTTTGCACTCTCTCTCCTAACTACTGTCAAACAACGGTATTGATTTCACATAAATAAAATTTAAGAAAATCTTTGCATAATCACACACCTTCGATTTTGAAAGCATATAACATAAAAAATAACAAATTCTGTGACTCTTAATAAAGCGAGATTTTCGAAGAGTACAAATAGACGTAAAATTACTAATACTCCGAGAGAGTTTACCCGCGAGACGTTACAAGATGGCGCTCAACTTAAAAGGGCTTTAATTAGGAAAGGAATTTCGGGATATACGAAAGATAATATAACAAAAAACCTAATTTTTGTCGGCAACTATGAGAAGACAAGAAATGCACAATACCAGAGGCAGCTCGAAGAAGAGGGCAGAAGACAAGGAGAAGGAATAAGGTGGACAGGAACAAGAAATAGACGTAGTCACGGACAGTGAAATGGAACAACCGACGGGTGATAAAGAAGAAACTGAAGCAATTATGGACACGGAAAGGGAAATAGTTGAAGAGGATGCCCAAGGGGACCAACCAGATAAAGCGGTAGCCAGAGAAGAACCAAATTGGGCAGGAAATGATGAAATTTATGGCAGAACAATTTAGTAAACAGGAGAAAAGATTAAATAAAATAAATGAAAACTTTAGGAAACAGGAGGAAAACTCAAAGCAAACCAATGAGGAAAATAAGGAGAACTTTATGAAACAGGAGGAAACTTCAAAGAAACAAAATGAAACTTTGAAGGAACAAAACAAGCAAACTAATGAGAAAATAGACGGTATTCAGGAAAGTTTAGTCAAACAACTAAACGAAAAACTTGAGACCATTCGTGGAGATATCAGACAAACCATGAATGAACAACACCACAAATTGAAAGAAATTATTAACGGACAAAGGGAATATATGAACACCAAATTTGAAGAAAGTAATAAAAATATAAAACAAATTCATGAGAAGATTGAAATGATCAGTAACACACTTAGCCAAAAAGCAGATACATACAAGGGGGAGACAAATAATCAAATGGATGAAAGTTTCGGAAAGTTAGAGGAAACAATGGACAGTGATTTTAAGAAGGTGAATGAAACACTAGACAGCACTTCCGAAGGTATTAAAGTAAGTCCGAAAACAGAAGAGAGCAGGAAGGAAACAGAAATGAGGGAAGACCAAAATGCATTGCTATCGGAAAATAAACATCACAGAGACAAAGAAAAGATGATGCAAATAGAAGTTAACATTAAGGGAGTAAAGAAACAAATAATTAAGAAAACGAAAGAAAGAGGAATAATACGTCCTAACAAACGGAAAAATACACGGGAAGAAGTAGATATGATTAAGAGTGGGCTGGTTAATGTACTTAATCTCCCAATCGTTAATTACAGAGAATTGACTGTTTTGAAAAGTTATAGAAAAAACTTAACTAAATCTATATTTAAATTAAATATACCACTGAATAAAAGGTCAGTGACATCACCAGTAAATGATATATCATCAACATATTTGTGTAATAGACTACATATAAAGATGATGGAAATAAGTGTATTAGAAAACTTACAAGACATGGTAGTAGAAGAATATGTTACAAAGAAGGAAAGAGTTCGGAAAACGATGGTAACCATTGAATTTAATGAAAATTCAATATCAGCAGAGTTACAATAACAGATGATAGAGAGTTATTTAACAAGGACAAAAATCATTATGGACACTGCAGTAATCCGAACGACGAGTGCAGATGAGTTAATGGACCATGGTTAAACTAAATACTAACCAACCAGAAAAAGGGTACTGATTTTCTGATACCGACCAAGCAACCCATTGGAAAGAAAAACCCCAAAATTCAAAAAGTATGTAAGGACAACTTACTAAATATTTCGAAACAATATAATTTAAAATAAAAAGACAAGCCACCAAGAAAATGTAAGAACAGATTATTACATAATTTAATTATAAATAACTGATTTAAAATGAAATAATAGGAAAAAATAATATTTTTATGGGAACAAACGAAGAATAAATAAATAAATAAAAACAATTAATGGTAATGTGCTCAGATAATAAGGTAAAATGTAACAGTACATAACGGCCCAGTACCATAATTATGGGTTATATCGGTATTTTCAATGTTTTGTATTATGTAATTATTTAAACACGGACTGGTTAGGTCCATTGTCCCTCTGGGAAAAGGAACAACGCAAATTCATCCAGAGTAAGACACCAAGGTCGCCGATGGACGTGCGAAATTCAAAAAAGGCCATGGCGGTGTTTGTGAGGAAGGACTACAATATGAATTATGATTGGATTATAGCACGGTTCCGTCATCGCTAAGAACAATGACGCACTGAATACAATAAGTGCAACGAGGCGTTGTCCAGCAAGACAAAGCTGGATGACGTAAGAACCACACACACAAGCGCAAATTTACATTTGCCTCGGTCTCATTTCAACGCCATTCTTCAGAGTAGCCACAGCGATGTATCGTTGTGTGTATAACTTTTTAACAATAGTTTAAATTAACTAGCAAAAATGTTATCAACAGTAGTGGAGCAATGAAAGCTCATCTTATTTAACAGTATAAATATATAAAAAATGTAAATTCAGTGCACACATCTATCTAATTAAACTCAGCGGAATTAAAGGCGAACACCGGCCATCACCATGGGCGTCACACACCAACAACGGATGGACACCACCACCTAATAAGCAGAGAAGTTCCTTTTGTCATTTTTATAGTTAATGAGCTCATTAATACCAAATCGATAATAAAAAAGAATGTACGGGTCTGAAGTTGAATGTGTGAGAATGAACGAGTGAATGTATGGCCATAACCACATATGCCGAGGGCATTGGTTTGTGTAGTAACTAATTAACTATTAATAACTGATTTTAAGCTGCAGCAATAAAGTTTACATTGATATTAATTCAACAGATAAAGAAATAGAGAGAGTAAAAAGAGATAGAAAAAGGAACCGCCATTTTGTTTTGGGTCATATCATATGACGTCACTATTTTGACCGCATGGTTGTATATGTACTACCTTAGATTGAATTAAATTTGATGGTTAATTTCAAGAATATCCTTGTTATCATTTGTGTCGTCAACTGTGTTTCAAAATCTTCCTGTACATGAACCCTGGCACCCCTTAGGTAGAAAACAAGTTATAAAAGAAGAAAATGAGCCCGGCAACTAATAAATTTGGTAAGTACTCTGACGTACCAAATTATGGTATTGGTTATACATATTTTAGTAGAGTATATGTAATAATAAACATAAAGATGAGTTTTATTACAAATGCCGCCCAGAACTAGGGACATTATTATGAGTTTTATTACAAAAAAAAGAAGAATAACGAATAATTTAATGACTACAACGAAGCTAAAGAATGATGATAATTAATACAACTATAATTTAGAATTTCTCGGAATTGAAAATGATATAGGAAGAAACGATACGAAGAACATCTGTCACAAGAAGGAAAGTCAAAAGGATTTTAAAATAATGCCTATCAATAATGTTATCTGCAATTAATTACTGGAAAATAAGAAGGAATCAAGAATAAAAATAAATATATAATTAAATGCAAACAGCAACAGCGTGAAGAATCCCAAAAGTGTTTAGTATTAGTCGCCAATCGACTACTTGTAAGTTTTTATTATAATGAATTGACTGTAGAAATGTTCCAGCAATCATTTAACTGAGCAGGGATGATGTTCCCCTGATCTCAGAAAAAGTGTAGTTTTGAACGATGGAGTTAGGTAAGCCAATAGTGCCCATCCGGATCGATTTCAGCTACTAAGTAGGGATAGTTAGGGAAATTGAATATTTAAGGGATGATAAAGTAGCTGAAAAGATTGATATTAGATTCCAGAAGTATTAAGGAAGAAAACAGAAGGAAGATAGCAGACAGAAGCTCAATTGAGAAAGCAAATTTATAAAAGTAAATAGAAATATGAGTGTTAAAACAAGTTTTCATTGATTAGTGTGACCAGTCCTTATCAAGGGATGTTTGAAAGACCACCACCATGAGAAATTAAATCATTAATGAATGTCCCTCCAGGAGAGAGAGAGTTGAGTATGAAATTAAGTCTATTACCATTAACCGAATAACAGGTGTATAACCAATCAGAAATAAAGAGATATTATGAAGAATGATGAAAGAATCGGAAGATTGAAGAGTTCAACGATTATTTTTAAAACAAGTAAATAAAAATAAATCTGTTCTAGTGGGGGAGCTTTATGTAACGTTACATAACCCCTGCCCAAATATGATAACATAATCACCAGAGTTAAAACCAGTAATTACCCATTTTTAAAAGTCAGAAATGGGGATTAGGTACCAAGCTATTAGAACCTTTGTACTCTAAAAACACTGTAAACAATAATAATAAAAGTGCAGTGTACAAAGTGGAACATAGTGAAATAGGTGAAAGTGTAAACCTTTAAAAAGAGCATCTCACAGGTTTGTGCTGAGATGAAAAACAATCAATATTGTAGCAGTGGACTATTTTGCTGTTGACAAGCTTTGTATTTTTTGTATGTTTTGTAATTTTATATTGTGTAGGCCACAAAGGTCTTGTACCTAGGAATAATATTTTTGTTTAATATAATTATTTTGTTTAAATGTAAGATAACCAGGGTTATATATAAAATGATAATAATATATCAAATAATACTATGTTAGCAAGATGTCATGTAAAAAATAGTTTAGAGTAAGGATACATTAAGTGAATTATAAATCATATATAAATCAAAATAAAAGGGATTAAAATATAAAATACCAGTGTACAAGTTTAAGGAAAAATATAAAGAAAAACCTTAAATAAATTAAATTGGATAATAAATAAAATCTATAAAGGATTATTTTTCTAAAAAGAAGAAATGAAATTATAATAATTATTAATAGCCTATATACTAAAAGGTATATAGATTAGCCAATAAAAAACCATAAAAATTCTTGGTTACTAAGAGTAACTAACTAACAAGAATAATTCAATTGTTCAAAGATATTGGAAGTGAACAGTTTAAAAAAAGTGTAATGTCTAGAAAAAGAGAGATTTAGTTCTGAGGATCACAATGCACTTTGTATTTTCGCGATCGGACTTGTAGTTCCCGAGATATTTAAGTTTTAGTGGAGCAATTTAGAAAATTTCGGCGCAAAAACACCCTCACGCAGACAAAGCCTAGAGGCGACTGAAGTCAGTTGTCAAAATTCTCAGTACTATTGTTGGAAGGGGGCCGAGTGACTCGATCACCTGACACCTGGTTTGCTGGTATTGGTTGAGCGGTTCGTGAGATAGTGGTATGCCGAAAGTACATTTGAAACATAACGGTCGATTTTCGCGAAACGTGCGAGGAAGACATTACATACCTATGGATTCCATGTCAAAAGCGTGAAACAACTATGAAACAACAACGGTCTCTTGGTGTAGTGGTTAGCATGTCGGTTTTGGGAACCGGAGATCCGGGTTCAAATCCCGGAGGTGCCATAATTTATTAGCGGAAATCACCAAATTTCGGAACCCGTCAGGTAACCATAACCCAAACTTTTCGCATAACGGTACCTGTCATACAAACAGACACCGCCTCGTCGCATTCCCTCTACCCTCCTCGCGTGGCTAGAAATGCAGATACCAACGTCCAGTGCCTCCGTGACGTCACGAATCGGTGACGTCAGAGCCATAAATCATTCCCTCTACCCCCCTCATCGTGGCTAGAACCCCTATTTTCCCTCAAGTTGTATAGCCTACTAACAGCATATGCTAACAGTAATGGAAATTGTTTGCGAGTACAAGAAATTTAATTTTTCTTGAAAGATGCCAGTACTGGTACAATGGATATTGAATTCTCGTACAGAACTGGTCCTGTATATTTTTCGAAAGATACGAGTATACGTGTTGGCATGTGATCAGCTGCCGGGTGATAAATAATATCAGTTACTGTCCCAACTGAACCATTGGCTAGTCTTTTTGTGACCCAAAGATTTCTTCTAAGGATAACTCGAGCACCTTTACATAAACGTAATGGGCAAATAATACCTGGGCATCGTCAGATTTTCCTAGAGAGGCTTCTGGGCAATTATGGATTGCATTGATTAGAGCCACGGGTTGCTTTCTAGTTTTTCATAATTAAAGCGTTCGATTTCATCATTTTTCGACATTATACAGACAGAATCTTTGAAATTGTCCTCGATATTGTTTACATAAAATCTTTTAGATAGGAGCTGATAATCTTGTTTCATTTGCGACTCTATTTAAAGTCTCTCTGAAATTTTTTTGATCATCACCTTGCTGTCTCATAATCTTCGTTAAAAAGAAAACTTTTTTGAACTGTTTATATAAAAGATTCGATTGAATGGTCTGAACATTATTACCAATATTGTAAAGACTCCTGTCACAAACCGGTGGAAGTTGGGACCAATCACCGACTAAATACACACAAAGGCCACCAAAAGGAACACCTGAAGGACGCTGCTTTGCTTGTTTGAGTCGTATATCCACTTTGAAAAACAAATTCAAACCCAACATACTGGCTTCACCAATAATAACGAACCTCACATCTTTTAATTATTCTTCAAAAGCAATTTTGGATTCACCTTCTAAATCTTTGAAAGTTCCTCCCGCTTCTCTTTGAAGCATTTATTCTTAGAGCTGAATGAATAGTTTGACCAGCAATATTGTTAGCTGCCACACCAGTAGGAGCCATTAAAAGAGTTGCATCGCAGCCAAAATATGAATTAATTCTCATAACCATTTCATTAAGTACACAGCTTTTACCAGTTCCAGCTTTGCTCTGAATAATTGAAAGTCTTTGATTGCAATCATCATAGTCATTTAGCTGATATCCTAAGAAAGATAATATCTTATTTTGTTGGTCATTGAAAATAACATTTTATGAGTCATAAGAATCATACTGATTCCCAAATGTTTCTCGATTCCTTTCGATGAAAGAAGTTTTATTCTTTATATCTGAATATTTGTAATAGGCTGCTTCCCAATTATGAAGTAAATCGATATCACGATTACCTAGACCAACATGAGTTGGTAGTGCATTACTGCTGCTACAGCCATCCAGTCTCTATCGTCATAAATATCAAACTCGTTATTATAATCCTGATAAATTTCAATTTCTTCTGTAATTAAAGAGATGTGTGATTGTTCGTGAAGCTGTCCAAAATTTTGTCAAGTATAAGCCATGAACCATGTTTCATCTGTACTTTTCAAGTCTTCTTCATTACGCTAATGCTTATGTAAAATCAACTTTTGTTTACAATATAATTCAGTATTGACTGCATTGTTATTGTTGTTTACTTTAGGGAAAACTTGTACAATTCTTTCTTTTCTGTTTGTGCTAATTGAATTATTTCTTCCCTTAGAAAATTTTTTAGCAAAATCGGATAATGTTATTTCTTCCATGTCTAGTGGTCTACTACTATAAAACTGAATGAATGAATTACTGTCATTTTCACTATTGGTTCCTGTAATGCAACATAGTCTTCTATTGTTATGACAAGTATTCTAAAAGTTCTGGTACATTCATGCAATGGAATTCCATGGAGTAAATGACATATTTCGCAAGCTCCTATGTCTCTTTCTCTGATCACTCTTATCATCAAACTTGTATATGCTCGACGAGATTCTTCATCCGGAGCTCTCGATTCAACGATTTCTTGAAACATTTCCGTCAAAGTTTTCGAAGCAGGTTCTGACTTTGAAGTATATTTGGATACATATTCAACCACCTGGTATAAGGAGGTGATTATATTAAAATCAGTATTTGCTCTCCATGTTTGTGCGATGATAGGATTATACTGATTCAGGAGTTCATCATTAAACCCAACCCATGAGTCGTTCCAGATCAGGCCACCAAAGATCAGCTGCACTTAAAGTAAAGAAACCCGTAGGAAGATTATCACACTGCTCAATCATTGATTCAAGTTCACCCCTCCAAAATCCAGTAAGATTTTGATTCTCTTATTTTTCCACACCAATAATATAAACTTCTTATTATTTGAGGATTACTCGACAGTGTGTTTCTCAGTTGCTGTATTGTTCCATTTAAATGAGATTTTGTAGCAAATATTGTCCCTCGTTGAATAGCTTGATGACGCTGAACAGTGTTCAATGCAAAAAATCTGAACGTAGGATCTTGTGGAAAAGTCGGTCTGTATATTGCATCAAAAATTGAAAATATTTAAGTGGTGTAAGTTTCATATTACTTGATCGAGTATTATCGTTTAATTCAGCAGATCCGTAAGGTAGTCAAGCGGGAAATGCCATACTTACATATCCTTCGCACGAGAATTCATTTATGATATCAGTATCTTGTGGCCATGGAATTACATTATTCACTGCAGATTGGAGTCGATCAACTTCTGTGATTCTAATATTCTCCGGGATCATACTTTCATAAATTTCTTCAGAAAAGTTCTCTTCATCTCTATTCACCTCAGGTAAATCAACAGTGGGTATCATTCCATAAATACTATCATTTAATGGAAGTTGAGATATTTGTTCCATGTCAATGATGATATCACTATAGAATGGTTATTCATTTTCAAAAAATTGAGTGCTTCTAAAATTTTGTCACGTCTCACATGAAAATCCCGATGTCCATTAACACTTTCCTTTCTTACAACTATAGTGCTCAGTGAAGCGGGTGTAGGGGGCAAGGATATAACAGTCTCCGTTATATTTTGACCAATATTGTAACGTCACAGAACGTTCCATAAAGGAATTTAATTGCAAAGTAAATTATCATGAGAGGAAGGTGAGGTGAATAGTATCGAACCCAAGTAATCCGAAAAATTTTGTAATATTGTCCGATAATTAATATCATTAACATGAAAAAACGACAAAGACTATGACTAAGACTAAAACCCTATATATATTGTTTAAGTGAAGAACAGTGTAAAACTGATGATATGTAAAACTTAAGAGAAACAGATAATCTCAGAAATGGCCAAAATGAGGTCATTACATATTAAGAAATGTAACTCTGAATAGGGTATAAAAAACTATTTATTGTGAATTAATGGACAAGACCTATTATTATACTTTGTAATATAAATAAAATAAATGTATTAAATGATTTGAATACATTATTAAAAAGGATGTAAGTTAAAATAAAAAATATATAAATGTTATGGCAAAAAATCAAGGGTTTGGATCTGAGACCAATTACTCAGATTTTATGTGAAAATTAATTATTATAGAATTAATATAAAAACTATATGTAAATGTCAATTAGACAGAGACGAACAAATTATTTTAAATAGAGAAAGCTGTAAATTGATTAGAAATCAATTAAAATAGTCAAAAACAGTGTTAAACTGAAAACATGTGATGAACATATAAAATTGTAATATTTATGAATTTAATGTTGTCAAAATGCAACAAAATTGTATTCTAAAGTTGAAATACAATATAATGTAACTATACTTATATATATGACCACCTAAAACACTTTAACAGTCAAGTTATGAAACTATTTACCTATACCATACCAGGCTGAGGCCAAAAAACAATCACAAAAATAGTCATATTTGACAGAATAATTGCAGAATATTAGAAAAAATAAAGGAAAAGGTACAATCCTATAATGTACAATGGAAACATACTTGCTCAGTTGAAGACAAGCTTAATTCTTAGAGAATTTTAAATATAAAAGTGAAAGTTGTCACACCAAGAAAACAACTCATCAGTGCAAACAGTAAGATGCTAAGTAATATTACAGCAAAAATAAAATGTATTGGGATAAACCAGGTATTCCAAAAGATAAACAATATAACAAACTCTAAGTGAATACCCAAAAAATCCCATAATAATACCGAAAAGACAAATTATCATCAAAAACTAATGACAAAAATCTAGGCCATATGTAATGCCTATAGAAAAATGAACTTATTTATATGTTATATGTTTTAATATTTGTTTATTTTGTTATGAAAGGATAAATGTGTTATGTATTAATGTTATAGCAAGAACCAAGCAACTTCATAACATTTTAATAATTAGAGAATGAGAATTTTGTGCAAACACTACAAGGTAAGAATTGTATTTTATGTTAATTTATTAGATTTAATTTGTTCAAAACCAATCGTGTATGGTATCATTGTATTCAGTTGAAAGCAGAGAATCCAAAAATAATAATGGCATGCAGATTGTAAGTAGTTCTGTAAAATTGTTTGAAAAATACCAGAATAATTTCAGTAATATCCTTTAGTATGAAGAATAAGAAGTTTTTGTTCTAAAGCTTCTACGGAAGTCACATTTGTTCTATGATGTTCCATTTGCATATTCCCGAACGTTCCAGAAGAAAATTTTACTCAAAAATACCGGAAGTTCATGTTTAAAAATTAAAACAATGCCCCTTACAGAGTATAAAAGGAAGACGAAATTTGACACAAAAAACACTTTATGCTTTGAATCCACAAGAGACACATCACCTACGAATCCGATCATCTCGTCCAAGGCGAAGTCGAAGAACAAGAATTCAACACGAGAACACAGAAAGGCTTTTTCCGTACATGACAAAAGACTGACTTAACCTATACAAGGAGTATACGCTAACGTGTTGTTGAATAGAGCAGCAACACGCCATATTTAATAGAACGCACACAGCCAGATATCCAGCGGCCCTGAAAAGGACCGATTTTAATAGAGAGAATCAATTTTGCTGGCATTTGCTAAGACAAACCGACTTTGACAAAATTCCCAAAAAAACAATTTACTGACACGAGCCTTCTACATTGAGCCTGGAACTAGCGCTGTGACGGCCGAATAGAGAAACTACGCAGACAGCTGTTCGCCGCCGCCATAATTCAAAGCATAGATACAGTACGAATTTATTTCAATCGTGCGGAGTATTTAAAACCGTAAGTTGACTTATAAATAATTACCAGTGCGTGAGGAACGTAAACACGAAGAGGCACAAGATTGGAAACGTCCCCAAGAACAGTGTCCAGTGAAGGAAATAATTACGTGAGTTGTTCAAAAGTTAAAATCATTTTTACCTGGTATCCTTTGTCACACAGTTGTACTACACATGTCAAACACCTTCAAATCACACAATTTTTGTAAAGCATCCCACTGATTTGTCTTGATAGTTCAAAGGAGTCACTCCTGAGTATAAAGTTTTTTCATACATTAAATTCATGCTATTCAACTGAGCAATAAAATTTTTATCAGCCGATATTTACTTAAAAAACTTGTCAGTAATACTTTTTTGTAACTCTGCAATTTTGTTTAATTTGAGTGTTAGTCCTTCAGACGATTTTTATGAAAAGAAAGATCATTAAACATATGTTATTTACAATTCAAACTGTCTTGTTCACATTTTTTTATATAATTAATTTAACAACTAAGAAATCAAATTTAATAATAATAATAATAATTTCTTGGAACAAATATCCAAGTGGCGCCCACATACACATATTAGCTTAAGTTGTGTTTGCAGGATAACATCGTCGCAGAGAAACCAGCCATTAGTAAGTATTAAAAGTGCGCGGAGTGTAACACCCGACATCATAACAACAACACAACACATACACAATCTCTGTTTACTATAATATTTATAATATTTCCCTTATAAGCATATTTACCGGGAAAGCCTCTCGATTTCACCCTATACACACGCATCACTGGTTGTAATCTTGCTATCAAGAGTTGTTCTACATAAGTGAGGTCCATCAGTTCTATAGGTACATCTTTCGGATACTGTAGGATTAACTGCAGTAAACTTATTTGGGTTTCCCTTACCTGTGGACACATACCAATAAATGTTTGCTGCATCAACATTCGAGAACAATTTACACTTTCATAGACTCCTAGAGATCGTAAATTGTCTTCAAATTAATTTAGAAGATTCCTATACCCTGTGTTGTTTTGATCATATAACACATGATTCATGTTATGTTCTGCAGGGCCTTCAACAGATGCTGCAGCAACATTTTGTCACTGTCTCATCCGTCTTTGATTTGTAGTTAAACGACCAATATTTGAACCTCTTCTCCGTCGAGGCATACTATAAATAATACGTATATATAAATTGATGAATAAGAACGAGTAGAATATTCGTTGGAATATGTAATGGAAAGTTGCAGTTGCATCAGCGACTACATAGATTCTCATCTAAAAATTGACACTTGTTCAACATTTAAGTCCAATCCGTACAGTACGGATTGATCTATGGCTACATCATAGAACAATGCTCTACTACTGTTTGAATTAAACACATGTGAGTCATGAATACAAAGTGTATACAGCAAAATCTTATCTTATCGAGCGACAGCCAGCGCGGGCGGCGTGAGCCGCACACGCACACGCACCGGCATTTGTGTACAGCAAAATCTTATCTTATCGGGCGACAGCCAGCTGGGCCACGATATCTCTATCTCACTTCCTCTCACACGTTTAAGCTAAGATTTTTAAAAAATCGTAATATCTTTTGAACCAAATACGTAACTTAGAGAAATAAAAATTACATGTGTGCACTCTGCAATCCAGTCCGGATACGCATGCAAAATTTTATAACATTCGGTTGAGTAGTTTCGGAGGAGTTCGCGGCCTAAGTTGTGCACCGAGTCGTGGATAGAGGGCTATGCCTGATTTCGCTACGCTCATCAGGCTCCGCCCAATAATTGAATTTTATAAAACGGCGAACGTGACAAGGATATTGAGGAATCTGGTAAATAAATCTTTATGTGTGCTGGAATACAAGCATAATCAAGAGCCGGATAAAGTGTATCACTCAAGTGTTTGTAAACTTAGCAACGTGCGCGGCAGGAATGAAATCTACGTATAAAAGGAGGACAAGGAACTAGAATATACGAGACGCTGAAGGACGTCGACAAGTAGTTAGCAAAGAACGGCCAATGAGAATCAGAGTTGAGAACCAGAGTTCTAAATATTTTGTGTCTGTATTTAAAAATGACATGAAATAGATAGTCAAACAACATATCAGAGCGGGTAGCAATTACACCTAAAAGAGAAAAACCAAAACTACCATGACGATCATTATGTTCTCAGGATTTTCGGAAACAGCGTTCATAACGAAATTGTTCACTTTGGTAACGTCTACAGGTAGAAAATGTCCACTATTCTTAAATTTCCGTAATGAAGAATGTCCAGCCTTCGCTTTGTCCGTATACGCGAAATGTCGGGTGTACTGAAACGACCAAGTGAGAAATGCTCTCGGAAAGAGAAAGCATTGAAACACCTGCGCTAAAACGTATACAAGAATGTAAGTCTATTCTAAACATTTTCTGCTGTTAAACAACAAAATAATACATGTGATTTTTTTTTATTTCCTTAGTTGGGTTCACCATGAAATTTTAAGTATCATAAAATAATTTTAATTACCTCGGTGTATTATTGGCATTTTTATAGTTTTGATTTAACAAAATTAAAAATTTAAAGTTGGTTCTCTTTGTGGTTTTAGTACTTCGGTTTCAGTTTATTGTTCTTGAAGGCGTTGTGTAAAACAGTACGAGTTAATATGATGAGCTATAACGAGTCTTTGAAACTGGGAATAAAACTACTTTATAACATTGTTTATGTGTTGTCTTTCGTTTAACAATAAGTTATAAACTTGCAGGCTTCGGGAGAAAATCTTGATGGTACAACATGTCTTCTTCCTACTTATATACGTAATTTTGATATCTGAAGTCAAATCTAACACACTTTCTTCAAAACTGTCATTTATCAGTTTTTCTAATGAACGAATGACAAAACCATTATTTATTGAATTTGGATTTAACTTGTGGGTGTTCCATATCCACTTACGCGGCGAGGAAAGTTTCGTTAACTACATTTGGCTAGATATTTTGTGTGAAATGAAACAAACAACAAATGATAATAGCATGAAGGAATCCGGTTCTGCATGCAATCATGTGTGTGTGTGTTTTCGTCTGCAGAAGGATTCAGTTTTTAGATCATTTTATTCTGTGGACGATTTTGTTATAGGATCTTGTTTTTTGTACCGTACTGGAATCCTTCGTATTTAATTGCTGTCAACGTTTCCTTTTGGACTATAGTCTCTGGTAAGCATTGGCAAAGCGATAGTCGAGAACATTTAACTGTCAACGGATTGGGGAGACCTACTTTGTAGAGTAGAAATAACTAACATTAAGGGAGAAAGCTAAAGAAGGAAGAGAATAACAAGAAGGAGAGAAAGAAAACTAGTTATCTGCTACAACATACCGTCATAGGAAGCAACACTAGTATCACGCGCGCGCGCATGCACACACATTTGTGTACAACCGTACAACGAACTTGTTTATAAAGTATACAACGTGTTTTGGTTACTGATTCTTAATATAATATTTTTTCTACAGAAAATGATTTTAAATAAACAGAAAAATATTTATGTAAGTCTATTTTTCACGTGGTCGCGGTCTTCAAAGAACCGACGATGAAAGTGTTTACGTTTCGCGAACCTGTTTACAAACATCATCTGGACGCTTTTAAGCCTACGTACGTTACAAATACCGGCGAAACAGATGTTACTGAATTACAGACAACTAATTAGGTCAGTTATATTCCCTGAATACGATCTTTCAGATGAGTAATTGTTTGGTCTGTTGCATCATGGTTAGTATATTGTCAGTATTGTTGTACACGTCTGTGCAATAACAATGTTACAGTAACTGCATTACAAGAGTAAGTAATGATGTGGTATCGGTACACTCTCACGACAGAGACTTGTTACTATATCCGCACAATACATACGATGTACTTATGTTCTGTGTAATTCCCGTGTTGGCCTACAGGTTTTAAATATGACAATTCATAATATTTCGTCGCCATAAGATTTTCAACATTGTGTCCAGTTAATTGATCGAGTACCAACATTGATCGAGTCTTGTATGTTTTCAGTATTATCGATTGTGACGGAAATTATACATTACCACGACGCGATGGTATTTGTGCTGTATAATGTATCGTCGTGTCTGAACAGTGGATTCAATAATAGACACCAGAGAAATCGTTAGTTACAACTTTAGCGAGAGTTTAAGTAAACAAATAAACAAAAATGAACACTCGGCTACAACAATTCTTCAAGTTTACGCCTGTCCAACACGCGCTTATTTGACACCAATAAATACGGCTTAGATAACACTGTTGTAGTAAACACTGTAACTTATTAATTTCAGATGTCGCACAAAGCAATTTACAATAATCAGTTTAGACTAAATCGCTGTAAAACGCACAAGTCAGATAACGCACACTGGACCGATAATCCAAAACTGGCTGACTAGACGCTTCTGAATCCTGCATTTATATGCCGCCGAGGTTCGAGAAGAATCTACTGCTTCCTGGGACATGCGTCGAGGATTGTCGGGTAGTAGTTTCCGTACTACGTCAGTTCGCATAGGTACGACGTACACACCGAGTAGGTTGTCTGTCTTATAGCCGTAAGTATGTACAATGGATATAACTATCGTTAAGAAATAAGCTAAAACTAAAGATACTGAAAAGCGTAATTGAAGCGTAAAATACACGCGGATATCAAGAGATTACGGTGTAACGTTTGCCATGGGTAATCGAGAAATGTAAACCTGATAAATTTGTAACTATGAAAGGTAAAATAAAATATATAAAGAAATAATTAATAATAATAATAATAACCCCGTTCTACTATGACTCTAACCAGGGACCGTTTAGCACATCACTTTGGGTTAGCCCTTTTTTACGCCCACAGGGCACACTTCTAGGCTTGAAGAACTACTCCCTATGTCCGTCCACGATCAAGATCACATTTTTTCTTCCAAAGAATACCTGAAAAGCAAAGTCAGACCCGAAGCACAGTCTCTAGAACGGCATATGACGTGATGTAACCTGACGCCATCCTCATCTGTCTTCTACGTTGCGCCCAACGATTGCATTCAAAGAAAGTGTGCTTGGTGTTATCCTATACTCCCGGGTAGTACAGACAGTCGAGTCATGCTACCTTCCCTATCCTATACTGGTAGGACCGAAAATGGTAGTAATTGGGTCATACAATAGTCGACCTTCCCATGTCGTCTCTCCGTCCGTGATCGAACGTCTGTAATCAGCTTTGCAGTCCACCGTTCTCTCGGCCCATGTACGCTCTCAAGAAGTTTGTCAGGCGACAAATGAGCGGTTCCTCTCCTCTCCACTGGCTGCTTCCTTCCCGATATCAGCTCGTTTCCGGTAGATTGCTTGGCGCTCTCTAACTAGGAAAGATGGGGATCATCCCGACGATTACCAGGACGGCCGTCTCAGAAGTAGTACGATCTGCGCTCACATCTGCACCTGGCCAAGCCGCTTACGCCACTTCTCCTTTCTCAAGGTATCCGTTCCACGAATGAGAACCGACTGGACTGTGGTCATTAGGGGTCCACTAGATCTGGACCCGCGAGCATTGTCTAGAGCTGTCACCAACTTTGCAGCCGCATCCGCTGTACGACCACTTTGATCCGAAAATTCAGCCTACTATCGATTATGATACCGAGGTATTTTGCTGCCGGCATGATCTGCGCTACTGATTCACGTACTTGAGTAGGGAGTATAATAGAGATCCTTTTCTTCGTTAGGACCACAATCTCTCAGTGCCAACGTTAGTCCGTGCTCCACCATCCAGCCGTTAACACGCCGCATGACCTGGCCCAGCTTCATGCGATCCGTCAACTGTAATACGAATTAAGAACAATAATAATAATAAGAGGAAGAATAACATGCCACAGTATCATTATCCATACGATTATTACACTAGAAATGCGATGTCGTATCAAAAGTAAATCATGTTCAGCACCTCATTTGTTTCTAGTCGGTTATCCCTGTACGTGTGCTTGTTACCTTCATAAATACAAAGTTTTTTGTAAACAGGTTTCTTTCTCTCGACGATACACACTACTAAAGTAAAAAAAAACACGTTTTAAAGCAATCAGTTAAAATTCAATCATTTTCTTTAAAAGAAAACTAACAACCTTTTTCTCCCTTTACTGTTTACATAAAAAAACAACAAAAATAATGTAACCAATTGGTAATATTTGGTAATTTCAATTTTACAAGACCCGCCGAAGTGGGAATATGAACAGCCAATAGTGCTATGTGCGTCAGAATTATGGATAACGGCAACAACAAAGTAAATATGGGAGAGAAAAATTTTATGAGAAGTATATGTGGAAGGCCAGGAAGAAGGACTGTTCCGCAATAGAATATGCGCTAAGGTAATATAAGCTTTACGGAGAACCAGATTTAGTTACGACCGTTAAGCAAGGAAAAGGATAAAATATGCAGCATATGTAGCAAATTCCAGAGAGAAGAGGAGTGAAAAATGTATTTCTTACACCCTGGAGGAAGGGGAGAGTCAGAAGAACGAAAGGAAAACAGAAGAAAATAGATAGATAATGTTTATGAAGAATACATTGAGGGAGGTGACAGGTGAAGAAGAGAGGCAGCGGACAAGGTCGAGTAGAGATTACAGTACGCTATGGTAGATTTCATCATTCACTTTGATTAAAACAAAAATGAAAAATGAACTAGAAAGAAAAAGCCACATAAGAGCAGCCAACGAATAAAATTCTATACGACCATTAAGTGTCTTGAATTAGTGTGCATTACAGTGTCATTTGCCCGAACAAATTGGGACCGAGGGTAGTTCGGATATGTGAACATACGGATATTCTGATTCACTAAAAATTTGCAATATAATATACAACAATATATCCATAGAATGCATATTGCTACGAGATGAAACGCTTATATGTAACGCTCTACATAATTCGAGATCGCCTTCCACACGTTTCTCGCATGTGGTCGGAACAGTGTGTCAAAGTCGTCCACTGACCTAGCTTCTAGCAAATTCTAGAGCGCTTGTTAATTACACAACTCTCTCGACTCGTCGGCAGGAAAATTGTTGATTTCTCTGGAACATATGCGGGGTATATAGCCTACAAACTTCAGCGACCCGTTTAATGTTTAGGCATAATACGCCTGATGAAGTAACATAGCCTATAATTGTAGACAATTTTCAGACAGCTTTCTTTCCAGCTAACTCTTTTATCCGTTTTAACAAGATAAGTTCACTGCTTTTAAGTTGCTTGTTTAAAAACACAAAACGGAGATGATTACGTTACGTATTAGGGTGACGTTTCATTACAACCGTAGATTAGTATTACCGTTTATTCATTTTCTGCATATATACTCAAAAGTTATTGCTGTATTAAAGAAACATGAATCAAATTAACTATTATTTTCCCTTTCAACTCAGAAAAGTGATAGCACATTCAATAATTAAAATAAGTTGAATCGATTAACAGAAAAAGAGGTTAAGGATGCGTCGCATATATGACAGCCAATAACAATAATTGTATCGAATTTGCGAATTTTTCTTTTCAAGCGGTTCGTACATTTTACGGTTCGAATACTCGATGTTCTTATAACTGATGTTCTACTGTAAGTACATCTGCTTACCTGACGCATCCTCGAGGTCGAATATGAAGTTCATGTATTGGTTGACCCATTCAGGCGCTTTGTCCGGGTTCTGAGCGTATTCGTCCCACATCGCGCACCACTCCTCCGCGCTAACCTGTAATCATAGTATTATTAATGGAGTACATACATATTACTATTGTGAGTGGTACAGAGACATGGCATATTACTAGCGTGACTAGCAAAGGCGTATCTAGTCTCTTCGGGGCCCTCCCATCAAAGACCTACCTCCCCCCCCCATATGAAGACCTTTCACATTTCTTTGAAGCCTTAAATTCTCTTCTACTTACAAAATTTTCGTTGTATATGCAGACAGCAGACTAAGTTCATAATTAATCTGTTAAGAATTTGATATGGAAGAATCAAAAGCACAATATTAGCTAATTTTAAATAAAATTATTTATGACAATGATAATAATACAGTACAATATTTTACAGCGACTAAGTTTTTATTAGGCTTACTAGTATTCTAAGTCTTATTTACGGTATTAACTAAAAACTTATTTAAACTTAAACTTAATTCAACTCATTTATTCTAAAACGTATTATTTATATTTAAATTAAAAAAGTAATAGTCGTACCCTTGTACGCTACCCCTTTCGGCCATTTCACCCTCGTCAAAAGCATGTTCCATGTTAACAGAAAAATTGTAAAATACAAACGTTTAATTGATTTATTTATTTTTGTTTGCCACCGCTCCGGCTGCCGTATTCTAGCTACGCCACTGACTTGAACTCGGTGGACGAGGGGCAGATATAGGGATTGATTTAGAAAGTCGGAATGAGAGGGGAGAGTGCTAATGCGTAGTTAAACATCATTCAAGAAGAAAATGCAAACGAAGAGTGTGATAGGATACAAGGAGATACGAAACTGACTGTATACTTAAGGTATGGGGATTAAATTAAATAGTGATCAAATTCATCGTTAACTTCACTACAGGATGTATGCAATTATGTGGTTATTCCGTATTCATTCTTGCACCAGGGGCTTACCAAGGACCTTCTCCCTTGCAGTTTGTACACGACCATAATTTTTGTCCAATCGTGTTTGTGATGTATTTTTCACACGTTCTCGCGAATTCTCTGAAAATATTGTTGTTTCCATTCACGCTACAGACAACCAATTCCTTATAGCCCGATTTTCTGTATGAACATCGTGCATCGTGTAATCGTTGAAGAAATTCAATTTCCAATTTTCGTATTCAATTGTCTGCCATATTTTGTTGTGCACTATTTCACACATACGGACACTTAAAATGCAAACGATAAGCGCTTAGAGCAACGAAAGGCAAATTTCTTCCTGTGAGATGGAAGAAGAATAGAGTCGATTGGAAGACGTTCGAGAAGAGGTAGCTGAAGTGAAGATTTGCCGGTTATAACATTAGACATCAAGACGACGGATAGAAACATACGATACTGTAGAAACATAAGGGAGTGAAAGGAAAATCCCAGATTATATGAGCGGTGCTTGGCGAAACATGCAGAATCAAGCAACTTGGACAGGAAAGCAACTAGAAGTGTGCTTGTGTGCAATAATGGGTAACTCTGGTTGATCAGAAAGTATAAGAAGGAAAAGAAAAAGAAGAAAAAAGGAAGAAGAAGAAGAAGAAGAAGAAGAAGAAGAAGAAGAAGAAGAAGAAGAAGAAGAAGAAGAAGAAGAAGAAGAAGAAGAAGAAGAAGAAGAAGAAGAAGAAGAAGATAAGGTTTTTAAACCTAACGTTAATGTAGTAATTATTATCTGGCGACTTATTGCAAACTATTACCATCGTTAAATTATTATTAACTACACATTACAGGCTTGGTGTTGTTCGAAGTGGGAACTTTTTGGGTTGTTGTATTTCTCAGTTGTGGTCAGTGGTAAGTAGGTTTTCTTTTATTTTTATAGTTTCCTTTCACAATTATATTATACTTTCTTGTTCTCTTCTACAAATATTCATTTTCCTATGATATGTGCTTACTACTGAAAAATATCTATCAGTCTTTATTCTAAAAATTACTACAATAAGTTCGTGACAGTACGACCGCAGATATGCACTTAGTACACCTGAAGATGGCCACAGATTATTAGTGAACGAACCGTTAATATTTTAATGAGGTAATAGTCCATGGGAAGTATCCAGATAGGACGGTTTCGTAACCATTACAAATTATACATGTTTGCAAAATGATATTGGCGCCTGTTATGTCAAATAATTCTATGAACAGAGTTACAGGCAGATAACTCTGTGAGTGCAACCAATGTTTGTACTACACATTTCCATCGTCTCTCTGATAAAGAGAGAGAGAGAGAGAGAGAGGGCATATACCTTGGTTGAAGTAAAACAATACAACAGATTCCGTAGATATGTGGTACACTGTGTAACCCCTCTTTAAACTTTTAGACTTTATAAAAAAAAAACTTTTTTTTTTTTTTTTTTTTTTTTTTTTGAAAGAGGGGCCACTAGTATTTAAAACTAGGCAAGAGCCTAGGGAAGCCAAAACTGCGCTGGGTCCAGTATGACGGGAATTGCAATTAAACTCGTTGTTAAGCAACAATAACAATTTTATTCAGCCATTTCAAATAACATGCAAGTATCACTCCCTGTCATTACAATCCTCTGAAAATATGCGCGTATCATCTCATCAAATTAGAATACATGTAGACATCAGCATAATAATATCTCCCAAATATAAATAAATATAACATCAACCAATATAAATACATAATTACACATAAATATATAGTTACATAAATACACATAGCGCACACATATCGATATACACACATATATACTACACACATGTTCACCTGGCAGGCAGCTCATAGACATTTCACCATGCCGCCGAAGAATCAGTCTCAGTATCAATCTTCAGTATCAGTGACCTAAATCCCCATCCCACTACTGTAAAAGGGTAAAGTGCCCAGCCTCCATAAAAAACTTTCATAAACCAATCCATTAACCCGTCCGGTTATGACGGCTTGCAACCAATGAAATTATTACAAGTATTCAAAATTTTAGAAAGGTTCCCCCAGATAGGACTGTGCCATGGCCAGGTCAACATGGCTGCACGGCCGTACGAAATGTATAACAGAATTTATGGTTGGAAGTAAGAATCAATAGTGTACTCATATTAGCAACTGAACTAGTAATACACTGGCTATGGCAGTAAAAGAACCTGAATGAAATTTCACTTATACTGAATTATTACTGAGTTAAGATAATTTTTATAAAATATATATAACACGGTTTATGATTGCACCAATAGTGTGCTCATATTAACAACTGAACTAGTAGTACACTGGCTATGGCAGTAAAAGAAACTGAATGAAATTTCACTTATACTGAATTATTACTGAGTTAAGATAATTTTATAAAATATATATAATACGGTTTATGATTGCACGAATAGTGTGCTCATATTAACAGCTGAACTAGTAGTACACTGGCTATGGCAGTAAAAGAAACTGAATGAAATTTCACTTATACTGAATTATTACTGAGTTAAGATAATTATTATAAAATATATATATAATGACAATTTTAATTAAAAAAAAACTTTTTAACATCAGCCCCTAACAAAACACCTTTGAGGTGTTCCTACAGAATTGGCTTGGCCACAGGCGTGGCCATGCGCACCACCAGATCCAGCAACCTAAAACATGCTATAGACCTGTTACTAACGGCACCTACGGGTGACGTCCACAGGTTACAGCACCTCCCCAAACCTTTAAATCAACAAAAAAACGAAACGAATATAGCTATGAATACCCTTAATCAATGCAAGCATAACTCACCCCCCCTATAAATCAGTAATCTTAAGTCACACACACTTTTACCCTAAAAGAAAATTTCGCAGCAAAATTCGGTAACGCATGACCCCGTCCGGGCTCACACTTACTCAGGGGGGGGCTTAAGCCTTAGTAAAATACACTGACAAACTTTACAAGCACTAATTGTCTCGCTGGACTTGTGTCCCAACAACTTTAACTGGAGATGTTCCAGGAAGAGAATAAGATGTTCTACATTGTAGAGGCCCAAAATATATACAAATGGGTTAAATGTCACCTGGTAAAATCCGGCACAAAACCTGATGTATTGTCCATTTCTTCCTCCCGACGGCACAGACGGAGAATCACTCGTGTAATACCACTGGTGGCAGATGTTCGGCCACCCGCTGAAGTGGATCGAGAATCGTCTTAGGTCGGGAACCCTGAACAATTATATATATTGACAATTACTCAAATGTTACCCAATTCACGATCCCCCTAAGATTCATGACTCCAGCATAATTCACACACTACCACATGCTCAGATTAAAAGAAAATTTCGGAAATTTTAAGATTGCACAGAAATTACCTACAGAAAAAAAAATAGAATTAAATAACTTGTATTTATAGACTGTTCGTCAACTGAATAATCCCTTATTACAATTTCGAGATGAGTTGCAAACTTAAACAGGTTCATAATACATATACAGTTTCATATACCTCTACATTTAGTTAATAAAACATTCTCTTACGCCCCCCTTTGATTATAATGAAATTATTATGATATAATTAGGAAAAATACACAGCCATAATTACTTTATAAATACTTTAGCTCAGCCAGTGTTAACTTTCAAGACATGCATACACAGAATTTAACCCGCGCTTACCACGTGGTGACTTTCGTATATATATCGCATTGCATCGGCATTAATTTAAGCTAAATTACAATTCTTTTATTAAATAATAAGTAAGTTACCTTGAACAGACTTACCGGAGAGTCGCGTAGTCGATTATCTAATCATGATAGATTTTAGCAGACAAAGAAAAATCAAACTGGTGGCCGCCGGGAGAAATTGGTTGCTGTTTCGTGTTCGGCTGCCTGGCGAATACTGCACACCGCAGTCACAAGAAAAATATTACGTATCACTCCCGCCAGAGAGTGCGCGGATCGGCAACAAAGCATGCAGATAACAGCTTATACTTCGCTCAAATAATTAATTCACAAACCCCCACAATGACAGTCACATAATTAACTGGGAAAGGGCCGAGTATTCCAAGACTCGGCACACCCCCACTCCAGAAGAGCAACATGGTTGCCCCAACTGGAACTCAGTGGTACCCTGCAGTGTACCATCCTTATATTCCATACTCGAGTTGGTATCGGTGTTCCCATCAGTCATGGCTCCCAGGAGAACAGAGGCTCAGAAGGAAAACGAAAGAGCAGAAGAAGACATGTAACGTGTAAGTGTGTAGCCACCACAGCCTGACCTGATCAGGGCCAGCCTACGGCAAGAAAAGACAGCGAAGAAAAGACGAAAGAAGGTACGGGAGCTCCCTGAGCACTGGCCCCCCGAGACATGCCCAACTATGTTTGAGAAACCGACACAACCACAACAGGGCGGCAAGCCCTATAGTTACCAGAGGGACTAGCCCCAAAACGCCAAACAATAACCGTGTTTCAGAATCACCGAAGAAAAGGGGAATCTGATCTCCATGACCCAATAATCTCACTTGCATGTATATGTATACATATCCATAATCCCATACGTGTGTGTGTGCTCCAAGGGCTCTCCACTCTCTCCTTTTTTTTTTGGGCAGGTTAGGAAAATCAGGAAGAAGGAAAGGGCAAGGATCATTGAAGATCAAGGCCTGGAACAGAAGGTAAGGACATGGCTCTCTCCAGAAATAAGGAAAATTGGAGAGAACCAAGGCTCGCGCAGGCAGGGGCGCATCCCTGAAGTAGACGAACACCACTGGGACTGTGGGGAACACCTACCCGCTACCATAGATCAACTCCCTTCCCCCCGAGAGCACACACCTCCCCGAATAACCTCCATCTCTACCTAAATGGAGACCGACAAGTTCCCCCCCTTTCTATCAGCCCGTCCACCCGGTGTGACAGGGCTTCAACTTCGAAACGTGAGAGACTATCTCTTTAGAAGTGCCTCCCGGTTCGCCCAACCTAGCCGTCACAGGCGACGCGAACCCCAGGATACGGTACGGCCCCGACCAGCGGTAACACAATTTGGCGGCTCTTTTATCGGCAGCTGAGCTGATCGGGTGGCTCTGGCAGTAGACCAAATCTCCTACTTTAAAGGTATTTGGAATACGCCCCTGATTATACCGACTACGGACGCGCTCGTGCGCACGAAGCAAATTCTTCAGGGCCTCTTTCCACCTATCTGCCGTCCTAATGTCCGGATTACTCGGCAGAAGATCGTCTATGTTCCACACCTTATGACGTCTATGACGCCTTATGACTGTCATGCAGGGCCGTATTGAAAGCTAGCTGTAACCACTTAAGATTCTGGTCCCAGGTGGTCTGTTGCTCTGCATGATAAGCAATAAGCGCGGACCTGAGATTCCTGTTGAATCTCTCCGCGTGGGACGGCTGTGGGTAATAGGGGGAAGTGGTTACATGTTTGATGCCATTGGCGAAGCACATTCGCCGAAAATCGCCTGAAATAAATTGTGGACCATTGTCCGAGACAATGATGGCCGGAAGACCGAAGTGCTGAAATACATGACTCTGGAGCGCGCTTATGGTCAAACGAGCAGTTGCCTGCCGTAAGGGCAGTAGCCAGGCAAACTTCGAAAAAGCATCCACACAAACAAGCAGGTAAGAATTACCTGACTTGCTACGCGGGAAAGGTCCCACGTAGTCTATGAATAACTTCTCCATCGGTCTGCTCGCCACATCCGATGACAACAGCCCCAACTTGGTGTTCTGGGCAGGCTTGCTCAAGCCACAGAGATGACATGCCTTCACCCGAGTTGCTATGTCCCTATCCATGCCCTTCCAGATAAACTGTCTCCTAATACTGGAAATGGTCTTCGAAATCCCCTTATGTCCACCTACCGGGGAATTGTGGTAGTAGCTGAAGACCATGGGCACGAGTTTGCTAGGCAGCACTATCTTCGGGGCCCGTCCTTTTCTCTCTCTGCAACATAGGACGCCCCTGGACAAGAAGTAAGGGACCTGCACATTACCCTCTTTTAGATTTTGGATGACCGGACCCAACTCTTCATCATCTAACTGATGGGGTAACACATCAGTAAAAGCTAAAGGAAAGTCCAGTAAAACAGAACAGGGTTGCTCAGGCTGGGCTTCGCTGGGTTGGGAAAACATACGGGACAAAGCATCTGCAACCACATTTTGAGTTCCCCGAATGTGTTGCACCTTGAATTTAAAGGATGAGATCTTGACCACCCATCGTCCAATCTTACCCAGCTGCCGGGGATGAGCGAGAAGCCAAGAGAGAGCCTGGTTGTCGGTCTCGAGCAGGCACTCAGCGTGTTCCAAGAAACGCCTGAACTTGTCTAGAGCGTAAACAACAGCTAAACACTCTAGCTCATAGACTGAAGACTTCCGTTCTTGTTGGGTCAAAGTTCTAGATATAAAGGGCACAGGCTGCCTAGCACCATCAACAACTTGGGACAGAACCGCCCCGAGCGCAATCGAACTCGCATCCGTCTGGAGTATGAACGGCTTCGAGAAGTCTGGCATTCTCAATACTGGAGGGGAAATGATGGCTTCCTTCAGAGTCTCGAAAGCCTTCTGTTGTTTTTCCCCCCATACAAATTTGGCGCCCTTTTTCCGGAGTTCATTCAGAGGTGCCGCAATCTCCGCCGCGTTTGGAATGAGACGCCGATAGAAATTGACCATCCCCACAATCTCGCGATGCCTTTGGCATCCTTTGGTGGGGGAAAGTCCCTGATTCCCTGTGTTCGCTCAGGATCCACAGTGACACCTCTATGGGAAATCAGGTGGCCCAAAAAAGAAATTTGTGTCTGGGCAAACTTCACCTTTTCGGGGTTGACAGTGAGGCCAGCACCCCTCAACCTGCACATCACCTCTTCGAGATGACCCAAATGCTCCTCGTACCCCTTGCTGTACACCAGCAAGTCATCAAGATAATTGAAGACATACTTTAACTTGACATCGTGAAAAACGGTGTCAAGTAAACGGGTGAGAGTTTGGGCCCCTACCGCTAGACCCATGGGAACCCTAGTGTACTGATAGAGGTTCCACGGAACACAGAATGCCGTGTAGGACCTACTTTCTTTCGTCAACGGAATCTGGTGATATGCAGAGTTGAGGTCAATGATGGTAAAATACCTCGCCTCACTGAACCAATCAAACGCGGAATGAAGGTCAGGAAGTGGGACCGAATCTACCTCAATGTTGGCGTTGAGCTTGCGGTAGTCGATGACCATCCTATGCTTACCTCCAGGCTTGGGCACTAGGAACGCTGGACTGGCATAACTGGACTGAGAAGGTTCAATCACCCCTTGATCTAGTAACTCTTGAACCTTCTCCCTCAAGATGCTCATCTTCGGAGGGGCAAATTTATAAGGGTGGGAGCGTACCACCTTGGAGTCCGTTAGGCGGATCTTATACTCCAAGAGATGTGTGAGCCCCAGGGCCGGAGTTAATACAGTGGGAAAACGCTCACACAACTGATCTAATGCGGACCGCTGGGACTGGGAGAGGTGGTCTCTAGATGTGTCGGGGCACTTAACCTCTTGGATATCTTGCCTGGTCCCCTGATATCCAAGGAAAGGGATTACAACTCCCCGATTAAATTTAAAATAACATTGGTGCTCTTGGATGTCAATAACAAGACCACTTTTGCAGATGAAATCGGCACCAATAATGCATTCAACTCCCAGAGCAGGAGAAACCAGAAAGCTCCACACCCAAGAAAATCCCTCGATTTTAAACTTAAATGAAACTACCCGGGAAATGGGCAGAATTTCCTGGGATGCCGTCCAGCACACCACGGAAGACTGTTCTGACCTTTTAATTAAACCCTGTCGTTCAAGGTCCTCGCACACTTTGGATGAAATGATAGATCTTGCTGATCCGGAGTCAACTAATGCTCTGAGTTGACTCCTTTTCAACTCCAACAGCAAGAAGGGGCATACAGAAGTGGGCCTAGAGATGGTTTGGAGGACCTTGGTGCCCAAAGAACTGAGACCTACAACTGGCCTGGAGGCGCGTACCTTAGAAGACCCGCGACAGGTAGGGGAAGACCTCCGACATATCTTCCCCTCATTGACCCTTTTCTGAATGACTTTGGGCGCCTTGGGGTGGGACATTGGACTCGACCCAACCCCGGTACAAAATCGTCTAATGTGGCCCAATCTACCACACCTAAAACAAGTCACATTAGGTGAACGACGGCGCCTCTCGTTACAAGAGTTTCTAATTTCCGGTTCAGCACCGTGTGATGATGGAACAATTCGCCCTCCATGCGTCTCGTGTCTTACCTTATCCTTTACTACTTGATCACGGGACTCGTCAATTTCCTGGACCGTTCGGGAAACCACACACAGCCGTTCAAGGTCCGCAAAACAACGTGGACGGTCCGCGAACACCAAACGGGATCTCTCTTCGGGCGTCACCCCTTCTAGAATAACTCGAACAATATCCTTCTCGGGCAACCCCAACCTCAAAATCCGGGCAATTTTACGAATATCCTGCACAAAGTCCACCAACGCCTCTTCGTTGGCCTGTGCACGATAGAACCGACTACATTTCAACAGTTCACGTTGCCGACGGGATATGAAAGAGTCCAACACCTCCCCATGGAGAGAGTCGATACTGCCACCACGACACAAGGTGCCGGTGACCAGCTCAGCCAACGAACCCCGGCAATACGGATATATAACGGACAAGAGGACATCATCGGGCAGCCCCGGAAACTCCGCCAACTGCAGGACGATGTCCAGGAAAACCAACAATTTGCCCACATCTTCTCCATCCACCATTGGAAGTCTCTGGAGAATGCCGGAAATAGGGTTGGGTAGTTTCTGGTAACCTACCCCCGCCAGAATCACAATTCAAAACCCACAACAACAAACATAATTCCCACGAAACACCTAACACAAAAACATGACTTACAAAAGGAAAATCTTGAGTACTCTCTCTTCCATCAATAGGACCCCCGGGTTCCCTAGCGCTGCGAAAACCCGATCCACTCCAGAACCAACTCTCCGTCAGCCGCCAGACTCAAAGAAGAAACGACATCAGACACTAACACTAACATACAATCCACACCACCGAACAACTACCACGACATATAACAATTCAACAAGACATTTATTATGACTTCCGCGACTAAGTCGGGTCAATGACAGTACCGACTTCCGGTCAGGCCCTACCGCATCCAGCTAACCTCTCGCGCTATTACTTCATAACTATTTATATTAGGCAGCCATTCCCCCGGCAATCCCCCCGCGCTCTCCGGTAAGGTCCAATCTCAACAACAATAAAAACCCCAACTAAAACGCATGCCACGTGGCGGCACCAGGTTTACAATTGAAATCCCATAGCATCTACTAATTTTCATTTTCAAATATTGCTGATGTTTGATGTTCTTTCCAAACTATTTCCGAGTTGCAAGCCCCGTCACACCACAGGACCCAAGGGTTCGACCAAAGAATCGATCGCGCTCTGCTACCATTTGTAACCCCTCTTTCAACTTTTAGACTTTATAAAAAAAAACCCTTTTTTTTTTTTTTTTTTTTTTTTGAAAGAGGGGCCACTAGTATTTAAAACTAGGCAAGAGCCTAGGGAAGCCAAAACTGCGCTGGGTCCAGTATGACGGGACTTGCAATTAAACTCGTTGTTAAGCAACAATAACAATTTTATTCAGCCATTTCAAATAACATGCAAGTATCACTCCCTGTCATTACAATCCTCTGAAAATATGCGCGTATCATCTCATCAAATTAGAATACATGTAGACATCAGCATAATAATATCTCCCAAATATAAATAAATATAACATCAACCAATATAAATACATAATTACACATAAATATATAGTTACATAAATACACATAGCGCACACATATCGATATACACACATATATACTACACACATGTTCACCTGGCAGGCAGCTCATAGACATTTCACCATGCCGCCGAAGAATACCATCTTCAGTATCAGTGACCTAAATCCCCATTCCACTACTGTAAAAGGGTAAAGTGCCCAGCCTCCATAAAAAACTTTCATAAACCAATCCATTAACCCGTCCGGTTATGACGGCTTTCAACCAATGAAATTATTACAAGTATTCAAAATTTTAGAAAGGTTCCCCCAGATAGGACTGTGCCATGGCCAGGTCAACATGGCTGCACGGCCGTACGAAATGTATAACAGAATTTATGGTTGGAAGTAAGAATCAATAGTGTACTCATATTAGCAACTGAACTAGTAATACACTGGCTATGGCAGTAAAAGAACCTGAATGAAATTTCACTTATACTGAATTATTACTGAGTTAAGATAATTTTTATAAAATATATATAACACGGTTTATGATTGCACCAATAGTGTGCTCATATTAACAACTGAACTAGTAGTACACTGGCTATGGCAGTAAAAGAAACTGAATGAAATTTCACTTATACTGAATTATTACTGAGTTAAGATAATTTTATAAAATATATAAAATACGGTTTATGATTGCACCAATAGTGTGCTCATATTAACAGCTGAACTAGTAGTACACTGGCTATGGCAGTAAAAGAAACTGAATGAAATTTCACTTATACTGAATTATTACTGAGTTAAGATAATTATTATAAAATATATATATAATGACAATTTTAATTAAAAAAAAACTTTATAACATCAGCCCCTAACAAAACACCTTTGAGGTGTTCCTACAGAATTGGCTTGGCCACAGGCGAGGCCATGCGCACCACCAGATCCAGCAACCTAAAACATGCTATAGACCTGTTACTAACGGCACCTACGGGTGACGTCCACAGGTTACAGCACCTCCCCAAACCTTTAAATCAACAAAAAAACGAAACGAATATAGCTATGAATACCCTTAATCAATGCAAGCATAACTCACACCCCCTATAAATCAGTAATCTTAAGTCACACACACTTTTACCCTAAAAGAAAATTTCGCAGCAAAATTCGGTAACGCATGACCCCGTCCGGGCTCACACTTACTCAGGGGGGGGCTTAAGCCTTAGTAAAATACACTGACAAACTTTACAAGCACTAATTGTCTCGCTGGACTTGTGTCCCAACAACTTTAACTGGAGATGTTCCAGGAAGAGAATAAGATGTTCTACATTGTAGAGGCCCAAAATTTATATAAATGGGTTAAATGTCACCTGGTAAAATCCGGCACAAAACCTGATGTATTTTCCATTTCTTCCTCCCGACGGCACAGACGGAGAATCACTCGTGTAATACCATTGGTGGCAGATGTTCGGCCACCCGCTGAAGTGGATCGAGAATCGTCTTAGGTCGGGAACCCTGAACAATTATATATATTGACAATTACTCAAATGTTACCCAATTCACGATCCCCCTAAGATTCATGACTCCAGCATAATTCACACACTACCACATGCTCAGATTAAAAGAAAATTTCGGAAATTTTAAGATTGCACAGAAATTACCTTCAGAAAAAAAATAGAATTAAATAACTTGTATTTATAGACTGTTCGTCAACTGAATAATCCCTTATTACAATTTCGAGATGAGTTGCAAACTTAAACAGGTTCATAATACATATACAGTTTCATATACCTCTACATTCAGTTAATAAAACATTCTCTTACGCCCCCCCATTGATTATAATGAAATTATTATGATATAATTAGGAAAAATACACAGCCATAATTACTTTATAAATACTTTAGCTCAGCCAGTGTTAACTTTCAAGACATGCATACACAGAATTTAACCCGCGCTTACCACGTGGTGACTTTCGTATATATATCGCATTGCATCGGCATTAATTTAAGCTAAATTACAATTCTTTTATTAAATAATAAGTAAGTTACCTTGAACAGACTTACCGGAGAGTCGCGTAGTCGATTATCTAATCATGATAGATTTTAGCAGACAAAGAAAAATCAAACTGGTGGCCGCCGGGAGAAATTGGTTGCTGTTTCGTGTTCGGCTGCCTGGCGAATACTGCACACCGCAGTCACAAGAAAAATATTACGTATCACTCCCGCCAGAGAGTGCGCAATCGGCAACAAAGCATGCAGATAACAGCTTATACTTCGCTCAAATAATTAATTCACAAACCCCCACAATGACAGTCACGTAATTAACTGGGAAAGGACCGAGTATTCCAAGACTCGGCACAACTGTAAAGAAATAAAAAATAATAAAACAAAACAAAACAGCAGAGATATTACATTGAATCTTTGCAGAACATCAGGGTGTTCTACAAAGAACGTAGGCTTTCACTGGAAAACAAATGCAGGGCTGTTAGGCCGTGGTCCAACATTATTAAAATTATGGTTGTTATCGAAAAGTTGGTTTACTATAATAACACTCCCACACAAAGTATATAATAAACAACGAATTCACAATAAAAATGTGTGTCCACGACGGTCTGGTTCGCTATCTCAGACCGTAGCGGGATGTATTACCTCTTTCCCGCACCACTGAAGAAGGTGCCGAAACAGGCGTTCTGTCTAACTCTGGCATCAGGTTATGTGGAACGGATCATTGGGGAAACATAACAAACTAGTATCCTGGTAGAGGCAAATTTGAAAGGATGGAAGCTCATTTGGTATAATGTAGAAGAAAACAAAGAAAAAGAAAATGAAGAAGAAGAAGAAGAAGAAGAAAGAAATTATTAGCAATTAATTGAATGTGCAATGATTATTATTTCCAATAATAAACTTATATAACAACGACGGATTTCTATCGTTCCATACTTGGAGCAAATGGGGAGTTATAAAATTCTAAAGGAATTAATATCTTACTACCCTAGAAGGCAGAAGATATATAGGCAGGGCAATACAGCGATGGACGTCGGGGCAGGAGAGTTTGTCTAATCCGTGACAGAACGATGGCGGGTTTATTGCTCACGTCTTTAAACGGATAATACTATAACTATAGAGTAATGTATTTTTTTGTAAGGATTTGCCGTACACTGTTAAAGCTTAATAAGTTTTCCTCACTGTTTTGTCTTTAATATGTATTTAAAAACTACTTTGGAGTCACGCAATAAAGATGTAGACGGGAAAACCGTTTGGATTAAAAATAGACGCGATAAGTACCGGCGGTGAATCACTGCAGGCAGAAGGTAAGAGCAAAGAATTCTGATCGATTGCGGAAGTCGAGCAATCTGATAAAATCGTTTAGCGAACGGGCGAGGAGGGCTATTTCACGGAGGATGAAGAGCGGCGGTGAATGGTTACTACTATTCGGAATCCGAGCATTCGGTTCCGGAGATCTGATTAAATATTTCGCGAGCGCTAACAGTTGCACTGAGATTGCAAAGTTTCGATTCCGTTTTGTTACTTATTTACGAGGCACGTCCCGTCCTTAAACGAATTAAAAGGATCTACAGTTCCACTCGTTGATTCGCCATTACCTCTTGATTAACCGTTTTCCTGCCAACACGACAGGATACTGCGTAGACTGCTTTGAGGGATGCCAGCTGTTTAGACGGTACTTTGTAGATTAGGGTGCTGCAATTGATTATTCGGTAGAGATTTGATTTTCGATCTAAGGCAACGATCTAAACTAGTGGATCGCGCTGTGCGTGCTAACAAAACGGTCCTGCTCGTTCAGCTCTCCCCACCACCTGGCTGTCGTCGCTCGCTGCTGGAACTTGAGCAGCGCATGACAACACTGAATTGTTTTATCACTGCGCTTTCCTTACTAAAGGAAAAGTACTAAAAGAGTAAATTTCTTAAGGAATAAGGATAAGAAATTTTACCAACGGGATGATGAAAAATACAACAAAAACAATTCCTAATTATTAATTTAAATATGTTTTTAATTTTTATTATGTACATGTTATTGACCATCATAATGTTTGCATTTCGACATTTCATTATAATTACATTACTACAGTACATAATTTTTGTATATTACATTCTTAACAACTTACAATTAATTATTTACAACTTACAATTAACTCAAATAAACTTAAAACTAAATGGGCTTATGCTAGATTATCTACAAAATTATTTGCACAAATTAATATTTATAAACTGAATTCTCAAATTGTGCGCCGCGTATGTTATCTGTCTGATCTTTTTGACAATAGAATAGGGATTCTAATTTCGCTTTTGTGATACATATGATATGCCGGTAACTGGTAATTACGTTACTACAGTACATAATTTTTGTATATTACATTCTTAACAACTTACAATTAATTATTTACAACTTACAATTAAATAAACTTACAACTAAATGCGCTGATGCTAGATTATCTACAAAATTATTTGCACAAACTAATATTTGTAAAGTGAATTCTCAAATTGTGCGCCGCGTATGTAATGTATCTGATCTTTTTAACAGTGCAATAGGGATTCTAATTTCGCTTTTGTGATACATATGATAGGCCTACATACGCCGGTAACTGTCAGATTCATATCTTCTATTTTGAGCATTTATTATAAAGAATTCTTAAATTATCGGAAAATTCCATTTATAAGAAAAACACGCGATTAACATGTTTCTTTCTCAGTTACATATTGCAAAAAAGAACGAGTTTATTATATTTTTGACGAACACCTAATTTAGAAATATTTGCTGCCAAAGTTTTTTCTTTAGCAGAAGAATGACATATAACTTTAAAAAACATTTGACCTATAAGTTTAATGTAAACTCATTAAACTTTTCATGACTGTCTGCAAAGTCACTACAAAATTTATGATTTTTAAACACAGAACCTGTGAACTGGCGACAAGTTTGTGCTAATAAATTATAAGTATTTACTTCTTTGTTGTTATTAGACAAATATAAATTATACATGTATTTAATCAGTTTTAGAACATCATGAGATGCCCTCACCAGTTTGCCCTTGAAATAAAATCTGTAAAGTGAGTGTACGCACTAAGATCTGAAACGTCGGCCAACAGTACGTTACTGCATTCCAAACACTTGATTTTGCTGTAAATTTTTCTTACAATAAATCCACTTATATAAAATAAAATATTATCTTTGTAATATGTAGAACTCTGATTCCCTATCAAGTCACAAATCACCTTTTCAAAGTTACAAGTCTCTGAAATATCTTCCTCTTCTAAAGTTAAAACAGGCACAGAAAAGCTCATTATGGTGTCCTGATGATGCGCATCAAACTGTAAACAATTAATGTTTTTTTATGGTTGAACACTATTTCTGAACATTAGTTTTCTTAACGCGTACTGAAACTACTTTACATTGGGGTTGTTGTTATGTCCGCCTCTTGCTCGAATGAATGAGAACAGTAATTCTAAATGATCCTGGGAAAATTTATACGTTAGAGTGTAACTAAAACTGAGTTCATTTAATAATCTATTACTTATTATTTTTATAGAATTTATGTTGGTCAAAAACCCCAACACAAACGTTTTTCGAGCGTGTTTCAATATTTCAATGCCTTCGATTTTCATCCCTGACAGATAAGCGGAATATGTTTGTAATAAGCCCTGACGTTCATTAAGATTACTCAGTTTTATTGGCTCTTTACTTAGTCTGCCCCAAATATCCCTTGTGTTACAGTAATCGAATAAGGTGTCAATTATATGCGGTATGCACTATGGTATGCGGTATGGACAGTATGGACACTTGTTGCAGTGGACAGCCAGATGGTGGGGATAGCAGGTAGGCCGTTTGCTCCGCACCTCCACTCCACACAAGCGCGATCCAGTAGTTTAGATCGTTGATCTAAGGTAACACCACGGAAATAATCATTATCATAAGTTATCTGAGCTCCAGAACTTTTATGAACGAAAACACATTAATATTAGATAAACACCGATACTATATCATTACTACACTATAGTATAGTATATATAATATATGTCATAATATAATAATATATATAACATATAATATATATTATTACTACATTTCTATACTATTTTTGGTAAAATCACAATATTGTAAAGCAGATCAAATTAATTTTTTAATTTTTTGTGATTACGAATATAATAGTAATAATCACTACTACACTGGTTCTTTAGTTAAATTTGTAATTATAATGCCTAAATAACAAATAATGTTAGTTCTAGTGAATTAAACATTATTCAACTATACATGAATAGCTATCTATAGATATGAATGTTGCCATAGATAACTGTAGACTTATATATCTAATGGTTTTCACAAACACACATACATAACTGACAGCAATGTGTGAAGTGTTTTTTCTTTGCAAACATAGCTTACAAATATTTTGAAGGCGGTACAAAATTTTCAAGGGATATTGACAGATTAATGGAAATACATAAAAGATACATATATTCATTTTGAATTAAATTCGTCATAATTTTATGCCAACATAGACTTAAAGATTTTTTCAAATCTTGATTCCTTTTATGAGCCTGCTGCTCTAAAATTTTAGAATTTGTAAAACTGAACACTGTTTTGGTTAAAATACCTTTGATTTGTTACCCCATAATGATTTTACGAATTTTTCAACATTTTTTCCCATAAATTTTTGCTTCTCTTCCACCCTCCCTATATTTTGCTTCAGTCAATCCAAAAAAAAGGGGGGGAATGTGGGATGAAAGTGTGAACGAACACGCATGCCCAGTTTTATGAAAAATCGGTTGCTGCATTGAAAAGTTATAGTCAGACATCTCCCAAACAGACAATTAACACTGGTCAACAAAAAAAGTGAAAGATGTCTTTTTCCTTTACCAAAATAGTCAATTCCAACCAAAAATGTGGTGTGAAATCAGAATGTGACATCACAACACTTTTATTAGCTTTAGATATCAAGATATGGAACTTATATATATATATTTCAATCACTTTCTGCAACAGTCCGTTTCTTGATGTATATAATACTTTAATATTTATAACTAAATTTACCTCAAGATATACTTTTCTCCCTATTAGGAACATGTTTCGAGAGTTCCTGTTCTCTCATCTTCAGCCTTCGCCATCTTGTTTCTGGATTGAATCAATCAATCCAGAAACAAGATGGCGAAGGCTGAAGATGAGAGAACAGGAACTCTCGAAACATGTTCCTAATAGGGAAAAAAGTATATCTTGAGGTAAATTTAGTTATAAATATTAAAGTAATATGTATATATATATATATATATATATATATTGTACCAATACCTTTATTTAGTATATTAAATTCGTTTACGGTTGTTGTTCACTATTCCCGCCGTTCGCTCTCGCCTCGGCGTCCAAAACCAATGACGTAATTCGGAGCTGTCAAGTGCCGCTCCGTCCGCTTTGCTGTGCTGTCGTATCTTTTAATTTTAACAGTAATAATAATGCATAATAAAACCAGATGTATTCCTTTAATCAATCTTTATTCATAAGATTTGGTCAATTAAGTTTCTCGTTTTTCTTTATTTTAATACAAATTGTGACGAAATTATGTCGTCTTCATTCATAAGTTGGTAAGTGAATAATAACTATGTTGGAATCAACCTCAATAATGATGCTCGTTGTTTTTATTCTATTAAATAAAATGATCTCAGGGCGTATTCGGTCCGAATATTATGGTTAAACAATTAATACAACTCTTAAAATAAAAATACAAACTTTACAAGATAAGGATATAATAAGGTTTTGATGTTTATAGTGCAAACTAGTAGTCGTGTGTGTGTTATCCACAGTTCTAGGTTATGAACAGTTTTAGGTATTTATTAGTCGCCGTTCAGGGTTTTGGTATACAGAAGGTGTAATAATCAATTTGTGTTATCTTCAAGTGTTCTTTAGTGTTTGTGTATTATAGTGTATGTGGTTTTTTATTGTTTAGTTTTCTAAGTGGTTCGTGTGCTCATAAGTGGGTGTTGTTGTTAAATAAGGTTATAAAATTATTCAGATTCACCCAGATCATCTTCTTTTATTCGTTCAGGGCGAAGATGGGGTCCAAATCTTCTTTAATTCTTCTTTCGGGATTTGAAATCTTTCGAATTGGTGTCTTGTTGTTCTTGGGTTCCTCTAATGTTCTTCAATAACTGTCCTGATTCGTTTACTATGTTTGGTATAGGTTTACTCTATTTAAAATATAATTAGCTAAGACGTTATAAAAACGCGTCTGTCTTCAATGATGGTTGTTAAAGTGGTCCTATTTTTATTTACCTGAATTTTCGGTTGCTAAGGTAAAACTTGAAATCTGGTTGGTTGATTCAGATATACATTGTCATACAAATTCATTGTTTTATTGCATGAACTTGGCCAAAACTTTTAAATTAGTATAACGTTGTTATACTAATCGGGAATTTAAAACTAATAGCATCATTATTTTGGTCTTAACATTTGTGACACATAGACACCAAACATGCCTATTTTTGCTTAAGAAATTCTGATGTTACATTTTTGCTATTTGAATTTTTCTTAAATAATTTAACACTGATTATTTCGATTCCATATTTACTGTGTATACTATTAATTATAAACCTATCCATATTACAACATTTGTTTTACAAAATTCTAAATGTATTTCCTAAAATTTACAAAATTCCAGAGTTTTTATAGGCCTAGGTCTTGACATGTTAAATTTTTATTTTCTGTTATTGTAACACCTATTAACTATGCAACTACCATCAAAACTACTCCCTATAACTCTATTAGTATTATTATTTAAAATTACAACAATAATTATCACTGGAACATTATAAAAAACATAATTCACATTTTGTGATCAAACAATCTGTATATGCCTGGTTACATAAATCCTGCATAAGACATATCATCCACTCATTACCTAACAAAACTATAAATAACGTAAACACAACTTTATTCTTACTTTCAAACATTGAAAGAAAAAGTTTAATCATTTAATAATGATTTTATATCTCTCTATTTGTCTTAGACAGTTCAGCCATTGCTGTACTAAGTACTTTTACTGTTTTTTTTTTGTCATATACATTTGATAATTATTACTTCTTAAGCCTTGTTTACACATGGATTGGCATTTCTATATTTTTGTCCATATTTTATTATTTGTTTTTTATTACACAATAATCTATTCTTTGATTGTACAGTATTTATTTTATAACATTAGGTCCACCATTAATCACACTATTTTAATTGTATGTTTCCATGTATATATAATGATTGTGTTCTTGTATTATTCAATTATATTGGTTAGTTAACATTACATTCTATTGTGTATTTGGGCCTATTATCCCTCAATTTGTATTTTGATTATTTCTATATTGTATGATACATTATTTAACAAAACAATTTGTTTACTGATAGTAATGGTCCACAATGCTGTCTGTCTTCGTAAGTAATTGGTCAAATTTTATCTCATCATCTGGGTATTTTCCATCACTTTACCTAAACATTAATTTGGGTACGGTCAGTTATAGTCTAAGTCAGTTTAAATTTGTCATTTGTTCTTCATCTTCACTATCATTTTTAAAAGATATGTTTCTTCTTGTTAAGTTTCTTATCCATGATCTTCATTAAATCTGGTACGATATCAAGCTATGCCAAATGTAATGTTACATAACACCCTGCCACCAAATTTGATTATTTTAATAAAATAATGTATTTTGTGAAATTATCAATTATCTTATCTTCCATATTAGCACTTGTTATCCTTTTTATGATCTGGTATACTTGTCTTTAATTATAAGTGTTCTATCCCTGGAACATGTTACCTCCCTAACAAATTAGTCATTATCACATATATCTTGGAATCAGTCGGGGGGCTCTCTTGACCTAATACCCCGCTGTCCTTATAATACATAGTACATCAATAATATCGATTGCTGGAGCTATCTCATCAGTCAATCACATTTAATAATAATTAGTCTAGTCACGACTAAATCAAATAAAAATCATATAATAAAATATTCTTGGGATGGTTCACTTAGTTTAAATTCTCAGATCTAAATATTCCTTTCCATTGATTCCTTCAGATGTTCATTTTCTTGTGGCGATATTAATAACACATTTTTCCCTTTAATCAATCTTTATTCAAAAATGTAACAAGTACCTGTATCTATAGTTGTTGTTGATTCTCTCACAATCATGATAGGTTATTCGTAGTAATTTCGTTTCTAGTCTCGTCTCATTTTCATCGTCGATCGTCTACATTTGTCTTTTCCTATTCATTTTATAATACTTTGGTTTCTCCTGATTCATGGATGTTGTCTCTTTCTTTTATATTCAAATAATAAGTTCGTAATTGTCTTTAATAAGAGGTGCTTATTTCGTTTAGAATTTTGAAATTTATTCAAATTCGTTTATTCACTTGATCCAAAAGTAACATTATCAAAATGTACTGTAAGTTGTCCTTACTATTTGTTTGAATTTTGAGATTTATTCAAAATTGGTTTCAATTAGCTCCATAATACATTTTTAAGGAAACTTGGTTGTATATTCCCTTAATCTTCTTCGTCTCCACATCACTGATTACATAAGTATTGTTGTTATTGTTTTTTACAACAACATATGGTCCGTTACAAAGTAATAATAGCTTTTTTGCTATTCCTTTCTTAGAACTTGGTAATTCGCGGTTTTTTAACAATACTTTATCTCCAATCTTGTACTGGATTATCTTCTGTTGAACTATTTTGTATTTTTTCCTTCTTTTCTCCACTTGCTTATTCAGTTTGCTGTGGAATCTCACGTTGTCGAACTGGTAAGCTGGGTTGTTTGGGAAGTTGATTATTTCAATAATTTCTCGGGGTGGTAGTCTTTCATGCATTATAGTATATGGAGTATCTTGTATTGATTCATGGTAAGCTAAGTTGATAAAGCTTTCTGTTTGTGTAATATAGTCACTCCACTTCTGGTGTTTATCGAAACAATAGGTCCTGAGGATCCTGCCGACCTCCCTCAGTACTCTTTCCTCCGGATTGCTATTTGGGTGATAGACAGATGTTTTATATGTCTTGACACCTAGGTCTAACAAAGTCTCCTTCCATACCCTTCCTCGGAATTGAGTCCCGTGATCTGTAATAATATTGACCTTGGAGTTCCTAATTCTGGTATGTATTGTTGGATTACTATTTGCAGAATCTTTTTTGTAGTTGCCCGATTAATGGGGTACAGTTTTGTAAATTTGGAGTAATGGTCGAACTTGATTATAATGAATTTATATTTTTTTCTCCCTCCACTATGAGGTAACGGTCCACACACATCTAAAAATACTCTCTCTAATTTACCAGTTGATGTAATTGGCTGCATTACTCCTTCTGTTTTCTCGTTATTGCATTTTGCCAACTGACAGATGTAGCACTGCCGAATACATTCTCTAACTCTCCGGTTGATATTCTTAATGTAAGTGTGTTCCTCAAGTGCTTTCATCACTTTTAATGCACCCATATGCCCATATCGACTATGGTAGTCCAGTATCAATTCTTTTTCTAATGCTTTAGGTATCACTACCTTCCATGATCCTTGGTTATTATTTGGTTTGTAAAATAATATGTCTTCATGTAGACAGTAATATGCAGTAATTTTTTCATCCTGTTGGATCAATCTTTGCCTAAAATTGTTGATTTTTGTATCCTCTGTTTGTTGTTGCGAAATTGATTTCATGAGGTTTTCCAAATCTGATTTGTTTTTTATGATAGTATATACCTTGACGATTGTTTCCTTTTCCCCTTCAAAAGCTTGCTGTTCTATGTTAATCCGGGACAATATATCTGCAGCAATATTCTGTTTTCCTGGAACATACTCCCAATTTATATGGTATTCCTGTAGTGCAAGTATCCACCTTGTCAATCTTCCATGGTTAAGCTTGCAATTTTTTAAGAAAGATGTTGACTTATGGTCACTTCTCACAGTTACCGAATATCCAAGAATATAGGTTCTGAATTTTCCACAAGCGAATACAATGCTTAATAACTCTTTTTCCGTTACACTATAATTGCGTTCACATCCATTAAGTATTCTGCTTGCAAAACTCACCACCTGATGGTTTCCCTCACTATCTTCTTGATATAATATAGATCCTAAACTTATATCACTGGCATCGCAATTCATGAAGAACGGTTGGTCGAAATTGGGAATTTTTAATATAACTGAATTTAAGAAATTATGCTTGATCATTTGGAGTAAGTTGTCTTGTTCCTGTCCCCATGACCATTTGTTCTTGGAGGATAATTGTGGAGAAAATTTCGCTGTCAGTTCAGAATAATTTCTCTGGAACTTCCTATAGTAATTACAAAGTCCCAGAAATTATTGAAGTTGCTTTTTATTTTTAGGACTTGGGAACTTCTGAATAGCTTCTATCTTCTCATTTGATGGTGTTATTCCTTGTCTTGATAAGTTAAAACCCAGGAACTGGACCTTCACTGGCGATAAGTTTGGACTTTTGAAGCTTTAGGGTGACGTTATTGTCTGATAATTTTTGTAATACTTGCCCTACTCTGTCACAATGGTCTTCCCAATTCGCTGAAGTAATCAACAAGTCATCAACATAGACTGTTGTAAATGGAATAGTATCTGGACCCAACACCTGGTCCATACATCTTACGAATACAACTACTGAGTTTACCAGTCCAAACGGTAGTCGCTTGAACTGGTAGTTCCTCCCTTCGAAAAAAAAGGCGACGTACTTTCGACTATCTGGGTGTAACACCACCTGCCAATACCCACAAACAGTATCCCAGGTGCTGATAAATTGTATGCCATTAAATTTTTTCAATATCTCCTCAATCTCTCCGGGAGATGTTCTGTCATTAACTATGATCTTGTTGATCTCTCTAGCATCCAAACAGAGTCGTACTTTGCCATCTTTCTTGGCAACGGCTATTAACGGACTAGTATATGGGGAACAGCTATACTCAATAATATCTTCTGCTATCATTTTGTCTAGTTCAGACCTCACTGCTTCTTTTAATGCATAAGCAACGGGATATGATGTCTTATTAAAATTTACAGGCTCCTTGAATTGTAGTGTAAATTGATAATTTGTTACTTTGCCAGGTATATCAGAGAAAACATAGCGGTATTTATTATATACTGATATTAACTTTCCTATTTGTTGTGTAGTTAAATTACATTCATTTTGTTCTGACCGAAATTGTCGGATCTCTTCTAATTTTTCCAACCATAAACTGTCTTCACTCCCAAAGTATTCCCTTCTTATATTCCATGAATCATCTTGATCATTATTGAATTTTCTTATACTATTAATACTATTGCATGAAGGTACATTTTTATTTTCTACTAATTTTGTTGTCCATTCTATAGTATCAATTTTTAATGACACTATGGCCTGTCTCATGTCAATTATTGCTGAGTATTTTCTCAAAATATCACAGCCTATTAGTAGATTAAATGGTAGGTTACTAGCTATTAGAAAAATCATAGGTATAGCTATATTTCCGCTGGTCACTGCTAATGATACCTGTTTTCTTATTGACTTGTTTTGCCTTCCGGTGGCTCCAATTAAAATTATATTCTGGATTGGTAGAGTCGGTAAGATGATCTACTTAATTTTTGAATTTTGTGGTATTCATTGTTATCGATTAACGACACGTTTGCGCCCGTATCTATCATGAATCTTGTGTCTAGTCCATTCACTTGGGCGATAATATAGGCAATCTCATTATTCGAACTATTGTTCGTTATTGTATCTTCGTTTAGCAATTCTTCTCTCACATTTAAAAAAAAATGATTATGTACTATGGTAATGGTATTGTCAGTCGTTTTGTCTCGTCCTAGTAAGTACCCAAATTGTCGGTTCAGTGATGGGACCTGTTGGTTTCTCACTGCCGCGGTCCGTTTAAATCAGGGCTGATCTCCTCGGTCCTGTTGTCTGGTTGACCGGGTCTGCCTCTATTCTGTAATTCTTGTATCTCAATGGCTATATTATTGAACGTCACCATGTTTCTGTTACTCCTGTCATCGTCGCAGCTCCTACTACGTCTATGTTCATCCCGGTAGCGTTGGTTATTCTCCTCCTGAAAACTTCTCTCCCGGTTCCCATTATAATTCATTCGTCCCTGGTACGAACGTCTTCCCATATCTCTATCTTCGGTGCTCACATAATTCACATGCCTTCGATATGTTTGGTTTTGGTTGTTATAATTGCCATTATTATTCTGTCTGTATCGGTTATCGTAATTGTTTTGATGACCTCGGTTGTTCTGGTAATGATTGTCTCTATCATTGGCACGCTGGTATCCGTTATTATTATTCGTAGGAGAGCTACGGTAATAGTGGCTGGTGTTATTGTTGTTATTATTCATCGCATTATTCCGTGGATAGTTGTTATTGTTATTATTATTTTGGTAACTACGTTGATAGTGGTTACCGTTGTTGTTGTTGTTGTTGTTGTAATTATTATTATTTGGTCTATTCCCGTTGTTTTCATATCGGGCGTCGCGGCGACCATTATTTCTATTCATCTCGTCGCTCCTTCGTCTGTATTGGAGGAAGCTCTTCTCTTGTTCCATTTCCGCTAACAATGCCGACATCTCCTCAACGGTTTGTATCCGTCTGTTTATTCGGCCTCTCATAATTTCTCCACCATAGTGATAAGCCAATAGTCTCACTAAACTTTCAGTAGGAATTGCAGGCTCTAAATGTCTGGCTATGTTGATCTTACCCAGAAAGTATGCGGTCGGAGTTTGTTTGCCGTGTAGATCATATCGGCCCAATCCTATCTCACTTCTTATCATGAGTTGTGTGGCATCAGACCAGTATTTGGATTTAAATTGTCTTTTAAATTCTTGAAAATTTTGTATATTCGGCCGCATCGCCGTCCACCAATTGTCATAGACTTTTCTGAACATTTCGTCCAGCATACTTCTAATTACAACCCATCTGTCTTCTCCGGTTTTTGCTATTTTTTCTTCTACCCGTTCTAGGAATAGCATGGTGTTTCTTCTATAATTCTGGAAGTCGATAACTTCTCGGTTTTCCTCACATGTGGTATGGGTACCGGTACATTGTCTGTTTCTTAGAGAGTTGATTTCATCTCTATGGGCAGTTGTTTGGTCTTGTACTCTATTAAGACTAGTACCTATGCTTTCTAATCTTTCTCCCATCACTGCTTGGTTGGTTTGTATATTTTCTTTTCGTCCATTCGTTTCTTCCCGGACGCTCAGTATCTCTTGGTTCATCCACTCACACTTTTCCTTGGTCTCGGATTCTACCCTTTTAATTTCGTCACCGGTTCTTTTAGCTTCTTGTCCCATTCTTCCTGCAATTGCCGGTTATTAATTTCCATCTTGTTATTCCACTTTTCTTTTAATGACTCTTTGTGTTCATCCAACTTTTTCATGGTTTCCTGGTAATTTCCCTTCAATTGTTCCCTCAATGCTCTATTATTTTCGTCTATTTTCTCCTCCATTTTCCTGCTATTCTCTTTCAATTCTCCCATTTTTTCTTCCATTTTCTTATTAGTCTCTTCCAATTTTCGGCTCAATTCCTCCTTTGTCTGTTTATTATCACTCTTTATTTCCTCCATAGACTGTTTATTGTCCTTTTTTAATTCCTCCATAGACTGTTTATTGTCCTTTTTTAACTCCTCCATCCTTTCTTCCATTTTCTTACCAGTTTCCTGCATTACTTCCTCCGTTTTCTTACCAGTTTCCTGCATTAATTCCATCATACGTGTAATCATTTCTTGCGTCTTCTCGCTTTCTGTTTGTGTGGGTTCTTCTGGTTATTTCTCCTGAACCTTCCTTATTATGGTTTCTACTTCCTCAACCGGTGTTGCTTCCTTGTCTTCCATGCTTAATTCGCTTTCTTTCTCGGTTTCAGCCGCTCGTTTGCGCGATGTTTCTCGCTTCCTCATTTTCGTTTATTTTTTGCTGTTTGATTATAAATTATATTTTAATTTATTGCCTCACACGTTGGTTCGCCAATTTGTACCAATACCTTTATTTAGTATATTAAATTCGTTTACGGTTGTTGTTCACTATTCCCGCCGTTCGCTCTCGCCTCGGCGTCCAAAACCAATGACGTAATTCGGAGCTGTCAAGTGCCGCTCCGTCCGCTTTGCTGTGTTGTCGTATCTTTTAATTTTAACAGTAATAATAATGCATAATAAAACCAGATGTATTCCTTTAATCAATCTTTATTCAAAAGAATTGGTCAAGTACGTTTCTCGTTTTTCTTTATTTTAATGCAAATTGTGACGAAATTATGTCGTCTTCATTCATAAGTTGGTAAATGAATAATAACTATGTTGGAATCAACCTCAATAATGATGCTCGTTGTTTTTATTCTATTAAATAAAATGATCTCAGGGCGTATTCGGTCCGAATATTATGGTTAAACAATTAATACAACTCTTAAAATAAAAATACAAACTTTACAAGATAAGGATATAATAAGGTTTTGATGTTTATAGTGCAAACTAGTAGTCGTGTGTGTGTTATCCACAGTTCTAGGTTATGAACAGTTTTAGATATTTATTAGTTGCCGTTCAGGGTTTTGGTATACAAAAGGTGTAATAATCAATTTGTGTTATCTTCAAGCGTTCTTTAGTGTTGGTGTATTATAGTGTATGTGGTTTTTTATTGTTTAGTTTTCTAAGTGGTTCGTGTGCTCATAAGTGGGTGTTGTTGTTAAATAAGGTTATAAAATTATTCAGATTCACCCAGATCATCTTCTTTTATTCGTTCAGGGCGAAGATGGGGTCCAAATCTTCTTTAATTCTTCTTCCGGGATTTGAAATCTTTCGAATTGGTGTCTTGTTGTTCTTGGGTTCCTCTAATGTTCTTCAATAACTGTCCTGATTCGTTTACTATGTTTGGTATAGGTTTACTCTATTTAAAATATAATTAGCTAAGACGTTATAAAAACGCGTCTGTCTTCAATGATGGTTGTTAAAGTAGTCCTATTTTTATTTATCTGAATTTTCGGTTGCTAAGGTAAAACTTGAAATCTGGTTGGTTGATTCAGATATACATTGTCATACAAATTCATTGTTTTATTGCATGAACTTGGCCAAAACTTTTAAATTAGTATAACTTTGTTATACTAATCGGGAATTTAAAACTAATAGCATCATTATTTTGGTCTTAACATTTGTGACACATAGACACCAAACATGCCTATTTTTGCTTAAGAAATTCTGATGTTACATTTTTGCTATTTGAATTTTTCTTAAATAATTTAACACTGATTATTTCGATTCCATATTTACTGTGTATACTATTAATTATAAACCTATCCATATTACAACATTTGTTTTACAAAATTCTAAATGTATTTCCTAAAATTTACAAAATTCCAGAGTTTTTATAGGCCTAGGTCTTGACATGTTAAATTTTTATTTTCTGTTATTGTAACACCTATTAACTATGCAACTACCATCAAAACTACTCCCTATAACTCTATTAGTATTATTATTTAAAATTACAACAATAATTATCACTGGAACATTATAAAAAACACAATTCACATTTTGTGATCAAACAATCTGTATATGCCTGGTTACATAAATCCTGCATAAGACACATCATCCACTCATTACCTAACAAAACTATAAATAACGTAAACACAACTTTATTCTTACTTTCAAACATTGAAAGAAAAAGTTTAATCATTTAATAATGATTTTATATCTCTCTATTTGTCTTAGACAGTTCAGCCATTGCTGTACTAAGTACTTTTACTGTTTTTTTTCTTGTCATATACATTTGATAATTATCACTTCTTAAGCCTTGTTTACACATGGATTGGCATTTCTATATTTTTGTCCATATTTTATTATTTGTTTTTTATTACACAATAATCTATTCTTTGATTGTACAGTATTTATTTTATAACATTAGGTCCACCATTAATCACACTATTTTAATTGTATGTTTCCATGTATATATAATGATTGTGTTCTTGTATTATTCAATTATATTGGTTAGTTAACATTACATTCTATTGTGTATTTGGGCCTATTATCCCTCAATTTGTATTTTGATTATTTCTACGTATATTGTATGATACGTTATTTAACAAAACAATTTGTTTACTGATAGTAATGGTCCATAATGCTGTCTGTCTTCGTAAGTATTATTATTGTAATTGGTCAAATTTTATCTCATCATCTGGGTATTTTCCATCACTTTACCTAAACATTAATTTGGGTACGGTCAGTTATAGTCTAAGTCAGTTTAAATTTGCCATTTGTTCTTCATCTTCACTATCATTTTTAAAAGATATGTTTCTTCTTGTTAAGTTTCTTATCCATGGTCTTCATTAAATCTGGTACGATATCAAGCTATGCCAAATGTAATGTTACAATATATATAGGCCTAAGTTTTCACCTACCGTTAGATTCCATATAGTCCTACATGTATGGAACTCTTACCTACTATTTCGGGCGTTTTTTTTCCGATTTGTAATCTACTTCTGGGGCATCTCTTGTCACATTCCATCAATTGACAGCAAGCGCAGATGGTTCCACTTGTCCCGAAACATTCTTTCTGTTTCTAAAATGTCTTGCTGGAAGCGATCTCCATACTCATCACTCACTGTACCACAGTTTATTGGGAAGAAATCAAGATTTTAATCAAGGAAGAGTATTTCAAAAGACATATTGCAACTTAATTCTCGACATGTTTTCAGAAGTTCAGTAATAGCTACACCAAAGTTTTCAGCTCTACGATTTACCCAAGAAGTTGTCAACAACAGATTTGAAGGGTTTCCGAATTGCTTTCTCATTTCCTCCGATTAGAGGTTTCATCCTTATACATTTCACGAATCTGTTGGCCAATAAATATATCCTCCTTGATGTACTAAGATGTAAGAATTTTCTCTTTAAATACCCGAAAGCTTATTCCTAATTTAAGTCCTTTACAAAATTTTATATTTGGGCAAAAGTTTTGCCGAGTTTAATACGTAAAGGTGGCAGTATGATTTTATCACGGGCAACTAAGGGATTGTGGCTAATATTCTTGTTTCCAGGTTCCATAAATATACATTTAGGCTAGATTTTTCTTATGTAGTGTGAAGACCTATCACAATTATCTGGTATACATTAATTACATTACGAATAAGATGCCAATAAACTTCAGATCTCCACATATCTGTCACAGATTGTTTTTATATTTAATTCTTTCTATAAGCACTTTAACAAATGGATTGATCTTAGTGGTTTTGAGAGTCCAGTTATTTTTTTCAACATTTTTTAGCAAAATTGATATATTTTACTAAACTGTGACGGAAATTGCTGGATTTTATGAAAATAAGAGATTTAAATGTCAGAATCGTTTTTATTACACAAAATGAAAGACAATTGACTATTTTAAGATCGAAAAGTTTTTTGACCAAGGTTGGTTACATGTTGATTAGTATAATCAGATACACAGACAGACAAACGCCAAAAGGTCGAGTTAAAATTGAGAACTCGTCTCGCTCGTTCAATAATAACGGTCCTCTTTTGTACCTCCGAATAAGCTTAGGAAAGTCAGACAGCCAGGCAATGTGCTGACTGAGACCTACTGCATACAAGGAAGACAATGGTAGCTGAGTTTAATCTTCTGCCGCTCGTTATAACCACACGGTATAATAATATATAGGCTATGTAAATATATGCTGAACTAACATACGTTTCTTCTTGTTCATCTTCTTCTTAGAGGAGATTCTTTTCGCATTACTACCATCAGCTTCCTTCAACAGCATCATTTTTCAAGTTTTTCAACTCTTCTCCTGCCAAACGGGTTGTACCTCTCGCACCTCCTCCTGCCAGACGGGTTGTATCTCTCGCAATCCTTAGCAATCGCGTTTTTAGTTATCATGGGTGGTGGCGTATACTTTACACACTCGTCTTCTTTCCCTTGTCTATTAATGTTATTTCAAAAATCTGTGTCATTTTCTCATTTTAAGTTGTGTCCCATCTTGCCTTCTCTACAGTTCTTATTAGAATTCCCATTTACTTCTACTTGTCTGTCTGATCAAGCCTCTGCACCATGTCATCAGAGGTATTATTGTGTTCTTAAAAAATTTTAGCTTTGATGTCCTGTCTAAGATATTTGTTTTATTTACACAAAATAAAATACCATGTGTTACTCCGCCTGCTACCTCTAATGGCCATAGTAGCTGTTCCCGTATAAAGGAGGAGAGTTGATGGAACAAGTTAGCAACCTTTTCACAGGAAAAACACTTATTATTCAGAGAACCAACAAGGTTGGATAGTTTGGTGATGAGATGTATGTACACATACACATGCGTGCGGGCCTGCGTGTGTGTAAACAGAAAACTTTTTATAATACTTTATGAGGTAAATGATTTTTGCTATAGTAAAATGTGAACTCACCTGTCCGTCCTGGTCTTGATCAGCTCTGGCTCTGAGTCCGTCCCACACCTGGAATAGTATTTTCCTGGTTCTAGCGCATTTCTCGTCGCCTTCTTTCCAACCTCGGTTTTTGCAGATTTTCTGTTAGACAACAGATTACAGCATTGGTTGACTAATATTACGAATAGTCACCGACGACTGCAGCTTTTGTTTGTAAAGCGACATTTCGGCCAGTCAAAGGTGCAGTTGCCGTTTTCATGTTCATACGTATTGTTAGATAATTGAAATTTTACTGTATTATAATAACACAGCTCAAAAGGTAGATGCTCAGGAGGATTGTAGGGTCTACATATAATAACACGATACAGTAGTTATAAAATAGACTACTCTATTAATAGATACAGAAATAGAATACTATTACTCTGTAATTAATAGACTACTGTCTATTATTCTGTGCTAGATACAGAATAGAATATGCTATTTCGTTTGTGAAAACCTAGCTTCTATTATCCCATTGGAATACAAGGCTGAAACGCTGGGATTTTATTCTTTCCGTCTAGAGTCTCATTAACGATTAACTTAATTGCAGTCTTTACATTTTTCCATAATTTTTTAGCGGCACTTGTATTGTTATGTTTATTTACTGCTATGTTGCTATCTGAAATTTATAAATGTTTTGAATACTTTTGTCTTATACTAAATATAAGTTTGAATATATTACAAAAATTTGGATAAGAATTGTGCTATTGATATTAAATTAGGTAAGTTCCAAACGATCAGTGGAACAATCCATCGCATCGTATGTTCAGAAACAAGGTACGTTAAGATACAAAATTGAAGTTTTACAAAGTTATGGCGGTCACTGTACTGTCCTATGTGTGTGAATTATGGACAGCAAGCAAGAAACAAGAAAGTAAAATACAGGCCTCGGAAATGGCGTTTTTAACAGGAGTTAAAAGGTGTTCTAAACTTGATCGGATAAAGAATGAGGCCATAAGAGAAGAATTAAAAGTTTCTAACTTGAATACAAAATTAAAAGATTACAAACAACGGTGGAAAGAACACTTAGAAACAATGTCTGATTCCAGACTGAACAAACAAGTCTGCAAGTATAAACCTATAGGACACAGGTGTGTGGGTAGACCCAGGAAGAGATGGCTGGAGGATCTTTGAAGACGGAACAGGCAGCACCTTGCCTATGCCGTGTTTTGAAGAATAAGAATAAGAAGAAGAAGAAGAAGAAGAAGAAGAAGAAGAAGAAGAAGAAGAAGAAGAAGAAGAAGAAGAAGAAGAAGAAGAAGAAGAAGAAGATATATTACAATTGTGAAGTATTTTATCTTTTTCAATTTGTATCATCTTTAGCGTCCGTGGCTGAACATCAGTTAGGCTGAATATCAAACGATGGTTGTCATACGAATTGCAGTACTTGTATACACACTAGGACGCGCCACTCTTTAGATGTGATTTTATTGACAATTGCGTCATGGAAAAAACCTACAATTTCTTACTCGTCATGAATACCCGTCAACGTCATTTAACTTGTTCACTGTTTTCACCCCTATACTGACGAAGAACTCTTCTTCTTCTTCTTCTTCTTCTTCTTCTTCTTCTTCTTCTTCTTCTTCTTCTTCTTCTTCTTCTTCTTCTTCTTCTTCTTCTTCTTCTTCTTCTTCTTCTTCTTCTTCTTCTTCTTCTTCTTCTTCTTCTTCTCACAGAATTTGATTTGGGTTTTCTGTTTACTTTTTCTGCAGGCCTCTGTAGTACGTTTTTCAGTTTTTCAATTTCTTTATCTACGAGGGCTATTTGTTTTTCAACCTCCGGTGAGTTGGGAAACCTGGTTCTGTTGTCATAGCAACAATCTGATTGTTGATTAATGTTTTTGAGGCTTTGTTCTAACCTATAACCACTGATTTTATAGTTATTTTGACTATTACTGTGGTGACGACAGTTTAATTATGGCAACTACAATTGAAATTGCCTCGAAGTGTGAGATTCGGTCTGTTATTAGATTTCTTCAAGCTGAAGGTCATAGTGCTGCAGAAATTCATCGAAGGTTGTGTAGTGTGTATGGAGAAAATGTGATGAGTGATTGTTCAGTCCGGGAATGGTGTCGAATATTTAAAGAAGGGCGAATTGATGTTCATGATGAAGGAGGGCAAGGAAGAAAGTCCATGGCAACTGATGATGTTGTTCAAAGGGTAGACAGGATGGTTCGAGAGCGCCGTCGTTTTACAATTACTGAACTTTCTGCTAATTTTCCTGAAATATCTAGGTCTGGTCTTTATGAAATTCTTACTCAGAAGCTTGGGTATAGGAAACTCTGTGCTCAGTGGATTCCCAAACAAGGCACGACCTCACGCAGCTGCACTCACACAAAACCTGCTTCATGAATTTTGTTGGGAAGTCCTTGATCACCCATCTTATACCCCAGACTTGGCACCAAGTGACTACCATTTGTTCACTGACTTGAAAAAGTGGTTAGGTGGGCAGCGGTTTGGCTCCAATGATGAGTTAAAGTCTAGTATGGCAGATTGGCTGACTACTCAGGAGCGAACATTCTACAACATGGGCATAGAAAAGTTGGTGCCTCGCTATGATAAGTGCCTCAACAATGGTGGTGACTATGTAGAAAAGTAATTTACATATATATGAAACTTTTGTATATAATAAAATTATTGATGTTATTCATGTGTCTGTTTATTGGTGTATCGGAGGTTGAAAACAAAATAGCCCTCGTATTATCCTTTCTTTCTATCTGCATACCAAAAATGATACAATTCTCCGAATAAAATTTTATTTTAATAGCCATAATTCTGTCGCTAACAGGTAGACAATGGTGATGATGAGGAAGAAGAAGAAGAAGAAGAAGAAGAAGAAGAAGAAGAAGAAGAAGAAGAAGAAGAAGAAATTATAGTTTTACAAACACCATGAAATTTTAAATAAAATTAAGAGAATTTTTTAATCCGAAAAACCTTAACCATTTTACTTCCTCAATTGTATATTCGTAATGCTTACTATTGAATACAAATGGCCTGTAATTATTTTATGAAGTACAATATAAACTTTGCTGAAAGGAAAAGTATTTCAGGAGGCGAGAGAAGTTACGTATGAAGATGGATGGCCGTAGCGACAGATATTCTGTTAGCAGATTCACTAGGGTTAAAATATAATTTAAAAAGAAATTAAGGATACTCCTCTCAAGTAGAGTGAGTTTTCGAATTAGGAGTTGGTTTCTAAAAAATGTTGTATGTACTATTGCTCTATACGCATGTGAAACGTGTTAAAAAAAGGAAGGGGACTGAGCTTTAAGATGTGGTACTGATAAAATTAAAAATAAAGAGGTAACGGATGGAATAGGTAGTGAGGTTTGTTTGTGTAATAGTGCGGTCGAGACGACTGGCCACTAAGGACTACAGATGAAACAGTTAAGACAGGGATATAGACAAAGTCCAAAGAACAAGAGTGGCAGCTTGCAAGAGAGGCTGCTGAAACCTAACCTCCGGACAGAGTAAATACGAAGATGAATATAAACTTACATGGGCCGTATAAATCACTGTTCCATAGAGGGAATCTTGCAACGACACCCATGAGGAATATTTCATGAAACGTAATTCAACTGTATTTTTATTTATAAAAAAAGATAATATAAAGCTAGATAAATAAAAAAACTATAAATGACAGATATTATAATAATATATATACATATTTTAGTCTTGGTATAACGCTTTTAATCCCATGGGACTATGAGTGGGACAGCATTGGAACATGGCCTGCAGCAATAACTAGAAGTAACGCCGGTTTTAATACCTTGATTACGCGTTTTATTAAAACCCCTTTCATCTTATGATAAAATAAAACGCTTTGTGTTTTATAGGCTTGCACACATTTTATGTGTTTATTTTCACACTGTCAGGAACTGTAAAAACTGTTTCTGTAGTCTCGACTGCTCATAACTTGTAGCCTTACTTGCTTTATCTGGCTCGTCGTCTCTTTGAACTGAGTCATCATGTGATGAGATTTCAGTACACGTCGGGCGGCTAATGTAATCTTACTCGTAAGTGTTCACGGTTTCATTATCAAGGACAACGCCGTTTACGGGCTTGACACACGTCCTGTTTTGTTTCACCCATAGTAGGATGCTATGTCTCAACGGCGACTGGACCAGTATGACTGAGCTGGCCTACAGTTGTTACAAAATAGCGAAGAACATTTAATATATATATATATTTTTTTTTAATCGCACTACGTTTCTTGTTTCTAAGTTTCTATATCTTTCTTGCTACCAACCATTTTCTTTCAATCCTCTTCCCGTCTTGATGTATTCCTGCCTTCCATCGTGATAATCTCGGTCTTTCCCTGTTACTTCAAGGCTGAGGTTGCAGACCCGGATTTCCTATGGCCATCTGTTTTGTTTCATTTTTAGTATGTGCTCACACCAGTTCATCTTTTGACTCCAATTGTATCTGTAATATCTGTGTCCACTCTACTGTAGGCCTACTGCGTATCTCATTTTGAATTTATTACAGCCTATTGAGTGCACAACAGCGCCGCCAGTGCTCCATTTCGTTCATTATTTTGTAAAGCATAGTAAGCTTTTTTCCCAACACTTTACAAACTTAGTTCACGCTTTTTAAAATTTAGTACAAATTATAGCTAAAAATCAATTCCTTCGGTGCGTTACCAAACTTAATAGCGGTGTAAAATTGAGGAGTCGTTTCCTGGCTTTGTCACATGGATATATTAATAATTCTTTAAGCTGAACCTTCTTGTTCTGAAACGAATTGAAAGGTTCATTTTCTTCTCTTGGCCTGAATAGATTAACACATACATCTACACATCTATATACATCTATTAAGTGTTACGCTTTCTTTTACTTTTTTATATTTATCGTTCCAGTCTGTAAACAATTTTTTTCATTCCTTTACAAAGAGAAGCTTTTAATTACACTTATTTATTTTGGTTAATAATTTCTAAACTATTAAAGGTAGTCAAACGAAACTGATGTCATTTGTTAGTTGAAAGAATAAAGATGGAATAAAGATTAGTCAGTGACGTGGCGCTCCGCTTCACGCGTACTTTTTCCTTATTTTTTCTAGCAGTACTCTTTTGGATGGCTACGGCTTTTATAGTTTTGGTTATTTCATTTGCCTTTAACTTCAATTTTTTCTTTCCTTTTTCATTATCTTTTTTATTTTTAAAGTTAAAAAGTTACTTATTCATAAGACAAAAATAAAACACTGTTTTTAATAATGTGATAATAATTATTTATGTATAAACTTTTTCATCGCTTTCATACCGATTCCTCATACCGATATTCCACATTATCACACTGGCTTTGTATCAGGCAATGGTTAAGGTAAAAGTTTTTTGACGGGGATTTTTTAATCCACATTTTATGTACTCGCGCCTAATGAAAGCTGGGACGGGAATCAAAGACAAAATGTAAATATTGGATTGGTCTCAATCCTCGGGTGCGTTTCACATACATCCGAGCTTCAGCGCAATATAACTATACACTGTCGGTAGCTACAGATGAAGTCAACGACAGTTTTGACACGAGTTTAGATACAAACTCGTCATCACATTCTAAAAGCCAGATAGTGTCATTGCATCCAAGGCTGCTCTCTTGAGAACTAGAATAATGATTTCCCGTTGCCTTCTGCACGTTGGTAGATTTTGCTGCTGGTTGCCAGTCTAGCAAAATCTTATTCCAGGCTTAAGACCAGACAATGGCGGGATGGTAAGGCATGGTCACGGGCCTCAGAGCTGCTAAGTCCCACTCCCATCGGCTCCTGTTGTTGGGGAATGGGTATGGGTGAGAAAGAAAATATTTGTCGTTCGGATAGCAATCAGCTAATCTTTGCAGTCGCCTCTTATAACAGGGAGAGATCCCGTGGTGCTATTCTACTAAATCACCCGACAGCACACAGGGAAGATATAAACTGAGAAACTATAATATTTTTTGATTACTAAGAATAAAAAATATAATGATTACAAACTAAAATAATGGCTATAATCCAAGAGGGAAGACTTTGTATAGAAATCGAAGTGTGAAGATTAGGTAATGGAGAACATTTCAGTACCAAGGAACGAGAGCAGTAGAGAAAACGAAAAAAATAGAATTTGGGCATGAAAAGCTAAATATCTATATCACCAAGAGATATGGTAAATTTTTTAAACAAGGAGAACACACAGAAACGAATATTTAAGGCATTTAATAAACTTGTTGTAACTTTTGTTTGCTAATAATAGGTGTTGAGTAAAAACAGAAAACGAAAACGCAAGCTGTTTTTATGTAGTTCCTGATAAGATTTAGTATTTTCAATAAAAAAGTAAAAAAATCAAAAAAGGGATTTGATCATGAAATGAAGTGAAACAGAAAAATGATAGAGGATTTACTCGTTTAGGAAACTTGCAACGAATTGGATAGAAACGATGAATGCGGAAAGCGAAAAACGGAAAAATCAAGAAAAGTGAGACGTAGAAAGTCCGAGATAAAGCAGTGGTACGCAGTGGAATAATCTTCCTAAGAAGTAAGGAGAAACACGTCGTGACACGAAGACACTGACAAAGGTCAGAGAAGAACAGAAGAATTTTATGCGCCAGTAAGGTTCTTCTATTTAAGGCTACAATGTGTTATGGTAATAGGGATTTGGACTATGTATTTGTGTAATTATATAAATAAGATATAGGCCTATATGTGTGTGTGTGTGTGTGTGTGTGTGTGTTTAAATTTGTTGAATTTTTGTAAGTGCTATTTAATGGACTTACTTGATATTCATTAACTTTTGCTCGCTTATTAAAATTTAAAGCGATAATGATTTTCTGCAGTAAGTATTTCGGATATACATGAGTTGCATACAGGAAAATGTGTTGACCGGAGTGCCATAATGAATTGATTGCAACTCGTTATGCGGATTAATTGAATCAAAAGAACCAACGGAAAATCCCCTTACTGGTTGTTATGCAACAACCAACCGCACCCTATTCTATATTTTGTGGAACTTTAATTGTCCGTTTTTGCAAGAAATATTTAATACTTGCACATTGGAAACAGATTACGGGAATCAATTGTCTTTTTTCTTCTTGTTCATTTGATTTGGAATTGTTTGTAGAATACATGAAAATAAATTGTTAATGTAATCAGAGGAAAGCAGTAAAAGGGACAAAACAAAGGAGGGAGAATTATGGAAAAGCAGAAATATAAAAATAATTATATGATATTTATGTAAACACTCTGTTATAGCTATGTAGGTATCTGTCTGTCTGACCTATGTAACTATGTATGTATCTACCTATAATGTTATAATATAATATAACATAACTATTTTATAGTATAATTATTTATTATACTATGTAGGCCTATGTATGAATGTATTGCCTGATAATATATACTGTATGGAATACATTATAATTTTATTTACAACTTATTAATTATATTAAATTATTAAGTAAACAAAAAACAGTGAATATGGACACGCACACACTAATACTCTCTCTCTCTCTCTCCCCCTCACACAGACTCACACATTCTTACACGCGCGCGTTTATATTATTGTTTTTGTTTAAATACGTATAATATTATCTTTATATTTTTTTAAATGTATGTTTTAATTTACACGTCTGAACATAAACAATGTTTCAAGCTATACATAAGCATATTATTTCAATATTATTTCAAGCATGACATAAGCAATATTATTTCAGATTTACAAGATATATATGTTTTATATATTTCATTCTCAAGTTTCAAAGAAAAATGCATCTGGATAAACAAAATGTCTCCGTAAACAAATTTTTAAGCAGAGATTCTGTTTACAAAATAATTGTTTCCTTTTTTCAGACAAAGGAGTGTTGAATTCCTTTTCTTCAAAGAAATATTATTTTTGAAGATATATTTTTCATCATACACACCGCTGGAGCGAGCGGCTTTTAAATACAGCGGGAATCGTATGAGCAGGGTAGGGTAGAGAAATAAATACTGTATTTTATACTCACCTCGACTGCGATTTCAAAGTCTTTTTTATCGATTGTTCCGCTCCGGTTGACATCTGAAAATAATAAAGGAGAACTCAATGTCATTTGTATTCATATTTCGGTAGAAGGGAAGGGATCGTTAACGACACTGACAAAGGTTTCATGCAAACAAAGTCATTCGTACTTATCGCTTTCTCTGTGTGGCCGTCTACCTGTGCTCTCATTCTCTCTCTCTCTCTCTCTCTCTCTCTCTCTCTCTCTCTCTCTCACTCTCTCTCTCTCTCTCTCTCTCTCTCTCGCTCTTCCTCTCTCTCTCTTTTGTTTTCTCTTTGACACACATACCTTTCCGTAACAACTTAATAATTGCAAGATCCCAGGATAAAAGGGTATATAAATCGAGCTTGATGAATTTCGATCCTTCATTCTTGTTAATACCATTACCGTCTTAATTTTTTCTCTTTCAGTTTTTAAACCAGTTTTTTGTCTCACATAAATTTATAGATGAAAGCTCGTGTCAAGAACGGAGAACACTGGATCAGCTGTTTTGTTTTCGTAATTTCTCCACTAAGGTTTTTGATTAAGTCGATTTTACCGTTACTGTTACGACATTACAGAACATTCTACGTGTTTCTCGGCTATTCCAGTGGAACCAGCTGTAATGTTATGTGCGTACGTGATTATTAACAGGCGTTAACGAGATTGCTCCAGAACCACCGGTCCGCGCGCGCTGTTTTCAAGGCCGCAATCAATCACGCTCTAGTGTTTTCTAGTAGCGCTGACGCGTAGTATGGATTATTCTGGAATTTCAGCGGGTTATAAATACAGGCATTCAGCGGCGCTTAGTTTCAGTTTTAGTGGCGATTGATTCCAGTGCGGTTTGAACTATTGTGGCGAAGCGTTATTTGGTTTATAATTGTGCGGGACTCTATTAGTTGACATTATTATTGCGTGTAGACAAATTTTATTTGGATTATTGTATAAGTTGATTATAAACTGTATTTGTGATAATCAAAGCTGGTTATTAGTGACTTCATTGGTGTCTTGTATTTTGTTTTCCACTGTACCATACGACGATCAGTTAGACCGTCGTAACAATACTTTGACTTTTCTGCGTATAAAAATGTCTATGCTACTGCTCGTTTGTAAGAGTTTGTATATTCGAACCTAGACATTGTTCTGTCAATGTACTAAGGCTAGAACAAGAAAGTGGACATGTCCTTTCTTGTACACACGTTGACTAAAACAATTTCGTGAATTAAACATTTTTTTCGGATCCTTAGAAACAGTTTGGCAGTGATTACCCTGAGTATTCTAAACGCATACTAACATAAAGTTTTAACACTCTTTAAAAGTTTTGTTCTCACTTTTGGAAAAATTAATTTTTCTTGGGAAATCTGGATAAAGTCAAACTTAAAATTGCTCTGATTCCCTTCATCACTGCATTTATAGCAAACTGTTTGTAGAAACTTAAACCGGCGTTTGAATTTTATTTTGACTATTATTTAATAGTGAAATGTCGCACAGTAAGATAGGAAAATTTCGCGCGGGCCAGTGGACTCTAGACAAAAATTTGTAATCGTCGGACAAAGCGTGGTGTTTTTTAATCATAATTTTTAAGTTGAACTGTACTTTTTCTTAGACCTGTACTTTTTCTTAGGCCTGTACTTCTTTAGAACTGTACTTTGTTTAGAACTGTACTTTTTTAAAGTAGAAAAGTGAAATGTACTTTTTCGTTCTTATTATGAACTGACGAGGAACCACTTCTAAGGTACAAATAAAAATACAAATTTTAAAGTAACACCACTAACGTGCAAGAAAAGCATTTAAATTTTTGTGTAACATAAATTGTAATTAATCTATCCGGATGTCTTGAAAGTCCAGATTTTTTCAATGGACTGTAAGATATTGTAAATCAAGCGATTGAAACAACAAAAATTGTAGGTCTATAGGCATCACTACCGACTTATTCATATGTAAATAATAATAATAATAATAATAATAATAATAATAATAATAATAATAATAAAATAACAACAACAATAACAATAATAATAACAACAACAACAACGATAATAATAATAATAATAATAATAATAATAATAATAATAATAATAATAATAAAATGCATAATAATTACAAAATAAGTTGGGTCCGTTCACAGGAACGGTATCAGCTGCTTACGACTACTAATCTCGATATCTCACGACCCTTTCCACACGATATCAGCTGTTCAAAACTTCAAACACTTGTTCTGTTTCAACAGCAACAACGCGCCCCGTTATGTTGGGCTTGGTGAATAATATTGAATTTTTGCTAAATGTAGATCTGCAATATTCCCGAATACTACAATGAATCGATATAAGTTAAGTAAGTAATAACAAAATCGAACTCAAGAATAAATAATAAATTAACAACATGAATGGGATACTAATAGTTGGCAAGTATATAATTATATTTACAAACTCTAACCAAATGCTGATCTGAAGCATACGTAAATGTGAATACATATATACCAAGGTACATGAATTTAATTTTAATATTGTTTATGATGACCAAGGGACTGTGCGGGACGTAGGGCATACCCGTCGCCCGCTCGTATGCTCCGTCCCGAGCTTCAAATAGAGCTCCTGCCACAGGGACCATAGATAGGTGCTAGATATTAGGGTGTGGCCTGCTACCGGCCGTGAGGTTTCAATTAATCACTTAACTGAGGGTTAGGGTACGCCAAGGCCGGGTCCTAAATTCACCTGGCACAGATTGGTAGCGACCGATGGCGCTAACAAGGTGGTTGCCCTGAAATCGGGTGGTGGGGCGATAGAATCTCCGGGACAGTGTCCGTATAGTGGCGTCCAGGGAACGGACACGCAGCGCTTCACGGATGGTTTTATTCGATGTCATGTAGTGGATTTTGCACGCCCAGCGCAATCCTCGGTCCAGGAGAGACTGAAGCTTTCGCTTATGGGTCTTACCCAAGTAGCCCCAAACGGGGATCGTGTAGGTAGCCATCGGCGCCACACAGGTGGAGACGATAAGCTTCCCTAGGCGGCGGGGAATGTTGTTTAGGAATCTACAACAGGGTTGTTTAGGTAATCTAATCTACAACATTCCCAAAAGAAATTGAAATCTTAGTATGTAATATTTTATGAAGTTTATTAGAGATTATAAATTCACGTCAAATTGGACGTAACTAATAATGTGGTAAATCATATTTCAATGTTTCCAGCATTTACGTGTATATAACTGCCACAGTAATGAACGATTTACACGATCCTTCATGTTACTGGTTGTCACAATTGTTATGGTCTCCTGTGGAATCACTCACACTCAGTCAGACCAACTTATTTTAGTACACCTTTAATTTATCTGTTAACCTAGTTCTTGATTTTTAAGTGTTTACTTTATTCTAATTTTCCGACAGTATTTTATTTGATAGATAGTTGTTTTACTATTTATTTTTATTACCTCCCCTGAAGATGACTACAGATTGTTTGTGATCGAAATAATATAACAACAGTTGTGTGTGTGTGTGTGTGTGTGTGTGTGTGTGTGTGTGAATGAAACAGTATAATTAATAGTAATTAACGTCTTAGGCTTCGAAGCATCGTCGGAAACTATAAAACGTCATAACGAATATTCAATTTGTGTTTCCATTTGTGTAATGTTTGTTTAAGTATTATTATTATTATTGTTATTATTACCCTCCTTTGGTCAGGGTCACAACATTAGGAACCCAAAGTGGGCTGCCATATGTAAAACACGTAACACGTGGTAATAATGAATGATAATTTATTCAAACGACACAAATTTATCACGATGAATAGAGCACCAACTAGGCCTCCTGACTTAAAAATTTTGACATGATAATGTCTTTTAGCTTGACATCGTTTGAAACTTTCTGTAACATGTAATGCTGTATGACGTCATCATCGCGTGACGCTTCCACTTTCGATTCCCCACAGTCTAGAAATTTGATATGTAAACGCATCAAGACAGAAATAATCGCTGCTGACATTGAGTTTAGCAAACGTTTTAGTGAGAATAAGGTTTTACATGCTCTTTTGTCTGTACTGCATAGTTTGAAACTTTCTGCAACATGTAACGCTGTATGACGTCATCATTGCGCGGCGTCATCATTGCATGACGTCATTGGGATTGTTGTAAATAAAGGTTTGTTTTGATACGTCGCAATATGTAAATAAAGGTTTGTTTTGTGTTGTGGTGAAATACACTGCTGCTGATATATAGTAACCAAACGTGGCGACTGACTAAAACAACGTTCGACAATGGATAGCAGCGACGAGAAGGCTCATATCAAGAAACGACAAAATGCCGAGCGAGTAAGAAAGTGTCGGGAACGAAAGAAGCTCGAGAAGGAACAGCAACGAGCGGCTGCTGTCGGCGGTGAAGCTTCGGTACCAGCGGCCCCATCGCAACAAAAACGAAAGGAAGATGACTTGATGCGCGAAGAATTGAACGACTACTTAATAAATACACCGTTCGAGTCGACGATGACTGAGCAGGAGAAAATCGATGCATTCTATAACATGAAACTGGCAGAGAAGCGAAGGGAAACCAACGAACGAGTAAAACGTTGTAGTTTGAATAAGAAAATTGAGATGGCAACTAAACGAGCGAACGAAGCAGCTGAATTCGAACAGGAAATCGCTGCGGTATCGCCAAAACGCTTGAAAACTGAAGAGATAGCAGCAGATGCGGAATTCACGAAACGATCGACGACAACGAGTTCGGTTACGCCTGCTCCGTGTGCGATCGCTTATGGTTCGAGAAAGATTTGCGACCACCGCCGCAAAAGAGTCAACACATACTGGCTGCTGAGTTCCCCGACGACGATGTAGCTACCTTCAAAGTGTGCGAAACGTGTTACAGATACCTAGCACTCGAGAATATACCCAACTTGTCAAGATCCAATGGCTTCGTGTACTCCGAGTATCCCGATCATTTGCCACCGCTTGATTGTATAACTGAACGTCTGGTCTCACCGCGTCTACCGTTCATGCAGATACGACGCCTGCGGTTCGTCCACGGCAGTCAAAGTATTATAGGACAAATAATAAACGTGTCGGTCGATACAAACACGATGGTTGGAGCGTTGCCTCGTAGCTTGGACGACGATAGAGCATTCAACGTGCACATTAAACGACATCTCATACATAAGTCGACGTACTTGCAAGGCTACATCAATAAGGGTAGGCCTACCGTAAAGAAATGGCTGCAATACTTGTTAACGAAACCGCTATACAAAATGAACAATATATGGGAAGATGATGCATTCTTCAATAGTAGCAGCAGTGACACGACGGCAAAACTGACAGAGGCAAAGCCGACGGACGAGGGACCATTGATCGAAAGCATCGCAGAACAGCCAGAGACCGCGAATGAATTGTTGCTCGCACAACAAAAGACGATGACGTGGGATGAGGAGAAGTACTTGGCCATAGCACCGGTCATGAAATCGAAGCCAGAGAATATAATCTACGATGAGTATGCCGAGGAATTGTCGTTCCCGAGCATCTACTTGGGTGAGCCACGCATCTACAAGACGAACAACGTTACTCCGTTCATGATGGCAGCCAGCGAAGTACGTCGGAGAGATAGGACGTGGCGTAAAACCCGAACACATCTTGTATATGGCAATGAAAATTATGCGGATACGAACCAACGAGGGCTTGTATCTGACGTTTGAGTCGACGGGTAACACTGCTAAACTTACACGAGCCGACTTGGAGGATCGACAATGTATAGAGAATAGTATTGAACGCAACTTGTCGTTCCTCAAATCAATCCCGAACTCGATCGAATATTGGATCCAACGAAAGAAAGATGTGTTCGCAATGATGCGACAGTTGGGAAAACCGACTGTATTCTTGACGTTGAGCGCATCAGAATACAATTGGCCACGCTTGTTGCGTCTGCTATATAAACTGAAGCACGGTGGCGAGGAATTTGCCGGTGAGGATCCCGTAGCGGAGCTCTCGACTCTGCAGCGTACAGTCTTGCTGAACGAAGATACCGTAACTTGTTGCTTGTATTTCAATAAACTCGTCGATACTATAATGTTTCTCTTGCGTTCGAAGCGATTCAGTCCGTTTGGTCGTTATAGAATCAAGGATTACTCAAGAGGGTAGAGTTCCAGCAACGTGGCAGTCCCCACGCGCATATACTCTTGTGGCTTGAAAATGATCCTCAAAAAACGATCAGTGAATACATGCCTCGAACAGTCGAACTTTTAGATGAGCTGTGTAGCGTAGATCCAGACAAACTGCAATACCCACATAACCAGACACACAAACATACATTTACGTGCTACAAGAAGGCACGCGACGAAAATGATAAGAAATGCCGCTTCATGGCTCCATTCTGGCCGATGCGGAATACGTGTGTGCTCATTCCGATGGCAAAGTATGATAGTCGTCAGAAACAGTTGAGAAAGAAGTTCAACGAAATGAAATTGTCACTCGAGCACAACGACCACGATAGCTTGGATTCGTTTCTTCTCAATAATGGTGTCTTCAGCGATGAGGACTACAAGAATATAATTCGTTCAGGCATCACACGACCGATGGTATTCTTGAATCGGTCAATGCAGCAGAAATGGATGAATAATTTTCATCCGTGGATAGCAAAAGTCCTCAATTCCAACATGGACTTGCAATTCATACTCGAAGAGTACTCCTGCGCAACGTATGTGGTCGAATACGTAAACAAGACCAATAGAGGCATTAGTAACTTGCAACGGGAACTGATCAAATTGCGCGAGGAATATCCAGACAAGGATTATATGGAGTTGATGAAAGAGGTGAGCTTGAAGATGGTGAACGCCGTCGAGATTAGCAGTCAGGAAGCGGCGTGGTATCTCCTCCAGTTGGGTATGTCAGAAAGCAGCCGTAAAGTTGAAATGATTCCGACGATGTGGCCTCACGAACGATATCGCATACGGAAGACTCGTGCTCAAATGGACAAGGAAGAGCTTGCCGGTGATTCGGTCGACGTTTGGAAGGAATGTGTGGTGCAAAAGTACGAACGACGACCGCCTCACATGATTGCTGTAACTTTGGCACAATTTGTTGCCAAGTACTATATGACAAAGGAAGGAACCTACAAGAAGCGTGCTGAACTCAAGGTAATACGCTACAGAAACTACGAGATGACTGATTCGATCTATTATGAGCGAGAAATGGTACTGCTGCACGTACCGTTCCTCAACGAAGGAGTCGATCTACTGGATTGTAGCAAGTTTCTACAGATTTATGACAAGTACGAAGAACAAATCCTGGCAGCACGAACTGAATTCGAGTCATCCATCGACATTGCGAAAACGATGGAGTACTGTAAGCGATTGATGGCCGAGGAGGATGAAATTAACGAGGCGCGAGAAAAGAATCTGGAATTTGTAAAGAGCAAAGCGGCAACCGATGACTTTGTGCAGGCCATACGAGACGGTAACGGCGACGATATACGCATGGGTCTGATGGAAAAGATGTCATATCTCGTTCGCAAGCGTGAAAATGTTATGACATCCAAGGAGTATTGCGAAGCGATGCGTCGAGCCAACAAGGAACAACGAGATCTCATACTCGAAGCTATACATCGTATGTTTGACTACGGTAGCGAGTATGAACCGCTACAAATCTTCTTCACGGGACCAGCTGGCTGCGGTAAAACGTTCACGATGCGACTAATGATGGGGACGTACAATCGATTCAGTCAGCAACACAACTGGGCATTCAATGCGTACATCGCTTGTGCTTCTACGGGCATGGCAGCGGCAGCGATCAACGGTACGACAGTGCATTCAGCCTTCAGAATATCCAATTCACGCCAAGAAATGGGACTCTCGGTGAAATCATTAAACTCATTCCGTGCCGCTTTGCAAAACGTGCGCATCGTCTTTGTCGACGAATGCAGTATGATAGGTGCTGGTATGCTGTCATAAGTTAACAATCGTCTCCAACGCATTCTGCACGTATACGATAAACCATTCGGTAGTCTGAACATTGTCTTCTGTGGAGACTTGAGGCAGCTACCACCGGTATGCCAGACGCCTATATATAATCGAAGCAGAGCAACGTTCTGCAACGACATCGTTTGGCAATCGCTCAATTACTATCCGCTCGTCCAAGTGATGCGACAGGCAGACGTAACGTTCTCGGGCATCCTCACGAAGATTGGCGACGGAGCGACTCTAACCGACGAGGAGAGACCTACGATCGAGACTAGATTTGTGACAAGAGAGTATGTGGACGAGCACTTCCCCGAAGCGATACGCCTCTTCTTTCGTACGATGGACGTAAACGAGCACAATTCTGTCTCGATACAAGCCGACCACGTAATCCAATACATAGCTACGGATACTTACTCTGGCTACAAGAATAACGAGCAATTGGTTAGCGCTCGTACGAAAGTACACAAGATGAAGCCCGACGAGACTGGTGGGTTGCCGTTCCTCCTGAAACTGATGATAGGTAAACCATACATGATAAGAGACGTGCTGGACGGACTTGTGAACGGTGCGATCGGAACATTGCGTTACTTTGAGTTTGATTTCTCTGATCCACAACGTTTCGACATAAAACGCTTGTGGTTAGAGTTTAAAGATCCAAAAATTACCCATCAGTAAGCGAACGTCAACTATAACGCTCAAGATTAAAGTATTGAATTGCAAGAGGCAACAATTCCCTCTGGTCGAAGCTTGCGCTATAACGATACACAAGTCACAGGGTGGTACATACGACACGGTTATATATGAATACGACCGCGCTCATGAGCAACAGTTGCTCTACGTCGCTCTGTCGAGAGCCACATCGCTGCAAGGATTATACTTGACCAACAAGAAAGGCGATCATACGTTCCATCACGCTCGCAGTAAAGTTAAAAGTGAACTGAGCAGCGAGTTTCGTCGTCTCGAAAACCACAAGTTGGAAACGATCGGCGACAAGTCGAGACAATTCTTGGATCAAGTTGTAAATAGTCCAACAGCTCTATCACTCCTAACGTTTAACGTGCAGAGCTTACGAGCTCACGTTGACGATATATCCACCGATTCTGTGCTCTCTCAAGTTAAAATTATGGCTTTCTCGAAAACTTGGATTGAAAACGGCGAGAACGTACAGCTAGCAGGCTACAAACCGGTGTCACAATTCAAACGAAACACCGTACGAGCTGGTGGCGTCGCAATATACGAAAGGGAAGACTCGGATCTGCAGGCAACCGAATACGATCTGCTCAAGTATGAAGAATCTACGATGCAGGTTGAACAAATGGCAACGGCACACGACGCTGTAGGCGATATTTGTGCCATACAGACTACGATCAACGGTAAGCGTGCCATACTGGTGAACGTCTACGTAACACCCAACTCGGACATGGAGAAAATACAAGAATTCTTCGTATTAAACATGATGGCGTACAGCCCAAAGGTTGCTGGCTTATTCAAAGTGATCGACAAGTATGGCTACTACAAAATACCAATGATTGTCGGTGGCGATGTGAATATCGACTTGAAATCGGACAACGGCAAGGAGTTTCTCGAGGAGTTCCTACAAGAGAATTGGCATCTCAAACTCAACAACGATCCGGCAAACTCTAGGCTACTACGCGCAACAATACTTGCATCGATGGAGTCTTCACCCGTAATATTGATCAACTACAGACACAAAATTATATATCCTACTTCAGTCACCACAAACCTATGTTAAGCGTTGCCCCTGCTCAATAAAAATTTTTGAATCTCTGTACCAGTTGCTTTATTACTTGACATAGCCTCATACAATCTGGAAAAGATACAGTACCGTTTACCAAATGGTAAAAGCTTAAGAGCATGATAATGTCTTTCAGCCGCCAGCTAAACGCAACATTTGCGCAAATGAAACAATCAGTCAGTTAGTAACCATAATAATGTTGCGTTTAGCTGGCAGCTGAAAGACATTATCATGCTCTTAAGATTTACCATTTGGTAAACGGTACTGTATCTTTTTTCTACAATAGCTTTACATTACATATATCACAAAAGATTCACATTAGGCCTACTGTCTCTTTTAAGAGCATTGACTAAATTACTTTAATAGGTGCACCTTATTATTAGGAAAATTATCTTTTTTTTATTTAAATTTAAATTCTATAAATTGAGACTAACTGTACGATTCACATTAAGTATACATCAATTACTACTTATTTTCTACTCTCAAGTCACGGTCTATGACACCATGCTGCACACGACACTACAAGTGCAGGTCTTTAACAGTCTCAATTTTCAGGACATAGTTTGTTAACACCCGTTTTATTATTTCAAATTATGGATGTAATAGTATTTTCCAGATTTCACTCTCCGACTCTTGAAAAATTGCGATCACTACGGTAGGTTGTTGAGTGAGAAAACTTGTATTGCGATTTAGGCCCCCAAAATGTATGAATGGTTTGAGGTCACCTGATAGTCCTCCGATACTCGGGCTTTCCTACGATGAAGGCACACGCCGAGAGATGTCCGCAAGTCGTGAAATGTTAATGTCCGTGACTACTTGAACGAATGGCGTGAGTGCGCTCCGGGTCAATCATGACACCACGGGTAGACACGAGGTGCCCAAGGAATGAAAATTGCGTAAAAGCGAACTTTACTTTGTCGGGGTTAACCGTGGGACCCGCATTTCTAAGCCTGGAGAAGGTCTGACGTAAATGATCCACATGTTCCTGGAAGGAATTGATATATATGACAATATCGTCTAGATAATGGTAGATAAATTTGAATTTTGACATCGTGAAAGACTTGTTCTAGAAGGCGACTGCAGATAGAACTACCTTGTGAAAGACCAAATGCCACGCATGTAAACTGATATAGATTGAATGGCACTGCAAATGCAGTCAATGGTTTGGACTGTTCAGCAAGAGGAATATAATGGAACGCCTGATTTAAATCCACCACCGTGAAGATTTTTGCCTGAGCAAAGTAATGAAAAGCCCCATGTATATCTGGGGGAGGGACCGATTCAGGTGCGATCTTTTTGTTCAGCTGACGATAGTCGACAACTAACCTATGTTTGTTGTCACCCTTTGGGATCAGAAAGCACGGAGAAGAGTAGGCCGAAGTAGAAGGCTCAATGACCTTTTGTTCTAATAGTTTGTTTATTTGTTCCCGCATGGCATCCATCTTGGGAGGTGACAACTTATAGGGATGGAGCTTAATAACGGCGGGGTCAGTGACCTTGATTTCATATTTGATGAGGTGGGTAAGGCCTAACTTGGTGCTTAAAACGTTAGGAAATTCTCTAATAAGCTGAGCAATGTCAGCACGTTGATCAGGGGCAAGATGGGATAAGTCGGGCGAAGTACGCACATTAACTAAGTTTTGGTTCGCGGCTTTGATGACGAGTTTGCTTTCTGACGTATCATACAACGGAAAATGATGCTGACTGTTAAATGTGAAGTAAAAGGATTTGCCACGAATGTCAAAAGTGATTCCAGTCTTCCGAATGAAATCGGCGCCGAGAATGAGTCGCATACCAATATTTTTTGAAACTAACAAAGGGACATACCAGGAGAATCTGTGCATTTTAATCTTTATTGTAGCACAACACACAATAGCTACCTCCTATGAAGTCGCTGTGGTACATTTTATACTAGTGTCTTGGGTTCTCTTAACAAGACCATGGGCACGCAACTTTAGAAAAGTATCATAATTTATAATGCTGCTAATGGCACCCGAATCTAACAAACCAAAGTCCACGACCACGTACGGGAGATACACTTGATTAACAGAGGCCACCATAATGCTATTCCTTTTGCTTTTGCCATGACTCATTACACGCGCAGAAGTAGCACAATATTGTTTTATAAATTTAGAGTTGACAAACACTAAAGTGCGCTGAGCGCGATTAGAGGTCTAAACATAATTAATAAGGGAAACACCCCCTGTGATCTTGCACATCCATGTTTCCCGGCACTACGCGTTTTTTTTTAAGATGACTGGATATCTAGGTCCTGCGGGGGGTAGTGCGCGTTGTGTAAACTGTGGTGCATAGAAGTATACGGTCGGGATTGATTGGAAGAACGATGAGTTTGATTGCCCATATTAAAACGGGGAGAATAGTTTTGATCCCTAAGTGGCATACGCTGAGGTGGGCGATTGTTCCCTGATGGTCGGTTGTCAGAGAGAGTTGAAAATAATGGGGTAGATTGTCTACAGTGGTCCAGGCGTAGCTTATCAGCATGATAAATATTGTAACGTTACATATCGTCACCATACCCAAGAACCCCAAGTAAACATAAAGTAACCATCAGCTGACACATAAACAACCAAGTGTAAGGAAGTGTATAACAAGTATAAAATTAAGTTAAAGAATTAAGAACTAAGTAATGAATCAACAAACAATGAATAATATAGTAATGAAGACGACAACAACAAAGAAGATACTATACCAAATGTGATTAACCCAAATACCCAATAGATTAGGTAGGTGAGTAGACTAAACAGAGGTACGATGAGTATGAAAGCAACAAGTGAAAGGGTATCATGGAAAAAATTAAATAAGAATATAAAGCAAGGAAGAGATAAAATATCTCCACCGCTCAATACCAAAATGAGTATAACTATAAGATAAATAAAATAGAAAAAGAGAACTCCAGAGTGAAGAACAAAGGATAATATAAAACCATTAACAGACCATTTTTAATGACTTGACCATGACTATAATTTTGAATTCAAATAAAAACATACTAAATAATGATTAGGAGAGTGAAAATAAAACTTATAGTAACATAAAATAATAAGGTATAACAGATAACAATAAGATTGTATCTTACCTCCAACTTGTATAATTAATATAACCCAAGGGATATCAGAAAAACTGATAACTAACCATTACATTTGTCAATAGAGTATAAATTAAATTGAATCATAATTACCAAAACAATAAATGATAGTTAATACTATTAGTAAATAAAAATAAGGGAGTAAAATGCATAAAAATAAAACACCATGTAAATCTATTGTTGTAAATTAGAGTGGGGGGTTCACATAACCTAGCTTACTAAGCATTCTCACTTTTAATGACAAGAATCAATACTGAAAATGTTATAAAACTATAGTATAAGGACCATTCTATGACTAAGATTAGTGACCCAAAAAGGTGATATGTGTTGTGATTAATGTAAATTAACAGACTGAAATGGACAGCATAGAATTTACTCATTAAATACAATAAAAAAACCTTAGAATTACTAGTAAAAGGAGAAAGAAATTAATCTCTATGTAAACACTGATGTGTAATCTAACTATTGTTGGGTAAACCAATAATAGTTATCACTGAATTGATTCAGAATAATATAAATAAGAGGTACATGACTTGCTGGCACTAGATGCAAGAGTCATTATTGAATTACCAGCAAATAAGGATATCCAGATGTAAACTAACTATTGTACAATTTCTTTTATGAATTTGCTAACTGCTATAATTTTTATTGTTCGACTAAGACCTGAAGACCTGAAGATGTCAGTGATGACGAAAAGCTTAGTCGAACAATAAAAATTATAGCAGTTAGCAAATTCATAAAAGAAATAGTAAGGATGGCTGCTAATTTAAACAATACGAAGAATAAAACATGCGAATTGCAAGCAGATAAATATAAAGGTTGTTTAAGACCTGAAGATGTCAGTGATGACGAAAAGCTTAGTCGAACAATAAAAATTATAGCAGTTAGAAAATTCATAAAAGAAATAGTAAGGATGCCTGCTAATTTAAACAATACGAAGAATAACTATTGTACAACTCGATAGTAAATAGGATGGTCGTTTATGTAAAAGATAAGGACTTAATAACAAATGTATAAATTAGAATAAGGAGAATTAATATGACACCTAGTAATGTAGAACTATAGGTGATTATAATGACTAAATCCAACAAAATAAAAGTGTATTAACAAAAACTGAGGTGACCAAAAGTTATAATGGTCATCTGAGATTAATTATGACATGTCAGAAATAGTTCAGACTCAACTATGAAACTATCATAAGTGAATCTAGTTCATAGTGCTATAGGCATACAAAAGACTAGGCCTAAGAAATGTATTTTATGCAAGTACTGAGTAATAAGTGTAAAAAAGGACTTGAAATGCAATATCTCTATGAGATACGATAACCAAATGTCAAATAGTACATAAGTTTATTAAAATTTGTATTAATCCTAGATTCAAATTGCTATCTTTGTTAATAATAAACGAAAGTGGGCCTTGTGAGGTGTCTAAATAATGAGCTAGATAATCGCCATATCATGGCAAGCCTTGATTGGCAGTCACAAGTAACATAAGAATTTTATATCAGTGGTAATATATTTTCATTAATGTTGACAAAATATTTGGCGTCACTTTTTTAATCTCCAAACCAAAGACCCACGCTTTAAAGAGTATTAAATAGTTTAGTAAAGAGGAGGTATGCACACACAAAGGAATGTCATCAATTTTCAACCAATCAGATTACCTATATCGAGAAGGGTGAGGTAAATTTTTTGGGAACAGCTAGAACCCACGCCGAAGGAAATGGACACTTTTCCATTGTTACTGAAGCAAGACAGACGACCGCTCCGCGAGCCAGAAAATCGAGAGTTAACCTAAATCAGTGCGGGCGTCGAATGTAAACAATGGTCGATCTAACCAAAATTTTTTAAAGTGTTATAAAGTAATAATTAATAAAAACAATGAAGTTTATTGAAGGTGTAACAGTGAATTAACGATTGCATAGTGTATAATAAGTTGCAATTACGGGTATTAAGGGAAGTATAGTGACTGGACAGTAATGTGGTAATTTTCGCATTAATAGGTTGGCTAATCTGTGCTTTCTGATATTGCGCTATCATGTTTATACAACGTTCAACCTTACAGTTGTCCGAGCTACGGCAGGCGGCAGACGTTATTACGTTTGCTCGCTTGTTCTGTCATACATCATTTTTCTTGTTGTCAGACAATCATTGTAGGTTTTAGGCCACAACATTTCGTGCATACTTGCACCAATTAGCGATACACTGTTAATTTCTCGATTTCATGTAATTTGAGTGCCGCGTACTCGCGCCTTAAGTCTGACGACAATCTACGACATTCGTATAGGCCTTAGGCCTTAACATTTCTTGATGTAGTTTGAGTGCCGCACATTTGCGCCTCATCTACCATTTAGCTTTCTTAGATTAGGTTCATTTAAAACTTAAATCTCACCCAGACATAGCCAACCTCAGCGCTCAGAATTTAGTGTACAACAATCTTAATAAATGTATTATACAGTCCACTATCGTCATTATTCTGCATCCTGGCAATAGTACCACAAGCATCATTCTTCCTAACCTTAACATTTTTTTGGTCCTATCGGGCCGCATCTTTACATTTTTTTGGTCGCTCCGTGCCTGGATTCGTCATTCACCTCTTGCAACATATTCTAGCGGTTTCATCATTTTTCTGCCCCAATTTATGGCCATCACGGGCGATTCAGCACATTCGCTGATCCGACCGTCTCGGGACTTACTTCAGCATTTCTTTCATCGCCATTGAGCCTCGTGACGGCATCATTGCAAGAACATCCATGTGCTAGCGTCTACACTCCAGTTTCAGCAGTCATCTCTACGGTCTGTGTGTTTGCCATCTTCTCCACGACTTCGACGCTCCAGGACATCGCATAGCAGGTACCACATCATTAAGGGGTGCGTACAATGGCTGAAGAAGGCCTCAAAGTGTTCGTCAGAAAGAGAGGCGGCATAAAGTCTGCCATAGTGCGTATTAATTCGGCTATCATTAGCTTTGATAAAAACACTAACACAAAACATTTTTTAACAGTTAGACTCGAAAGTCTAGAAAGCTTGGCAACAAAATACGATGAGGTACAGTCCGAAATTGAACTCATTTCTAAAGACATAAACGCTGCTCAAGAAGACCGAATTGAGGTTGAAGAGCTGTTATATTCAACAGAAGCCAATATCTTGCAGTTGATTGAAAGCTTCAACGTTCAGACTGTATCTCCCGTATTAACAAGCAACATACAATTAAAATCGATAAGTTTGCCCTGCTTCACAGGTAATATCTTAGAATGGCAGCACTTCTATTCAATATTTCTGGACTTGGTGCACGCCAGATCTGATTTAACCTCAGTGCAGAAATTACACTATTTTTATTCGTCTCTGAAAAATGAGCCGCTAGATTTAATTAAGGCATTACCTATTTGTAACGAAAACTATTCGATAGCGTTGAGTTTGCTGTCCGCTAGATATGACAACAAATTAATACTAGCTAAGTATTATATTCAGAATTTACTTGAAGTGAAGTCAACAGTTAAGGACTCTGTCCAAAGTTTGGCAGAGTTCATAAATACAATAACGTCTTCCGTTAATTCACTGGCGGCCATGCAACTGTCAGTGGATTCATTCGAGCTTATCACTGTACAATTATTGTCAGCAAAACTGGACCATACCACGTTTAAATTATGGAAGGAGTCTATAGACCCCGATAATCTTCCTAACTTTCAAGGTTTCACTCAGTTTTTAAACGAACGTAGACAGTTGCTAGAAAATACACTGCCTATCGATGCCGGACAGCAGCTCAACAAGTCAACTTTAAGATTCAATAAATCTGACAAACATAAATCACGAAACGCTGCTGGCAGCACTGCATTTAAAAGTTATCACTCAGCGTCAAATAATTATTCATGTTTATGCTGTAAATCTAGTTATCCAATTTACATGTGTGACAAATTTCGTGCGTTAGAACGAGGGCAATTTATATTAAATCATAAACTCTGTACAAATTGTTTAAGACCAGATCATTTCTCATCTAATTGTAAGATTAAACAATCATGTAAGATCTGCTCAAAACGACACCATACATTGTTGCACATAAACAATGTGTCAAAGCCAGTTTCTGCCAGCAGCAGTAACTACTGTTCACTTAAATTACAATCTACAAATAATATTCTTTTATCAACAGCAATTGTGTTTGTCATCGACCAGGCTGGCAACAGACAACTCGCGAGAGTTCTTTTAGATGCGGGTCACAAATAAATTTTTGTACGGAATCATTTGCCAAGAAATTACGGCTTAACTTGACTAAATCTAACATACCGATTACAGGTATAAATAATACCGCGTGTTATGCCACTAATCTTGCGTCTATACGCATTATTTCCCGTTATCAAAGATTTAGCTTCGAAGCAACATGCGCGGTCTTATCTGCATTAACCCATAAATTGCCAGCACAATCTTTTGACATAAATCAGTTTAATGTCCCAGATAACGTTTTCCTCGCCGATCCACAGTTCAACATAACAACTGATATCGATATACTTTTAGGAGCGCAATTTTACTTAGATTTAATTTTACCTAACAAATATGTACGAGGTTCTCATTTCCCTACTATACAAGAAACAAAGTTAGACTACATTCTAGCAGGCAATCTGCCCAAACACTGCCGTTATAAGGGTCCTGCTGTTTCGTTCCTGGCTAGGAACAACGACAGTCAAATTCTGGCGTCTCTCGAGAAATTTTGGGAGACCGAAACTATCCCTGATAATACACCCATTAATAACGAGTCAGCTTGTGAGGAGCATTTCGTTAAGTCTACTCATCGCAATCAGGAGGGTAGGTTCGTGGTCTCGCTACCATTTAAGTCTGACAACCCCCAGTTGGGTGAGTCCTATGCTAGCGCTGAAGCGAGATTCTTGAGTTTAGAACGCCGGTTCATGCGCGATTCTAAGCTTGCGCGCGATTACGCAAACTTTATTCAGGAGTATGAGGATCTTGGCCACATGACGCTTGTCGACGATTGCTCCATAAATTCAGGTGTTTCAAATACCTACTACCTGCCACACCATGCCGTCTTTAAACATTCTAGTTCTACAACAAAACTTCGCGTCGTTTTTGACGGCTCGTCCAAAACTACCAATGGCCTTTCTCTCAATGACATTTTGTTGGTAGGCCCAAACGTCCAACAAGACCTTTTTTCTATTCTTTTGCGATTTCTTATGCATAACTATGTTCTCATCGCCGACATCGAGAAGATGTATCGACAAATTCTGGTAGCTGAGAAGGATTGTCATTATCAATGTATTCTGTGGCGTAACTCTCCACTCGAACAGTTTAAACATTTTGTACTGCGAACTGTAACATACGGCACTGCTAGTGCTTCGTTTTTGGCTACCCGCTGTCTTAATCAGATTTGTAAGGATCATCAAACTTCTTTTCCTGACGCTGCGTCAGCTATAACCAATGATTTCTATGTCGACGATTTGTTAACCGGTGCAGACACCATTTCTGATCTGACCAAGTTGAACTCTGACTTAGGTACGTTGTTGAGTCAATACGGTCTCACTCTACATAAATGGGCATCAAATGAACCCAATGTGGTCGCAGATCATGACAATTTATCACTCCCTTTAAACAAACAGGGTAATGTGCGTACCTTGGGCATTCTCTGGAATAACACTACCGATTCATTTTTGTTTGACATCAGATCATTCCCCGTTGAATCAAGCATCTCTAAGAGGAAAATCCTATCGATTATCGCAGGTATATACGACCCACTCGGACTCGTTGGTCACGTTGTTTTCCTGTACAAACAGTTTATGCAGCAACTTTGGCTGTGCAATCTTGGTTGGGATGAGCCAATCTCCGGGCAATTACACTTGCATTGGCATTCATTATGCGATAAATTATGTCTGATCAGTAAAATCATTGTCCTACGTTCTATTCGCTGCAAGTCTAAAGCAAGGATAGTTGAATTACATGGGTTTTCGGATGCTTCTGAAAGGGGATATGGTTGTTGCTTTTACATTAGAGTCATTTATCAAGATTCATCGGCCTCTTGTCACCTTCTGTGTTCTAAATCTCGCGTAGCCCCCCTACGACAGGTGTCATTACCTCGCATTGAACTCTGCGCTTGCTTGTTGTTTTCGCGACTCTTATTCAAGGTCGCCCCTGCTCTTCATTCCTTTATCAATAGTGTTCACCTCTATTCTGACTCTATGGTGTCCCTTTACTGGATTCATGCCCAGTCTTCTAGGTGGAAAACTTACATCGCTAATCGTGTTGCCGAGATTCAGCGTCTTACGGAAGCCTACACATGGCATCACATCAATTCTCGACATAACCCTGCCTGATATTATTTCTAGGGGATGTCACCCCGACGTTTTGCGCGATTGTTCGCTTTGGTGGCATGGTCCCGCTTGTTTGTCTCAATCTTCCGAGTCCAATCTTTTTCCACCCTTTTTACCTTCTAATCTGTCGTCTTCTGAATTCACTGCGGAGGAAAAGCAAACCCCCAAACTTTCTCTAATGTCTACCCTGGCTAGACATTAGAGAAAGGACATTATTTCTAAGGACTTTTCTTCGTTGCACCGCCTGACTCGCGTATACGCTTACTGCTTTCGATTCATCAAAAACATTAGACTCTCCAGGGCTGAGAAAATATCGGGCGCTCTTACCCCCTTTGAAATTCATTCCACTCTCAATTTTTTCATAAAACAATCTCAGTCCATCCATTTCGCTGCCGAGATTAATTGTCTGCGTAATGGGTCTTCTGTCTCTATCAGGAGCAAGTTGTCTTCTCTGGACCCGTTCCTTGATGAGTCTGGCGTAATACGCGTCGGCGGACGATTACAGCAGTCGCAACTACCTTATGACAATAAGCATCCTATTGTCTTGCATCCATCGGCTCATATTACTCGCCTTATTATTGAACGCGAACACATTCGTCTACTCCACGCTGGTGCTCAACTCGTGCATCACTCACTTCGTCAACGTTGGTGGATCATTAACGCCAAGATAGTCATTCGCTCTATCATTCGTAGATGCGTCAAGTGCCTCAGGTTTAGTGCCAAACATCAGATTCAGAGGCTTGTTATTTTGCCATCTCCCAGAGTCACTCCTTCGCGGCCGTTTCTATTCTGCGCAGTTGACTATGGTGGTCCCTTCATGATTCGTCATGGCGGGCAGAAATCTAGGACTCTGTCAAAATCGTACGTGTCTTTGTTCATCTGCCTAGCAACTAGGGCTATTCATTTGGAATTAGTTTCCGACCTTACAGCCAACGCGTTTATAGCTGCCTTACGTCGTTTCATGTCCCGTAGGGGCATACCCAGCCAGTTATATTCTGATAATGGGATGAACTTTAGGAAGGCCCGCAATGTTTTGCATGACCTTTACAATCTTTGGCATAATAAGGATGCCACCTCATCAAGCCAATCCTTTAGGACCTCTCAGGGTATTACATGGTCATTTATTTCGCCCTCATCACCTCATTTTGGTGGTCTTTGGGAGAGCGGTATAAAGAGTTTAAAGTATCACTTGCGCCGCGTGGTAGGCAAGTCTATACTCACCTTCGAGGAGTTTACGACAGTTTTGTCTCAGATAGAGGCATGTCTAAACTCACGTCCATTATTTGCCGTTTCATCGGATGTAAATGATCCGGTGCCACTTACACCTGGCCATTTTTTGATTTGCGCACCATTAACGGCGATACCGGACCCAGACTTATCTCATATTCCCATCTCTCGTCTTGGACGTTGGCAACGTCTCCAGAAGTTTGTCCAAGTCATTTGGAAAGCTTGGTCTCGCGACTACTTACATCAATTACAACAACGTCACAAATGGAAATTCGCCAAGGACAACGTTTTCATTAGTGACCTGGTTTTACTGATTGAGGATAACTTACCTCCATTAGCGTGGAAATTTGGTGTAATTACCGCCACATTTCCCGGCCCAGACAACTTAATTAGAGTAGTTGACGTTCGCACGCCTACTGGCACCTATCGCAGACCAATCCATAAATTATGTTTGGTCCCTACTAGGGACGAACAGTAAACAAAAGGGTTTATTTTCCTTTGTATATATTTGTAATCTGTAATACATAAATCAGATGTTCAAAGAAGACTTTGTTAGTTATAAGCACCTTTGTTTTTAGCATAAGCTTTAATTTGTATATTTTTGATTCAGAAACTGTTTGTTTTATTCAAGCAAGTGTCAGTTTATTTAATATGCAAAGCTTTAATTATTATTTTGTATTTTCGTATATGCAACATTTGATTTATGCCTCATGTCTTTGCTTACTATTGTTTTTATGTAAAAATTTTGGTATAATATTCGCATGGTCTGCAGCTGTACAAACCATGTATTACATTTGTATAACCACATTGTTGTACTTGTCACTTATGCTATTGTGCCTTGTATTCATATATTTGTAATTATCTAAACCAATTTCTATTGTATTTATTATGTATAACTTGTATCTATGTAAAACACATTGTTTTATCCGCATCTACTGTCTATAACCATACGCCACGCCTATATTTTTATATTGTATTTTGTATTGGTATTTGTGTTCATGTATTGCACAATTATTATTCATGCTTTAATTATGACATACATGTCATTACACTTTGTGCTTACAATCATTCAACTATGTATAGCTTGTCTTTACATGTATAATTTTATAACAATTTTGTTTGTTTATTGTATTCATACTATTGTATAGGTCTACTGGCCTTATCTGGTTCAAGATACCCATTGTGACTTGCACAAATGTTACAATTTATCGGGCCCATCATGTGATGAGTCACCGATTACATACAATATATATTGGCAATACATTGCTAATCTTGCATTTATACTCAAATGTATAATCAGGTTGCAAGTCGACTTTGGCCTGTTCAACTCTTATCATCATTCAAGCTTATCTCTAAACAGTTAATGTCATAACTGTTATCTAAGATTCAAACTCAAGGTTCAGTACAACTTATTGAGATTGACTTTATTATTAAGAACTCTGTATTTTTCTATAATAAGTTATTAAAATGTATTAAAAAATCCTTTGATTTTTGCGGGCAGTTATGGACAGTAATGTGGTAATTTTCGCATTAATAGGTTGGCTAATCTGTGCTTTCTGATATTGCGCTATCATGTTTATACAACGTTCAAACTTACAGTTCTCCGAGCTACGGCAGGCGGCAGACGTTATTACGTTTGCTCGCTTGTTCTGTCATACATCATTTTTCTTGTCGTCAGACAATCATTGTAGGCTTTAGGCCACAACATTTCGTGCATACTTGCACCAATTAGCGATACACTGCTAATTTCTCGATTTCATGTAATTTGAGTGCCGCGTACTCGCGCCTCAAGTCTGACGACAATCTACGACATTCGTATAGGCCTTAGGCCTTAACATTTCTTGATGTAGTTTGAGTGCCGCACATTTGCGCCTCATCTACCATTTAGCTTTCTTAGCGACACGTTCATTTAAAACTTAAATCTCAACCAGACATAGCCAACCTCAGCGCTCAGAATTTAGTGTACAACAATCTTAATAAATGTATTATACAGTCCACTGTCGTCATTATTCTGCACCACAAGCATCATTCTTCCTAACCTTAATATTTTTTTGGTCCTATCGGGCCGCATCTTTACAGTGACAATTAATTATACTTGTAAGAATTATAAACCTGTACGATAAAAATTATCGAACATAATGAATAATATGAACTGAGATGAACACGAAAAGGGCTTTGAACCTTCTTACCTTTGTAGGTTTATGTATTGTTAAAAAGATTTATTCGTAAATCAAGGTTAACTGGGTATAGCTTCAGACCCACGAGTGTTAACCTAAAAATGTTGACGCAAGTCGTTTTTTTGAATTTTATGTTATTAATGCAAGATTTTCTTTATTGATGTAATCATTCTCCTACTACTCAATTATTATAGTAGTGTAACTCTTCTAGTTGCGTATTTTTCAGGCTATTTTAGATATAAACAACTTAACCAAATTTTCACTACTACGGTTTAGGTAAACAGAATAACCACCCTGAGAAAATTTTTTTAGTTTTGTTAATAGTTAATTATTATTTGAAATGAACGACTATCAATTTAATTGTTATATAAAATAATTATTTAAGCATTATTAATGAATAAACGGCATGTTAACCAAATAAAAGAGATCGTACAATTATTTCTTTAAACGATACGCATGCAGGTTAGGTGAACAGCTGATAACAGTTGGTAACACGCCGGCGGCAATGAAATTATTTAAATGTTTTAGATTGTCGTTTTGACTATGCCTTGTTGACAGGACAATTAACAAGGGAGATCTTCATTCCAAGTAAGTACTTCGTGAATTAATAAATTTAACTCATATGACTATTAAACTTTTAATTCATTAAATAAACTTACAATGTCAGACACAATTAAAGGATGCCAATGGTGGAATCTTAACCAATTCGTCGAACTAAAAGAAATCAACTAGAAACCACAATTGATTGAAAACGGTTATTTAACATATGGCGCCAACAACTTGGGGCGTTTAACAACATTAACCAGGGGATATTATTTTAAATCAACCTGCACACTCAATATTAATAATAATCCAAGCAAAAAAGTTTTGTAACAAAAACTTTACGAGGAATGGACGCACAATTGCTCCAATTCACGGAAATTTGTAGGCCTATTCATGAGCACCAACCGTGCCCTCTCGGCAGGACACAAACCCACCAGGATAGCTTCAACAATCTCAATTTCGCTCATTGACACCTTCAGTATCTCGGAATACTGACGAATGTCGGAAATGTAATGGGCCAACATTTCGTCTTCACGTTGTCCGCGATATACATATGAGTGTTTAAATTGTTCGTATATGGCAGATGGGATAAATGTCTTAATTATCTTACGGTGAAACTGATCAACAGTGTCGCAATTGGTAATAGATTCAAAGATTTTATGGGTCAGAGGAGCTCTGACATATGATGTTAATAATTGCAACAGCTGATCGTCAGGTAGTTGAGGGAGATGAGTTAATTTAACTAATGTTCCAAGAAACTGTAATAATTCATTTAGATTCAAACCATCAGTAGAGGGAATCTCAGCAAGATACCTTTCTGCGGGGTGGCTAATTTTACCAAAGAGACTAAACGGTGAGGAGGAATGAACACAAGGAATCGAGTTACTAGGAATGGGCACAGGGTTGCTGTTGACGTGATTAATTTGAGTTGGATGGGTATGTCCAGAAGAAGACAGGAGTGGCGGATCTATCAACGGTACGGATGCTGGTAATTTCGTCGATTGAAGATTAGATGTAGGTAGAGTAGTGGTAACACATGGATTTGTGGTGGTGGACCAAGATACAGTAGTCGTAGAAGACGATAAGAGGGTGGGGAGGTAATAGGGATGAGGAATGGTAGGAAGGTTACGATCACAATTCATCGTTATCATGGGGATGGTAGTGGTTGCAGGTAAAGTAACATCTTGGTAGCAATCCTCCCTACTCCCATCATGGCTGGGTAAGATATCTTGAATCTCACGAAGGAGGTTAGATAGGATAGTCTCGGCGGAGTGGATCAATTTCATCGCAGATTCCGGAAACTCACCAAGACTAAATCCACGGGCCAAATTAGATACCCGTCTCAACTAGTGATTAATTTGGTGTGTGGCTCGCTGGTTGGCCATAGGTGACTCATCGGACCCGATACTGTTCACAATTTTTGTACTTCAACTAATTTGTTGGAACACAACTGAATTTCAGCTACGACATCAATGGACTTTAGTAAACCCCTTACTAAGGCTTCATATTCAAGTTCATCACCAAGGAGTAGGTCAGGATTAAATTTGGCCATGATATGCGCCACGAGATGCGAACCAATAATACTAACAAACGAGATAGAGCAAATTATGTTAAGAATGCCGTTCAGAGAATTATATGTGCTTAGAATCTAGTTCTATTGTTATTACACGCAGGACTCCATAAGAAACCAGTTCATGGAATACACTGTTTCCTCAACAACACAATACCGCACGAGACGCGTAACATTATGTACACAAAGCATTACATCTACATACCATAAATCGCTATCACACATATAAACATAACCACAAGTCTCTCACAGTTCAACAATTAAATAATCTAAACCAACAATGAATCTAATTAAATGTAATATTATGCTATATATGTATAACTACAAATAAACTCTAACTAATAATTAACAAATAACTTCAACAATAAAGATATAACTTCATTTGCTAGTACCTGAAATTATAAATATTTAAACATGTGCATCACACATCACACATGTTCCGACAAACACGTGCACGATTCATACAACTCCGAACATGAACACTACCTTAGCATGTTTCCTAGTTCAGGAAACCCACATGAGTATTTAACTAAAGTTTTGAAATAATTTTAAGCCACTAATCATTCTAACTTTTGAAATACGTGTGTTCTTATCAGCAATGACAATCGGAACATGCATAAATACTTCTTGATAACCGCCCATACAATTATAACTACACAATGGTATTAAATTACAAGTCACATGTTGAGTTATATTTATAGCTCAATATGGAACAGTAACGGAATTCGTACCCGGTGAATTTTATTTTTATTTTAACAAAAGCAGCTTGGCGCAATTTGTAAACCCCCTTTGGTCAGGGTCACAACACTGGGAACCCAAAGTGGGCTGCTATATGTAAAACACGTAACACGTGGTAATAATGAATGATAATTTATTCAAACGACACAAATTTATCACGATGAATAGAGCAGCAACTAGGCCTCCTGACTTTACAATTTTTCTACAATAGCTTTACATTACATATATCATAAAAGATTTACATTACTGTCTCTTTTAAGAGCATTGACTAAATTACTTTAATAGGTGCACCTTATTATTAGGAAAATTATCTTTTTTTTTCTTTAACTTTAAATTCTATAAATTGAGACTAACTGTACGATTCGCATTAAGTATACATCAATTACTTATTTTCTACTCTCAAGTCACGGTCTATGTCACCATGCTGCACACGACACTACAAGTGCAGGTCTTAACAGACTCAATTTTCAGGACATAGTTTGTTAACACCTGTTTTATTATTTAAAATTATGGATGAAATAGTATTTCCTAGATTTCATTCTCCGACTCTTGAAAAATTGCGATCACTAAGGTAGGTTGTTGAGTGAGGAAACTTGTATTGCGATTTATTGTGTGAATGGTTTGAGGTCACCTGATAGTCCTCCGATACTCGGGCTTTCCTACGATGAAGGCACACGCCGAGAGATGTCCGCAAGTCGTGAAATGGTAATGTCCGTGACTACTTGAGCAAATGCCGAACGGTGCCAAAAGCACAGTGTTACGAACACCCACCGTTTGCTGGACTGAAGTTCGAACAAGCAGTTTTCACGTGTTATTCATCCATACACCTGCAGCCTTGTAAGGCAGAACAAATTACACAGACGTGATGAAAACAGCCAGGAGGCTTCGCTCGCCCGCTACTGACTACTTACAACAGGCAACCGGTGATAAGTAGTCTCCAGGCCTGTCACCACAGACCAACCTGAGATAACGCGCGCCCTACATTCAACTTCGTATCGACGTCACGCCGATCAACACACACATTCACCAAGCCTACCCCTGTGAGGCACATGTTTAGATAAGATAGGGGGGGGAGACGAAATGTAACAACCGTTACAATTATTATTATTATTAATACACAAAGGCCTATACGATGCTGGAGAATTGGCATCCCCTTTGCCTTTGCTGATAAGAACCAGCCTTGCTCTTTTCCAAAGTGAACAGAAAACTCCTTCCCTGAGACAAATGTCCTGCATTTTCTGTAAATAGGAATTAGACGATGTGAAACACACGTTTTTCACCTATGATAGATGGACAGAGGAGAGATAAACCCTGGAAAATGTAGTGGGACAGATATCGCCCGAAAATATCATCGGAATAATGCTGGAGAGCGAACACCATTGGGAGCAGGTAGCAGATTACATAGAGAAGATACTAAGGCAAAAGAAGGAAGCCGAAGATGATCTCGCTGACAGAATAGCAGAAAACAGGTAACGTGGACCCGCTGAATGTTTAAAACAGATGAACGTCCACAGGACGAAGTACAAATGGCACCACCTTGAAGTATTGCGAAAGCTGAGTCCCAAGGTGGATCCATGTCGTGGACAACATGGTTTGTGGTTTTGGTGGGTGCTAGTCCCACACACCGTAGGAGTGCGGACCCTCCTGTGGCAACATTAGTTTTCCACAGTCTCCCTCGTAAAAAAAAATTATTATTAATATTAAACTCTTAATTCATTATTGAAAACTAAACAGCAACATTTTTACAGTATAACCGTCAACACAGACGATTTCATAAAGAAACAGTGCAACAAATGAAATATTTAAATGGAAATTGAAAATTGATTAGCCGTTAAACATTTAATGATTTAATATGTTTAATAATTTCCGAAGATGCAGAATCGATCTGTGAACGTCATTAAGAAAAAATGAAATCTACTTGTAAACGAAATCAGTTATATATAGGCCTATAATAGGGTTGCTACAGCTAGTGCCGTCTCCCTTCCTTCAACCTGGCTTTCCAATTCTCCCGATGTTCCCATTGTCCTTCCTCAAGTCCTATACGTTGCATAGATTAGTTATCAGCGTTAGAAATCAGTTATGTGCGTTATAATAAATTACGTGTTATAATAAATTATAAGCGTTAGTTAGGTGTACAGTGTGTCTGTTCACATGAGATACATTTTGTACATTAAACTGTACATCCATCAATAGCCACGTCGACTCGTTGTTATCCACAGCAGTGAGACGTTGGTGTGGTCCAAATTCCGGTGTTCGAGCGGTTCTACCTTTAATTGAAATAAAATGAATTATTATTATCCATTTATAGCGACTCTACTTGTTAATGAAACGTAATTTTGTAACATACTCACATATTTTGATTATTACATTAATTACATCGATGTGTTGTACCCTAAGATCTCGTATTTGTATTTGGTAATCTTGTCATCACTTGTAACGTATCACCGTAACATTCTATAGGCCAGACATTTTCATTGCAGACATAATGGGTGCTCTCTTGAGAATTATTGTAATGGTTTCTCGTTGCCTTCTGCACGTTGGTATATTTTACACATGGTTGTCAGCCCAGCAAATCCTCTTCCTTTTATATTCCGGGTTTAAGGCAGATCGTTGATGTAGGTGGCAAAGGTATATGCAGGAATTTAGATCAGTAACGGGCCCCCGAGGTGCTGAATCCACCCATCGGCTCTCGCAGGTGGGGAATAGGTCTGGATGGGAAAGAAAATATTTGTTCGGGCTGCGATCAGCTGGGTCTAGTAGCCGCCTCTTACGGCAGGGAGAGATTCCCGTGTTGCCCGACAGTACACAGGAAAGATGTAAACTTAAAAATTAAATTATTTTTTGATTACGAAGAACAAAAATTATAATATTTACAAACTAAAACGATGGCTATAATCGAAGAAGGGAAGACTTTAAGCGAATCCTGAAGATAGGGTAATGGAATCAAAGAGAAAATCAAAGAGAAACATATTAGATTGGTCTCATCCTCGGATGCGTTTCACATACATCCGAGTTTCAGCACAATGTAACTATACACTGTCGGTAGCTGCAGATGAAGTCAACGACAGTTTTGACACGAGTTTAGATATAAACTCGTCATCACATTCTAAAAGCCAGAACTTGTCATTGCATCCACGACCACTCTCTTGGAAACTAGAGTAATCATTTTACGTTGCCTTCTGCACATTGGTAGATTTGACCTTGCAGATGCGACCTTGTAAATGTGTACAATCTGGAAGATCTACAAGACGTGTAACTTACTATAAAGTTCTGTTGTGAGTTAGGCCTAAAATTACCATTTGGCTTTAGGATGAGAGAAAATGTTTCACTTATGTAGGCTACTGGCGGCAGGCGCTATATATGTGTTTTCATGTATAATTTTTAATCTGAAACCCCTTTTTCGTAATCAAAAGGAATAATTAAATTTCTTCGTTTGTCAGTTGTGATGAAAAACGTATATCGTTTCTTCGTTTATAATTTTAGTACGAGTGATAATATGGTATGGTAAAAATGAAGGCTTTTGACTAACATGTAGCTTAACGAAACATACAATTTAACACGTACGAAAGCTTAGCTTTAAAGTGTTCTTAACGTTGTCGTGGTTAAGTGCATCTTTTACGTTAGAGGATGGGGGTTTCTCTCATTCTGTAGGCTACATATGTCTTAACGACGAAACTCCCAGTGTCTTATTCTTACAAGTGAGGGGAGAAAACTGTCGATAGTATTTAGATCAGAGGACTACTGACAATCTTATGTACGTGGTTGAGTTAATAGTTTTTATCAATACAGCTACAAAATTTGTTCCAATAATATCTTATGAGTCCCTCCGCCCCAAGTTTCATCTTGTGTTTACGCCTTTAGTTTCCCCAAAATTTCTTACTGTCCTCCAGATGTTTCACCTTTCGTCTACGAATTTAGTTCTTAAAACATTCTAATTTTTTCCCCACATTTCACCATTAGTCTACGCCTTCAGGTCCCGCAAAATTTCTTACTGTCTTTCCCCAAGTTACACCTTCAGTCTACGCTTTTAGTTCCCCCAAACCTTTTCACTATCCTCCCTCAAGTTTCACGTTCAGTATATGCCTTCAGTTCCCCCATAATTTCTTATTATCCTCCTACTAGTTCCACCTTTAGTCTACGCCTTTAGTTCCCACCAAACTTCTCACTGTCCTCCCAAAGTTTCATCTTTAGTCTGCGTCTTCAGTGTCCCCATAATTCCTCATAATGTTGAGCAGGCTGTACAGTCCTGCCAGTTGGACAAAACAAAACTTTGCCACAGCATGCTTATTACCGCACGTTTAAAATCAAAATTGATAACCTGTCCTGCAAACTGTCTAGCGAAAATGTAAATTCGAATTAGGTTTAACGTTGGATAAATATATTTTAAAAGCAACACAAATTTATTCGTTTTAAACTTTTTTGCTTCCATACACCTCTCAAAAACAGTATAATACCCTTAAAATCCCCCCTCCATCTGATGACGCCACTCGCGCCACGACACCTCCTGTGACACTGGTAACAAAATTATTGAACGAGCGAAGCGAGTTCTCGTTTATAACTTGACCGTTTGGCATTATTCAGTCTATCTATTTGATGCATGTCTCACAATAACTCTTGAACGCATCAACCGATTTTTGGAAAACCTGGCTTTTGTGTCCATGTTTTTACCCTACAGAACTCTACTGTTTTTGAGAGTGATTCCCTCAAACAATAGGAGACGTGGAAGGGAAAAGTGTGAGTGGTCAAAATTTTGAAAAAGTTGCAAATGCTCGGGTGGGGTATAAAATTAAAGAGTATGTTAACCACAATCTAAACATAATGTTTATTTTAAAACATTTCAAAATGTTTGGAGGTCAAGGATTATAAAATGGACGATAACTTTGATAAAATCGCAAAAATGTATGTAGTTTGTGTGTATGTTTGTGCGGGCGCGTTTAGCCGTTACGCCTGACAAGACCGCTGTATTATTGCCTCAGCAATAGGCGAGAGCAGGTAGTTCGATGTCCACTCGGGTGGGTGGGTAGGCGTCTAGGTCTTACTCGTTCCACGACCGCGGCATAGCGTTTGCAATGGGTCAGAATTTTACAAAAAAAAAAAAAAATGGCAAAACTCAAGATGGAACATCAAATTAAAATACATTTTAACCTAACTTTAAAAATAGTCTACTGTTCAGTTTTGGAAATTTTAACACATATCCAAATGTCGTATTTACTGTCAAAATGTCTTAATTTTAGGAAAACAACGGACCAAAATGGAAGTCAAAGTTTTTAAAAACTTGTAAGTCTTATGTGTGGAATCAAATTATCACGAATTTTATTAAGATTGTCGAAATAGGTAGCTTCAATAATTTGAAAAGATTAATATCTGTCAACGTTCATATAAGATACCTGCCAAGTTAGTAAGCTATCTTTGCTAAAACCCTTGTTATTTTTGGAGATATTGTTATGAGTTATGTGTACTTGCGAAAAGTATTAGGTCTCTATGGGCTATGTGCCCATATAAGTTTATATTATAGATGCCCAGAAGTATCTATGGAAACAAACATACATACACTTAAAAAGTAGGACTAAATTATTTGTCGTTTAATCATCATGGTTATAAGTTTAACTGCAAAAACCTTTTCAGTATGTTAGAATTTTACTGTTTATCGCACTCACAGTAATGAGAAAGTAATAATTATTGTCCATTTTACAATTGTTATTATTTAGTAACCTTAGTACGATAGTCTGGGTTTTCATGAGTTGTCTTCTTTTTCTTATTTTAGTATTTAACAGTCAAGAAACCGTTTTCACACCTTTAAATAATTAACTTTTTAAACTGATTTTATTTAGTAATAAATGTAATTTGTTCAAAATAGTGAGCGTGTTATAGCAAGTACTCTTTACTGTATTATCGGAAATCTTTAACTTATTGGTTTCTGATAGTTTTTAATCCGTTTTAATCAATTCAGTCTTTTGACAGTGATTCTAGCACTTTACACCCAAAAAGCCAAACAAATTAGTAATTCAAAAAAGGAAATCAGTATTCTTGGTTCCACTTTGAATTGTCGAATCTCTAAATGTATTACTAAATGGCAATTAATTTTTTGCTGAAAACACATACACATTCATAAACTTCATTATCTGTTAGTTATTTTTTAAAGCATTAATTGTCATAAGTTTTAATTACTTAGATTAATACGAATAAATACTGAACATTTGTTGAAATCTGTTATGCAGTTTAGGTATAAAGAGTTTTCAAGCGTATCGACACGTTCATTTAAGTAGCTAAAGCGACAAACTCATATGCAGATCACTACATGCGCGTATTTTATACAACATGCACACTCACGCGCACCCATACGGTTCCGGATTTAATAACATCAAAGGGAAATTTGTCGCGGTGTAGTTCTGTTTTGCGTGCCGTAAACGGATTGCTGTAAACTTCATAACCCGTAACTGCATAGTATCGTCAATACTGAGATATTTTGAGCGTTTATGAACACTACTACACTAGTGGGAGGCGTTTCGCAGACACAACGCGACCATCAAAGCGCAAAGTATATGAAACGTTTAATGAGGTAATTACTCTCTCGCTCTCTCTCTGATCGGTTTGTGTTTCACATCGATGCTACAAAAGCCGTTATTTTCAATAAAGTAATTACGTCGCGGAAGATTAATCTCAAACTTCTTAAAGTAATTTGTTAATTAAGTCAATCAGTATTTCTATACGTTGGAATTTAAATAACATCAAACTTTTAACGTTTCAAACTGTAGGAACTTTGTAGGAGTAAGCTTCCTGCTATGCACAACTCGTTCACTATTTCAAAGAAAATACATTTGTTATTAGATTAAAATCAAATAATCATTTTTTTTATTGATGTATGTATCTTTGTATGTACGATTGTCAGTGGTAGCCGACTAGAAGGTGACCGCACGTCGTCACCACCGGTAATAGAGGTTTTGCTGTACCTTAAAAAGTAAAAATAGTAAAAGAAAAATTACGAAAACCCTGATTACTCTATTATTTTTAAAAATAAAATAACATTTGTAAACATAGAAAATCATTATTACTTTTTCTTGTTATTAGAAATACAATAAACACTAAACATCCCGAACATTGGATTGTTTCTATTTTGAGTAAAATTTATATTTATAATGCTTAGTGACAAATAATTTAATCCTAGATTTAACATTTATGTATGTTTCCACTGATATATACAGGCATATGTGTAATACTATACAATATATGTAACGGATAAGGAATATTGAAAGTTTTTTGGGGGGTTAATTTTGGACCGCATAACAATTTTGGAGGCGGTCCAAAATTTGTAACGAGTGTTGAAATATGTTAATTTCGACAAATTAATAAAGACACCGAGTTTCTTCACAATTAAAATTCTTCACAGTTAATTGGTGCCCGCATAGACTTTTAGAATTAAAAAAAATGTAACTTCTATTTTTCGTCCATGGTGTCCCTAAAGTTACAAAAGTTCAGTGTAAACACTAAATTCGGAGTTAAATTAAATTACTTCCATTTAGTCTGATGCCGTCGAATTTTACTTTTTTTTCAAAATTGTTATACGTTTATAGGGCTCTGGCGTTCTAAAATTGTTAAATTTCCAAAAGTGAATACTATATTTAGAATTCGGTTAAAATTCTGTTTAAATCGTATTTGCCGTTTTTGCATTTTTTATAATTTTGATACATTTTTTGAACACCGATGTCCAAAATTTTAAAATTTCTAGACTTCAACACTATATTGAGATTGTGGCCAAAATTCTGTTTAATTTGTTATCCCACGTCGATTTTTGCGAGTAAAGAAAATTTTGACCCCTGGCATTTTTTATTGTTTGCCCCTATTTTAGTAGAATCAATGTTAAAGCCATTAGGTCTCTGTGCGGTAAACGTATTGTTACAATTCTAAGTTTTACAAAAATCAGTTGATACAGACGCCACGATATATATCATTTAAAATTTAAATTTAATTATTGAAAATATTTGCAAATTAAATTATTATTTACATTATATATTTATTAAATTAATTCAAAGTTACTATTACGAGTACATTAATCTCCCTATAATCGCAATAAGCATATTTTATAACAAACATTAAACAAACTACCCGATCATTCTAACCGACCTCCAGTTACTAATGAAATATACGATTTTTACTGCATATGTCGCTAAATGTGAAGGTTTGAAAGAAAGATTGTACGACGCGTTTATGGCCCGGTTAAGAAACATGATGAGTGATGATCGGTATCCCTTCAAGGGATAGATGAGCTATGGAAGCATGAGGACATTGTAAGATTCACAAAGGTTTAACGAGTACATTGGATAGGCCACCGGTGAACTGACGAATACGCGATAACCTTAGCGTTGTAGAAGGGTATGGAAGATTGATGACAAAAGGACCCGACCTATTTCAATTGAATAACTCTTCACTATAATTCAACCGATTTGATAAGTATTGCTGAATTACCCGAAGTTACGGAATAAATTCTTTTTAATTTTTTCTCACAACACTTTTAACTCTCACTATAAACTGATGATCTAATTTCTTTCAAGGATCAATTAAAAATAAAACACTAAACTTATATGAAACTAGAAAACAACCTGTATAAAAATTACGAAATTTTGACACAGACGTTTTAACACTTCAGGAACAAATTGTAATTACACCTTATAGTATATAAGTACCAGTAATGTAAGATAGTGTACTTTATTGTAATTAAATTGATATTTTTTCGTAAACCACAAGAATCCAGATTTTTTGAACGAAATTAAAAACAAACATTCAGTAGACGCCATGTCTGACTAAATCGTTTTGAATCGTTTCGCCAAACCTTGAAAAATAATTGTCTTATTATAATTGCCGGAGCAAATTTGTTTAATAACAAATATAATTTTGTATAATACTGAATAACTACTAATCATAATTTAATAAACTAGTACAGAGTTGTAACCACTGTTCTTTATTTCATAGGAAAGTGCATTATATGATTTGTGTATTTTAGCGACTAGCGAAGGTGACGGTAAGCGTTCACGTCGGAAACTCGGCAAACTAACAGCGAGATTAAGAAATATGCACGTGGCGGGAGTAATTTGAATTCACCCTACCGTCATAGAGCGAAGGCTCGATAGTCCTAACTTTTTAATTGTTTTCAGATTAAACAATTTGGCGCCACCCGGGAAATACAACCACATATTCAAGAACAGGTAAGGTTCCCATTCGCGTGTACTGGTAATTCCTGAGAACGCTACGGACATCGTCAGCGTAAACTTAAAGTAACGACTACCACGTGTGAGGCGAACACACGAAATACACATCTACAAAGACGATAAGAGGCATACACAATCATCTCGTTACAAATTGACGATCACAACGTGTGGCTCTAAGAAACGCAAAGATATAAACGTTACAAATTGACGCCAACAACGTGTGGCAGGATAAAGATACACATCTAAAGATAACATACAGATCTCGTCGTTACAATATTTGAAAATTAATCCCGACTAAAGTAATTCTTTTTTAACCTTAATTCACATCAACGACTGCAACTAAGATATATTATTAACAATTATTATTAATAATATAAAATAATGAACCTAATAATAATTTAGTAGTAGTTATGATAATTTCTTTAATAAACAAGTCAAGTACACTTTCACATCACAACTAAATCTACTACTACTACTCTCCAGCACTACAGCCCATGGTGAGCCTTGGCTTCCGCTACGACCCGTCTCCACTCAACTCTGTCCATTGCCTTCAATCTCCAGTTCCTAATGCCCATCTTTCTCAGATCTTCTTCCACATCCTGCTGCCATCTTCTTCGAGGCCTGCCTCTTCTTCTTTTGCCCAATATCGTTCCACTTAATATAGTTTTGGGACAACTAAATCTAGCGCAACATTTTAAATACCAACATTTAAGTGCATTTTAAATTCGTGGAGTCCCACGTTCTTTGGGACGCCAAAAAGTGACAAATTACCATTCTTTGTGTATTTTAATCTGTACATTAATTTAACTCATACTCTTTATATAACATTCCTATAATGGCGTGTATGTATTTGGGGTTCAGGTGTATCTGTAATAATAACTCTATGTAACTTGTAACGGTATTTCAAATTTATTTAGTAATAATGAAATTGTGCGCAAGGCACTTGATTCGACTTAAAAACATTCATTATTGCTTTGTTACTATGCCGTAAGGCTTACGCTGTATACATCCTTACTGACTAAATATTCTATTCTAATAATTATTTTATTAAAAATATCATTTCCTGACTACTCAGACAATTAGTGTGCTTGTATATCAATGCTTAAATATCTTTTTTTTTTAGATATTGTAGCGAAATTCAACATATTAATAGCTACTGAATTTATCTTTCTTTTTCAGTACTGATTTATAAAACTCTACTTTTTTTTACTTAAATGCTTTGCATTCTTTTCATTTCAATACTAATTTGAGCTCTTGTTTACGTTAATCTTACTTCGATAATATCTACCATTTTAACTCTATATTTACAAGAAACATTGGCTCTTAACTTTAAAATAAAACAATAATGTCTTTAATTGGCTCTTAACTTCAAAATAAAACAATAACGTCTTTAATTGTCTTTGAGTTAATTGTTCGACTAAGAGATAAATAAGTTGTTTATTACCTTATTGTTGCCAATCATACTCAATCGCAATCGATCCATCTGTAATCGTCCTCGTCTCGAACTCCAGCATCAATTCCTCTTGTCCAGCGTCGCTTCTCTTGTCCAGCGTCGCTTCTCTTGTCCAGCGTCGTTTCCAGACTTCAGTAATGTTCCTCTTGTCCAGCGTAGTCGCCTCTACACTCCAACGTCGTCTCGCTCTCTGGAACTAAGTCGTCAGCTCTCTCGCTCTCCGGAACTTCATGTTACTTCTTTTCGTGCTGTTTCGGACGTCAGTTGATCATCTTATATGGATTTTCTTCTCGTGTAATTCTGTTACTATTTAAAAGTGATTGTATTTACAACTCAGTTACATAGTTGTATGTAACTGGAAGGATGAAACTATTTACAAAAAAATAAATACTCCGTGCGGACGGGCAGAAGCTCCCGCTGCAACTGTGGGTGATCAAAAAAGATACAACTGTAGCGTGTGAGTCCTATTTATACCCACGTCTTGGTTAACACCTGCAGTTGTACGAAATCGACATGTCTAAAATTGTCTCTGGGTTTTGTTCCCCAACTCCTCGTCAATTTCGCTATTTCTTTTTTTTTCTGCGAATTGCAGAGTACTGTAAGTATACTCTTATACCCATCTTATAACTATTTTCACTACACATGTTCACTGTACTTTTGGACATTGTAGCTTAACCCTTTCGATCTGTACACAGTTATTTCGCCACTACACTCGTACTGTGTGTCCCTTTCACGTGGTTTTCGTACACAGTATGTAGTTAATTTTATTACATTTTATTGTGTCTTTGGATTTTACTCCTTATTTATAGTTTATGAATAATTACGGAAAACAGTAATTACGCAATTATTCATACTAGGGTGGCAAACTCGCCTGCAGAGACCTGCGTCACACACACATGCAAAATACTGTTGTACACACTTTCAGTTACATCTGTGTGTGTGTACAAGTCGATTCAGGTCGAAACACCTGTCCATATTTTTGTCTGAGCCAAGCTTGCAATCCCTGACATGCTTACTTCTAATTCATTATTAATTATTTTACAATTTATTGTGTATATTTAAATTTTTATATTCAATGCTCAGTACAGCACTTATCTGTATTGTCGCACTAGGTATACTCATTCAAATAAAACAAAATTATTACAAGTGGTGACAATTTTTAGCTTCTGATAATGATAGGATTTCGTGTGTTAAAATTATTGTTAACGGTATGCAGGATGATAAATGTATTCGACTGACTTTTGAACACGTTATGAAATAATGCACTTAATAATGTACATATTTAATTAATCTTATTAATAAAAATTTCATTGGATATTTTATGAATTAAATAATTTAAATAAAACATAAGAGTGCCTAATGTCATGGGAAATCGCACTAGAAGTTGAATTACTCAGTAGTACTAGTTTCTGTTATAACAAACTGCAGAAAACGTCCAAATGTGTCCAACTGAATGTTGAAACAGATTATGCTTATACGCTTTCATCAAGGAAAGAGAAGGAGATTATATTCTCTTTATAGAATAAGGAGAGTTTATCATTAAGTATACGATGGTAAACAATCCAGAGCAGGCAAGGGTACATTAATATAAGCATGTAGACAAGCAAAACCAATTTAAATAACTTACCGATATATCGTTGTTTTAAAAAGTAAGTAATTCTGTAGATAATCTATGGGAGTCTATTACCTTTAAAGGTTTTAAGTTGCTGTTTGAGATAATGTTGGGGAAGCAACCTCATTTCTTCATTTAAAAGTAAAGCAACTTTATAAATGGACAAAGCAAAAACGTTAATAAGAATAACGTGTGGCATGAATTGTCTGTTTCTGATGGTAGAATAATTAACGTAAAAAATTAAAGCAGCGTTAAGAAAGAGGTTTAAAATTACATATGCGGAGTACAGGAGTTCGTGGTTGCCGTAAGTGAATACAGGGAACACTTGAAAGAAGAAGATTGGAAGTGACTGGACTGCGTTATAAGACATTTTTGAAAATAAAGTGGGTACTTAATAAGAGAAACAAAGAGAATCTAAACAGGCAGAAACAAGATTCTAGCTCAAATAAGAAATATGAGTACGCAAGAAATTGTGAAGAACGCGTTGAGGCACAAAGGATTATTTTATAGCGGTACCAGAACAGTTGAGAGAAGAAAGTGCAGGGGACGGCAAATGCTGTAGTATCCGAAGCAAAGCGTAATACTGTAGAAAACGTGGTTAGTGAAAAGTGTGCAGAAATGAAGAAATTATCAGAGGATAGACGGAGCCGTCGGGTCTCTTAGAAACATTAACAGTCAATTAAACCATTTTACACGTCTGAAGAGTACACAGATAATCTATTAAAAAATATGAGAAAGGCTGTGGTAGTTGTTTTGAAACGTCTATTATTAGCACTATTACTTTTACAAACTGTTTCAAGAGTTTGACCGTGCACCAAGTGTTGCTTAAACTTTGTTGTAACAACATAAACTGCTTCGCTTCCCTTCGAGTTTACGACAAACTTCCAGCGTCTACGCAACACTGGTAATGAACTTTACCCAAACTGTACGCATACACTGAGTATTATCAAATCCTGCTTTGGAACTTGCATCTCAGTTATATTGTTTTGGGTTATTGTGAAATTTTGAAACAGAATGCTTTTTTTTTAAGTTGCAGAGTTAAAAGGTACAAATTAAAAATTTTAAAAAACTGTATACGTAAGCATGAAAACTAGAAACGAATATACTTTAGAAATAATTTACTTTTAGAAAATGTGAGGGTAAAAACATAATAGATTTAAATATTTAGAATCAATTGGTAGACACAGTGGTTACAAAAGAAACAGAAGAAAAAAATTAAAAGCATTAAACATTTAACCGTTATTTGTTTTTATTAAACCTTTCAAAGTTACGGGAGAATGCAAAGAAAAATCTTGTCGAGAGCTGCAAGGTGACGTAGAAAGGAAACGCGTTATTAGTTGTGTTTGCATCGAGGACAGTAACACAGTATACTGCTGTAAAGTGTTAATGTTAATTATAGCAAACCTTAGTCTCTTGTTGAGTAAGTACTGTAATGTAAAATGTAAAGTATAACAAAATAATGTTTAAAATTATGTTAAGACTTTGTAAAATTGTTTTCAAGATTTTAGTTATACTATTCTATATTCTATAAAAACTATTTATTCTATTCTAATTTTCTATTTAATTTAAAAACGGGTTATTATAACGTTACGGCGGTCACACCGATCGCCGCGTTGTACTGTGGAAACAATTAGTGACACCAGTGAAGTCACTAATTACAAACTTTAATTGGACGCAACTACAGTTAGAAATCAATAAAGGCGTAAAGACATACTTATACAATAATTTAACTTAAATTTGTCTAACGCAAAACAATAACTGTTACCTTAATACAGTGTTGTACTAATTAAGACAATAATCACTTCCCACTAAACCGCAACAATGACTTCGGATCTGCACTTGTAAAATCGGTAGGTATAACTGAACGAGCCGATACAGGCCGCTTATTTTTATACACCGCTTCGATTCCAGAATAATCTTACATTTCCCGGGCGGTGTGTCGAGAATAATTTTGTGTACTTACAGACTGTAGAACAATCTGGAGACTTTTTAAAAACCGACCTTAACTACCTCGTGCCGACTGCATGAGGTAGGCTAGTCGAGAAACGTGTGGACAGGCAATCTCGAATTATCTAGAGCGTTACATAATTGTCTCAATGTAGCAATAATTTACAATGTAGATTAATTTGGTACTAATAAATCCTCTCAAATGCCAAGCGATCCTCCTAAATCAGCATTCTATTGCACAGTAATTCGTTTCCCCAAAAGGTTTGATTAAAAAAAATGTTCAGAACAAATACAACATGTCTGAACATTCGGCCTAGATCAGAATATTCTTCGTTTGTGTAGTGTACAGGGTCGTTTTATGTTTAATAATGTATAATGACGTTATGGTAATAAAATAATAAAAACGGTTGGCTATTTCCTTTTCCCCCCAACCTGAAAATTATAACACAAAACTGTCTCACTCTGGGTCTTGTGCCCATGATGTGAACAGTTAGTGTGAACAGTTCTTAGAAACAGCGTTATTATTTAACTGGGCTCTACTTAACTAAAAATCGTTTTTAGCGGCCAACGTCAGTTAAAAGAACTGCCGTTTCTACGGGTTTCACACATGTGTTTTATTTTGTATTTTGCTTGTTTTGAAAATTCATACTTTGTCTTTCCTTCTAACGAAATATTTTTTTTGGCATCTTCAACACCTTTCCTACATCCAATCGTGTCTTCTCCTTCTTCCTCAAGTTCTGATTTCATTTCCTTAAAACTGAAGCGTTTTACTTCCACACTACTTATATCTTTTATTGACAATACCTCTAATATTACACAACAATATATTTAGCTGTACAAGTGAAACTATAGATACAAATATTGTTATATACGTTTTATGATACGTTGCTTTCTTTTCTTGTTTATTTTTTATTATTTATTATTTTTGAAATAAATTTATTGATACTGAATTATTTTTATTAATTGATTTTAATTTTAGTTACTTTAATTCAATAGAATGATCAGGTAATGACAGGTCGTCATCGAGTTTACGGTTATTAGAGTGGTGCTCACGTCCGCACTGTTTTGAAAATGTTGCCAAAATAATTGTTCTTTATAAGTAGAATAGATTGTGTGGTTTTTCCACAATCAATTAATGATTCGTCTCAGTCTTGTAGGTTATCTGGTTTTTATCCCCTAATTTCCAACTGTTCTTCACTCTCGCCGTATTCCTCTTCTTACTTATCACCTGAAAATCCTTTATCTTAATTCACTTTAAAAAAATAAAATGCTTTTTAAATTAATAAATTATTTTATTTGATGATATTTAAAATCTGGGTCAGTTCAACGGTTCGTGAATCGAACGGGATAGTGACCGTATCGACTCGCTCACCAAACTCGACTCGAACAATAAAATGTTTAAAATAAATTACAATATTATTTTTAATATCAGGTAGTGGATTCTTTGAGCTGTTAGGAAAGATCAGAAAATGCTTCAGGATAAAATACAATACATCACAATTGGTTAATCAACATCCTTATTAACTAATAAAAATACCTGTTTATACCTCTCACTTACCATATCTATTGGGTTTATCACGTTATTAAGTTCTTTTCTTACAATTTTCATCATAATTACGTTATTACATTTCTTTAACATTTGTTTTTCTTCATCCATTGTTTTGTTTTAGCATGGAACCAGAATACTCTGCTTAATACACACTTATTTGTAAGATTCCTTTCATTTATCTTGTACACTAGTACTAGTTAACTATGGTTTCTTTATCTTAACAGTTCTTATATGCATAGTGATGATATGTGTCGTCACAATATACACATTTTTATTTTGTTGAGAAATTTACTTGTTATAGCCGCAATGAAGGTATGCTTCGTTACCTTTTATAAAATGTAAATTTTTATTGATTACTTTATCTGGTTATTTTATGTCGTGAATAAGTAATTCCTGTTATCAAGTGTACTTATGAAATGCAGGTGCGGACGTTAAATATTTCTCCCGTTCTGTCTTCTGGACGAACTATATTAACGCAAGCTTGCTGTTATTGCTGTTGATATCCCAGTCTATGCAGTCATTGTTGACTTTGCTTTTCGTGAAAGACGAATTTGCGGATTGGAGCATCTTCAGAGCACTATACGTATAGACGAGAATCAGAGCCGTCAACATGAACGGAACTTGGATTCAAACTTGGAACGAAATGAAGAGAGTACTCTGCATCAGTCGGATTAGTGTCGCTCGCTGCGCCGTATCCTGTTACTATATACGTTGGAGCCGCACCACGCTACATGGAATGCACCCAAGAGTGGTGTTTGCATGATCCATGTATAGCTAATATTATTTATCAGTATGTCTGCGTGCGTTTGTATAAACGTATGCGCACGCAGGTCTTTGTGTGTGTGTGTGTGTACGCGCGTGTGCGCCGAAGCAGGGAGAAAGAGAGAGGGAAAGAGAGAGAGAGAGTGATAGGGGAGAGAGAGAGGAGGGGGGAGAGAGAGAGAGAGAGAGAGAGAGAGAGAGAGAGAGAGAGAGAGAGAGAGAAAAGTAGCTGAAGGAAAACGTGTAATGCGAGATTGTGGGGTGTCAAGAGTGGAGTACTACTGAGTTATTATTAAATTACTTTGAAAATTTGAAATATAAATACAGTGTTTCTTTGTAATTGCAGTTTTAAATACATTTAAAAATGTATTATTTGTAGACGATGTTCTTTTATTGAAACTAAATACCCATGTATTTTTGGGTGCATTACGTTTTTAATTCAAATTTTAACGTTAAGTCCTAGATTTGCTTTGGTTTGATTACTTCTAGGCAATAGTTTCATCACCGACAGAATGTTGTAACAATTTCAAATATACAATGTGTTTGAATATATGCTGTCTCCTGAATATAGAATAGGCCAACATTTGTCAGTGCGAACAACGCGTTAACTAACAAATTTATGTAGACCCATATCGTAGGTTACATATTCTAGTCCCAATATGATGAAGACACGTATTCAGAGCTTTTGACGGCGGGACTTTGTGTGAACATGTAAATGAAGCTACGCCTCGACGCGAAGGATAGACGACAGAGACGGAGGGAAATGGCTACGCCAAGTCGGACAGCGACTTTCTGTTACAAAGAGAATGAATAACATTTCTAGAGGCATGAGAAAAACTGTAGAACTCTATTAAGAGAATAGTATAAAACAATAAGCAACGATGTAAAACGTGCGAGGGAAATAAGGAGGAAAGGAGTATTAAGGCAAAAATAACCGGTCAACTCACGAACGTTATGCACTAAGTTAGGTGAGAAGAGTTTCATTAAAGGATAAGTCGCAGTCAAGGGGTGAGTGACAAACGAGTAGTACCCATGGCTTCAGAAGAACAAGAGCGGCGCTGCAAGGTTGCTTTAGTAAAACGTTAATGAGAAATTCCTGGAATAAAATTTAGCGCAGGCGGGAAAATCGAATGAAGCGAATACTCATGATTTTATTCCGTCCTCTACGACTGGAGTTTTGGACAGACGTCTTACATAGCAAGTCACTTAATAAGACAAAATAAAACAGTATCAATACAGACATGCTGGTTACTAGGAAGGAGAGCGCAAGTTCCACTGGAGAATAAAAGTCATCTACAAAACAATTTTCAATCCAGTCTGGTCAAACGGCATTCAGTTAAGAAGGATAACAATTAATAAAAAAGTAGAGATTCTACAGTGTCACCAGAACATGGCACTCAGTACAATGGACAATAGGTACGTGCCGGATCATATCAAACGGAAGGATCTCAAGTCTACTTTTGGTCGAGAAAAAATTAAACATTATTACAAAAGGTATGGAAATCGGTTAACAGCGCTACCTAGTTAGTTGGTAAGTAAGGAGCTGGATGGCGTAGAACACACAAGACAACTGAAACGCTCAGACAAATGAACACAGCAAATAGCGTTTTTGACTATATTTTACATTAAAGTAAGAGACGTTAATGAGTTGAAAATAACAAATACCTTTTTCCGGAAGAAAGATATTTAGAAATACAGTTTGTTGTCAAGATCGCTTGTAGGTTACGTAACTATAAGTAAGAAATTAGCAAAATACACTGTTAACAAAAGAGTATACAGAGGATGTGATGTTCACTCTGATCATTACTTACTGGTTTCAAAAATAAGGCTTTATTCAAAGTGGAAGTCCCCAATTAAAATATCTATAAAACAAGGCAATAAAACAGTAAAGAGTATTTATTTGAACAGGAAAGTATTGAAGATTCTATCAAGATAGAATAAACGTACTGCTGAATAGAGTAGGCTACTTACAAGCACTGATATAGAAGAGGCATTGTGTAATATAAAATACATTTTGTTACAAGCAGTCACAGTAGCAATAAGTGCCAACAAAATTGAAGAGAAGAAGATGTCTGATGATATGGATAGAAGAAGTGGAAAGAAGCAGTAGCTAAAAAAAAAAATTTAAATATTTAAACTCTCTAAATATTACCTGCGAATAATGAAAAGTAAAAAGAAGACAGGAGCAGAGCAAAAAGAATTGTTAGACAAACACATAGGTAATCCTGGGACAGATTTGTCTCAAATATCAAACATGATGTGCATGGCAGGTAAAGCATGGTTTTGAAATATTGAAAACGCTGAACAGAAATGAAAGAGAAACAGTATCTTTTGCTTCAATTAATGGTTGGAAACAGCATACACAGTGTCGAGGGAGAAATAAAAGATAAGTACAAAAGACAGCATATAAATAAAATTTCATGTAAGTTAGTATAACGTTAGAAGAATTACTACGAGCGTTGATATACTGCAAAAATTACAAGCCACCAGACCTGAATGTTGTGAATACAGAACTTTCAAGTGTGGGAGCATTCTTAGGCATATTCATGTGTATTTGAAGGGAACACATATTTCCTACAGAATGGTCTAAGTCAAAAGTAATGTCACTATTGAAAAAAGGAAACTGAACAATGACAAAAAATTGCAGAGGGATCTCCTTACTGGATAAAAAAATATAAGATGTACGCTACAATTGTGAATGAGAGACTGACGCCAATATCTGATGCATTACTATCGGAAGATTAGAATGGTAGAGTAACGGAAGATATTTCACCAACACTTTTTTACGGAATACAAACGTTGACCCAGGAACATGCTTCAAAGGAACATACTTGTAAATTACCTGGTCTACTTAAACGATGATGTAGTAATACAAAAAACAGAAGACCAGATACAAAAGGTGATATTTACACTTAAGAACATAATGTGCTAAAGCTATCTACTCCAAAATCACAAACTACGGCATTTAAAGGTAAACATCCAATTAGAACAAAAATAGTTATAGGCAATCAAATTTTAAATTGGAGTGGTCGTTTTAATTACCTGGGATGTGAGCATTCATACAGAAGTTACACTGATTAGGAAGATAATTTAGCAAAGCTCAGAGGCGGCATCTGTGTAACGATCTGTGGACGCTTAAAAATAATTCGAGAAAACATACTCGTATAAAATTTTATGGAACCGTAGCTATTCCAACTTTCCTGTATTCCAGTGAAACATGGACACTTCGTAAAAAGAAAGAAAAGAAACCCTAATCGGCTGGAATAAAGTTTTTAAGAAGCACACAGGGATATTCTTTCCTGGGTAAGAAGAGAAATGAAGATATACAGGAACTAAAAATTGAATTTTTGACAAAGAAGATTAAAGGCAATAAGAGGAGGTAGTTCTAACACTTGGAACGCATGACAAATAACCGAATAGCGATGAAATTATTAAGATATGAAACTAATGGGAAGAGAGATTTTGGTAGCTCAAGGAGAAGACGGGTTCCGGAACATGTCAACCGGGGCCTAATCTGTGGAGTAAAGAAGACAAAAGAGATGTAAGAGGGCTATGCTCGCTGGACCGCTCTCCACTAGCATACTTCCTTACTTACTTACTTTCCTTTCACTAACATACGTTTCGCTTAATGCTACTAAATGTATTTGTAACAAACCGCAAATAAAAATAAAAATAAAATTGACAAAGTGGAGTGGTTTTATTAAAAACAATGATAGGAGTAAATACCAAACAGCAAAAACTTTACATAACGTCAGTGAAAAATTAAAAATAAAGAAATATCAGTCTTTGAAAGAGCCTTTTTGTTATAAACAAAGATTTGCGACTGGGACTCTGGTTACCTTATTCAGGAAAACCATCTATTCCTTCAACTAAAAATTAAATTCTTTGTAATGTCTACTAAATCGTTTTTTTATCAGGTTGTGCCATTAACATTATTTAATGTAGTCCAAACTGAATTAGAATTATGACTATAATAGTAATGATGTATTTTTATTTTGTTTTGTATTTAAGTAGTTTATTTATATTATGGAATTCATAAAAATAAAGTTTATATTTTTGTATACCTTGAAATGTACGTGCCTAACCAGCACACACTTTTACTGCTTTACTGGTAAAACACAAGTATTCTGTGAAAGTTTCTTGCATGTAAAATCAGAGCTACTATTAAAAATCTACCAGAATATTTAACTTACTAATTTACAAGTTCAATTATAATTATTAGTTAATCTTGTGTTGCTTATCAAAAAACTAATCTTTAGAAGAGTACAGTGTATTTATTTTAAACATCAATATTTGTATTTATAAAAACTATTTATGATTCTTTTACGAAAACTGATTTACAAGATCAACACCAAAAAGTTCTAAACCCGACTTTTCGTTTTTTGAATCTATACTCAGTTAACAAGTTTTAATGTAAACTATTCGTATCATGAATTGACTACTGATTATCCTCTTGTCTAGAAAAGTTCCTTTAATTCGTTTATGTATTTTCGCAGTGTATTTTCAAACAAAGTCTGAAGTCTCAATTGGCCAACTCAACGTAACAGTGAATAAAAATTTTATGTTTCTTATTTTGTACACAGGCATGGATAAACTCAAATACGTAGAACTACCCAACAAACTTCCTTAAAAGCACAGTTTTCGAAAGAAAAATTATTTCAATATCACACTTTTCCGGGCTGTTAGGCCGTGGTATATACTGCATTAGACTGAAATCCAAGTCTCTGATGGAGGGGATAAAGTATGCGTGATTGTGTTGTGTGTGTCAGTTTTGGAATTGTTTGTTTGTCATGACCAATGATTCATCAGGCCTGTTCACAGTGCAAACTGGCATCCATCACAAAAGCAGACTACCAGTTTGTAATATTATTGCAGTCCGCTTTTTATCGTTACGGTAGTAAGCAGTGGCGTAACTAGAAATGACGGGCCCCCCGCAAATATTTTTTTGGAGCCCCCATCCCCTCATGCTTATGATGAATGAGTTTAAACTTAATGTCGATTATCTTTTTTTAGAGGATAGTTAATGGTAGAAAAATAATTAACTACTTATACAATAAATGTTTACTTTATGATATATATAAACTTCAATAATCTTTACAATAACAAACTTAAATAATTTTCATTTAAAAAACCAAACTCATATAATTTTCACAAAAGAAACAAACATAGAATATTTACAGAAATAAAGTAACGATTAGTTAGTAATATTAGCTACTTTGAGCATACATATAATGATTCGTACTCGGAAGTATTCATATCTCTACCTTACGAGCTTTCTTATTGGCGAAGTCTTTTATCAGTTCCTTTACATTGAGTTTTTGTGCCATCTCATATTCAATTGTTAAAAGAGACAAATATCTTAAACGATCTTGTTTAGTTGCATTCCTCGTGTAAGTTTTGATAAGTTTTAATTTACTAAATGATCGTTCAGCACTTGCTTCTGTAACTGGGAAGGATAGTAATAGCAGTAATCCAGTAATCACTTCAGAAAAATCACATTCTAAGTAGTGGTACTTAATAAGCAACAATTCAGTCATTTCTTTTATTGTTGTTTCTGATGTTATATCATGTTTGAGCAATGAAATCGCATTTAGTAGTTGCATCGGGAAAGTCGGACTCAAATCTTGACAATAATGTTCTTGAAGCTGTTGTGCAGATTTAAGTATAAGTTCTTCCTTAGTTTCTAAAAGTTGTTTAGGTTCCAAAAAGTAAAATAACTTTGACAGTTTAAACATACTTAAGAACCTTTCATTTAGTTGTGTATTAGGCCTAACAATGTCAATGATATTAGCAAAAACATTAACTCTAAATTTTTTTTCTTCGTTTTCAAATTTATGGTCATGTGATATTTCATCGACATCGAAGTGTCGTTTTACAGTTTACGTTTTAAACTTACCACGTAGTTACCGTCCCTTCCGTGATGTTCGGTATTATTATTTTATATAGCAAGTGCTTTGTGAAACACTGCTATCGCTCTATCGCGTTCTGAATTATTGAATGGACTGTATGTACTCGGCTAAGATCGCTCGAGCGGGAATCACTTTGCCACTGCGCAAATTTCAGTTTGACTTTGTCGACTGTACCATACGAACCATATCGGCACCAGTGTGCAGCATCGGACTTGTCACCCCATTCCTGCCGGAGTTTCTTCCAGAAATTTTGCTAACTATTGTGGCTACGTGAACGCCGAAGTGCTTTGATTTTATAAAATACATCTTTCTTATCACTGTTAAATAAAATTAATAAAACTAAAATTTAATAAATAAAAACATACGGCGCGGCGCCGGAGCCCGGGGCCCCTCTTTTGCTCCGGGTCCCCCCGCATTGCGGGCTCTTGCGGCTCCTAGTTACGCCACTGGTAGTAAGTGCGTTTAAAGACTACGTATTATTTTCATTGTGTTTACAACTTAGTCCTTTTTAAGTAGTTATGTTATAATAACATTGCGCCTTATCATTCTGTTTTAACTGAAAAGATTCCGACAAAGTATTCTACGAAACTCGATATGATACATTTTCTGAGAAATAAGGGTATTAATTGCGATGAAGGTATGAGAAAGGAACATCTTTTTCAAATTATAGAACTCCATCTGCCCAGAGAAAAGTAGTACAAGATTGAACAGTTTTTATCAAGCAAGGGTCACACTGTAGGGCTTCCTCCCTATATGTGCGACCTCAATCCTATTGAACTTGCCTGGGCAAAAGTTAAAAACTACATACGAAATTGTAACAGTCATGGAAGTCTTAATTTTACGGAATTGACTGAAATAACTGAGCAAGCAATAATAACTGAAAGTGACTGGGTAGGGTACTGCAAGAAAGTTGGGGAGGTAGAGGACTACTACTGGGAAAGTGATGGGATAGTGGCAGACGTTATTGACAAGATTATTATCGCATCAGTTTCGGATGATGATATCAGCAGTGACAGTGGTGACTACATAGACAGCAGTGACAGTGACTCTGATCGCAGTTTCAATACTGACAGGGAAGAGGAAACAGATGAGGAGTTAGCTCGCCCTCTTTAAAATGTAAGTCATCTATTACATTTCGAAATAATAATCTATATGAAATTAAAATTGGATTTTAATACTAATAATATTTAGCAGTGTCAATTCTTGTACAACACATAGCGTCACAGTTGTGTGGCTTAATGCTCAATGAGAGGAAAGTGAGCGTTCAGTCAGTTTTGATAATGCATGTGAATCGGGATTTCTCAGTAATCGCTGATTGTTTAACGCAACTGCGCGTCCGCGTGTCAACGCTCTCTCTCTCTCTGCCCACGTACCTCTCAGACACCTGAAGTTCAATCTATACCCTGATTAACGAAAGAAAGTGACTGGCGGAGCGGCCGCGCGGCGACCGAGTTTGTAGTAAAAACATTCCACTTTATAACCTCGTGGAAACGTAAAATACAGGGCGAGAAATGTCTAATGAACTGTATTTTAATCATCAATTAAAGACGTTTTTAACAAACTTTTCTAATTTTTAAAATCTCTTTTCAATAAATTTACATTGTGAGTTAAAGAAAAAAATACACGAATTTGAATTAAAAAATTAGGGTTTATCGTTTTTATTACGTAAGAACTCAGAGGTTAAGCATCGGAAAAAAATTTCTTGTAGACAAATGGTAGTCCACCTTCTTTAGTACAATATATCAAAAATTGAGATTCCTACGATTAAAATTAACGACGTTATTAATTTTTTTCTAATGTCCTGTTAACTCAGTTGTTAAAAGTTGTACACGAATGAGATTTGCGTGACGCTCTCTTTAGATAACTAAATGTAGAAGACATATACAACTTACACCTTGTACGTGATAGGAATACTACAATGGATTAATATATAAAGTGAATTTCACAGAGAGCAATGCGTGGCGCTCTGCGGCGGAAGTACAGTCAGAACCTATTGGACCCATTTTATTCGCGCGCTACCGTCATTCCCGTACAGCGTCTCGGCCTCTCCTTTATAACAAATAGCACACGCTTCCAGGAAAACTGAACCGTTATACGCACACTAAGGGTAAGGGAAATTTCCAGCTTTCAGTTTAGTTGATGTGGTGGTTGAGTGATGTCCGGTTGTTGGTTATCTTGATTTTAAGTGTTAGTTTCTTGTGCTTTCATTATAAATTGACGTGTTTTTAAGTTATTTTGTGTGAATATACTTCGGTGGCTGAGCATGGAGCAACGTAACGAGGCTGAACCAAGGAAACATAGGGGAAGACCTAGGACTCGAACTCCAAAGAAAAGACAAACTTCGGGCCGAGGCGTACCTATGAAAGGACAGTCAAGAGAAATTGTGTGCAAAGTGCGGGAATATTTTGATAGAGAAAAGGCGAACAAAGGTCCTTTGATTCCGGTTAATAATGCAATACAGCGAACTGCAGATGCTCTGAAAATACATAAAAATACAGTTCTGCGAGTTTGAAAGGAAAAAGAATTGAAAGAAATACAAGATGACAGTAATAGCCAACTTTCAACTCCGGGCAAACAGAGGAAACGGGAGAAAACTGTGACAAAACTTGACACTTTTCAGGAAGACGCTATACGAAGACATGTATATCAATATTACATAAGAAAAGAATATCCCACTTTGAAAAAACTTTTATCATCGTTGGAAAATGAAGAGCTGTTTAATGGCAGTCTGTCTTCGCTTAGAAACGTGCTAAAAGGTTTAGGATTTACGTGGAGAAAATTTTCGGGCAGAAAAGTGATTATGGAGAGAAGCGATGTCGCTGCCTGGAGGTGTCGTTTGCTTCGCCAAATCAAAGACGAGAATTTCGATAATATAATTTGGCTCGATGAGACCTGGGTCAATGCTGGGCATTGTTTGAAACAAGGATGGACTGATGAGTCACTTCAGGGGACAATGTTAACACCTATAGGGAAAGGTGAACGATTAATAATATGTCATGCAGGTTCTTCAAAAGGGTTTGTTCCAAATTCCCTTCTACTATTTAAATCGAAAAAAACCGGTGACTACCATGAAGATATGGATCACGACAAATTCTTCGGTTGGTGTTCTGAAACTTTGCTAAATAACCTAGAAGAGCCTGCAGTAATAGTCATGGACAATGCTCCCTACCATTCTAAGCAAATTGATAAAGCTCCCACAAGCAAAGATAAAAAAGCTGACATACTTGCATGGCTGGATAGGAAAAATATTCAATCTACAACCGACTTGAAAAAATCAGAACTTTTGGAATTAGTGAAATGGCACAAGCCCCAGAACAAAAGGTATTTTGTTGATGAATTGATAGAGAGCAGAGGTCACAAAGTGATAAGGCTACCACCTTACCATTGCCATCTTAACGCCATTGAGCTTATATGGGCTCAGGTTAAGGGGTATGTTGCCGAAAACAACAAAATGTTTACTTTAAAAGAAGTTGAACGACTGACTAAAGACGGATTTAATCGAATTACTGCTGAGAGGTGGGAGCAAGTAGTGGACCACACCAAAAAAGTTATTATCGATGCATGGAATAACGAAGGACTAATGGAAGAAGCTGTGGAGGAAATGATTATATCCGTGGAAGACAGCAGTAGCTCCGAGGATGATAATTGTTCAGAAGATGATAATAGTGATGACGATCCAATGGAGGGTATCAGAGAACTTTCGTTTGAAGACTACTAACTCACAGCTATAAGTGTTTTTTATAGAGTGTTTTAATAGTGTATTTTTATGATTTATACACATATTTTATGAGCGGATTCCATAAAAGCTGAAGAACACTACAATACTTGTAAGTACCGTACTGTATTTATTATTTATTTGTCAATGCTAATAACAAGTAATTTACTAATTGTTTTTACATTTCAATTACATTATAACAGTAAAATACTGTTATAATTATGCAATATCTGGTAGACCGAGCTTTGCTCGGTAGTTTTAAACTGTAAACTATATTTCATAGTTAAATAATTAGTTATTGAGAAATTTGAATGGCATTAACAATTTCCCAGTAATTACATTGCACTTCAATTAGTAGTATTAAAGCTGATCACAAAGCAAAAACAGTTTATTAACAAGAAAACAATAAATACCGTACCGCAAAAGAGTAATAAACAATCATTCAAGACTGTTATAAAAAGCATGTAGTTCAACTAAACCACAAAAGTCTGGTCAGATGTACGTTTTTGACAGATCTCCAGGTAGAAGATTAGATTAAATAAGTAGACAGATAACTAAGTATATACTTATGAGAGATTGGTGACTCGTAGTAAGTTGGCTGTGTCAATGTGTGAGCCGTGAGCGTATGCACCACTTTCTTTGGGCTGTTACTGTACCTTGACTCGATCGCGCGCCGTTGAGCGATGTTAGTTCTAATTTTCCTATACTAACTGAATGCGGTTATATTTCGTAATATTTGAAGGTTACATACCACTTTGTATTGATGAATACAATTTTGTTATGTTTATTGTGAAAAAACACAATGAAAAAAATTATTAATAACGGAGTTAACAGTACATTCGGAAAAAATTAATAACGTCGTTAATATTAATCGTAGGAATCTCAATTTTTGATATATTGTACTAAAGAAGGTGGACTACCATTTGTCTACAAGAAATTTTTTTCCGATGCTTAACCTCTGAGTTCTTATGTAATAAAAACGATAAACCCTAATTTTTTAATTCAAATTCGTGTATTTTTTTCTTTAACTCACAATGTAAATTTATTGAAAAGAGATTTTAAAAATTAGAAAAGTTTGTTAAAAACGTCTTTAATTGATGATTAAAATACAGTTCATTAGACATTTCTCGCCCTGTATTTTACGTTTCCACGAGGTTATAAAGTGGAATGTTTTTACTACAAACTCGGTCGCCGCGCGGCCGCTCCGCCAGTCACTTTCTTTCGTTAATCAGGGTATAATGCAGGTTGTTCATGTTTATCACCAGACGTTTTGTCCATACCGATGACGGACATCTTCATTGGCGGGGGAACATAAATCACAACACCCACGAACGAATACGAACAGTCGCACGGGAAAACCTTATTTCGTTTACGTTCATAAGGTAAAACAGTATCAACGATCTAGTTTTGAACACACTATTCTAACACCGTCACATAGTTTCTTTAGAAATGTATTCGTACGTAAATCAAATAGGGATTTTAAACGTAACAAAGTCGCTGGAAAATGAACAGAAAACTGAGTCGCCAGTAGGTTAGGAATGGGACGGCATTACAAAGAGTAATGAGAACTGTCCGCGTGCGTGCGTGCGTGTGAGAGCGCACTGCCGTCGCTGCTCGTTAACGCTGTTTATGTTGCCTTTCAGACAGTGCCCGCCCGCCGTCTGTTTCATGTTTAGCGCGCGTTTTCATCTCAACACTGCCAACACTGCTTTTAGCAGTCCAGGAAATGGGAACGAGGAATCAGGGAACTCTGGCTTTCCTGCGGTCAAATCTTTTTCATTTATTTATTTATTTTTTTTTTTTTTTGCAGACCGACGTTTTCCCTAAGCGCTTTGAAAATTTTTCCCCCGCAGAAATTTATTTAACGCGCTCGTTTTGTTTGTCTTTTATTTTTTTTATTATTTATTTTTTTAGGAACGCAGAAATATTTAACACGTGACTGCCACGCATATTTTGTTGAAATAGTCTCTCTGACGCCATTTGGAGGTATAGGTAATATGTTATAAAATAAAATGAAATTTACTTATATTTATCTCTGCAAATGCTCAGTTTCCTTAAAAAAATATGTGAGCTTGAAAAGCTTAAAAGCTTGAAAAATTTATTAAATGTTTGATAGGACACTGTATGCTTAATGCAGTAAAGAAAATCAGGGCCGAAGAAAACACTCTTCATTATTTATAGTCTATATAGCCTACGGAAAAAAATACGACCAACCAAACCATGTCGAGCGTGTACACAGAACGAAAAGCGCCATGAAACACTCCATTATTGGCCAGTTTGTGTAGAAACACCAGCGATTTGTGTGGCAAAATGTTTTAAGAAATACCATTATCAAAGGCAGTATTATCATGTATTATTTTGTAATATTTTTCTATCAATTGATGTCACTTGTAATGAATAAAAATTAGGTTCTGTGTCGCCTCTTTGTTTATCGTACTTCTCTTAGTAGCCCACTACCTTCTGTTTACATTCATTTGTTACGAATACATATGTAGCTGACACTCAAGGATAATACGCATTTACCGAGTTAACTCGTACGAGGCATCCAGTCTTAGATCGTCAGATACAAGTTGGTGCGTAGTTGGAAGTCAGAGTGTTAAAAACTTTGGGAGATGTTCAAAAAACACGTTCATCCTTATATTTGGTCGTCACAATAATTTACTAACGATAGAGCCACACACACACACACACACACACACACACACACACACACACACACACACACACACACACACACACACACACACACACACACACACACACACACACACACACACACACACACACACACACACACACACACACACACACACACACACACACACACACACACACACACACACACACACACACACACACACACACACACACACACACACACACACACACACAGACAGACAGACAGACAGACAGACAGACAGACAGACACACACACAAACGTCTTTAAGACTCCTGCACGGTGAGCGATTTGTTAAACTTCTTGGCGGACTACTCATCGTAGTAAGTATTCCCTTAACCTGCCGATGACGTAGTTAAACGATTCAAAAAGAAACCGACATCAATCACGACGAATATAAAATTTGTTACAAAAATCCCGGTCGGTCTAATAAGTGTCTTATATATTTTCACTTGTGTTACGGCTAATAAGTTTTCTTCTCAAAAGTCTACTGTTACCATAATATGCCCTATTTCCTCTTTGTATCCTATTATTATGTATTGTTGTGTTTATACACTCTTCATTATCTATCATATTACCTAGGTAATTTACCTAGGTATCTAAACTTATTAACCTTATCGAATAAATTACCCCTTATGCATAGATTGTACAGATTTATTCTCCTTTCTGATGCAGAAATTAGCATGTATTTAGTTTTGCTGATCTTTATCTAGCTATTGTCACATCAGCAGCGTTAGCACATATTTGGCTTGTCTTATTTAACATCGTTCCTCGTTGATCTATGGCTTTAATTGAATAATTACGACGGCTATGCTTTCTATTTTTCGTCCACATCTTGACTTGTAGGTCGTCTGTATACCCTTTTGTTATCAAACTTGTTCCATGTACGCCTCCTTGTACATTCTCAAATATTCTCATGTTTCTTTCGTCACCTTTTGGGGAACATACTGTTTCTGTTGCTTGTACACTACTACTGGCTAAATGGTCATAATGTATAGTTTTGTACGTAATACTAAGCCTGTTACTTTTAAGAATATCTTTATATTTCAGACGTCAAGCTCCGAAGATCGTCTTATTCCTCATAAGTGATTTTAAAATAATGACAAAAAGCATATAACTAATGTTGTTTTTTAAATTTTAGTTTACTTAGATTTTTAAACTTTAGATTAGTACTATGTGATATAAAAAACATTTACAAAAAACGTAATTTAGGCTACAACATATATTAATTTAATATAATTTAAATTATAAAATAATATTAACATTAATTATATATTATTTAAAATAATAATATTGTAATAATTAATTTAATTAATTTTGAAATTATTTTAAACTAGTTTATATTAATTTAAAAAACTAATGTTTCAATTAAATGTATATTTTGGATAGAGCATGTTTTGTTTCCAACAACTGTATAGGATCAGTGCTTCAAACACAGGATGTCGATTTAACAAGTAATAATGAAAATGTTGCAATATTGGGCGTAACAGGCTAACTTAAATATTTTGCTAGCATAACACAAAAAGTAAAGTCCAACGCAGAAAACTAAACGTTTGTCGAGTCATTTTGTGGGTATAGATATAGAAAATTAATAATTGGATGTTTAAAATTTGTAGATAATTCTTCAAACACACCTGCACACATTCTGAATTAGTTTAAAATAAGCATTTTACTGATACTGCTTTTTGATGAGTATTAAGTGTTTGCACGTCCCAGAAGGCTGAGGAGTACGCTGAGATGTGTATTCCAAATGAAAAAAAAAAAAAAATAGAATCTTGTTAACTGATAACACTGGTTTTTAAAACAAGCAAACAAAGTATGACTACAGTTTATGAATGAATAAGACAAGCTTCTTAACCTGAACGTTAACCTGCTCTTAAACTGATCGTTTAGCGGAGAGCAGTTTTGCAGTATCGAGGTCAGTTGATTTCTACTGCTAAAACCCTCGATTTTTACTGCTCATTTGGATAGTATCAAAGCACGCACATTTTGTGGACAAATTGTATTGAAATAGCATGAAGAAATGTGCTCTGAAACAGAAATCCCTGGTAACTTGCTTTCTTCAATTTTTTTTTAGAAGACACAATTTGTAAATCAACGCTTCATTCTTAAGGAGCAATTATATGATTATATCTTCCATGCAATCCAGATTGTATTCCTTGCGCAACTTCGAACTCCTTGTGGTTCAATTGTTCTGGATTGCTTCTGAACATCTGAAACTAACCATTTTCCCAAATCTATGTTCCGGAATTTTGATCAATCTTCCATCATAGCCTCTCGTCGTGCTTCTCGCTTTCAGCATAATCAACACCACTCCAAGGACTAGGCCTTAGGCCTGTTCCGATACCCATCTCCTCCTCGGTCTACTGACCTCGCTTTCATAGCGTATATTCGATTTTATTCTAATTAGTATCTAGACCTCTGGTATCTGCTTATCTGCGTATGCCTCCAATTTACTTCTGTAGGTATTTCTTTTGTCTCTTGATATAATAATAATAATAATAGTAGTAGTAATAGTAGTAGTAGTAGTAGTAGTAGTAGTAGTAGTAGTAGTAGTAGTAGTAGTAGTAGTAGTAGTAGTAGTAGTAGTAATAATAGCATCATCATCGGCATACGTCAACTTGCACCGATTTCTGAGCTGCTGCAAAAAATATTACTTAATTGAAATATAAAATTTATTGTAGTTTACTAATTATTGTAACATACGAGACGCGTGCCAGTGATCTAAGAAAACAGTACGACTCCACAGAGGATTAGATAACACAAACTCATTTTATTAGATTCAGGCCTACATGTAGGCTATCTGATACGCAACGTGTTTGTGCAAAAATGTAGGTTGTAGGCAGGCAATGTGTGGACTGCAAAACGTTAACCGAATAAATTTAAGCTGCCAAGCGATAAATTACGAAGAGACATATGGATGCGTACGGATGCATGGGAAAAAATCTTTTGCCTACTTTGCGATGGATTGGGGTGATTTAAAACATGTTCAAATACTATGAATGCGACACTGTTTCAGCTGGAAACAATATTTAGACGTTTGAAAATGCTACATGCTGTTGGTTACACTAGCAGGCTCTATGAGGTGCCAAAACTCGCTCACTATTTTGAACGAAATAGATTTAGACTATTATTAGATAATTTTCAGTATTCGGAAAATTACAGATATCCCAGTTACTCTACTACTTATGTTAGCAAAATAACAGTTATAAAGCAGAAATTCCTACAATAAACACTAATAATTCTGATCTACTGCCTTGGTTTATTATTTAGATATATAACCATAATGTCAAAGACAAATAATTTATTCGTAGCTCTTAAATTACGGCTGTTACGGTTCCAGCCGCAGATATGTGTATGCTTATATTTAACACTTTTCACAAATGTAAGTAATCGATAGCAGTATGTACAGTTTCTTGCAAACGTAACTTACAGACGGTTCGAATGCGGTCAAAAATTTGCAAGACGTGTTGTCAAGTACTAATTTTACAAAACTATAGAAAACACCGAGATAGCATTTTAATAAATTATATAGATTGGTAATTACCTTTATCTAATTCCTTCCTTGCAACTTAATTATTTGCGTAACTACGCGTTTCAGGATCACAGTCCCATCATCAGGTTATAAAATTAAATCATGCACTAGTCACTCGTCGTTAAGTTTTTAAAATTATAAAACCACTGCACAACATTCGTATTCGCGTAAACACATAGCTATGTGTATTCACTCACGTGCGCGTCGTCGTAAAGTTAAAGGTCGACTGATTTGTTATCACAAACTTACACAGGCAGTCGTCTGCTTTCTTCTTGTTGTGTGCGTATTACTGTGTCAAAGAAGACGTTGGATTTAAATGACAACATATCATTCAATAACTCATCACGCTGGAATTTACTTGCTTTGTAGATTATAAATTCTTCCATTGCATCCATGAAACGTCCTTTCTACAGTAATGTAGAGGCTTTAAATTTTGTACAAAACTGGTATAATTGTGGTTGTATTCCATTAAATGCTGCGCGTAACTGGACTTTATATTATTGACATTCTTCTTGGGCAGATGTTCTATATATCTATCTTTAAAACCTCTTTCTGTTTGTCCAATATAGAATTTCTTGCAGTCATCACATACAATTTTATATATGCCGGAACACGTTTCAGGATTTTTTTCTTTTTGCGCATAATACGTTTTGAATATTATTGTTTGTTTTAAAAATTACTGTAACGTTATATTTTTTTAATTGATTTTTAATGATTTGTGGTATCAAGTTAGTGTACTCAACGGATATAAATTTACTGTCATGTCTCGGTTTGTTTGTTCCTAGATTCTTTTTGCGTCTGTGTTTATCGATTAACTTGTCGACAATCGTGCTGCTATATCCGTTGGCGATTGCTATGGGTTGATTATTACTAAATATTTTAATAATAACGATAATTATTAATATCGGTTAAAATAATTTGTGTCAACACCATGTGGTGGCTAGACCACAATTCAAAATTTGATTAGAAAATATAAAAGAGGCTGCTGCTATACACTAACGGCGTTCTCCTATATTCAAATTAATATTAGCCTACTTTAACGACTTGTAACAATGACAAGTTAGACGTTTTGTAGCATTCCTGTTCCTCAGCAATCATATTGTAATCAGTGAGCCGCTTCATGTTCTGCGTAAAACTGAGCTACTTCAATCAGGCTCACACCCTCCTTTCGTTCATGATTGATTGAGGGGTGTCGTCTGACGGGGCTGTTACTGATATCAGCGAGCATCTGATCACGGGCTTCTTCCATACATTAAGTCAAAGGTACTTAATGGTGTAACTAGAATTTGTGGCACACTCAGTGGCGTATAAAGAATTTGGCCTTAGGGGGAGTGGTCCGGTATCGGGTGGGCTTCATACAAAAAATAAAAAAAGTTAAGACGAATCAACATTACTATCCTTAAAGTGGCTGAAATCAGTCCCGTTAAAGTAAAAGGCAATAACACAATAAAAATACGCGTTATTGAAACATTGTTTACAAGATACTTATTGAATGAATGGATTTTCCTATATTTCATATTTCAAACGTATACGCTAATGCTGTGTAATAAACCTGTATGCATATTTAAAAAAGAGAAAAGAGTTACTACTATATTAGCGTACACAGCTGAAAAAATAATAAAAAAGCCTAAAAATTAAGAGACTAACAAAATTCGTCAACTTTTTCGACCCTCTGGGGAGGAGGTCCGGTTCTGTTCGCCCCCCCTGTAAATACGCCCCTGGGAACACTACCTATAACAAATAACATGATCAAACAACTTAATATATCATCTATTTTGTTTAATATGTGCATGTACAGTCTGTTGAGCGAAAGAAAGTGTATGGAGGGGTGATCCTTTCTTGGCTATTGCTCGGGATGTGTTTATAAATACAGTATTCGTGGAGTTTGTTGTCCATGACGTGTTCGTTGTTATTAATTAACTATGTATAACACTACTGACTAGGATTACAAATTATTATTCATGAAAATGATAAATTTTTACCTAATGGCCTAAACTAATTTTTCCTTTGTTAGAGCTCCGTCAGAGATCTCGTCAGAGTATTATAATAAATAAAATACTATTCTACCCAGAATCAAGTCAAGACATCGAGGACACGTCACAGACCTTAATTTAAGACTTAACTGGATTTTACAAAAACATAATATGAAAATATCTATTTCCTATATAAAAAAGGTGTATTTAATTTTAATGACTTGGAATCTGTCACATCAAAGGTCGTTTTAAGCAACAAGATCATAAAGCAAGTGAGTGACTTTCGCTTGCAAATGAACTCTGATTGTGATACGGATAATCAGATCAACGAGTTCGTACGGATATGGAACAATAAACGAGATGTTAAAGTGCAAAGTGAGAAAGAAAATAAAGTGAAATTTTACAAAACAATCGTCGGCCTTACTGTATGTTTCAGAAACTTGAAAAAGTGAGAAAAATACTTGACACCAAGGTGAAGCAGTAAAGCAAGGAATCACAAAATTTGATGAACGGAGCACGTGAAACGAATGCCATTGTGTAGAAAATCAAGGCAAGTAATAAATTATAAACCACTAGAATGAAGTGTTGCTAAGCCTTTGACAACGGAATAAGGCCCATTTCTAATCTCAGATAGTGAAAAAAAAGAAATTAAACGACCTCAGACAAGATATGTGTAACAGTATCACATGGCTGATACGAACGAATTATGAACTCGACCAATTAATACACGGTACTCACATAGTCCGGTTCATCAAGAGTAGAAGGTTAGAAGAACTTGGTCACATAAGAAGAATGGATGATAAGAGAACAACTAAAAAAATGCAAAATGGAAACCAATAGCCAGACGAATTAGAGAAAGACGTAGGCATTACATGAGACATTGGATAGATGACGTAGAGGATGATGAGAAAAGTACGAATGTTGTGTGGAGAGAGGGCGTAATGAAAGAAAATCGTAGAGCACTCTACAATTCCATTGGGTTATGATACCATAAGAAGAAGAAGAAAAAGAAGAAGAAGAAGAACCTAAGATAACCTGGGCCCTCGTCTTTCAGGTTTGTGTGCAATGTGCATTGATAGAATCAATGTTGCCACATCCTCCAAAATTTTGGTAGGTCTTCCAAATTTTATTAACATTCCAGAAAATACGAAATTTGCTCGAAATTGTTCGAAACTTTTCCGAGCTAAGTTTCAATTCTATATATCGTTTTAAAGTTTTTGCTTTTGCGTATGGGGTCAAATCCGGTGTTTCCGTCTAAACCATGATTAAAATTGCTTTTTATGAAAGTTTATAGCTTCTTCCTTCTGTAACGAACAATTACGAAGGGCGCCCGAACTCAGTCACTGAAAGATGTTTATTCAGTTAAGGGCTTTCTTTAGACCAATGAATCAATGTAAATTCCAAAATTGTTTTTGTTGTAATAATTATTGTTAATATAATACGCACATGTAAACGTAACTCACGAATTCTAAAGTGTTAAAACAATGAAAATATATCATCGTATTTAAATAGTTATAATCGATCGTTTAAAGAAGCTACCAGATACACGTAACTGACTCGAGTGCTGACGCGGTCCACCATTCTTATTTACCTGCACAGTGCCCTCCCCTCTCTACTTTCCCAGCAATATTTTCACAAAGCGGCGTCTATACCGCGGTATTTCATGCCGGCTATTTTTTATAGAAAAAAAGAAGAGGGTTAGGATAAAAGACAGAGTTGATAAGTGAAGGCTTTTGTTGTAATATTTATATACGACTTATTTATTTAAGTTTTCTGCCTTGGACATTTATGATTTGTCTATTGTTTAGAAATTTTTATGTCCGATCTTCCGAAACAATTTTTTAGACCTGGAAACACTGAGCAAAATTTTCATTTAGTGTGTAGGCAAAGGAGCTGCACAAATGGGCTGAGCTGAATAGGTTACAGTATCTGAACAGTCACGGCTCTTTAGACGGATCTACACGAAAAGAGGAACCCAAAATCAAAGTTCCTGATCCTTCAGTGTAAGAGTTTTGCAGCAGAATAATACCCTACACATGTAAAATCCACACTAAGTCAAACTCAATAATAGACCAGCGATTTAAGAAATGAGACAAGAAAGAATATTCAGTTGAAATTTTTACAAGGCTTGGCTGTTCACATATTATGAAACATGGTAACAGTGGAAAAAGATTACAAAAATAAAGCAGAAACACTATCTTGATAGGAAATGCAACCGTTTTAGTAATACGATATCATAATCTGTAAAAAAAAAATAATAAAACTTAAAATACTGGCAACTGCTTTTTGTAGAAAGTGGTTCCCAAAATCGACAAACCTAGGTTAGACACAGAATGTATGTACACTTTTGAATATTTATTATCTGTAATATATTTTTTAATTTAAATATTTGTGTTTTATAACTTAACTATTTACTACATTCATTGAAACCTACAAAATTGTTTGCGTAACCTCAATAAAGCGTTTAACTATTAAAATAAGAAATTTATTGTAAAAGTAAAAATAAACACAGTAATACAATCTATTGACAATAACCTCAAATACAGAGATATTTGTTTGCACCTGCACATTCAGAATATACCCACTGTTCACAAGAAAGACACCCATTTTTGTCTTCTGTTATCTTCAGGATGTAATTGTTCACAAAATATTCACCCGGCATCATCAATGACTGGAGTAGTTGAAACATCGTCATCTGAAGAATAATTGTCATAATTTGGCTTTTTGTCAAAATCCAGCATTCTTGTAGTCCCCTTTCTATTTAAATCTCTATCTCCCGTCTTGCTTGAACAATGCCTTAAAGATGGTCATCTGCCCTGTATTCTTTGACCTCTCCCCTTTTTCTTATTTCAATATCAGCAGTTAATTTTTTTATGTAAACATGAAGCTGGAACTGACTCCTGGGAAGCTTTACGTCCCTTGGTTGACATTCTTCTCCTCTTTTCAAGAATTAGGATATTTTGAATGGACTAATAATATAGGGAATACATAGTTGAGGTTCACCTGAAGGCGTTTGGAGAGCTGAGATAGAAATGTTGCATAAAAAAAGGAGTATTTGGATGGGATGGGATGGGATGGGATAGGAGAATCAGAAAGGAAAGAAGTGTCGTTATGTCTTCTGTTTGAGCCGTCAAGAAGTCAAAGTTAGAAAGTATTTCACGGTTCAGAGGATACAAACCAGTGACTCTAAATCCACTTATAGCTATCTCAGCCGTTTGACGTTTGATGTATGCACGATCAAGTAGTTCCGTTATGTCATAGGCCTACTGTTACGGGCTAACCGTTTGCCCGTAGAACGCATCCAATGTCTTGTATCCACTAAATAACGGATCTTCAGTGTTCCCATAAAGGTGTTGCCGAGTAAATGATTGTAATTTGTATGTGTTAGAAACAAGATTATTTTTGCAGAATTTTCTCTGGCGAAATCAATTAATTTCAAGTATTTCATGTGTCTAAACTGTCCAATCAGTTAGAGCAGAACTGTTTGTGGGGTTTTTGTGCAGGTTTGCAGGTTCTTTGTAATTGGTGAAATTTAGCATAGCGTATATCGTGTTTTAAATGGTATGAATAGACAACTCACCTTTTCAATCCGCTTTTTGACTTCTTGTTTATAGTTGTGTCGCGTTTTAAATCATATGCTTCATTATGAGAGCCTTAAAAAATCCCTCATAAGAGGCCATTACTTGTTAAAATTCAAGTAATCGGTAAAACGTGAATAAGTGAGCAGCTACTCTTGCGTACAGTGCAGATGCTATTGCATTTTGACAAACAACGACCTCGTGTGAAGGATTTGTTTTAAAGATCTGATGATGAAACGCGTCATCACTTTTTAAATGAGGAGTCACAAGGCTGATTAAAAACGTTAGTTTGTCAATTGATGAAATATTTGAACCATTGGGTGAACAAATTACTTTGTACCCAAGCTGATAGATGGACAACTCCAATCGAACCAACAGGAGCACCTCTCATTAATAACTGCGGTATATTCTTCCTGGGAAAAATGATCAAGGTCATATGAAAGTTGCAATAGCATTTATTGAGCAAATGACTCTCTCTCTCTCTCTCTCTCTCTCTCTCTCTCTCTCTCTCTCTCTCTCTCTCTCTCTTCCAACAATTTGCAACTGCCATACTTGTTAAAATGATACATACTTAATGTTGTTAGAGACTCTCTCTTCGCTGACCATTTTACACGAATATGTCGCTTGCCCTCGAAGCCAAGGTCCACCGGCCATACTGTCATTAAATGGATGCTTCATTTTGTTTTTATGGCCATATCCAACGCAAGTCTGCAAAGATTCTTTATTGTTACGCCATAAAATGTTGCCTCCGTCGCCCAACTGTAGAACAAGCTCGCCGTCAAGATCAGGCTTAAAGACAAGTGATCTTCCCTGTCTACATCTGGCTGCTTCTTCTAGAGCACCACATTTTTCATCATCAGTTAACTTTATTAATATTTTCTGAGGGACACTATATGCTTTAGATGCCTTTAACCAACCCATTTCTCTATTTCGGACTTTTACCATTGCTTTTATCATGGTTTCTTGGGTTCCACGGTCTAACATTTGAACATTCATTATGTGGACCGGGATTCGTTGCCCTCTCATTCTTTTGTTCATCTTAAACAAATGCACAGAAAGTAGAAATTGGTAACTTTCATCTACCTTGTGACCTTATAATTAAAAAAGAAGTATATGTATGTCGGCTTATCAACCACTGTTTGCTCAGGTATGTCGGTTTAGAGAGTAACGGAAATTTAAGGCTTCTAACCTTATTTAGAGATAAAGAAAGTATGTACAAACACAAATATGATTTAGAGACTTGAAACCGCATACTATTACGCAGTGTTAACACATGGTTTACTTACCACCATGAGGAAAAATCAGATCCTCGAATTCTAACGGAAAATTGTGTAAAACAAAACTTTACAAAAAAAAAAAAAAAAAAAAAACAACACTGGAGGACAAAAATGTGTTCAAAAACGGAAACAAACTAAAACTGTCGTATCAGTACAATCAACTGTGTCTAATTGATTACGTTAACATTGTTTCGAACATAGGTCAGCAGTCTACATTCGATATACACGGATATGTCGGTTTACCATACTTATGTCGATTTTGGTGCTTTTCCTTTAATGAAAAATGAAAATTAGAATGGAATAAACAAGAAGAGGTTTCAGAAACAAATAATGACGTACAAACTTAGGGACAGAAGAGAAATATGACAAGTATGGTAGTAAAGTGAAGCTGGAGTAGGGGAAGGCCTAACCGTTGAAGAGGGAAACGATAAAGGCCTAATCCTTGATCTACGTAATCACAATATCGGATGAAAATGTTAATGGAAAAATGCTAGGAAAAAGTGGAATTTTAAGCCATGCACCAGAGCGGTTACATTTTACTGAGGATGTCATATAAAAATCCTGTTGCTCTGACACAGATTCAGAATATAGAAAAATTTGTCATTAAACGATTTTTGAGGGATGCGAGAAGTTTCTGAGTTGCAAGAAACCTGCCCACTGACCCTGTGGGCATCGATGGGAATGATCACAGTAGGACGAGGCCACATAACGAGGAATTTGCGTTGTCTGAGTCATGCAGTTTACGGGAACTGTCCAATTTCCCGTGCATCAAACTTTGCATATCCGTCTCACTCAGCTGACCTTACACCAGACGAAGCTTGAATTTAGGATATTCTAAGCGAAGCCACGAGAGAATCCAACGGCGACCAAGAAAATGAGACAAACTCTCTTTAGGGTCATGCTTGAGAATCTACGTGAGCCTTACGGATACTGTCCGAAACGCACTGGAAAACATGTCAAGTGTATTTCTTAGAAAACGTGGCAGTCTAATTGACTTATGAAAACAATATGTATGTCGCTAGATCTGTGCAATGTCTGCATTCTTTAAGGCAAGTAAATTTTGTTATGAAACAAACTTTCAATATTGTTTGTTTTGGCGCATCCTGTATTTATTGAGAAGTGAGAGTAGGTATACACAAAGAAAAATCCACACAAATTCAAAACTCATGTCTTGCGAACAGCAGGATCGTAAATTCTCTTATTGCAAATATCCTTTATTAATTACCGTGTATTCCTTGTCATGAAAATACCTAAGTAAATGTTTTAAGCAATGTAGCCTATAAAAGTACACATAATAAAAGTGTACAATTATTAACTAGCGGTAAAAAGCACAATTTAAAAAAAATTTTTACTGTTAACAATGAGATTTCTGAAGACAAAGTGAGTTACGTGCAGTGGCGCACACAGAATTTTTTTTCGGGGGGTTTTGAAAATTTAGAAACAAGGTGTACAATTTTCGTTTTTCTCATTATTTTCTTTCAAGGAGGGCTTTTCCTGGAGAAACGACAATACGCAACTTATAAGGAGCCAATGTCGCATGAACAGGTAAAAATTAACTTTACTTCATAGAGTTTCACTCATGTACGTTCCACCTATAATGCTGCAAACACATACTGCACGTGTAAGAATCACACACACAATGTTTGTAAGAATTATGAGTTAAAAATCATGTTAAGCACAGGGTTATTAATTTGCATATGCTTATTGAATAATTTAAATTACTTAATCAGTAGACGCCGACTTTATTGAAATAATAATACAATAATGTAGTTAAAATAATCAGACATAAAGCAGTTGCGCACTTTGTAGTGGGGATAAGGCGGGAAGAATGTTATACACGTGAGTAGAAAAAGGCCTTTTGAAAATATTAGCCTTCTCCCTGAATGACGAGTCTACGTACGGAGGTTTTGATTTATATTTCTATTTCGACACTACTTAATAGTACATATGGACGTTTTTTAAGACGAAACAAGCAATAGATACAACAGAGGTACCATACAAAGGTTTCACCGAGTTAGAAAATGTTTAACATTTAGTAAGCCTACTGCAATTATTTTGTAAACAGTGATGTGGCATGTTGTGTCTAGTGCAGTCTTTCTCCAGATCTTCTAGTCGAGCATAGACATTAACAAACATTGTATACTTTGAAGTACATAACAGTTTGTGTACATGTTACGATTCAGGAAAAAACGTAGTAATATCCGTAAAAATGAGCCTCTGACGAAGTGACGGCTTTGCCGCAGGAAAAGAATCTAGATCCGATGTAAATTGTCCATAAAGAACAGGAGAGACAATATTAATGAACAAATTATACCAAAACTGTTTGATACACTCCAATACAACAATAAAACTGTTTGAGTAATATAGCATTTAATTACTTACAACCAATTACAAATATTTAGCTCAATTCTTCCATCCCACTAATGTTTCCTTCACTGTTATAACTCAAATCGTCTTCACTGCTGCTACCCCATTATTTATTAATTTTGAAACGAACTGTTACATTATACACTCTTTGGTCTGATCTCACGTAATCTTTTCAATTTTCATGCATGGTCACATCTTGATGTGCAATCTATGAAAGAAATTCACTCAAATTCCTTTTTTGCTAAGTTTCTAACACTGTCTATGGAAAGTGCAATTTTTTTTAGCACGCTTCTTCACGATTGCCTAAATCAGTTCTAGGATTAAGATGAGGAAGTCGGGATGATGTAAGTGGAAGTTGTAAAATGTAATGTCCATGGTTTGCCAAAACAATGGTTATTATAAGAGTTCTGTATGTTGGTTTACTTTGTTTAATTAGTGAATAGAACTCAGGTTAAGATAAATGGACTAAGAAATCACATTATTCACTAACCAGTTAATCGTGTTTGTCGTTAATGATGTTGCAGGTGGATTTATTTATTCAGTGAAATTTTCAGGCACATTTGTCGATGAAAACGTACCAAAAGCAATAGGAAACTTTTAATAGAATAACACAATAGAAAGTTAAGAAAATATATAAGAAAATTACGGCAATTCAGAGAAGAATGGCGTCTATCCACATTTTTTGTAACTGACGTTGAATTCAGTTTCGTCTATGTAAACTATAGGCCGCCGTTCTTCTCTGAATTGCCGTAATTTTCTTATATATTTTCTCTGAACTTTCTAATGAGTTATTCTATTAAAAGTTTCCTATTGCTTTTGGCACGTTTTCATCGAAATCTCATTTGACGAATAATGTGGCTCAGACTAGATGCACTACCATTATAATTAATTTATCTTTTAAAAATTGTTTAAATTACTTTTAATGTTGGTGTTTCCCCTTCTATGAATTGATATTTGTAAATAATTAATCGAATAATACACTCGTCAAAATCGGTTTTTATTTCCTTTGTTGAGCATTTTTTATGGAAAGTACTGAAAGATTTTATGTCAGCCGTATACGCGGATGCTTCTTTAATAATTCTAAAAACACTACTTAGGCACACCGCACGCCTGAGCTACCCTTTCCTGCAACTTTCTTTCTGATATTCCCTTATCTTCCGATTTAATAAACTTGTACACGTTATACATTATTTTCCGACTCTAACTATGCATGAGTTTCCTTTGCACTGAAATTGACAGGCCACCCAGGTTGATCAAGTTCACTCTCCAAAACCGGATAGATAGCAATAAACTAAACGTTACGCTTTTGATGAAAACGGGTGTTTTTTTAAAAGTACGAACACAATTACATATCATGCGCCGTTGGCAAAATTTATTCACGTTTGGTAAACTTACATATGCTGAATTTTAGTTTATCATTTAGTAATAGTAAAAAGGTTACTTTGAAAGAATATACTAATTAACATATAAAGAAGATACTTTATTTATTATGTTCTTACTGTTTGTACATAAGTTGATTACAAAATTTTTTTCCAGATTTTAGGGGTGGTTCTAACCCCCAAACCCCCTAATTTATGTATGACGAGTACATAAATTAACTATAAAATTGACGACTGCTGTTCAGTTGCTGGTATTTTGTCACGTGACTGAGTACCCCTAACTATCTATAAATAGGAATACTAGTATCGAACACAGTTGTGTAAACCTAAATAGAATCGAGTGGATGTATTGAAATGCTGCTTTGAGAAGCCACCTAATAGGGCAATGTGTCCAAGTAGAAGAAATCCCTGCTGGAGACGTATTGCTGAGACGTGTAAGTGCGTGCAACGGCAATAACAATAACTCACGGTTACGGAGAAACCATAACGCAAGAGTTATGGTTAATCACGGGTAAGGTACTCTGTGTTGTGGAGGGAGCGGGTTTTATAACACGTCTGCTTTCTGGTAAAGTACTCGTTAACCCATACTTTGCTGCTTCATCGATTGTTACATAAAACGTAAATACTTAAATTTCTTAATTTTGTCTAATACTGTATTTAAAAATTTGTTGTTCCAAACGAATTTACCTTTCCTAGATTTGTCTGTAATTCAGGGGTTTTTATTTACATTTAAACTACATATAAAATTTTTTATTATAACGGGGACCCGCTATTTGTAAACAGTGAATTACATTACGGTATCCAAATTTAAAACTCGTAACGTTGACCACAGTAATCGCTTCATGAATAAATTTCTTTCAACTCGTTACAGTAAAAGGCTTGAAGAATATAGTCAGAAGAGCACACAGAGAATCAGCAACAGAATACTCTTGATTCAATACAACTGTTATGTAAACCTTTTGATTATTATTCATTGTGAAACTGAATCCTAGATATGCAATACATAAGGGGAAAATGATGCATAATTAATTTTTTTTACTTGTTAATAAACTTGCAACTTGTTGTATTCTCTTTTCTTATTCCATTTTTTTAACTTTTCCCTTGAAGTGAGTCATTATGTCTCGCCAAACACCTCGGCTGCACAGTCACGTCCCGCCTACTTCTCGGCAGAGTAGGATACCGCCGACTATTGAGGAGGGGTCGTCTTTGTTCAGTTCTTTTTAGGATCGCTTCTTATATGTTTTTTGGCGTGTGATTTCTGCGTTTGTTAGCGTAGAATATATCTGTAAATTTTTATCCTCGAATCTACTGGAGTCATGTCACCTTCAACATCTTTGTGTTTCTGTTGTAAGTATTTTTATATCTAAATGTTAACTGCAAACATCTTCGTTCATAATAATGTTATGCGCTGAACTGATATTTTACATCTTGTTTTATCCGTAACAGAAGATATGTCAGCACATTTTCAAATTATGATGTTGACCAGTGGTGGACTCCCTGTGGCACGCGGAAACTATGAAAGAAAATAATTTGTTTTTTAAAGCGAAGCTTTTTATGTCGGGGGTCCGCACGGAGAGGAGTGAGCAGAAAAAAAATCGTTACGAGAGAAGCGTCACGAGAGAATCGTCACGCGCGTTCGGGGATTCCCGCTCTCGTGGCCGCATCATCGTATATAGAGTGCCACTCTCTCTCTCTCTCTCTCTCATCCCCTCTCCGAGGGCCCGATCTCAACGGTTCTGTAAATCCCTACTACATTTCTTTCTATGTCTCTCTCTCTCTCTCTCTCTCTCTCTCTCTCTCTCTCTCTCTCTCTCGCTACTCTCATCTTCACGTGCCACGTTGTATTAAATACACCGTGCTTAGTTTATAAGTAGTGTTAACAATGGATAATTCAAGTAGGTAGTGATAGTGATGAACCGAAACAAGTAATAACTGTTGTAGCGGATATTCATCAAATTCAAAATGTTGAAACAGAGAGTCATGAAATAACGAGGTAAATAAATAAATATATACATATATAAGTATATAATAATCGTTTATATACATTAATTTAATCATTTATAAAAAAAATGATTAAATTTTTATGTATTTATTACTGATGTTAACCTTTAATTAACAAATATATTTGGATAAATTATTGTTCTTTCCATTAGTAAACTACTTCATATTTTTTATTGTTCTTTCTATTAGTGAACTACTTCATATTTAATAATTTTTCTTGTAAAATTTGAACACCTTGTAAAATTTTTAGCAGAACTACGATAAATTTCCAAACATACGTTCACGTAATTTTAATGGTCTGTATTAAAAGCGTGAAAAACTATACTAGAAAATAATATTTAAGATAAAATATACCAAGCCAAACAGTTACACCACCAATTATTTTATTTATAAAATTTTGGAATTTAATTTAATATTGTAATATAATTATTACAAATAAAAATAAAAATTGAATTGGATTGATATTGTGTTGATACTTACTGATATTTTGTTTATCACTGGGTTAGTCTGACTCCTTAAAGTCCCACTGTTAGGCTAGTCAAATTGTAATATAATTCCAAATATAATGATAAGCAAAATATAAAGATATTGATGATAAGAATATGTTATAATTAGGTGTGTTTGATTGATAAATAATAAATACATCAAACTTTAAAAATTTTGCAAATATTTTTTCTCGTTCTTGTATAGAGTTTGTTGGAATAATTTAATTTAATTAATTGATAATTAATTAATTATTTGAGGTTGTAATTTCCTCCTATATCTATTCTCTCAAGGTGAATTATGGTTTTGCTTAATAAAAAATAATAATAACATTAATGGTAGAAATAAAAACAATGCTGGTAACTGAATACTGATTTGCGTTTATTCATTCAAAATTGTGCGCCAGTCAGACTGCGCATGTCCCAGGCACTGGCTAATATTCGCCACAGTCGGCAATGAGAAAAATCAACAGATATATTTTTTACAAGTTTAAATTTATGGTTCTTTTAACGAGTCGAAATGGTCAGAGGGCAAGGAACAAGATACATTTAACAGGTATTCTTAAACTAAATGTTAACATCTGAAATAGAATAGAATTATTATTACAATTGTCAATTAGAAAGAAATTATTTAAAATTCGAACCAAGTCGAAGAAATGACGTCACTCTGCTCCAAGAGGCACTGGACCGTCTATGTGAGAAATTCAGCAATGGCCGCCGTCTGCTTGGTTTTAATCTGCTATGACGCCGTTGGAATCGAAGATCTTCTCCCACAGAAATAAAACGATGTTCCCTTTTCCTGCGAAGTGGTGTTGTTCCAAAATATAGTGTTGAATGTCCCCTCGTCGTCTGCGATGTCGAATTCTGGATGGATCTCTTGTGTAGTGTAGTGTTCAAATATGCGTGTTGGTTTTGTGAATTTGTTCCAAAAATTGATCAAAATGGCTGTCGATTTCTGGCGTTAAGTTTTATGGTGTTATTCTGTGTTTTTGGAAACTTGTGAAGTGTTAGACATAGATAGATAATATTATTTCACTTGTTAGTTCATCTCCGTTACACGCCACATAACCACACTTGGTTTTAATATAAATTATTTGGTTTTCAAAACTCCACTAATACATTTTTCAACTGTTCAGCTTTGCGATTAACAATAGACTAAACGACGCAACGTCGTCGTTTTAGGGCAATTTGTGGTATGTCTTTTTCCTCTTCATATTGTTTAATTATAAAATATCTGTCTAAGACTTGTTTCACTATCTAACTATACATAACAAGTTTTCTTATTTTTTACTGTATTTCCAATATTTCTTAATTTTACATGAATCTAACTATTCAGTAATATTGATTATTTAATTTTACATCTTTTGATATATAGCTGGGTTTGTTTCAAACTCATTTAAGCCCAAAAATTACAATTTTGCATAATAATTGCATGTCCCATATTTTGTACAAATTCAGTGTTTTAAAGGTTTTTATTTGTTTTTTCGGTATAATATTTCCATGGAATACACCTAGTAACTCCGTAATTACTTTGTTGTTAATAATTTGGTTATTAAAACATTTCAATATTGATTAATTTGCTGTTTAGTCTGATTTGATTACTATCATAAGCCTATTTTTGACTGTTTCCAAAAGAAGTTAGTTTTCTTTCTTTTGTCATTCTATTTGCTATTAACTGTATCTGTATTAATTATATTTTCAATTCCTGTATTGTATGTATTGAATTCTATTCCTATTACATAGATTAATTCTTTGATACATAGTTTTTTTGGTTTATAGGCCATTCTGTGTTTACAAACATAGTGTCTTGGTGGGTCTGTTTGTACATTATGCATGGTTTACTGATTTGAATAAAACTATTACATTTTTATGCCCTACTTGCCTCTCTGACTTACACAATGGAAAATTAAATGACATGATTTTAATTACAATAGAATATCTTGTATCTACTAAACTTTCTTTATACTAATAACATCACTGAACCATAACATGAACATCTTATGCCTAATTTTAACAAAAACATCTTATTATCAACTATTTTCCATATATCACCTAATTTTAACAAAAACATCTTATTCCTATTATTTTTTCCTGTATCATCAAATGATAACAACATAGCTTATCCTAGACATAATTTAATTAGAAAACATAAAAAAACTCCTATTACTAGTAACACTGTCAGTCACTAACTGTCTTGTGTATGTATTATTCTTATGAAAACACTTTAACTGTGATAAAAAAAAAACCTCGTGTATCTATTTACACCTTACATCTAAAATATTATTTAATTAATAATAAATAATAAACATCTTAATATTAGGCATACCTTCAGTTATGAACTGTCCTTTGGTATTTTTGTCCTCACCATTTATTTAGTTATAATTAAAGAAAACATTTTATATGTAATAGTCCTTATATCTAATTTAAAACTCTTATTACTAGTAATGTTGTCAGTCCTTAGACCGTCTTTCATTTCAATGGTTTTATTATTATTATTCTACACTTATGGTAGTCTTTTTATAATACTTAAACCTCATTGAAGATTTTTTCATAGATTTTTTAACTATGTTTCTCACTGTACACTCTGTAGTTCCTTAATTTTGTTATCTCACTTCACTTTATTGTATTCTACACTCTGGTAGTCTTTTTAGTGAGTTCTACTCTATGGTAGTCTCTTTTGACATATTTTTTGACATGTTACACTTACAACTAATATACAATTTGTTTTTATAGTATTGTATCTTGTAACTTGTTTGGGGTTTACCTATATCGGTTTCAATTTTGTCTCATGGTATTTATTATATGATTAACATTTTGTTTTGGCATATCTCTTCCTGGTTCTGGTCTCTGTTGGAATCTTGATATGTTTCGTCCCTTCTTCAAATATCACATTAGTAGTTTCCTTATTAAAATGGTTTCATGACAGATTATTTCCTTTTTTATGGTCCTTCCCTTTTTGTACTGCTTCCCCAATCTACTGGGTATACTGCTGGTTTAACTGGTTTTTTCATAGTAGGTTATTTTAATTAATGGTTTTCTTTATCATCTTCCATTTTTATTCACATTTTATAGACTTAATTATACAGTTTCTAGTGTAATCCTTAAACAATTTATTCTTCTCACTCACTATGGAACTTTCTCTTTTATTTATGTAACATTAATTCAAATGTTTAGTGTGATAATTTTGTTATGTTACAATATTTATATATAAATAAAATATATAAATATATTTACATGCTTATTACGACTGGTCAGAGTTCGAAATGATACTATCAGAAATGTTATGGGGACTGAGGAAACCATAACAGGAACTACAGAATGTCGTCAATTGAGGTGGTATCGACAAGTTCGGCGAATGACTGATGCTAGAGTTCCGAAAGTAGTTTGTAAAAGGAGGTCATCGGAAGGAGGAAAAAAGACGACGCAAAACAACGTTGGACGACAACATGAGGGAGAGAGGATTGTTTGAAGAGCAAACCTTAAACACATAGGAAAACGGGGATTAAGTTTGGAGGTCAAAGGCCGTTGAAGAACGTTTAAAAGCCGACGGTACAGTGAAACAAATTACAGACACCAATGAAGTCACTAGCTGTAATTACCAGCTGTAATTATCACTATTGATAATTTGTAATGAACAAGTTATTCAACAAGGTTAGTCTTGTACAATAATACTAGTTAAATTTTGTACACAAGCTTAATAATGTCAACATTAGAATTCCACACTAACTTTAACTGCATCTAAATCCCATATCGCCATAATGGAAAGGTTTCAGACCAAGGTGTTGCATGCCATAACCAACGCACCGTGGTTCATCAGCAACACAGACATCTATAGAGACTTGGACCTGCCCTCAGCCAGTGAAACCATTGCGATGTTCAGCGAAAGATATGTGAAACGGCTTGAAGAGCACACGAATCCTTTAGCCATAAATCTACTAGACAACAGCCTACAGATAAGACGTATAAAGTTAACATTTCCTCCGGACTTACCTAAACTCTAACATCATAAATATATTATACATAATCTGTTACTTTTAAATACTCATGTAGAGAAACAGTGAATGGATATTTATCTTCATGCCATGTATTCAGTAATCAATTATGCTTATTGTCATGTATTAACAGATTGCATAATTGAACGTAAAAAAACTAACTGTAACACAATAACACTTCGCCGCACTTTAGGTAAATCGCCACTCTATCCGCACTAAGGAAAATCGCTCAATGTAACTAACTTACGAGCCGGCTGCTATTGCTTTTTATAGGCAGAGTACGTCTTCTAGAAATTTTCCATCCACAATGTGGTGTGTCAGCTAATGCGTATTTCAAGTGTTCTCTAGAGTACTCTGAAATGTACTTGAGCGCGGCCTTGGAAGAAACACACCTGTTCGGTTGGGGAAGGGACTTGTGGACGCTCTCCCCTGTTCCTGGCGGTTCCATTCGTTTCAATATGTATATTAGTGCCCTTTAATAAATTTTCAAAACTAAACACATTTTTTAATTTCAAGTTTTAATACGATTGTGGTGTTTAATGTTCACTAAACCCCAGTTTGAATATACAAATTGTCATTTGAAAAATCGTGACAGAAGTGAAGTAGAAAAAGAGTCAGAAAATTGCAAATACAGCAATTCTAATGACGGTTAACGTTTTAGAGTAAAGTTTACTCTTTTAGGGCTGGTTTAAAAAGTGTCTTTATAATTCGTACGTAAGTACAGTTTAATGTTTGGCTATTCCCATGTATTGTATTTCTAATATATATTGTATACTAACTGTTACCCTTAGCTTCTCAGGCGAATCTTTGATTTTTAATAAGTATTTTAATATCATTTTTATTGTCTGTGTCTACATGGCGTTCTGTCAGCTCGTGTAACAATTTTGTACTTGTTAGTCAAATTCTCTCCAAAGCTGTTTTCAACATTTGTATTATTTTAACTTGTACTAAATTATTATGTTGATGCAACAGTCTTTGGAGATTTAAAAGTACCCATTTATAAAGCCTTTGGAGATATTTATGAAGTACCTGTTAAATCAAAAACACTAAATTCATTATTTTAAGTGTTACTGTGTTAGAAACATTGTATAACACATTAAGCGTTATGTTTTCCTCAACCATGGCTTTTAATTATTTCAGCAGTAAACTAAAAACCAAAAACCGTTGTCATCTAACCTTACAAATGAAAACAACACGTATTTTTGGTTTGCATTAAGTAATAGGACAATTTACAATTACTACACTTCTTCTTTTCCACATCGTAATATAGCGATACAATCGCATATTATATAAAACATCAAAAATCTACTGCAGGAATGGATAAATGTACAGTTCCGGTGCGCTAAATAGCTTTTGTTTATTTACTTGTTACTATGGTATTAATTCTAGTCTCCACGGTGTTGTTCACATCTTTAGTAGTAGTATTTAATATATTTCATTACTTATTCATTGCATCATCAGAAATACGTATAAACATAAATTTTATAATCCTTTAAGACAACTACAAAATGTATAGAAGTATCTGTGTATACAAAATTACAAAATATATCGATACAATCTCATATTAAAAACATTAAAAACTCCAGGAACGGATAAAGGTACAGTTTCGATACCGCTAAATATCATTTGTTTATTTACTTGTTACTATGGTAATTAATTCTGGTCTCCATGGTGGTGTTGACATCTTTATACTCGTCAACGAAAAGGCATAATTAAAAGGGCCTAAATTATGCAAACGGGAAAAAATATCAAATTCCAAGTTAGACAGTATTTTTCGCCTTGTCTCAAAGGTTAACTGTGCAAAATTTGGTGGCAGTCGGTGTAACGGTGAGGATTTGTATTCATTACCCAGAAAACCCATAATACTCCCATAAGACTTTGAGTTTTATATATATAGATTTAAGACAAATTCAACACGTGGCACGTCACGAAAGAGACTCGTCGCGCACGAAGCTTAGCTATCACTGCTTTGAGTATCATTAATAGCGTAGCCAGCATATCTCGATGGGGGCTATGACGCTAAGATGTGTTTGGTGGTAGTAGTTAGTCGCTAGTAAGCTGGTACTGCCTGCCTACAGGTTTACTTGGCAGTCTACCCAATGGCGGTAGGTAGTAACTCTCACTAACCCCCTTGGTCACACACATCATTGAATGCCATTTAATTTGTCTCTTATCTTATACTTTTGTCCCAGCTCAAACCATGTACAACTGTAGTTGCCTACTCTCAAATTTCTGATTTCAATAACATCATCGTATACCATCACTTTGTACAACGAACAAGCTTACATTAAATTTAACCCACATTTTATCCTCATATTGTCTAAAAACAGATATTCCCCTCTTACATTGCACGTATTGTATAATATTAAAATAATTTCTAAAGACAACGTAATTTTTAACTTACGTATTTACACGTATTTTGCCTTGCACAAAAATCACATAATCGTTTACAAAGAAAAAATGAGAAAACTCGTGGAATATTTGTTTGTATTTTATAACGCCTCTAAAAACAGGAGCATTTTCATGTTAAAATTGACTTCCTTTATTGCATTTTTTTACATTTAAGAAGTGGGCTAATAATCGCAGTTTTATGGCGCCGTGTTGTAAAATGGGGGGGGGGGATAAACAATTTCATCGTATATTTTTAAAATTAAAATATTTTGCGATATACATGATGTCAAACGGAATGACGAAGGCGCTCCTTGACTATAGCGGTGCAGAAATTCGTTGCTACGTCCGTTGTCTGGTCTTCCGCTTGATAAAGTAAAATCTTAAAAAGTGTGAATCTTACTTTTTTATAGGTTTAAGTTGTATTTCTTTTATAACTAAACATTTGTTTGTTACCAGACTTGATAAAATTCTCTTTAGTCGTTGTCTTTTGCTGTTCGTTTTTGTCGAACTAAAATTTCTCTTTTGTTTCGCAGAAACCTCGTTACTTCATTACGCAATCAACTATTCCTCGCACTCAATAAAGTTTATGTAAATAGTCACAATATATCATTATCGTTATTATTATTATTATGACAAGACTCCTCTGTGGAGTTGCAGCCTTTCTATTGTCGTCGTCGACTCTTTACACTGGTAATTACTTGCGTGACTTCCACTTTTCGCTTTCTCATCACTGATTCTTATACTTTCTAATTTCCTCAACAATTCTTCCTATCATTCCTCTTCTTTTCTCCCTCGCTGGTCATTCTCTGGGCGTCCTGTCTTGAGGCTTTGATTGCATAACCTTTACAGCACACAATCCTGATCTTGACTTCTTACATGCTCAAACCATCTCTGCTTTACGTTGTCTGACCTAGTTTTCTATTTTGTCATGATATACACGGCACTATGTTTACCTGTATGATGATACACCTTACGACTAAACAGACATTAAGACGTGAGGGGGAGGGACGGGACTTTGTTCAAGACGTATGCTATGGGGTGGACTGGACGTTTGTAAAGGTTGTACAAATCACGTATATAGTCAGAGAAAATCACGATCGTCGGATTAGAGGAATTGTATTGATTCTTGCAACAATCTGTGCCAATCCAAGAACAAAAAATATAGGGAGCCAGGAAACAACGTCTTTTGACGTTGACGTTCTTCTATTTCCATCGTAGCCGAATCGACCGTTCCGATCTCAAAGGAGTTACATACATACACATCACCTACAGCTTTCTATATTCCTTTGTCCAATAGGTTTGTATCGCCAGACTTCCTTGGAAGCTTGCCGTGTAGCGCCCTAATCGGACGAGGAATCGATATCTCTTTATTTGTCGCAATGCCATTTTAAATATTTAAAATTTTCAACTCTTTATTCTTTATTATAAATTTTATCCTTTTAAGTGTAAGCTCTAACAGGCTGTAGGAATCTTATTTTAGACGCGTGTAATCTACTCAGATGTTTTTCCACCGAAACCCAAGTTTCAAAACCAAACAACAATACTTCCACGCTGTTATACTATGAAATTTCAATTAAGTCTCCTTCTTTCTTTTCCTTCACAATGCTTGAGGAATTAGTCCGCACAGTGACTGAAACTTGGTCGGCATCTACGGCCCACAGGTTTATCAAATCCGATGTGGCCTAGCTGGATTCGCATCTTGTTTCATTTTGTTTTAAGTGAGATGTCTTTCTTTAAACTTCTCCGCCTGCGGTCTTTAATCTGATCTTAACATAACAATTTTCATTCTTATTTACATACATTATATTCCCATTTTGAATATAATGCCCGTTTAAACCTGTGTTCTTCATTATACCATATAGTCCAGTAAGCGCAGCTTTTGACGTAACAAAATTTTGACTGTCGGTGGAATTTCACGAAATTTGATATGTATGTTCTATATGCACTCTAGAACAAAGTTAAAAAAGTTAAACTGTACGCTTTTTATTTGGGGTGAAAACCACCCCTTTTCCAAGGGTGATTGACCAAAAAAAAAAAATTAACCCCAGGATCCAATAGAGAATCAAATTCTAAGCAAAAAAGTTAGTATGCAACTGTTTTGAAAAATGCGTTGTTTTCGAGTTATTCCAAATCAACATTTTCGATTTTTACCCCCAAAAAACAGGATTTTAGCGTAATTTTTAGCGAATAACTAAAAAACGTTTGAGTTTATAGTAAAAATGAATACGACCAAAATCATTCTATACGAAATAACAAACAATATGCGTTTTGGCCGGGTTTTAATCCACGAGTTGTTTTCAAGATATGGCCGTGATAACTTGCAAATTTTTTGCCTGTACTAACAAAGTTTAACCCTTCCTACTAACCAAGAAAAATACTTTTGACTATAAAATGTCTAGTGCATATTAATGGTCTATTAATATCCTTTAAATTAATCATTATCCGGATTTTCTGTCTTCAAAATAAAAAAAAGTTACATCATAAAAATTGCGCATTTTTTTGGAATTTTTTCCCAACTCCGGCCCGCGCGATGTTTCCCACATGTCCAAAAATAGACGTAATTAAAAATATTTCTAGAGTTAACTTATACATACCATAAGGACCAACTACAAATTATTTAGATTTTTTTCGGTGCTCTCGACAAAAATGGCAGCGATTTTTCCTTTTTTCACATTTTCGGAAATTTGCAAAACTCAATACACTTGGTGAAATAGCGGAATAAGGATTAACTTTAGCAAAAACATTATACAGATCAAAGTCAAAGTACACAATTAGATGACCAAAATGCCTCTTGGTTCATGTTTTTACCTGTCATCGTTTCAAAGATGCAGCTGTCACAAGGTGGTCAAGTACCGAATTTGAGGGGTGACTGTTTTCCTTTGACCTTGAATATTTTTTGTCATACAACTTTTAGACAGGTGGGTGGTCCTCAGGACATTATTTGTAAGGGTTGAAATTATCTATCTATTCGTTTTTGAATTATTTGTGTAGAGTTAAAATGAACAAAGTTATAGCTACACACACACACACACACACACACACACACACACACACACACACACACACACACACACACACACACACACACATATATATATTATAACGTACCAAATTCCATAGATTTGGGGTTATATGTAGAAAGTTTTAAAAACCAAGTATAAAATAAATTTAAATCAATAGAACCATATCTCGCGCTGTAGCGAGCATTCAAAACAATTGTAAAACGCCTAACGGCTATGTCCGGCGGTGTTATGTAATCGCATACGCACCGTTATAAATTAGGGACACGCCCTAACTTTAAAACATTAATATTTCGGAAACGAATAAATATAGGCAAAATCCAAAATGTTTGCCGAAATATTAAGAATACGGTGTGCGAATTTCAACAAATATAATTAAAAAGTTAATGAGATAATTCATTTTATTTAAATAACTTCCACAGTAAGTGAGCTAGGGAGTTCAGATTTGGATATGTTATAATTATAAAAATTACGAATCAAATGTATATGTTAGATTAAGCATAACTTGGCTTGCAGCCAAGATAATCGCAATACAAATTGCAACCGGACGTCCGACCGACAATTGGTTTCGGTGTATTCCAGAATATTAAAAATAATAATAATTCTCGGACTGTGGGAATTATTTTTCGTTCTCACGGAATGAGGTGACTAAATTTTAAGTAGAAGGGAGAATGTTTCAGCCAATCAGATCATTCTAAAAATTTTGAAGGTGGGATTAAAGGTGGTAGATTGTCAACGGTGCTGGTGGCGGAAGAACGTAGGAAGTGGCTCTTCGAATTAAATCCAGAGGTTCAAAGGTAACTCTCACAAAACACTCCTTATTCTGTAGATAATGTCCTTGGAGAATTTTTTTATACCTTAAAAGTATGAAGGGAATATTTTTAAGTCAATAAAGCAAACTTTTAATATGTGTAACCCAATGATAAAAGAGAAACATCCAGATTTCTACCTGAAGAAAGAAAAAGAAGTATATATGTTGTTAGGATAATATTATGTGAAATTCATTCAAAATTTCTATGATGGAATCACTGAATTGTATCGTTAAAAAGATTTGAAGCAGATACTATTGCCTTTTACATTAAGGAATAGCAATTATTTTAATTTTAACATGTTTAAAGAATAAACAAAATTAATGTATCAGAAAACAGTAAAAAATTTATTTAACAGGAAAAAATTGAATAAATTATTTCAAATTTTTTAACACAGTGAATAGTTGAGAATTAAAAAGAAACGGGACTACAAACAACTGTAATCGAGTTTAATTGTAGTAATTCAGACATGCTCAGACAATTACTCAACGGAAATAAGAAAACAAAATACAACTATAATACACTACTTGATAGGCCTTTACGAAAGAGTTAAATTATTGATTTGCATATATGTTGGCCTACGAGCATGTGAGAAGTAAGGTTTACAAACTACTTTAATCACTGATAATATTAATATTTGTACTTAATAGTCTATAACACTTACTCCAGTGTACCGACTCTGTATTGTACCTCAGGGCGCCAGTAATAATAAACACAAATTAAAATATATCAATCAACTTTTAATGGTTCATTTGCATTTATATATTACAAATTTCTTTAATATGACTTGGATAGTTTTACCTTACAATTTGAATATTATTTAATGGCAATGAGTTCTTTTAGACAAATTGAGTCACTATATTTGATTACAAATATATATTTATCAAACAATATAGAATCAAATGTTTATTTATTTGTTACTTGCGTGGAGAATCCTTCCGATGTGCGTAGTCCTTAAGGTGTTGCAGGTCGGTGAGTCGTCAGCAGCTGTTTGTTGCGAGTTAATCCTGGTTATGAATGCACTAATTCACTTTATCACAGATGTACACTACACTTGACATATTGGTGATATGTACAATTATGTCGTATAATTATACACTCTGGTTTACAACGTATTATTGAATTTACCTTAAGTGCATCTAACACAGTTCGCGTCGCGTGCGTCTCGATTATCTCATACCGTCGTGACTTTAACCCGAACTAATTCGCTCTCTTCAGTGATTTCACCACAAAATACCGGATTGATGAAAATTTATATGCAGTATTTACTTCTCGTTATTCGTTACTACTCCGAACATTCACTCATTACTTATTACTGTTTATTAAACTTTATGACTTTCGTGTTAGCAATTACCACGTTCCCTTACTTCCGTTTACTGCTGCGAATTTACTTTATTCTTTAAGTTACTAATAAAACGTATCTATATAGTTAACGCAAAAACAGCGCACGCGAGTCTCTTCAGTGTAGTTTCGCCGGTATAAAGAACACTAACTGATTTCTCTCCAAGTTCATATTATATACTTGCTTGGAATTTTCCTTACCAAATCTCGATAGGAAAACAATCCCATAGGTTTAAACTAGCGCTAAATACAAAATCGCCCAATCTCCTTAGCGAAAACCTCCCGCGCAACACATGACGCTTTTCCTGATTTGCCGAACGTTTTCCGCCTCCCACGTGCTAAAAAAAACTAGCGTCTCTATTTATCTCACTCACACATCGCTCTCTCTCACATAACGGTATCTATTGTTACATGCACTTAAAGCTTACAACATTGGCAAACACCCTTAATATCCTAGCGAATAATACATTTTATGATAGTTATGTCCCAAAACGTGACTGAGCCTAAAATTACCTTCCTTATAGATGTCAGCCCCAAGGCCGGCGTTGCTAACCTACCGCTATACTCTACAGTTTTTACAAGTTAATTTCTTTCATGTAATGCCGCATAACGGTGCAGGCTTTTCACTACCTCCCCGCTTTCTAAAACATTCACATTTCTTTGCGTTCAGCATAGTTTGATTTAGAAAAATTTGCGATTGCTCAAATTTTGCGTTACACAACAGTTGCAAATACTTGGAAATGAGACGACTTGAATAAGAAAATTGACTATTTTAAACGTTTCAGTACTCGTTTAAATCAAAATGTGTCAACAAAATTGTATGTTCTACTGCATTTACATGTCTTGTCTCACGTAAGTAATTACAGTTCGATAGTGTTATTTATGACGGGTAGTGCGTCATAATATAGTTTTGGAAGGGGAAGCCCGCTCTCTGATATCAATAGCAGCCGCAACAGACTACACCCTCAATCAATCATCGGCAAACGGAGGAGAGTGTGAGGCTAACGTTTGTGCAGAACATGAAGCGTCTCGCACTGAGTACAAAACAATTGTCGCGAAACGGCAACGCAAAAACACGTCCAGGCGTAGACTATTACGGATTAATCCTACGGAATAAATCTTTAACGCAACATTAATTCCGTTGTCGATTAACACAATGTATTATTATAACAGTTATGAGGAGGCAGAAGTTACCTTCCCATTTTGTTGTTAAAACGGGAATCATGATTTATGAGATTAAATAATTGTATGCCTATTTTGCAGGAATGCTGTAGCGGAGATTACTTTCCGACGTGCGAAGACTTTAAATATTCTTAAAAACACAATTACGCTGATTGAGTAGGCTATTTGTATGTATAAAAAAGTCTATCAATAAAGTAGATATGGTATTCTCACATAGAACACAGTGTATCATCTTAGTCTGTGATTAGCTACTGGGATCATCGGAAGATAGTAGGCATCCCAGACGGTGAGGCGCGCTACTACTCATTCCTCTCACTTTTTGTGTATTAGTCTAGCCTGAAAACATCACACTAGTTCTTCGTCTTCCTGAATTATAAATTATGTATCAACTACTAACCTATTCGATATCCTATGTTTGAAAAAAATTTACAACAGCGTTTAAAATTTATGGCACGTATACTGTCAGAGCTGTCATAGCAGTCTAGTCTATAGATGTTTTACAACTGATTTCTGGACATCGCACGCAAAAGAATAGTGTAGAGCATTCTCGATTTCTGCGTTGCCCTTTCGCTCTGATCGGTTTTTTTAACTTCTCCACAAGTTATGTGGCCTGTTTGAGAATTCCGCCCTACTTGCAATATGTAGACATTTAACAGATTAGTGGAGTCACTTTGGAAAATTGCTGTTTCAACTTGTATCAATCATATAATTATTAATATCATCGGATATTCCTCCGAATATATAATGATAGCCTTCCTTTTAAATTATTGTATCGTTTCAAATCGAACTACTTGAAAGGATATTTGGTCCAAGTAGTTTGCAGCTACTTGATCCTAGAACTTGTCTACCTGGAAGATTTTTCCTTTAAATATGTAGTGTAGGGAATGTAATAATTACTTGGGAAAATGTTAAGTAGTACCTCTAATAAAATTGGCTACACCCCCTATTAAGTACTCCAGCATTTGTATTTTATTTTGAAGAGTTTTTATAATCTTATAAAAAAAATAAGGCACTCATCTCTTATAAATACTGTCCAGAAAGAGGGCATGTGCCTTCTTATTCATTTCATAATTGCTGGTAGTCTGTACCTCCAAGAAGTCTTTTATATTCTCCTGTATAATCTTTAGACTCTCAATAGGCGGTATGAAACTTCATGGCACAACCCTATCGTAACCACCAGCGCTACAAAGTATAAATAACTCAGTAAAGTATAATTGACAGCTAACAGACAACTGACAATGATGTCTTTCCATCCGTGTACTGAGTGGGAAAGATAAAAAGATAAAAGGAATGATGGTGAAAAGCTTCGGAAGGAAGAAGGGATATGTGAATTTGGCAGTGAAACTACAGTAGTATATCACCATACATTAGTGACTTTTAGTCGCTTCTTTACTCTCTCTCAGTGATCCTGTGCCGCAGAGAGTTCCATACATAGTTATTCGTCTTCAGAACAACGTGTTTTAGAAAGAACATTTACCATAACAAAAATGTAACACCCCATATTATCCATAAAAGCTGTTTCTTCCTATTCTTCCTATTCTATCGCAGATTTTATAGTTTTGTCGGTTCTTTCTTCTACCAGGAGACACTGTTACGTGTTACAAATTAATTAAACGACAGAGAACCAAATTATATTCCACATTTTTCTATACAGATTGTTACAGAGTATAGACAGAATAGAAATGTTAAGTTGAAATCTAAAAACGAACTTAACAGTTAATGTATAAATTGCTTTACTGTCTGTAATCTGATGCTTGCACAAAAGAGAATTCAATAAGAAACAAAAGTTACGGTGATCAATTATTTGCGACGTTCCCTCGTCTGCATACATCTTACTGTGAATGAAGAATGAAGTAGTAGTATAAAATTTGTGTAAGTAAAATTAAAATGTTCATCTTGTGCATATTATCAAATATAACTTGAAACTAAAACTATCTTAAACGGTAAAATATTGTCGCGGGGACATAGAAAACTAAATGTACAATACATCATTGGTGTAATGATGTGATGTGACACTCTTAAAATAACAATTCGATAGATACTAATGAACTATAAGTAGCCTCTATATCACTGACAAAGACTCTACACTAGTCTAGTGTCAGAGAGTCGTATGTTAATTATGAAGTGAAGACATCGCTACACTTACTACAGTTACTTAGTAATTTATTTTATATCGATAGCTGTCTCGTGTTTAGTACTAGGTGACATTAAGCACTTGTCTTACTATTAGGCACAACGATTTATTACAGTTAGTTGCAATACCATCTGTACTTGATTCTGTGAACAGTAAATAGTTTTTAACGTGAATGGGACTTATAACCTGAAACGAGAATATGTAAAAAAACCTGTAATAGTCATGAACATGAGCGTGAACACGATAATCGACTGTCTGTCTTTCACAGATGACCTTGCGATCTTTTTCGATTCTCTGTGCACAGATACTAAACAAATCAATCAACTCAAGACGCGAGCGGCAAAGGCGGGCCTCTAGGTCTGTTTTGAGAAAACGGAGTTTATAATGAACATCCGGCCGGCGCCTACAGAACTAGGTGTGAAACAGGAAATAATCAAGTGGAAAGAAAACATTAAATGCCCAAGCTCAGAAACCAACACCTCTGAGAAAGAATCACTCACATCAAGATGGGAGTGGCCTCTCAGCTAACCACAGTCGTCTGCAACAAACGATCTGTGTCCTACAATGCTAAGCTCAGACAGTATTGTATAGTAATTCGACTGGAGACCTTGAGCGCAGCGGAATGTCTCACGATGCTTAGAATAGGTCTGACCGAAAATAAAAGGAAGCCAAAGTAAAATATTTGGCCGGGTCAAAGAAAACGATGAGTACAGAAGACGTTACAACCACGTGCTATACACACATGTGGAAAAGATAACGGACAGAATTCGGGAAAGACACACTGATACCTATGTTGATATGACACGAATGAGACCAGAGAGGATAGCCAACAGGATCTTTGTTTACTTTTTAAGTAAGAAAATCAACGAGCCTGGTTCACCGAGTGGAAATGCATCTTCAAAAAGTGGGAATTACGCTTTACCACATCTAACAACGTGACTCTCTTAAGAAGAAAGTTGGAGCACACCAGGGTTTCCAGGAAAAGAACAAGCAAGGCGTGGACTGAAGAAACAACAAACGCAGGATTACAGGGCAAAAGTTAAAGACAAAGAAGCAAACAAATTAACGTAGCCCATAACTGACCAAAAGTAAAAAACGTTGTTTGGTAAAATAAAAGAATATAGAGGAAATGAAGAGAATATCTAGATGGACAAAATAATATAGCAAGGCAAGTGCTATATAACACAGAAACGGACGGAAAAGTTAAGAAGCTGGACGGCGGCGACGGTGACTGGACGGCGAGGGACAAGCTGGAACTAGCAGGACATGTGGGACCGGATCGGGCGGTGACACATGTAGTAGATGATGGTGGTGGTGGTGATGACGATGTGAATAAGTTACCAGAAAATTGCACCCCCAAACTGGGAGACCAGACTGAATTTGTGATCAAAGTTTCCTTTTCCGTCTACTTGTTTGATGACTTATCAGCGAATGGGAAGTAAGCAACTTTGCCACACTTTGGCAGAGCTTTCATACGAGTTCTAAAAGCTGCGGTGATAATTCCGCCGTGCAATGACTAGATTTATCCTTCTTCGCCACGTCCACCGTTGTTGTTCTTGTGTAGTGCTTAAGTCTATACAGCGTTGTGACCCCTACACTAGTTCCTCAGAAGAATATCCTAGAATTTGCCTTATCCTCTTACCATGGTCGCAACTACTGGGCGTTAATGAGTACTATCCTTGAAGAGGTCTCTTTGGTTCTCATCATGCCGGCTGTCTGACGCAACAAAAAAGGCACGAACATCAGACTTTGAAATATGAACGAAAGGCGAAGAGACGTAGGGGAACCCAAGCAGGTGTTCCAGGTAGAATCGCCTAATGGTGACGATTGGTAACAGTGCCTAGGAGTGCTATGAATTAAATGTGATTTGGACAGTAGCGGACGATAAACTTGTGATGGTGTCAATTGAATCCCACCAAACTGAAGATTACATTCCTGTAACAGCACTTTTGTCACAAATGATGTCTTCAGTTTGCCGTTGTCGTTAGTAACGTTACGATCCGCGTGCGTAAGCGTGTCATCTGAGAATCTGTAATATCACCGGGCGGCGTTGCAAAGTAGCTGAAAGCCTTTTATAATAGAGACTTTGTTGAAAGCCTATTGCTTTAATACGGACTCCTCTGTATACTGAGAGACAGCTGCTTAGGAGAAAATGCCTCAACAGAATAAAGGATTTTATGTTCTACGTGTATTGTTAGCAGACTGTTAAGTTTGGTCTGGGAGGCGAGAAACTATTGTCTCCGCGTAGACGGCTTTTTGCTCGTCGCCTCTTAGTATATAGCAACAACATAGGCCTATACTTACACTCCAGAACACGGTGTAACACCCAGACACTACTTGAAATATTCTTACATCAACTATGCGAGGTTACAGTATAATTTTAAATGTTATTTTTTCTGTTACACGCCCTTTTAAATTAAATGACCAGGAGTCAGTAAAAATATACTTTAACAACAAAAATAAAGAAACCAGCAATCAATCACTATCAGAGATAACAACTGTATTGACAGTATCAAATTCCTTATGCTGGTACTGTAAAGTATCTTTGCGCGACTCTTGACGCCAAGCTAATATGGAAGGAGCACATAAAAAAAGGAAAGAACAGAATTGCACGTCAAATATAGTCACTTTATGGGAAGAAAATGTCAATTGTCAATGTACAATAAAATAATGATATACAACCCTGTCTGGGTAGATAATAAAAAACGTATTATGGCAACTGACTTTGGAGACGTGCCAGTGTCACATATGAAGAATACATATTTTCCAGAACAAAGTATCGTGTGATCAGAAAAACCTTTATCAATTTCAGTAAAAATTGAACATTTATTATGTACAGGAATTACATAAAATTGCTTATAACTATAGAAACACTGGAAGAATTAGCACTGACAGTATCAACAATAGATTTAATTGTTGCAGTTGTGGATCTGGGTCCGTTAATATTAAATTTACTTTGTTTTTTATTTGAAAGCAACAATCAATGACTCGTATAATATTAAATTTACTTTGTTTTTATTTTATAGCATGAATTAATGACTCTTATATCTCAGGGCTGCAGTACATAAAAAAAAGGACTTTTATATATATTACAACGATACAATGTTATTAAATGTAAGCGTGTCGTGCCACACGTCAAGGGCGACAAAAATTGTAACAAGTTATATATTCTGTACAATTTAATTGGTACATTAATTGAACTCATACACTTTATATAACATTACTAACAACATGTACGTGTATTTGGGGTTCAGGTGTAAATATAATAAGAGTATTTTTATTATCAGTATTAAAAACTCATATTTAATATTTTTTCATTATTAAAATTATTCATAAAAATCATTAATTTGTCGGTCACGATATTGCTCATTATTTAATGTTTATATCTTACGATATGCAATATTACACATATTTAAAAAAATTCTTATATCTAAACATGTTAATCTTATATCTGAACATGTTAAATAATTTTTATTAATTTATTATAAAATTAAAATATTCTTATATTGAAATAAATTGTTTTATCTCAGATCTGACCTCTACTAGCTCAGTCTATACCAATGTTTTGACTTCAATTTAACTTTATATTAATTTCTTGTAGACTGGCTTTTGTTTTAATATTCAACTTTAAATTAATCTTCAAATATCTAATTACTTTACTATTTATTTTGATAATAAACACTACTCTCCTTACTTTAAATTCTCTTTCATTTATTACTGCTTTTATGTATATGCGATCGCTCATTCGTACGACTAAACATTTATTTACATTTTAACATATTATTACTAAATATAAACTTTCTTTGTTTCAATTTACTGTCTTTTGAAATCGTCTTTATGAGCTCTTTTGTTTTTATAAATCATTTAAAAATGCATTAAGCATGTCACCTCGATTTCTGATGATCTTACGACTGTTGTCCGGGGTTCCAGTGTTGTCTAGAGTTAATTTTCCATTCCTCTTGTCCTGGCGTGGTCCTGGATACGTCTAGGGTCCAGCGTCGATCTACGGCAGCTTTGTTTTCCTGGATACGTCTAGAGTCCAGCGTCGATCTACGGCAGCTTCCCTGGATACGTCTAGAGTCCAGCGTCGATCCACGGATTATTTCCTGGATACACTCTTGATAGACTAACTATTGCTGTCCCGTAATCTTGTCGTAACTTTAATAAACGTTTCGTTTGTTACTGCGACTTGTAATAGGATAAAAAAAAAAAAAACTGTTTTGCCGACGGACAGCATGTCCGGCTGCAACTGAGTTTTGAAATGAAGAGTAGGGTTTTTGGTCGAACCCTTAATTTATACCCTCTCGAGATTCCGCGCTGGTCGGCTCCAAAATCGTCCTGTCGATACCTGCGTATCTCGTGACAGCCCCCACTACCGAACCTTTTCATCTATTTGCAGTTATTAGCAAATAGCACTGTTTTGCACAAATCGTAGCTACTTCGATTAATCACTCACTGTATTAATTTGAGCGTCTTAGGGTAATTTGCGTATTTTTTAGCACGTTTATTTTGCACTGTCTTCGCATAACGTGTTCTATTACCGTCATCTTTTCACTGGGGATAACTATAATTTTTACTCACACTTTGGTGCCTTTGGTTTGATCATACATTAATTAGTTTTCTCACAGTGAATTAAAACAATTATTTTATTAATTACTTGGGGCGGGTTGCTGAGTTTCCTGTCTATGCCTGCTTCACTCACACACACAAGATACACGTGTAACACACATACAATTGAGCAGGTGTTCACTGCGTGTCGGAACAGGTTAATTGCTACCCTAATCTAACAATGAAATATTTCTGCAATCTCAGACCTGTCCATTTACCCGTAACTTATACAAATTATACAAAATTTACATTTATTTAAATTAATGCCTAATACAGCTATGGCTGTATCGTTGCAATATACATACAATTACTTTCTTTCTGCTACAGTTCGTTTCTTGATGTATATAAAATATTTAAAATTTATATTTATTTTACCTCAAGATGTTATTTTTCCCTTATTTGGAACATCTTTCTAGAACTCCTGTGTTCTCATCCTCAGCCTTCGTGATCTTGCGTCTGGTCTTTAGACTGCAAGATCACGAAGGCTGAGGATGAGAACACAGGAGTTCTCGAAACATGTTCCAAATAAGGGAAAAATAACATCTTGAGGTAAAATAAATATAAATTTTAAATATTATATATATATGTTATTTATTAAAAAAGGTATTGTTTTCCTTTTTTATACAATTTATTAAAAAAAACAAGAAAATTATTTCTCTACAAATTATTACAGTTTCTAAGTTTTTCACCTAGGGCGCAGCACTGGCTGGACATCAAAGTATAATTCTGTACTCTCTCGTTGAGGTCGCTATTTAGTGTTTATATTTACTGAAATAATAAATACAGGATGTACAGCTGCTTTTAACTAGCTGCTTACAAATAAATAATATTTTATAAGTGACGAGTTTGTATGAGTATGTTTCTTGTTCGTGAACATCGTTTTGATCTATATTACATAGGATGTGAGTTAAACTGTGAATTGTGCAATCAATTTCACTTTCTTTACACTGTGAACGTTTATAGGTTAGTCTTCCAATATTATTATTTATTATAAAACCGTAATGTTACCTAACAGGTGAGTACCACTTTACTTCACTATTAATTTATTATTCGTTTTTTATTTATTTTTCTCGTTGTTTTTTTCTTTTTCTTGAGTTAATTATTTCATTTTAATTTGACTCTTGCACTCTATATTTACGGGTAGCTACCCGTGTAATAAATATAATAAATAAATATTTAGATATTTATGTTTAGTCATACAGCAGGATGATTCTTCAATGTTTGAGACAGACAGAATCAATATTAATACGGTCCACGCTAGAATACCCTTGTATGTTACAAGGCTTAAAAGTAACAGAGCGTTGGTATTTATCATTAAAAATTATGCCTGTACGTACCGGGTTGGGGGATACATCTCTCTGCACACGCCACGTAAGTGTTTAAGTGTACTATGTTTAATTAAAACAGTTCAAAGTTTTGCATGCAACTAATGACTTTTATAGTTCATAATGTGGAACTTGAGAAAGAAAGATAGTACTGTACTTTCTCAGGTTGGTTTGTAAACTCACTCTCGAAGATGAAGATAAACGTTGACTCTGACGAAACGTAAACGATAATTTTTTTTACATAGGCGTCCGTAGTAATTGATTCAACGGACAACGGTAAAGGACACGACGCGCTCCAACAGTGTTGACGTAAGTTGTACGCAGACCGGCCGACACGACGCACACGACATACGACATACTGACACATGCGATGAAATTACTGCCGGACGCACTGCACATGCGCAAATTAACGCACTGAGGTTAGAGACATAATGCACCACTTAAAAAAATTTATCAGCTTTTTTTTAAGAGTCCCTCATTTATGCATCCATACCGTATACCGTATATTAAACAACTCCGTTACTCTCAGAACTGAATAGAAGACCGTATTCCATTCAGCTCGGAGCAAAGGGCAAAAGCTTGGAAACAAACTATTTATTTTTGCTTAAAGTTGAACTAGAGAACTCTTCTAAATTTAGGAGACTATCAGTTACTAGACCTCTTCTAGGTCAGTTAGAAGCGAGAGTATTGATCGCCCTGAGATGTTCATGTACTGCCTAGAAAGTTTCAAATCCTAGACGAACATTGTACTTTTCCACATTATTTTCCTCTCACAGAACGTAAAGGGTACTTGACGATCCAATTATTCGACGCTCTAGCGCAATTGAGATTGAAAGAGCTGTATCACATGTCAAGTAACAACTTACAAAATTTAAAAACGCAGGACGCTATTACAGCTATGTAATTCTTCCACTTGTTTGTTTACTCTTATTTTTTTGACAGCTGACTTTTTGAGCACTATATCCGCCAACACGTAAAAGCTAACAGATTAACAGTCTAACATAAATCAGTTTAATCTATCGATGAAATTGTTACAATCGCGTGTATTGGTTGTTGTTTTTTATCAGTTCCAAATTCTGGTATTTCAAAAAATTGAAAATTAAAAATACCTGGTGACCCAAGAAATACACATTCACTTCTACCACGCATACAAGACCTCGCATACTGCCGTTTTCTCTCGGAGACAACCCAAACATAATGTGTGTAACACGTAATATGGAGCAATTTACATCATCAAAGGGAACAATTCATGATAGTTTTAATTCTATTTGTTCACCTTGTCTGTGCCTAGACCAGAACGGTAATCAGTTCGAGTCTCAGGGGAACTCAAAATACTTTTCACTTGTGTTTAGTTCAAATTATAAAACTTTACTTCGTATTCACTTATTCTTACGTATCATGTTTGTTTACAGTAATGACTATTTTTTTTGTTAATATTGTTACGACGGTCTCATTGATCGTCGTATGGTACAGTAGAAAACAAAATACAAGACACTACTGAAGTAATTAAAAACCAGCTTTAATTATCACAATTAATAATTCGTAATCAACTCCTACAATAATTCCAGTTAGATTATTGTACACAGTTAGATTTGTCCACACGCAATAATAATGTCAAATAATAGAGTTCAATACAATTTATAACACAATAACACTTCACACAATACTTCGACAAACACTCGATCCGCGTTAAGGAAAATCGCTCACGTAACTAAGTTGCCAACGCTCTTGCTTTTATAGGTCCCGCAGAGGTCCAGTATAGCTTTCCCTCCTTACTACACGCCGGCTTAGTGCGTTCTTGAACACACAAAAATGTCATGGAGAAACAATTATGAATTTACATAAACGTTTACACATAAGTGACATAAAGTGGGCAAAACGAGATTTCTCAGGATATAAGCCTACTCTTTAAGATTGCAAACAAAACGTCGATGTACGACAGGAACTGAATATTGTGAGTGTACTTGATAGGATTATCCAATTTCACTAAAATGATGACTGCCGCATCCCCAAACAACTATTGATTTATAAGCTGAAAGGTCTGAGAGGTGTGGGGTGTCCGAAGAAAGGTTGGAGTGACTAGCTGTAGGCTATTTTCTTGGGGCTGGAACAAACCATTTTTGGTTTATTTCTTGCTCCTGCTGCTGCTGCTGATATGAAATTCTCTATAATGATCATAATCTGATCTGTATAATAAGATCTCTGTATTATATAATAATATCTATACAATAACATGAGGAAAATCATTTCAGTATTTAGAGACGTTTAGTGATACAGCAGGTTATATAGTGATAATACTATAACGTTATTATATAAGTTTAGTGATCTATATAATAACATCTCTAATCTATCACTAAAACTGCCATATACGAAGCTTTAATTGACGCTTAAAAAGAAAATGGACACAATGCGGAATTGCGGTTTATACAACTTGTAACGAGATACAGGTAAGAAGTAAGAGGATACTTAATGCTAATGAAGCAGTTGATGCCGTTATTGTTGAAAAGCCGAACGTGTCAGTCTCTACTGCGGAAGTTATTCTCACAGGTTGTCACCTGTCCCGGTGATACCGGAAGAAGATCGGCACACTGAGACCAAGACCACGATACCGAGGATGATTCACGCAATACTGGACAGTAGCTGGAAAATTCTACGTTAATTGACTCTGGCTATAAAATAACTAGCCATCAGGGAGGTCAACATATTTTCCAAGAGGGACAAACAATTTTCCAGATGAGAAAAATATTTTTATATTTTTCATACATACACACATGCACAGATTACTTTGTAATTCATATATCATAAAAGAATAAGTACACAAATTTTATTAATTTATTAAAACATTTATTGATTCCAAATATGCATAAAATTAATGGCTTGTAAAAGTTAATGTTTGATTTCCATTAAGTAGTGCTCAAGTTTCAGAAGTTTTAATATTATAATGTCCGTAATCAAAACATCAGAGCAGGTTTTAGTGTGTATGAGGGTACACCGTCGACAAAAATTTTCAACATTCCCTATGGAGCGTTGCTCAGAGTAAAGCTACGAATCTACAGTGTACGTTTCACAGAACAAACACGCGGAAAGAAGGAGCGCTCCGGAGTTGCTCATAAACCCTGAGCATCTTGCAGAGGGTTCATTCCCTAAAGACGAAAAGTCTGTCTATGAACCGTTCCTTTGTAAACACGTGCAGTTACACTGGGCAGCGATCCACAGGAAGCAAATCGCTGTCCACACTGGACACCTTTTCGGCTTGCACGCATTGTGTTGGTGTGGGTTTGGGCACTTTACATTTAAAAAGCGTGCAAAAGTAAGAAAATAAACATGAGTGAGGCCAGAAATAACGCAAATTGTGTGTGTGTGTGTGTGTGTGTGTGTGTCCTGCCTGCCTTTTTATTGCAGTAATCACAATAATAAAACTTTGGAAACGTAAACATTATATAATTGAGATATGCTTGCCTGCCAGGAACGATATATTTTCACTCATACATGATTTAAAATAAAATTAAAATATCGGTATGGAGAACCATACATGACTTCCATATTCTAAGATTTATATTTAAAATCATTTTCGAAATGAAATATTACCATAGAAACTACTTCTTTCTACTTACTGCTTCAGCCTTAACCACAGTACTGTGGTCACTAATGTATACCACCTCACGTTAGCGCACTCGATTTTCACTGATGATGGAAGTCGATGGCATTGCCGAAACGTCTGGTTTTGTAGAAAACATTGGACTACGGCCTAATATCCCGGGAAGGAATTTTAACAAAAACTACTTCTTTGTTGCCGATAACGTTGTACACACATATATATAAAATATGCATAAAATTAATGGCTTGTATAAGTTAATGATTGATCTCCATTAAGTAGTGCTCAAGTTTCCAAAGTTTTAATATTATGATGTCCGTAATTAAAACATCAGAGCAGGTTTAGTGTGAATGAGGGTAAACTGTGGACAAAAATTTTCAACATTTCCTATTGAGCGTTGCTTAGAGTAAAGCTGCGAATCTACAGTGTATGTTTCACAGAACAGACACGCGAAAAAGAAGGAGCGCTCCGAAGTCACTCATGGACCCTCAGCATCTTGCAGAGGGTTCATTCCCTAAAGACGAAAAGTCTGTCTATGAATCGTTCCTCTGTAAACACGTGCAGTTACACTGCCCAGCGATCCACAGGAAGCAAATTGATGTCCATTTTTTCGGCTTGCACGCGTTATGTTGGTGTGGGTTTCGGCACTTTCCATTTAAAAAGCGTGCAAATGTAAGAAAATAAACATGAGTGAGGCCAGAAATAACGTGAAGTGTGTGTGTGTGTGTGTGTGTGTGTGTGTGTGTGTGTGTGTGTGTCTTACCTGCCTTTTTATTGCTGTAGGCATAATAATAAAATGGAAACGTAAACATTACATAACTGAGATATGCTTACCTGCCACGAACGATACATTATTTTATACATGGAGGAGTTCAGTGACACGTACAGAAGAATTATATATATAAAGATATTAACTCATACATAATTTACATTAAAATGAAAAAATTATAATTTTATTCCCTGGCAACAAAATTATTTTATTTTTAACAATTACCATTGTTTGAAAAAGTTTAAATGAATTTTCAAGTACTTTACTGTTGTTAAAACGTAAAAGGTTGCAGGTAAACTACCCCTTCCCCTTAACCGATCTTCACCAAAAACAATAGGTCTTGAGTACTCTACAAATCAGGGCTATATGCAAATAATCTTTTGATTCTGTTTGAATTTGCGGCTGTTATCTTTTGCCATAGGAAATACCCTTGTTAAAACATAAAACGTTACAGGTAAACTACCCCTTTCCCTTAACCGATCTTCATCAAAAACAATTGGTCTTGAGAACTCTACAAATCAGGGCTGTATGCGAAACATTATTTGATTCTGTTTGAATTTGCGGCTGTTAACCTTTGCCAAATAAAAATTTCCCTTGATAAAAAAAAACCGTTGCAGGTAAACTACCCCTGTCCCTCAACCGATCTTCACCAAAAACAATAAGTCGTGAGTACTCTACAAATCAGGGCTGTATGCAAAAAATTATTTGATTCTGTTTGAATTTGCGGCAGTTATCGTTTGCCATAGAAAAAAAATCTACACACAGATAGACACACAGACAGACACACAGACAGACAGACACACACACAGACACTTTTCGAAAAACGACTTTTTTTCATGTTTTGAGTGTAGTACAATCAGAATCTGCAATAATCTCGAACACGATTTTTTTTGCCATCACCATACTTCCATTTCCTTAAGGAATATGGAAGTAAAAATTATAATTCTATTGCCTGGCAACAAAATTATTTTATTTTTAACAATTACCATTGTTTGAAAAAGTATAAATGAATTTTAAAGTACTTTACTCTTGTTAAAACGTAAAATGTTGCAGGTAAACTACCCCTTATACCCCTTACCTTTAACCGATCTTCACCAAAATCAATAGACCTTGAGTCCTCTACAACTCCGGCAGGTATGTAAAAAATTATTTGATTATGTTTGAATTTGCGGCAGTTATCGTTTGCCATAGAAAAAATTCTACACACAGATACACGGACACAGACACAGACAGAGATACTTTTCGAGAAATAACTTTTCTTCATGTTTTGAGGGTAGTACAGTCAGAATCAGCCCTTATATGGAACACGATTTTTTCGCCATCACCATATTTCCATTTCCTTATGGAACATGGAAGTAAAAATTGAAAATTTGACGTAAAGCATTATTGTATGAACGTTATAAACTATAACAACGAACTGCAAAGCATGGAAATGGCTTGGAAAAGCATTCACGTAAATAATTATACGGTTACAAACCAAGTGTAAGAAGGAGTTTTGGAAACTAAAAGCGAGATAGAAAGGCAACTACAATGCGCACACAGACTACGTACAGTGTGCACACAGACTACATTATTTAATGTAATGTCAGAACAAGAAAAATGTTTTTCATACGTCAAAAACCTGATTACATATTTTTAGATCTCTGCAACGGATTTTGGTTCTTGAAATAAACTTAAATTCAGCGAAAATTTAAAAACCTACGTTTTGGTGGCTGCGTTTAACTTATGAAAATGTTGGGGTTTTCCTGAAAACATTGCAAATCCTTCTCTTCTTCATTCCAGCCTGACCTCTTCTCCATCACTGGAGCCTGACTTCCGTCCCGACCCTGTGCTGGCCGCCCCTCCCAAGGACCCTTATTTTAGTCTGCCGTACGCCCTCCCTCTTTCATCTTCCCGTATGTCCGTGACTCGACCCGGTTTCATTCTCAGTCACGCCTTGTCAGCCTAACTACCAAGTTTGTCCTTTCCTAATACCAAGTTTGTCGTGTGCCGAGTTTTGGGATACTCGGCCATTTCCCAGTTAATTATGTGACTGTCATTGCGGGGTTTGTGAATTAATTATCTGAGCGGGGTATGTTGTTATCTGCATGCTTTGTTGCCGATCCGCGCGCGCTCTGTAGGGAGCGATACGCAGCGTTTTACTTGTCACTGCTCTGAGCAGTATTCGTCAGGCAGCCAACGCAGCATCAACCATTCTCTCTCCCGGCGGTGACCAGTTTGAATTTTTGTCTGCTAAAATCTACCATGCCTAGATAAACAACTACGCGACTTTCCGGGTTCCCGACCTAAGACGATTCCCGATTCACTTCGGCTGGTGGCCGAACATCTGCCACCAATGGCATTAAAACGAGTGATTCTCCGTCTGTGCTGTCGGGAGGAAGAAATGGACAATACATCATGAGTACGTCAGGTTTTGTGCCGGATTATACCAGGTGACATTTAACCCATTTATATATATATTTTTTTGGCCTCTACAATGTTGAACATCTGGTTCTCTTCCTGGAACATCTCCAGTTAAAGTTTGGTACACAAGTCCAGCGAGACAATTAGTGCTTGTAAATTTTGTCAGTGTATTTTACTAAGGCTTAAGCCCCCCCTGAGTAAGTGTGAGCCCGGACGGGGTCATGCGTCACCGAATTTTGCTGCGAAATTTTCTTTTATGGTAAAAGTGTGTGTGACTTAAGATTACTGATTTATAGGGGGGTGAATTATTCTTGCATTGATTTAGGGTATTCATAGCTCTATATGGGGTTTTTTTTAGTGGATTTAAAGGTTTGGGGAGGTGCTGTAACCTGTGGAGCTCACCTGTTGGTGCCGTTATCTACAGGTCCATAGCATGTTTTAGTTTGCTGGATCTGGTGGTGCGCATGGCCTCGTCTGTGGCCAAGCCAATTTTGTATGAACACCTCAAATGTGTTTTATTAGGGGCTGATGTTATAAAGTTTTTTATTAAATTGTCATTATATATATATTTTATAAAATTTATGTTAACCCTGTAATAATTCAGTGATAAGTGAAATTTCATTCATTTTCTTTTACTGCCATAGCGAGTGTATTACTAGTTCAGTTGTTAATATGAGTACACTATTGATTCTTACTGTCAATCATAAATTCTGTTATACATTTTGTACGGCCGTGAAGCCATGTTGACCTGGCGATGGCACATTCCTATCTGGGGGGAACCTTTCAACGCAGTCATACCCGGACGGGTTAATGGATTGGTTTATTAAAAGTTTTTTATGGAGGCTGGGCACTTTACCCTTTTACAGTAGTTTGGGATGGGAGTCTAGGTCTCGGGTACTGAGGATTGTATTCTTCGGAGGCATGGTGAAATGTATATGGGCTGCCTGCCAGGTGAACATGTGTGTAGTATATAGGTGTGTTGTATAGATATGTGTGTGCTATGTGTATTTATGTAACTATATTGATTGATGTTCTATTTATGTATATTTGGGAGAAATTATTATGCTGATGTTTACATATATTCTAATTTTATGAGATTACACGTGTATATTTTCAGAGGATTGTAATGACAGGGAGGGGAGTAAAAAGTTTGTAACGAAAATTTTTTTTAATTCTATAAAAGTATATTGTATACTGGGGGTGATACTTGCATGTTATTTGAAATGGCTGAATAAAATTGTTATTGTTGCTTAACAACGAGTTTAATTGTAAGTCCCGTCATACTGGACCCAGCGCATTTTTGGCTTCTCTAGGCTCTTGCCTAGTTTTAAATAACTAGTGGCCCCTCTTTCAAAAAAAAAAAAAAAAAAAAAAAAAAGGTTTTTTTTTTTATAAAGTCTGAAAGTTTGAAAGAGGGGTTACAAATGGTAGCAGAGCGTGGTTGATTCTAGGGTCGAACCCTTGGGTCCTTGGGTGTGACGGGGCTTGCAAACTCGGAAATAGTTTGGAAAGAACATCAAACATCAGAAATATTTGAAAATGAAAATAGGTAGATGCGATGGCAGGTTTGATATCGTATGTATGTATATATGTATTATGTATGAATTATTGCTATGTGATTTGAATTGTAAACGTGGTGCCGCCACGTGGCATGCGTTTGTAGTTGGGTTTTTGTTGTTGTTGAGATTGGACCTTACCGGAGAGGCCGGGGGGAATGGGCTGCCTTATATAAATAATTATGAAGTAATAGCGCGAGAGGTTAGCTGGATGCGGTGTGGCCCGACTGGAAGTCGGTACCGTCCGACTGAAGTTATAATAAATGTCTTGTTGAACTGTTATATGTTGTGGTAGTTGTTCGGTGGTGTGGATTGTATGTTGGTGTTAGTGCCTGATGTCGTTTCTTCTTTGAGTCTGGCGGCTGACGGAGAGTTGGTTCTGGAGTGGATTGGGCTTTCGCAGCGCTAGGGAACCCGGGGGTCCTCTTGATGGAAGAGAGAGTACTCAAGATTTTCCTTTTTGTAAGTCATGTTTTGTGTTAGGTGTTTCGTGGAAATTTATGTTTGTTGTTGTGGGTTTTGAATTGTGCAATTCTGGCGGGGGTATGCTACCAGAAACTGCCCCACCCCCTTTCAGGAATTCTCCAGAAACTTTCAGTGTTAGATGAAGTAGATGAGGACAGGTTGCTGGTTTTCTTGGACCTAGTCCTGCAGTTGGCAGATTTCCCGGGTGTGTCCGATGAGGAGGTCTTGTCCCTTATATACCCGTATTGCCGGGGATCATTGGCATGGCTGGTCACCAGCACTCTGTGTCGGGGCTGCAGTGTCGACACTTTCCATGCGGAGGTGTTGGACTTCTTCGTACCCCGTCGACGACAAGACCAGTTGAAGTTTAAGTTATTCTATCGTCTACAGGCCAACGGAGAGGCATTGGGGGATTTCGTGCATGATGTAAAGAAAGCTGCCCGTATATTAAGGCTGGGGTTGCCCGAGACGGAGGTCATACAGGTAATACGAGAAGGTCTGAATCCCCAAGAGAGATCCCGGCTGGTTTTCGCAGTGCCTCCACGTTCTTTTGCGGACCTGGACCGGTGGTGTGCGCATGCCAGGACTGTCCAGGCGAATAATGAGTCCCGGGGAAGAGCTGCCAAAGATGTTTAATACTCAAGTAGTTTATTAGGAAGAGCTGAAAAGGACAAACATGGTGGTCGGTGGAGAACACAAGAGACAGTCAGAAAAACTGAATATTCCGCTACAAGGCTACAAGGGGGTGGCAAGTGAGAAGACGGTAACAACAGCTACAGCACAGAAAACAAAGAAGTATGAAATTAACAGGGGAATAAGAACTTATGTTAGTAAACAAACATCGGCAAGTAGGGAGCCGGTAGCAAGTTATTCCTATTTGGAGAGTAAGGAAACTTTAAAGGTTCCAGAGGAAGTACCAGTGCCTAATAGAGTTGTGGATGAAGAAGGGGAAGAGAAAGAAGAAAAGCGGAATAACTTCTGTGGATTAATACAAGACGACAAGTAAACGTCTGTTGATACTGAATTACAGGACTCAGGGAGGGCGTCATGGTTGAATCCAGAGGCCGCAGAATTTCTTCCGGTATCTCCATCTCGGTTCGTGAGGGATCCAGATCCTGTGACATCATCATCGTCTACGCAGGGATGTGAGAAGTCACTTGATGGTGTAGCTTTACCAGCGCCAGTAGAAATTAATTTAGTCATTGCACATGAACCTGGACAGCTGGATTCCAGGGTGGAAAATGTCGAGGAGGTTGTAGTTGCTGAGAGTGGTGAAGGAGAGGAATCGAAGGAAGAGGCAGAAGATCGGTCTGCAGATGCTGCACAGGGAAGTATAGTTGTGGGTGTTAGAGAGACTGAAGAGTCTGAGTTTGCGGATGTCCAGGCTGCAAGTGTTTCTGAGGTTGCGGATGGACAAGGGGATGTCCATGCTGCAAGTGTGGTGGAAGGAGATGAGGTAGAAGTTGAGGAGAAATGTGGTGGCAGCGTTGTGGAGTGTGTGAGTGAGAATGAGGTAGTGTGTGAAGATGTGCAGACGCCTTCTGTAAGTAGTGTTGAGGATTCCGAAGAACGGAAAGAAGTTCCAGGTGGAACAGATGAGCAACTAGATGATGAAGATGTGCAGTGTTCGAATGGTGGTAGTGGACGTGATGGCGATGATGTTGATGATGAACGTGTGGATGAAAAGGAGGATGTCAATGAGATTGGAGAAGAAGTTGGTGAAGAAGTTTGCGAAGGAGCTGGTGACGAGAGTGATGCAGAAATCAGTGAGGAGCTGGGAGAAGATGCGGTGGAAGATGGATCAGTCGAGCAACTGGAAGGTGGTGAGGAGGTGCAGTGTCATGAGGTTGATTTGGATTATGGGGACGAAAAAGGGGAAATTGCGGAAGAGGAAGAAAAGGAAGAAGTGGAAGAAAGAGAAGCAGGGAAGGCAGAAGCAGAGGAGTTAGATGATGAGGATAATCCAAATCGGGGTGAAAGTAGTGAGGTAAGTTGCCTTGATCCTGATTCCGAGGAAACAAGTCAGTACAGCTCAACACGAAATAATCTCTCAGAGAGTGGTGTCCAAAAGGAACGAGTACCTAAAGTTCGCCATAGAAAGGTGAGAAGAAGCGGTTAACGGGTAGCGGGTAGATGTTCCCCACAGTCCCAGTGGTGTTCGTCTACTTCAGGGTTGCGCCCCTGCCCACGCGAGCCTTGGTTTTCTCCAGTCCTTCTCCTTTTCGGAGGGAACCATGTCCTTACCCTTAGTCCTGGCTATTGACCTTCAATGATCCTTGCCCAGTTTCATCTTCCCGATTTTCCTACCCCTCCCCTTAGTAAAAAAAAAAAAACGATAAGGAGTTAGAGAAACTTGCCGAAAGTGATTAGATTGTGGTCCTCGAGATTGTCAGTTTCCCCTGTTCTGGAAGGTTATCGTGGAGAAAGTTAGAGAGTTGGAGAGTGCCCTTAGATTTGTCGTGGTCTTGGAGATCGTCAGTTTCCCCTGCTTTAACAGTAAGATGGAGAGTGATAGCGTGCTGTTGTTTCTGATTAGTGGTTGATTTTGATTTTTGGTTAGTGTAGAGGTCGAGCCATGCCGCATTCTCCGGTTGTTTCCCGGATGTTTTTGTTGAGAGAGAGGGTTGTAATTATTGTGTATCGACGTCGGCAGAGAAGTGAAAACCCCCTTGCTAGCTATGGTGTTTTTGTCGAGTAAAAGTAGAGATGGATGTTCGCGTGCCCTCCATGCGGTTTTCTCTGTCTGGCTAAGCGGGGCCGTCCGCCCTTGTGTAGGGATGTGGGCCAGCCATATGGCAAGGATGGAGATGCCTTGTTGGTGCATGTGGCTGGTCGGTCCGAGAGATGGACGAGAGGTAGTACGGTCACTCACATACCAAGGTGGGAGATACCTTGTTTGGTCTTAGGACGGGTATGTGAGTGGGACCGGTGGGAGTAGGTGATGGTCACCGGAGAGGGTGACGTGTTGGGGCGGTCCCATGGGGTTGGCATGGCGGAGAGGGTCGCATGAGGATGGACGCAGTTGTGAGGTTTCTCTGTTCTCCTGGGAGCCATGACTGGTGGGAATACCGATATCAATTCGAGTATGGAATATAAGGGTGGTACACTGCAGGGTACCACTGAGTTCCAGTTGGGGCAACCAAGTTGCCCTTTTGGAGTGGGGGTGTGCCGAGTTTTGGAATACTCGGCCATTTCCCAGTTAAATATGTGACTGCCATTGCGGGGTTTGTCAATTAATTATCTGAGCGGGGTCTATGCTGTTATCTGCATGCTTTGTTGCCGATCCGCGCGCGCTCTGTGGGGAGCGATACGCAGCGTTTTACTTGTCACTGCTCTGAGCAGTATTCGTCAGGCAGCCAACGCAGCATCAACCATTCTCTCTCCCGGCGGTGACCAGTTTGAATTTTTGTCTGCTAAAATCTACCATGCCTAGATAAACAACTACGCGACTTTCCGGGTTCCCGACCTAAGACGATTCCCGATTCACTTCGGCTGGTGGCCGAACATCTGCCACCAATGGCATTAAAACGAGTGATTCTCCGTCTGTGCTGTCGGGAGGAAGAAATGGACAATACATCATGAGTACGTCAGGTTTTGTGCCGGATTATACCAGGTGACATTTAACCCATTTATATATATATTTTTTTGGCCTCTACAATGTTGAACATCTGGTTCTCTTCCTGGAACATCTCCAGTTAAAGTTTGGTACACAAGTCCAGCGAGACAATTAGTGCTTGTAAATTTTGTCAGTGTATTTTACTAAGGCTTAAGCCCCCCCTGAGTAAGTGTGAGCCCGGACGGGGTCATGCGTCACCGAATTTTGCTGCGAAATTTTCTTTTAGGGTAAAAGTGTGTGTGACTTAAGATTACTGATTTATAGGGGGGTGAATTATTCTTGCATTGATTAAGGGTATTCATAGCTCTATATGGGTTTTTTTTTTTTAGTGGATTTAAAGGTTTGGGGAGGTGCTGTAACCTGTGGAGCTCACCTGTTGGTGCCGTTATCTACAGGTCCATACCATGTTATAGTTTGCTGGATCTGGTGGTGCGCATGGCCTCGTCTGTGGCCAAGACAATTCTGTATGAACACCTCAAATGTGTTTTATTAGGGGCTGATGTTATAAAGTTTTTTATTAAATTGTCATTATATATATATTTTATAAAAATTATGTTAACCCTGTAATAATTCAGTGATAAGTGAAATTTCATTCATTTTCTTTTACTGCCATAGCCAGTGTATTACTAGTTCAGTTGTTAATATGAGCACACTATTGGTTCTTACTTTTCAATCATAAACCCTATTATATATATATTATAAAAATTATGTTAACCCTGTAATAATTCAGTGATAAGTGAAATTTCATTCATTTTCTTTTACTGCCATAGCGAGTGTATTACTAGTTCAGTTGTTAATATGAGTACACTATTGATTCTTACTGTCAATCATAAATTCTGTTATACATTTTGTACGGCCGTGAAGCCATGTTGACCTGGCGATGGAACATTCCTATCTGGGGGGAACCTTTCAAAAATTTGAATACTTGTAATAATTTCATTGGTTGCAACGCAGTCATACCCGGACGGGTTAATGGATTGGTTTATTAAAAGTTTTTTATGGAGGCTGGGCACTTTACCCTTTTACAGTAGTTTGGGATGGGGGTCTAGGTCTCGGATACTGAGGATTGTATTCTTCGGAGGCATGGTGAAATGTATATGGGCTGCCTGCCAGGTGAACATGTGTGTAGTATATAGGTGTGTGTATAGATATGTGTGTGCTATGTGTATTTATGTAACTATATTGATTGATGTTCTATTTATGTATATTTGGGAGAAATTATTATGCTGATGTTTACATATATTCTAATTTTATGAGATTACACGTGTATATTTTCAGAGGATTGTAATGACAGGGAGGGGAGTAAAAAGTTTGTAACGAAATTTTTTTTTAATTCTATAAAAGTATATTGTATACTGGGGGTGATACTTGCATGTTATTTGAAATGGCTGAATAAAATTGTTATTGTTGCTTAACAACGAGTTTAATTGTAAGTCCCGTCATACTGGGCCCAGCGCATTTTTGGTTTCTCTAGGCTCTTGCCTAGTTTTAAATAACTAGTGGCCTCTCTTTCAAAAAGAAAAAGAAAAAGAAGAAAAAAAGAAAAAAGAAGGGTTTTTTTTTTATAAAGTCTGAAAGTTTGAAAGAGGGGTTGCAGTCGTAACCTGTCACAGAACTGCTAATTGCTTCGACTAGACGAGGAAGCTAGTTTGTATCTACTTCATTGTTGTCTTAATAGCGGTGGAGACGTCGAAAGGCCTTGTCCAGTACCAATTAAGCTATTGCCATTACCAGGTAGGAGTTCTGCAACAGGTTACGACGAAGTTGACATTGCTCAACATTATCTGTCTTCTTATCACTGTTTCTGCTATTTTGTGTACGTCAGATGGCCAATTCACGTAAGCTGTTATGTTTACCGTAATCTCTCATTCAGTAATTTAAACAACTGAAAGTATAATTTAACGGAACATTAAAAAAAAAATGTAAACTGTAACCTTCTGTGTAGTTATTTCCAATCTGTCAAACAGTTTACGTTCAGCGGTAGGAAAACGGCTCAAAGCTTTAAATACGTATTTCAAGTCCGGTTTTAAGCCTTTTACATAAGTTATACAAGGAAAAAGTTTAACTCTAAAGCGTTTTCTACTTTGAAACAGAACGTTTAAACGTTTAATGCCGGCAGAAACAGTGTGCACGCGCCCCCCCACACACACACAAACGCACCACCTTTAGTTTGTCTCTTTTTTTAAAAGCCTTTTGCATAGAAATGAGGGCACAAAAGCTAAGCTACTGTAAGAAGTGACTGTTCGCACTAAAGCCTATTTGAGAAAAATGTGTCACAACAGCAAACAAATAACACAAAACGGTGTTTTTAAAAGGGAAGAAAAAGTATTTGAGAGAGAGAGAGAGAGAGAGAGAGAGAGAGAGAATACTTACCAAAGAACACGTTGAAGACGTACATGTACTTTTTGGCACGGAATGTTGTCATAGCCATTTTTGTTGAAGCCTCTGTCTGTCTTTCTGTAACAAAACAAAGCAGCACCGTTATTGCATACAGCGAGAAAAGTTTTAAAACGCTTTTAAATGAAAAACTAAAATCCGTTTCATTCGATAAACGCTGTGACAAACGTTGCTTTGAAGGCGAGGTTACACTCCCACTTCAGCGCAAACTGTTTGTCCGTACTACTTTTTAGCGTCTCATTAAATCTTGGAATTGTTTTTGACCGTCTTGCATTTTCCCGTCTCGCTGTGAACGTTTTCTTGTTCCTGTGTTGTTGTGTACTTATTTTTGAGTTGATTTTTTTTTATATCTCCTATGGTGTGAATCTGTTTTTGAGTCGTTTGAAGAATTTTTGTTAACTAATTATAAGGCGCTTATAAATGCTAAAGGGGAAAGTCTATCTAGAAAACTGGCAAGCAAATTATTTTTTACAAAAAAAAATGAATTTTTAATATTTCGGTAGTACTTCAGTTCGATAAGAAATTTACACTATAAGTCAGCATCACAGATACATACGAGGTAATCAACAACGGATAATGCAGAATGATTCTATAAATAAAGGTGTATGCCAAGGACGCTGAGTTTTATCTACAACTTTAAAATCTGCGGTAAATCTATAACAAAAGAGTGCAAAATGTAGGTACGTCAAACAACATCAAACAAGCATTGGAGAAACCAGTTGGTATGGTATGCAGAGATCTCAACAAGTCAGGACACAAGATATCCCCTCACCCGTATAAACCGCCCAATTCGTGAAACATCGATAAAGTCCTGTAAGGTAGGTGTAACTAAGGCAACGAAGTCAAGGAACTGAAAGAGTACCACTGACATAGATAGAGTACCCTTTTGACACACACACACACACACACACACACACACACACACACACACACACACACACACACACACACACACACACACACACACACACACACACACACACACACACACACACACACACACACACACACACACACACACACACACACACACACACACACACACACACACACACACACACACACACACACACACACACACACACACACACACACACACACACACACACACACACACACACACACACACACACACACACACACACACACACACACACACACACACACACACACACACACACACACACACACACACACACACACACACACACACACACACACAATGGTTCCTTTGAATTGCCTGCTGCTGTTCATTTTTGCAAAGCGGTCTTGATTATTTCCAAGTAATATTCCGAACAAAACTAAATTAAACAAGTTAAAGTAACAGTGAACGTAAATTTGAGATATTTTCAGCGTATAACACTGTACAATTTTCATACATAAAAATTCAATACGAGTGACCATTACTCCACTGTGGACGAAGTGTATAGGGAGGCCAAGTTCTCGCGCGCGTCTGCCGTCCACGTCCCTCGGTAGTACTTCCTCCGCGAGACGGACACACATTCGGTAGCGTTTGATGTAACAATGTGTTGTTAATTGCACGGCACTACCCGACACTGTCTCTGTCCACCAATTAGTTTGTGCCGTTAGTAAAATGATATTACCGTTTTGCGTCCACGTTGCCACGATTAGCGTTCGTCGACCGAACTTATCACCTTCAATGGAACCGACCCGTTCGTGTGCAGAAGTATGTCGACAACGTAGCTACACTGATGCGAGATAAAAAAATCAATTGCCACTGATAACAGTTTTTGATGCCGATTGTGATCTTTCTTGGCGAGGGACCCATACAGTAAGTTGTTGCTATGTATTAGATTATAAAGTTGGTGGTCATACCAAATCGGTACGATGGACTACGTGAGACAAATACGAACTATACTGCAACCTTCTCTCTGCCTATTATTATTGTGCTCAATAAAATACAGTTGCTTTAATTATAAGTGTGTTAGGTGTTTTGACCCGGTCAGATCAACATAAAAACATAAACATTTGGTCAGTAGTTTACCAAACACATGTGGCCACGCAGGGTCCGTGCAAGTTAAAATTATTAATTCCATAAAGCAGAGAGCATATTAATATTCCGGACACGAGGGAACAAAACTTTGCCTTCCCAGGGAGGCGGACGAAAAACGTTTTACGAGGTAATATCTCTCTCTACGATAAACACACGCGCATTGTACCACGTAGTACGAATATCTATAGTTTCCTTCTAAGCACTTAGATCAACATACCTCTACGCATCGTGTTCATAGCCTTTTAGTAACGTTTTAAATTTTGTACGTACTGGAAATGCTTCACAATTTCTTTCTAAATTATGCAGGCGGATAAAATTGCTCAATTAAGCTCGCGAAGTAGTGCGACGGTTAACTGAATTTGGAGGAGTCGCGTAGTGCTAGTAACGTCACAAAAACTCTCCACTATGTCATACTTTCGTCCCTGTAAGATAAGTGAATAAATTGTACTTCCTTAATACCATATAGGTATGTGTGTTTACTTGAAAAACAGGATGGAGTATGTGTCTAAACGTTTTTATCGCGAAACAACTCAGCCTATTATTATATTTAATTAGGGGTCAAAAGCGTTCTACTAAATTGTCCGATGCCCCCCCTCTATTGTCTGTCGTTGCAGTTTTCATCGTTAATCCTCTATCGCTCATTATCTTCTTATGTCGTCTATCCATGTTTTCTTGGGTCTTCCTTTCTTTCTGTGCTCTCTAGGTATCCATCTCATTGTTTTCTTTGGTAGTCGGTCTTATCCCATCCTTTGCATGTGTCCGTACTAGGTTAGTTGCTTATCTTCAATACACTCAGCCACTCAGCCTAATAACGTAAACCAAAAACGAAAATAAAATTTTGATGTTGTTTTATATTTGGTCCACTTGCACTTACATTATCTTTCACAGAACGCAAATTACCAAGGAACACACAATATTTATGTTATAAAAATTAGTCGTTATTTTCCAATGCTTTAAAAAAATTAAATTGACAGAGAAACAATTAATATCGTCAGTAAGCAAACAAAGTCACGTTTAATACAAAAAGTAGCTTGTAAATCCATGTTTTTAAATAAAAAGTTAAGTTTAAATAAACATGTTTTACAGTAGCTAAATAAACACTTAAGTTTAGGTTCTTAACGTTAGGTATTTCGTAGTATGTTTTAAAAGTGACCAATATAATGACTACTCGGAATCATTAAAATAAAAGTGATCAGTACAGTTCACTGTCTTCTCTACCTTCTCTCTTATTTATCAAAAGATTTCCTTTCCTATTTCTTTAAAAATACTTGCAATAATATAAAAACTTATTGCTATTAATTAAAAAAATAAGTCGTGTGATAACTTTTAAATTAAGTTAATCTTTATTTTTTGTAAAATGATGCTATTGTTATTATTATCTTGTTGATTCATCCTCTTCGTTCACTTTATTAAATTTATTAATATATATAAACTTTCACGTATGAACATACACACGAGCCATACAACACACGCTGAACAAAGATCATGACACCATACGCCATGTTATAAAACGCAAATTACAACACACACAGCAATACGAACATAAACAACACAATAATAAATTCCAAACACTAAAAAACATAAAATGTAAATTACAAGAACACAACCTAAAAATACTCAAAGCAGACAAAGGTAATATGAATGTCATAATAGAAAAACAGGCTTTAAATAACAAAATTGAAACATTTTTAATGAAAACAACATCACTAAATTAAATAAAGACCCCACCTCAAAATATCACAAACAAATAAACAAAACCCTAAATAACACAAAACACATAGTCTCACCTGACAACATTAAATATCTAAAACAAATTAAACCAAACGCCCCTACACTAAATGCACTACCAAAATTACACAAACCAAATATTCCCATCAGGCCACTTATAAACAACACACAAGCACCTGCACACAAAGTAGCTAGACACTTAGATAAATTAATCAGAAATAGCATAAATTTAACAAACAACACCACTGTCAAAAATAATTTAGATCTAGTGAATAAAACTCAACATGTACACAATTCCACACTAGCTTCATTTGACATAACAAACCTATACACCAACGTTCCCATAAAAGAAACCATAACTACATTAGAACAATTACTAAAAATAAATAACACACCTGGAACACACATAAAAGAGATCATCCATCTAACTAAAATTATCACTGATCAAAATTATTTCACACACGACAACATGTTTTACACACAAACAGATGGGCTACCCATGGGTTCCCCTATATCAGGTATACTAGCCGAAATATTTGTACACACCATAGAACAGAAACACATACTAAACAATAACAAATACACCGATAAAATAATATATTGGCACAGGTATGTTGATGACATTTTACTCCTCTACAACGGCAACAAAAGACAAATAAAAAATTTCCACAAATACATTAACACTGTACACCATAAATTAAAATTCACACTTGAAATAGAACTAAATAATAGCATAAACTTCTTAGACCTTACAATCACCAAAACAAACAACACACACACATACAAAATATACAGGAAACCCACCACATCAGACATGGTCATACATAACTCATCCAACCACCCAACTCAACACAAACATGCAGCTTTCAACTACATGCTCCATAGGCTCACTTCAGTACCCCTAAACACACATGACTGCCAAGATGAATTAAACACAATCAAATATATAGCAGTCAAAAATGGATACAACCCCGAATTAATAAATAAACTACACAAACGAATCCTAAACACAAAAAGTAAAACACAGCAGACCAACAGCACACAACCCAGCAAATACATAACACTTACATACTACAATTCCAATACACACAACATTGCAAACACATTTAGGAAACACAATTATAAAGTAGCCTACAGAACCAACAACACCATTAGGAAACACATAAATAATACTAACAAAGACACAGACACATACAGCAAAACAGGGGTTTATAAATTAAATTGTAATGATTGTCACCAATTCTACATCGGCCAGACGGGAAGATCTTTTTCCTCCAGATTTTCAGAACATTTAAAAGCCCTCACCACAAACTACATACATTCCACATTTGCCATACATTTACATAACGAAAACCACAGTTACACAAACATAGAACACAACATGGAAATATTACACTACTTACCTAAAAGTAGAAAATTAAACAAACGCAGCTGAACAATTTGAAATATACAGATATCACACACTACAACCAAACAACATATTAAATGAAAAATTACATTATAAATCACATACACTATTCGATACACTGATCCAAACACACAATTTGAACCTCAGCGCCATTCCCTTCCCACCATCAACCCCCACCACACACACCTATAGTCCATAACGGTTATTCTGTAAAACGACATCCAGTATTTACTCCCACTGAGGAAGAGGCACCTCACCTTGAAACGTTGGGGAAGAGATAACGAATAGTAAGTTCATACGTGAAAGTTTATATATATTAATAAATGCTATTGTTGTTTGGAAACTGGAAGCCTAGGTAAGTCGAGCAGAAAAAAACCCATCACTAGTTTTTACGGTTATGCGAGATATATTTTATTTTAGGAAAATAAAATGTGTACAATTTGTAGACTCTGATTTGGCAAACGTGATGTACTGTTAGAAAAACAAATACGGTAGGTAAGAGGTTCTTGGAGACAGAACAGGTAAGCCGTTAGTTGAGCTAGATTGTTGGAACGAAGGTATCATAAGACACAAGAAACCAAGAGATTCGCGTGGCTAGGTAACAATGAAAGAATGGATCAAACATGTATAATAAAGAAGAGATTAAATTAGAAATACTTTGAAAAGAGAATGTGAAGAAGGTGAAGAAAAAGTTGGAGCGGTTTCGCGAAGAAAGCGCACATCGAATAAGGGTCTTGTGCTTCCAGATTTGATTCGTAGGTTGTTGCCTTCTCAGCGTTTTGACATTCTTCTTCGATGTCTTCTTCGTGGGTGTCGCGTTGTTAGGGCATGTCGCTTCCTTATATTTTGCTCGAAGAGTTCTGTTGTTCCTTCTCACTGTTCGCGCTCAACAGTGTTTGTCTCTGGCTGTCGGTGTGACGGGAAGAAAGTAAAGACATACTAGTATTGCTTTGGTCGGACCCTAATAAGTATGTCAGTGTGCTTTCGTAACTTGAGGAAAGCGAGCAATAGCCGTAATTTGTTTACCCTAGCGTATTTTTTCTGCGTATGTATTGCTTTGGTCGGACCCTAATAAGTATGTCAGTGTGCTTTCGTAACTTGAGGAAAGCGAGCAATAGCCGTAATTTGTTTACCCTAGCGTATTTTTTCTGCGTATGCCTCGGCAGTCTTTATTTTGTCTCCTATGTTTTCTCCGTATTAACATACCCTTATATACACCCTTATATATCTTCTTCTATAGACCCCATCCATCTTTCCATTGAGAAATTGTTTCTACAATGATCCCAGTCGACTGATTCTTCTAGAAGTTTGACACTCTATAATATTTTAATCCTGAAGTATAATTTCCAACGTTTCACCGAAATTTCTAAATTCTATCTTATTAGAATAGTTATTTGAATGCTTTCTTTGTTAATGAAATCTGTGGACCATGTTCTTGGTCGATTCTCCTTATTATTAAGCTTTTGAACAGGTTTAGAAAGCGGACATCTGCTGCATTTACAGTTGACACATCACTCACATGAATGCATGAGCGACAATTGACTCGTATCCAGCAATTCTAGTAAACAGGTTTACTGAAAATACAAGCGCAACGATAGTATAAGAGATAGTGAGGAAATAAAATGTAATTTGATACTGGAGAAGAGGAGCGGTACTAGGGGAAAATCTACAGCGAGGCAACAATCAGTCAGTGTCAAAGACGGCAAGATGCAGGCAGACAGGCGCACAACAAGGAAAGAGAAATAGAGAAACCAGAGAAGGAGGCAGAGAGAGAGAGAGAGAGAGAGAGAGAGAGAGAGAGAGAGAGAGAGAGAGAGAGAGAGTGAGAGAGAGAGAGAGCGAGAGAGAGAGAGAGAGAGAGAGAGAGAGAGAGAGAGAGGGAATGTCTGAAGTTAAGCTAGAGCAGACCAACGTGTTTGAGTTGTTGTTCGCGTTCAGGTTTTCATTAATTAATATTTGAGTTGCCAGCCTTTATGTACATTTAATTACAGCGACAGAGCCGCGACAAAGCACCGCTTTAGTTTAACAAGTTCTACTAAAATAGTATATAAAATGCAATTGTCTTCTGTCATACAGCTAAGCTTGTGAGTTATATTGTTACATGATATAACAGTCTTTACTGCAATGGAATCAGGTCGAACCAGAGGCAGTAAGAGAATCAGAGGTTTTTTAATCAATCTTTGTCTTTTTTTTCTAGTCTCAATGTGTCATTCTCAAATGTCATGATTAATGTAGGCGTGGTATAGAGGGTGTAGAGTTGAGAGATCTTGGAGTAACGTTGTTTTGCTGTTGACTGTGATCCTCAAACAAGTCCTCAGGGTTGGATGAAGTGATGGAAGCTCCCCAAAGCAGCTTCAGAGTACAATAATAGTTCGGAATACAAACACATAGTACTTGAATAGATGATCGCACATTGGACGTGTATGACGAGTGTGCATGCTGAATCTGATCCCCATCCAATCTGACGGGTGTGTAGTTTTGGTCAGACCAATATTGCCTACCAAATGTATTGCTTCGCTTCTAATCCCAACGGGGTTTTCGTAATTATTATCAGTTTATGAATACATGTAGTACAACTATAATCCATGATAGGAGTAGTTCCTAAAATACAGACAAACAGAGCATATTACAATTTATCGGGAAACCATTTGAGTAGTAACACATAACTGTAGCGGGAAAACATCCTTGAGGCAACCAATCTAAACCTGGAAGTAATCTACACGCGATGTGTCCTTTGCGTTTGGTGTTCGCGGAGGATCAGTGACGATTCTACGGTGTGCGTAGTGCGACCTGCGCAGAACTGTTTAGAATACACGCGTCTGTTTTCACGGCGACATAATCTGCGAGAGTACTTTACTATTATTATTATTATTATTATAAAAGTATTTTACTTGATATTCTACGTATGTTGGCATTCGGGGTTGTGTACCTCAGATTCTCTGGTGGTAAGAACACATTACTCGGTAAGAGAAGTGACTCTTTTGGCGGAGTATAACACAGAAGGTCGACAAACATTTCTGGTGGAGGACAACTGAGCGCACTATACACTGACACCAAGTTTAGGAATTGATCGAGGATCAGTTTAATCGGTTTGGGCTATTCCAGGCGGTAATCAAATTTTGATTTACCAAGATGTAACGTTGCGAGAAGAAAAGAGATGGCTTATTACAAAACTAAATTGGCCTGTATATTGATATGAGAAGAGTTTTGTAAACAGTTTTCCAAATTACATAGAATTCATTAACCTTTCTTCAGGAATAGAAATATAATAATCGATTGTGAACTATTCATATTAAACTATGAAAATCATCTTAAAATTAGTAAGTTTACTAACTCGTAGTTTAAAAGCGACTAAACATCTACACTACTAAACACATCTCACTAATGACGTCGCACAGTTGTATCGCAAAACAATTAGTCAAGTAACGAATTTTGTGACGCAAAAAGATCTCGACGCCACCGGAACGTGCTCGATCGGAGTCTTCGAGAACGGTCTGTGACGTACTACTCATTACTAGTCCCTTTTACGGTAGTTTATTATTCGATGAGATGGTCTATGTGTTACGAACATGTGTTCTGTTCTTTATTCTGTTTTCTTCGTCGAAGTGACGCTAGACTGAGTAGTTAATTATTGGAGACTGTGTTAGTATCAGTTAACCTACTACAAGTATACAATTCCTATGTCTCTACAGACCGTACTGTACTGTTAGTATAATAGTTAAATGTTTCCCTGTAGTTAGCTCATACCTGTACACAGTAATCTTATTCCACTTAAATGTTTGATACGTATACAGGTAGATATCAGATTTATCCAGTTTAGTGCACGTTTTTCAGATGGCTGCATGCGCGCACGTATCTAGTTTTACACATTGTCGCTACATTATTGAGGAACATTTTTACACCAATTAAAAAAAAATCTTTTTACCAAAAGTTAAAACTCTACATGTTTTACATCCTCTGTCCTCTTCCTCGTGGCAACTCTAAGTCGTGATGAGGAATAGCATACAATTTTGAGGAATAGCTCTATCAAAAGCTGTATGGGGACAAATATTAGTTCATGTAATGTAGTTTTTGAAAGTTTTTGAATTAGTGCAATTATTTAGTTAAATACAATTAAAAGTGTATTTAAACAGTAAGACAAAGTTCTTTCCTGTTCTTTTGTAATTAATTATTGAATACCGTATTAGTTACATTTAGCCTACTATATTGGAGGTATACAATTCACAGACTGTATTGTTTGTGTAACAGTTAAAGGTTTTATTTAGTTAGCTCGTAGTCATCCACAGTAATATCATTCCACTTAATGGCAATGACTCTGATATTTATTGTCATTATTAATATTATGCTTACACTGTTAATAACAAACATATTTTTTACATTGTTTATTGTTGAAAACTATTAGCGCAGAAGGAAAACATATTAAAAATTATTGTAATACGAACATTCTAGTCGTCGTTACTAATTATTGACATTCATTATTGGATGAATAGTGATTTTAAACTCAGCCTGTGTATGAACTTTGTTCATTACTATTGAAAGTCAAAAATAAAAAGGAATCGAAAAAATACATGTGAAAATTAGAAAAACTGTAATGATGTATCTTCTTGGATCACTACCACTAGCAATTTACGTATGAATAAAATACTTACTATTCTTAGAGTAATCCACTATTTGCTATGGATAAGGAATTTATAAAAAAGGAAAAAGGAAAAAGGAAAAACTTGAAAGATATCGTAATTTACTATTTGCATTTGACCCCTTTGGTTTTCCCGCTTACTCTCTCTCTCTCTCTCTCTCTCTCTCTCTCTATGTCTCTCTTCCAACAATTTGCAACTGCCATACTTGTTAAAATGATACATACTTTTGTATCTCGAAGGATACAAATGTGTCCTTGATGACACGAGACAATAATAAACATTACGCAAGTTTAAGAGGGCTGCTGAGTGAGGACAGCTGTTTTAGTTTTGCATGTAAGCGATATGGCGGCTCAGTAGACCAGTGGGTATGGCACCTGGCTACTAATCTAGAGGTCCCGGGTTCGATTCCAGGGCCCGCACCATAAAATCAAGGTGCGGTTTTCAGCCCTCAGGTCTACTCAGCCTGTTGAAAATGAGTACCTGGGATAACATTCTGGGGATAATAAGGGGGGGCTGAAGCGTAGTGCTGGCCACACTGCCTTCCTTGTACGCCGTACGGCTCACATAAGGCAGCCTACCCTGCCTTTTCCTAAGCTACTTCGGTGGTATACATGGGAGCCATTATTATATATATGTAAGCGATATAAACTTCTATTTGCATTCAGACACTGCGTTTAATGATCTGAGAGTGTTTTGTGTGCGCGTACAGGGGTTACTGATTAATGCAACGCACGTCTCAGTCAGCTGTTACGTGTTAATGCCCGTGTACGTTTTTGTATGGGGTAAGCGCGACAGGTCCATTACTGGTTTTGTCGTTGTCAACGGTTTTGATAGACAGAACTTTGGTTGCGTGATCTGTTACTAATGCGGAACGTCGCCGCCATTATAACAAAAACACTCAACTGACAGGACCACAGACTCGACGTATTAGCTAAATAAACCACCAATTTCACCCAGACAGGTACGAAAAAAAATCAATAATTTTTTTACTTTTTAATTTGTCTAAATGTACTAAACAGCAGGAACAACATAAGATTTTAATAACAGCACCATTTAGTTTAGATCATATTAAAAACGTATACATGCTGTGACTGGAAACATTTGTATGTAATACAAAACGAAAACGTTTACCACAACGCCTTACATAAAGGCACAACATTTTGGAAAGAAGAAAAAAGTTCATTCAATAACAATTTTTTCTAAATTTACGAGTATGTCTTTATTAAAGCATGCCTTAGAAGGTCAAAACGCTAACTTTTGTGAAAACCTGGAAATGCATAACTGTAACGTAAGTAATACTTTAACAGATTTCGAAAGAACGGTTATAATTGCACGTAAACATGATAATGACTTTACTAATTTAATAATTAGTAATAATTATAAACAATAAGTACTGACTAACTAAATATATATTTAGTTACGTATTTTTTATTATTTAATTGTAATGTAAGTTAAGGTGCACGTATATGTTGTTTATTTGATGCCTATTTCATTGAACTCTCTCTCGCTCTCTCTCTCTCTCTCTCTCTCTCTCTCTCTCTCTCTCTCTCTCTCTCTCTCTCTCTCCCTTTCTCTCTCCCTCCTCAACAGACACGTACAATCAAAGGCTTGCTCTGTCGCCAACTAAGTTCAAGCGACGTAACATAACAAATTGACATTAATGTGTTCTTGATGTCTTACGCGTAGATTTAGTTTTCACTGTAAGCCTACTGCCTTAACACGTAAATAGTACTAAGGTACGCACGTCGTGTCAACATTCGTAACGCAATTCATCGTTGCTTCGAGACACGTACACTCGCTCTGTAGACAAGCCGACGACAAGAGCGAGTTGTAGAGCGTTTTGGCTTGTAGATTGAAAAAACTGTACCGTACTTTCCTTAGTCTTTAAACTTTTTTCTGTACACGTGTCGGAATCGCTTAAATTGTAGGACGTACAAATTTATTGCAGGTGCTTAAGACGACGCGATTGCAAGATATTAAAACATAAAGTGATTAAATTTGAAATAGATTTTATGAATCGATAAGCCAAAACAGTATGATCTAGAAACACTCCTAGCGTTCAATGTTGATGATAAAGCGTGTTATCGGCTTCATAGAAATTTGTTGTTGGAAATTTTATTATACGTACTTAGCTGTAATTTAATTAGCGTTATCACAATTTTACGTGACAACACTGTCATTATAATAAATACTGAAAGGGAAAAGGCCGAACCGGTGTAAACAAAGAATAGTGTGAGACAGTGTTCCAGCAGTGTTTCGCCTGGCGAGTTTAACATTTATTTAGACGGTATGATCAGCCAGTGGAAAATTAAGGTGTCAACCCTGCGATAAGGTTACATTATGCCCACCGATGTACAAACACTTTAATGTTCTCTGCTGATCAGATAATACTTTAGGAAAGTCAGGACACTCTGCAGCGACCTGTAGACTTAAGACTCTTGACCAATTTTGTAGGGGATACGTTTCAAAAATATCTCCTAAGAAGTTGGGAATAAAATTTTAGAATACATATCACATTAAAATTTGTAGTTTGTCTTTTCAGTTATAAGTATGGTGATGATAAAAATACAAATATAAATGGATATCATATGGCGTGTGCAACTATACAAATAATACTGAAAAGTAAAACAAGACCAAATACGAAAATGAAATGTACTTTTAGAAAAAAAGCAATGGCGGTGCCCGTTCTTACCTATGCTACTGAAACCTGGTCGTCAATACGGAAAGAAGAGTGGTTAATGCAGACACCTTAAGGCGAGTAAAAGGTTATCAGTTGAGAGATGGGAAGCGGAATAAAATTACAAGTGTCGAATTGAATATACTTTCTGTGTGAATTTCAGACAATTAATATTTCTATTTAAATAATTAACAAATGCCGGGCTATTGGGCCGTGGCCGATTTCTTGTTAGTCTGTTCATGTTGTTAGTTCTCGGACTCGGTCAATTGCGACTAAGCAACGTTTTTACCTGTTCTTACGCGGTCAATTGCCCCCCGCAATTCACTAGCTGACCGAATCTGTCATTTAGAAACGTTCCTATTCTGATCTTCTATGAGATTTCAATTTTTAGGTCATGTTTTGAATTCTATGAGATTATGAGTTTAAGTTAGGTTAGGTCAGGTCAGGTTAGGTGAGTAATGATTATAAGTATAATGGTAATTTCTGTATCATTATAATAATAACATGAAAATGCAATAATTGATCGCAATTGCCTAGGTTTAAATTTCCCCCTCCGTCGCAACTGACCGTGTTTTATATGATTGGATCTCAACTGACCGCGGTCCCATGATTATTCACTAGACGTTACGATCACTCACCGGAGACCTTCTTCAGTAGTAAAAAATTAAAAAGTAGTTCGATAAGTAATAGTAGGCCGAACGTATCCCAAACTGAGGTGAAAGAAATAAGTTCCCGTGGGAACGGGGTTCCCTATGTAATTTACTATTATCCACGACAGCCAATCACACGCAGGACTGCGCCTTGGTGTCAACAGCACAGCTATACACAACACAGCTATATTCCGATAGGCGTGAACACACTAACAAGCAATCGTCCACGGCCCAATAGCCCCGGTATTGTTAATTATTTAATTAATGATTCCGGGCGTGATAGCCTAGGCAATAGAATTAATATTTATGTTAGAGCAAAGTAAACAGAATTCAAGATCGGAGGCAGTCGGGGGTTAACAGTGGACTACAAAACCGATTGGAAGGAAATCTGTGGGAAGGTTTAGCAGAGATGGTAGTCGCGAAGTGACTATAGGCTTATACCGTGAAGTGAATTCGGCGATCATAACGACAGATTATGACAGCCTAGGACACGACCCTACACTCAATAAATGCTGTCTTCTTGTTACTGTACACAGCGTTTTCCAAAAGACATGGAAATTTATAACAGAATTTTTTTCTCGTTTTAGCTTTAATTAGGAATGTTATCGTAGGTTAATAATGCAACAATAAAAAAAGCTTTATGTAAATTAATTTTTTTTAGCATGAATTGCTTACCCAATTCCAACCATTGGTTATTATTTGTTATAACCGGGTGTAGATCTTTTAGCTTCTCGTAGTAGTTAGTGAAAACAACTGGCGCAGAACAGAAGAGATGAGGCTTTTATTTTGTACATTTAGGTATTACAATAGTAAGACAAAATTATAGTTTCAAATTTCTCCCTTTTAACAGAAAAAAAAGAATTAAAATGACGTCGTTCCACTTGAAGTGGCCAAAGTAAAGAAACTCTTTACATTTAATTACAAGGAGTTCTATAAATTAGCATGTTCAAATTTCTATAAACTTTATAATCCCTGGGTTCAAGTTGAAAGTAGTGTTTTATCAACCACCCTTCGTACATTTTGTGTATAGTACTTAAAAAAAATTATAAAATATCGTTTCGAAGTAAGAAACTTCCCCTTTGGCCTGGCAGCATCACCTTGGAGTGCGGAACGACGTAAAATATTTCGATTTGTCCTTTCCTTGACCTGTTGATAAACCGTTCTGCTCCCAAAGTCGTGTAAACGAACTGAAGTATCAATACCAAAATGCGCACGGCAGAAAGATAATCCAGCTATCAGAGACTTTCAGAATGCTCTGTGTTCATTGACACACAAAATTTTGAGGGGTAGGAACGCAAACTATTTCGACGCACCATGCTTATATCGTAATGTGATGAAGCCGTCAACTTGTCAGAAAAATCGACCGTATACTTTAGTTTATTACAGTGTTAGAATAAATATGTTGCCATATTAACTCTTAAACCGATAAGCAATATTTATTTGTTACTACATTTATGCGGGAAGTAACAAAAGAAATATAGAGTGTGACTTAACATACGACTCTAGGGCTGACAGGGATCTGACGTTGATTGCTAATGTCAGAGGACGTTTGAATGTAGGAATTTTACAGTTAGTGGTGAACTAATTTTTACACTTATTTTTACCTTTTAAATACATTTTTATGGTATAAAGATATAACGTGTATCTTTGTTTCTAGCAAAGGGATATTGTATTTTTGTACTAAAATTGATATCTACTTTGATGACTAGAAAATGGTCACCATCAGAAAGGAAAACTGAAAATTGAAAGATAATTTTGGGTTACTTATTTCCAAATTTTGTTAATAATAGCTGGCCTTTTTTAAAAGAAAGTATCACACACACACACACACACACACACGCGCGCGCGCGCGCATGTAATTTGTTAATAACTATTAATACAACGTATAGGTCTACATTAAATAATTTAGGCACACTTTCAATAAACAATTCACATAAATTTCTAGATTTAAGCAATATAAAATAAATCTAAAGCAAAATGAACGTATGGAAATTTTGTATATTTTGAAAAATAAAAATAACACAAGTCTACAATGATGTTGCTGTCTAATGTTTTATTCATTTCTGTGTGCTGATTACGAAAATGAAGTCCATTTTATTGCATCACATGACATTTCTTTGGAATTTCATAATCTATATATTTATACCTATGAGTTTAAGATCATGCCATGTGTTGGACTGAACCTGGTTGAAAGGAGAAGTAAAATAGTTTTAGTAGATGGCAGCACTGACAATTTTGTTTGAGTGTGAATTCAGTTACATGAGTTATTAAATATTTAGTTGTTTAAAGGAAGAAATGTATGTTGTGTAAAGGATTAATTCTGTATTTATTGTCAATTTCAAATGACATATAGTTGTAAACAATGGAAAGGAGGAGTTGATTGAATAATCCAAATGTGTTTTATTTGTGGTGAAAAAGCAAAGGCAGAACATAACCGCATTTGTGGCAACAGCATATAAAGCATACTTTGGAATCAAATTAGCAGATCAAGATAAATCTTGGACTCCTCATACAGTATGCAATGTTTCTGTTAAAGAACTGAGAAATTTTACAAGGGAAAGAAAGAAGCTTTGCGTTGTAGAATTGCTATGGTTTGGCGTAAACCTAGAGACCACAGTAATGACTGCTACTTTGTACATGCCCTGTGAAGGGTTTGAATGCCAAGAATTAGAAAGGAATTACATATCCAGACCTACACCTGTATTCGACCAGTACTCCATGGTCCTGATTTTCCAGTGCCTACGCCGCCTAAAAATAGTAATGATTTGTTTGATTAAGATACAACCAGCAGTAGTGAATTGCCATTACAGTCAGGTGAGTTTACGCCTGAAACATCTGATGCACCAGAGATGTTCGCACAGAGACAGCTGTACGATTTAGTAAAAGATTTGAATCTTCCTGAAGATAGATCTGAGCTTTTGGGTTTAAGACTAAAGAAATAAACTTACTTGCTGCACAGAGAAACTTACCTCTGTGACTTTTTACGTGCACAGAGGAAAAGATTTCGTACAATATTTAAGTGAAGAATAAAATCTGGTCTATTGTAATAACATTTCACAGGTATTAAACAAACTCGGTTGTGTCAATTATGACACAAATGATTGGAGGCAATTTATAGACTCTAGTAAAAGAAGCCTCAAGGCTGTGCTATTGCGCAATGACAAAGAATTAGCCTCAGTTCCAGTTGCTCATTCAGTGCATTCAAAAGAAAATTATGACACCATGAAGAATATCTTGGAGAAAATACAATACAATAACAACCGGTTGTTGGTGTGTGGGGATCTCATTTTGTGCTGTGCATTTTACTAGGTCTGCGACAGGGTTTCACAAAATGTCTGTGCTATTTGTGCGAGTGGGATAGTCGGGCAAGAGAAAAACGTTGGAAGCAAAAAGAGTGGCCTAAAAGAATTAATCTGACACCAGGAGAGAAGAACGTACTTACAGCTAGCCTATTGGACGCTATAAAAATTCTGTCCCCTCTTCACATCAAACTCGGCTTGGTGAAACAGTTTTTAAAAGATCTGGACAAGATGGAGATTGTTTCAATTATCTCTGCACAAAGTTCTTTTGTATGCAAAAATTAAAGAAGGGTTTTTGTAGTACCACAAATCAAAACCCTGATAAAAGACAATCAGTTTGAAAAAACTACTGCTGTAAAAGATTATTAAAATGCATTAAAAGATGTGATTAAGTCAGTTCTAGGAAACAACAAACATCCTGATTATGCAGATTTTGTGAACAAAATGCTTGAAATATTCAGAGATTCGGGATGTAATATGAATCATAAATTACACTTTCTCTTTTCCCATTTCCTGAAAGTCTTGGGGCAGTGAGTGAGGAAGAGGGTAAGATATTGCACCAAGGGACTTGCTATTTTGACAAATATTATATATTCGAAAATGGAACGCAGATACCAAGGGCGGTGGAGTACATCAATGATAGCTCATTACTGCTGGATCCTCCAAAAAGAGGACAAAATAAAAAGTAGGAGAAGAACATTCCAGACCAAACACGCAAGATTTTATTGATGTGTTGGAGTTACATTGAAAGTACTATGTGCACTGTGGGATAAAACAAGCAATATTTAAACTTTTACTTGTCAAAATTTTATAATCTGTGTATATTTTCCACTGTAAATATAAGATTTTTCTTACGTCATTTGTTAAAGATTCTGGTGTTATGGAGGAAAATGGAAGTCATTTTCGAAAATGGTGCTGCTGGATTATATATAATCATATATCAGGACTAAAACAGCTCTCACAATGTTTCATTCTGTAGACCCGTGTAATTCATAAACAAATAAACAAAATTAAATCAACTCATAATATGATAATTTCTTTAAAAACTTAGACACAATTCTTGATAAATTACATCAAAAGTTTAATATAAAAAAGAATTTACAATAATACATGTAAATATAATAATTTAACATTGTATGTGTAAATAAAACTATAAAAAACAGTTCTGTCCAGAATCAAACTTGGCAACCGAGTAAATATACAAAAAAAGTTTTAAATTATAAAATGAACAGTTACCTCTGTCAATGGTGAAGAGAATCGTTAAGTTATGTGTACTTAATGAAATAAACAAATATTGGCATGTCAACTTAGATTACAATTAAATAAGTTATAATACATAAGCAATTGAATATATATATATATATATATATATATATTGTAACGCAACAGAAATGCGGTCCTCAACGTTACATAAATAAAAAATATTAAAAAATAGAATAGAGAAATAAATATCTATATCCCATATTAATACAAGGGTCAAATAAATAAATTTATCATTATATGAAAATAATAAGAATGCAAGGTAGTAATAGTAATAAAAAATAAACATGTACTGTAGACAATAGTGAGAAATATCAATGTTCAGTGAGAAGTAAATAAATCAAAAATACTGATAAGAATTATAAGAAAGAAACTAATATCGACTATGTTAAAGTAAATGACGGTGAAAATAGATAAAAATGAGTCAATAATACACATTACAAGTTAATTTAAAATAATGATTCTGAATTGTATAATGTTAGGTTGTTATCAGAAATATTATGTTAAAGTTGGTGTTATCTTATGAAGCTTACTTATTGATGTAATATCAAATAATGAAGCAATATGTATTATTTGTTTACTGTTGTAGAAATGTGGTGGAAATCAGTTATTGAGTGTTAATTAATGTCAATTTTTCTTATGTATGATCTATAGGTCAAGATAGAGTTATTGTTAAATATCATAATGATAATTATTTGTGTACATGTACGTAGTTAAAAGTTGTTTATGTTTGTAAACTTGTATAAAAAGGCTATAGTTGTTAACAAGTTAAATTCAAGTAGATTCAAATATAATAAAAGGCCTAACAGCCAATAACACTATATAACAACTCAGAATAGAAAGGTTAGGTAAAGAAGTTAATAATAATTAATTAATATAATTCAATGAGTTAGAAAACCCCAATAATAATTAATAATAAATAATAAACAAACTCAGTATAAACAAATTATGATAATGCCAAAGTGCAATGATATTGATTGATAACGTTTGATATCGGAAAAATAATAATTATTAAAAGAAACAGACTAAGAGTAAAAAACCAGCAGAATATATAGAAATTAGTAAACAAGCAGTAAATAAGATTATATTTTAATATAATGGAAGTTTAATAAGGAATTATTTTGATGGGTGGAAAATTAATATATGAAATTATCACTATATAACAAAACATTGAATAAGAATAAAAAAAAAATTAGTTGCTACGGACGACAAAAATTAATATAATTTGTTGAATTTGATTATTGGAATTTATGACATGATCGAGAAGAGATTAATCCAAGAGAGATGGTCAATGAAAATTAAATTAATCAAAATTATTAAATCTAATAACATTCAAAATAAATGAATGACTAATTGCCGTACTTTGGGCTGAACAAACGTTAACCAAATTGTATAATTGTAGAATACAAAACGATCAGAAGTAATTGAATTCAAAGTAATGACGTGGATTGCCCAATATCAGATCATGAAACGGATATTAATTTAATGAAATAATAAAACCAGATAAAGAACTACCTTGTAAAGAGTTAATCCTACAACCAAGCGAAAATATCATAACCATCAAAACATTGGACATCGCAGTTTACGTCATACAGTTGAAAAACGTATTTGGATCCAGAGTTTGCCGAAGCACGGAATCACAAGTTTGGCCGTTGGTGAACAAGGGAAGCGGTATTTTTGCATCAACCAGGACTAAGGATTCCACTTTATTACAGCTTTGAAGACAAGAATAGAGAACATCATCTCATCTGTATTTGATACGGAACGACAACTACCGAGATTAGCAGCAACAGCCTTCCTGAGTCGTATGGTACTTCGCACGGTAATTTTCAATTATATAAATAATATTAAACACAACAACACATTAATTTTGTAATATCTTGCATTCTTATTTATGTATTTTTAATCTTCCCCGCAGTTAAAAGAACCTTCACACCCTGAATCTAAATTAATTATAAAAAAAGAAACTATAACTGAATTTAAAATAAAATCTTGTATCGATCAATAATCGATTAACTCAACGTATAGCCTTTCGTATGTCAAGTAAAAACAATTTTATTGAATGTTAAACTATTTGATCTAATAAAGAAACATTGTATAATTTTAAGATCTTATTATTTGGGTATTATTTAATGAAGTGGGAATAAGAATTAAACAGACAGAGTGTATAATAACTAATCACCGTACGCGGTGGGTTAACCTCTAAATTCCGTTTGTTTTGGAACTGCAGCGCTTGTTGCGGAATTCTCCGATACCAAAGAGAAGAGAATTACACACGAATTTTCTATAAATCTCTGCAAGGCAGACTAGGCCTGAGCGGAATTGTTGAATAACACCCTACATACATAAGTTTCATTAACACCAACACTTTTAGACTAAATATAGAGATAAGATAGTCATAATTAACGATATTACTATATCTAGTAAACCCAGATATATAAGAAATTGACATATTAAAATAAACAAGGAGAGAAAGATAGAAAGGACACGTACTACGAGTATTACAATATATATATATATATATATATATATATATATATATATATTATAACGTGAACAAATCTCATTGATTTGGAGTTATATGTAAAGGGTTTACTATATCAATGTTTAAATAAATTTAAAGCGTTGAAATTCAACTCTTATGATGTAGCGTGCATCTTAACGCATTGTACAGGCTCACACGCCAACGTCAGCTGCCGTTACGTAATCACACACAGTATAACAAATAAGGGACACGCCCAAATTTTCAATTATTAATATTTCGAAAACCGGTAAATTTAGGCAAAATCCAAAATAGCCAAAATGTTTGCCGAAATATTAATAATAGGGTGTGCGAATTTTATTTAATATAATTAAACATTAAGAGAGATAATTGATTTTATGTTAATAACTTCCTTAGTAATTGAGCTACACAGAAGAGCTTTTAATATGTAATAGTCATAAGAATTAGCAACCAAATGTATATTTTAGAATTAGCATAACTTGGCTTGCAGCCAAGATAATCGCAATATAAATTGCGACCGGACATCCGCACCGACAATTAAAATCCGGTGTGTTAAGAATATTAAAAAATAATATTAATTCTCAGACTGTGGGAATTATTTTCGTTCTCACGGAATGAGGTGACTCAAATTTCGAGTAGAAGGGAGAGTGTGTCAGCCAATCAAATCATTCAAAAAAATTTTAACTAACGCAGAGTTTTCGGCTGAAAGAACACTCGACTGCCAGTACTCAAGAGGAACACACGTACATCTTCAATCGTCTTAGTAACATACATTTGTGAAGACTCATCTGTGAAGACTCGAGGTGTCAACACGCATAATTACGATCGTCTTGTTCAACAGATCAACTGTAACGACTCGTAATAATATTGTCTATTCAAGATACTCTTACTTATCAACAAATAAGCGTACCGCGCAATACATTAACTGTTGGCGTACGCACGCAAGAGATCAACTATATACTACAAGAAATCACTTCAAGAGTACGACAGAAGAGGCCGTCTATAACCAGTGGTACGAGCTGAAGAACTGACGAGCAGAGCAACAACCCGTAACGAGACACACACGCTGAAGTGAAACGTGAATCGAACGAGGAGCCTGACGCAGTTGTAGCAGTTAAAACTACAGACGTAAAACCATCACCAGTTGCAGAAGGAGCAGAGTGTTGCTGATTCCCGAACTCATCGCCAAAATCCAGGACGCTCAGTAGATCGTCGTCTCTAGCAGATTGGACCAGGACAGCGAGGGATTTCCGGAGCATCTCTACATCATCTTCTGAACCAGGGAAGTCAAAATCAAATTATTCACTTCTCAAAAGATCAATTTTTCCTTTCTTTTTTTAAAATCATTGTAAAAGAAATAATTCAGATGCCGATAAATCAGAGACTCTAAATTAATAAGAAATATTCAATTGTAATAATCTCTATAGCATGTATGAGTAACTAATAAGCCCTAGCTAAGAATTAGAAATAGATAAAAAGAAAAGCGCTATACAAATCTTGTTAGAGAATTAATTAATTACTTATACTGCAGTATAAGTGAGTCAAATCACAAGTAAATAAAGGCACGTTGAACTAGATTTACGGCTAGTTTATTTCAGAATATTTACAAGCATTTTAGAGTAATTAAAATCATTTTAAAAGCATTGCAAATTAAATTAAATTAAATTAAATTAAATCCATAAATTAAATTATTTAAAACTAACTTCTTTGAAATCAAGAAAAATACAATTAATATAATTTGAAAATAACAAGCTCATTTTCTGAATAATAGTAACCATTCAGAAAACATCATACCAGTTTCCATTTACTGTTTTAGTTCGTAAGAATTGTTGTAACTATAAGTTTTTTCATTCCTATGTGTGATTAGATTATTAAACCCCGATTTTATTACCCCACACTGTATTTTTATTGCTGTACTATGGAGCCTACCAACCTCACAAAACTCTTCACAATAATTATAACAAGATTAGTGTTTTGTTTTTATACACTTGAGTTAACCTACTTGTGAATTCAAATCACAAATCCACACGCCCATAGTCGGAAGAAGCCGCAAGAACGGACAGCAGGTAGGTGCTCATTACACACACGTTTTTATTTTGTTATATATGGCGCTCCAAGATCGTGGGGCTCCACAAATTTAAATTATATTAAATTTACAAAACAACACGTTATTTTGTGTTATAATATATATATTTAGTCAAAACATATTGTGCATATTTATTACTATTAATTTAATAAAAATATTATCATTTTTAGTTTAAATTGAACAGTTCATTCGAAATGTTACTTATGCTACACTAATGCGTTTTAAAGTTTCAACAAAGGTTAATGTTTTGACCTTCTAAAGCATGCTTTAATAAAGACATACTCGTAAATTTGGAAAAAATTATTATTAATCGGGTTGTTTACATCGTTCCAAAATTTTGTGGCCTCATGTAAAGTGTTGTATAAAACGTTTTAGGTCTGCCTTTAATAAGAATTTTTACAATTACGACATGTATACTTGATTTTTTTTTAGGATTTAAAGTGCTGTTTTCAAAAATCAATTACTGTGTGGTTATCAAAATTTGATTTTTTTTTACCGTGTGGTTGACATTGGTGGCTCATATACCTAATACGTCGTGTCAGTTGTGTTTTTGTTGCAATGGCGGCGACGTTCCGCATTAGTAACAAATCACGGACCCAAAGATCTGTCTAACTGAGGTACCGAAATCGTTGACAACGATAAAACCAGTAATGGACCTGTCGCTCTCATTCCGTACAAAAACGTAAACGGGCATTAACACGGAACAGCTGACTGAGGCGTGCGTTGCATTAATCAGCAACCTCTGTAAGCGCACACAAAACACTCTCAGATCAAACGTACCGGTAGTGTTTGAATGCGAGTAGAAGTTTATATCGCTTACATGCAAAATTAAAATAGCAGTCCTCACTCAGTAGCTCTCATAAACTAGCGTATATTTATAAGGTTTGGAGGATCCTTCCACACAAAACATATATATCATTGTAAGAAGTATGAAAGTATGGGAGTTGCAAATGTGTGTGTGTGAGAGAGAGAGAGAGAGGGAGAGAGAGAGGAGAGAGAAGTAAAATACAAAATTATTCAAATGAAATGAAATTATTATAAGCCCACAACCACTTATAAAAACTGTACAAGGTCTATACAACGGGACAAAAGTAGCTATTAAAAATAGTTATAAGATCTCTCAACAAATATCTGACAAACAAGATGTTAGAAAAGTGTGCACCTACTTTTTTTTAACATTTATATCAACAATCCAATAAGGAAATGGAAACAACCAGTAAACTTTGGCATTAAGATATCACGAGACAGATATCTGAATGTGCAGTTGTTTGCTGATCACTTACATGTAATTCAAAATCGAGAAGTTGCTTTACAAAAAACAGTTTTTCAGCTCCATCAGATTTCAAACAATACAGTATAAAAATCTCCACTATATGAAAAAACCAAGATAATGACGTTTCAAGGCAAGAAACCAATAAGGATAAAAATAATAACTAATGATTGAATTATAGAACAAGTGAGCCATTTTAACTATTTTGTGGAAATCTGAAACGCATTTGGGGGAAATCCTATAGGACATAGGTATGTGGGTAAAGCCAAGAAGAGATGGCTAGAGGATCTTTGAAGGTGATACATCTTGCCTCTGGCATGATGTGATAAAGATGATGATTTCGGGACACTAATTGCCAATATAGAATATTTTTAAACACACGGTATAAAGTACATATGGACTCAGCAAATAAATTAAAAACATATATTATTTAGGTTTTACTGGTCATTAAGAACCCAACATGGAGTAGTCAAAATTTTCTATTTTACAGAATAGATGATAGATAAATGAAAACTAACGTAACTCGATATTATCTGTGTTTGTTGATTTATATGTTTACGTTTTTATAAAAATATAAGGTTCTATATATACGTTTAATCTTTGACGTGTAAGACTACACAAAATCTAACCGACAATAGATTTTCTTTTTCTGCAATAGGTACCAAATTTTTTCACTTATATCAAATTTTCGTCTTTGGAATCGTAATCCGATAAAAATAAAAGACCACTTTGTCTTCTTACGTCAGTCTCACACACTCTTATCTTCTTATCGTCCTACGCTGGCCATCCTAAATTGGGTTTACCTTACAAGGAATTTCCATTCTTTGGTCATAAACAAATACCGTGATGAGAATAAAAAACAAATACAGTACAATACAATGTAAAGAGCTACAATGATGTGCACTCTAGAAATTAATACTGAGTAGTTAGTTTTATAAACAACTAACTGTTTTACGAAATACTGAATGTCGAGGAATGCAACACAAGACGTTCTGCGTGTGGCCTTCCTACAGCTGAGTACTTATGTGATGAAAAAAAGTCTCGCTTACAGCCTGCACAACTTACTGTAGCTGTGTTGAAATTTAATCGTAACTATAGAGTAGGGTAACTATAATTAATTGTGATGTTTAGAGTAGAGTTTTGAGATTTTTGGGTGGCATGACCTAACAACAGTGATAACGAATCATAACATTGTTGTCATAGCAATGTGATGTCAGTTGTATGCAATGCTGCCCCTGTTGTATGTGATCATACAGCAACAGAGATGATGATGGAGGGATTTTAGCCACCCCTCAATAATAGTCCATATGCAAAATATGAGTGTTGTGTGTCGTGAAATGAATCTGTGTAAATGATGCTTGATTACAGTTTGCTATCAACAGTCTGTGTTTATAACTAAGCGATATATGCATTCGGACAAGCGAATTAAAACTCATTAGCCGATAAAATATTTTTACATCATGCTTTTCATGAAAGATATATATATATATATATATATATATATATTACATTTAATATTTATAATGAATTTACCTCAAGATATACTTTTTTTTTTCTTATTTGGAACATGTTTCGGTTACGATCTTGTACCCATCCTCAGCCTTCCGGTTTTTGTGTCTGGTGAAGTACATATGTGTTGGTTGACTATTATTATTGTGGCTTCCTGTTGGCTTCTGGTACTTCAAATTGGTTTTATTGTGTGTGATTGTGGTGTATGTGTTAGTTTTTTGTGTATTTTCGATGTTGAGTGCTTTGGATATTGTGTCATGTTTTGAATTGATTTTATTTGTTCAGGTATTAGTTTGTTTTGTCTTTTATGTTTGTATATTTGTAAATTTTCCCAAATGTTTATTATGGTGCCTTTGGGAATGTATTATATACATCAAGAAACGGACTGTAGCAGAAAGTGATTGAATATATATATATATATATATATATAAAGGCTTTTATATATATAGACAGACAGATAGATAGATAGGGAGAGATGTGTGTGTGTGTGACACGGTAAATACCGGCAACACGTGTTTATAAGTGTACGTTTGTCAACAGAGCAATGTATGTTGAATGACACCTATCAAAGAGCGGTCAGAACAGTACTGTAAATAATGCCACAAACAGCAATAAGGCCATATCGAGTACAGTTAACTGTAACTGTAGACTGCTTTGTACATTCACCGATTGTTCTAGCCACGAACTAACGTACTATAAATTAATGGGCTGGTTTGTAACAATTTCGAGCTTATGAATTTTGAGATAGAATAAATCAACTTCTGGTTTCCTGTCGGGTAGTTTACGTTTAAAATACATATAAATTACAAACTCGTCGAGATGGAAACTTGACTTTTCAAACATTGTAATAAATTACAATCTTGGTCGTGCTTAATTACCCATCTCACGTGTCCTTTCATCTCGCGAGGGTTTGGCAATGTCATTAGGTGTTATCATCAATTTGATATCGTTGATATCGACTGTAAGTTTAATGTCTCTACATTGGGGAAACAATACTGTGTAAACACAAAGTACTCGTTCTCTTTGTAGAGAAAACATTAACGTATATATTCAATATCAAAAGTTGAAGAAATTCCAACTTAGAAAACCTTTACATATACATATACCATAACAATAATAAAATCAATAGAACAAGTATAAATAAATACTAAACACATTACAATAATCGAATTAATAATAAGTTTAATTAAGAAAGTTGTGTTAGTGGTTATAATCACAAACAGATGAGCTGAGAAGCTTGAAAGCGCTAATCGGAATCATTTTTCTATAGTGGTGTGCAACAGTGATAATCCTGTTTGGGATATAATAATAAACCAAAAATTTAAAAATTATCTTACACGCACGCAAATTAATAGTAATCAATAACTAATTTACAATTTTAATGGAGAGGTCAGAAAACAATTAGGCGTCCAATAACTTACATGCAGAGGGAGATCAGAAATCAGAGTAATGAGGATATAAAGATAAATTCTACACCAACGTAAAGTAACATGATTTTGGACGGCATGCAAGCTGGTAATTAGAACTACCAAAATATTGTTTTAAAAAATATTTTTAACACAAAAATATTTTCCTATTTGTTAAGTCAAGAAGGCACAAGAATTAGAAGAACAAAATGTTCTTATTAATATGTATAACACACACATACACACTTAAACACACCTATTAATGTTTTAGGACGGTTAGTTAATAATATTAATATTACCGATTGTCGAATCAATCGTAGAGATTTAGAAATTCATGACCCTTCTAACGAAGTACTGCATTATCCAAAATACTGATTGAGTGTTGATACAGTATTACATAATAACAAGATTACGGTACGTAAATTTGCTTAAATTCTGTTAGAGCACTGAAAGGCGAGAAAACTGAGTCGAGTTTTCTAGTGTACATCACTCCTAACGAATCGATATGATTGGTTGAAACAATTTGTGGTTTTATACCAGCTGGTCAGTTACAGAGTGGAAAATATATCGCACCCTCACTCTATATTGGCTCTTCAGATTTACCGCTTTGAGGATGTTGTTTGCGAGCAACGGGTTTAACTTGAGGGATCTTTTTCTACCGTATCTTTTAATAAATTTAATTCGTAATAAATCCTGTGTGTGTAGTTTGTGTATTGTGCTATATTAAAACTTACTGATGAATGGGCTTATTTGCATTATTGTAAGACATTGCTTTTTTTATTATAGGATTTTTACAAACCTGTTTCTGATAGATTGCTACGAAATTTCGCGTTGACCGTCAGACATAATTATCGTGAATTTTAAAAGTGCTTTACTAAAAAATAAGACACATATCTGTTTTAGTTTATTACTGCGATTATATAGGTTATTAAACTCTTTCAGAATGATAAAGAAACACGAAATGTCAGAAATTAAACAAAAAGTTGCCAGATAAAATGTTGGCTTACAAACCGAATTAAATAATTAAGTACGAACATTTTTAATTATGGCTCTTCTTAAAAAACCGTCTTGCTATTTTTACATCGCTTATTGTAAACATTACTGGTTGTCTGGTGGTTGAAAGGATGGTTCAAATTTGTATACTAGTTTTTGTAGTTATGTCCTCTTGAGGGGAAGAAAGTAGGTTGCCTTCGAATGTTTATTCATAGGCTTTCTTGTTATTAACGTTACTGACTGTAAAGTACCCACCATACACACTTTGTTTTAGTCGTGTAACTTAGTTTGTGAGTCTTTGGGGGTGCGTGCAAGATCGTGGCGGTTTGATGTTTTGCGCGTTGCAGGTACCTTATACTATTTTCGTTGTTTAGAGTTTATTTCGTCGAGTGTCTGTCTTGCTCTCTCTGTCCGGTTTAGACGTGAGTACTCTGTTATGTTCGTATCTACTTTTATCCTACCTTCCATATGCCTACGTTTACGCTTTGTGTCGCACTCTTCCCTCAGTCATTGTTTTCTGAAGTTTAGTAACAACGCGAGAGGTAACACGTTCCATACATCACGCGGTCGGGCGGAAACTTGTGCGACACATGAATCCTCAACTTTCGGAAGACGGCCAGAAGCGTCTTTTGTGTTGGCTGCGGGCTTGTTGTAAGCCACGTTTGCTGAACAACTGGTGAGCTAAGCTCGCTACTTTTCAGCGCGTTGATGGATGGGTAAAAGTTACTTGTGCATGTCGGATCATAATTTATTAACACACCGTGCAAATACGATCAGTTTTTCCAAAACGTAAGTTCCAATCTTGCGCATTGTAGCTTACGGTCTTTGTTACTGTAAGCCTCTCTTACCAGATACGTGGATGACATTTTCGTTTTTGCGGTGAAACACAAGACATACATTTTTCATTATTTTCAGTTTTAGTTTTTATTTAATGTCAATCAGCGTTGTTATAAGATCAAATATGCTGTCAGCCTTAGAAACTACTCCATTCATAGGATACAAAATTTCACTTATTTTGGATCTCAGTCACATGGGACAATGTTGTATAAGAGCAAATTAGATAAACAACAAAGTTTATATCGACAAATAGGGCTCACTACGATCTTTCATATGACTTAAAAATAAACTATTATCAAGAATTAAGAAAAGGGGTAGGTAATGTCGGGGTCACTACCGCTAAGGATTTTGGCGGAAAACGTCTTACCCTGGCGGTGTTGCTGGGACAGGGTGTTTGTTGGTTTGACGAAAAAGAAATTAACGAACTTGCATGCCTTTTGTTTCATTTGTTTCTCAAAATGCTGACTAATTTCTAAAATTTTGTTAAAGATAGGACAATGGTACGAGCAGTATACGACATGTAAGACTTACATGCTTTTCTTCAAGTTGACATTTATCGCTTGGTCGTTGTCCAAGTGTCTGGAAAGTTGCTTGACCATATCATTCACATCGCTGGGCACGTTAATCACTTGGCTCACAATACCGTAGTTGCCCTCATATCAAAGATGCCTGATTTGCATAAACGGTAGTCGCGGAGATATTAGACGTTCGCTGAGTGGCTCTAACGGCGGCTAGTGTGTTGGTTTCGGTGGATACGTGAAGCCGTTAGTCTTACTCAATGTTGGCACATTTCCTTATTTTACAGATGTCCAGCAGTTTGAGCACAACATAAAGTGTTGAACGTCTTTGTCTGTAAATTCTCGTTGTAAGAATCGCAGCTGAGTTGCATTGGGTCGTTTTAAATCATTTTGGAACTATATACGATCAGAAACTCCACAAACAAAACCCGCAGAACGACTTTCCAAAGTGCTCCGTTCAGTCGCCATTGGGTTGTAAACGCTAAATCTCGATTCTCAAAAGTCTCATCTGCTTGTATTTTGTAGCATTTCAATATTGCTATCGACATTCGTTGTTTGTGAACTGACGTTTGGCGTTGCGGCGTCTGCGCAGCTGGTGCTCCTCTCGACTTTCCGACGCTGCCTCATCCTCCGCATTCGTTCTGATTCTGTCATAGGGGCCTTTTTAGATTCCTCATTCACTCTTCTTTTACTTTGTAGCGTTTACGATAGGCATTTACATTTTTGTTTTGACGATATTTTGTATTTTTGAAATTTTAAGGAAAATTTCTCAAAGTTTAACATTTTGTCACTGTATTACTTATTAAGTTCTTTTATTATTATCACTATTAGTATTTTATTTTATAGTACTCCTAGAGCTTTATAAAACGGCACCTTAAATAGCGTCCTATGCATACGCATTCCCGAGCTATACTAATTTTTCCGATCAGGGAACCGGTGATTTTCCACTCTAAAATGGCGGCCATCTTGTAATAGCGTGTAACGTCAGCTGCTCAAGATTAATATTGCGTAGCATTCTTTCATCCTTGCTTTTTTGAATCAAGCATTGGTTATTTAAATATGCGTTATAGTTTTAAAGATATTGCAGTTTATCTGGTATACACAAAATCGTAACATCAACTCTCGTATCAAAATCGTACCTCCCCCACATATATTTACAAAACCTTAGTAATTCCAATATTAACTTACGTCTCTGACTTCTGTGCAATGTCGTAAAAGGACGAGTCCCAGGAAAACGTGCTTGCCAGAAAATTGTTATAAGGATTCTGGCAGGTACGCGCGAGAACGGCCAGTTTAAACTATACAACGAATCACCGGCAACTCAGCTTATAGAATCGTCAAAACTTAAGTAGGCCTGACATATTTTTTGCAAGCAGGGGAACAACTAGAAAGGAAGACATGACGATTCGCTTAGTAAAAACTAAGGTAGATAAGTGGGTTGAAGAAGCTGATCATTATATCTGCATGATGTTAGCAAGGAACCAAGACCAATTGCGACGTGCAATAGAGGAGGTTAAGGTACACGTACGGTTGCAGCAACAGAATATGTAGCACTGTTGTTTTAAGCTTAAACTTGTGGCTCAGGAGAAGGGCTTCTGCGGTCAAACCGCCCCCACATATTTATAAACAAAAATAGAAATGTCAGAAACTTTAAAGTAATGTTCCGGTAAAAAAGGTAGTCTTACAAATGGAATTAAATATTTAGACTAAACATTAGACTAATTAGTGAGGTGATAGGAACATTTTCAATTGAGGTTAGGTCTATGGCTGCTTAGTGAGTAGGAAAGAGGTACCCTTAGAATGTCTATTCAATCCACAGTGTAGCCAACTGAGTTTTCGGTACTTATAGCGCAGTAATTTATTTCACCGCAACTAAAAATATTTCTATAGTAAACAGCTTGCTATTCGAATACAGTGTGTCAATTTTGTTTTACACGTCATCAATCTGTAATTAAGTTTTTCGTATTTTTTAATTTAATGATTTATTATCATTAAAGAAAATAACAATTTAAATTTCAAAATTTGTCCTGAATTTCGTATTACAGAAACCTGCAACAGAACGCCCAGTTTGTTTTTTACATAATGAATTTGATTCATATTAATGACCAAGATCTGGGCTCAGAGAGCTCACTAGTATAAATATATATTGAAACCAGTATAGATGTGTAATAGTAACCATTAAATTTGATCACTAATATTACATAAAACTGTGTTTGTTTTAAAATACTATACTTTTATTTTCTTGGAACTTGATTATTGAAAGGAGTTGTTTGTACCAGTCTTAATCCACAAATAGTCAAGTAATTAAACAAAACCCACAAAAACACGAACACTTAGAATAATTTCTTAATTAACACATTACTCTGAGTTGCTGAACGAATATCAGTCACATCAATGTAACAGTGTTTATCAATTATAGTTTAATCGTAGACTTTTAAATTCAATATTTATTTATTATTTTTGACAATTTAACGTTTGTTTAAATAGATACCGCAGAGTCCAAGCGATGCTTTGACGTACTGAATACAAGTGGAATTCACGTTCTGATTGATGGACTTGCAGTAACGCGGACTGTACTCTGCTGGAAAGTTATTAACTTATAACAACGACTGCGCCAAATATTATGTTTGTACTGTACCGAGTCAGTAATTTATTCATTATTGCGGTGTTTACGTTTTGGACCCGGACTTCCACAGTTTTTTGTACCGTATACGTAGTTTAATGAATATTAAAAATATAATTTATCTGTCACAGTGGACGCTGCTCGACGTTGTGTATTAGTTTGTTTATCTAGGCGCTTATGCTTACTAGAAAGGACAAAATAAGGATAGGACAAAAAAATGACTTAGAATGGCAGTCATTTCAAAAGGGAAAAGAGAACGCTACCTAAAAGGCTACATAAAGCAAGTTATTCTTTCTCCTAGTAGAGCTGGGAAATAGAGATTGGAAAAATAGAGGATGCGAGAGATGCTCTCTCCCTCTCTCCCTCTCTCCGCACACACACACACACACACACACACACACACACACACACACACACACACACACACACACACACACACACACACACACACACACACACACACACACACACACACACACACACACACACACACACACACACACACACACACACACACACACACACACACACACACACACACACACACACACACACACACACACACACACACACACACACACACACACACACACACACACACACACACACACACGCGCGCGCACACATATTTATCCTTAATAATGCACAATACACAAACACACAATACGAAACATTTCCAGAGCAACACATCATACGTTATAACAATGTTTTACTTCAAACAGCATCAGCATTATTAATTATCATTATTACATTACAATATATGCTACAAGGGGTTAGTATACAAGAGGATATGGCGCCTGGCTAATAATCTATACGATTCGCGTTGATGTCCGAAGACCACTATAAAATCAAGGTGACTCTTATCAATCACTCGGTCGATTCAGGTGGAAATGACTTCTGGAATAATATCTTGGGTTAAGAATGGTCGGCGTAGTGCTGGCCACACGACCTTCCTTGTATGATGAACATCTCCAGCCTACTCTGGCTACCTCCTAGAGTGCTTAGGCGGTAAAAAGTGACCTATTATTATTATTGGATTTAGTGGGTTTTACAGCCAAGCAGGTTTGAATGGTAGACTCAGTTATTGGGCACATTAAGCAACTAATTGTGTGGCGTTTGGCGGATACCTACCGCTTCTCAAATAGTATAACAACACCCTTAAAAGATACTGTCTTGTAAGTTTTAAATGGAAGTTTACAATCAAAATAAAAATTGATTAAAGTGATGCAAGTGGCGCTCAGAAGAACACGCCTATGTTTATTTGCCATTCAAACACACACTAAACTGTATAATATGATAAACAAAAATCTTTAACAGACACTAAATTTTTAAAGCAACATGACGGCTATGCTACACGAGAAATTGGTGGGCTAGCTTCGGCAGACAATACTAAAACAGGAAAGCTACAGTGACATAAACACTACTCTATTACTCCAATTCCAACTCAATACTACCGCAACTCCGTCCTAAGTTATTATTTTTTAAACTACTACAAATCAGTTGTTTGGAATTGACGTTCTGAAGAAATACAAGTTATAAAATTTAGCAAATAATGTTTTCTTAGGCACGTTATGTGCGGGACCATCATTAGAACTCTTAAGTCAGCAAGTAAAGAAACACGCCTAAAATTCTGTATGGTGATAGCCCTTCCCACACTTCTTTATGGGTCTGAGAATTGGAATTTAATGAAAAGCCAGGCCAGTCGCATCCAAGCGGCTGAAATGAGATTTCTCAGGCACGCGGCAGGCATACTCTCCACGATCATACAAGAAACGCAGATATACGGCATGAGCTGAATATTATGAGTATACTCTACAGGGTTGGCCAGTATCGGCTGAATTGGTGGGAACATCTTTGCCGACTGGATGACTATCGCATCCCAAACAACTATGGAAGTATAAGCAGAAGGGACGGAGAGGTGTGGGACGTCCGAGGAAGCGCTGGATCTGGAGGAAACAGCTCTAGACTCTTTGTTTTGGACCGGAACTAAACCATCCTTGGTTTAATCCGCAAATGATGATGAATTGCCTTCAGTATTTCTCTTGACACTCCTATTCCCTTATATCACCAGACAAACACTTTACTGTTAATTACACTGATAGTTTCTGGAATACAGTCGTCATTCTCCTGTATTTTCCAACAGTAACAAAAAAGTCTTCCTGACCAACTCTCTAATCTCACATATTAAGTGCCTACTCTCACAGCAATTTTGATCTCCCGATCTGAATTCGACGTTAGTATGTGTATGATATAATACATAAGACATACATAAGTCATATGTATATACATATTATGGTACGTTACGTAAGACATAAGAAGTGACCGTACGATACGTAAAGAAGATACAATATACTCGTATATACGATACGAGTACAATGTGTATACGATTCACAAGTACAATATATTGTATTCACTTAATGAACAGGAGAGTAGGAATGAGTAAACGTTTCGCATACGAACAGGGAAATAGGGAACAGTAGAATTTTTGTAAAATTACCATCTTTTATCGATCGCATTAAATCATATTTGGGTGTGTGTGATGTATGTGCAGCGTTCGTGCGTGTTCTGTTTGTTAACGAAAGTATGAGAGAAAAGTTGTGTACCGTAAGGAACACTGTAATGGTAACACACTGTGCAAGCGGGTAACATACAAATCTTTATGGTGGGTTCGTATGTCCTACTACATAAACTTCATTTATATGCGTTGTGAAATGCCGGAAGCAACTACGTGATCTACCAATAAACACGCTTTGTTTACTCGGAGAATAAATGTTTGTTTCTGACATGTACAAATATCACAATTTCATTTTCCTGAAAAATGCTGTTGAACAAACGAACCGCCCACTAATCCCGAGTCGCCTTCTTCTAACCCTTTGAGAAAGCAGACATTATTTTCTTTCAAAACGTCTGCTGTTGTTATAATGTAGGTAAATTATTACACGAGCGCAGAACGCGTGTACTCTACCTGTTTTTTGCCAGTACAGGAAAGAGGTGGTCGTTCTGTCACACACTATATTATTCTTAATTTTATTTTTAACTCGTAGATAACATCAATTTAACCTACATATCGACACGTAATATTGATTGTTTCGTTACTGTCGTAACTGTATTGTAACGGAAACGTGCTATGGTTAATAATTTATTAATCATACTGAGCCTTGTGGTAATGTACTGTATATCGAAGCCGGTCACTGTAGATATGTAGGTAACGTTCTGTGTGGGGGAAAGGTAACTCGAGCAAAACACTAATTATTCATAAACCCACGCAAAGAAATAATCGAATTGGGAAAGGTTCAGAATGAATTATTGGATGGTGTGGAAACTGATATAAGTAAAATAGTAATTGAGAAAGGAGGTGCTGGATACAGGCTATTGGAGGAATGTTACGCAGGGAGACAAGGCCAAGACCTAAGGAGAGATCATTGGGCAAGACCTAAGGCAGTAAGAAGAGGAAGAGGAAGGAGAAGAAGAAGAAGAAGAAGAAGAAGAAGAAGAAGAAGAAGAAGAAGAAGAAGAAGAAGAAGAAGAAGAAGAAGAAGAAAGAAAAGAATGAGGAGGAGTAAGAGGAGGACAAGGAGGAAAAGGAGTAGACATGTTTCTTGTACTGCGCAAGTTATTTGCTTCATATCGTTTTCTGAAACGTCACGATTTATAAGTTGTTACAGGGGTCCATAAATAAATAATAAGTTTACGCTATTGAATATAACCTTTAAAGATCGTATGTCGTACGAATAATTTAAATTTCTTATATTTTTACAATAATTATGAAATATTCCACAAGAACGATGCTTTTTAGTATGACACCTTGTTGAAGATGATGATGAAGAAGCCAAATCATATACTGTTTATTAAAAAAGCTTTTTATATATTGCTGAGCAGACTTTCTGCAGCAGCTGTTTCTATAATTTAAAATGTAAAAATACTCCAAATTTTTAACGAAAAGTTATTTGGTAATTAGTTAATACTGTTTTGAAGAGTTCCTAGTAAATATCTTAATCTCTTACAAACCAGGAGGAAATTACGTCAGTATATTCTGTTTTCAAAAAGAAACCAAACAAAAGCAAATAAAAACCTAACCACGCTTTAAAGATTGTAGACAGTATAATTTTTTTTAAATCACGCTTTAAAGATTGAATTTTTGTACACGTTATTCAATCCGGGCATCAGATTCATAAGTATTTTCTTAAATTTTGAAATTTGTAGTTAAGCATCTTGAGTCGCCTCAAGTTCAAATTATTTCCACTATCACCACACGCTTCATTTGCTACGAAACGTGGAAGTGAAATAATTCGTATCAAACTCACTGATTCTTAAGTCCACTCCCGTCCCCGTGCCTATGTCTGTGCATAATTACAGGGATATTAACTGCCTGCGCACACAAAGGATTCAAAAGCCAGCGAACCGTATAAATGCCTACCCGTTATCCTTGCTTCCGTTATTATTATATTATTATTATTATGGGATAAAGTTTGGTCCCTAATAGCTCAGTAACGGACTCTGACCGTTTGTTCTTTTTTCTACCAAACGTCCGTTTATCTCTGCGGAAGAGACTATATTTCAGACTACATTTTCACTGGAGTCGTTATTAAATCCTGTGCGAACAAAATCGTGAGTCAATTTAATGCACCACCATTTATAGATGAGATATTACCAGCTAATGACACGCCGTTATAACTCTTTAAGTCTGTTAAAATTATAATGCTTTGTAACTCCGTTAACAGTAGCGGTGTTAAAATGGTTGGACACAGTGATATTGCATAATAGTAAGTTAGGTGACGAAATTACAGACAGACACAGCACCAGTACACATCAGGGGTCCGTATCTTGTGGATACGGGTTTGGTAATTCCAATGTGCACTAGCTGGATTCTCACTTTGCTTCAACTTGTCTTGGGTGAGATCCCGTCCTTTCCTTCTCTGTCCCTTCCCTTAGTCTTTTCTGTCTAGTCTCACTTGACTGACACTTGTACTCGAGGGCTAGGGTGTTTCTTTTTTCATTCTAATTTCTTAATTTTGGGTGGCTTAGGATCTTAGACAGTGGCGAAGCTAGTAGTTAATGAATAGATAGGCAAAAATCTTATCTTAAATTTTTTTTAAGAAATCACTAAAAGGACGGTGGTTCAAATCGGACGCTGAGGTAGAGCTTGCTGTAACCGAATGGTTCCACAAACAGCCGTAAGAAGTTTACTAGCAGGGAATCTACAGGTTAGCGCAACAGTGGAACTCATGTTAATGGAGACTTCTTTTAAAATCGTTGAATAAAAAATGCTTTACAGCTCTATACGTGTTTCTATTGAACAATCCTTGTATTAGTCATACACAATAATACAACTGATTGAACTTCAAAATTTTAAACTTGATTAGTTTCTATATATATGTTTAATGTTACAAATAATTCAAATAACAATCTTGATCATCTGTTAGTTCAGCGGAATAACAAGGACACTTTTAATAACCGCATAAAATAAACACACTTATAAACAACACAGGCGCTTTAATTTAACTGTTTGGACCACATAAGTGAGGCATGCCTCAACGCTCTGTGTACAGCGCGGGACAATCCCCCCTCCCTTCACTTCCCTATCTCACCTATACATCGCTTACATACGATGTATACAAAAAACGCTGAGGCAAGTTCAGGTTGCCTCATTCGCTTTAAACGAGCTATGCCGAATCTCTCCTGTCACCATCTAGCGGTCGCTCAGTCAAGCACGTTTCGGTTTAATAAATTTGACAGTCGCGGTAACAATGTATAATGTTTATGTTATGTAGTTCATACGTATTTATAATTTTTATTCTACAGAATTTTTGCCTCAATTGCCTCCATGTAACTTCGCCACTGATCTTAGAGTGCTCGCTGATGCCGATAGATGTGCACTGGAAATACTAAGAAACGTTCAGTGTCAGACTAGCTCATACAAAGCCACCAAATCCTATCTCAGAAAGAGAAGGGTGAGGGCGAGTCTCCTGCGCCCCAAAACAGGGGCCTTTCGGCTAAGGTACGGTAACTATGACAGAAGAGTCTCTGGTTTTCCTGGGAGGGCATTGTGCAACAGGTCAGTAAGGTGTTCATGTATAACTTTATAATACTTGTAGTACCCAATGGAACATTGACGACATGTTGAGATCATGTAAATCCAGAAAGACTTCGGGATTACAGCTTAACAAATCAATCTGGATGGATTCCCTGCTATATGCAGATAACATAGTTCGTATTTATGAGAATGAGGATGATTTACATAGAGCTGTGTTTCAATTACAAGAAGTAACAAAAGAATACTCACTGACAATTTCAGTGAGAAAGACTAAAACCATGGCCTTTAAAGGTAAATATCCAGTGAGGACTAAGATAGTTATAAACAACAACACTTTAGAACAAGTGAGCTGTTTTAAATACCTCGGAAATGCTGTAAGCTGTGAATCTGAATATGATATAAAAGAGAAGATAAATAAATTTAGGAATATTTGTGATAGGATTCATAGAAACCTTCGAAATAAAAAAAGACACAGCACAAGGATTACATTTTATAAGACAATTGCAATGCCCACATCGACATAGGCGAATGAGGCGTGGGTATGCGGCAAGATTCAGAGTGCTGAAATGCAGTTAGTTTATTCAAAGTACTTTAAGCTGATAGAATATAGTTTATTAAATTCAATATAGAATATAGAATTAAGCTTATTCAAAGTATACATTGCAAGATAGAATAAGGAATGAGAATATCAGAGCAGAACTCGACGTGGAGGGCATAAATAAAATTATTTCAGCTTACAGAAGACAATGACGGGATCGTCTGTGAAGGATGACAGAGGATCGATTGCCGAAAGCGGCACTGAACTATAAAACCATTAGTAGAAGAGACGTGGGTCGTCCGGGGATGAGATGGGTGCCGGAATAGGTCTATATAACCAAAGCCTTAAAGTGAATAAGAAGAAGAAGAGAAGCAGCACTCGTACAAGTCTATATTAACAATACGTTTCTAGTATGTAGTTGCTAGACGACAGATCGTATAGCAACGTGGAACGTGACAGACTTCCGATTTCAGTATCTGCTAAGAACGTCATAAAACATAAGCCGTTAAAAACAAAAAGTTTCTTTAATTAGAAGATGTTGAAAAATTAGTTCTAGAAATTAATTATGTAACATAAACGAAATTAAAAACATTTGTGATACACTATGATATATATACACTATTTTTGATATTTATATTAAAGCAGCAGCTGCTTCTGTGTTCCTCTTATTGGCTAATTTTAGATAAAAATATTATTCTGAATTTTGTTGCTTTTTGTACCTGTGTGAGTGAAATTGATCGTTTATATACATAATACGACTCGCCAGTTATGTGTTTTTGTTGCAATGGCGACGTCATTCCGCATTAGAAAGAAATCACGCAACCAAAGTTCTGTCTAACTGGCGGCATTGAAATAGTTGACAACGACAAAACCAGTAATGGACCTGTCGCGCTTACCCCGTACAAAAACGTACACGGGCATTAACACGGAACAGCTGACTGAGACGTGCGTTGCATTAATCAGCAACCCATGTTCGCGCACACAAAACACCCTCAGATCATTAAACGTAGTGTTTAAATGGCAGTAGAAGTTTATATCGCTTACATGCAAAACTAAAACAGCAGTCCTCATTCAGCATCGCTCGTAAACTTACATAGTTTTTCATTATCATCTCGAGCCATCACAGTGTCCTTCGAGACTCATAAAAGATATGGATCGTCAGAGGAATAGCAGCTTCGAATTGTCGGGAGAGAAAGAAACAAATTGAATATACATTTATTCAAGGCAAATAAAATTGTTAGAATGGGCTGTAATAGGGTAGGCCTATTTCTTGTTTTAAGAAATATATTTATAAGCATGTAACTGTCTCTTAGTATGGTCTACCTAAGCTTCCGATTTCTTGTAATTTTTTTACTGGATCCAAAATAAAACTGATTATCGAATACAACAACTGATACATTTTGGGATACTAATTATAGTACAAAATTTTCAAACCTACGATTGTGTTCAGTAAAAATTTGTGTCGTTTAGCCTGCACTAGGTACGTAGGTATTCATTATAGCTTAAATATATTTTTTCTGTGTACAGAACATATTTTTTCCGTTTACAAAGTAAAGCGAGCATAAGAAAAAGTAAGAAATTGTAATTCTTGAAACTTGGGTAAATTTAAAACTTGGGTAAATTTGACAAGACAAAAAAATGGAAAATATTATGATTATTGTTATCATTATTATTATTTGTTTACTGGCATACTGACATTTATATTAGAGTAGGCCTATAAAATTCTATGTGTGTAGGCTCTGATATTTAACAGTAGACCTACACAAAAACTACCAACAGTCGATTTTTTTTTATCAGCAATAGATTAACAAACGTTTCTGCTTATATAAAAACTTCTACTTTTAGTGATCACAAGTTGGTTAAATAAAAATCGGGTGTGTCATGGGACACACGCCAGAAGTGAGAACTTCAGTGCCGAGTGGCGAGTGATTTGATTAAACGTGTTAAACGTTGCTCGTATGTACTTGGAGTAAGAGATATTTTGCTAAAAAGAATTAAGATTCAAATAAGAGTGACGAATAATTAAATGCGAAGAGGGCATAGTAGTAGAGGAAGTGCACCAAAGTCGGACCCCCAATTCGTTTTTTCACTGTAACTTTATTTATGTTGAGATGATAATTGTGTTTTTAACGCCAAAACATTCTTTGATTAGTTGCCAAAGAACTCTCTTCATCAGAAGCGGTTAACATTTTTTTGTAAAGAGCAGTTGTGAATTAAGTAATGAGTGTCAAAAATGGCCATTTGGAAAAAGTGCTCCAAACTCGGACCCCTCTTTTTACCCCAAATTTGGAACCCCTGAAATTAAGTGATAATTTATGTAGTAAATAAAACAGACAAATTATGACCTGAAATGATTTATTTGAACATATTGAACATATTATTTGAACATATTTATGTACAGAGGAACTTGCATATGTTTATGTACTGAGGAATGAAAAGTTCATTTGCAATAATCGCAAATATAGTATTCATGTGTCTCTGCTGCTGAACACTCTGCATGAGCCCAACCACTGCACTGTACACATCTCACCCACAGTTCACCGTGGCAATCTGATGACCATTTTCCGTCACAGAAAATGCAGACAGCATCGTTTTCAGTCGGAGCATCACCAGGTGGAGTTTCCATTGTTGATGAAGTTGACTCAAGTGTGACCATGGCCTCGTCTCCTGACGACTCATCTTCTTTACGAAAATTAAGAGTCCTTCTGCCCACATTTCCGTGGAAGAGGGCTTTACCGTCCCTTCCTCTTCCCCTTTCCCTTCCTCTTCCTTTTCCTCGTCCTGCAGGTTTATTTTGTCTCTGCTCAATTGATTCCTGTAGCTCCTTTTTGTGAGGAGATGACGTGATCACAGTAGCAGAGCAGAGTTTTCGACCTCTTGTTGTACGTTTCTTCTTGATTATTGGCACAGGCAGGATTTGGAAAGGACTTGTATTGAAGGTATTGGGTTTATTGGCGTTATGACGTACGGGAGAGATCGTAGAAGAGGAGGTAGAGGGTTGGTAGGACAAGAAAGGATTAACTGCTGAGGAAGCATAAGAGGTAGAAAGCTGACAGTACAAGGCAGGATTAGTTTCTGAGGTAGAAGGTTGGACGCTAACCTCCGGAGTGTTTGAATCATCAGTTGATTCTTCTAATTCCACATCATGATCACTGATGTCGTATACCGTCACAATTTCTCGCTGAGTCTCTGCAATAAAATCAGCATCACTAAACCTGTTCCTATTAATTGGGTAGATACCTGTAGGTCGGAATCCATTGATCGCTATTTCAGCAGCCTGACATCTAATGTACGCTTTGCCGAATAGTTCCATAACATCATAGGCACTCAGTGGGCGCTGATTTATTAGAAGCCACTGACGAACCTCTTCACTGTAATACGATTTCAGTGGTGACATGAACGTTTTGTCGAGTGGCTGCATCTTATGCGTTGAGTGTGGTGGCAGCGAGATAATTGTAACGTGGTTATCTCGTGCTACGTCAACGACGTCGATATTTCGTGTATGCCTGTAGTGGCCATCTAGGATCAGAAGAACTGGCTTTTCACTGGTAGGCTTTGTGGTTTCCACGAAAAGCTTGAACCATTTGGTGAATAGATCCATCTGAATCCATCCAGATGGATGGACATCAAATATAGTTCCAGGAGGAGCGCCTTTTGTCAATTGTGGACTCATGTATTTCCTTGGGAAAATAACCATAGGAGGGACATAATTTCCGCTTGCACTCATGCAAACAACTATGGTTATTAATGCTCCTCGTTCAGCCGAAGTAAGTGAACCAATTTGTCTTTTCCCCCTCAGACCTATGACTTGTGCCACTTTACTTTGGAGTATGGCCAAGCCACTTTCATCAACGTTGAATATTCTGTCCGGTGTATATTTCTGCTTTTTACATGCTGAGATAAGAAGATCAAAAGAATTATTCACGTTATCTCGATTAAAACCAACTGCTCTTGCGAAAGATGTTCAAGTTGGTCGACGTATGGAAAGGCGTTTCTTGTGCCTCTTCAGAAACAAGGCAAGCCATTTTCTGCCAGCCATATTCCCTTTGGAAAAGGGATGGTTAATGTTGTTCCGTTCAGCTAGTTGGAATGCCATGCGCCTTAGATCTGAGCGTGTTAAACCGAAAAACGTAGCCTCCATTGCTAAACAGTATTTTACTAGCTCATCCTCTAGCTCTCGGCTTAGAACAGTTGGACGACCCATCTTTGCTTCCGATGCTTCTTCAGGACTCCATATTTCTGTTGTGATAACCTCATTAAAGTAGTTTTTGGGACCCGAAATGTTTTCGTTGCTTTTTTCCATCCCATCTTCTTTTCTCTGACAGCTTCTATGGCTTTAGTCATGGATTCTGATGACCATGTTCGGTTCTTCTTTTTATCCCTCCCACTGTCTGCCTTGTTTTCAATCTAGGTAAACATAAAAAAAGATCTAATCAGTCGACCTCAATATTAAGTTAAAAAAGTAGGGGTCCGACTTTGGAATTCGTTGGGGGTCCGACTGAGGAAAACGGAATGTTTTGAATCACGTGGCGTCGTCAATTATTACATGTCAGAAACGGATAAAAAAGCGCATAATCCATTTGTTCTTTTCTATTACTACATGTTAGTAATGAGAAACAAACTCTTACCTGTTTAGAAGTCAAGTGATGACGCCACAAAGTCACGCTTCAACAATTTCATACACTACAAGATAGAAAAAACACACGCTACTCACAGAACACTGGCTTGAACAGAGTAATGGCGATTCCACTGGCTGATGACAACATTGTGAATTAGTTACGCCACTTGCCGCTAGTCTGCAGCACTTCCTTGACGAAATAACCCGGGGGTCCTACTTAAGAGGCGGGGTCCGACTTTGGTGCACTTCCTCTATTTATTTGCATTTTATTATAAGAAACCGATATTTACAATTAGCATAAATAAAATCATATCACACGTCGTATTATTTTCAGTATACATGCATATACAAACAACATGTAACAAACGATTTTTTTCAATTTAACAATATGATTTGTGCAATGTTTAGGTAAAAATTATAATGTGATGTCAGCAGTATAGTTTAACTGTTTCTACCGCTGAATAGAAACATGTAATGTGACTACGGAACTATGGAAACAAGTATCATAGGTAGCCTATCACATACTATAACTTTGTTATTTAAAATACGGTTCTGACAGTTGTAGAGGGCGTGATCTAATACAACAGTGACAACCAACCATAACGTTGCTGTCATAGCAACGTGATGTAAGTTGTACGCAATACTGCTACAGTCTTATGGCAACAGTGATGAAGACATGGATACGAAGGAATTTCAGCCACTCTCCAGTGATAGCCCGTAGTATGCAAAACATTAAGTGTTGTGTGTCATGTACTGAATATGGTGAAAATAATTCCGTTCATTATTCAACACTACGTTTTGATTACTTTAATTACAGTTTTCTATCAACACCCGGTATTTATAAATAATTGATGTTTAGTAATGAAAGCGTCAGGACGTGTGAATTTTAGCTTATCAGCTGACAGAGATTCTTTACGATGTCATGACAATATGAAATCGTGAGAGAGAGAGAGAGAGAGAGAGAGAGAGAGAGAGAGAGAGAGAGAGAGAGAGTTACGGACAGACAGACAAATTGACAGACGGAGAGTGAAAGGGGGAGAGACGATAAATACCAACAACACGCGTTCATGAATGTACATTATGCAACAGGACAATGTTGAATCACGCCTACCAAAAGCATGTCAAACCATTCCGTAAACAGTAGTAGTAAATAGTACCCGCAAGCAGAAATTACACCATATCGGGTACAGTTACTACGATTGTAGGCTGCTACGTCTATTTAGCGATTGTAGCCACCACGAACTAGCGTATTGTAAATTGATGAGCTGATTTGTAAGAATTTGAGCTTACAGTTTTCCAGATAGAAGTAAAATTGAGTCCAGGTTTTCATATCAGATATTCTACATCTAAAATCCATCAAGTTACAAGCTCGTCGAGATGACAACTTGACTTTTAGAACGTAGTAGTAGCCTAAATTACAACCTTCGTACTGCTTAATTACCTCCTCACGGTCCTTTCATGTCGTGAGGGGTTTGCAATGTCATTAGGTATTAGCATCGATTTGATATGGATTTTATAGGTTTAGTGTTTCCTACGACAGAAGGGAAACACAACGCTATACACACAAAACACTCGTTATCTTGTAAAGAAAATATTCGGTTTATATTTTCAATATTAAAATTGAAAACATCCATCTTACAAAACATTTACATGTATATATAACAACAATCAAATCAACAGACCGATTTCAGAACAATTATAAAATATCGGTATGCAGTACCACACATGACCTCCATGTTCTGAGATTGATATTTAAAATCATTTACTTGAATTTGGTTCGATAATTTCTAAAAACATTCCCCTCCCTCAAACTATTTTCACTATTTATAGATATTTTTGTTATTATGAGGTAGCCGTTTAATATAATGTTATTTTTGGGTCACTTTATCTATAAAAATTAGGTACTTTATTCTTATAAAGAAACTGAACTACGCAGATAATCGTCCCTCCTCCTCAACCAGTCCCCACCATTAATGATATTTACACTTTCGTAGGGTAATAGTTTTAACACATGTAATTGCTAAGGTATCTTATCCTTCAAAATTAAGTACTCGTACTTTATTTGATATCAGCAAAGTAATTTTCAAAAATCACCCCCTCCCCTTCAACTACCCCACCGATTTATAGATGTCTCATCTACCATTTTACAGTGAGTTAATATGACTTTATTTTTGGAGCACTTATTTATGAAAATATAGTACTTTACTCTTGTTAAAACACATAAAATAAACATAAACATAAACTACGCCTACCCCTTAACCGAACAACCCTAGTTTTGACATTTACAACTTTTATTGCGTAACAATTTCATTATATGTAGTTATTAAGGCATCTTATCTTTCAAAATGACGTACTTTATTTGACATCAAAAAGGAAGATTTCAAAAAATTACCCCCTCTCCCTTTAAGTACCCTTTTCACTTCTAGATATTTCATCTACCTTTGTACAGTGGATTTTTATGACTTCTTTTCAGGATACTTTATTTACCAAAAGTAAGTAGTTTACTCTCATTAAAACGTAAAACGTTGCGGGTAAGCTACCCCCCCCTTAACCAGTCATCACCAAAATCAATAGGCATTGAGTCCTCTACAACTCAAGCACATATGCTAAAACTTATTTGATTCTGGTTGAATTTGCGGCAGTTATCGTTCGCCGTAGGAAAATTACACACACACACACACACACACACACACACACACACACACACACACACACACACACACACACACACACACACACACACACACACACACACACACACACACACACACACACACACACACACACACACACACACACATCGGAAAATGACTTTTCTCATGTTTTGAGGGTAGTAAATTCAGAATCAATCCTTATCTCAAACAAGATTTTTCCGTGATCACCATACTTCCATTTCCTTACGGAACATGGAAGTAATAAAGACTAAAGACACCACCACAATCGTTTTAATTATAAGCTAAAAAAACTAAAAATTGAAAAAATATCACACTCACACGTACACATGCATACACATGTTGATATTTTAGCACTATTAATTAGTAATATTAGTTTTACCAAATCTTTAAGCATACGAAGAGGCCCTTTACCCTTCCAAGAAAAAACTGAAGTAGCCAAATATTGATTGAGTGCTGATACAGTGTTACATATTAAGAAGATTACAGAACGTAAATTTGCTTCAATTCCGTTAGAGAAGGGAGCGTTGAAGGCAAGAACACTGCGTCGAGTTTTCTAGTCTACTTAACTCCTAAGGTATCGGTCTGATTATTTGAAACAATTTGTGGTTTCATACCAGCTGGTCAATTACAGAACGGAAAATATATCGCACCCTCGCTCTATATTGGCTCTTTAGATTTACCGCTTTGTGGATATTGTTTGTGAGTGGCGGCTTTAACTTGAGGGCTCTTTTTCTACCGTATCTTTTAATAAATATAAAGCGTAATAAATTGTGTTATTTTCTGCAGTGGTCCAAATGTGGTGTTTTGTGAGATATAGTTACTTCTATTATAGCACCTGCCTAGACCTGTTTCTGACAGTTTGCCAAGAAATTTTGGGTTGACCGTTAAACATAATTAGCTACACATTTAATAATATTTACTACAATATAAGACAGATGTTCAGCACAGTGCCTTTGTTTGGTATGCGTTTTATTAGTATCGTTGCTGTCGTCTAGGAAGTTATGTCTTATATTTATTATGTATGTGGCTAGATTGAATACGCTATATAAATGTTTGGTTTTTCGTATGCATTTGGGTGTTAAAAATAACGTTTTTCTAATTGTTACTTTATGTTACAATAAATCAATAAATGTTTAAGTCTTCGTTTCAGTATGTCCTCTCTGTTTAAGGCTTGATCTTCGAGCAATCCTCTCTCTCTCTCTCTCTCTCTCTCTCTCTCTCTCTCTCTCTCTCCCTCTCTATCTATCTTATAACCATCCTTATGTTCTTTCTATATTCGTCCTTATGTTATGGACTGTCGTCCGATTTTGTTCTGGGTTGTTCTTTTTTCCTATTTATGGATGGTCTCCGTTTCCAAACTACTTTCGGAAGTCTAACATCCGCCATTCACCGAACATGCCCATAAAATATAAATTATCGCCTTTCTACAGTTTGTTATGGTTTTCTCAGTCCCCATAACATTTTTGATGGCATCATTTTGAACTCTGGCTAGTCTTGCTTTTCTGGCAGATCTCCTCAGGGTATCCGTCTCTAGCGCTTCTAGTCTCCTCCTGCCCAATTCATTCAACCGCCAAGACCCTGTGTCATAAATTGTTACATTCTTTACTATACTATAATATAGTATGATGTGTAAATGTACATCGTTCGTTACAATCACACAGCGAGGGGCATTTTTGTCGTAAACCCCTTCTAGAAGGATAAAGAAAATAAGAACTGTCAGAAATTAAAAAAAAGTTGCCGTAAAAAACGTGGGCTTATAAGCCGAATTAAATAATTAGATTAATTAGTCACGTGATTACGTTTTTTTTAAAATTCTGGTTCTTTCTAATTGCCTTGCGATTCTGAAATCGTTAACATTACTCTTTGTCTGGTAGTTGATGGATGGTTTAAATTTTTATACTAGTTTTTGAGGTCATGTCCTCTTAGCGGCTAGAAAGTAGATAGCCTTCCAATATTTATTCAGTCGGCAATCTCTTGAGCTCGGTTTACGATATTTATTCCACAGCAACTTAAAAAATGTTTAAATTAAACAGTTGTTTGCTTGCTGTTTGAATCGTATGCAGATACTCGTATTCTTGTATACGGTTTTTCGATCCGCATTTACTAGTTTTTTGGCTGCTTTTTTTAATTTATTGCTTATTGCCATCTTGTAAACAAACAGCACTAAAAATCGAAGAAAGTGTTCATTATTCAGGGCATAAGTAAAGCTAAGACCGTTTGAACGTCGCCTATAAGCGATAGGCCTACGTAACCTCTACACACTTAACCACTACACACTTAAGAACCCCCAAAACCATCAGAAATCGCCAGACTGTGCTCAACCCCCCCCTAGGGGTCCCGGCCCGGCAACCGCACCCAAAGACCAAGATTTACAACACTGATAAACATCACATACTTAACATAACATATCCCACTAAAATATGGAGGTCACCTCATCCATTTCCAATTTTCGTTTCTGAGGTGGCCAGGACTACGTCCAACCACGCTCTGCTACCATTTGTGAGCCGCTCATCACCCATGACGTTACAACAATTTTTAAACTTTCCAAAACTGACAACCGAAAAATAAATTTCAAAAAACCACAACTTACCTTGATGACCGGCTCACCATTTCACTGAACTAGGAGAGGCCTCCTAGTGGAAGAATATCCGCATGCTGGATAACCTTTGGGTAATTGGAGGAATGAGGTGACCTCAGTTTTAAAACTTCAAAAATTAACACAAGTTTATTGAGGCTATCATATAGTGTTTTGTTACAATGATATCTCATAAAATCAGGTTGTGAGGTTATTCCATTAAAATCTATAAGTAGGTGAAATATTCACTATATTACATGACACTCCAATTTAAAATTTCAAAAAATATTCAAAATTTAATATGTAAAATTATTTCATGAGAAATATATAATTCTGTAAAACATCTACAAAATATTACATGTTTTCTGAAAATGATTCATAGTGTCCAGACAGAAGGTATTCTATCAGAATTATAGAAAATATGTGAATATTCAAAATCCATGACAGGGTAACCAGAATCTAAAATTTTCAAAACATTCAAATTTAATATTTAAGACAAATTCCATGAAAAGTATATAAAATATATATCACCTTTAAAAACCCTTACATAGCCTACTGAAATTCTATAAAATATATAAAACATTTAAAATCTCTGACATGCCATACTGAAAACTATGCAAATATATAAAACATTTAAAACCTCTGACATGCCATACTGAAAACTATGCAAAATATATAAAACATTTAAAATCTCTGACAGGCCATACTGAAAACTATGCAAAGTATATAAAACATTTAAAGAACTCTTACAGGCCATACTGAACACTATACAAAATATATAAAACCTTTAACAAGCATTACAGCCACAACAATGCAAACAATTACATTACCCAACAACATGCGCCCTCTGAAATCTAACTCAAACACTAGAAAAAAGACTCATCTAATCAATAAAGTAACATGCAAAATGAGATAGATAATATATACTTGTGTGGAACTCACAAGTGCATGTGCTCCCCCCTGCCATAAACCTGTATAAACTGGTGTAGCCCCAAGGCTTACAGATTTCAGAGTGCACAATTATATAAAAAACATCAGATAATCAGTTACATATATCTCTACAAACATTATAAATACACAAAGAGAGAAAATTTCCTCTTGTAGAACAGTTCAGACATTTTATTTAATAGGTTGGATGCTTCTGAATTACTGTTTTATCACAAGGTAAGGCATTGTTACAACTGGAGGTAGACTGCAACTCTTTTCCCAACCAGATCTACAAGTTCCAATAAAAAGGCAGCCACAATACAAGTTCCACACAGACTATAGTAAAAGATGTACTGGCCATTACATGCTCTGGCAATTCAACACAAGACAAATATCACCCTGAGTCATTCAAAGAGCAATTAAGGAATTTTGCTTCACTAGGCCAAATGAACACCCCGGCCGATTCCCAACACATTTTCTTAAGTTTTTTTTTTGTTTTTTTTTTTTTTTTTTGTAGGTAAGAAAAGTTTTGTCCATAGAATACCAGGTCACCGCAAACAGCGGCGAAGCTACTCATCATTAGAGAGAAACATGCGAAGTTACTCAAGTTCTGCAAAAACCGGCATGTTTCAATAGTACATGATATTACAAGAGTACCAAGAAGTGACAAAACTCCAGTATTAAGAAACTATTGTCCCCTCTCTTTTTTTTTTGTAGTGTTAGAGAAATCAGCCAGACCCGACCCACAAAGTCCCAGGGCAAAATTTAATAATTTTATTTTTCCATACCTGTTCATGGTGCATCAATACCTCACATCACAATACCTGTTCAATACTCACACAATCTATCACATAATTCACATCTTGGTCTTCCCAGATTCACGGATGCCGGCCCCCCGAGGACCCCTAGCACGCTTTTCCCTTAGCCTGACAATGGTTTCACTCAACGCCGGCATAAAAAAAAGAAAACCACAAAACTTTCAGCTCTATACAATCTGAGACCAACACGTGGTCGTCAAACGCTCCTGATGAGAACAGCTGACATCAACCCTCGAGTCAAGACCAAACTCTACAGCTGATAACTACAGCTGGCCGAGTTCCAAAGGCGCTCTACAACCCACAACGGAATACAGCAGGCTCACTCTAGCAGCGGGAAAGGAAGATACCCTAGTCCGAAGTTACAGCGACGACTACTAGATGGCGGGAGCGTAACAAACAGTCGCCGTAACGTCTCATAGATAGCGAAGAGAACCTGTCCAAAGCGAACTCCCCAGATGCAAGGAGATAACGCCCGGAATCCTTAGAACCGCTATTTGCCGTACACCTACGTACGGCACACTGGTAACTGATTCGTATTGCTAATTTCAACAACCTTATGCGTAATCATATTTGCGCGTCTCGAAGAGCGATTGTGAAATATTTATCTTTGAGAAACTGTAGTGTGCGCATTTTTGTAAAAATCATTAATACATTCTTGGCGAAACAAGTAAACCGATTTGATTCTACTTGCTCCAAGTATTTATAGACATGTAATCGCTAAGGCTGTTTAAAAAACCTTTTGCGAAACATTTAAAACTATCAGCATCTGCAGAAGTTGGAAGAAAATTTGTGTGATTTTCTTCTAGTACAGGTTATATTACATATGATGTAATATAACATGCCATATTTATTGTTTAATGACTGTAAAATAAGAGATTTGACCTTTTACAAAATGTAAAGGGTTACTGATGTAACCATTTTGTTGCCATACCTACTGTCTCAATTACAACAAAATAAATTGCAAGAACGAGTTCTTGTTTTTTAATTTTTGTAGTGTTATTTACAAAAACGTAAAACCTTCCGTTCCAATTTCATCAATTTCACGTGTTTTTGATAACATTTAACATTTTTATGGTGATTGCATGGATTGTGGTTTTAAGTCTGTAGCATAAGTTACTTAACGCACGAGACAATTTTTATTTACACTTCTATGGAAGAATTACATTTGTCTTACAATAGTTGTCTCATTTGTACAGTTATCTAAAATACTACATGAATATACTACCAGTAATAAAGTCACAAAATTATATAATATTACAGTGGTTTGCAACACAAATAAACAGTCAGACACTTGACATTTTCACAACTTTCTCCTTAAAAGATAATCACGCGCAGCAAACCCCGCTTTAGTAGTCTGCGGAGCTGACAACTAACTGAATTGCAAAGACTATATATCCAAGCCAAAATTAGTTGTGTGGTATTGTCTATAATCTTTCAGATTGCCCTGGGCATTTAGGACAACGCAAAGCATTTGCAAGGTCTTAAGTCATATACAATTTCTTTTAAGCACTGTGCTGATTCAACGCTACGTGACATGCGCCACGTGGGCTTTATTGTTATTAACGTCGCATAACATTATTTATTGTAAAGAAGTGTACCCATCAGACATAAATTCTGAATCGCGTAAGTAATTTTGTGATTATGTGGGGGTGTGCGTGCTAGCTCGTGACAAAGTATACGCAGTTTGTTGTTTTGCGCGTTTCAGATACGTTTTGTTCCGTCTGTTAGACTCTGTTTCGTCGAGTCTCTCTCTATCTTGCTCTCTCTCCGTTCGGGTTAGACGTGAGTAGGCTACTTTGTTATGTTCATATCTATCTGTACCCTAGCCTCCCTATGCCTACGTTTACGCTTTATATCGCACTCTTCCCTCAGTCAGTGTTTTCTGAAGTTTAATAACAACGCGAGAGGTAACACGTCCCATATGTTACGCGACACATGGAGCCTCAACTTTCGGAAGACACCAAGAGGTGCCTTTGTGTTGGCTACGGATCTTCTTGTAAGCCACGTTTGCTGAACAACTGGTGAGCTGAGCTCGTTAATTTTTAGCGCGTTGATGGATGGGTAAAACTTAGTTGTGGATTTCGCATTATAATTTATAGTGTTTTCTAGAAACACGATACATTATTCTAAAAAAAATTACCATTTTGCGTACCGTAGCTTACGCCCTTTGTTATTGGGGGCACCTTTTCCATATACGCGGATAACTTTTTTCGTTTTTGCAGTGCAACACACGATCTTAAAATAACTTTTCATTATTTTAATTTTAATTTTAATTTTTTTTTAAAATGCACAGGTGTTGTTTTAAGATCAAATATGCTATCTGATGTCTAAATTTAAAAGCTTTACCTAGCTTCTAGAAAATTTCACCTACTTTGGATCTCAGTATCTTGGGACAATGTTGTATAGGAGAAAATTTGATCAAAGCTTGTATCAACTAACAGTACCTACTACGGCCTTTAGTCTCTTCAAAAATGACTATTATTCTATTATTTAGGAATAAAAGAATTTGATATTTACAAACCCTAGTAAGAGCAATACTAACATACATCTCTGACATCTGCGCAATGACAAAAAAGATGGTAACAAGAAAAACACGTTTATCAAAAGATATTAGGGGGATTTAGGCAGGTACCCGTGAGAACGGCTAGTGACGGTGATGTCTGTCTATGAACAAACAGAGAGACTCCGGTACCTGTAGTTATAAAACCAATGAGACTTAAATAAGCGGAACATGTTGTTGGTAAGCAGGAAAATAAACCAGAAAGGAAGATATGGTGAGTCAACCAATTGGCCGTAGGGATAAGATCACGGCTAATTTATGGTGTATAAATGGATGTGAAGAAGTTCGATGTTAACAGTTGAATGATGTCACCAACCGTGACCAATGGCGTTAAGAATGTAGGGGCATAAAGACAGAAGAAACAGAAGCGTTCTTTTAACGTGACGCAGTGAAAAGGGGCTGTGGAACTGTGGAATAAAATCATATTCGAAGGACAAAGAAAAACGTAAATGTCAATTAAATAATTAGACTAAGTGATTACGAACGTTTTCAGGTGAGGTTAGGTCTATGTCCCCTTAGCCAGTAGGAAAGAGGTGACCTTCAAATTCAGCTCGCAGTGTATGCAACATCGTTTACATAATTAATAGTAGAGTAATTTACTGTATAGAAACCTAAACACTTTCTGTAGTAAACAGTTGTTTGCTTGCTATTTGAATTTTAAGAGCTGTAACACTTAAGACAGTTCTCTATCCGTATTTGATATTTTTGTATTTTTTTATTTAGCGCTTTATTACCATTAAAAAACAACAACAATTAAACTCTTAAATCTTGTCCGTTATTCTGTTACTACGTAAACTTAACAACGGAACGAGAAGTTCAGAACACTAGTTACAAGCGCTCCATAGCTTCTAGCGCTGAACTGGCTTGTTTGATAACTTGTGCAACGAGATATTTGTTCATCCTTTAGAAAAGTTTGTTTTTAAGGCCTATAATGTCTATTTTATGAAAATCTTTGATTAAGGTAAGAAGTAATCTAATTTATTTTTACTTGCTGCAAACGTTTACAGACACGTTCTCACTAGGGCAACGTTTAAAAAATTCGTACAAAATATTTAACACCGTCAAGCGCTTTCAGAAGACGGGAGAAATTCGTGCCATTTTCCTAGTATTGTTTATTTAATTTCTTTGTAATGTAAGATGTCATCCTTATCTGTTTAATGATTTTGTTAAATTTTAGATGTCTATTAATGTATCCCATATGTTTCTATACTTCCCTTCTTGATTACAACAAAATAAGTGGCAAACAAATAGTTCTGTATACGTGTCTATAATATTCGTTGTTTTGTTCGCAAAACTCTAAACCATAACGCAGAACCCACCGGGAGAAAATTCTGGCTTCACCCCCTTTAAAGTTAATGAAGTTAATATTGTCAATAGTCTCTTCTGATTAGCAACCCGCAGGCTGGTTGGCAGCAGGTAGAGACTCCATGTTTTTCGCTTCTTTTTTAATCAGTTTGCCTTCCTGATGTGAATCGGTTCATGTCCTACATAACCTGAGTCATAAATTTATGAATTCCAAATGTGGCCTCCTTTACAATTTTTCCTTTCTATCTTTCCCTCGATGACTTTTTGGTTAAGCTGTTGTGCCTTAGTATGTTCAATCAATAGAACTGTCCTTCTTTTGAATTGTTTTAGAAAACTTCTATCTTCCCTAGCTCTGCGAAACACCTCTTCATTATGCAGCTTCTCTACCCAGATAATCCAAAGTATCCTTCTCTACCACCACACATCAAAAACTACAGGTTTCTTCTTTTCTATTGCGCCGATTGCCCAAGATTCACTCCCATACAATGCAACACTTCACACATAGGTTTGCAGAAGATTCTTCCTCACCTTCAGGCTGATTTTCTTTGATGTAAGCAGGTTTCAATAGTAAAACATTTTAAAGGAATTTAAATAAAAGAAAAGTGCAAAGTAAATAAATATTTTTTTAATAAATACTTAACTGAGATGAAAAAGCACGAGGAAATAAAAGCGAAGAACTGTAGTTCATGAGAGAAGTAATGGGCTATTAACTAAAAGACCTATTTTTACAGTCCTCTTAAATTAATAATTAACTAGTAACAAAAACCATGTAAATTTGTTTTTTCCGATCTAGATCCTATTTATGTTTGGTTTTGTTCCGTTATGTCTAAATTGGATTTTGTAGTACTAATCCTTTTTTTGAATTTTGTTTCATAATTGACATGTTTGAGCAATTTTGGCTTGACCAGAGGTAAGTATTATTTGCTGAATTCATAGCTAGTTTTAGTTGTAACACAATATACTCAGTCTTATTCAGAAGACATTGCGTTTTCATGTATAAATTTACAAAGTAAACACCTAAAGTTATATAAAACGCCACAGAAACCTAAGCACATTAATTGAATAAAAAATAATTTAAAACTATGGACTGCGTTCAACTCAGACAGAAGAAAACTCACAGAAAGAAACTATCGTACTCAATGCGTGTGAATCAGATAGCGTTGTTCCTCCTAAAATGGCCGCTGCTACCGTATTTAAAATCCTTATGATTGCTTCTATAGCAATTTGAAAGACGGCCTGAGTTTAAAAAATGAAGAGAGTCTACTGCGAGACTATGCGTTGTTGATATGTCAGAAGCATCGAGATTTTCTATCCATTTAGGCAATTTATTTTAAATTTAACTAAAAAACAAGGGATACATTAGAGTGGAATTTTATCGTGTATTACATTTACAGTAATAAGAATGTAGTAATGATTATCTGCTTGTATAAATGTATTTCGTTTAAAATAGTGTGCGAGGTCTGCAGCGGAGGGAACATACTGGTATAAATGAATTTAAAACCAGTATGGATGTTGAATGGTATCCGTTTAATTTCATCAAAAAGAGCAATGCCAATATTACGTAAAACTATGCTTGTCTTACTGCTTTTCGTTTGGGGGAATCTGGTTATTGTAAGCGGTTGCACAGATAATTAAATAATTTAAATGGACATTGATTTTTGCTAATTCAACAATGAGGACTATTATTTAAATAGTTACTTGAGTTATCGAAAGAATATCAATCGTATTACTGTAACAGTGTCAATCAATTAGACTTAATCGTAGAATTCTAAATGCAATATTTAATTATTATTTTTGACAATATTTAAAGTTTGTTTAAATAAACACCGGAGAGTTATTTGACGCACCGAATACAAGAGGACTTCACGTTTTGATTGATGGACTTGCAGTAACGCGGACTGTACTCTGCTAGAAAGTTATTAACTTATGACGAAGACTTATGTACCGAGTCAGTAATTTATTCATTAAAGCAGTGTTTACGTTTTGGACGCGAACTTTCTGCAGTTTTTTCGTTACCGTATAAGTAGTTTAATGAATATTAAAAATATAATTTTGTCTGTCACAGTGGATGCTGCTCGACGTTGAAGCACTGTGTATATTAGTTTGTTTATTAAGGCGCTTCTCTGGACCAGAAATTGACCTCCGGTCACAACCAAACATTCTTAAATATGAAAATGAAAAAAATTACATAAAAACTATTTTGTCACTAGTGTTTTCTAAAACGTCTTTTTAGCCGACTCTCTAATCTTATATTTCAAGAGTTAGTGTTTTGAATTTTCTATTAAAATTCAACGTTCGTATAATATATAATATTATAATATAAATCATCATTACGTAAAACATACGATATGTAATATGACAGTATAATATGCACTAGTAAGCTCCCTGAGCTAGAGAACTGGCTCACTATTTTGGATTAAATACATTTTTTATTAGGTAAATTAAAGTATTAGTTAATTATTCAATTATCATAAAATTAACAATCACCTGAGCACTCGAATATTTATTTCTCTGGTAGCAAAATAACAATTGTAAAACAGACAATCATCTAACAAACCTTACTAATTCTAAACTACTGCTATCGTTTTATTTTAGTACAACTTATAACCATAACGCCCAAGTGACAAATAATGGAGTCCCAGATTTTAAGTTTATGTATGTTTCTATAAATGTCTATAAGCCTATATCTAATATTTTTTTTAATAAATAACTTATAACAAAGTATAAAGTTTTTTTTGTAAACGTATCTTATAAACTTTTTTAAGACAATCCAAAATTTGCAAGGCGTGTTGAGGGGTATTGAGAGGTTATATTTGTGAAATTATTGAAGACAAAATTGTATTTTTAATAAAATTTCTCATACTGTAACTTAAAGTCATATACAGACATTTAGAATTTTATTAAAATTTAAAGTTCTACTTTTGGCCCCTGGTACACCTAAAGTTAAAAAGTTTCGGAGCAAAACCACATTCGGGTTAGCGTTAAAATTTCTTCAGTCTGACACCCGGCTGGATTTTTTCAATGTTCTAAAAATTTTGATGGCTGCCCTTGGGCTCTGATGTTCTAAAATTTTTAAGTTTCCAGAAACATTCAGACATTGGTTACAATTATATATTTAATTTCATATAATATTTTTACGATACATTTAAAAGTTTGCGAGATATTCGGTAAACAGCTAGACATAGTGACATATTGATAGACATGTATATGAGTGCCAAATGGTCAAATTAAAACTGAAGACTCGCTTCGCTCGTTTAAAAAATGGGTCAACAATAATAACATTATCTTCTTATTGTATAGAATACGATGTGTTGTACATTTAGTACAGTTTATTGAATGAACAGGAGAGTAAGAAAGAGCAGAGATTTTATGTAGGAACAGGAGAACACGAAACAGTAGAAGTTTTGTACAACCATCTGTAAAACTGTGTGTGTGTGGGGGGGGGGCATACTCTATTCGTTAACGTATGGGGGATTAATTGTGTATGATAAGGAACATTATCAACAGACTGGACAAGAGGAAAGTGTTTTTTCCTGGGTTGGGTTGTATGTCCAACGATATAAACTTTAGCCAATGGAGACGGAAACGCCTACGTAAATGCGTTATGAAATACCGGAAGCGACTTCGCGATCTACCGATAACCATTTTTTGTTTATTCGGAAAACAAATGTTCCTTTCTGACACGTACAAATATCACAATATTCTTTTCCTGAAAAACAATGTTGAGTAAACGAACCGCCCACTTACCCCGAATCTTCTTCTTCTACTTCTTTTGGAAAGCAGACATTATTTTCTTTCAAAACGTTTGCTTTTACGTTACGTAATAAAATATTACGCTAGTGCAGAAGGCGTGTTCTCTGTCTCTCAACCTGTTGCTTGCCAATGCAGTAAAGTCGATTTATAATAGTTGTATGTGTGTTCGCGCACTCTGTATTTTTTAATTTATGGTAAACATTGTACTAACCTACATATCGCAAATAATATTAATTTTGTTCTTTAAAGTTATATGGGGCGGCTCAGTAGACCAGTAGGTATGGCACCTGGCTACTAATCTAGAGGTCCCGGGTTCATTCCCGGGCGCGCACCATAAAAATCAAGGTGCGTTTTTCAGCCCCCAGGTCGACTCAGCCTGTTGAAAATGAGTACCTGGGATAACATCCTGGGGATAATAATGGGCGGCTGAAGCGTAGTGCTGGCCACACTGCCTTCCTTGTATGCCGTACGGCTCACATTAGGCAGCCTACCCTGCCTACTCCTAAGCTACTTCGGTGGTATACCTGGGAGCCATTATTATTATTATTAAAGTTATATGGGTAATTATGTTCTTTTGTTTTTACAATAAGACTGAAAACTTTTTGCTGTCGAGAATGACAATTTTTAGCACAATGTTTAAAATGGATTTTAATTTGTGTCAATTAAAAGTATTTATTTATGTAAAGACATTTACAACTTTTAACGGGAAACAGTTTGTTGTGAGTTAACAGTTTTCCAATGAATTTAAAAAAAAAAGAGAGATCTCTCTCTTAAAACCTTCAATAACGTAAAATAGAATACTTCTTTTTTTTTAAGAAACCAAACTCAAACAATTAAAACACCTAACCACTCCTTGTAACTTTGTAGGCAATTCAAACTTCAAATTTTAGTAAAGTGTGTATCAAATGTTGGAGAACACTCCTCAGAAGCCTGTTATTGACTGTTGTTCTTAACAAAACATACGATGTTCATTGTTTATATATATTCTGACTATATAGTCTGAAAGTTACATTGTTTGCCACAGATCTGACCTACCTTTCTTCTTAGAACTGAGTATATGATTCTTCTTGTTTCAGAAGGCATTACAAAATTTACGTATTTTATAAAGAATTACTGTGGTACCGATGCACAAGATAAATGTATTTTTAGTATGAAGGTAGTCATACCATTCAGGCTTTTCGAGCTATTATTGCTTTTATTATTTAACAAATGTGAGGCCTCGTCACGGATCTAAAACAAATTCGCTTCATTTTTATGCCATATTATAAAATTGGCTTGAATTTGAAATTCGAGGCAAATCGATCCTCTACCGTCTGTCACTACCATTTAGATCTATGACTGGAATTTAATGATTGTTCTAAAACAGGATAAGTCTACAGAATCAGATCTAAAAAGGAAAGAGGTGAAATTTGGCAAAAAACTCAATTTTCAGCTTCTGTGTAAACGTCGTATGTTTATTTTTAGGAGTATAAGGACAGACAGAAGATAATTAAGAACAGTTTTATGGGGGGTGTTCTAAGCTTTTGACTGACACTGGACCAACTTCATTTAATAAGGATACATGTTTCATTCAACATGTTTGGTAGACGACTTTCTAATATTTCAAAGGTTGTACGTTACTGTTCTTTACTCGCCACAGATTCAAATTATTCCCGCTATCACCACACACTTCATTTGCTACGAAACATGGAAGTACAATAATTCGTCCTCTCTCAGTCCACTCCCGTGCCCCTGCGCGTGTCTGTGCGTAATTACAGGAATATTAACTGCCTGCGCACACAAAGGATTCAAAAGCCAGCGAGCCGTATAAATGCCCACTCGATATCCTTGCTTCCATTATTATTATTATTACGAGATAAAGTTTGGTCCCTAATAACCCAGTAACGGACTCTGACCGCTGGTTTTTTTCTCCAGCAAAAGTCGGTTATCGCTTTCTCTGCTGAAGCGGTTATATTTCACACTACCCTTTCATTGGAGTCGTTATGAAAGCCCTCTTCTATCGGGGCGAACAAAATTGTGAGTGAATTTAATGTCGACCACCGTTTATAGATTAGATGATATCAGATAATGATATGCCTTTACACTGTAATTCAGTCTGTTAAAATTATAACACAGTCACGCAACACTTATCATAACTTAACACAATCATAACACTTGAAACATTTTGGCGTAGTAATATCGGAGAGTGGAAGGGTAGTTGACTATTTAACAATATAAAAAGTACTTTTCTAGCAAAAGATGAAGTCTCGAAAGAAGCGAAAATTAAAATTTAGAAGTGTATTTGACCTCATATTTATATAATGGGTCAAAGTCATGGGCAATCTACGGAAACAAAGAAGCAAAATAAAATATCGGTATGGAGAACCATACATGACTTCCATATTCTAAGATTTATATTTAAAATCATTTTCGAAATGAAATATTACCATAGAAACTACTTCTTTCTACTTACTGCTTCAGCCTTAACCACAGTACTGTGGTCACTAACGTATACCACATCACGTTATCGCACTCGATTTTCACTGATGATGGAAGTCGATGGCATTGCCGAAACGTCTGGTTTTGTAGAAAACATTGGACTACGGCCAAATATCCCGGGAAGGAATTTTAACAAAAACTACTTCTTTGTTGCCGATAACGTTGTACACATATATATCAGTGGCGAAGTTACATGGAGGCAATTGAGGCAATGCCTACCCTAACAAATTCTGTAGAATAAAAATTATAAATACGTATGAACTACATAACGTAAAGATTATACATTGTTACTGGGACTGTCAAATTTATTAAACCGAAACGTGCTTTATTGAGCGACCGCTAGATGGTGACAGGTGAGATTCGGCATAGTTCGTTTAAAGCGAATGAGGCAACCTGAACTTGCCTCAGCGTTTTTTGTATACATCGTATGTAAGCAATGTAGTGGTGTGATAGGGAAGTGTAGGGAGGGGGGATTGTCCCGCGCTGTACACATAGAGCGTTGAGGCATGCCTCACTTCTGTGGTCCAAACAGTTAAGTTAAAGCGCCTGTGTTGTTTCTAAGTGTTTATTTTATGCGGTTATTAAAAGTGTCACTGTTATTCCGCTGAACTAACAGATGATCAAGATTGTTATTTGAATTATTTGTAACATTAAACATATATATAGAAACTAATCAAGTTTAAAAATTTGAAGTTCAATCAGTTGTATTATTGTGTATGACTAATACAAGGATTGTTCAATAGACACACGTATAGAGCTGTAAAGCATTTTTTATTCAACGATTTTAAAAGAAGTCTCCAATAACATTAAGACATGAGTTCCACTGTTGCGCTAACCTGTAGATTCCCTGCTAGTAAAATTCTTACGGCTGTGTGTGGAACCATTCGGTTACAGCAACTCTACCTCAGCGTCCGATTTGACCCACCGTCCTTTTAGTGATTCCTTAAAAAAAATTTAAGATAAGATTTTTGCCTATCCATTCATTAACTACTAGCTTCGCCAGTAAGCAAATTGATGTCCATTTTTTCGGCTTGCACGCGTTATGTTGGTGTGGGTTTCGGCACTTTCCATTTAAAAAGCGTGCAAACGTAAGAAAATAAACATGAGTGAGGCCAGAAATAACGTGAATTGTGTGTTTGTGTCTTACCTGCCTTTTTATTGCCGTATTAAATGAAAAATATTATATTAGATTAAAATTAAAAAATTTTAATTTTATTGCCTGGCAACAAAATTATTTTATTTTTAACAATTACCATTGTTTCAAAAAGTTTAAATAAATTTGCAAGTACTTTACTCTTGTTAAGACGTAAAAGGTTGCAGGTAAACTACCCCTTTCCCTTAACCGATCTTCACCAAAATAGAAAGTCCTTGAGACCTCTACAATTCAGGGACGTATGCAAAAAATTATTTGATTCTGTTTGAATTTGCGGCTGTTATCGTTTGCCATAGAAAATACGCTTGATAAAAAAACGGTGCAGGTAAACTACCCCTTTCCCTTAACAGATCTTCACCAAAAACAATAGGTCTTGAGTACTCTACAAATCAGGGCTGTATGCAAAACATTATTTGATTCTGTTTGAATTTGCGGCTGTTATCGTTTGCCATATAAAATACCCTTGTTAAAAAAATGTTGCAAGTAAACTACCCCTTTCCCTGAACCGATCTTCACCAAAAACAATAGGTCTTGAGAACTCTACAATTTAGGGCTGTATGCAAATAATCGTTTGATTCTGTTTGAATTTGCGGCTGTTATCGTTTGCCATAGGAAATACCCTTGTTAAAACATAAAACGTTACAGGTAAACTACCCCTTTCCCTTAACCGATCTTCACCAAAAACAATAGGTCGTGAAAACTCTACAATTCAGGGCTGTATACGAAACATTATTTAAGTCTGTTTGAATTTGCGGCTGTTATCGTTTGCCAAAAAAAAAAATTTCCCTTGATAAAAAAAAACCGTTGCCGGTAAACTACCCCTTTCCATCAACCGATCTTCACCAAAAACAATAGGTCGCGAGTCCTCTACAAATCAGGGCTGTATGCAAAAAATTATTTGATTCTGTTTGAATTTGCGGCAGTTATCGTTTGCCATAGAAAAAAAATCTACATACACACAGACACACAGACACACAGACACACAGACACACACACAGACACTTTTCGGAAAACGACTTTTTTTCATGTTTTGAGTGTAGTAGAATCAGAATCTGCAATAATCTCGAACACGATTTTTTTTGCCATCACCATACTTCCATTCCTTAAGGAAATATGGAAGTAAAAGTAACCGAAAGTAGAGTATTACAAAAATAGACAATAAAACTATTAAAGTTAAAGTAATTGAATATTATTGGAATATACAGTATTACAATTATTATAGACAAATTAAGAAGTGACATATGTAAAGAAATATTAACAACAAAGTTTGTAGTGCAGATAAAGAAAACAATTAACTAATATGATTTTAATGAAAAACATAATGTGAAATCCCTGTGTGCATTGCATTTGACACCGATAAAACCTACATTTATAGTATCCTTACTTAACCAAAGAAGTGGGATGATCAGAGTACATCGCAAGGTTGTTTAGCCTTTCTGTCTAAAGGGCAGACACCAATCATATCTCAAGCCGAAGTATAGAAACAGTAATTGTGCCCTTACAATTTAAAAATGGAATTCATTTTAGCGAGTAATATAATAAAGATAAGAACCACAAAGTAAACTGTACGCGATGGTTAACACAGGATTTTTTGTGACGCATAGGTAGTAGAATTTTAATGTGAGCAAAACTCATTGAACGTAAATGGTTTTCCTTATATATATACAGGTCAAGTGTCCATTAAAAAAGTTGTTCGTGTAGAAATTCCATTATATTCCATTACTTATGAATAATAAAAACTATAAATTGCAATGTATAGGTGTCGCATAGAATAAGCAGTCGAAATATATGTCATTGGAATTAAGTAGATTTAATGATGTATTATTTTCTAACAATCTACTGAGTTTTAATACAATTTATAAAAAATAATTAAACTGTCTCTGTTGATTTTTGTACCACAGCTAAACATTTTTTATCTATACAGTAAAATAATATTATCTGACGATGACTATGGCTGTGTGTTATTTAGAGTACGACTTTGTTATCTGTGGAGGACTTGAGCTAACAGAATGACAAGCGTCTACGATTGGGAATAGCTTTACGATCGAGCCGTAAATCTGGCATGGTGGAGAGAGGCGCGAGTGGGACAGGCGTACAGTAATCTGAATCTACACTACTACTAAAGTAGAACTTGGCTAATTCGAAGCTGAAGGGACCAGTAAAAAATTCGAATTATCCAAAAATTCGAATTAGGAAAACTTTTAATAACGGTAGAAAAATCAAATCAAAAACCGAAATTCAGTAAAGCAATATGTTATTTTATTAAACAATTTCCTTAGACATATGTATTACAAACGTATAAACATGTTTCAGTACAAAATATAGCATTTACAGTTTTTTAAAAAAGCTACAAACTTTTGATTGCATTTTGCAGTTAATACACTGAGTTGTAGTAAACTCTTCAAGTTTATTAAGTGCTTGGAAAATAGCGTCACTTACGTTCTGCTGTCCTTCAATAAACCGTCTCAAGTCTTGAATGTAATTTGATGCCTGTGAAGCCGTTGGAATCGGTATCTCTGGAAGTTCTAGCTGGTCCCCTTCTTCATCTGAAGACGTACCATCATTTCTTTTGTTCATAACATCAGCCACGATCTCCGCATCTGTCTGTTCACCGCACACCGCCAAGTCTTCATCCATGTTTACAAACTCTTCGTAAAGAATGCCTGCGTCATGTCCAACATGTTCCCAGTTATTCATAGTGGGTACGACTTCTCTAGCAGCTTTATTCTCCTCTTCACCTTCAATGTGGCAGAAACCACCTTTACGAAAACAATTAGCAATTGTTTTTTGCATAACTTGGTTCCAAGCACTGTTGCACATGCGGGCAGCTTGAAGGATGTTAATCTTGATATTTTCGTGCTCATCTAAATAAGCACCTGACAGAATGTTTTGGACCACAAGCCATCTGTAAAAATGCTTAAAATTTTTAATTACACCTTGGTCCATAGGTTGAACTACTGAAGTCATGTTTGGAGGGAAAAACACAACCTTTACATCTTCCATCACAGGATAGTGTTGTGCGCTGTACAGTTGTCAATAAACAAGACGATTCTTCTGTTTTGATTCCGAAATTTCCTGTTGATTTTCAAAAGTCATCTTTCGAAAATTTCACCTGTCATCCAAGCTTTATTATTTGATTCATATTCAACTGGTTTCGTTTTTACATTTTTGAAACAACGTGGGTTGGCTGACTTCCCTATCATTAGCAAAGGCAGTTTTTCCGAGCCATCCATGTTTGCTCCGATTAAAAGTGTTATGCGCTCCTTCCTGTGTTTGCTGCCACTACAACTTTCTCCTTTAAAAGCAAGTGTTTTGTCGGGGGTGCATTTGAAGAATAAGCCCGTCTCGTCTACGTTAAAAATGTCTTTAGCGTCTCTATCAGAAATCATTTGCAACAAATCGTCTTTCCATGAATTTGCAGCTTCAACGTCAACAGATCCACTTTCCCCACAAACAGTTTTGAAAGACATGCCACTCCTTTCTTTAAAACCATCGAGCCAACCAGTGCTGGCCTTAAAATCATTTTTCCCTAAGCCAGATGCGAATTCCTCAGCTTTGGCTCTGACGAGTGGCCCACTGACTGGAATTTTTTTGTCCCTTGCTTGCTTAAACCACTTCACTACACATTCATCCACGTCAGGATTTTCTGGTCCTCGCGCTCTTTTCCTATCTTTGTCGCTGGCTTTACACACACTATTCAAAATCTCTTTATTTTTTAGATACGTTGACAGCGTATTTGGCGGTATCCCGAATTCCTTGGCAATTTCAGATTTCTTTTTTTGTCCCTTTTCCACTTCCCGTATAATGGCAACTTTTTCGGCAAATGTCAATGATTTGTATTGGGTCCGTGTTGGTTTTGAAAGGGCCATGATGAACACACAACACAATAAAACTGCACAATAAGTGTCACTAAAACACACCAGTCTGTATATACAGTACTGTATAAAGAAAGGATCGGTCTCTCACTACAGGACACAGCTCGCACAGTAGAAACTCAAAAAGACTTAACACTTCCACGAATGCAGGCAGACTGAACTGAAAGCAACAGTGAGGGTGGCTGACTGACGAGGCGTGGAACAAGGGACAATGGCGGACGGTATCGTTACACGAGCCAGTCATGTGTCATCGCCAGATACTGACGGCAATTCCACGAATTTGACACAAAAGACAAGCGTCTGTTCACAAAGGGCGATGCCTGCTTGTCTGTTTCCAGTCGTGTCTCTATTGTTACGTGGTCTAGCCCATACAGCAGGCGATTTTTTGTAGTTAGAGCAAAATTTTTATTTCGAATTAACCAAAAAAAGTTCGAATTACAGACGATGTTTTTGCATGGTTTTACATAGGATATTCAAGGGACCACAGTAAAAGTTCGAATTATCCATGAATTCGAATTATGCATGTTCGAATTAGCCAAGTTCTACTGTATTATAAAGAGGTAAAGTTTGTTTTATTGCCCGAGAAATAAAACGGCAAGGGCGCGTTTGTTACACATTTGTACATATGCTAAAACTACAATATTAATACATCAAATAAATATTACCCTCAAAATAATTATTTCTACTGGAATTTCAAAATCGATTTTTGGGGTGAACACAATAATGTTTTTATAAACACTGTTAGGTGAGACGAGGTAAAAATAAATAAATCTCAGTAGGAATTTCTGAAGTAGGGCCTATATTTTATTGAGCGTATTTTTCTAAGGATCGCTTCGTCTGATATTAAAGAAATAAAATAATTTTTCCTTTATTATCTGAAAACGTAGCAAACTGAGTTCCTAACTTACGATAAACTAAAACATTAATAGTCCAGTGGTCAGGTGCTGTAATTAATAGACATTCGCGCTCACTTACGAGCGTATATCACCATCACGCTACTGACATTTGAACTACATTTCATTAGCACAGTAAAATATGTTTATTACCAACAGAAATTTAGAATATCTACCTACGTTTAAATATAAATTATTTTGTACATACATTTTACGCCAAATTTATTATATTAATACATTTTTAATAAAGAGCAACATATTCTCATATTACGTTATTTTTGCTTTATCACAGTAGGTGTTATAATAGATTATAACTTAATAACAATTAGGTTATCACAGGCCATAATTAGCACGGTAAAATGTTCGAACGTCTTCGTTTGAATTCGTACTAATCAGCTAGGTTCCCCACCATGCCAGATTTACGGCTCGATCATAAAACCATTCCAAAGCGTTGAAACTAATAACAGAATGGTGTTAAGCAATCGTAACGTTATCGTCATAGTAACGTGATGTCATCTTTGTAAACACGTTATCTTTGTTTGGTAGATAGTAATGCTTATCTGCTATAGTCACTGGAAGTTGCTCAGCTTACTTGTCAAGACGGGGTGTCAAAGTTGCCAGACGGTATCAATATATCAGTCTACGTGTAAACCTGGCGTTGACGCCATTGTCCCTTGTGGGGTTTCTATTAACTGGACGAAATAGTTAACGCATAAAACAGGAGACGGGGATATATTGACGTACAGCAGGCTGGTAGTATTGAAATAAACTGGTCGCTCAACTTTAACATAGTTAAAAAGGCTTAGAAATTTTTAGATGTTACAAAAGAAAACAAGACGATTCCAAATAATGTCTATAAGGCGTAGTAAGAAATGTTACAGCTAATTTGTACTCGTCACAGAGTAGTCCAAGACCAATCCGTTAAGCCAGTTAAAGGTACTGTTACGGTGATTGGCGAGGTCCAATCTGTGGTAAGCCTATATTTGAAAAATAAAAGAAAATTCAAGTGATAATCGCAGGAAAGGATACGGAAAATTATTGAATAGCAGGTGTGACATTAAATCAGCTAGACACTTTTTTGTACTTGAAAAGTAAAGTTACTTCATACGAAAAATGCACACAGAACAACTGAGATAGAAGTAGGCAAGTAGAAATAAGATTAATTAAAACGAAAAGTCGGGTTTATAAGACGGTCGCATTGCCTTAATAACAATATGCAAGTGAAGTGTGATAACAAGTCCAAATAAGACTTGTTCTTGCTAACAGGTCTTACTTCAGCTTACAAAAGAAATTTGAGTCCAAATTTCTTCCAAGAGAACAAGAGCCGCCTCTATACAAGACACTGGTGCCCCATTGCTATAGCGTACATCGGAGAGATGGGTTCCGAGCAGAAGCACTGAGACTACGCTGGAAATATTTGAGAGGAAAATACTGAGACCAATTTATGGGCCAGTAAAAGACGGAGTTGTCTGAAAGACAAGAATTAATGAAAGGGTTTATAACCTACGTGACGACATACTCATTATCACAGGTAAAGTTACGATGGATTAGGTAAAACGCCTCTTTCTGTATGATCCAGATGGCAAAAAAGCAAAGTGACAAGACCAAAGCTGAGGTGGTGAGACGGAGTGCAGTAGGACGCAGAAAGGACAGGAATCCGCAATTGTAAATGGTTGCATCGGGCAGAGACCGCTGACGAGGTCTCCCCAGCTCGCGCCTAGGGTTGTAGCGCTCCTGATGATGGTGTGGATAACAGTGAAGGCGACTGCAAGTCGAATGCAGGCTTAAGAAAGAAATTTTGTGAAAGTTGAAAGAGTTTAGTCGACAGGATAGTTTAAGGAATGAAAATGTAAGGAAAGATTTAAAAATATTTAGCCTTCATGAATACACTGAACAGAATTGACAACGATGAAATGAACACATAGAAAGAGTGAACGAAGAGAGGTTGCCACTCTAAGCAAAAAGATGAAAAAACAATTGGATGACAAAGCATCAGAAGACGACGAAGAAGATGGGTACCGTAACAGGCTTCAATACATGAAGTGCATATGACGAAGCTTATAAAAGGAAAGAGGTTTATTATTATTAGGTTAAATAATTCGGAAGAACTTGATGAGAAGTTATGTCGAGAGTGTAAAATTGTACCTATCCAAAATATGGATTATTAACAAAACAGACAATTGACTTACAGAGCCATGTGAGATGTAATGCCGGAGAAGGATGATAAAATCATTTTAGGTGGCTAAGACGTTTTTAGACAAGTGAATGAAGAAAGAAGAATTTGAAAACCATAAACAGAAAAACGAGGAGGTGGTCGTAGAATATAGTGACATATTTGATTAAAATAGTTACTTTTACAAAGTAAAAATGGAATGAAGAACACAGGAAGGGGAGGTCAGAGACCATGCTGTGATGGACGAGGTGTGATGGGGTTAACCAGGATTTGGTGAAATTAGGAATGAGTAGGAATCTGAAGACACGAAAGAGGTCATCGACCTTTTAATTAACGGCCAGAGGAGGAGGGATATTTAACAAATAAAACCATCGACAGGTAGTATTTAGAAAAATGTTTGCTTATATTTTTGACGTTAATATCCTAAACACTTAGTAACAATGCTAGAACGTAAGTTGTGTTTTCATCTTGTGATCTCAATCAGGAGATTGATGATAGCCATTTTCTGATGTCATTAGATTATTTTGTCGACTGTCCTTTATTTTAAAATCCCTGTCGCTTCAAACCCAATTCTGCGTACACTTGTTCCGATAGCCTCTTCTTGGCGTTTGCTTTGAGTTTATCCCCTCGTTTTTCCCTTTATGCCTGGTTAAGTGCTCTGACCGTTGACGTTTCGTTTTAGTAGTTTGTTTCTCTCGTATACCTGTTAAACGCTTCATCATTACTCGTCGTAACCTTTCATATAAGGCTCTCATTCTCTTCTAGCACCATGTCTAAAAAAAACTTTAAACTTTTCTTCCGCTCTTACGCCTTCTACGCTTTGCACAAATACTTTCTTTATTTATGCCACAGTAAATGTAATTAGAAACCTTATTTTAATTAATTGTCTACGAGCAAACTGCGTTCGTCAAATACGTACGTACATCAGTGCGTTTTTGTGAACAACATCTGTCTAACAAGTCTTCTTCTTCTTCTTCTTTTAGCACTGATGTCCAATGCTGTCCTTACTTTCTCAAAAACATTCATCCATTATTCTCTATTCAGTGCTTTATTTCTAAATTCACGCACCTATATTTTCCTTATGTCGCTGTCTACATCATACAAGAATCTCAGTTTCAATCTGCCCCTATTATTTTTGTTTATGGGTTTCTGATTCATTAGTGGTTAGTGGTTTGGCCGAGGTAGTGGTCCAAATCTACGGGTAGAGCGTCATCCACAGGTATGAGAGTACTGGTTTTGAAATGCGTTACTATATCTGTTTCTCGAAATCCTTGGTAAAATTAAAAACTAATATAATTAAATTACCTTATTCGGTCCACCTTAGTGACACTAGCTGCTGTCGGTTAATGACGCGTTTCGGGATAAAATCCCATCTTCAGATACACAATTATCAAACTTTAAATGTATACCACAATTTGTGGTTTGTCATAATTTTAAAATATTTAAAATCTTTTAAATAAAATATATATAAACAAAAACATAACAACGGAATCGTTCAGAGCGTCCGCATGCATGCACGCTGTATTACGACTTCCTCACGACTGGCTATACTTATCATCCAACCGTATAGCAGTGTCAAACAGGTTATTAGAACCGAAGTTCATTTGATCGTTTAATATGTTATTTTTGGTCATAGCGTTTTTTGTAGCTTTGTATATTTCGAACTCCTCTAGACTATCCATTAATTTACCCTTCTTGCAAGTATGCAACGCCACGAAATTGTTTTCGAAACTAGTATAACTATGATCATTTTCTATTAAATGTTGTGCATAACTGGAATTATTATTATTTGTTTTTGGAATGTGCTCTAAAAATCTTGTGTAAAAATCTCTGCCGGATTGGCCAATGTAGAATGCTGCACAATTATCGCATTTAATTTTATAGACACCTGATTTATTTTTTAAAGGAATATTTATTTTAGTTTTGAAAAAATTTCTTAAATTATTACAGGTTTTGAATGAAATAGTATAACCTTTACTTTTAAAAACAGATTTTAAAATATTTGGCAACAAGCCAGTATAATTAGCTGAAATGAATTTTTTATGATTTTATTATGTTGGTTAATAATATTGGTATTTTTATTTTCTAAACGTTTTTTATGTTTCATTATCATTTTATCGACTATTACTGGCCTGTAACCATTATTTAGAGCTATTTGTTTTATAATATTTACTTCTTGATCATAGTCTTCGTTATTAAGGGGAACACTAAGTAATCTGTCAATAAAGCTGTTAAATGCAGCCATTTTTGGGGCTGGAGGATGAAATGACTTAGCATGTATAACCGTATCTGTGTAAGTGTGCTTTCTGTATATTTTGTATGTCAGTTCATTACCGTTATTCGTTATGGTTAGATCCAAGAAATTAATAATTTTGTTATTTTCAATTTCCATAGTGAATTTTATTGTCTTATGTATTTTATTTAAATAATTATTAAACGACTCGAGCTGTCTTTTGTTACCATTGAAAATAACAAAGGTGTCATCCACATATCTTGAATAATATACTATTTTTTTGTCAAAATAATTGTTTTTTAAAATTTTAGTATTTTCTAGATGATTCAAATAAATATCAGCAAGGATACCTGAGCGTAACAAAATGATGATTTTTGATTTTAGCGTAATTTGGGATAAGATTTTTATATAGACAAATTTTTTTTTTTAAATTATATAAAAAAATTTGTCTATAAAAAAAATTTGTCTATGTAAAAATCTTATCCCAAATTACGCTAAAATCAAAATTAACGAAACCTCTAGAATGGCCAGAAAAACTGAGCAATTTCCAAGTAAATACAGGATAAAGGAAGAAATTAAATTCTTATATAGGAAGAAAATCTCATTGAACTCAGCTGTATATAAAACACATTTAGAACTATATAATAATGTTCACCCTGCTCTATGCGATACAATCATGCAACGTATTAATCAGTACATTAAGGGTAAGATTAGATTCCAGAAGAATAAACAAACTAATAAAATTGGCCGTCTGATAAGCAATCAAAACAACGATAAATTCAATAATGAAAAACATGCTTTCTACCCTAGACTGATAAACATGACTAACATGGTTCTCACGAACACAGAGGAAAATCTTATCAATAAGGGACTGAATTACAATTTTCCACCGAATCTTAAAAATAAAAATAACATAATTAAAGAAATAGTTGAAGCCGAATCTGTAATTAAGTGTGTTCCTGACTTAAATGAACGAAATGAACTACGTATATTAATAAATAATAAATTCAATAAAGCAATTAATAATAATTATCATAAACAAAAGAAATTAAATTATACAACAACAAAACATGAACAACTAACAGCTATACAGCTAAATAAAAAACTCATACAAAATAACATTTACTTAACGAAGGTTGATAAAGGCAATACTATAGCATTGTTAGACTTAGACGAATATAAACAAAAGGTATACAAATTCATTAGTAATAATAACATAACAAAGTTAAATAATGATCCCACCAAAAAATACACATTAGATTTGAATAAAACAATAAATAAATGTACAGATCTATTTGAGAAACATATATGCTATTCACTGAAACCAATAAAAGCTAGTGCACCATGCTTAAAAGGTCTACCCAAAGTACACAAAAAAGACACACCAATTAGACCTTTAGTAAATTATACAACCGCTCCAAGCTATAAAGTAGCAAAAACCTTGGTTAAAATAATCAAAAAACATATAAGCTTAGATAATAACCAGAGTATAAAAGGTTATAAAGATTTTATTGAAAAATTACATCATATTAATATTAAGCATAGTTACAAGCTAGCTTCATTTGACATAGTGGATCTGTATACCAATGTCCCAATAGCTGAAACTTTAAAAATACTCAAACAAAATTTAATAAATAATAATACCTTAGAAATAAAGAAAATTAATCAGCTAATGTTACTACTAGAAATAGTACTTAATCAAAACTATTTTTCGTTTGATGGTTCATACTACAAACAAAACGAGGGCCTAGCAATGGGTTCTCCACTCTCAGGTATCCTTGCTGATATTTATTTGAATCATCTAGAAAATACTAAAATTTTAAAAAACAATTATTTTGACAAAAAAATAGTATATTATTCAAGATATGTGGATGACACCTTTGTTATTTTCAATGGTAACAAAAGACAGCTCGAGTCGTTTAATAATTATTTAAATAAAATACATAAGACAATAAAATTCACTATGGAAATTGAAAATAACAAAATTATTAATTTCTTGGATCTAACCATAACGAATAACGGTAATGAACTGACATACAAAATATACAGAAAGCACGCTTACACAGATACGGTTATACATGCTAAGTCATTTCATCCTCCAGCCCCAAAAATGGCTGCATTTAACAGCTTTATTGACAGATTACTTAGTGTTCCCCTTAATAACGAAGACTATGATCAAGAAGTAAATATTATAAAACAAATAGCTCTAAATAATGGTTACAGGCCAGTAATAGTCGATAAAATGATAATGAAACATAAAAAACGTTTAGAAAATAAAAATACCAATATTATTAACCAACATAATAAAATCATAAAAAATTCATTTCAGCTAATTATACTGGCTTGTTGCCAAATATTTTAAAATCTGTTTTTAAAAGTAAAGGTTATACTATTTCATTCAAAACCTGTAATAATTTAAGAAATTTTTTCAAAACTAAAATAAATATTCCTTTAAAAAATAAATCAGGTGTCTATAAAATTAAATGCGATAATTGTGCAGCATTCTACATTGGCCAATCCGGCAGAGATTTTTAGACAAGATTTTTAGAGCACATTCCAAAAACAAATAATAATAATTCCAGTTATGCACAACATTTAATAGAAAATGATCATAGTTATACTAGTTTCGAAAACAATTTCGTGGCGTTGCATACTTGCAAGAAGGGTAAATTAATGGATAGTCTAGAGGAGTTCGAAATATACAAAGCTACAAAAAACGCTATGACCAAAAATAACATATTAAACGATCAAATGAACTTCGGTTCTAATAACCTGTTTGACACTGCTATACGGTTGGATGATAAGTATAGCCAGTCGTGAGGAAGTCGTAATACAGCGTGCATGCATGCGGACGCTCTGAACGATTCCGTTGTTATGTTTTTGTTTATATATATTTTATTTAAAAGATTTTAAATATTTTAAAATTATGACAAACCACAAATTGTGGTATACATTTAAAGTTTGATAATTGTGTATCTGAAGATGGGATTTTATCCCGAAACGCGTCATTAACCGACAGCAGCTAGTGTCACTAAGGTGGACCGAATAAGGTAATTTAATTATATTAACCATATAGTGACTCGGTACGTTAAACATGAATAAATTAAAAACTAAGTCGTATCCGGAGCCCGTTTTTCGTACTGTACGAGGTTCACAGACGACTGAGTTATATGTGTAAATTAAGTTGCTTCTTGTTAAAGTAAAATTGGTCTTGATTGTATAACTTCTTCCTGAGTTATATGATATGTTTATATTTCGTAGTATATGGTCTACTATCGTCATTATACAATGAGCGAATAACATGATTATCCTCCGTACGTCCTATGACTGTTTGCTCAAACCCTGCTACGTCTGCGCCTATCAATTAGCCTACCTGATCTAACAACCTTATCTGCTAATGACCGTCAGCTAAAACTGCTGCCCTTCCAAGTAAAACATTGTTCGTTTTGGGTATTAACAACCACATTTTGCCTCTCATTGCCTCTGTGAGTTTGTGGGCTAAGTATAAAAAGTACTGCTTTAATTTAAACGATAGTTTACAATATCTCCTTTGTTTGTTCCAGCAAGTTAAGAACAGAACCTTCGTAAGATTAATATGATGCACCGATTGTACTAGGCGGACGCTTCGAGACACCATAAAAATATGGATTATTCAATGATGATGGTAAAAATAAAAATCAATAATAATAATATAATAATAAGAAGAACAACAGCAACAACAACAACAACAGCAACAACAACAACAACAACAACAACAACAACAACAACAACAACAACAACAACAACAACAACAACAACAACAACAACAACAACAACAACAACAACAACAACAACAACAACAACAACAACAACAACAACAACAACAACAACAACAACAACAACAACAACAACAACAATAACAATAATAATGATAATAATAATAAAGTAATGATAAGTAGTAATGAGATTATAACCATACATTCATTGTGAAGTAGTGATAATTTAATGTACTGATTTCTTTAGAACTATTTGTTCTGTTGGAACACATCATATTTTATTTTGATAATCTCTTACACGTGTATACGTTTCTTTCTCTGTTCACCATTTTCAGGTCGCCCCTAATTTTTTTGCGATCCGCTCGGTTTGCAGTTTGAGATCTTCGTTAAAGATGAGTTTTATCCGTCCTTCACGTATACAAATACCACAGTATTCTTTGGCCACTTATCAACTCCACTATATTTTCACCTTCCATATCTTACATTTCACAGTTATTTATATTTGATATTCATCTCGTTCTATTTTAGTGCAATTTAATTTTTGAATACATAGCCTTTCTTCATGTTTTCATGTTAAACATACCGTCTGCGCTGTATTAATCACAGTCGGATTTATTGCTGCTTTGTATTTTATATTTGTGTTCTTACTAATGTATCTGTTTTCCATCGATATTTGGTATGTATGCTTTGTGGCGCGCCCGTATTCTCTGATTAATATCCGTTCCCTCTCGTTCTTATATCTGCTATTATTCCGAAATATTTAAAATTGAATACCTCTCACATATATAGTTTCTTCTCTTTACGTCTTCCCTAATATTTGTTCTTTACTTCGGGTTATACAATATAATTTAAAAATATACGCGAAATAAGTATTTACTTAATAAAATAGGCTCTATGAAAGTATTACAAGTTTTCTATACAGTGATGGTATAGACTGAATGTTAAGAGGCTCATTGAACCATTGACCTTATGGACGAGCCACTACTAGGTAGGGGTGAAGTAACTCATCATTTTCACTTCCCTTTATAAAGCAGAAAAGCTTGAAAACCTTTTATACTTTACAAGAAATATAAAGCCGACTTGATGATGATTACAGAAATGGGATTTGAAGGCAGACAGTGTCTGTATATAAGCGTTTCACATAAAAACAGTCGTATGTAAACATTGTCGGTAAGGGACATCGTATTGCAATGCTGAGAAGATAGTGGGTACGTGACGCTTTGCACGTTGGCTATAGTGTGACACGTAGCCTTACGCCTTATGAAATAGGCAACGTATATGACGTGGCGGCGTTTTTGTGTACGAAGTCAAGCATTGGCCTTATATTATGAAACTACATAGTACACCTAAAACTATGCAAATATTCTCGACGCGCTGCCCGCAAAGTTGTAAATTTTTCTCGACCCTCAGAGGACTATAAATAAGCAGCCAATTTTATTTTGGAACTTGCGATATTAGAGTATATTGAACAGTAATTGTAACCGGAACTTGCGGTTTAGTGTAACATGATTAATGTGTACTGCTTTGTGCGACAGTGTAATAAAGTGGCTTTTATTGTTTGTTACATTAGTGTGAGTTGGACAATTTTTAGCTTCAAGAATTGTATTTGAATGTCTTTGTTCATTTCCATCTGCAATTAAAGTTGTGGTGTCAGTTATTCTGTTTCCACTGTACAACACGACTAACCGTGCGACGTCGTGTTGTATATTCTAATGCATGGTATCTACTTTGTGTTACTGAATACACAGCGTAATATTAAAGTATTCTTAAATAGTGAAATATAAGAAAATCAGTTTTCATCCAGACGATTTTAATAAATTTTAAACATTTATTTAAATAAAACAAATTGTTAAGAACTAATCGATTATTTAGCACTGATCAAGAAAACACTAGCAGATACATACTCTAAGATTAAATTATTAGGAGAACTCTCTGAGTCTTTCGAGACAATGACCAATGTTAGACAAGGAGATGGTGTTTCGTCATTGCTCTATAACTAAGCTTTTTTGAAAAAGTTGTAGGAGAATGAAAATAACTGTTAAAAGAAGAAAATATATATGGGAATCAATCTATCTTGGTGCAACAAAGAATAAACTAGTATTTAGGCATTTAGCTTGTGTAGATGCTTTAGTTGTTTCAGGACAAAAGCAAGACGAAGCAAAAATTAAAGTACAGTTATTGGGAAAATGGGCTTGAAAGTGTTTTTTGAAAAACCAGAATATACCTCTAACATTAAAAACTTGAAAGAGCAGATTGATTTAAACAACAGTAGAATAAACAAAGCCCAAAACTTTAAATAGGGGAAATTATAACACCACCAGCTACAGAAAAAGAAGGTATGATAAAAGAGACACAAGATATAAAGCGCGTACTATCTGCCAGTAAACGTTTATAACAAATACGGACACAAGATCGAAAGCGGATACTATCTATCAGTAAAGGTTTATAACAAATACAGACACCGTTTGTAACAAATACGGACAAAAGATCGAAAGCGGATACTGTCTATCAGTAAAGATTTATAACAAATACAGACACCGTTTGTAACAAATACAGACGGCCAAGAAACATTTACAACAAAAAGAGACACAAGATAGAAAGCTCACACTTTCTACCAGCAAACGCTTATAACAAATAGAGACACAAGATAGAAAGCTCACACTTTCTACCAGCAAACGCTTATAACAAATAGAGACACAAGATAGAAAGCGCATACTACCTACCAGTAAACGTTTATAACAAAAGCATCCGTAAACAGGATCGAAAAATTACAACATTACAAAACAGTAATAAGTCCTGAAGCATTACATGGATGTGAATGCTTGGAAGTTATTTCCGCAGAAAAATATTAAACGTATAAAAAAGAGTAGGCCTATTAAGAAAATTTATGGCCCAAAACAAATGAAAATTTTTAAATTTAGATTAAGATCAAACAAATGAATTTATAAAGATTTCTCCAAACATCCCGTAGAAATGCGGAAGGGAAGGTAACAATTTTATAAACATTTATTAAGAATGGGAAAAATATTAAGAAAAGAGATATTCGAAAATCCAAGAAACAAAAACAAAATTTGGATGAGACAAAGAAATACAAAAAGATTTAGAACAGATTCAAAATATAGCCCAAAGAACAATTAAGGACTTGAATAAACACACAGAAAAATAATAGAGGAATTCAAGCTGGAAGAAATGATCATCAGGCAAGGGAGGCGAAGAAAAATCAGAGAAGAGAGAATGATCAGAATTGTAAGAATAGAAGCTTAACGGAAAAAGAGAATAAAATAAAATGTGCAACGTTGATCAAAGTGGCCTTAATAGAAATCAAGACAAATTGTATTAAGGAAAAATAACGTACACATTTTTAATGTTACTCTGATATTCATGAAAAAGTAAAAATTTGATCAATTCCATTAATTAAACGCGGACGAACGGCTATATTAGAAGACGCGGAGTACTGGTGTTTTAGTATCCGGGAACTCATTTACATATTCGTACAGATATCTCGTATGATCTTTCGAGACAATAAATTCAGGCCACTGCCGTGCGATGTCGGTCTCGAACGTGGTGACAGTGAGAATGGAGAATTCCATTCTCTGCGCTGTCGAACTGTACCCATACATTACCCCGCAGACTGCTTAACGCCGCGGACTCGACACTATTAATCAAACTACAGACGGCGTCGCGTCGTGTTACCAGGTACTGTAGAATTCTACGCACCAAAACGTTCGAGTTTCTGATTACTAAGTTCTGCCGTAACGATTTTAATACGGCGTACGACGTACGTTACTGCACCACACGGGGAGTTTGGGGGCAAGCACACACGTGAGAGGTGACATTTAGAGACGGAAATGTCGCGTCCGCCCTCTCTTGTCTGATGCGTCACCTTGTGTAAACATGCCCTTCTCTATTTCATGATTATAACTGTGTAAACTGTATACATAATTTCAACTAACTACATTACAAACAGCTGTAGTTGTTTTACTAATATTATAATTTATATTGTAGTAGACAATAAGTACCTAAATAATAATTCTCATTTTTTCTTTATGTCTGTATACTAGCTGTTACCCGCGGCTTTGCACGCGAATATTTGACTTTTAATACGTACTGTAATATAATTTTTATTGTCTATGTCTATAGGCCTATTATGGCGTTCTGTTAACTTGTATAACAATTTTGTACTCATCAGTCGGGATTCTCCCCAAATCTGTTTTTAACACTTATATTAAATTATTATGTTGATGCAACAGGCTTTAGAAATTTAAAACAATATCCTTTCTTGTATCGGGGATAGCTTCACAGCGTCGATCTGCCTGGGCATGATCGTCTCCCCTGAAACAAATTTGTAAAATTCTTCGTATTATTTGAATTAGCAGCCATCCTTACTATTTCTTTTATGAAATTGCTAAACTGCTACAATTTTTTGTTCAGACAAAGCTTTTCGTCATCTCTGACATCATCAGGTCTTGAACAACCTGATGATGAACAACCTGACATCATCAGGTTGTTCAAGACCTGATGATGTCAGGTTGTTCAAGACCTGATGATGTCAGAGATGACGAAAAGCTTTGTCTGAACAAAAAATTGTAGCAGTTTAGCAATTTCATAAAATTTTAAAGAATGAAAAAAAACTAAAAACTTGTTTTCGTGATTTTCACTCGTCATTTATTTAAAAAATAATACACCACGACAGCTGTTTCGGCACACAGTGCCTTCTTCAGATGGTAAGAGCTGACTAGTTACGTACAATAAAATATCACATAAAGCCAGTGCTATGAGAACGATAATCGACTTAAGTTCGAACAATAAACAATACACATTACATATACACAACTATATACAAATTAGAAAGGAACGTACATTTACTTATATAATTTCAAATTTATATCGTTCTCATAGCACTGGCTTTATGTGATATTTTATTGTACGTAACTAGTCAGCTCTTACCATCTGAAGAAGGCACTGTGTGCCGAAACAGCTGTCGTGGTGTATTATTTTTTAAATAAATGACGAGTGAAAATCACGAAAACAAGTTTTTAGTTTTCTTTAATTCTTTAAAATTATAATGGATTTTCATCAAGTAAAGGCCTCCAGTATCAATTAATTTCATAAAAGAAATAGTAAATTTGTAAAACCTTCAGATTTTCGTTTGGGACAGGGAGCAACGACCCAACTTTGTTATATATTTGTCCTTTCACTTTAAAAGTTGGCATAAAACCATCAATTTCTTCGATTGCTGCTGTCGTACCGAAAGATGTCATCTGAAAGCATGAATTGTAACTCCGAATATTTTGGAGAAAATGCTTGGAGTCTGAAGCCGTTCCTGACTCGCACGAACGAAGTGGTTCTGGTGGTTGATTAACTGGTTGTAAAATTACTTTTCCGTTAGAGCAGAACATCCCAGGCGATTCAGTTTTTAAATTTTTTGCCTTGACAGAATTTGCATGTCACATGCATTTTGCCAATTGTAACTTTTTGAGGTGAAGAATAGTCATAATTTGGATCATACTGAAAAGCCTCTAAAATCAAATTACCTCGTCTGCTCACTTGTCTGACTTGAGCATGCCGTATGCGGTCATTTTCAAGCCTATATTCACGTCGTTCTTGTAATTCCACGTCCCTTAATTCAGCCTACCTCACGCGTTTCCGCTAGACGAGCTCCCGCATGCTTCTCAGGTGTTTCCGCGGCCATAATATCTGCCTGTCTTCTTCGTTGTTGTTCAAGCTAAGACTCACGTTTCTCGGGTGTCTCAGCTGCTCGCAACAACCTTGCTCTCTTAGGATTTGGATGGACCTGCCTTATGCTTTGTCGTTTTTTCGGAGGCATTCCGCAAATTAAGGTGGTAAAGTACTCGTACTTCAAAGGAGGGTTGATTTAAAAGGACGTGAAGAATAAGGAAACCAAACGGGATTATAAAGTTATTTGAAGGTAAAGTTAAAAAGGAGTGTTGGTAACTGGAACTTGAAAAGAGGATCAGTTCGATAGGAAGTGAAGAGTAAGAAAAACAGACGGGCCTGCAAAATTAGTTGAAGGTGAAATTTAAAAGGAGTGTAGTTAAGAAAGACGAATAACAGAATGAAGAATAATTCAACCGAAAAAAATGTAACTAATCCGACGATGAATGAACAGTTCAATAGAGACACAGAAATGGTAAAAACTGTGTGAAGGAATAACTCTCGTGTACTGTTTACTTGTTTTCAAAGTCGATCAATGCGGGCGATCGCTGCGCCTTAGGGTACGGTTGGGAAACGCATTGAAATTAACACGCATCAAAACACAACCTCCTGTGTTTTATTTACGTTTTTAACACCCATGAGGGTGGTCACAAGCACTGTTCAAAGATGCCGCTAAATAGCATTTGTTTATTTACTTGTTACTATGGTAATTAATTCTGGTCTGCATGGTGTTCTTGACATCTTTATACGCGTCACACATCGATTGTGAATAAACCGCATAATTAAAAGAGCCTAAATCGTGTGAATGGGGGGGAATATCAAATTCCAAGTTAGATAGTGTTTTTCACCAAAATTTGGTCGGAATCGGTGTAACGCTGTGGATTTGTATTCAATACAAATATAAAAATTCTCAGACTTCGAGTTTTATATAATATAAATTAGTAGTAGTATTGAATGTATTTCATTACTTATTTATTGCATCATCAGAAATACATACAAAAATAAATTTTATAGTCGTTTAAGGCAAAATATATAGACGTATCTGCATTTTCAAATTATGTCAACACAAGTAGGCCTACCCGTTAACTCAAAAACGTTAGGTTCTTTATTTCAAGAGTTACTTTGTTATAAACATTGTATATACACATTAAACGTTATGTTTTCCTCAACCATGACTTTTATTTATTTCAGCAGTAAACTAAAAACCAAAAACCGTTGTCACCTAATCTCACAAATGAAAACAACAGGTATTTTCGTTTTGCATTAAGAAATAGGATAACTTACCATTAGTACACTTCTTCTTTTCCACATCGTAATATATCGATAGGCCTACAATCGCATATTAAATATTAAAAACATGTGTTTAATAAGATGTTTAATATTAAATATTAAATTGTGCGAACGGGGAAAAATTTCAAATTCCAAGTTAGACAGTGTTTTTATGCTTTGTGTTAAAGGTTACCTGTGCAAACTTTGGTGGCAATCGGTGTAACGGTATGGATTTGTATTTAATGAAAGAAATCTTCAGACTTTGAATTTTATATATATATATATATATATATAGATTTAATAAGCAAAATTACCATTACTTAACAATACGCCTATATTCTTTATTGATAATATTGATACCACCTTCAATAATTTAATTATTATTAATATAATAATATGATCGCCATCCTCTGATATCTACAAAAAAGCGCGCCCCCACACACATACACATGTGGTTGGCTGGTTTTTGATCTCCTGAGGTACCTATGTTCTGGTTGGTTGCTACTACTGTGTAGTGTCAGGTTTTTGTTGAATGTGGGGTATTGGTGTTACTGTCATCAATTGTGGTGGTATATAAACTATTTCTCTGAGTATTTTCAGTTTTTAAAAATGTTTCAAGTAAATAAAACACATGTTTTAAGTAAGAAAAAAAAGTAATTCATATGTAAACAGAAGAACTGTAGCAACAAGTGTTCGCATTCATATAGGCCTACTTATCTTTGGACGTGAACAAATCAAATTTTTGTGGAAATCTTTAGTACGATTTGCATTTATTCTTTAATTAATGTGTTTTTTTTGTTCTATAGATTTATAAGTTTGTCAAAGATTAATCGTCTGGGCTTTAAAGGCCAGAGTTAGTAAAGTTATACTTTATATGTTTAAAGGTGAATGATTAACAACAACAATAATAATAATAATAATAATAATAGTTCGTAGGCCTATATACATACACACATACGTAATAGCATACATAATATAATATAATTACGATTACATTGTGTAATTATGATATAACGATTAGTATACTTATTACAGTATTATTAGATATATACCATCGTGGTTAAAATATATACATTTATTTATTAACTAAATAATAAATGCACAATATTTGTAACTCATTTTTGTTGTAAAGAAGATTTTTGTTTGAATAAAAAATAGTAAAAAATATACATTAGGCGAAAAATAAATTGTTTTGTATAAAGTTAATAGATATTGTTACAACACAAATAAGCCACCCCAGTACCAGGGATGAAAAAAGATGATTCTAAATATAAAATAATACTTCATATAAAATAAAATGCTTAATATAAATAAAATATAAAGACAATGACTCGACAAACGACGACATAACCTAACCCAAGTGATTGACCCAACAAAGGAAACAAAAGAAGAAGGGAACCACAAAAAACAAACAAGAATAAAACCAATGAAGAGAAGAAAGTGATTAACCAAACCAAAAGAAGAAAGGAAAAAACCCAAAACCAAACAAAAATGAAGCAAGTTCATGGAATTGAATGATTCAATGTAACATGTTAAAATGAACCCAAAGGAGAAGGTGGAAAACCAAAGTATTAATCAAATACAATGAAAATGAAGAAGGAGGGGAATGAAAAAGGAACAAACCCAAAATGAAGGGAAATAAAAAAAAATGAAAACCAATGATGATACACAAACAAGTAATAAAGAATATGAGCGAGAGAAATAATGCACTCAAATGTAATATTGGAAAAAAGACCAATAATTAACCTATGAGAAAAAAAGTAAATGTTATTATCCATTAATGGACAATAGTAATGGAATTGAAAGAAACCCAATTAAACAATGTTAAATATAAATATAAAAAAGCAAACTAACCCACAATTTAGAGTTAGATGTAATGATAGAAATATAAGGACATAAAATTGTTAATATTATTAATGAGATATTGTAATGAAAGAGATAGTACGGTAGTGAGATAGTAATTAGAGGGAGTACCCATTCAGAAACACTTAAAAAACAAAAACATTTGTGAAGTGCAAAATGAAAGTGTAAAAACCCCAAAGTGTAGTGATAAAGAAAGTACACTAATTAAATTATAATAAACTATAAATAATTTAAAAGTGAAGGTGATGATTGAATGAGAATAGTGTAAAATAAAGAATGTTAATATAGTGAAAAATAGTGAATGATAAAAGCATAAACAATTAAGAAATCCAAGGGAAACACTCAGTAATAAAAAGTGAAGAATATTAGTAATTAAGAATAGCAGTATAAACTGATAAGACAGTAACTAGTTAAGAAAGAATGTTATTATGAAATTTAAGTAAATACAATTATGATTAAAAGGGAGAATGCCCTGAAGGGAAAACCAGATAGTGTTAACATGGAGGGAAAGTAAAGATTGTTTAAAAATTAAGGAGTTAAAAACAAATCAAAAAATGTTATAAGTTCATAAAAGTGATGTTGTTTATCACACTAAAAAATAATATAAAATAAGATGAATTGTAAACAAAGATTAGCAAATAATAGTTAAATAATTATTCAAGCAAGTTTATGAATTGGATATGGCTGATAGAGTTATACAGACCATAGGCCTAAATATTGTATTTAATAAGATCAAAAAATAGTAAATAATGGCCACATTGTTAGTATTGGCTAAGTAAATAAGTAAAAAAGTTAAGAAATGTATGACTAGAAAACGAGGAAACCAAATAGTAAACCATTATGTACAAAAATAATACTAACATAATAATAACACATAAACAGACCCAAAACACAACAATAAATGATACAACCAATTATAATAACAAAATAAAACCCGTTAGGCTAAAATGAGATGTAATTTGAATGAAATAAGTCAAATACCATAATGGCTACTTAGGCCTAGGAAAATGCCTAACTGTCAAAAACAAACAGCTACAAATTGTAATAAGTTAAGTAAGAAATTCGCAAATCCGAGGCGAAGGACTCACCAAGGATAAAGTGTAAATCATGTTTAAGACAAAACATTATAATAAGCATTTTAATACAAAAAGAAATGTAATTAACAAGTATTAACATAATTGTAAAAACATAAAACCTAAAATAACCCAAACTTGTGGGGTATCAAAATAATCTATGAAAGGAAATACATACTATAGTGACAATATTTAATAATTAGGAAGGAAGATAGAGGAATAACAGCAGTCAGAAGATATACTAGGATTTTGAAAAGAATTCAGATTTTGATAACAATGGATTTATATCAATCTCAGCCAATCAGAATTCTTTAGTTACCATGGAAACAGACGTTGGTGGCGAAAATTACCGTTGAATACCGTTACTCGTAAAGCGTCATTCTACCAGGACAGAAGCCAAAGTTCGGAAGACCAATTTTTTAATTAAATAATGTAAAACAGTGAACGAAGTTCAAAACCATGACTGGATAAGAAGCAGACGAACCATTAGAGCAGTCCATTAAAGATCCAGGACCATAAAACTGAAAATTGAAAGGAAGTTATGACCACATACTATATGAAAAGGACGCCAGACCTACTTAAGTCCAAAGATCAATGAGAGTAGAACTTATTGCAGTCCAATCCTCTTCCGATCCAATGAATGAAAACACCAAGTCATGCTGATGTGTTAAGTACCATTGAATTACCTTATTTCCAAAAACCAAATCACTATAAATTTTACTAAAAGTAAATTGATCTCACTATAAACCGAATATTTCTCTTTCAAAGATTATTTAAGAAAAATAAACACACTGAAAATTTGTTAACATAAAATCTAACCTCATGTTGAAATACGAACTTTTGAACCACATTTAACGACACTACAGAACAGATTGTAAACACACACCTTATTATTTATGTACACTTAGAGTAAGGTAAAATACTATTATTGTAATCATAGGAATTCTTTGCCTTATAGTCAAAAGAATCCCAAGATTTTGGAACGAAAATAATTGTAAAAACTAAACGTTCCACAGCCATGCTGTTGGTGATGTGAATATATCGTTCCTTAATCGATTCGTCATCCCGAGTAAAATTGTTTCATGTAAAACGTCGGTGCAAAGTTGTTAATCAACTAATACATTTAAAATGTATGTTTCAATTGTCAAAAATTGAAAATATTAATTATCAAACATTAAAATCACAATTACAGGGAGTAACCGTTGTTATTATTTCATAGGGAGTGCATTATATTACTTGTATTTATTTACGAAGGCTAGGTTTGATGAGCAGCGCTCAAGTTGCCATTTGCACAACTGCCTACACGATTCAGAAGGCGGCACGAGCAGGAATTATTTGAACGCCCCGACCGCCATAGCTGAAAACACGTTATTAAGTAATTTTAATTGTTTTAATAAACAATTTGGCGCCACCCGGGATTAATACACCCCTATATATAAACAGGTAAGGTTACTGCCGTGTTATACTGGTAATTACCGCAACGCTACGGACATCGTTAGAGCAAAATTGATGTAACGACCCCAGTGCGAGACGAACGCACTAACACTTTACACACATATAAAACTGGTATACATTTTATACAGACACGTATCAAACTAGTCGTTACAGATTGGCTTCCATCGCGGGGCTTTAAACACAGACGGACGTCACAGATGTGTCGTTACAATATTAATATCCACACGTTTGCAGCATATAGAATCTTAATAACAAAAATTCAACGAACAGTATTTGGTTTACGTGTAGAAACTAAGTACAGACGAACGTAAAGAAAATTTTGTAAAAGCCAACATCCTTTTGTTGTTTCTTTTTACCGCTGTGATGAAATGTGTGTAAATCAGTCACTTAGTCACGTACCGTAAAGCGTATGGTATACGCTTGTGTTTTATTGCGAACAGTTCAAGCTTGCCTATTCTAAGTCATTTTGATAGCAAACCAAGCTTAGTCATTAGTCACTTGTAAGGCAAGATTCAACGACCCATTAAAAACCATACCCTGCCATGGAACTGGTCCACGACGGAACTAAGTATCCACAATATACCATGGTGAGGCCATTTCCTTAACTGTTGTGGGTTTTCCCATCTTGTGGCTTTCATTCTTGCTTTAATACCCCTCTATTCTCTCTATGGTATACTTATCCTGTTTGATGGTTTTGTTCCTTCGCATCTTCATCATTTTTCATTCTTTGCAGGATCGTCGTCACTACACTATTACCTCTGTCCTCGCTTTGCAGCATTTTATCGGTCATATAGTCCGGAGTCATTTGCCCTGTTTTACTTATCAGTATGTCTTTATTGTTCACTTATCACAAGTAAAAAACATATGAAGCGCGTCCTCGCTGTCACCACTGCCTGCTGTCTGGGCAATTCGTGTTCCCCACTTTCCCTACTTAGTACATACAGCACCGAAATAGTCTGTGCCTAGTAAGGAACTGTGTTAGATAAAATCTTTCTCGTCATGTAATCTGATGTACTTGTCAACCAGACTTTTAATCAATCTGGCAGTCCGTCTATCTTTGGTTTTCATTGCCCACCTTTCCACCATAGTATCGTTGTAACATCTGTAACCTCTCTTTGGAATCGTCGCTTATCTGTCTTTTACTGCCTATATAACTTTCTTTCTTTCCTAGGCAAGCGGGTCTATGGGAATATTCGTTGCTATCACAAGAACAGCAGCCTCTGACACTGTGTTATAACAGCAGGCAACATATTATTAATATACTGCTACGTTGAGATAAAAAATAAAACTACCTACGTGATACTTAACACGCGGCAACGCAAAAAGCTTTTCCAGATGCTTGGAGAACATTCTGCGCGGCAGAATTAGGTTACGCTCTAGACAATTCGAGACGTCCCTTCCACACGTTTCTTGACTATTCTACTGGCGTCCAGGCCCGTTGTGTTCCTACAATGTGAGGCGGTCGAGATTTAAATACTGGATTTTGAAGCGGCCAAGTTCAGTTACACCTGGAAATATTACGATTGTGCTTCGAAGTGATTATTGCGGTTTAGTGGAAAGTGATTATTGCGTTACTTAATGCGAAACTGTAATAAGGAGACATTTATTGTTGTATGTTGGACAATTTTAATTTAATTATTGTATATAAGTGCCTTTATTGATTTATAACTGTTGTTTACCTACAATAAAAGTTGTAATTAGCGACTTCATTGGTGTCAATTATTCTGTTTCCACTGCACAACACGACGATCCGTGTGAATGTCGTAAATACAATAGTGTTATTATATTGTATTAATTGCAAAATATTAGTATTATTACAGTAATAATAATACAGTAATAAAAGCAATAATAATAATAATGTTCCATTTCTATAATAATGTAATAATAATTAATTATTATTATTGAAATATGGCCAGAAAATCGTCAAAATAGTGTAGACATATACGTCATACGTTGCGTAGCGACCTGTTTTCCGATAACACGGCCGACAAACGGTACAGTTGATTTACGTTTGTATTTGCATTTAGATCATGCGTTGCGTTCGCATTATTGTTTCAGTCGTTTAACAGAGATTTTCACTTTACGCGAGCTCTTAACATTTCACCTGCGTACGCTGTGGATTTAATTTATATTGATTCATTCGCATTTAGTTCTTCCTATACAAACCGATTGTAAGTCCTGTTTCAATTGAAAGATAAGTATATGTCATGCATGTGCAAGATCTTGACATGTGTATGTCTTGTCAAGGTCATACAAAAACAGTCTTTTAAAATTATATTTTTACCTATCTGTTGTACCATTACATATCTGCATATTTACCTAGACTAATGTAGATTTTTGTATGTAAATAATATATAAACTGTTACAAATAATTTTAAGTAGTGTAAACGGGAAAGAGCAAGTGATAAACATTCCTTGACCTGTTGTTTGAACACCTGTCGATTTTAAGCTGGTTTGTGTTATGCCGGTCAATACCTGTGCGTTCTACGAGAGGAGCCATTTGTATTTTTGGTGTGTTACTAAACTCTGGTTCATACATTAATGGAAATAACAAAATATGTTTATTTAATTAAAAACTTCGCATGGTACAAAATACGTATCGTGAATCAGACAAGGACATTGAAAGACGTGCACACCAACCGATAAGTGTACTGTCGCAAATTTATTGAAAATAAGAGAGTTCTCTAAACTGAAATTAATTAATCCTGTAATTAATAAATAACAAACAATTAAGTTATGAACACATAACGAGTGACAGATCTCCCATATAATATAACTGCTGGGTTTTACTAAAACAGACAAAAAGTGATGTCTGTAAAAGTGATGTTCGATCCAAATTGAACCGGTTAAAGACGGAATTTTTCCATATCTGACTCGTCGATTTACACCAGATTATAAATACTTCGGACGATTTCGAACGAAGGACAGACGCTAATAATTTACTCTGGCGACACAATGTCGCCCTGTTTCGTAATGTAGACTCCTTGTAATCAACATAACATCATCATCAAGCCGTAAACAGTACATACAACAAACACCATCATTATCATCATCATGCAGTAGTAACACAAACAACTAACGATCTTCATAGGAGTACCATAATCAGCACATCATCATCATCAACATCCAGGAGCCGCACAACGCGCGCACACGTAGCATAGTTTCGCAGATGTAACACCAGTACACGCAGATGAAAAATGAACATTTACATTTAAACAAAAACTTATAAAGGACAGAATTGTGATCTAACAAAGAAAAACAAATACATAAGTGTACATAGTGTAAATATTCAAATTGAAATAAGTAACACGTAATTTTAAATTTGTGTTACACATAATTTTTTATTGAATGGGTGCACCGTTGTAAACAATAATTCTTTTTTTTAGAGTAAATATTATTTTATTAAACTATTAATAGCTAACTTTTTAATTTTATTTAATATACATAATAATACTTTCGTATATGATTTTCTATAGTTGAAAAAATTAATGATCTAAATTTGATATTTATATCAGACATCCAAACAAATTAAATAATTTAATAATTTGTTCGCGCGCGCGCGCGCGCGCGCACACACACACCAATATATACCAAACCCTGCCTGCGCGACGTACAGGTGTCGCATAGAGTAAGTAGTCAGTAAACCGTGTATTGGAATGCTGTCAGATTTATTATTAATGATTTACTATAAACTCCACTTTTTATATTTTAATACAGTTTATATAAAAAGAACAAACTAATTGCTCTGTCTCTGTTGACCTGAATATAAATTAAATAATTTTTATCTGTTTTAATCTATTACATCAATTTTTTTTAAAATGGTTTTGGTCTCTTTAGTTTATAAGTTTATTAAAGTTTGCAAAAAAAAGGTCACTTCCCTTTATGATGAATGTGGATCGCCGAGATGTTGATGATTCAGTCTGGATACAGATATGGGTCCTTAAATCTGGATGCAAGTGCTGGCTGCTTCACTCTGGATACAGACGCGTTGATTCGCTCTGGATACCGATGCGAGTTCTTTCTGGTGTCCGGCGTTCAGGGTCGTCGTCAGGTTAAACGATTCTATAAACTGCAGTTAACTAATTCTCACCGTTAGTTATTTTTACTGCAATTTTTTGTATTGGTCTTACATAAATACATCCTGTCGCCTTGAAGTGTCTTTGATCCTTATATGGACATCTTCCACTTCCCCAGGTTAGCACTATTTACAATTTATGATATCAGCAACTATAAAGTGTTTATACGCTTTAATAGGCCTAGCGTCTATACTAGTCTATACTAGAGTAACGCGTCTACACGTTTCCGGATTCACAGAGAGACTGACTGTTCGACAAGAAATTAGAATTCAACTGAAAATTTTCCCTAATTCATTGTACGCTGATTGGTTAACTCGTAACGTTACTCTGCTACTAAAGCCAAGATAAAATTATTCTTGCATAAGATTGTTCGAAAGCAATGCACAGTCTGTCAGAAAACCAGTATAATTTTACTACTTATCTAAAGGGTCATAAAACTTTCTTTGTTAAAAACTTGTACATTCGGTTCTTTAAATTACTAACAAATACTGGCATTTTATAGGTATTTTCATTAGGCGTATTATGGTATAAAACTCAAAACTCAACTCAACCAGAATAATTATATTTTGGTTTATCTCATCTTAAACCTCAACTTAGAACAAACATTATTCACTTTAATATGTTTTTTGCTATTATTCCGTAAAGTAATTAAATATTTTTGCAATCGTGCACTCTTCATACACTCATCATACGCCTACGCAACTATTCGCACCATATCACAACACTAACAATTTTTTTCTACTGCCTAAAAATACTTGAAACTAACAATTTGAACATGTCACTTCTCGACTAACATACAGTGTCAAAACTTGCAGCCTTTACTTATACAAATTTTCATGTAAACTTGCTAACATATCCCTTGAGTTCCAGTAATATTTTATATGCATATTCTACTTATCACACACACACACACACACACACACACACACACACACACACACACACACACACACACACACACACACACACACACACACACACACACACACACACACACACACACACACACACACACACACACACACACACACACACACACACACACACACACACACACACACACACACACACACACACACACACACACACACACACACACACACACACACACACACATGCGTGTGTGTTTTAGGATTTGACGTTTGTGTACTGTTTTGTGTAATACATGTAAGCTGTATAATATTTTCATTGTAGTTTCTTACAAAAGGGTATGTTTTAAATTCACAATTTTACCTTTTAATATTAAATTATTTTTTAAAATAAAATATTAATTAACTAATGATTTTATTTTTCAATATATAATTACGCTTAGTTATTTCGTACTATAAGAGTCTCATTCCTCTATACATTAACAGAAAAAAGTTGATTCTGCAGCGATTATACTTAGCGCAACGAACACACAAAATCCTACTACCTAGGCGGTGGTTCAAACAATACAGCTGTGCTCAGAATTAACACAGAATTGTATTTATAGTAATTGTAATGTTGCATAATATTTCTATTGCTACCACAAAAGCAATTTCCTCTAGATTAAACTATTATCCCAACTTTTATTTAGTCTCCAAACATTTTTGAAATGCACTTTTCGAGTAATTAGCCATCAAAGCTATTATGTTTTCACGGTTGCTAAACAATCTCGCCTCATTCCATTAAGAGTACCTTGTCGCCTCAAGTTAAGAGTAAAATATCGCATGCAGATAATATACCTTGCAAATACTATCTTTACGATATGCTTACGATAATTTTTTATTTGTTTCTTTGCTTGATACTTTGTTAGCTTGATCGTTAAAATCTAAATTACAAAAATTATGAAATCAATATAATTAGTACTACACTCTATACAACAAAAGTAAACAAATTTGTCTTGTTTTTGACGTCTTTTACCTAAATGTCAGATTTTCACATGAAAATAGTTATATCTAGAAGCAGGATTTTAAATCTTTAAAATGTAAAATTTTTCATGAACAACGCAGGCCGTTTTTAAAGATCAAAACTTACGAGATTTCATGACAGTACTAACATTTTATGGATGCGCTCACGCTTCCAATTGAGTTCGTGTATCCGATAGTCAAACCACAATTTCCTACATTGCCTTAGTACTTGTAGCTTCGTTCAAAGGTTACGTGGTCGTGGGTATAACGATAATATCTGTCGTATTCTGTAAGAGTGTAAAAGTGTAAGTGTAATGTGTACTCTCAAAGTCTTACCAAATCTTCGTCGCTCTTACCCGTACCTCACGCAGCCTGCATCCGTTGTGAACGTACGAATAACCAGTACCGAAATCCTTACCTGTCCTTATATATTATGTTTATTTCCCGAAGGCACCAAATTGTTTTCCAGAAAACAATTAAAATGTTCAATATCAGTTTGCCAACTGTACTGTGATGATTAATTCAAATTACTCGCCGACTGGCGGGAACTCGAATTTCGCTTGTCTTGATGTCGTGTTGCCAACATAAAATTTGGTCAAAGAATTCTATTCACTGCTACAGAACACAACATACATAATAAAATTTAAATAAACACAGGACAGCTAGTAAAGATTCGTACTTATTTATTTGATTTGATAACTCACTAATTTTTAATAATTGTAGTACAATTGATATTATTATAATAACGTTTAGCCTCGGCAATAAATTAATTTTCGCTCAGCAGAGAGCAGGGTGGCAGCACAGTGTTAGATTGACGACGCAATGGCTGTCGTGTTTACTTATTTATACAAGTTAAATTGCCAATGAGTTCTTTTGATTACGAATAGGTTTAAAACAAGATGTTTAAATAAAGTACCACAATTGTGGTACTTAGATACTAAAGAGGTTTACATTAAATTCAACTCTGTTGTGTCAAAAGTGTGTGTCAGTTTTATCGGTTTCAAACATAGGTTATTTTACAGTTACTTAATGTGTGAATAAATATGATTCATTAATCTTTGAAAGAAATTGGTGTTCAAAGTTCAGAGTGAGAGTTATATATTGTGACAAAAGTTAATCAGTTTTAGTTTTTATTTCATTATAATTTAAATCATACTTAACACAACCATGTTATTAGTGTTATGGATCGTCAAGGTTTCTTCACTGTTGTTAATACATTCATATAATTTCAAAGATAGGGTTGCTGTCTCCTTTGGCGTCTGTCCTCAATTTTTTATTTAATTATTAATTTTTAATCTTCGTTATTGTTTCTTCTTGAGTTACAAGAACTATTACGGACTTCTGGTATTCAATGTATCTGCACTTATTTCTGATTTTCTTAGTTATTTGCTTTTACAAGGTCCGCATCAACTTAGCGTCTTCACCTCTGGATAGTTAATAATGGAATTTTTCGTTACATAACGGTCAAAATTATAATAACGTTCTGTAGTCATGGCAACTGAATTAACTCTGATTGCTCGTATTGTTTAAATTAGCAGCCATCCTTACTATTTCTTTTATGAATTTGCTAACTGCTATAATTTTTATTGTTCGACTAAGCTTTTCGTCATCACTGACATCTTCAGGTCTTAAACAACCCAGGTCTTGGTTGTTTAAGACCTGAAGATGTCAGTGATGACGAAAAGCTTAGTCGAACAATAAAAATTATAGCAGTTAGCAAATTCATAAAAGAAATAGTAACTCTGATTGGTTAAGTACTTTTGAAACTATTGTTACAAATCCTGGTTTTCTGTACAAAATGAAAAAATATTTTATAATGATTATATTTCCTTGGGGATATTTCCAATGCTTGCAATATTAACATAGATGTCTCTATCTTCTTTCAAAGATCAATTTGATATCTCACAAGGCTGGTCTATGCCATGTATTAACGTTTTTGTACAAAATTGATAATAATATTTTAATACATATTTTACTTATTTACACTGTTTATCACAATTCTGACATGTTGTTCTTGTTAGTTAATTGTAATTACATAATTTACTTGGTCATATCATTCAAATATAATATTCAATTGTTTACAATTGGTTTTCTGAACTTAGACAGCTATGTTATTTATAGGCCTAAACTGTAACATCTTAGAATTTCTTATTTTGTTCTATTTAAACAGTATTTATTAAGTACATATGGTTTGCTTATTTTCATTTCGCACTTATTGGCTTTTGAATTACTTTGAAACTGTTTTACAATCTATTAATGTTATTATACTTTTACAAAATTATTTCTTATCTGATATTTTTTTCTATATATATATATATATATATATATATATAATAGTTATTAATTTGTTGCTTGTTAAGTTTGTGTCATTGCTAGTTTTATTCCTACTCCCATTTCTCAAACACCTTTTTAACACTTAAATCTATTAACAAAATATAACACAAAAATAACTTAATGGTCTGCATATTGTTCAGCCATGTTCCTTCTTATTAAATACAACTATTATATTGTATGTCATTACTTAAAATGTTCATGCTACTCATAACATAGAAATAACTTAATGGTCTGTATATTGTTCAGCCATATTCCTTCTTATTGAATACAATTATTATATTGTATGTCATTACTTAAAATGTTCATACTACTCATCTCTTTATACTTTCATTACTTGCATATAACACAAACATATTACTGTAAAATTATGTCTTCTTGTTTATACTTCCTTAACCACTAAATAAACAAATTAACTTTCTTTAAATTTACAAAATAACAATTTTGGTGAGTATTATATCGACACCATCTTTTCTATAAATATAAACATTCTAGTTATTCTTTTAGTAATAGTATATGTTTTTCTATTTCTAACACCCACACCTACTATGTTTCTTACAGTCTAACACAATTAACTTATTTTCTTATTCACCATTTGGTTATGGTTTTGGTTTGTTACACTTGGTCACTATTCTTTTTCTTAAGATTATAAATTGTTTATTTTTATATTCTCATCACTTCACTGCTTATTGTTACCGCTCCCTACCTATCTCTCACTCTTGGTTTCAATGATATTCTAAATATACATTTATAATTATTCTTTAACATTTTGTGCTTTACCTTTTTATTATCATAAGGTCCTTAACAACATACTTTATTTAATAATAATTGTCTTACTTATGTTTTTATGGTTAGTGTACTTTCTTTATTATTTGCTTTATTCATGGTTATTTATATATTTTCTTTACTCATTGGTGTCTCTTATCATTGATTTGTCTTCTTAATTTCAATATATCTTTTCTCATCTTAATGTCTGTATCTGGCCAATCTCTGGGGTTGGGTCAAAGTCATTTGTTTGTCAGTCTAGTCTATTCTTCTAATGATTACTCTTGTTTACAATTCTTCTTTCTTCTTTCTTCTTTCTTAACTTCACTTTGTATTTTTTATTCATTATTATTTATTAAATTATCTTACCTTTTAGCATTTCTCTAATACTTATAGATACCCTATATGATCTGATTTCTGCAATGTTATATGGGTTATTGAATAATTTAGTCTCTACAGCCTAACAATTTCACTACATGAAATGAGAAAGAATTTTTGACCTCAAAAGAACTTTATCGGATAAAGATTTTATTTTTTCCAGGTTTTGCTATTATTTACGTTTTTCCTCCTACGTAATAGATATAAATAAGCAGAAATAACGTTTATACGATAGTGTTAATGAATTACAATGAAATAAGAAACTACGGGGCATTTAATTTATTTCACGAATGGTTGTTTATATTTATTCCTTACACATGTTTTGTTTATCAGATTAAAATCAGATTTTACTTTCCGTAAAAGCATGAGATGATATGTGGAACGGATTCCACGCACAGAGTTTATGCGTAGACTTTCAGCTGCACGTACGGGTAATGCAAGAATTGCAAACACAAATTCCATAAAACAAATTTAACCCACCAATTTATTGAAATTAAAGTAGGTGTACTATCTTGAGAAATTTGAATCTACTTACAATAAAATTCAGGAAGAAGAAACGACATACTTCTCGTACACTGAAAGAAGTTTGTGAAACCTGTTTCAGTTTCATCTCATTGCCGGATGCCAGGCAACTCTTCTAGTCCCAAGGCTTTACTGGACTTCCGCCTTTCGTCATAAGTTTTGCTAGAACCTTCTTGCGTTATTCAAAATGATTTCGTATTATTCTCTTTATACTCTGATCGTAGAATACCTTCATTTCTTTGTTTGTATTAGAAAGTACACTTTAAAATAATGCAAAGAAATCTCTTTACAGAATTTGGCATTTTACTGTTGATGCTTTTCGATATTACTCAGTCTTCACTGACAAATTATTCTTATGTACGAGATTATCATGTTTTACGCCACAAACATTCATAAATGATTAATTTCATCTTTCATATTATTATTATTATTTTCATAGGTAACATCATCCCCCAGGCATTTAAAACGGTTTACTTTTCGTAAGCGTTATCACATAACAACTGTTTTTAGAAATAAAATAACAACAGAAAGTAATAGATTTGTATACGGACTGAGAAACCTGTAAAACTTCAGAAATACACCACACAGACACGTCTGTGAGTGAAATTGGATGTTAAACACATAACTCTCTCTCTCTCTCTCTCTCTCACACACACACACACACACACACACACACACACACACACACACACACACACACACACACACACACACACACACACACACACACACACACACACAAACTCGTGGGGAGGTGTGTATGTTTTTGTTTTACGTCTTGTAAGCTGAAATGTTATGTTTGAGGGAGTAGGTTATGTTTATTATGAAGACTACAGTGTTTATTTTTCAACCTACGTACCTACAATACGGAAGCAAGTAGAAAAATTGACACTTGTACACGCCATTACCCAATTTAAAGAAAATCACTGCTCACAGCCTTTTTAATTGCGTGTATGTATGTTTGTTAGCAAAAAAAACCTACATTGAACGGATAAGTTTTTACCTGGCTTTATTGAAAATAAAAAAATCGTTTTTCATGAAACATTGCTAGATGACAGAATATATTTTATCAACCATACATATTGTGAACCCGTTCAGTGTAAAACATATAGAATATCAACAAATATATTTTTCATTTATTTATATTCCAACTAGTTACACTCTACCAAGCTATTTTATTCTAACAATCATGTTAGCAGTACGTAGAACGTGTTTTCACTGGCGCACTCTTCACTACAGTTTTCACTTCGTTCATGTGTTTCTTTAAACATTTCTCTTTCCTGCACCAGTTCAAACGGTTTCGCCTCTGCAATCGTTCAACAGGTCCAGCATTATCAAGAAGTTATGACATCTCGTTATTTTGATATATGTGATGACTTTGTTCATATTTAGCTTGAAACTGTTTGATCTATTTAGTAACCGGAGGTAATTTCAGATCTCGATGGATGTCATCTTGCTTTACATACCACGGTGCATCAATCAACAATAGTGCAAAGCACTTTATTTTGAAAAGTTTGGATTATTTTGATGTTGGATTTCTATGTTCAACCCCAAAGCTGCAACCATAAACCAGCATTGGTTTCAAAACTTATTTGTATATCATTTAATATATTATAAATATAAATATATAAATATTATGCAGTGACATTTTAGAGTGTTTTCCAAGTAGCCACCTAATTTTCTTAAATTTTATTCCAAGTTCTTGACGTGTTTTTTGACACATTCTTTCCAACTAAGCTTATCGACTAAAGTCATGATAAAATACTTGGTTGAACTTTGTGTTATGCCCAAATATGCATGTAGAATTATTTGATGATTGGCTAGGTAAATAGGTAAATTGCTCTAATTTTTCTGTCAGTGAAGTTGACTTAGCTCATCTGCAAAGGTAAATTTATTTTTATCTTATATGTCAGACCCTCGTGACACACTTTATCAAAAGCTTGGGTCACGGCCAAAACTGTTGCTATACACAATTTCGTTTCTTCCAGCGATCGCTCAATTACATCAGTATACAATGAACTTGCTCGATAGTTGAATGTTTTTTGCGCAATCCAAGTTGAACAAATATAATGCTGCAGAGCTGTTGAGTGGTCTACACGTAACAAGGAGACGGTTCTTCATTTGCCACTTTAAAGGCTTTCTAAAGCTGGGAGGAGGGCAATTACTAAATGTGATGTATGCACGTCTCTATACATTGACGTTGCTGCCCGGACGTGGTAAGGAAAGAGTAAATACGTTATACAAATTAAAAAAGTTTTTTCGAACACGAATTTCGTTGCCGATGTGTAAGAAGATTTGTTAGTTAACAAAAAAATTACAACTACCTTAACATCAGTTATATCCTGTGACAACAGGCTGACTATTTCAAAGGCGCGTTGAGTCAAAGCAAGTGCTGCTTTAAAATTACTGTTCTTGATGATGATAATAGAAGCAGAAAACAGTATGTGATAATATAGCCAATTTCAAGACGTTGCTTTTCATTAATCTTCCTCTCTAGGTGAAAATATTCTACTGGTACGTAATTTTATTTTTATTTAAGCGATTTTAATCAGACCTCACTTAGTAACTCATTAATGTGTTACTAAAATGTTATACAATGGAAGCCCATTTAGGCGTCAGGAGATGGACCAACGCTATGAAAGACGAAAAAATTAACGGGCGATAAATACCTTTCATAAGAATCAGAATTTTTGTGTAAATATGAAAACGACTACATAATATTTCTTACAATTGTTTTCTTTACTTAGTGTCAAAAAGGATAAAATAAATATGTATCCCTGTGCAATCCACCAACAGACATCTAGGCTTTAAAAACAGTCGTATTTCTTTAGACAACAGCACAAGAGCAAACAAAATTAAGTTATAAAATGTAGGTTCTACTTAGTACTTAAATAGGTCCGTAATAATAAGGGTCGCACAAGTCACAGCAACTGTAGTGTGACGTTTTTCATCGTTTTTCTGTGGCATTTACTTCTCTTTGTCTGCAATCACACTTCACCTGTTTATTGTCTAATTTCAAAGCCTCTGAACATTTTTGTGCCCTTGAATCACTCTTTTGTAATAACACGGATCATCGGAATAGGTAGCCTGACGTTCATCGACGGTCTAATGGATTGTTTGGAAACTGACGGCTGAATGGATGACTGATAACGAGTTTTTACTGTATTCTTGGAATTCTTCCGAGTTTTACCCTTTCATACTAATTTTAGATAAAAATATTATCTTATTCATATCTGCAGGGTTTCCTTTAATATCCCCTTGTCTAATGTTTGTTTAATATCTGTGCGACATCTCAACACAATTTGCAGGTGATCCTTCCAGAACATTTTATGATCGGTAACTCTGCAGTTGACGCGTAATCATTTGCTGATGGCCAGGCTACTCTGTCGAATTCGGAATTCGGACAGGCTGCTCTGATGACTGTACAGCACTGTACACCCATCATGTCGAAGCTGCAGGCTTTCGGGTTACAGATCTCTACACTGAAGACCAAGGTGATGGTTTTTTATCGAGCAAACATTGTTGTAGTTAGTAATGTTCTGGAGCAGGTCAATAATTTTGAATATCTGATTTGTGATGTGTCTTACATTACAAACAGTGATGTGTTGAAGAATCTGCTCAAGGTCAACCATATGTGTGGGACCATCAGGAGAACTCTAAAATCAGCGAGTAAATAAACACGCCTAAAGTTCTACAAGTAGCCCTTCTCACACTTTTCTATAGGTGTGAGAATTGGACTTTAATTAATCCCAGAACAGTTGTGTTCAAGCGGCCTAAATGAGATTTCTCAGGCACATGGGAAGATATATCCATGAAGATTGCAAAAAAAATGTCGATGTACGATAGAATCTGAATATTTTTACGACTTCACAGAACAATCTACGTGTTTATCGAACGTTCCAGAGAGATCCAGAATGTAAGCGTGTGGCGTACGTGCTTGTAGACGAATTTGGGAGAGTCTTCTCGATGCCACCAGCCGTGCGGACTGTGTCAAGGCCGCAGTTAATTACGTAGTTCATACGGACGCTAAGACGCAATTAGGAATTGTCTAGATTTTTGGCGACTATAAACACATGGCGGCAGCGGCCTTAGAGTCAGTATAGTAGCGATATATTTTCAGTGTGGTTCAAGAGTTATTATCGGCCGAGATTACTGTGTAGGTTCAAGTGGTTATTAGTGAAGTGTTGCATATTATAATCGGGCGGTATAATTGTGTTTAATGTTAGTGACATTTTATTGCGAATGAACAATTTTTATTGATTTGTTGTAGTAGACTGTGTTGTTAATTACGAACTGTTTAACTGTAAAAATTAAAGCTGGTGATTAGTGACTTAATTGGTGTCTTGTACTTATTTTGTTTCCACTGTACCTACTACGATCAAGTACCCGTCGTAATAGTGGTGTCAGAAGTGGGATAGAACGGTTAACAGTGGAAACAGTGGACACTTTGTACAAGACGAGTGTAATTCGTAATTAATCGGAAAACAATGGATGCCAGTCAGATGATGGAAAATTTCCAGGCGCTGTTGTTGCATACAGAGGAACGACGACTACAAGATGCAGAGAAAGCAGAAGAAAGACAGAATACCCTCCTGCTGGAAGCAGAGGAAAGACGCAGACAAGAGGTGGAAGAAGCGGAAAAACGACAGGATGAAAAACGTAAGCAGGAACCAGATGACATCAAAGCCTTAATTCATGAGCAAAAGCAGATGCAAGAACATACTACAGCAGAATTGGGTCTCCTACGTGGTGACGTAGATAAATTACGAGGTGAGCTTAATAATCAGAATACCAGAATATCTGACGTAGAAAAATCCATGTCAAATAAAATAGCTGAAGTAGAAAAATCTGTCTTGAGTGTAGAAAAAGCTATGTCAACAAAAAGAGAAGACTAGATTACAAATATAAAAGAGCAGATTAAAAATGAAGTCGAGCAGTGCCTGAAGTTACAACAAAAACAACTTTGTGTACAGACTGTACCAATGATAAAGACAGAAAAAGACGCAGAAAATAAGTTAATAGAGAAAGTCACTTTGCCTGCAGTACGGACAGTTCATGTCAAAGCTCCAAGCTTTGACGGGAGCAGTCACTGGGCAACGTACCTCCGCCAATTTGAAGCTGCTGCATGCGCAAATAATTGGACAGAGAAAGACAAGGCTGTTTCACTCGTTCTTGCATTAAAAGGACCTGCGGCGGAATTACTACAGAAAGTGTCACCTGACAGCCAAAACATCAATGCCGAGTTGATAAAAGCTCTAGTATTACGCTACGATGATAAACATTTGCGAGAGGTGTACTACGCTCAGTTGAGAACAAGACGACAACCTTTCGGGGAGAGTCTTCAAGAGTTTGAAGCAAGTATCGACAGATTAATTAGATTGGCCTATCCTGAAGCACCAGAAGACTTCCGAATAAGGTTTGCGGTGCAGACATTTATTGATGGCATCGGAGATTGTGAACTTCAGCAAGTGTTACGAATGGCAAGACACCGAGATAGCTCAGAAGCTCTTGTTCACGCCCTAGAGTTTGAAGCTGTCAAGTCAGCGTCCCGCTACACTGTTTTGTGCCATCACGTTGCAGTCAGAAGATGCCTGTGTCACATTGCCGTTACGATGGGTGCAGAAAAACAATGTTGTCGGACAAACAATTCAAAAGTTCAAGAGAGTCGCAACGATTTAAAAAAAGACAGAAGACCGAAATGTTACAACTGTGGAAAACGTGGTCATCTACAGGTAGACTGTTGGGAGAAGAAGATACCTAGAGAAAAGAGTGATCGCACCAATTGGAGAAGTATAGCTCCAGAACAGCACACAGTTTCCACGCTACATAAGACCAGTGGAAACTTGATTGTTAATGGATTTGCGGAAGGTAAACCAACATCATTTACAGTTGACACGGGCGCAACAGTGTCCATTGTGCGCCCTGACTTAGTCAGCAACCGCCAGCCTCTAATTAGCTCTTGTACAATACAGACTGTGACTGGAAGCCCCGTCAAGGTGCTAGGAAAGGTAGACGTACGTGTACGCCTGGGTCTTCTCGAGTTTAGCCACCAAATGCTCGTTCCAGACATTGTCGATGAAGTGATTCTTGGCACGGACATTATGAATGCCTACAGATTCGTTGTGGACTTAAGAGAGAATTTCCTGAAGGTTGGCCAAGAGAAGATAAATCTTCGCATGGCTAAAATGACAGGGTATACCAACCATTCGATTAAGCGAGTAGCATTAGTCGAAGAAAAAGTCAACAGGTCTGGGCAAGAGGAACCCTCCCTATTGCAAGCGGAAATAAAGGAAGAACTAGGAAAGGAATTACAAATAAGTGTAACAACAAAAGAAGTGATTGGAAAGCCAACTATGGGTATCGGGACAAACCTCTTGCTTGTTCCTGAGCTGATAGAAGCGCCCGAGGGGAAAATGGCTGAAGATGAGGTTACAAAAGAGGTTGTTGACAAGAACCAAACAGACTGGAACCAACGTATACCAGTATTCCTCAATGCGTATAGATCATCAGTATACGATACAACCGGGATGACTCCAGCAAAATTGGTGTTTGGGAGGGAGATTCGTCTTCCTGGGGACTTAATGTCGGATCACCTGAGACTCAGTCCCAAGAGCCACAGAACTATTCCTCTCAATTAGAAATCCAACTGCGTGAATGAATCGCTTGGTAAGAGGACGGCTGAAGATTGCCAGTGATAAAATGAAAACTCAGTATAACATTCGCAGCAATAGTGTGGGTTTCCAAGAAGGAGATCAGGTCTGGTTGTTCAACCCAAAGCGCCGTCGTGGTCGCTTACCTAAGCTGCAGTCTAACTGGGAAGGACCCTACACTGTGAAAAAAAGAATCAACGATATCGTTTATCGGATTCAACAGGAAGGGTAGCGAAAGTTCAAGGTCGTCCACCTAGATCGCCTGGCTAAGTACTACTTCAGAGACTGTTTGCCAGTTCCGGACGAACAGGCTTAAGGAGGAGGCAGTGTTACGACGTCACAGATCAATCTACGTGTTTATCGAACGTTACAGAGAGATCCAGAATGTTAGCGTGTGGCGTACGTGCTTGTAGACGCATTTGCGAGAGTCTCCTCGATGCCGCCAGTCGTGCGGACTGTGTCAAGGCCGCAGTTTATTACGTAGTTCATCGGACGCTAAGACGCAATTAGGAATCGTCTAGATTTTCGGCGACTATAAATACATGGCGGCAGCGGCCTTAGAGTCAGTATAGCAGCGACATATTTTCAGTGCGGTTCGAGAGTTATTATCGAGCGAGATTACTGTGTACGTTCAAGTGGTTATTAGTGAAGTGTTGCGTATTATAATCGGGCGGTATAATTGTAATACAATTGTGTTTAATATTAGTGACATTTTATTGGGTATGAACAATTTTTATTTGATTTGTTGTAGTAGACTGTGTTGTTAATTACGAACTGTTTAACTGTAAAGATTAAAGCTGGTGATTAGTGACTTAATTGGTGTCTTGTACTTATTTTGTTTCCACTGTACCTACGACGATCAAGTAGACCGTCGTAACGTTATAAGTATTCTTGATAGGATTGCCCAATGTTGGCTAAAATTGTTGTACCTTCTTAACCGAATGAATGACTATCGCATTCCCAAACGACTATTGAATTATAAGCCGAAAGGACGGAGTGGTGTCTTAAGAAGCGTTTGAGTGACCAGGTATAGTCTATCTGCTTGGAACCAAAACAAACCTTTTTTGCTTTATTCCTTGCGAAGATGATGATAATGACATCTGTACACCTGTTGATTGTATGGAGTGCCAAATGTACAGAACTCAGTAGCGTGAGTAAAGCTCTGAGGCATTACGGAGATTCATATATAAAAAAACATTTTGTTTCTTTTAGCGTGCACTTTAACCAAGAAAACCTTTTATACCAATGCACTCTTGTTTGTGTTATTGTTTGATTTTCGTCGCTTTTAATTAACGAAGGCGGTGTCGGTCTCTTGGATTTTAGCTGGTATCGCTGCTCGAGTGCTAAGTTACCCAAAGGAATAATTTTTAGAAAAGTGTTTTATCTGAGAAACTTTCTTTAGTCTTTTTGAACACTTTCCGTTACACACACTGCACCTGTTGAAACTATACGTGCTTTTGCAGGTTTTCTTCTTCAAAGTGTTTGATCATTTATTTCACGGCAATTTCTTGTAGGATATCGTATTTTATAGAAGTAATATATGATATCGGCTACGTTACAGTGTCTTTACAATACACTAAACAGGCCTAATATTATATTATAAAGAATACGGCTTAATCAATATAAAAATTTGTGTAGATAAAAAATTAAAGCAAAAATAAAATTGTACACACAGAATCATTCAAAATTGCACCGCAATCTCTCGGGAGCTGATTCTGTAGCTAAATATAAGAAAAAAGAAACCATATAAACATAGGTCCGAAAACGGTTTGTTAGGAAGTTACGGCTCGTGAAACATTTTGCCATGATTTCTGCTTCCATTTCTTGTAAATTGTAACACTTTCCTGGCGCATTTTGTTCTGTTTTGTTTTATTTAAAGTCAAATTTCTGAAATTTGTATTTACTATTAATACACATTATACACATCACTTTTTTCAGAATTGAAATCTCTGCAAAGTTACTTCGAAATTTTTATTTGTTTCTTGTCAAATTAAGAATGTTATTTTATCCCAAATCTAAAAATGAGTGTTTTTCGTCTCAAATTTTTGGTGTTTTGTCAGTTTTTCATAGAAACTCATTGACGTAAAGTCCTGGGACCTCTTTTATTTAATTTTTCAGATCAAAAGAAAGAACCATCATAAGCAATTAAATTTACCCTTTGATGTGTACCCCAAGAATTTCAGTATGGATACATTTTACCGTGGGAGCAGAAATCAGGGCGAAATGTTTCGAGAGCCATAGCTTGCTAACGAACCGCTTTCGGACCTATGTTTATGTTGGATTTTTACTTGTATTTAGCTATAGAATTAGTTCCCAAGAGATTGCCGTGCAATTTTGAATCACCCTGTATATTTTTATACTGTAATTTGGGTCATCTGGGCCTTAAGCCGCTTTCATATATTCTTACACAAATAAGGAAACATACTCTCCGGAACAGTCGAAACTGGATAGTACATAATTAATCGTTCCCAACAAGAGCAAGGAAAGGCGACAGTTTGTTGCTGATGCTGGTATACGGTGAAACCGTAGTGATTACAACACAACACAGAAAGGGGAGCTTTGGCGCTTGCGGTTGACATCACACCCCGCATACGATATATACGCCGAACCTGGCGTACGCTGGCGCTGTGGCTGGAATGGAAGAAGGCAGATAAGAGAGCAGCGCGTTTTTATCTGTCTCGTGTAGACAAAGTATTTGTATTATCTGTATCCAACCTCAACTGTTTTGAAGCAAGGGATGTATTTTTCTACGCTGTTGACGAAAGCCCAAATCAGAGATTAGGGGAGAACAGGGTGAACTGGCCAGGGCGGATAAAGTGCCCACTGGCTATTACTATTACATTGGCTATTAGGGAAAAATTTCGAATCTCTAAGAAAGAAACTCATGTCATTTATAAGCGGAAGCTTTTTGTGGAGGACTCTGAGAAAGATGAAGATAATGACACAGAGTGCTTTTATTGTAGTGGCTTGTATTCAAAATCAAAGTCGAATGAAGGATCGATAAGATGCTCTGGATGCCTTAAGTGGGCACACAAAGATAGTGCTGGCTGCGACGAAGAAGATGGGTTTTTTTAACAGTGTCAATAATTTGTTTTGAAAAACTGTACCAAACTTTTTTTTGTATTTGCCTATTATTTTCTGAGATGTAGTGAAAATACAGGTTATAATTTGGTAATATCTGTAACACACTAAGGAAAATAAATCCGCAGGACATTATTTGAAATTGTCTTTGTATTTTGTTGACCGTTTACCCGTGTTAGGTAAAGTGGACAGACCTGACTACTTTACCCGACTAGGTAGGGTAAAGTTACCATTATGTATGAGGTTTTGTAAAAATCTGTTACAAAGTATTAAGTTGAGCTAGTGCAAAAATAATACTTTTACATGTGTCAGATTTGAATACAGTTTAATTAAAAATATTTAAATGATTTTTCCATATTACACACTAAGAGTAAAAAATAATTTTTGCTTAGGGTAACCAATTTACCCTGCTCTCCACTATATAAAACGCTTTTACCGAGTCTCATGTCCTGCTACACGAATCTATTTACTGAGTACTCAAAGTCTGCGGTATACAATAACAATTTATGAAGTAATTAGTTTTGATAAAATAAAATAAAATTTTAACCTTAGTACAATGTAAAATCAAACTGGTATAAAATAACTCGCCCTCCAATCTCCCTGTGCCCAGTCATCGTTTATAAAGGACACACTGTGGTGCGAAGGAACCTTGACGGCAACAGAATTTACTCAGACTAGATTAGCGTCGCAGTGTAAAGGTATGAGACGAGACGCAGTTTTTATAGGCCGTGAAGTGTCATTTTTATATACGATTGGTGACATTTAGACTTCTGCGTCGTCGTTATGACGTTAGCTTCACATGCCATTTCCATGCAGTATAGAACAATTACACTCCCCCCCCCCCCGTAAAAACACGCACGCTGTAGCGCGCTCATTCGGATGGACAGAGTCAAACATTCGGCTGACGAATAAAATATTTCTGCCCTCAAAGGCAAACGCTTTCTTCTAAACGGACTTACATATAAATCTGGGCCCATTTAGAGAGTAGAAATTGTAAATGTATCTCAAGTGTTTAGTAAGATGTTTCCAGCTACGCTTTTAGTGGGCTCCTCTCGTAATGTTATACAGCACATTTATGGAGGGTTAAAGGGCTGAAGGACTAATGCTTCTACATTTTCTTTTTATTCGACTACAGTGAAACGCTTTGTCAGGAAAATGCTGCGTCCTGTGAATCCACTGAGTAAAGCAATGAAGTGTCGGTACAGTGACTTTGACTACATGATCCGTTAGAAGTTCGAGTCTTCTAAAAAATTTATAATTAAGAAGAAATAATTATTTTATATTTAAAAATTTATTTTAATTGTTTTATCTTTGTATGTACTCTATCAAATAAACTTTTATTTGAGAGCCGACTGACGCCGATAGGCATTTCTATTACCCGAGACACAATTGCTGCCTAACTCTTCCGACCTCCTTACAATTATTAGCTGTCCATCGGCCACTTCATTTTATCTTTCCTTTCCCAAAACTTAAAACTTGAAATTAAATAACAAAAATTTGAATTAAATTTTAAAAGTACATTTTGATTCTGACAACCATTTATCATATAATTAATACCACTTATTAGCAATAAGAACAATTTTAAACCAGATATTTCTTCTTCTTCTTCTTCTTCTTCTTCTTCTTCTTCTTCTTCTTCTTCTTCTTCTTCTTCTTCTTCTTCTTCTTCTTCTTCTTCTTCTTCTTCTTCTTCTTCTTCTTCTTCTTCTTCTTCTTCTTCTTCAGGTAGTAGGCGAAATGCCCGTTCGGGTCCCAGAGAAAGTACATCCACTTCACAGACTCTACCTAGGTCTTTCCTAGTGCAATAGGCTTACTTCTTTGTGCAACAGGCTTGTATTGCCAAAATTCCTTAGGCATCCTTCTAATAATGCCAATGAATTTTACTTAGACCAAATTGTTTATTAAAATTTTACGACCGAGAGTATAGCAGTAATAGAAATACATCTGTTGTATGTAAATAACCCTTCACAGTCTGATTGGGCAGTTATGTATACTAATAACCAGACAGTTCGAAGTGGTGTTACAAACAAAACGTGGTACACATCGTATTCGGATAAGCAGTCCATCTCTCTTTGTTTACTATAATGTGATCTTGAGTATTAAAATTAAAAAAGTTTTTGGGTATATCTTTGTTGTAAAGTTTGCCACTTTGTGTGCAGCCTTTAACAGATCGCAAGGACCTTATCTTCGCAAACCTGAAATCCAGGATTCAGAAGCATACAACACTGGCACAGACGTTAACTTATAAAGTTTCAGTCGACTCTCTTTTGTAATTTTTCTGCCAATGATTACTAATTGTCTCATATATTAACTGAAACGTGGCTTACTTACGATCAAAAACATGATCTACGTCATAAGTGATTTCACGCGCAAGATAGTGGAAATGTGAGACCTTCTATATGTTCTTAATATCTAGTATAACTTTAGTTCGTAAGGAATATTTTCCCAAAAAACAAAGTATTTTTTGTCTTTTCAACAAAATTTTTCATGCTGTAGTTTCAACACACTTGCATTAATGGATTATTACCAGATCATCCAAAAATAGCATTGTTTCCAAGTGTGTTATAATATTTATTTATGCCTGGGTTCACGCCTAATTTCCTCTGTGTATCTGTGTCACAAATATAGATATCAAACAATGTCGGAGATAATCTACAGCCTTTTCGCACTCCTTAATTAATGTAAAAACACCCTCTCCTATAGGATAAAATAAACTCCTTATAAGATGTTTAGGATAACCTCTCTTACGCGTAATGTGCCACAGAATGGTTCTGTTAACTCTATCGAACGTTGTCATAGACACCGAGAGCAAAGTGTCTCCAAATTAAATTTGATTTTTTGTCAACTGATATTTTCAAAGAGTGAACACGTCATCTATGAAAGAACGGTCCTTTCGAAATCCTGCTTGTTTGTCAAGAAATAAAATGTCCGAGACAGAATGAAATCTTTCGTTAAGAATGTTTACATATACAGATTATAAATAGTGTTTAGTAAGCTTGCACCTCTACAATTCGATATTGGATTTTTATCACCTTCCGGATTCGTATGTTAGTAGTCGATTATAAACAAGAATGCAATAGAACATGGTTATTCGGTTTTTATGTACAACAACTTTATTAATTGAAATCTCTTTATCAAAATATTTAACTAGTATAATTTTATCCAGATTTTTACCGTGTAATTTGTATTTTCTTCATCTGCGTTAGAACCATCAAAATGCGAGATCCACAATACCCCTGAAAACTTAAGCATTCCTTTCTTGTCAAGAATCTGTACTTCAGGATAGGTGAACTTCTCACGTAGCTATAGAATGGTAAAGTGTTTGCAAGATATTTTAAGGGTAGTTAATCATTTAATTGATTTATTTTTGGTGGAAGAAGACGGGTATAAATAACACTGTTTCAGAGGAGGTCAGTAATTTTGAATATTTGGGCTTTTGCGTGTCTTACATTACTAACAGTGATGTGATTAAGAAGCTGCACAAGTTCAATCGTATGTGTGGGACCATCAGGAGAACTCTGAATTCAACAAATACAAGGTGAAGTTCTGCAAGGTGATGCTCTTCCCCACGCTTCCCTATGGTTCTGAAAATTGTACTTTGACAAAGTTCCAGGGCAGTCGTATTAAGCGGCCTAAATGATATTTCTCAGGCACGTGGCAAGATATGTTAATCAAGAGAGCAAAAGGAATGTCGATTTACAATAGAATCTGAATATTATTGGTGTAGAATCTATACTTTCCTATAAAAAGTATTCTTGATAAGATTGGCTAATATCGGCTAAAATGGTTGAAACATCTTAACCGAATTATCGACTGCCGTATCCCCAAACAACTATTGAATTATAAGCCGAAATGACGGAGAGGTGTGGGGCGTCCGAAGAAGCGTTGGAGTGAACAGCTCTAGTCTATCTGCTTGGGACCGGAACAAACCATTTTGGGCTTAATCATTGCTGAAGATAATAATGATAAAGACAAGGATGAGTCGTTTACTAAAAGGTTTAATTTTTTTTATTGTGTTCTCTTACAGAGATATAGACACCTTCACATTTAATTTTTGTTTCACTTTTTGTACGAACAGTATTTTCAATAAGATACTTTTAAGAAATATATACTTTTACTGAACAGATTATGCACATTTGACGCATATATTAAAGTTATTTATTCGCAAGGAAAGATATGTGTGTGTAGGTGTAACTGAATAACCTCTATGTTCACAAGATAAGGCGTCGGGAAAGTTGTGCCGTAGGTTCAATTTATCACTCAAGTTGTTGAATGCAGGCGGCTGACATGCAAACTAAGTTGCCAAATACTAGCGGAGGTGTAGGTGGAGGAGGAGGACGACGAGAAGGTGGGGGCTTCTATTCAGACTACCCTTGCTCTGGTCCCATACTGCAATCTTTTGACCGTAAATAAATCGATACCTTGTGTTAACGATTGCTAGCTATGATGCTTTGACATTAGGTGTGCAGGCCCCCGAGAGTTTGTAGACTGTGTCGTGTCTGTATGTGAGATATGGATGTCTTGTGACTTTAAATGATAAGTTAATTATGTAATTGATTATTTTCTTACGTCAATACTAAATTTTATAAATCCTGATATGTGTTTTATCTACCAACTCGCGAGTTGCGTATCATTAGAACCAACAAATAAAACAAAATAGATACTACTACTACTACTACTACTACTACTACTACTACTGCTACTATAATAATAATAATAATAATAATAATATAATAATAATAATAACAATAATGATAGTAAAAATAATAATAATAATAATAATGTCAGTGCGTTTGTCATCGAGGGCGCATTCCACTGCTATACACTGCCCAGTGTGAATGTGAGTGTGTACACCGTTGAACTGTGAGGGTGTGGCAAGCTCTTTTTTAAGTGAAATCTGAGGAAGACGAAATGTGTTATCTATATGGATTCCCTGAGTTTTCTAACTGCCTTGGACAATTCGGGCACAGTGGATCCCTTATTGCAACAGTTAACAGCGCTATGCCATGTACTATATGACCTTGGTTGATCTTGTACTTATGTTTGGTGTCCGGGTCACCGGGTCATGTAGGTATTGAAGATAACGAAGATGCTGACACTGCAGCGAGACATGCCGCAGACAGCCCACAAGTTGATACAATTGCCGTACGATCTGACCATGTAAAAGTAACTGTCACAACGGCCGTTGTTAACGTGTGAAGTGGACTGCAAACCAAAACTTTCTGCCGCGAAACAGAGCATGTAGAGGGTAAATGACAAGTAGCAGGCGATCGCAGTCGTCGTGAACAAGTTTGCATCACCGGGCTACGAATTGGGCACACTAACTTGGCATCTTCTCACCTCCTACTAGGACAAGAACGGCCCCTCTGCACTTTATATAACGTTTATTTAACAAGCAGCGAGTGAAAGCAGGGACCGAGTATTTCCCAGAATAAGGGAAATGCCAACAACCTTATCGAGCGATAGAAGAAGACAGGACGCTGTTGCCCTTGGAGTGGGAAACTACTCCTACTACTCCTAAAGGCCGATAAGCCTATCAAGGTCAACAGTATAGGATGCGGAAAGCAAGGGGAAACCACAGCATTAAAGACCTTTAGTTCCGTTTGTGGTAAACCTAGTCTGGCTGGACTATGGTCTCATGTGTGGTAAACCCTGAAATGCATCTACTGCGTAGGAACTGTCTGCAGCTAAGGATTATAGAGGAGAAGGTGGAAACAAAAACAGGAGAGGTAGCAATGCTTTATGGCATTAGAAACGGAAGTGAGGGAAAATGTAGAGCATCCAGCTAAAACTTGTCGTAAGATAGTTTTACTAAACTAAACAGATTTTCTTACTGTCGTAAAGCAACCAGATTACAAAGATGTGGATGCGCTTTTGAAACAGGTGATGTGAACACGCTGTAGCTTTTTTTTTTTAGCAAAAATGCAGTCTACTGGCAACGCGTTTGAATAATTTCAGTGATGACAGTGTGAAGATTATAAGACACTGAGGTTTCGTACGAAAAGCCAAATATAACAGCCAATAAGGCTGCATGAGCTGAGCTGAGGTCGGTTAGTTGTGAACAGAATAGGATGTTTGGGTAAAATAATAGTAACAAAAAAGAATGTGCGAAACCAGATATTTTGTACATAAATAAAGTGACGTCTTTGTTCTCCTTTAAAACATTGTAAAGAATGGAAAACTGCCCTGATGTTTAAAAACGGACACGTGTAATACATAAAAGCATTAAAGTGTAATTTAAACCGTAAATATGCAAACAACGGGATAAACTATTCTAATACAATTTACTTACCGCATGTGAACAAATACGCTGAGAATTATGAACACGAACATGAACATGAACAAATTAAGTTGATATCCAATCAAAATGTAATGCATTTACCGTGATGAGTCTGTGAAGAAACTCCTGTCCTGTTACCGCAGACATTGTTGTGCCTTTAAAACTGAGTTGCTCTTATACCAAACGTTTGGTGCCAATAAGCTACTTGTAAACAATGCCATGCTCATGCTAGTTAATGTATAATGCTAATACGGCTATAAAGTATTCCGTTTGATTACGTCCACTGTCAAGTCTCGGTAGTGGAAGAGATGATATCATTTGTGCGAGTTGCATTTTCCTCGGCGTGTTGCATGAAAGGATACGAAACAACAGAGGACAGAGGTGAGTCCCCGAGGATCACTGCTACTTGGCAGTACGCAGACTGTACATGAAGTAGACGCTGTAGCAGCAGCTTTCCTAAACAGTATGGTATTACGAAATAAAAACGGCACGATTTAAAAGATGTGTTGTAAAACGCTGACGATGATGCCTGTTTTTGTCTGCAATGATTTCATTTTGTTTACTGTGTAAAATACAAACGACAGAGACATAAGGAAATGAGTATTTATTTGGATAATATACATGCTATAGAAAGAAAACGATTGCATCGGTACGTGAGAAGTCTGATGGCATGTTCGAAAGCGAAATTATGAAAGAAAGGAGATCATGGAAAGATGAAGTTAGAACTGCAATTACGAGGAGCGACAATCAAGCATTGACAATTAAAACTAGACGGAGGTTAGGACGCGAAAAAGGCGACAGTTGTAAGAACTCGCTTGTGTGTGAGCGTTCATGCGTGTGAATATGTGTGTGTGTGTGTGTGTGTGTATCGTATCTGTATCTGTGTTGAGAACATTATACATTTTATCTTTCGATATATGTAGAGAAAAATTTATAATTAAAACCTGCCAATTTGCAGGCAAAATAAAAGAAAAAAAAATCAAACGTAAAATATAAGGTACAATATTGTTGTAATCTGATGTATAGAAAACGCATTGCGGGGACACACACGCACGCGATGTAATGATGTAGATATAATACATTGCGTGGGGGAAGCCTACGTCATCAGTAGCATTCCGCATCTCAACCGCCAGTAATTTCTGTTTCCCTAGTTAGTCTCCTGTAAATTCCAGTTCTACATGTCCTTCTCCACATCCTGCTTCCAAGTTCTACGAGGCCTGCCTTTTTTCTTACGGCTGGGCGGATGATTTTCTAATATTCTTCTAGGACATTTCTCGTTTCTCCATTCGCTGTATGTGTCCATCCATATACATGTAACCTATGTTGTTCAAATGTTCCATTAATAATTTCTTTGACATTTGCTCGCTCCCTAAAAACTTCATTATATAGTGTACCGATATATCCGACAAGACCTTCTCAAACCCTCCATTTCAAGTGTTGATAATTTTTCCTTATTCTATTTTGTCATCTGTGAACACTCTGCTGCATATGTTGTAATTTGATGTCCAATGAAAGTTATTTTAAGCGCTCTAAATACACAATGCTAGAACAACATTTTAGGCGCCATTGCCATAATGGCAGAGCGAAGCACGTCCAAGGCCATAATGGAAAGGATTGAGGACGTCATGGGAAATGAATGCAATTTGAAAGGAGAACTAACATAATAGTCTGTGACAGAAGCAGACTCAACAGAGTAGGTAATAAAGATCAGTTGCACTCTAGATAATGTAAAAGAATTTAAATACCATGGAGACAGAGTTTGGAGGTAGAGTCACCAAAGAGGGAAAAACCAGAGCGCTCAAGCAAACGTAGTATTCAACAATAAGGAACTTTGTTTACAACTAATAACATCAACTGGATAAAAAGGAGAGCATTCTTTTGGAGTGTTACTTTATACAGGTGTGAAAAAGATATTATTGTAATTTGAACAACGGTGCTGTAGAAGAATAATGACGATTAGCTGGAGAGACAGGATGACAAACGAAGACGTTTTTCGAATAGCAGGAGAGCATAATGCCATGCAGAAGGGTATAAAATATAGGAAGGACGGAGTATTAGGGCACGTTCTAAGACACGAAGGTTAGACAAAAATATGCTTGAGGAGGGACGCTAGAAGGAAAGAAGTACAGAGAAAAATATGTCCAGGAATTCTTGGAAGATGTCGGTTGCGGCGGCTATGTTGGTATTAAGAGTCAGAATATCGAACACACTGGAGGACAACCGCAGAACTATCTCCGGGTAGACTACCCAAGAAGAAGAAAATAAACATAGCAAAATAATTCTAAAAAAAAAACTCTTTGGATGCTTGACCCTAGTAAGGAAAATGTAGGGGGTAAGAAACCGAACATAAAACAGAAGGCTAATGTGGAGAAACAAGAAGAAACCTTAAACACGTTGCAACAGAACATCTAGACGTATATGATAATGAGACAGAAGAAAAATAAAGGAAAAGAGGGTAAAATAGAGATAAAAACATACTATAATGGAAAGTAACTTCGAACGTCCCTTGGTGTTTGAATTAACATTTAGAGTACCCAGGAAGAAATCCAAAACTGTCCTTGTAAGCATACTCTTGTCTTTTTCTTCTACGCAGGAAACAACTTCAGTTTAGCGTGTTATTTGTATTTTATTTCTGAATCGTTATTCCTTGTTACAAATCCTCTGTAACAGGCACTCAGCGAGACTCTTATCGAACCCTGTTATCATGTTATGTACGTTGTAAAGTCATTGAGTGGAATCGCTGTCCTATCTGGATTACTCGCGTACCTTAACAACTGTATTTCCGTACCAACCTTGAAAGCAATTCTGATCCTTCCACACGCATACAGCGTGACTGTATAACAAAATAATTTCTACAAGTATGTTACATTACCAGTTTTGTACCTTACCTACCTTAATTGACCATTATTTCTTGAGTAAACATTTCGAAATATATACGAAAAATTCAGATTGTGAGGTGGGAGCTTTGAGCAGTTAGTGTCCAGGAAGTAACTACTAACATGACATTTAGTATTACCTGACATGAGTGACCTCTTACAATGGTATTTTAAATATAGATATTCCTAATTGTCGAAGAAGACAAGTATATAAGCAATGTGTATACAGACGTTGAGTCTTACGTGTAACGATAATAGCTGACACTAACTTAAAAGCTAAGAGAACCAGTGTAATTCTAACAGGATTTAAGGATAAGTAGTGCCAGTTATATTCCTAAGAAGCATAATACTGTTATTTGGATAGCGACTCATTATGTGAAACAAATCGGTATTAATCACAGAAATCAACAAAACGTTGATGGATTGATTTGCACTTGGATTGATTACATACAAAAATTACACTTATAATAGTTATTCCTACGTAAATACAAAACAATATTGGTTAATACTTGCAGATTTTATAGTCTCCAGGTTAATTCATTGCCGTCTTTTTTAAATTATTAAGTCAAGTGCATAGAGTAAAGTTAGCAAGGTTCAGGATTTTCAAAACAATGATCGCATCCTTCGTCTAAAGATTGAATATTTTTATATTTTTGGGAATGCTTAGACGTAGTATAAGCTTTTTTTTAGGATTAACATGAGAATTCGGTAAACGTTGACAAGTTGTTATGACAGTATGTCGTAGAACAATGTCTTTCATTTTATTCTGATTACTGCGTATACAGACAGAATGGTAATATTTATATTAAAAAGCCCCGCATATGTGTCACATTCACTAACACAGTTTCGTGTTCCAAGTTCCAAGTGAACTAGACTTCTACTTTGACAATTTTTACTTAGACGGTTATATCGACTATGTATAGAACTGGTAAACAGTATTTATCATTATACTTTGAATAGTGAATCTACTGCTGCGACGTAAGGTGTGGTGTCTCTACACTGCCTGTTAGTGTTGTGGATAGGCTCAGCTATCGATAGACAAGAATACTATTTCGCTTATAAACAGTGATTTTGGAACACTTTTAATATGCAGTAATTGAAAGTATATTTATTACAACAACGCAAGTAAAGTAATGGAAATATAAGCGTATGAGATGAAGAAGTGTTGGAAGTCATCGGAAGAGATGGATAGGTAGCTTATGAAGTCGGAATAGGCAAGGTGACTAATCCCTGAAAGCGTGGAAGAAGAAAAAGTTAACACGGAATTACCGTGAATTGGATACATGTCAGAAGGAAAACAAAACCGACTTTTTGCTTATGTTATAAATATCTATTACAGACATTTCTATGATGTCAATGTTTTATTTTATGATTAAAATTTACCTTTGCAAAGATTCTTTGTCTTCTTTAGAATATCTGTTTGGTACTATGTATTTGTTTTTTTTAATTCATATTAAAAATTCTCGGTTAGCGCTTTCACGCTTCACATATTGATCGGAAATCAGATCATTTTCCGATCTGATGATGTGCTGTGAAGCTTGAAAGCGCTAATCAGGATTGTTTTCAATAGTGGTGTGCAACAGTGTAATTTTTATTTGTATATTATGTTTTTATCATGATGCAATACTTTCCTTTCATTGTTTCATTAAAATCACGTATATTATTCATCGATCTAGTAAAAATAAAATAAAGTAGTGTGTATTTTGCTTCTCACGATATGTAAGTAAGACATAGTTTTTCGGAGCCGTTCAGCAAAGTCTAGTTGGGCTTCCAAATTCTCGGCATTGCCTGATTGATTTAATGTGCATTTGCAAAGTTTCGGATGACATTAAAAGCAACCAATGATCTTAGTCGCTTATGTAAAGATATCACGGAACAGCGGGCGGCCAATTAAGTTCCTCAAACACAACCGATTCTAGTATGCTGTGTTATCAGTAGTAGATTGTAGACTGTTGTAATTTATTTGATGCGTTAAGTTGCAAAATTTTTATTAAACCGAAAAATGAAAAAACGTGTTAAGCCGTTATTAGTGCCTTAAATTTAGGGTATATTTGTTCATAATTTTCAAGAAGAAATGCCTGCGAATAATTGTAATTCTTTCTCCGATAGGCAGTAATATTTAAGACACTGTGTAATAGTTAAGACATATCTAGCATGCAAGTTGCTGAAAAACTCGCACTATCCACTAAAAACACAGTTGCAGCGAAAGCTGCCTTCTCCAATATTAAAGACACGTTTCTTGCTTGTTTGTTTCAAAAATGTCACTTATATAGAAAATGTGATTCTATTTTGTTAAAAAAAATCCACGTCTCCGAATACTACTGCCACAGGGATCCAGGGCAAAAACCCTCAGTTATTCTTGAAAAACAGTAATAACAAAGTATTTAGTTAAAACTAAATCAGAATGAGTTCAGGTGTGATCGAAGACTTGTGTACAAATTTCAAACATTTCGTAAGATCATGTGTGGCGAATATGTAGAAGTGAGCTTGTAACAGGTGAAGTTGCTAAAGAAAGAGAGGAAGTGTTAGTTTTGAAATTCTATTACTAAATACTGAAAACGGCCATGAAGAAATATCACGAGAGAGGTATTATTTCCTGAATAGATTCAGGACTATATTGTTTAACTTAAATAAAATAGACACTTGTATTTTTGACAGGGAATTATTTGTTTTCTTCTTCTGCCTGGCCAAAAATATTTCAGCATTCAGTTAATTCTACATGTTTCACTGTATTTTTGCAATAAGTTAATTAGCAACATTTTGTATTTCATTGTTTGTATTAAAATATTGTAAACTTCAAGTTGTGTGTATGCAGACTAGCGTTACCCAAACCAAACTTGCCTTATCCAAAGATAAGTTTAACTGAATTCACGCTATGTAGAAATTTTTTTTTGCAAAATAGTAGACTATGTTCGTGTTGGTGAGTACTATACCGATGACTAAAAGCCACAAAGGACAGTGTTTGGCGCTTGGCTATTGGTCTAGATGTTCTGGGTTCGGTTGTTAGGCGCAACATGAAATCCCCAGTTTGACTTAGCCTGTGGACATGAGTACCTGGGCGGCTGAAGCTCAGTGCTTGCTGCACTTCCAAACGGCTCACTAATATGCCCAACTCCTAAACTGCTTAAGCGGAAAACCAGCAGCCATTATTATTATTATTATTATTATTATTATTATTATTATTATTAAAACATTCTTTGCAATGTGGTGTTTGTTATCATCTCAAAATCAGTTATTACAGATAAAACTATTTTTCCCAACTCAACGCCTCAAATACTTTGGTGGCGTTTTAATTTTTTATGATTGCAAATACTGAATAGTATTTGAATCATTTGTAATCAACTGTCAATATTTGAATATTGAATAACTGTGACAACTGTTGTAACGAATGGAATTGTTTCATTGACGTTATATGAAGTTGTAATAATATATTGTATCAATTTCACTCTGGTCAATAAGTTATTCCCACATTGCTAAATCGTGATTCGTGTGATCTTTGTTGTAACGATTTTCAATAAGTGTCGTAAAAAGTACTTTAAAAGTGTGTTATTGTAATTCTTTTCTATCCAAAGTTGCCTTTTAAAAACTTTGCTGTTCAGGGAACAGTAGCGGTAGCTTTATACGGTATCCTCATTCAATGGATGCACTATTCAGTTTGAGGCAGTAAATCGTTTTATGAGTTACGTACACCCGTCGTTCGGTATTAAACGGCTACGTTGTACAATAGTCTGTCTAAACTATAGGCCAGTTTATTGCTAATACAAACGCACGCGACCATATGGACGGTTATGTGACTGAATATTTTCAGATAATTTTTGAACGCCGTAATAATATGAGAAACAAGAATGGGTCATTCTGTGTGTTCGCGTAAAAACCTTTTCTAATGTAAACGATATAAAATTCGCGAATTATTTGGGTGTAGGCCTTAGGTGTAAACTATTTTAATTTTCAAAAATACAATCTAAATTGTTGTTTACATTTTTGAGGTTTACGAATTAGCTGTAAAATTTAGCAATTTTTTGGGGACTTAACTGTGTACTATGTAGTGAATGAAAAATGTAGAGATAAGACAAGCTATGGAAATCGACCTTGAGATTATAAAAACAATAAAAGGAAAAAGACTGAATTGGTTCGGTCACCTAAAAAGAACGTCGGATGAGAGATGGCAAAGGAAGTTATGGGAATGGACTCCACCCTCTACAAGAAAAAAAAAGGAAGACCTAAACATTCATAGAAAATGGACGTCGCAGATGCAATGAATGCAAGAGGACTTAAAGAACAGGACTGTTTAGACTGGCGCCAGTGGAAGCTAGGATGCGAAAGACGGCGCCAGCCGTAATTAAATCGCCTAAAAAAAACTGTGTACTAGTATCTACTTAGCCTAACTGTGGTCTCATAGGGGAAGAGTTGCAAAAACTCTTAAAAATTATTTTTTTAAAGAATTTTTTGCTTAGCATTCCGTATAGCTAGAGGCACATAATGTGACACTGTTAGAGCATGGTGAAGACAACAAAACGGTTGACGTTTGCTAAGTCGTCACTCAGGGCTTGTCGCAGATCGATAGGGATTCAGTTTGAGGCAAAGAAGGGACATCAGCTGGTATATGATTGGCTGTGACTGGGATATGACATAAAAGGCATAAAGTAGTTACTAACGACTGATATTGATGTGGTCAATAATGAAGAGTCTCCGGAAGAAAATTCTAAAAACAAAGGAAGCAAAATTCTGCACGTAGAGGGCTTCAGTGATTTGGCTAAAGAAGCATAGCTGGACTCGTTAGTCAGCAATGCAAAATTACGCGCAACTGATGGTTGTCGCTAATATTTTCCAACTATTTACAATAACGAAAAGAAGAAAACTGATAAAATGTTGTTATAAAGGTTGCACGCATCTCGTTTGTACAGTGGAAACAGAATAACTGACACCAACAAAGTCACTAATTATAACTTTAATTAGAAACAAACATTTGTTAAAAACAAGCAAAGGGACTCTTATAAAATAATTCAAGTTAAATTTGTCAAATATACGACATTGAATGTAACTTTATTTCAGTTTTGCACTAATTAACACGATAATCTCTTTCCGCTAAACCACAATTGCTTCAAACAACACTTGTGATATCGCAAGGTCTAAGTGAACTGCCTACCGCCGGTGGCTCTTATATTTATATCCAGCTGAGATTCGAGAATAATCTGTCGCTTTCCGGATAGGCGCTCTGGAATCCGACAGAAACTGAGTCAATGTCTGACCTTGATAACGCCGAGCAGAATGATCTGAAACAACCTCGTTAATTGCAAAGTGCATCGAAGGCACTTTTATTATTCTTCAGCTCAACATAAACGAAATACCTATTTACTAGCTGACAAACAAGAAATATTTTAATTACAGAGAACAAATAAATTCACGCGTAGTTTAGCGTATTTACAGAAGAAGAAATTGAAACAAATAATAGCAACCCTGCAATTAAATACTGGCAGTTGTGACAAAAATATTGCAACTGGTGTCATGTGACAATGATTGAATGAATCTTATTAGTGTTACATAAAATAAAGCAATTTAAACCGTATTGCATTCAAAAGTGTTTTTAGGAAAGTATCTGTAGTGCCAACATTGTAGAAGTGTTACTTAATGGAGTTGAAATGTGAAAACTTTATAAATGTTTCGTTGAAAAGATAGATAGAGAGGGAGAGAAAGAGAGAGGGAGAGAGAGAGAGAGAGAGAGAGAGAGAGAGAGAGAGAGAGAGAGAGAGAGAGAGAAAGGGTGGAGGAAAATAGAGGAGGTAATGAAAGCGTACTTACATGTTTACTCGTCTCTATTGCAAAGTACGGCATCAAATCAGTCGAAACGATGAAAGAACAAGACGCGTTTGAAAGTATTTTTGACACAATCTCATTAATGTTAAATTTGTTATTTGACCAAATCCAGGGATGCAATCAAACGGCCACACAGGGACAGCCTCAAGTATTGCAAAAAGCTATAAATAATAATATCCAATTAGAATATCTGTTGTAGGAAGGCAATCAGTACAAGTGAAATCCATTAAACACTTGAGAATCGTTCATTACGCTATTATTGCTCTGACGTATAATTATCTGCTAATTGCTTCATCCCACTGAATGCTCTTTTGACTTCTTCGTTGCTATCAAGTGGTCGTTACATCGTTCGATACATTGTACGTGAAAGCATTTCATTACGTCGTCACACACAAGACTACACTTTCTTCTTGACGTTGTTACGTAATTATCCTTTCTTTTACTGCAGTGACTTAATAGTTCATTCAGCAACCATGTATCATCTTTGTGGAGCGTCCGTTGCTCCTTGTAAGCCTTACTTAATCCTGCAAAAGACAATGCCTTACAAAAGCTTATGTAAAAGTCTGTAAGAGAGCAAATCAGTTACAGTAAACAAATTCATTTCGCAAGTGAGAACTGGTCAATTTTACAATGCCTGAAATTTAAGAGTAGTCGGTTCGATTAAGACAGAATAGAAAAGTTTCGGTAGCTGAAATAACTTGGTTAACAGGGAAAGGGAAAGGGAAAGGGTAGGCAATTATTAACGTTGGGGTCTCGTGGGGGAAAGCGACGGCGGCGTAATAAGTTTTAAGCATATTTTGTGCCATTGCCGACTGTTACAGAAGCGATAACTTTAAAAAATTCTTTTAACAATTATACGGACTTTGCACAAAGCGTACCTGAGCTCTTAAATATCTGTGACTATGACTAATGCTACTTTAACTCCTTTTACAGAAAAACGTCAAAAATGTTCTATCAGCCTCGTGTTGAATAATGTTGTTCTTAGTGTGCGCAAACCGTCCTACTGACTGCACTTTATCTTTACCAGCTTTGGAGGTGTGATTTGAGTTATTCACTGGAAGGAATCACTTGCGTAATTTGCAGATTCATACAGTTTGCTGTAATGTAACACCATAGTTAAAAAAGAACGTGTAACGACTAATATCTTCATAAACACAAATAAAACATAAAGAATTCAACGGTGTCAATTTTGTGTTACGTTATGTTACCCTTCATATGTTACCCTAAAATAGTCCTTTATCGTAAATGCAATTAACTGTTGTTATGATTACAAAAAGATAATGAATTTAAAAATACTAAATAGGTAGTGACAGCAAAAAAAAAAAAAAAGAAAAATCTTACACCAGAGGCGACATACGAGGCCTGTACGCTAACCAGCAGAAATGGACAACATGTGCATTTGCTGTAAATTTAACCCAGCCTGTAGGAGATAACGATGGATTCTTCTAGACAACGCTAATGAATTGTGAGCTTGATATACTGATAGGCAAGGGCCGGTATAACATTATTTTAAAAATTAAATAGCCGGGTCATGTAAGAAAACAAATGATTAAAGAAGAAATGAGATATCTGACTGGAGCCAGTAGAAAGATCAAAAAGAGGAAGACTACAAAAACGTGGTAGAGAACAAAGTACAGGATGATTTGAGAGACTGGAGTAGATTATGTGGGAGAATACGGAATGAAGAAAGACTGTTGAGAATCCTGAAACTCCCCCAGTGTTATGAAGCCACTAGAAAATGTAACAGGAGAAGCAGAGAAATGAAAAAGAAGGAAAAAGAAGGAATATAATAAGAGAAGAATATGACAATGTGCTCCAACAAACATAACAAAATATTATATACAAATTTAGTGAAATCTGTATTATTATTTGCTTGAGTTGACAATAAATTGAAATAATTATATTGAACATAATTAATAAAATATTATAGGCATTGTGACAATTTTTAATATTTCTACAAGTCTGGAAATTTTTAAATTTAACCACTCGTTTAACTCATATTAGCAGCCCGGTAAGTAGACTTTCAGATGACGATTAGTTTGAAATTTTAAACAGGTCTGGTCTATAGTTTTCCTTAAGTAATAATTTTAATGGCAAAACACCAACGGTAAGGTTAGAAAATCATAAAACCTTAAACTGAAAATAAAATAACGTAAAGAAGCAAGTTTGTTTTTGCAATTCTCTCGTTGTATTGAGAATATTGTTAGCACTCTGCTAGACGTGAGGTCCTTGATTATGGTATTAATCCTTCCCTGGAACACCAGTAATAACAGTAAAACTCAGTTAAGAGGGGTAAATATATAATCCACACGAGCATTGGGTGGGGTAATAAAACCAAACACTTGAGATAACGTTGAACTAAACGCTTAAGATAAACCGTTAAAGAATTGATTTTATAACGTCTGTATATTCAAAAAACTATTTTAAATTGTGTAGGATAAAGACATTAAAACCAGCCATAACGCAGACAGCGAGACACTTAACAGTTTTTTGTTTATAAATGACAAATGCAAATAAAAAAAGCGTCCTCTCTGTGCATCGGTCCGTTTGCATGCTCTGGTCGAGATAACCTGACGCCAAACTTTATTCTTAAACTATGAACGACTGCACGATTGCCAGTATACTACAAATAATTTCCTTCATGTAAAAACTGATTTCTCCTTGCTAACACCTATCTGTCTTTACAGTTAAATGTTTTAAATGTTCAAGTTATCGATTCTATTTTATCTTTGGTATCGGCCGCGTTCCGAATATTTGTCTTTATTGTATTCAAAGCTTGGAAATTTATTTCATAACCTTACCTGTCAAAAAGCGTCACTGGTTACAATCTCACGCACGAAAAGTAAAGAAACTTTCGGGCTACAACCTTTGTTGACAACTCTCATCTACTTGCGTGTTACTCCATATCGTCGAAAGTAGCTATTGTAGTTGGGTGTAGAATTCCTTGAAATTACTGAGCTGCAAATGAATGTTAGGCGTCGTGTCGGAACTGGCTCTACGCTACAACGCACCGTACCCCGTTTCTTTTTTTAAATCGTAAAATAGTTCATTGTTAGTTCTTAATTATTGGCGTTTGTAACTTGAAGTGTCCAAGTAAATGAAAACAATGCTTCGTCACTTACAGAGTACAGTGTTGGGCGTAAAATTCACAGTCAACCAATTTGCCGAGAAGCTATTGACAGTAACTCTAATGCGATGTCTTGTGTACGTTGCTCAGTTGTACTGATGTCATATTATTTGGTCTCAAATTTAAAGAATTTAAGGTTTTAGGGTTAGATGCTGAAGATGATTTTTAATATCTGGTACCTTGAACCGAACTTTTGTTAACATGAAAGGGAATAAGTGAATGCAAACTCTCATGGCCGGAGTTGTCATAGTTGTAAGACATGTTAAAAACCATGGTCCAATATTTACATTTCCTGAAACGCCAGACGTTTCGGCCACGCCAACGGCAGCCATCTTCAGTGGAACGGAAACAATGTAGTACAGCGCGCTCAAGAATAAACTGAGATAACATACTATAAACTGAGACTTTTATGAAGGTGGACGCCTTTATTGCGGCCGAAACGTCTGCGCTTCAGGAAATGCGAATATTGGGCCATGGCCAAATATCCCGATTAACATTTCTTACAACTATGAAACTGTATGTTACACTCTAACAAATTTATTTTTCCTTTTTGTTTCCATTGATATGTATTGAAGCATCGTTTTTGAAATTCTACTAGTTCGCCTCACCAGAGCGAAGTAATTTTTCCAAGTCTCATGTTTACTTCTAGTAATTCTGCGTTGAGCAGTGTTACTGCGGATCAGTATTTCTCCTATTTCAGAGACTTAGTTTAGTAGGGCCATAAATCAGTAAACGTTCTCGAATGGCCAACAGATTGACAATTCTTGCTACCCTGTTGCGTTATAGCTTACGTACGTGAAACTTAGCTTGAGTCCTCTTAGAAGGAAACACACGAGTTTTAATACGGTTGATCGAAGTAGGGGTCGGAACTAATTTCAAAAAGTAGATAACGAGAATAGTATCGTTAAATACAAGACAACGAATACAAATGTAAAATTCGACATACTTCATGCTAGGAATATTATACAAACGTCTGCAAATCCATAACGAAAGCCATGGCCTTACGAGAGATTAAATAGATTTTACTAAACGCATTCAAGTTATTCATGGCAAATCGTTAGAGCCAATAGTGTCTGTAGTTACTTAGATAAATAGAAGAATTAGTAGCGGTAGAGATGTAGTAAATAACATAAATAAAGTTTAGTTGATTTGTGGCACCATTAGTAGGGATTTAAAAAGAAAATCAATGGGGTAACTAAGATCGAAATCTACAAGACACACACACACAAGGAGCTCCGATATTGCAGTACAGGAGTTTGAGTGAGCTCTGTCAGATAATCAACATAAAGAATTTTAGTCTGTAAAATAAAATTTCTGTAGAGAGTTAAAGGTCGTCTATTAAAAGGCAGGTTATCAAGTGATGCTATAAGGAATGGATTGGTGTAGAAAGAACAGTGGGAATAATAAGAGCTTCTAGGGAACGTTAGAGGCAATACTGTATCAAAATGTAGCACAGTAGATTCAACAGATTGCTTGGATGAGCAAAGGTCAACACTGCACAAGGAAGAAGTGTTGGAGGCAATTAAGAAAGGTGGAAGGATCTGCTCTTTGAAATCAAATCAGGCCAGATGACTAAACCTGGAAGTGAAACAGAGAAAGAAGAAGAAGAAGAAGAAGAAGAAGAAGAAGAAGAATATAGGTCTATTTCATCACGGTTACTACAATCTCAGACTGCATGACAAATGAAAGATTAGAAATGAAGACCAAGATTAATGACACATTAATGAAGACAAGGGACACAGTTGGGTTAGGAACAACACGCTACAGGTTATAACCGTGTGCGATCAAATAATAAACAACTAAAACTGGAAAATGTAACAACACGAAGGTGTCATTTAGTTTTTATGCTATCAATTTTAAATTGTGTGTCAGATAAAATAATCTCACGACGAATATAATGAATGATAATAATGCCAATGGACGTAACACGTCCGGGTGTAAATGCTCGTAAGCGTAACAACGAGGACAGTAAAAAAACTAAATGTGATGAAACTAACACTAGAAATGGAAAAACTACTGTGTCTACAAAGAAACATAAATACGGCCTGAAACATTACAGTATGATAACTGTGGTAACGTACTTATATGGATACGTTACACAAAAATGGTACGTCTGTTGAGATAGCCAGTGCCCACAAGTAAAAGCGAAGAATGACGTAAAAATTTCATTGAGAATGTACAATCTTAATTTACACTTTGTTGGGTTAACACACTAAAATGTTTCGTGAAGATCACAATGATAAAAAACAATTATTAAAACAACAACAACAACAACAACAACAACAACAACAACAACAACAACAACAACAACAACAACAATAATAATAGTTATTATTATTATTCCAAGTAAGAGACTTGGCCAGATATTACCATTTCGGATAAAATGAAAAAAAAAAGTGCAAATCATTGATATCTCAGTTCCTCTTTCCCATAATCTGATAAATGTATTTCAGGGAAAAATCAACAAATGTCAAGACTTATCTATAGAACTTAAAAAGAGGTGGAAGGTCAACGAAGTAACACTGAACCCAGTAGTAACTTATGTCACAGGTATAATAACCAGCACAACAACCAAAGTTATGGAAACGTTCCAACGCAAACAACTTACTTGGAAATTACAGAAATCAGTCATCTTGGTACACCTTTCATATAGTTCGCAAAATATCAGGAGAGGAGGTCTGATAAACTTGGTTTCCCAGAAACTCGTCACCATGAGAAAAACTAACTTATGACCGTAAAAAATGCAATAATAATAATAATAATAATAATAATCCTTAAATTTGTAGTGACCGTCAATCAATAAATTTTTCGGTGAAAGGTTTGTGAGGATCGGTCAAAAATATAACACAAATTTTAACTTATTTGTGTCGACATTTCGACAATGTTTATTGTCATCATCAGGTCCTTTATTGTCATATCGAAACGTCGACACAAATAAGTTAAAATTTGTGTTATATTTTTGACCGATCCTCACAAACCCTTCACCGAAAAAAATTCAGTAATCATCATCATCATCATCATCATCATCATTTGGTAATGAAAAGAAAAATGTAAAACGAGCACTCAGTGTACTGAAGCAATTAGCAGATGAGCAGTACAGTACAGTGGAAAATTCTCAAGTATTTAATGGATGCCGTTTGTACTAATTGCAATCCCCCTGTAACAGATAATCTAATTAGATAGACTACTATTGCTTCAACAGTCTTTGCACTTCTCAAAGTGCCACTGTACTTCATGCCGCTGTTATTTGATCGTTTAATTGTATTTGTCAAATAAACACAATACGTCGAGAAAGGTAAACTAACCTTTACCAATGATGTTCTTGCTCGTTCCTGTTACTTTAATAATGTTAGGAGGACCGCTTGTATCATGAAATTGGAGCGATGGAATAAATCATACAATAACACTAATTAAGTCTGAAAAGTACAATATTTTAAAACTTACTAAACAAATATAACGATTGGCCACTTAGCACTTGCAATTATATTGCTTTCTGATCGCTACAAAAGAACTGCAAAATATCAAACTGACTAATGATACCGCCTGGAATTTCCGTTTAAAATGAATCGTAATAGCACATAGAATGTTGCATCTACGCTAATTACAGTACGCGGCCGAGTCAACATCATACTATTAAAAATATATGTGGCTAAGAAGGGGTACAAAAAAATGCGAGGTAGCTTATAAATAATGCGACAGAATTAAAAACAGTAAAATATATCTCACAACAAAATGGCTACGAAAACATTTTAGTGTAGAACACATTAAAGAAAATTAAACACATACGTATCCAAAATACCACAAAAACTAATGATGTATCTGAACAATACAAACTATACATACTATAACTATACACAAAATAACCTACTATAACTCTGACTTACAAAACAATTACATTATCCTTCCGAAAACGTAATTACAAAGTTATATTTAAACCAATATTTATAAAACACTAGTACACACAACAACAAATACTCAATCTCTGGTGTCTACAAAGTCACTTGAGGAGACTGTCCCAATTTCTATGTTGGACAAACAGAACGAAAATTCTACATGTGTTGTATTGAACATATTAAAAACATACAACCATATTCCAGTTATGCCACTAACTTACAAAACACAACATACGTACACAAACATGAATACTAATTTACACTTAATAATATTCAATTATGAACAACAGCTAAAAACCTACAGATTAATTCCAAACATACAGACACAATATGTGTCAACTCAATTTATGTACCAACACATTTTCAGTCCAACAGACTATTCAAACATTACGTAGCAAATTACACAACTTTGAGTCTGGTTGTTATCCCCACTACCTGCACGAGGAACGTAGCAGACATCTGGACCATTTGTAATGATGATGATAATGATGATGTGACAAATGTCAGGGAATGCGTCTTCGTGGGTTATAGTAAGTTGCTAGGTGTATAAATAATATAATTGTGAGAGGGCTTGTGTTAGTTAATATAACTACTCGTAGAAAAGTACTTAATCACAGAGCGCATTTTCTTACCAGAGAATGACGCACAAGAAAAGATATTTAGAATCGGCGACGTTTTTATTCTATACTAAAAGTGATGTGGGGTGTAATGAGATCAGGGTTCTAAATAACATTTTCCTTAGAGATGATTGAAAAAATCAGTTAAGATTCTTAACCGAACAGTAACTTAGAAAAAAAAAAAAATTCGTGTTACAAACAAAGAGTGTAGAGAAAACCAGAGACGACTGGTTGATACTGGGCACAACAGCGGTAATAGGCCTAATATGAAACAGCCACAAATTATGTAGAGGTGTAATTATGGACCACTACGTAACTGAGAGGTAATAATTGAAAAGCTAATTTGAGTAATCGGTACAAACATTCACACTGATGTAATATTACATATATTCGAATACGTACGCACATGCGCATTTCTTTGTAAATATAAATAGTTACTTGGATGTGTATGCGATTGTAAATCATTCTAAACGACGTCGATGTACTTTACATATATGAGTCTGATTATCTTACAATCATGTGCAGCTTCTTATTTTTGAAAATGAATGCTGATATACACTGTTCCGCTCCGGATAAGCCTACCTATGAAAGTCAAAGAATACGTTAAAATTATTTTTAAAGTTTTAGTAATTTCTGTTGTAACCGTCTTAGAGTACACAAAAACGCCCACACTAATTAGAAGATAATTTCTGTTTGAAGAATAGAACAGACTAATAGACTAGGCGCTTTGCGAAAAATCGTGTTCTGTCACCGTTTTATCTAATATTTTAGTCTGAAATTTGGTGTTATTAGATACTCGTTTCTTGTAAATTTCAGAAAATACATGTATACGTTTACGCCTACGAGGTAGACAACCTGCGTTGCGTGTGCATCGTGCGGATGTTTACAAGGTCAGCAATGAAGTAATTACGATTATTCTCGATACATAATCCAAAAAGCGGTTATCTCGAACATCGGTAGGATACAATCATAGTATTCAGAAGCGGCCAGCCCTACAGTTTTCAGTTTGCGAACTAGTGTGCGTTACCGGAGGTGTTACTGTGACTTGCGGTACTGTGTGTAAAGAGAATGTTATGAATTATTATGTACTTAGTGACTTGCATTATATATCGTAAACGAACGTTTATTGAGTTGTTTTGTTTATTTAAATTTACATTAAACTTGTAAACAAAGATTTCTCTGGTGTTAAAGTATTTTATTTCTACTGTTTCAAAATGACAATCGGTACGACTCTCGTAACAGTATGGTTTGATATTACTTTGTGACTCTCCAGATTTTTCTGCGTTTAGTAGTTTTTTATTTTACATTTTTTAGGGTATGTACGCATTCTGAAGCACTGTAAACTGGGAAGATGTGAAACAGAAAAGTTTGTTTGTTCTGATAAGGTAATAAAGCCGTTATATTAAAAAATACAAAGAACAACAAAATAGCCGTTCAATAAAAAGTAAATAAAACGGTTCCCGATTATAGATCAAGGTAGAAAAACCAGGGGCAGATTCACTTTGATATCTAGAACGTGTTAGCAAAAATAATTCTGGCTTCTATGACTACTTGTAGACAATTATGTTGTTTATTTTAAACATTTTTTCCCTTGAATACTAGATGACTTTTACAAATTACAAAACTGCAGTAAAACTAAATGTAATGTAACAATACAAATGGTAAAAAACGTATTTTGTTTGTACTATCTCTGTCTGCTTATTAGTCTGTACTAATAAACAACGTGTTTTTTATTCCATAGGTTTTATAAACACCTAAAATCTAAGTAGGTTTTACTTAGTTAATTTAAAACAAAATAATGTGTTTTAAATTATTAAATAACAATAAAGCTAATAACGTTTTGTGTGAACTATTTTAAAAGCACTATGGTGCATAGGAGGGATTAACTGAAAAATTGCCAAAGTCCTTTTGAGTACATAAGTAAGAGAATTTTACCCCAATCTGAACTACAGGGAATTTCATTAAGAAGTTATCAGTTAATCTGCTTAGGCATATCATTTGGTTCATGCTTTTAATTTGTTTGCTTAAACAGATTAGGGAGCTTACTAGGACGTAAAAGTGTATAAGACTTTTTAAAACTGTTAAATCCTTTCTTATGATTCGGAACAGATTTAAGCAGGATAGGAATTGCAGACTGAGTCCAGTTTCTGAATGATTCACATGACGACATTTTGACATGATATACGACAACTGTAAAGTGAAAGTAACCAAGGAAGCAATTACCGATTGCCGTGGGGATACGTTATATAATTTAATGTCTTCCTTTATTTAAGCATATTTTTTGCTGCCTATGATTATTACTAGAACAATTACTTTTAGAATTTCTTTATTAAATTATTACAAAGCGGGGGGACTTACCTACGTAAGAATCGTTGACTTTGACTAATACGATTTTAACTCCTTTTACAAATTATCACAAAAGCGTCGAAAAAGTTTTATCAGCCTCGAGTTGAATAATGTTTTTCCTAATGGTTAGTAATTTGTGGGCGTATCGATCCGGTCTTCGTCTTACCAAACGCTGAATGTCTAAGGTTTGATTTATTTTATCAACTCTCGCGCGAATTTTGAGTTTGTTGAAAGTTACGACTGCCAAAAGTGTGTCTCACATGTAAAGCATGTACACTAATTTCCACTTGAACCGTACTGCATTGTACAATTGGATTATATATTATAACAACATGTAATACAATTACCCAAACAATAAGGTTCTTTTATGGTGCGGGCGGTATCCAAAACTTTATTTATTTTTTAATATTGCTTTTCTGTTTTACTTTCAACCACAGCGTCCATTCTTTCCTTTAAATTTTTGTTCTTTAATGTAACTAGTTTCTGTAAACTTCTATTTATGTTTTCAATTAAATATTTCTTATTTGGTATCTAATTTACACGTATTTTTTCGGGTGCGTTAATTAATGAGAAGTTTTTTTAATCTATAAGTTTCATTATCATTAATTGTAAGTGTATAATTGCATTAAATGTGTACTATTACATGAATATACAGTCGATCAAAAAACACGCAACCCAGATTTTTAAAATGTTCTCGACATTACGAATATGTAGGGATGTTACAGATATGATGTTGGTAACACTTAATCTTTTTCTTAACGGGACGTGAGTTTTCAACAATGGATTGTATTCATTATATTGTTACCTTTAGGAAATAGATAACTATGCAGAATTGTTGCATACGAGTGTTTATTGTTGTTTTATTTAAGAAAAAACTGTAATTAAATTTGTAATATCTCATTAAGATACCCTCAGCATTTAATTATTTTATTTTACCCTTTAAATACGACTACCCATGCGACCATCGTACCAATATTGTCCTAATAATTGTCTTGTAAAGTGTGCGCTGTTTAGAAATATATTCGTAAAATAATTTTTACTTTGGGGCAGAAACGAATTCGTAAGTGCCACAGCAAACACTGTTTCGGAACATTTGACAATATCATGGCCGAATAAATGTTATTTATTTATAGACTTAAATTTATTTATTTATATTAATTGTATTTTTGGGTTACAAATTTGCTTCGCTGCGCTACTTTTTGACAATGACATTTAAATGTCATTGTACATAATGGTAATAATTTTTGTGCCTCAAGTGTTTTGAAGACTTTCACAAAGTAACAAAAATGTATAATTTATGGTAATCACTTTCTTTTATGTTGTAAATATCAGCGGAGATTACATTTACATAAACTATTTTATTTTTTGATTTGTATATTTTATTTAACTTATTTTGCATATATAAATGCCTAGTGTGTTCATATGGACGCGGCTTATCACTAATAAACTGATAAGGTTATATATAACTAAAAATAATTTTTATATTGATTTTCCATCATTGTGAAACAATTTTAGGGAACCAAAATTCAAAATTCGGTAAAATAAAAATGAATAATCGTGGGTTAAAGAATTCATCACACTAATAATAATCTGTAAATATAACAAGAACTTATTCATTAACTAGCTGTTACCCGCGGCTTCGCACGCAAATATATGACTTTTAACAAGTATTTTAATATAATGTTTATTATCTATGTCTATATGACGTGCTGTCAGCTTGTATAACAATTTTGTACTCATTAGTCAAATGCTCTCCAAAGCTGTTTTCAACACTCGTACTATTTTAACTTGTACTAAATTATTATGTTGGTGCAACAGCCTTTGGAAATTTAAAGGTACCCGTTTGTAAAGCCTTTGGAGATATTTATAAAGTACCTGTTAAATCAAAAACGCTAAATTCTTTATTTTAAGTGTTACTGTCTTATAAGCATTGCATAACACACTAAACGTTGTTTTCCTCAACCGTGGCTTTTATTTATTTCAGCAGTAAACTAAAAACCAAAAACCGTTGTCACCTAACCTCACAAATCGCATATTATATAATACATCGAAAATGTATGCAGGAATGGATAAATGTATAGTTCCGATGCCGCTAAATAGCTTTTGTTTAATTACTTGTTACTATGGTAATTAATTCTTGTCTCCATGGTGATGTTGACATTTTTATACGCGTCAACGAAAATTCATAATTAAAAGAGCTTAAATCTTGGGAACTGGACAAAATATCAAATTCCAAGTTAGATAGTATCTTTCGCCTTGTGTCAAAGGTTACCTGTGCAAAATTTGGTGGCAGTCGGTGTAACGGTGTGGATTTGTATTCAGTAGACCCATAAAACCTAAGAGTTTGAGTGATATGTATATATAGATTTAAAACTAAATACTTGGAATTTTTGCAACAATAAATGCAATCGTCGAACATGAATATTTGAAAAAGCAACACCAAACTACAGAATAAAAGTGAAACAAAATCATAAATAATTTTTTAACAAATGAACAAATTCTGTTTAATCTTGGTGTCCGCTGAGCAGATCCGAGAAGCACAACACTCACTGGGTGAAACTTTGTGAGTGTTGTTTTGCTTCCAGGTTCTGCTTAGAGGACTTCCAGAGTAAGTAGCAATTTTCTTTCGCTTTGTAAATTTTATAGTTTTCATTTACTTTTACTTCGTAGTTAGGTTTAAGACATTCAGAGTATTTATTTTTCAACGAGTGCGCTTGGTGTTGCAAGTTTCTCAAAGTAATTAGTTACAAATTGTTCCTGAAATGTTAACGATGGCAACAGTTCGTGGAAACTCTTCAAATGGTTAATTACTTACCATGGAAAATTTGGTTTAAATTTAAAAGCCATCTATTACTTTTACTTTAGTTACGCTTAATTCAGCATTTCTTATACTCAGATACAATAATCCATTATGTAGTACTCACACTAACAACAGTACTAAACATTAACGAAGCGAAGTCATTAAGTTAAGTAAACGTTAGTTGAAAACAAATTGATACTCAATAAACATTGATTATTTCAAGGAACAACTCACCGACTAAAACTGTCTTCACCGTTTTTGCTGGCGACTTTCTAGGTAGAAGTAGATTTTAGCCATTATTGACTCCGATGAACGAATCTCAATGGCAGCACCAGACTTTCGCCACACTTGGAGAATGTACTTCAACATGCTACATTTAATGTTTGTAAAATTAGTATCAAGTATTTTGAAAGCGTAGGAGGGTTGTACGAATGTTTACATGACATTTAACAGACTCTTCGTAAACAGCTGAATGCTAAATTACAATACGTAGAAGGATTAAGTGAAGCAGAAATCAGAGAGTCGAACCAATGCCTGGAAGATAGAGATAATAAGTTCGGTGCAGAGAGGCTTAGAAAGATTTTGGAGTGTGGGGAACGTACGGTACACGGGAGAAAGTGAGAACGCCACTCTTGATTACTGAGGACCCGTGGGGATAAGCGCCAACCCGTAATAACTTTTAGGCGCATCTTTTACCCTGAGTGCAACAGATACGATAACGTAAAAAAAATTCTTTTACCAATTATTTTAAATTTTCATGAAGTAAATAGGCGTTAATATGACCTGAACTCTGTCTACTAAATATCGCAGAAGCGTTAAAAATATTTTACCATTCTCGTTTTAAATAATGTCAATCTTAGTGGTTAGTTTTTTGAGCGAGAAAAAAGTCGTATCAATTTGTACTTTAACTTACTGAACACGTGTCGCAGAAGAAAGATTTTATGCAAGTAAATAAATGTGATTTGTTTGATCAGAGTTATTATGTAACTTACTGGTTGGCCACCGTGTGCCGTCGAGCTTGACTCAGCATTTATCTTTCCAGAGTTTTCATCGAATAGTTGTAATTATTATTAAAGATCGTCATTAGGAACGTGATCGGTAAACGAGAGTTTGGAATTTGTAATTACTTACATGCTGTAAAATTTCGTTGATATCTTTGCTCTTAATTTCATACATACTAACGAGTTAGAATGGATAATGTGGGGTGGTATTAAAAGTGCTGAAGACGGGATAACACAAGCGCTTTAATGTGTGTATTTCTTAGTGGAGAAAGAGAGAGAGATAGAGAGAGAGAGAGAGAGAGAGAGAGAGAGAGAGAGAGAGAGAAGATGATAAAACATCATGTACATTGTTGAACATCTTCACATCTTCACGAGCGTTTTAGCAATTAAGATATACATCAAAGGCATATACAATTAAAATACTGCTGATCGTAGAGGTATTTATGCACCTTCAAAGTCATTATCATAATGAACTGGAAACGTATGCACTAGCAATGTGACATTTATTCACAACTTTAGTGAAAGTTTAGACAAATATATCAAGCCACAGGCTGGTAGTGGTTTAAGTTTGCTGGTTTCACATATTACATTACCCAGTGTTGTTCGTTATCACCCTTCACGTTTTACACTGTACGATCTGTCTATTTTTCTCACGGCCCTTCTTTATCGTTGTCCTTCAAATTTACCAGTCCTCCGATTCATTCCCACTAGGTCTTCGTGGTACTTTGGTTACGATAAATTAATATATTTTATTCTGGAATTGTTGTAATTCGGAGATTGTAAACAGTTTTCAGAAAGACATTGAGGGCGGACCACAGTCTGCCAGCAAGTGCGATTCACCTATTAAAAACCATACAGCTGTACACAAAATTCGTGGAAGCAACATTTATTGTTCAAAGGCATCTGCTTAACTTTACCTAAAACCATATTTTAAACTGGCATCCCTTACGTCTTTGATAATTTTGCCTTTTGTTCTCGCGCAACGGAAAATCTTGCGATCTTTAACGACACATTCCTTCTATTCGTATTGTTTGCAACAACTGCTGTTCGCTGTTTCTCATTCTTTAGCATCACTCCGAACGTTGTTGGAGCTTTTATTTCATTAAGGCTATGTTTCGCCTTGACCATCCGTCACACACAAAAAGCACGTGACATCGTGCCGTTGAGGTTTGTCCTGCGGTAGACATTTTGGGCTCCTCACTTGCTTATCTTGCACGGGTAGGCACGGGTATAACCACGTCTGGTGTGGAACTGCTATAGGTAACAGTTGACCTATCCATATTGGTTACACGTCCATTAGTATGCAGGTGTTCAAACGCTGGCATACCCATGGTATAAGTATACGGTAGTGAATAAATACTATACATTCTATTAGTCTATAGTATAGTAATACCATTAGTTTATTAAGGTAATGACATCAATACCAATAACAACAACAACGAAATTAATAACTACAATAATAAGAACAGATATGAGTTATAACGACAGTAGTTATAACATGACATGAACTTCAACGGAAGGACAATAATTGTGAGAAACAAATAGGAGTACGGGAGGGAGAAACAGAGGATAATTCAGGACATTTGCGTCACGCCGGGTATGTTAGCCACACCGCCAGAAACCAAGTGGCTGAAATTGTTAACAGAGGGAATAGTTAACTAGCTGTAAACTGCTCCAAGAATAAGAGCAGTTCCAAGTTATAATTAATTAGAATAGTTAACTACTTACAAACTGGCGAAAGTTCGGAACAGTTTGCGTTGTTGTAAAATGTCATGGTCGTACCGAGTCACGTGTAGTGCATACAATATTACGTCCTCTGTACCGGTGTTACGATGTTCATAGACACTGTTCATAGATATTTTTTAATTATTATATATGTAACTGTAAGCGATTTATCTGTTTAAAAATGCAAAATTAGAACTTTGTATTATCCTCAACAATTCGCGCAGTAGAACCACAGTGTGCCAAAAACTACTTAAATAATAACCTAAGTAATGTGTTGCTACGTTGAGGTGATATATAATATATGGTGCTATGCGACACTTCACATGCTCCCGAATATTCCAAACAAGCATCCTAGAGACTTCTCGATTATTCTGTTGGCATCCGGTCACGGGATATGTACTGTACAAGATCGGACATTGATATAACTCCCAGAGCGTTCCTGTGTCTGTAACCACGTAACTATTCTCGAACCTTGGCAGTGTATAAAGTTATAAAAACCTGTGATATTAGAATGCGTGTTGGCGTGATTGTATTGTGACTCACTATTTAGTGTAAAGTGATTATTGTGTATTCCTTAGTGCTACACTGTTAATAAAATGATATTTATTGTTTGTTCATTATCTGACAGTTATTGTGTAGACATTATTTAGCTTGGAGAAATTTATTTGAGTGTCTTTCATTATTTCTAATTGTAATTAAATTTGTAATTAGCGGCTTCATCTGGTGTCAGTTATTCTGTTTCCACTGTGCAATACGACGACCCGTGCGACCGTCTTAAAGTAGGCTATGTAACGCAATATATAACGCCGGATCGTCACGCCAAATATTAGACATAGATGAAACTCGAAGTTAATAAAAAGTGAACAAACAAATTATTATAATAAGGGTATCCGCAATGTTCAAGACATGTTTTTTAAAAGTGAGTGATGACTAATTACCAACTCAATAGGTCTATTATAGACTTCTATAAAAAAATAAAATGAACAAAAATCATTTAAGCCTGTGTGTATCATACTGACCATTGGAAGTAAAAAAATTAGAATCTTGGTTAATTTGAAGTTGAGGGAGGCCACAATAATATTTCGAATGTCCAAAAATTTTAATTACGCAAGTTGCAACTTCAAGAGTTAGTTTTTAGTTATATTCAGAAGTTGACTTGCGCTAAGAATTCTTTCATAAAAAATATGCGCCCATAAAACTGTGTAAGCTAAGCTAATAATTGAAACACAAACTTAGTTAGGATCTGATTCAACCATAAAGGTCTCTTCAATTTTATCAACACTGACTGTAATGTTTTCAATTTTATCCACGTATAATTACAAAGTAACACTGTACTGCACTCGTCAAATACCAGTACTACATTTTCTGTTGTGCTAAATGCAAGTAGCGGTTTCTGTTGTGCTAAAAAATAAAATCGCCTGACTTCTATTTCTCCAGGCACGTGGCTACTTAGTTTTTATTTGTTGGTTAAACGAATAAACTAAGTTGAGGCAACGAGACGTATAATACTTTTTAAGTAATTTGAGTTAATAAGTTAAATATTTGTAATGGCACTGTGAACAGTAAATCGCATTATGTACAATGATCGAACGGTTTGAGGTGTTATAACAGTTAAATAAATAATTGAACACCAGAGAGTAGTTACTCACAACTTTAATAACAGTGTTGATAAGCAAAGACATTCATTCACAGGAATTTTTCAAGCTTATCCATCCTCACTACCGCAGTAGGTAATAAAAGAAAGAAATTATATATATATATATATCCTCACACAATAATTAACTTTTAAATAATACTTTACAGCAATGTCCAATAATACGCAATGAATCGCAAAACACAAAACTCACAACTATAACTGCTGCTACGGGCCGGTGTTTCTTTGTTCAAAGGTAGTAGCGATGCGTATATATCCATGTCAGAAAAGTTTCACTATGCTGTAGATGCTCCGAGGTTTATGGGGCTGCCTCTAGGAACCCGCAGAACTAGCGAGAGTTGCGTCATCATGTTGATCATATAACGCGTGCAAACCGTCACTTATGCCATGCATATTTCTTTGAATTTAGCTTTTTTCTACGTTGCAGAACTTTATTCGTGACAAATAACTCCTTATAAATAACTGTCAAATTTCGTTTTTAAACGTTTTACTCGTTTTTACTGCTGTAAAGTCGACAGAAATGTAATATCCGGGAATCATCGTAAGCCACAAGTCACCTACAGAACAACACGAAAAGTATGTTTTTGCAAACCTTATGTAGTTTTTTTCGAGTGATGTGGTTCCGATATACAGTACCAAGTCGTCACAATAGGCAATAGGAAACACAAAAATTTGTAATTTGCTGTCCAACCTTTTGCCAATCACTCATTATAATCTTCTGTACTGAATATTGTCTTAGGGAATTACAGTAATTACAGATCATACACTATTTAACGGAGTGCAGTTCGTAATTCACAATTATTTTAGAGGAATTCTGTAATGCATTTCTAATGGAACAACGGCTGCTAATGGAAACTTATTACTCATTAATCAGACTTGACACATCAGGATCTTGAATGTTAACAAAACACAGTACACGATAATAATATGCTCGGCTGTAATATATGGTTTTGATAATATACTATTTAATTGACAAAAATTAAATGCCAGCGCTGTTGTAAACACAGAGGAGTTATTGATATTATATAGTCTGCTTACTTTATGAAAGTAGATATAATAATATAATGTCCGAATTGTTACAGAAGCATAGGAAGAATACACAGAGAATAATTAGGCATGGCAATGAATACAAAAAATGGATACAGCACTAAATTAGAATAGATAAAACCTTTTTCAGAATTAAAAAATAAAGTGAAGGTAGAGAGCGTTTATTTAGAAGTTACGAAGTTTGCTTTATTGTAGATCTGTAGACGTTAGAAGATTTGACGTCCTTTATAAAGTCGGGGGATTGATTTAATTAAGTGCTGACCAAGATTTTGTTCTTACGACAAATAACTGGCGAATAACTGACGAGGCATTTTCTCAGTATCGGGTAGAAGGATGCTAACAGAACTAATGACAGCCAGGATAATGATAGTAATCTAAACACTGATCGGACGATAATGACAATTAGGGAGCTGGTAATCTTTATAAAGATCTGAGTAAATAATAAAGAATGTAAGGAAAGATTCTGCATTACTTAAAGATGCGGAGAGAACGGCAGGATACTGAATGGTCACAGACGTTTTCTAAAGGCAATAATTCGGCTAGGAACTGATAAGAAGGAACTAGTAACTAGGTGTTTAAAGGGTACGAGTTTTCCAGGTTGGTACGGGAATGCTCACAGTAGTCAGCTTTGAAACCTGCCTCGAAACAAACCACAGTTCTATAGCTACTACAAAATATACGAATAATATTCTATTCTTCTTTTGTTTTTACGATTAGCTCAGAATTCCCAAAAACAATCTCATAAGGGCGATTGAGGAAAGCGTCTAAGAGACACAATAACCATCTCTTTCTATCAACCGTGAAAATGATCTTTGACAATTTCAGATCCTAAACCCACTTTATTCTAAACAACTAAACCTTGTTGTTATTTTGCAAGGAACATAAGAACATGTGCTTAAATTAAACACCAATAGATAATTGAAACAAAATTTTGATTTTTAAAGATAGGGTAGAGTAACACCAATTGCAAGCTTATAAAAATTATATCTGCTTCAAATGCAGTGATGCTAGTATTTGATACACGTAGACTTTAGCCGTAAAGTGTAAAATATGTAAGCCTTATTGTAACTTTAAAAGTTTTGTCTTACCTCTATAAACGACAGGATAAATTCATTTTCAAAACTGCTTACCTGAAAAAAGGAAACAAAATACATTAACCTTCGTTAAGTTTATTTTACGTTGTACATAATTTAAGAAAGGAAAATGTTTAAAAATACAATAAACATAATCTTTAGTGAAATTAAAATATAGTCCGTAAAAACATGTATGAACTTAAAGCCTTTAGGCAGTAGGCCTGTCGCAGACGTGCGACTCACGAGTACGTTTCGGAAACATATAGAGAAAATATTCGAGTAGGCCTACCTTCTACCAAGCATGTGCTCCCACGTTCAGAAAAATCTCCGACCAGTGACAAAGTAAGGTAGTTAATTAGCAGTCAGTAAGTTTGCGAATTGCTTAACAACGCTCGAGATCGGTATTAACGAACGTGGTACGTCTTCCATGTTCAGTTGCTGTAATTGTTTAATTGTGTTGCCATGTAGTAATTTATCAACTTTTCTTTTTCTTCTTCTTCTGTGATAGTATAGCCCACATGGAGATTTGTTTATGCCAGATTTTTAACAAACTTTTCTAACTTTTTACTCTGAGTAATTTAGGTCTTCATGGACGCTGTGGTCGCATCTTTTGTGGCCTTCCTTCGGCCCTTCTTACTCCCCACTGAGCTTGCTAAACCCTTACAGGATTCCTTTGCATGTCTGTACGCACGACGTCTATACTCCATTGTACTGTTCGTAATCTTATGTTCTCTGCCACTGGCGCTTCATTATAGTACTGGTATAACAACACTGTTATTCGGTTTAACACACTTTGGTTTATTTCTCTTGAAACCAAAAGCTTTCCCGTACTACGATTAGCCATCCTCAGTGGCTTGACTGACCTCTCAAGCTGTAGTCAAGTTAGCCTGGCTTTACCTTGTTCCTCAGCCTTCCGTTTCTATGACTGGTCTAAAGATTCGTCTTATAATCTTTCTCTGAAATCTACTGACGGACCTGCTGTTGGCTGAGTAGGAATCAAGGCTTTGCTTCCATAGTACAAGACCGGCCTAATTATGGTCTCACAGAATCACCGTTTTAGTTTCCTATGGATGAAATTTGATCCAAATATGGGTAGCAGAAAGTAAACTTTATTTGCTAAGGCGATTCTGTTCGTGATTACATTATATTCGTTGCTATCTGACGCACGAGGCTTAACCAAAAAAATCGTGTGCAATTTATACTTCCCTCCTGCTACAAGCTTCCATTAAAAAACTGTTTTTATATAATCCTGGTACACATCTTAGTGACAATCGTTAGAAATTTTACCCTATTGGATGCATAGTTTAGATTACTATGCAACGAACTGAGTATGTTGTGTTTTAGTGTATTAGATGGTTTTTTGACATCCTACAGCGCAAGATTGAAGAACATGTGTTAAATGTTGTGTAAAGATTGAGTACAGACTTTATTGTGTTGAAGATTGTATAAGGCTTCTGGCGAGCTTGCTGTGCGTGAATTTTATAAGTGGCACAGTAGCTCCAAAGACTGCTGTATATAAGTTGAAGATCGTGATAGTCCGATGAACGTTGTGGGTTTGTGCTTCATGAATTTGAGTCACTCGTCAGAACGGAAAATAGAGAGTACTATTCGGCCATTTTACACCGCTTGTGTGAAGCTATTAGCAAAAACCGGTCAAGTTTAGGGAAGGATGATTTGTAGATATTTTACAACGATGTTACACCATGATCCACGTAATTGCTTGTTACAAATTTTAGGCAAATTAAAACATTGTAATAACGCTTCAACCGGCGTATTCGCCAGATATGTCCTAACGTGAACTTTCCTCTTTCTGATAATGACACCTACCACGGAAGGACACGTTTCTTGACTTTTGAAGACGTAAAACAAAATCGCTGAGCGAGCAAAAATTGCACGAATTTTTTTGATCAACCTCGTATGTTGGTTCCCAGGTAGATAAAATTATTTACAGTCTTTATTGTCCGTTATAATGTTTATTATAATGTTATTTTTATTTGATTTTGTTTTGGTTTGAGTCATAATCTTTGTCGTATCTACGTTTATGTTTACTCTCACATGTGAAGTACTTTTCCTACGTTCACGAACACGTCTTCAGTTATCTTCTTCTATCTACCCGTAGTATTTATATTAATACCATATGCTGCTATTTACTCTGATTTATTCAAAAGTAAAGTAGAAATGTCGATCTTCATTGTTCTACTAACAGGCTTTAAAGCTAGATTGAACAATATTAGAACAAGAGGCAACTCCTTGTTCAAGTCCTATCCTGATGACAAAGAATTCTGTAAACTGGTTTTGTATCTTTAGAGAATTATTAGAATCTTTACAGATTTAATATATTACGAGAAACCTTAATCAAGCCTATTATTTTTCACGGGATTATTGTCAATGTTTTGTAAAATTATTATTCTGCTGGCCAGAAAGCAACTAAGCTTCATCATGTACCGAAAAATTGTTTGGTTTTATGAAAGATTTGGTTTTCTCACTGTTATCCTTTCTTTATTCAACCATTCAAATTATTCTCCTGATTTAAAATAAACGATACATGCCGCTCTTGTAAGAGTATGTTTTAAGAACGTAACAGTTTTCGTTCAACTCTGTTTTTTGACTTGTTTAGGTATTACAAAATACCCTTTGTATGGGTCAGGAGTTATTAAAATTTTTTGCCGATATTTTAATAATGTAAAGCCAAATATTTCAATTTTTTAAGTGGACGAAAAGTTTGCGCTGTAGAAATAAAGTTAAGTAGCTCAAAAAATTTAAGACTGATGTTACTGACGCTACAACTGTCAGCGCTGAGTAACTATTATTTCCTCAGGCACAGCAAGTAAAGGTATTCACTTTTTCTTTCTTCTTTTAAATTTTTTTGTAGGAGAGCAACCTAATTTTTCTAGAACTAGGCAAACGTTGGGGACATTAAGAAAATTGGGAATAAAAATATTTTAATAAAATCAGACAATGAGATCTCGTCGCCGCACAACGAATGAAAGGTGTCCTAGTAGGCCTATATTCACACAGGGAACAATAGTTCGCTCAGAGTAATCACAGTAATGTTACTGGTGTAGGAATAAGACGAGATGCAGTAGTCTAATTACTTTCACCTCCTCACACTTTCAGTGGGTTGTAAGTAGTGCCTCTGCATCGCAAAACAACGACATGAGATACACCTGTCTTGTATGTGTTGATTCTTAATGTTTATAACTGAGCACATTGCTCGCAGTGGTAACTACGTGTTTGTCAAACGCACATCCCTTATGCTTGCTAGCGAAAACGAAATTTATTAACAGAAATATATTTTGTGATGGTTTAGGTTGGATTACTAGCTGTGTGTGAAATTACGTATGTTAAGGAAAGTATGTATGGAATGAACTTGGTGAATACGGGGTCACATAACCATCACCGTCAACATAATCGTCTCGTAGTATTCTACCGTGTGACAGGTCTCTCGGACATCAACACTGTCTCCATTTGTGTTTAAACCAGGTTTGAGCCTTCATCTCTTCATTCACACGCCGCACTTTACGTCATCCAAGAGCTTCAAAATATTACTTGATAGATTGGTTTACCATAAAGTTAAAACTTGTGTTTGTAATATTTTGTAAATTTATTGTTGTATTGGAGTGTTAGTGGTCTCAAATATTTCTACCAGTAATTTTGTACAAACCACTATGTTGTCTTTGGTAATGACGAGCGCTTTCGGCAGTCAAGCCATCTTCAGGTCATTTACCAACCTCAATATCAATATCAGGTCATTTACCAGGTCAATACCAAAGACAACATAGTGGTTTGTACAAAATTACTAGTAGAAATTTTGTAAATTATCTGATGTAAGTTTGTAATTCTCACAGGAATTGTGTACAGAATTCTCTAAATTAATGACGGTGTTTTCAATACTAGTAGTGAGTGAAACATGATAAAAATAACTTTTAATAACATACATAATTGAAGATTCCTACAATCTGTATTCAACTAAATGTTTTACTATGTTATATGTAGACATGTAGCCTATATGTGGAAATGTTTCCTGTACCAATTCTAACATATAATTGTTGATTACTGCTTTTATAATTAATTAGAAATACCATTAAGGAAGTTTTACATGATCAGTAAATTATAAAATTTGTAAATTATAACATCGTATAAATTATGTTCTGAAGTATTATAATTTTCTCGATACGCTTAAGGAAAACAGTATGTAATAATGCAATTATTTTCATGATGTAAAACAAACTGTTTCAACTCCATGGCACATACACACATACGCACACCGACCCACACACACTCACATACACATACACATTCACTCAACTAATTTATCTGTTGTGTTTGATATTTTCTCTTGTATCCGTACATAGGTCCTGATGATGACAATAAATATTGTCGAAACGTCGACACAAATAATTTAAAACGTGTGCTATAGGCCTACTTTTTTGACCGATCCTCGCAAACATTTTATCTTTAAAATAATAATAAAAATAATAGTAGTAATAATAATAATAATAATAATAATAATAATAATAACAACAATAGAATAATAGTAAGCTGATAATGGATCATTTTTACTACGTAAATAGTTTATAAAAAGTAGGAAAGGGTGCATTATGTGAGCCGTTTGGTAATGTGGCCGGCACTACGGGACGCTGCGCCAGCAGACATTTATTTCTGCAGTCGAAAAATGCGCGTTGATTTCATGGTGCGCTGGCGAAACGATCTTTCAATAACGCCATATCTCCTGATTCACTGTTACTGTTATTCAGTAACAGTAAGTTAATATACAAATAAACGTTAATAGAATTATTAGTCTACATTTAACCTCACCACAAATTTTTAAATTTTATTTTGTAAGCTACGCGTACGTTACACATTAACATACGAATACGTTTATGGGATCTGAACTTTCAAACTGCGGGCCGACATAATTATTTTACGTACGTGATCTGCTGCAATGTAGACACTTTAATAGTTCTCCTCGATGTAAAAGTTTGACGCATGGGACATCATGGCGTCGGACAGGTCACCGGTTGAGTATTATCGTCTGTGAAATATGTATGTAGATTCGTTGCCAGCGCAGAGCACACATAGGTTGGAAACATTGTCCCTTTATATCCCTTCACAGATTTGCATCGTTTGATCCATAAATTCTGGCGTCCATTAGTAAATAACGGTCGTCCAGATCTGTCAGGTTTAGGTCGCTCCACTGCGCTACACGTTAAACTTCATTTGTTTATGCCTTTCTATACCTACAGTCATTATGAGTACTGCATACGAAGCACTTATCTATCGAAGCAATATACTTTGTCGTACAGATGCACAGTATAATACATTGTATAATATAGTGGCAATAAATTTTGGGGGTGTAGTAGTAGCAGTAGTAGTAGTAGTAGTAGTAGTAGTAGTAGTAGTAGTAGTAGTAGTAGTAAATACTGTACATAACGCTGAACAATACGTATGGCGTTTTCTAGAAATGTAGCCTACACGTCAGTGAACGTTTTCTTGCCGCGTCGGGAGTCCCCAGGGTTGCAGAAGCCACTATATAGCACCCCCTACTGCGACCACCCAATACAACACACTATAGTTTTACGAACAAAAACTCATTTGTTTTCCAATATAAATAAACGGTCTCAATCCTCATGGGATAGAGTTCCATTACCAAAGTGAATCCGAACTTCAGTTTATCTCCTTGACTAGTTTGCTGCGGCTGAAAGTTGTACAAGATTTTGCAGATACAAGTTTTCTGAAATGAGCAAAAGTCACTATTTGCGTAATACAAAACAATGGAATTTTAATTAGAATACAGTAGTGATGATGTTATTAAAAGATCTGGAAATTCGTTTCCAAAACGGTAGGTCGAGATTTGTTTGCAAATTGTTAAGGGCATTCCCGATTCGGAGTACGCTTACTAGATTCAACAGAGCATGGAAGATACCAGTCTTGTTCACCGTCTAAGACTTTGGTAGTGTGGAGTTTGGTTTCATAAATCACGATAGCTATTCGGCGATACTCCAATATCATGTATGCCTCCGCCACATGATATTTTCACGTAGGCCGGATACTAAACAATATCGATAGTTATTTTCTTAAAGAGAGTTCTTAAATTCATTTGCTTGCGTTTCTTTACTCATTTTACTTCCATATTCCTTAAGGAATGGAAGTATGGTGATGGCAAAAAAAATCGTGTTCGAGATTATTGCAGATTCTGATTCTACTACACTCAAAACATGAAAAAAAGTCGTTTTCCGAAAAGTGTCTGTGTGTCTATCTGTCTGTAGATTTTTTTTCTATGGCAAACGATAACTGCCGCAAATTCAAACAGAATCAAATAATTTTTTGCATACAGCCCTGATTTGTAGAGGACTCGCGACCTATTATTTTTGGTGAAGATCGGTTGAGGGAAAGGGGTAGTTTACCTGCAACGGTTTTTTTTATCAAGGGAAATTTTTTTTTTTGCAAACGATAACAGCCGCAAATTCAAACAGAATCAAACAATGTTTTGCATACAGCCCTCAATTGTAGAGTTCTCAAGACCTATTGTTTTTGGTGAAGATCGGTTAAGGGAAAGGGGTAGTTTACCAGTAACATTTTATGTTTTAACAAGGGTATTTCCTATGGCAAACGATAACAGCCGCAAATTCAAACAGAATCAAAAGATTATTTGCATACAGCCCTAAATTGTAGAGTTCTCAAGACCTATTGTTTTGGTGAAGATCGGTTAAGGGAAAGGGGTAGTTTACCTACAACGTTTTTTTAACAAGGGTATTTTCTATGGCAAACGATAACAGCCGCAAATTCAAACAGAATCACATAATTTTCTGCATACAGCCCTGATTTGTGGAGTACTCAACACCTATTGTTTTTGGTGAAGATCGGTTGAGGGAAAAGGGTAGTTTACCAGCAACGTTTTTTATCAAGCGTATTTTCTATGGCAAACGATAACTGCCGCAAATTCAAACAGAATCAAATAATTTTTTGCATACACCCCTGATTTGTAGAGTACTCGCGACCTTTTGTTTTTGGTGAAGATCGGTTGAGGGGAAGGGGTAGTTTACCAGCAACGGTTTTTTTTTATCAAGGGAAAATTTTTTTTTGGCAAACGATAACAGCCGCAAATTCAAACAGAATCAAATGATGTTTCGCATACAGCCCTGAATTGTAGAGGTCTCAAGACTTATTGTTTTTGGTGACGATCGGTTAAGGGAAAGGGGTAGTTTACCTACAACGTTTTTTTAACAAGGGTATTTTTTATGGCAAACGATAACAGCCGCAAATTCAAACAGAATCAAATAGTTGTCTGCATACAGCCCTAATTTGTAGAGTACTCAAGACCTTTTGTTTTTGGTGAAGATCGGTTGAGGGGAAGGGGTAGTTTACCTGCAACGTTTTTTATCAAGCGTATTTTCTATGGCAAACGATAACTGCCGCAAATTCAAACAGAATCAAATAATTTTTTGCATACAGCCCTGATTTGTAGAGTACTCGCGACCTTTTGTTTTTGGTGAAGATCGGTTGAGGGGAAGGGGTAGTTTACCTGCAACGGTTTTTTTTTATCAAGGGAAAATTTTTTTTTTTGGCAAACGATAACAGCCGCAAATTCAAACGGAATCAAATGATGTTTCGCATACAGCCCTAAATTGTAGAGTTCTCATGACCTATTGTTTTTGGTGACGATCGGTTAAGGGAAAGGGGTAGTTTACCTACAACGTTTTTTTAACAATGGTATTTTATATGGCAAACGATAACAGCCGCAAATTCAAACAGAATCAAATAGTTGTCTGCATACAGCCCTGATTTGTAGAGTACTCAAGACCTGTTGTTTTTGGTGAAGATCGGTTGAGGGGAAGGGGTAGTTTACCTGCAACGTTTTTTATCAAGCGTATTTTCTACGGCAAACGATAACTGCCGCAAATTCAAACAGATTCAAATAATGTTTTGCATACGTCAGTGAATTGTAGAGGACTCAAGGTCTTTAGATTTTGGTGAATATCGGTTAAGGGGAAGGGGTAGTTTACCTGCAACCTTTTACGTTTTAACAAGAGTAAAGTACTTGAAAATTCATTTAAACTTTTTCAAACAATGGTAATTGTTGAAAATAAAATAATTTTGTTGCCAGGCAATCTGAAAATTTCAGATTTTGTACCACAAAATCTGAGAAGAATATACGATAGTTTATGAAATGGTTAATAATACGTCAGTGGAAGGTGTAATGAGAAATTAGCAGAAATGGAAACCTGGGGAATGTTAACTGTTCTGTAGATACAATTTTGTCAGAATGTTTGGAAATGATCATCAACATTGAAGAAAAAGTAAGCATATTAAGAAACATATGTAAGTACTTATTATAAAAAAATAATGTTTGTTTTTTGATAAAGTCATTTTGATTATAAAATATAAATATTTACAACAAGAAAAGAATTTTCAGTTTTCAAAATTTAAATATATTTTTATAAAACAATGGGTTCTTCATTGAGGTGGGGACCATGTCACTCACTCCATCTCAAGCCTCCTCTCCCATTTTGCAGAAAAATAGGACCCTGTCAAGGCTGATACTTTGACGACAGTGACAGGGTCCACCAAATTCAGCAGAGTGACAGGTAGGCCCAACTCTGATTGGCTCCTCAGATTTCCCCAGCGTTAGTAGGTTCTATGAAAATATTTTATTTCAAAAATGATTTTAAATATAAATCTTAGATATGTTTTATAAATCTCATGTTTTATGTTTTAACATGGGTAATTTTTTATATGACGAACCATAACTGCCGTAAATTCAAACATAATCAAATAATGTTTTACATATGTGCCTGAGCTATAGAGAACTCAATGTCTGTTGATTTTGGTGAAGATCGGTTACGGGGAAAGGGCAGTTTACCTGAAACATTTTTTGTTGTAACATGAGTAAAGTACTTAATTTTGATAAAGTATCCTGATAAGATCTTAATAATCCACTGTAGAAACGTAGATGAAATATCTATAAATGAAGAGGCTAGTTGAACGGGCTGGGGGTAATTTTCTATAAATCAAAATTATAATTGAAGGGGGAGGGGATAATATTTTTTATATGTGTACTACGTTATTGGCAAGAAAGAAGTATTTTTTTGTTAAAATTCCTTCCCTGGCTGTTTGGCTGAAAATGATTTTAAATATAAATCTTAGAATATGGAAGTCATGTATGGTTCTCCATACCAATATTTTTATCATGTAATTGTCAATGTTGGTCAATAACGGTTTTGCTGAAATGTCAGATATACGTCTTATATAAGAACTTTCAGACTGCAATTGGAAGAGCGCACGGCGGCGACTTTACGCAGAACGCTTTCTCAACCGATACTTACCGACTGAGGATTTACAGCAAAGAATTGTTGAAGGTTACAAGCAAATCTGAAATACGGCAGGAGGGAGTGAGAATATCCTTGGATTGTCGGCTACAGACTCTGTTGAACAATAAAAGACATTTATTATAAATTTGTATATCCGCATTTTTTTTCATTTCAGTGTTGATAATTAAGATTAGGTCTTGTTTACATTAACCAATTTCTACTTGTTTTCCGCCATAATATCACTTAATATGGTAGACTGCTTTCCGCCATAACTCGGTTGTTTGTTATTGGATTAGAATAAACAAGGCCTCATTGTGTTCATACTATTGGCTCAATAATTTACAAGATACATTTAAAGATAAAATTTTAATTTACAGAGGATATTAGTGATCAAATAATTAAATCTCTTTTTTTTTAAATTTGAGATCACAAAGCAACCGCGTTTTTTTTTATGAAGAACATTAATAGAAACGTGTTCCAGATTTCACTAACATGTCTCAGACATTGTATTTTAATAAAGTATATAATGGTGTATACTTATTAATATTTCTTCTTAACATATATACATTTTTCTTTTAAAAACACAAAGTGGTGATCAGGTGGAAACAAGACGTTTCCGGACCTATAAATTTTTGTCATACTGTATATTGATGCATAAATTCCAAATATTTATAGAGAGGACGCCTTTTACGATACACCTGTACACCGAAACATTTTGAATTTCCATACATCCTGAGAAGTGTAGAATTAATGTCAAAGAACGCTACATTTAATGCTAGATAAACTGCTATATTTAATAATCTGCCAAAAATAGGGAAAACTTTTAGCCTTGAGAAAACAGTTATAATGTGCGAGTTCACTTCTAGATACAGTCGTAGTAAGCCCTGTTAAGTACAACTGATAAAAAAATCACTACATTTTACAAACTGGAATAAAACTCACAAATAATTAAAAGATTCAGTGGAAACCAGAGGTAAATTCGTTTCGAATCACGGAGATAACTTTTGGATCACTGTGAATACAATGGATGAATGACGTTAAGCTGTTCAACACAGAATCATTTTTTTATTGACGCAAATTAGTAGTCTACTTACAGTGGTGGAGTATGCTTAAGAAACGTGGGTGCTGGAAAAAAAGGAAGCTCAACTGGACAAATGTGGGAGAAAAGTATATGGGCCAATAAGGAAGGCAATATTGAGAGAAGAACATGATACTGAACTGGCAGCTATGGCCGAGATTACAACTAGAAATTATTTTGTATCCCGGGGATCAGGTGGCAAAAAACACTCTTATTCTACGCGTCTCTTGCTGAAAAACTCAGATGGCAAAAGAAAACGTGGACTGAGATATTGCAGTCGGGGTAAAATACCTAAAGTCATTATAAGTACTGCATACGAATGACTTATATATCGAACAATATACTTTGTCGTACAGATGCACAGTATAATACATTGTTTAATATGGTGGCAATAAATTTTGGGGGTTAGTAGGAGCAGTAGTAGTAGTAGTAGTAGTAGTAGTAGTAGTAGTAGTAGTAGTAGTAGTAGTAGTAGTTGTAACAGGAAGAGGTCTTGGCGAGCATTACATCAGCAAACCATAAACCGACTATGGCTATCTGTCCTGAGAAAATCATAGTGATGATGATGATGATGGTGATATACCAAGTGTAGGGCCAAGCTATAGGAACGTCATTAAAATCACTTTATCCGAATACAAATTTTGAAAAAAAAAATTCTTGTGTTTTCTGCAGACCGTTTGGTCCGTTGTTACTCATTGATCGATCCATACGCACTATTTCTTGTTTTACGGATCTGTAAAACAAGATTTATTTTCACAAGTATTTGTCTCCAATTCTTAGCACACGGACCTCCCATCCTTACCCATATTCTTTGACTGTCTGCTTAAATTTTAAATTCCTAGTCTTCTTGCTACTCTTAGGACTGACCTTAGAAACATTATCTGATCCGACTAGACCTACTACTAGTTCTAGTATTTAGGGTCAAGCCTTCACTTCCTCATAATCCCCAAAGCGCAGACATAACTTCATAGAACTCGAACGTGTGTTCTTTCTTATCCTTAATAAATGTTCTCAGTGGGCTAGGCGGACATGAGGTTAAATTTCACTACTTTTTTCTCGACATCAACTTATCTCGCCACATTAAAATACGTCACACCAAGGAATCTGAAAGTTTTGACTTGTTCTTTGTTGCAAAACAACTTATAAAAATTCATATCTGTAACATGAGTCAAAAAGTGAAGCGTTACTTTGTTGACGAAGAAGGAAATTCAATTTTAACGTTTTTTGTTCAGAGACAAAAGAACAAACGTTACTGTGCAATCAATTTGCCAAACCCTACAGTTCTACACAGTGTCGAGCTAAATTATACAAATGAAAAGATTACATCGAAATAGTTTATTTAAATTTTTTGTAGAATAATATTATTCATATTATTTGTAATAATAATATTACTAATGTATATGTTACGAGAAGCCTACCGAACAACCCAGAACGTTCTCCGCTCCCCCCGTCCAGTGTGGCAGCTGTTGCGTCATTCAAGTACGTGATTCTAGTGAGTTCCAGAAACACTTGAGATAAGCATTAAACCGCCGCCGGCGTGCAGTAAGGAGGCAAAGCTGTCCTGCACCTCTCCGGGGCCTATATAAAGCCATAGCAGGCGGATTGTCAGTTCCGTGACGTGAGCGATTTTCACTAGTGCGGATTGAGTGTGTCGAAGTGAAGTAGTATTGTGTTAGTAATTGTGTGACATTAATAGACATTGTGTAATATTAATAGACATTGTTATTGCGTGTGGACAAATCTAACTGGAAATATTGTACGAGTTAATTACGAACTGTTTAACTGTGAAAATTAAAGCTGGTGATTAGTGACTTAATTGGTGTCTTGTATTTTGTTTCCACTGTATCTACGACGATCGAGTAAACCGTCGTAACAATATTATTACCAATATTATAACAAAATTAATGTAACTGTTAATGTAATATTACTAGTATGCTCCCTGAGCTGCAGAACTTGCTTGCTATTTTAAACGAAATAGACTTATTATTACATAAAATTTAATATTAGATAACTCTACCATTTCTTTAGAAATTTAACAATTGTATATCACACAATCTTGCAATAACACTAAAAATTAGAAACATTTAGGTTTGGGTTACACCGTGCTGGATTTTCAGTTTTTTCAAATTTTTTATCTCTTTTTGGACCCTGATATCCCAAAATCCTAAAATTCCCAAAACTTTACACCAAATTTAGATGTTAGTTAAAATTCTCTATAATGTGACACCCCGCATGAAGTTTTGCGACTTTATCAAAATTTTCACCCACTTTTTGAGTCCTGGTGTCAAAATGTTTTAATTTTGAAAAATGAACTTTGTATTCAGATTGCACAGAAAATTTCCTTTAATTTGATGCCCCATATGAACTTCTGACATTTTTTCACCTTTGGACGGCCGACAATTTTGGCTCTCCCCGTAGTTTTTGAGGGATCAATCTAATAAACAACAGAAATCTATATGGAAACGCGTGTTTTATTTTTACGAATATCAGTTGATGTGTTCACAAGTTATCGTGAGACATATCCCAGGTAGATAGATAGAGAGATAGAAAAATGCCAAACGGTCGAGTCAAAACTGGAAAATCGCTTTACTCGATGTGTTAATCAAAATATTGCTGGTAAAAGTGGCGCTTTTAATATTCTAGACGAGGACTTATAACAGGACGGACGTCTTTCTTTAACAACGTTAATAAACTTCAAACTGATAAAAATTACATTAACTGCTTATATAACTGAGCGACCACAAGCGTGGAGTATTTTATGACTTAGGTTGGTTTAATAAGCCATCATCTGCATTGATAATGAAAGCAGTAATGAATTGGTAACTCGGTTGAGTCAGTTTTAAACGACTTAATTAAAGTTACGTTTTGTTTCGGAACTGTTGCATTATTAACGGCCAGCCACATTATGTTTATGAGTAGGGCTACTTCATTTACAGCGGTAATGTTCATAAAACTCGTTCACTCACACGCTTAGACGCTTACAGTACTTTCTCCGCTACGAACCAGAGCGTCCTGTGTATACATGCACATATTTATCGATTGCTCTATTATATGTGGCAGTAAACAACAAACATTATTTCTGTTTATTAATAACATAAAAACACTAAAATTATACTGATTAAAGCTGTTGCTACTCTTTAATTTGCTTAGAGTTTAATGAACTTTAATTGTAAAAACTACAGATAAAGAGAACTACTTCCAGTATCTCCTCCTTTTTTTATTAAATACCACTATCCTTTCTCTGTATGTCGGTGTCTCTGCTTCCTCTGTCTCTCTGTCTCTCTTCCCCCTCCTGTGTCTGATTGTCTGTCTATTTACGGAAGATATTCATCTATCAAATAATATTTGTTATTCGTAAGAAACAGTAGTTGTACAAAAAACCAATAATGTTCTTGGTAAACTGGACAAGGTTAGTAAAGTTTTAATACTTTTATTTTAATTTATGATAATAATAATAATAATAATAATAATTTATCAGCACTAACGACATCAACACTGAAATAAGAAGAAGAATATATCTCGTAAATAAAACATATTATGGATTAAAAAAGCACCTAACATCTCAAGAAGCATTGAAATGCAAAATCTACAAAACACTTGTCAGGCCAGTGCTGACATATGCTTCAGAAACCTGGAAACTGACAAAAAATAGCGAGAGACTTCTAGGTTGCTGTGAAAGACGGATTCTAAGAACAATATTTAGAAGAGTACAAGAAAATGGAATGTGGCGCAGGCACCATAACTATAAACTATACCATCTTTACAAAGAGCCGGACGTTGTCAGGCTATGGTGGGTTGGACACATAGAGAGAATGGAGGAAGGACAGCCTACGGAACATATTATCTACCAGGAACTAATGGGTAGTAGAAAAAGGGGAAGACCTCGAAGTAGATTCAAAGACCAGATAGAGGAGGACCTCGGAAAGCTGAACATAAGGAACTGCAAAGCAATAGGGAGAAATGGAATCGACTCTTGGAGCAGGTTAAGACCCACCAAGGGTTGTAGAGCCACGGTTGATGATGAATAATTTATGATTTTTGGTTAATGTTTAATATCTGATCTGACGATTGGCGTCTGTAAACACAGGTATCATTTGTAAATTAGCTTCCATTTATGTGTAATCTTTCACACTCGGTGAGTGTTGTTAGCAGAATGCCAAAATTAAGTAAAATTTTTTTTCTATTTGTATTTGTTTAATTTTAATACTCATTTTTCATCTAATTTTTTAATTAAAGATTTGCTTCTGAACTTGCGAATTAATGTAATTTTAATTTTAACAGAGGGTAGATTTATTTTTATAACATTTGAAAACGATCACTGAATTAAAGTAATCAGTGCTAAAAACGGTAATTAATGTCCGCCTCAGTACTGTAAACTAAGATTGTGTACTGCCGAAAATTGACCTTGAAGATCGTATAGAATGGAAAACATTTAATAAATGACTTTACTGTTGCTGTAACTAATGGGCCCACAATGCGGGGAGCCCACATAAGGCGTTTAGTCAAGCCTTAACTTGCATCAAGTTGTTTTGTTCACAAAGTATGCTCGCTCGTCGCTACTATTTTCCTCTTTGCTGCAAAACGAACTAGATCCGTAGTAAGAAAAGAAGAAATAAAACATAAACAAGTGCTATATACAGTTAAAATTAGACAAGAAAATTAAAAAATGCATTGTTTGGGGCAAACTGAATAAGCGAAAATAAGTTTGGGGACCGATAAGTGATAAAGAAACGGCAGCCGGTTCTAAGGAAATAATTGCGGTTTCCTTTGAAATGTCTGTTACTCAACTAGAGAATAGTAATGGTTCCCTTTAATTCCCTTTTTGTTAACTGAAATGAATTCTCTTGAATTCCATTCAGTTGAAATGGATAATTTCGTAGCTTCAAAAAGTACTACAGAAATACATATTACTAATCAACGAGTCTCTCTCTGACAAAGAACGGCGTTTCGAAAAGTTATGAGCGGAACTTGAACCTTTTGGTGAATTTGATTATTATATTATTATCTTCTTTTTTTCAGGTTGTGGAACTTACGATCCGTTCCGCACTTGATGGTCCGACAATCTTTTTTTGGTCTTCTAATATTCCGCCGTCCTTTCGGATTATAAGCCAAAATTTGTTTTGGTATCCTGTTATTATGTATCCTTTCGACGTGGTCTATCTAATCCTGTCTGTATTGCTTTATCGTTTCTATTATATTATTATACGAACGTTAAAGATCAAAATTAGTTTTCATACGGAGAAAGGTATGCTGCATTTAATTTTATTGTAATTTGTTTAAAACGTTTTGGGCTTTAAATTCACTTGTTACACAGAAATCGTTTATAAATATAGGCAGGGGTATTTTTAACTTTTTTCTATTAAGTTCCTGTAGGTTATCCTGGGATGTAAACAGAAGAAACCTCCTGTAATTTTGTTGCAGTTTCCGAACGTCCTTAGTTATGCCACTGAACTCACCAAAGGTATTTAAAAACTGTTAAAATTCCAATGACATGATCACATTAGTTGAAGACAAGTACGCTTCAGGTAAAAAGGTAAAGATTTGTAGGAAACGTTAGGAAGAATAAACCTGAAGATTGGATTGAAGGAGAAGGAAACGTTAGGAAAAGGTACACAACAACGCCTAGTCAAAATGAAAGGAGAAAGATTATTTTAAGTACAAAATTCAGGTACACAATGCCAACAGTAATAGTAAGACGAAAGAATGATGATAAAGGAATTATGGAAAGGGTAACAGCAGGAGAAAGCCCACCTCTTTCGCCGTGGACGTATTATTTTCCTGTTTAAGTCACTGAAACTGTCCTGTTTTACTAAAGTTTTAACAGATGTTTTACACTGTGACGACCTTAGACTTATAATAACACAAACTTTTGTGACGAGTATCACAGCCAATCTGGTCATCTCTTCAGTTCGTCTTATATCTCTTCATTTCTTCTTGTGGGAGCTTTACATTCAAGTCAGCCCGTATAGTTACATTTCTCATCCTATCCTTTAATGCGTAGGATACTGCGTACTGCGTACACTTTAATTCTTCTGACAAATTTCATCTCCGATGCTTGGAGTCTTTGTTACTTTGCCTTTGCAGATGTTCACGTTCCCCTCCCCCTCGTACTGTGTAGACTTTTCAGGTATTACGTTATACTCGTAAGTTCTACTCCTTCTAGTTAATTTTACGTCTTAATTTTATTTTCTCCTGCAAGACACTTCTTCCGTTTATTTACTTTTTAGCAAAAAAAAAAAAAAATTTCAGCCCATTTTTAAAATAAGCGCAAAAATGTAATCTGGAGTTGAGCGATAGTACAGCCGTCAATCAACTTTAAAGTTTAAACAAAAATTCGTATTTCATAATTATTCATGAAAACAATAAGTGTTCAAGGTTATTAAGATTTTCTCTAGGAAGTCAGGAATTAAGTAACATCTTTAGATTTGAGGCAGTGCTGAATTGTTTGAGCTTCAGGATCGTAAAGATGTTGATCAGCTGTATGAAGAATATTGTGAATGAAAACATCTTAGCAGAAAATCCAATGTGTGAGGGTAGTGATGTAGAAAAATGGGTTTTTTCTTTTTCAGCCTTCAAAATAGAAGGACCTGTCATATAAGTGAAGTTGTAGGATATACGAGGATTTTTCAATAGAAAAACGTTTAGAGGCTGTAAAGCATTTTTTATTCAACAATTTTAAAAGAAGTCTACATTAACATTAAGGCATGAGTCCCACTGTTGCACTAATCTGTAGACCCTGCTGGTAAAAGTCTTGCGGCTGTTTGTGGAACCATTCGCTAACACCAAACTCTACTTCAGCGTCCGATTTGAACCGCCGTTCTTTTAGTGATTTCTTTAATGGGCCAAAAACATGATAATCGCACGGGGAAAAGTCGGGACTGTAAGGTATATGTTGTAAAACTTCCCACTTCATACGACCAAGCAGATCTTGAATTGTCTGGGCTACATGGCATCGAGCATTGTCAAGCAGAAAAATGACACCATTTGTGAGCTTCCCGGGACGTTTATTCTTGATGCTGACCCGTAAGCGTTTTAAGCTGTTTGCATATCGCTCACCGTTGATATTGACATCAGGTTCTTTAAAATCTAAGAGCAGCACACCCTGATAATCAAAAAATACGGTCACCATTACTTTTCCTGCCGAAGGTTGGGACCGACATTTTATCGCCTTCGGAGATTGTGCATGCTTCCACAACATGGTACGTAGTGATAACACAAATACTCATCACCGACAAGAATTTGGTGTAGAAAGGCATTACCTTGTTGTTGTTAACGCATCAAATGCTGTAACGATAAGGCCCAACGCAATTTTTCTGCTAATCAGTAAGCAGTCGTGGAATCCACTGAGCAGCAACTTTGTGATAGACAAGACTATGAATGACGGGATGAACAGTTCCCACACTGATGCTCAACATTTGAGAAAGTTCTCCAACTTCGATGCGCCTATTTGCGCATAAAGGTTCCAGCTGTCTCACATTTTCATCTGATGCTGCAACACGTGCAGATCCGGGACGGGAACGATTTTTAATGGATTCTTTTCCTTGTCGAAATGTATTGCACCATTCACCCACTGTCGTATGAGAATAACTATAGTCACATATACAGCTTTATTATCGTATAAATTTCGATTGGCTGACACTGAATAACGGCACGCAGATTATCTTTGGACGGATTTTACATCATAGATGCCATTTTTCAACCCAGTCACAACGCTTAGAAAAAAGTAAACTGCAAATATTTTTGACAGACGCGTCACTAGTACTTAAACAGACAATATAAACAAATGAATTCCGTTGCCATAGCGACGAAGTAACGGCTGCACAGATCGAACGTGTTTCTATTAAACAATCCTCGTATATTTAGTATTCCTAGCTCAAATGTATTTGTAGAAAGAATATTTTTTCAAATAAAATGATAATGCAGGTGTAAGAAATGATTTATTGGTTGCAGTGAGGAGATGATTGAATCAGAATTAAAGATTGTTGTTAACTTTCCCTTTTCGTTTTTTTTCCAAAATATAATCATATTAATAAATTGTAAAGAAAAGCAAATTAAAGATAAATATGAGGTAGCACAGCAAGACAAACTAACGACACACTAAGCCCTTCAAAACCTTTTTTAAACTATGATGTAACTTGCTTAGATCCTACCAATTAATATTATTGTATATCCGTACAGTCACATGTTAACATATTGTATAAAATAATTTACTTGGAATTTTAGTTTTTAAGTTTTTGTTAAATCTTCTGATTTCAATGAAAATCCTCTATTTTCCTCAAGAAAACCTGGTAAACCAAGTACAGCGCCACACGTAGAGCCACATAATTGGCCTTGCGTGTCTAATCTAGCCTTACTCAGAAATGTCTTTGCTAGTTCTGCAAATACAATTATTAGTCAATTATTGATTAATTATCAGTTAATTATCGTGTAGAAAATCATGACCAAAAACGTTCCCATTAGCATCGGAATGGATTACAGGTTAATGACTCAGGCAATATAAAACTTTTTCAAATTATTAAAACAAAAATGATTCTTCGGAAAAAAAAATTTTTAAATACTTAGGTAATAAAGCAATACAATTTGTAACAAGCTTGTGACGTTTTATGACCAAGCTTTGCGATTTGAAAACAAAACAAAAAAATAGTAGGAAGTGAGTTTTAAAAAATGATGATGACAAAACAGGTGTAGTGAATATAAAAAATATAGCCATAATTTGCAGACAAACCTGAATACAAAGACAAAAAATAGTAAAATACAGAGTTAGATGAGTTAAAAATGATGGGCGAAAACAACTTTAATAAAGACATGGTAAAAATTAATCACGAAAATTGTGATGTGTTGAGAAAAGCAATAGAGAAGAGAGGGCTGATGTGGAGGGATCTAGAAAGAACTGTTAAGGGCTAGAATCAGACTGACTTCAGACGAGTCAGCTTACATTAACGCTTTGCAATTACAAGTATAATTATGTACTAAAATTAGGTCTGAGATCTGCAAAGTAAAGTCCATAGGTTTGTCACTGTAATAAACTGGATTAGTAAATTATTTTCCAGATTCTTGAAATATTAAAGTTAATATTGAATATAAATTTATAAAACACATTTTTAAGTTTATCTTACGGACAGGATATCTCACGGAAAACCGCAAAGTCAGAAGTTGTTGGAAAGTTTTTGAATTGTAAAATTACATTCAATAATATGTAAAATTTTATAAATACATATAGAAGAAATGTAAAATGAAAATTTCGTGTAATGTAAGATGAAACTTAGAGAGGTGAATTAGATAGACAGAATTTTGTTAAGGAGTTGCTGAGAGAAAAATGTTTATGTAGTGAAGTAACGTGACAAAAAAAGAAAGAGGAGAGCCGTAAAAAATAATGTTTATGAGATAAGTTTGATGTACAGCCACAAGACTGAGCAGCTTATGAGATGAGTTTGATGTGCAGCCGCAAGACTGAACAGTTTATGAGATGAGTTTGATGTACAGCCACAAAACTGAACAGCTTTTCAAAGTAGCTTCAAAGGAATCAGAGAACATTCAAAATATTTAACCATCATCATCATCAACCGTTCAAGGCTTAGAAGCATTCTCATGTTCCGGCCTCATGTTTCTCGCTACCGTGTTACCAGTCGTCTAATGTCACTTCTTCCTTGTGGCTGGTAATTATAGATTAACCGTGGAATGCGTGCATTACCCATTCGCTACAAATGGTTTTCCATTTTTCTCTATACAAAACTATTTTTTCACTAACAAAAAATATATTCAAATCCTTTCTTACATCCTCATTTCTTATATGGTCTGCTTTTTTACATCCCTTTACTGTTTTTAAGTATTTCATTTTCGCTGTTTGAACTTATTCCAGTTGCTCTTACTCATCGTCCAGGATTCGCAGCATAATAATGCTGGAATAGCTAGGGGTTTATATAATTTTAAATTAGTGTACATTCTGGTCTCCTTTTTCAGAGTGTTAATTATTGCACCGCAGATATGTTGAAATTTACTCACTTTGCTGGTCAAATCCTCATTATGCCTATATGTGGCACAACACCCTAAGTAATTCATCTTTTCAACCTGTTCCAGAACATACAAGACAATTCTTGATCAACTAAATGTTTCCCACGGCATTTTTTTTTATAGCCTTAGGTGATACCCTGAGATCATACTCTTTAGCTGCTTTACCAAATCCATAAAGATTTCTGTGTTTCTGCGAAGACTTCTCACTCTCCTGAATAAACGTCATGTCATAAAAAAAAGCAGCATATTAATTGATGTAGTCTTATCTAGCTTTATACCTGAAGAACTTCCTCTGTCAGTCCTCGGAAAATATCGTCTATATATACATTAAATAATAGTGGGGACAGACAGCACATTTTGTCTCAATTATCTGTTAGTAACATTTTCTTCGAAAGTTGTCGATCGCTCGACTGAATTTTTATTTTCGTTCCGTTATAAGAAATCTTTATTATATTTATTAAATGTTTAGGATATCTCTTTTTATCTAATATTATATGCGTTAAAATATTAGGTTAATATGAATGGAAATAAATTGTAACCTTATATTGGAGAAGGCAAAATAATTAAAATTATAAAAGCAGGATTTGATCCCCATTTCAAGACAACAACTCTAGGAAGACTTAGGAGAAAACATAAGCGGAAATCGGTACAGACCGAGAGTCCTAAAACATTGACAGTAAAAAGAACAATAATATTTCTAACAGGAGATACTGATTAAAGGTATGCTTTCAAATGATACAGTAAAGAAACAGAAAAGAAGATAAACTGTAGAAGACAAAGATTGTAGTAAGTGACTGCTGTATTCATGGAAGTAAATCATGTAGAATTTAATCGAGATTAAGTATTACATGGAAAAAGAACACGCCAAGTTTTGAACTACTCAAGAGGCAAATGACAATAAAGGATTCTCAAAGCTTTCCATTCAATAAAATATAAACTTCAAAAATCATGAAAGCATTCTAATCGTGTTGTTTTATTACTTGTACAAATATAGAAACAGAACAATAGTAGCCAACTTCGTCTCTGTTGGGAATTTCACACACTTAGTATCAGAAGAGAGTTTCCTCTAAGCAATGTCAAACTTTGCAAACGGAATGCAAACAGGGAGAAACGGATGTCTACTTCTGTGTGCGGATAAGTGCATGGTGAAATGTTAAACATTTCCTACACTAAAAGCCGAGACGAGAGCGTTTCTGTAAACGAATTCATGTTTATTCGTACTTTAAGGCGTTCTTATTCTAACAAAGACAAATTTCCAGCGTTTTTTATCGCAACAAAAGAAGCGAGAGATTTATCAAAGAAAAAGAAACAGCATTTATGTTTAAAAATATTTTTCTCCAACAGAGACAAATCAACACGGTAAAAGGAAGGAAAATACAAACGGATCAAACACTTGAAAATGGTTTTGCGACTTTTAAGGACCTGTTTATAAAAATTGTATTCAGTTGTTGGTAACATCTGTAAAACGTCTTTCGAAACTTTATTACCGTTGACATGATAATATACAACTACTGATTAACATATTTACCGCCAGGGCATTTTAAAGCTGTCCCCAACAATGATTTCGAGCACTCTCAAAGACTCTTAAAGAATGTTAACGGAAGTAGTTAATACGCGCGCGCGTGTGCATGTAAGGGCAGAGTAAATTGTGTCCAGGGGATTTTCTTGTAGTATCGGTGCGTCCCTCTGATTCTCTCTGAAAAGGCTTCTTCTCATAATACGTGATTCATAAGGCTTTCTTCATTCCACGATCTTCTTTGGCTTTTACTCTTTCTTCTATCCGATATTTTAATTCATAAACGTTGCGGAGCCATTATATATCGGTTGTACGGTGCACGAGACCAAACAAACTCAATTCTCACTGTTAGGTGTTGTCTAGTTGTTACTTGTATACTCTTCAACTGTCATAAAGTCGCGTCTAGAGGTTCTGGCACTACATTGTAAGTGGTCAAGTCAACATTTAGTCCCACATACACTTCTATTCAACAAGTCTAACTTGACCATAGTACATTTGTCTTTTGCGATCTCTGGTAGTTTCATACATTTTAGCCGATAGACCTCCCAAAACGAATTATAAATTTCGCGATCCCTGCTGAGTTATCAAACGAAACAAGCGGTAAACAACATGCAAACTTTCTTGTGTTGATTAAATAAATTAATTACATTGAATTCCGAAGTTTTAAAATTATAATGTTAATCACATCAAACGTAGTTAAGTATAAATTGCTTTCCAATAATTATCTCCGCAATATTGTCTTTCAACAAGACCTTCTTCCCTGAATCGCCCCTCATTACAAACCCAAAGGTCAACGAAGTGAGGGTCGTCCGAGAACAAGAAGATTTCCGGAATCTGCAGTTCAATTTATGCCACGAAGTGGAGGAGAAAAAGAAAAAGAAGAAGAAGAAGAAGAAGAAGAAGAAGAAGAAGAAGAAGAAGAAGAAGAAGAAGAAGAAGAAGAAGAAGAAGGACAGGCACAGGGGTCCTGAACTAAGTTTAAATCAAAGGTCAAAGCACCTCTGATTTTTTCTTTTGTTTGATTTCTGGATGTATTAAATTACGTTAAGACTATTTTTTAAAAAAATTTCCGAGCTTTTTTTTAGACGTCTCTAGACTTTTTAGAGGATTTCTTTATTCTGTCTCAAGAAAAAAGGAAAAACGATAAAATAGATGGCGCTTTTAAAAAAAAAAATTGTAAATGTTATAGAATATGATCATGAAGTTAATGGTCCTCCATCAGTTGTATGTAGTGCCTGTAAAATAAATGTTTATAGATGTGTTACCAGACTATTCGCATTTCCGATCTATACACAAAATACGAGATCAAAATCTGCAAAACTTTGCGAGTGTAGGTTGTGTGAGTTAATGAGGAAACCAGAACATCCTAATTTTTTAAAAAGTATTCAGGTATCTGGTAAAAAACCTAAAAATTTGGCAAAGAAAATTGCACAAATTGTCTTTTAGAAACTTTAAAGAGGAAGACAACATATTTGTAATTCTTCAAACCACTATAACAACTTGAAAGAACACAAAAAACATTCATTACCACCTACAGTGAAAGAACACTTAGTATGTGAACTAATAAAAGATATTTCTATAAAAAAATCGAATTATACACAGATAGATGTTAGGAAAATAACTTATAACTTTATCTTAAGTGCATGGTAAGCAACTGACGATTTCTGTTAACACAACAACCAAGCAATTTAAGGCGACAGCAAATTACTGCCGAAGATATGTCAAAAATAGAAACCATTTTCTCTTTCTTCCAAAATGATTCATGGGATTTCTTCTGGTATTCGCGTTGCTACAAAGAATCACAAAATTTTCGAACCAAATTTGAGATAGAAACTGATTACTTTAAATCACACACTTGATTCATATTTTGACGTCAAAAAGTGTGATTTTGTAAATGTCAAAGATAATACGAGATAAAGATAATGTCTCGTATAAAAATAATGTTATAGAAACTATAGTATTCTGTAATAATTAAAGGGATTAACTGAATATGTAAAAGGAAATAGGCAACTTGAGCAAGTCCATTTGAAGTTTGGGATAGATGGTGGTGGAAGTTTCTTCAAAGTCTGTCTTTTGGTTCAGTCAATTGACAAATCGAATTGTGAAAGTGACATCACCCTTCGCCAGTATTATAAACAAGGTGTTGCAGCTAAAACGTTTAAGGATTCTGGAGTCAAAAAGTTATTTTTACTGGGGTTGGCGGTATTATGATAATATTTTAATGCTACTGTCACTTTTCGGTATCAATGAATTTAAAGGAACTGTTGCCACAGACTTGAAACTTCCAAATATGCTAACAGGTATTATGTCACACGCAAGCAGTTTTCCTTGCACATTGTGTACTGCATTAAAGGACACATTAAATGTATGTGGTGCATACAGAACAACTGGGGATTGTTTCGAAAATTATGATGCCTGGGAAAAAGCAGGAAGTAATAAAGGAAACGCTAAAATCTATAAGAACTGCATATATCCTCCGATTATTTCAGGTAATAAAAACATTTAAATGATTGGTTGATTGGTATAATACTGCCACCGGAACTACACTTAATGATTGGTGTAGTTAATATTATATTTAAACACATGTTAATCGAATTTGAGGAAGATAGGTTGAATAGGCCAAGACATGCTGTGTTGCACAAGAGGTAACTCACGGAACTCATGTTTTTGTAGGCAATTCTTGCAAAATCCTCTTGGATAAAGTGGACGTGCTGCGCACAAACTGCAATATTGGTTCTTTAAAACATGTCATGTGTTTAAAAGATTTTCAAGATGTTGTCAATTCTTGTTTTGCTACAGTTCTCAATCCAAAGTTTGAAGAATACATAATTCAATTCCGTAATAGTTACATAGATTTGAAAATAAATAGTACTCCGAAAGTTCATGCAGTGTTTTATCATGTCGCCTACTTCTTTCAAAAATGCACAGAGGACTTGGTTTCTTTAGTGAACAGGCCATGGAATCTGTGGATTTTGACTTTCAAAAAATATGGGGTAAATACAAAGTTAGAAGTATCAAGCCAGAATATGCGGTTAAATGCCAGAAAGCCGTGCGCAAGTACAATATTTGTCATCTTTAATGTTTTCTACACATTAATATTTGCACAATTTAATTTATTATAGCTAAAAACATTATTTACACTGTACTTGTAATGTAAATTTACATGCGTAATAATTGTATATAGGCTACTGTGTTCTGGAAATATTTATTTCAGTCAGTTAAAATAATGAAACTCATACGGTCCGAAAAAATTAAAATTTGTCATACATATTGCAAAGTAACAGGTTATAGCCCAGACCAGACTTGCAGAAAAGAATGCACAATTAGTGAAATTTTATACATTTATTGTCCTTTCTTTTACACACATTTATATTAAAATGTTCTTTCGTTATTTGACACAAAATTAATTTATTGTAGTTAAAAAATCTGCTTTGAAAATATCTTTAAATAAATGTTCTCTTTATTTAAACAGTGCTGTAATTTTTTAACTGTTCAAAGTCTCCTTTAAACAAAATTATATTTTAAATCAAGGTTCTTTTACTTTACACTTTAAAGTTTTATAATTTGATAACAAATTTATTTAAATTTGGCTTTCCTGTTCTGTTGTCTTCATTGTCCTCCCGGTCGACGATCTCGATCCGGCCTCCAGCGATCCGTCGTCTTGGTTCCACGTTCCAGCAACCGCCTCCAGAAACTGCCTTGCTCTAGGTCTCCGTATCCCAGCCGCCACGATCAGCAAAACGAAGCTCAGGAACGGTAGCCGACTATCTCGAACTCCGTGTTGGTTTCCTGCTGACACTCGCTGCTATCACGACTCTACGGGCCCAAGGACTTCCTGGAATTTGATGTTGACTGGAATCGATGCCCACCGCGACCGCTTCCGCTGAGTACTGTATGACGACTTTCAGAGAGAGGAAAGAGAAGACTGGCTACTACTTTTATAATACAGCTTAATGTATGCCGCCGCGCTGCCGAATGACGTCACCGCCGATATGCCCGTAGGTGAATTTTCTATATACTCTATTATATTCTGGAGCGGCCACGTGCTCGCCGACTTCCTTGTTCTTGAATCTTCTAGAACAATGCTTTATTACACATGAATAAACTTCCATAACCTTCTATTTGCTACCCACATTACACAACACTTCACTCACATATTAAATTATATCTTCATAGTTTTCACATTGTCTTATTACTAATTTATCCTATTAATTTTAAATTTTTATTAATATTATTTTATTTCCAAGCATTCTTCTATCGTTCTGGACACTCATAACCGCTGATAATAATTATGCTCCACATTTACCTATAATGAGACAGCTTGTCACGTTGCAATATATATTTTTTGTTATTGAACGTTACACACAATAACTTTTGATTGTGAGCGAAACAAGTTTCAAGATTTTTTCTGTCTGTTGCAAAAAATATTATACAAATATATCAGTTATTTCAAAAATACGTGAAAGACTTATTTTTACTGTTAAAATTAACGTTTTGAAAAAACGGCTCGGCGGATTTTTTTAAAAAATAGTCTTAAGTTACAATAAATACATTCAGACTTCAAAGAAAAGAAAAAAATGCGAGGTGTTTTGAATTCGATATAAACTTCTGTGAAGGACAAGGACAAGGACAAGGGCAAGGGCAAGGGCAAGGAGAAGGGCAAGGGCAAGGACAAGGATAAGGACAATGACAAGGACAAGGACAAGGACAAGGACAAGAACGAGAACAAAAACAAGAAAGAAGAAGAAGAAGATGTGTATAATATAAGTTTAGTACAAAGTCTCTTAACTTTAGTTTATTTCTTAATTTGACTTAGGCAGTGTAATCAGAAACAAGCAGTGAAAACCCCAATTTAGTACTTCGAACTTTTCTTGCGATTTCAAAATAGACTAACAAGTAAGTAAAATGCAGCAAAAACTATTTTATAATTTTAAAAACTGTATGTTTAATAAACTGTAAATTTTATGTAAAATCAGACACCTAGAATAAATTTATGTGTCACACTATGCAACATGATTTTCTATGTTTCTGTAGTCTTAGAAGTTCCTAAAGCATTTTTTTGCGCTGATTCCAGATCTGCAGTCCGTTTCTTTCTATCACGTACAGTTTTTTTGCAAATCAAATGAACTCATCTTTTATTTACACGTAAGTTTCACAAGGGGAAATTTTATTGTGGGGGAGGGAAAGTTTATTTCGGTAAGAGGGCTTAGTTGGCCACACTTGTTACACCCAGCTGGCTGTTAGGCGGGAAACAGTAGTTCATTGTTTACATGCTATAGTGCTGTGAGGTTATATTTGTGCTGTCATATATAGTTTGTGAACTTTCTGTAGAAATGAGTTCCCGCCGGAAGTGTTTGAATAACCCAAACGTGTTCTGTTATATTTGTGGTAGCTACGTAATTGGTAAGCAAAGACAGTACATTAACAGTTTTGTGAGAACGTGTATTACGCGTACTTCGGCATAAGGCTTGGTGATGAAGACAAAAGCTGGGCACCACACAAGGTATGTCGTACATGTGTTGAGGGACTGAGACTGTGGAAAAATGGTGCAAAAAAATCAATGCCTTTTGCAATCCCAATGGTTTGGAGGGAGCCACAAAATCATGTTAACGATTGCTATTTTTGTATGGTTAAAATTCAAGGTCATAACGCAAAAAGTAAGAAGGATATACAATATCCGAACATTCCTTCGGCCTTACGACCAGTTACGCATTGTAATTCTCTCCCTATCCCAGTTCCACCTCCCGTTCTTGAAGATGTGCCACTGGCGAGCAGCTCAGAAAATGAAAGCGATAATGCTGATGATTACAACCCGGAAGAAGATTTTGCACCAAAATTATTCAGTCAAAATGAACTTAATGATATTACTCGTGACTTGAACCTGACAAAAGATGCCGCCCAATTGCTTGGGTCAAGATTGAATGCAAAAAATCGTCTACTACCCGGAGTTACGTTCTCTTGCTACAGGTCCAGAGAGAAGGAATTAATGAAATTCTTTAAAGAAGAAGACTCTCTGGTTTATTGTTGTGATATTGAGGGCTTATTCAATTTCTTTAACGTCACTTACAATCCAAGTGAGTGGAGGTTATTTATAGACTCGTCCAAAACTAGCCTCAAAGGTGTACTTTTACACAATGGAAATTTGTTTGGTTCAGTACCCATTGCACATTCAGTTCATCTCAAGGAGACGTATGTAAATCTCAAAGCTCTGCTAAAATACGTGAATTATGAAAAACATTCTTGGACAATTTGTGGGGATTTAAAAGTAATAGGTATGTTACTTGGTCAACAATCCGGCTACACAAAAATGCCTTGTTTCATTTGTGAATGGGATAGTCGAGCCAGAGACAAACATTGGAAGAAGACAGACTGGCCCAAAAGAAAAACCCTCCAACCCGGTTCACAGAACATAATAAATGTACCACTTGTTCAACTAAGCAAGATACTATTACCTCCTCTGCACATCAAACTCGGATTAATGAAACAGTTCACTAAAGCTCTTCCAAAAGATGGTGACTGTTTCCAGTACTTGGTAACAAGATTTCCGAAAGTATCTTATGAGAAACTTAAAGAAGGGATCTTCGTGGGACCGCAGATAAGAAAGTTAATGAAAGACAATTTGTTTGAAAGTACAATGAATCCAGTGGAAAAAAGGGCCTGGGTTTCGTTTAAAGAAGTTGTTGTCAACTTTTTGGGCAACCACAAACATCCAGAGTACAAAACCATGGTTAAAAGAATGTTGCAGAGTTTCATGAAATTAGGATGTAACATGAGTGTAAAGCTTCACTTCCTACACTCACATGTTGACTTTTTCCCTGCGAACCTCGGCGATGTCAGTGAAGAACAAGGCGAACGTTTCCACCAGGATATCAAGGACATGGAAAAGAGATACCAGGGAAGGTGGAATGCCAACATGATGGCCGACTTCTGTTTTATGCTAAAAAGAGACGGCACTGGTGAAGGGAGACAATCACGGAAGAGAAGTTTCAACCCACGTCAGAAAGATCTTGAAGCAGTGAATTCAGCGAAGAAGAGGAATTAAATTGTCATATATGTGTTGTGTTTTCGTAATAATTATAACATTAGTGAATGTATACCATTGTCTACTGCACCGCCATGTGTTGTGATTTTATGCAGGATTAAAACATAAACAGTTTTGAAATCACAATCAAATAATAATAATTTTCCCTGTTCACAAAATTCGATTTTTTAAAACTTCGAAATTGAATTGTATAAAAACCTTACATGATACAGAAAAACTAAAACCAGATTTGAAATCAGCATGAAAAATACTTTTAAAATCACCTTACAGTCTTAAAACATCGTACCAAAAGTTTTAAAATGTTGCATAGTATAATTAATGTTTCATATCGCAGAGTTCGTCATTGCTCAATTCGTCTGACAAACAACAAAAATTACTAATAATGTGGAATTCAAATTTTCAAAAATGCAAAAATGTTTAATTTAAAAGTTCAAATTTTTGAGGACAAAAAATTATTCTCGTATATCTGTTAACGAGATATATTAAACGATCGTGGAGTTCCTGTTTGGAAGCGCTAACTTACAACCATTTCAAAAAGTTAAAATCAGATAAAAGAGCATATCAAAGATTCTTATCTATTATCTTGTGTAGACAAGTACACAGTAGACGCTCTTCAACTTCTTTTATTTTTGTAAGACGCGTTTTGGGAGTCAAAGTCCCAGTATCAGGTTTGTAAAACAAAAATATCCTTTGATGAATTTGTCTAAGGGTTAAAAATGTAAAGATAAAAAATGAAAGCTAGAAAGTTATATAGAGTCATACTACTTAATTCTTTCTTTATTTATTTTTACAGTGGTAAAAACATTTATTCTCTTAGCATACACATATATGTTTACTTTCATATCTTCTTAATTTAGCATACTCCAGCAAGAAATGTAAAGTCCACTAATAAACTAGAAGGAACGGCTCAGTTGATTAAATATTATTCCCTGCAGTAAACAAGATTTTATAAATATTTACGATATTCGTGTATAATAATAAAAATTGTATAATATTTACGACGTCGCAACAAACGAAGGCGAACAATGCAAAGTAAACATTAAGTATAACATCTCTCGGCGATTCGCATTCGGTACTGCACAAGCAATCGTGAATAAGTAGAAAAATATATTTTAAAAACTTGTTTTGCGTATCAACGCGTACTCGTTACTCACAAAGCTGAGTGTCGGTGGAAGGTAGAGAGAGAGAGAGAGAGAGAGAGAGAGAGAGAGAGAGAGAGAGAGAGAGAGAGAGAGAGAGAGAGAGAGAGAGAGAGCGAGAGAGAGACTGAAACGAGGGACTGAGATATCGCGACGAGGAGACGAGATATCCAGGAGAAGAATAACTTCTGATTAAAATATTTCACAATCAACGGTTAACGATTTTTGCTATCACACCTCGACAAACACGGTTCCGTCAACACTGTATTAAACTTTATTTGCCAAACGTTCCTATTGATTAAAATCTTCACGTGAATTAATTTCACGCCTACAGGACATTTTTCAATTATTTTATTGCGGTATCTAGTTATATCAGATTGTCTGTTTCCTTACAATAACTTGTGATTTTCAATTATTTAAGTAATCACGATTTTTCTCTTTATACGAAGCTACCATCGCGTGTCCTCTATCCAGTACGTCACCCAGGTTTAATACTCAACTTGTGGCAGTTTATCTTCACAGTGGTTCGCGACAATCTGAGACAAACAGTGGTGGCAAGGCTTTGTCTCAGAGACACACCTGAAACGTTAACTAAATAATATGAAATTCATTTTTGCCTTTTAGAAAAATCTGTGGAGTGACATCACTACATCAGATAACGGTGGACGAAGGAAAACTTAAAAATGCTGAAAGAAGGACACTGAGCGGCGAGAAAGATGAAGATAAGTCAAAAAAGTAAGTGGTAAAACAGTAGGCAGGATATTGAATAACTTATTAAACATCAGAGATGGTTCGGAATGTAAGCACCAAAAAAGACATTTAAATTCGAGTGTAACTGAAAAAATTTTACATCCAAAGAAACAATATAACTGCGTCATTTCGGCCACCCAAACAATCGGAAGCCGTTTTCAAGCCAATTATACACTAACACATGTCGTCTATTTATACAGGCTAAAGTCGACAAAACAGTGTATTTGGTAGCATATTCTGATATCCGTTCAAGTACTTAGCGGTGATATTTCATTTATAATAAGGTTAGTAAGGAGGCAAGTACATGTAATAGTTTATAGTTAACCTGAAAACGGCTGCTTATTCCAAACGTCGCATTTATATGTTTTTTTAGATGGCAAAAATACTTCAGTTAAATTCAAATTCAAACGTCTAAACTCCATCACAGCCATTTTTTAAAGAAGTTTACACCAAAATAATTCAGTAAAAACAGATTATTAAACAAAATCTACAAGATTTTGATAAGAAGGTACACGATTTAGATAAAGCAGATGAAAACTAAGATGTGATGGAAAAAATAATAAATAGCACAGTGGCGTCCATGTAACCGCTGTTGCCGGCGGAAACAACACTGGAAATAAGACAAAATAATATTAATTACAGTATATCATAGAATAAATACTTTAGTTATTGAATAATTTGAAATCCAAACTATGTTAGTAGGGAAAGATGAAGAAAAGTGTAGCATTGCCTTCGAACTGCTGGGCACTTGTACCGTCTTGTGTTGACGGCTCAGACACGGCAATGTTTTACTGCGTACGGTCATTGACCTCGTATAGTTGTCACTGTACAAACTATGGAGGGAGGACACACTCGTCCGCCCAATGTGTTGCCGCTGTATAAACCGGCAAAACGTTTAGCTAGCAGCTATGTTTGTTTTTGGATCTTACGTGCAGCAGATACTACGTACCTATTTGTGTTTCCTTCGTTTAGTCACGTGTTTCTCTGTTTGTCTTTACTATTTTTAATTCGATTATTTGTGTTCTGATTTATTCTGTGTAAGTATAATGAGACTCAGATCTCGGTAAACCGGGATCCTCTTCTTCTCCCAGCGAATGATAGAAAATGCTCTAAAATGAACACTTGGTACAAGAAAAAATTCGATTTAATTTTTAGGGTAATTTTTAGGCCCGACACAACCGGCAACAGGTGTTATGTACCCACGCCACGCCACTGGGAACTGAAATGCAAGGAATTAACGAGGTACAGTTAGGAATTAGAGAATACGAAAAAGGAGAAAATTGGCTAAGAATATTAAGTGACGAAGGAACTAGAAAAGAGGAGTGGAATGCGGGGGTAACACACTCATCACTACTGCTTACGTCAAAGAGTCGGAGTCTCGTGAGGGAGAATAAACTTAACGATACTTAAAGTTTGTGACGGTACAATTCTGATACCCTAATAAATTTGTAAACCTATGGTTCCAATCATAATTATTGTAATTTTATTTTATAACAATTTTTAATAATAATAACTTTATTTTGTATTCCCTATAAAAGTTTTGGTGAGAACTGTCAACAACGCAATATTAAGTTAACAGGATTTATGTCGAATTCAGTGGAAAATTACAAATGTAACAAAAAACTGTTTGTCACGATAACAAGTAAACAATTCAAGCCCATGATTACGTCAGACGAAAGAATGCAAGGTACATTGTATTCAACGAGGCTGGGCCGTTGAACAAAGAACCAGTGACGTCGTTGTTGCCCCACCTCTGCAATACACAGTGGTGAAACATTGTCATTTCCCGTCCAGACAGTGAACCGTGCCGGCCGGCGTATTCACTAGGGGTGGTATTACACCACCAAAAATGTATTATTAACAGTGGTACATTAACCAATTTTTTCGTTAGAACATCGGCAGAGTGTAATTCACGAAGCGACGCCAAAAAATCTGGCAAAAGTGTGATCCAGGGGGGATGCTACAATAGAGAGCGTGTGCCCAAAGACGATGTGACAGTCCAGATATTAGTATGTGCAGCCAAAGAATCTGGCAAAAGTGTGATCCAGGGGGGATGCTACAATAGAAAGCGTGTGCCCGAAGACGATGTGACAGTCCAGAATCAAAGAATTTGAGGTGTTCGATGTCCTACCCAAAAGTGCAGCTAAGTACCATTTGCCACAAAAATTTTAATATTCAAAATTATAAATGACCATTTAATTCATTAAAATAACAAAACTAACTTTTTATAATGAGCTCATAATAATTGTACCAGAGAGTGAGACAGAGAGAGAGAGAGAGAGAGAGAGAGAGAGAGAGAGAGAGAGAGAGAGAGAGAGAAAGAGTGAATGATCAGATATTATTAACAAGTGCTGGGTTGTGACAATTTTTACGTAAATTTATACATATATATATATATATATGTTTAACATTATATTTTAATATTATGTATTTTGGAGGGCAAATGAAATGTTTAAGGGAATTTTTGACTTAATGTAACGGCGTCTCATGACGTAACACCTATTGGGTGTATAGAAGCGTGCGTATTTCGCACGATAGAATCACATGTTATGTAATTAAAGATGTTATTAAAAGGTAATGTCATTTGGTAAACATTTCAAGCAAGAGTCATTATTTCAAATAACACTTTCCGCTACTTTGAGTTTCGCTTAAACGAATTCTGGCCTTAAGGTAAGTAAAATTTCATTGCTTGTAATGATGGCGCCCGGAACAAAAGTTGAATAAAATTATTGATATTACATAGTAAGATTTATTGGTCAGTAATAAGAAAATAATATAACAAGTTCTTATTTTGAGGGCTTCTAATTGTTTAAATTGGTATTAGCATGTATGGCACTTGTAAAAATATATCTATGTACCATTACCACCTAATTATAAATGTTACAATAAAGTACGTAGCGCACTTTGTTTTTTGTATTAAGAAAATATTATCGTGAATGATATGGCCAGGTAAGTAAACGCTTTGATTATGCTGAGCTTTTACGATACAAATTTAAAAGAACCGTTTAAGTGGGAAGATATAACATGGTAACAGCCATAAGATTTTGTTAACAAAATGATAAACATTCTGAGTTTTTTTCAGTGATGGTTGAAAGCTTTGTGCTAGACAGAGAAACCTTGCTTCTATTTAGTAGGCAGAACCCTGCTTCGTGCATTGTGCCCAACGACCCATGCATGTCTCGCGTTTTGTACAGTTTTCGCTACTTACTTTCAGCACTCTTAAACTACACCAACTTAAGATTCGTAGTACGTGAACCCCCTTTCTACCTCCCAAACATGGTTAAAAAATACGATGGCAAAGGACAATAATGATTTTTTACAAACAGCCGAGTTGAACATCTTTTTCAAAAGAAACAGCTGGCGCAAACTTGATGTATTATATTGCTTATCACCTAACACTTTCCTTAACAGAAGAGTTATTGCATACAAATAATATCGCTCTCTGTCTGTCTATCTCTGTGGGCTCTGTCTCTATATGTCTGTCTGTCTGTCTCTCTCTCTCTCTCTCTCTCTCTCTCTCTCTCTCTCTCTCTCTCTCTCTCTGACTTTCAATAGTACTTCTTCTCATTCTCTTTCTTTGACACGTGTAGGTTTAACATTCACATATAGCACTGTACTGCACATTTTTAATAAACGTTTCCTCAGTCCGTCTCACATACGGTGCTTACGTATAACACAGATTTTCTTATTTTCTCAAGTCTCTAAAACGTGTTGCCTCATTTCTCTTACGTTTAGCGTGCTACATGTTCACAGTTTTTCAGCAAAAACTATCTGTTGGGCTGGTTTCTAAAGCTCAAGTTGTACGCTTACTGCGTTTGTTGAATGAATGCTGAGTGAGTGAAGCGACCAAGGACGGAAACTTACCAACGTTACAAAATAATTAGCATAAGGTTAATATTGTAGTAAAACGAAGTCGTACCCGTTAAGCTTCGCTTTGGGATCGCCACTTTGTTAGAAAACGGAGTCGTATGGGGTATATGCCACAATAGATTTATTTAAAATTTTCAAAAGTTTGATTTATTTATTATTATTTTTAATTGTTAAAAAATGTTCCCTTGTGGTTTGTATCTTTCGACGTTCTTTAGTTGACGAGACGAATCGGTTAGGTTGACTTCTCACTGGAAATTAAATTGTGTATGATTATCGACGTACTTACTTGAAGTGAATTTCTGTGTGCAAGACTGATTTGAGATAACAATTTACATTTGAGACTGTTCAAATCGTCTCAATTGCCGCTAAGAGTGTTGCCAACTATTGCGAGCTGTCTCTCGCAACTGTCTGGGAGCTAACCTGAAATTGCCTAGTCTAGTAAAAATAAATTTTGTCAACTCCTTTTATTTGTTAACATTATAGTTTATTCTCCAATAACATTCATGAAATTACTTTGAATAACGAGTAATTGATAATATTTCATTTTTTACAGTACTGATTGATTTTATGAAACTCTCTTTTGTATTCTCAGGGTTGCTAATCTGATATTCATAATCACTATTCAACGTGGTTGTTTGGTTAACTTGTTTCATTTAAAAACGTGTAGGTTCTTTTAGTCTACAAAATACATAACTGGAAGATGAACTCTACTATCATACTTAAGTAGCAGGAGAGTGATTACATTACAAACAAATCTTCATTACTAACGTGGAATTGTCAACGGACGTTTGATGTCAATATTGGAGGTTAAGCCTGGCGGTTCTGAATAATAACAATTTTACTTTAACTTACTAATAACTCTTTAACATTTCTAACAAATATCCGTAATGTACGGTTTATAAATTCACTTATCGTTCATACAAAATTATCTGATTCTCCAGATTGGATCACATGAAACCAGGTAAATGGATATTTCCACTTAGTATGCTTAGACAGTATTAAATATTTTTAACAACTACAGAATAAAACGAAACAAATTAATTAGAATACTAATGTTCAGTGTTTCTTAAGGTTCGTCATTAATTAACTGATACATCCTATCTAGTAATGTTCCTCAGGTCAATTATGAAAATTATGCTCGACTATTGTTAACTCTTTTCATATAAAATCGTTTAATTGTTATGGTTGTATTCACTGGATTCTTATTGTCCATGTGCCAATGTCTCATTAATTATAAATACTGTTATTTATTAAAACAGTTAACACTTGATATAAGTAAAGTCATTTATCTATTTTTTTTCTTAAAAATGATTATTAAGATTATTCATTTTAAATAAGGTCCCAAGCCTTGTTATGTTCAATTGACATCAGATCAGTAATTGTAACTGATCATATTTGTTATCGAAAAAGGTCGTAATTATTCTAAGTATTTTAATAATTGTCACAACACTTGCGTTCAGTGCCTTATTTCTGTTAATGGCACTATTAACTTTTATTTATTATAAATACACTGCCTATGTGCTCATACTCCGATTAAGTTCACTCGAAAAAATCAAATCGACTTTGTTTACAAACGGTATAACCCAACTTTCACTTTGTTAGGTTAACGTTCCTAATCAGCTGGCCGGTTCTTCTTCAATTTGCTTGCCGGAGTAGCGTGGCTTCCTCGTCAAAGTACTGTAATCGAATGTGTCCGCTTCGGTTTCCGAACTGGCGCCTAATGTTTAATGATGACTTCTGATTGGTCAATTTTATTAATTTTCGTGACCCTTCGGAATACCTCGGTAAAACAGACACCTTCAGCGCGTCTTTTCCCTGGTTTTGAGAGTACAAGAATTTGGTTTACAAATGGACGCCCACGGGCTGGCAAAATATCAAATCTTTATAATTAACATATTTTCCTTATTTTTCTTCCAATTAACAATTCATTATCATCATCGTTCAGGATTCTCTGAGACGCATGATTTGGATCCCCATATGAAATAGTTTAGTTAAGTGTTAACAAATATGGTTTCTGTAACTTACGATTAATACATTTTTCAATAAACTTATACATTACTTTTACTTAAAATTAACACAACATGGCTCTCATCGAGATGATGCTTTCCAAGTCCTGTTGAGTGCTTTTTACATTGTTTCCACTCATAATTATTTATAAAACACATAATCTCTGTCTAGGCATTGACGGGTCTATGACATTCCCAACTATATTTACTCTTTACAATTTAATAGTTGTTTTTTAACAATTGCTATTATGTAATAATTACTCTGAGGGAACCATTACAACTTCTGGTTACCTCAGTTTTTCTTGGTAGACCTTGTTTTTGTTGTTTTTTACTCTTTACAATCAACCATAATTTCTTCACTATTGGTTGTAACATGAATCATCTTTAGTATAACTTATATAGTTGTTTTTAAGGCCTTATTTTTGACAAACATACTTATTATAGTTATTATTAAGTTTTACAATTCTTTGGTTTGCATTGGGATATTCCCCTTTGCTGTCACTTCCTTAATACCTCTTACATCTAGTGTCACATGACAAGTGTATTTAAATTACATTATTATGGCTTAACTTTATGATAATAATTATCGTTTTAGATCATGTTAGTTATATTATATCTCTTTGATGATACTGATATCACCCTCTTTCTCTCTTATTAGTTTTTCTACATGTTTTTTAGAATAGTTAGTTGGTACATTCCATTCTGTCTACTTTAGTCAGTTTATTTACTCTAATTATAACACAAATCTTTCTTTGGGTAATTAATCTTGTTACTTGTATGACCCTTATATCATCTATTTGAAGTAGATTACCAGATGTTATGGTTTAACAACGTTTTTATTTATTAATTCTTGTCATTATATGTGAAAAGTACTTGGAGTTAGGTTATGTGTCCCCACTCTTACATACAACAATTGGTTGACTTTGAGTTTATTTTTTACACATTTCACACCATTATTTTAATGTACTAATACTCACATTTCCTATTTATAGTTTGGTAATTGTTTTCTCGTTACTTCAATATTATTTTTATAACATTATTGGTGACTATCAGTTTCCTTCTGATATCACTGTTTCTATATCACTTACATCACTATTAGACAAGATACTATATTGTTGTGTTCTTTATACTTTCTTAAATCATACTAACATCATTTTTACTCTCACTATCCTAACTATCAGTAGTTACTTTATTCATGTATATTAGATTTGTGGTCATAGTCAGGTCACCTAATATAGTCTGTCGATGTTTTGGCTTTCTTTACTAGTCTCTCACTTTGCACTTCACTTGCCTTCTTTTATCCAGCTCATAGTTGTACTTCTTCTGTTGTAGATATTGTGAGATGTCTTGTCTCTTCATTTATTTCTCTGTTTATTGAATTTTATTGTTGATTCATTGAATTCTTTTCATTTTCATTGTCTGTGTTTCTTGTTTGCTCACTGACCTAATCTATTGGGTCATTGGGTAAATCACATTTTCATATATTTTCTTTCTTGTTTTAGTTTTCATTACAACCTTTTATTCTTTATTTGTAAGGTCATTCTTTAATTATTATTTCTTTAAATGATTTTAATACTTGGTACACAATTCTGACTCCTTGGTAGGTCTTGTCTCATTTAGTTATTATGTCACGTTGTGTTCAATGTTATGACTAAAGTATGGTGATTATATGTATCGTTACAATATTAATAACGTATATTTAAAAAATTAACATTAATAGGAAAGCAAGAAAGGCTAGATGGTTGAAACTAGTCAAAAAACGATGGCATAAAAACAATGATCGCTGTTTAATAATAATGTAATCATATGATTCAGGTCTCTTTGAACGTATGATTCAACCAGACTTTGAATCTAAATGAGCTTTGGAATATCAAATTTCTCCCGGCCAGAACCACGCTGGTCAGCATGTCAACGATGTATGACACTGACCCTGAGCGCCGTACGTTTACCGTTCTCTACCTTCCATCTTCCCCATCTTGTCTGACACACACTGTTTCCCCAGCAGCACTCTCCCCCCCCCAATCATCTGTCACGGTACTTTTTGCTTTATAATCATGCGGATACCAGCATTGCTACGTTTTTCATAATTCAAATTAAGATTAGAAGAAACTATTGTTTCCTTAGTCTTGCATTCTGCAACCCTATTGTAGAATAATTGATACAAGTGAAATAGTAACGTATGTTTAAACACAGTAGTTAAAAAAAAAACACTAATAACTACAGTACTTGATAAATAAAGTAACTTGGGATGTCACAAAGGGTTATCTCAAGTCTGGTGATCTCAAATGACAAGCTCTTTTCTAAGGTAAGTCAGAAAGCCGTCTTAATATTAAGAAATCCTATTAATAATGAAAATACATATGAGTTTTAAGTACGCGTGCAAATACATGATCCTATTGTTCATTAAATAAAGGTTACTTTTTTGGGCAATCAATAAAACGGTTAGTAAATTTTAAATACCCGGGACCGTTATTGGTATTCTAGTGACCTGTACTACGATATGAACCAGAAATAGCTAAATAAACTGGTTCTGATTCTGAAATTTGACTGCTCTGATTGTCAAACGTACAACTTTCAGAGCGGTTATAATCAGGAGACACTAGAGCTAAAGTCAGGAGACCAGTGAAATTAAACAGAAAAAGAAATGTTCCTATGCGAATCTTGATAGAGCAGGCAATAAAAAATTACTCAAAAATTTGAACAGTTAAAATATCGAATGATTAGACTAGGGCGCACCACAAAATGAAGTTACGATTGTCATTTGCCAAGTCGACTCTGCTTGGAGTAGGCTTGCCTTGGAGAACCTTCTGGGGAATAATGAGGTACCAAAGCGTGGTACTGCCCACGCAGCATTCATCGTATGCCCACACTGCCTAGGCTTAAACAACGTCGGTGGTACAAGGGACAGTCTTTTCCTTAACTGTTAAAAGAACGAAACAAGTTGTCAGTTTCATCTCGACCATTTACGATTGTCTGTGTATGTACGCACATATACAATGTGTAAGCATTGTTGATTTTTGAACGCATCAACCGATTTTTGTAAAACTTGCCACGCGTGTTGCATACTTTTACCGTACATAATTCCATTTCTTTCCAGATTGATCCCCCCCCCACACAAACATAGGGAGCACGGGAGGCAAAAAAGTGACAGTGTCAAAATTGTAAAAAAAATCGCAATGGCCCGTGTGGTTTATCAATGTAAAGAGCAATTTAACCGACTCTTACAGAAAGAGTGATTTCGAGCACGACTCTTAAAGAGTGTTAACGGAAGTAGTTACTACACGCGCGCGTGTACATATAAGAGCAGAGTAAATTGTGTCCACAGATTTTCTGGCAGTATCTCTGTGTCCCTCTGATTCTCTCTGAAACGGCCTCTTCTCTTAATACGTGATTCCCAATGCTTTTATTGTTTCTTGATTCCACGATCTTCTTTGGCATTCATTCTTTCTTCTATCCGATACTTTAATTCATAAACATTGCGGAGCCATTATCTGTCGTTTGTACGGTGCACGAGACCAAACATACTCAATTCTCACTGTTACGTGTTGTCCGATTGTTACTTGTTTTCTCTTCAAGTGTCATAAAGTCGCGTCTAGAGGTTCTGGCAGTAATGTCAATATAGTGTTCGTTTTCAAAAATTTAAAAATTTTTGGTTATAAACGTTAAGTGGATAAAAATTTTGATAAAGTCATGTGGAGTATCAATTTAAAGAGAATTTTAACTAACATCTATGTTTTGTGTCACGTTTTGGAAATTTCAACATTTTGGGCACCAGGGTCTAAGAAAAAAATAAATAAAAAAATTGTGAAAATCTATCAGGATGTCAGACTAAAAGGAGTTGTAACCCAAATGTAAATGTTTCTGATTTTTAGTGTTTATTATATTGTGCCCTCTACAAATGTTCTATTACTACAAACAATAATAAAGTAATCGGAATTTCTAATTTTTCTATTATATGTAACAATTGAAATTTATGTAGTTGTACGTTGTTGTAGTTGTAATTGGTTCAAAATAGTGAGCACGTTTTGCAGCTCAGGAAGCATACTGGTTATTAAAGATTGGAAATCACAGCGATGATGAAATCCAAGAAGCTTTCAAAATAGATGTTGACCACCACTAGACCCCATCATATACACATACCAAGAGCAGAAATTGTGCGCACGAGAAGTGAAGAAACAAGGTTCACATGTCTTCGTACACTGGTGCAAGGCGACTGGGTTGTTCGTTTGTAGTAGCAATCAATATAAACCAACTACTGTAGCGTTGATGTTGATAGTGAAATGTTAAGTACAAAACCATGAACAACAGTCGTTATCCGACTGTATAACGCACATGTTACGGAAACCAATTAGTTAATCCGATTGTATTGAGCACGTTAGGATGTTTTAGTATTTTGTAAACAGCGGTTATGAATAAACACATTTGCTAGAATCCATTATCAATCCAATTACACTTTGTCGGATAAACGTGCTCATTCAAATAATCTACATTAAACTGACAATAGGAGAAGAGTATTTACTTGTTAACATTGAAACCACTGTAAGGAAAGCAAACTATTCATTTGTCTGCAATTGTGTAAAATCTTAATTTTCAAAGTCCACTCAAAATTGTTGAATAATATTTGTGTCTGCTTCACACGGTATACCGGCCCAAAGGCAGATTAAACTTTTCGACAAACTAAATGCAGCAATCTAAGAAGTGAATCACCTGGGATTTAAATTGTTGGTGAAGTCTGGCTTTATGTTCAGCAATGGTATCTTTAATCTAACTTTCGATTTTATTTTACATGTCGTGTCCTATTTTTGCGACAATATTGAACATATCGCTTAAGTCGTGCTAGTAAACTACGTGAAGGCAAGGGTAGATTCAACATATTGGGTATATACAAATATTGGCACGTGCTAAAGTGTAACTTTCTAAACATCATTCCTATTTTTCGTCTGTTATTGTTTGCATACTTCCTCCACCGTATGGAGATCGTGGCAATGTATTTGACATTGTTTGGTTAGCAAATAATAATGATTTACTGTTAATAATGAAAGGTACGAATTTTCTTCTATTTTTATTTATAAAACTTATCATTGTAAAATCCGAACAGACAGCACCAAATACTCTATACAATTTGTTAGAAGGTGGTTAGTAATGTTGAAGTGAGTATTTATTTTTGAAATATTTCAGTTTGCGGAAGATCTCTTAAAGCAAAAATTTAAAGAAATACTTTTTTGCTGTTAATAAATAATTACTTATAATAATAAGTATTGTTTCCATCTTTTAGATTGTGTAATTTTAGTTTTACCCATTGCTATGATGTTCATTAAATTTGCAAACAATCACTGTGACGTCTTCCAGTAAAAATGGTGGAGGGTGAGAAGGGGAACTTCTCTGATCTTTCAGAGTTTATACAATATTCAGCTGCCTGCAGTAAAAAAGATTTTTATAATAAAATCGGTAAAATATTTATAACGCTTGCAACAAACGAAGGCAAATAACACAGATGGAAAGTAAACATTAAAACATCTCTCGGCGTTTCACAATCAATATTTCATAAGCAGACATAAATAAGGAGAAAATATGTTTTGAACATTCATTTGCTTACAGACGTCTTACGTAGCCGAGGACAGCGGGAATAAAAAACGGCGGGGCGATGTACAGAGACTGAGACACTCCGGGAAAAGCACAGCTCCGGATTATAATATTCACAAGTCAACTGTTAACGATTTTCAATTATATCATATTTCAGCAAACACAGTCTCAACAATATTAGCCTGGATTCAATTTGCGTCAGTGTATTTTTAAGATACTCGTCATGTAACTTTTATATCTCTAAAACTTTTTAGTGGAGTTAATTTTATTAAAATAATTTATCAGATACTAGAATTGAAAGAATTATTTGTTCCTGTGTAATGGTTGACAGTGTGAAGTGTGAATTTATCCTAAATTTTTTCACATTTTAAATCTAAAGACTTTATTCATGAGAATATAATCACGCCTGTGAATATATAAATTTGAGAAGCGTCCTACGAGTTTAGGTAAAGACTGTTCATCTCCTTAACACGTTTTGTTAGAGTTCTTCCTCGATGATAGTTCAGTGGCGATTACTATTTATTTCGCCGTCGCTTACGAGGTCGTTTAAACGGTACTCGAATTCAAATTTCACTGATTCAAGATCCTAGATTTACAGTAGTTCGTAAACTTCTGTGTCGAAACTTCTTTGATTTCCTAATTTACTTTCTTCTATTTACCGGCTTTCAACAGTTTTGTTATTAATTCTGTACCAATATAAAGAGTCTACTCCGCTTCTGGGGTTTCGCAACAAAATTTAACGTTTTGTCTATACCCTCACGTAAATAAACAATATATATTGTTATTTAGTCACTCGTATTGGCACTTCCATATATGTAGCCATACTACACCAATTGTCAGGGTTCTATTCTGTAGTTATTCTCACGACAGTATTATCGTTTGATTTTCTTTTGTTTTACGTTCTTGAACATCTCTCCAGAGTATCCAACAGTTATCAGGGAGTAGTTTTGGCAGTTCACTGTTTAAGTAACTTTTTCCTACGGCAGAGACGTTTGGATGACAACTTAATCCGTTTTGGTTCAAAAAAATCCGTAAGGAAGAAATTCAACAAATTCATTAAAAGCATTCACAGTGCATACTATATTCTTGAACAACTTGCGAACTGTCATGGTTGCTTCATGTTTCATAACTACAGAAAACTTGGTTTCAACACTTCTGACGTTTTCATTAATTTTACTTCCATGTTCCATAAGGACATGCAAGTATGGTGATGGCGAAAAAAAAATCGTGTTCGAGATAAGTGCTGATTTTAATTTTACTACCCTCAAAACATGAAGAAAAGTAATTTTCCGAAAAGTGTGTGTGTGTGTGTTATAGAATTTGTTCTATGGTGAACGATAATTGCCGAAAATTGAAACAGAATCAAATTATTTTTTGCACATGTACTCAAGGCCTATTGATTTTGGTGAAGATCACTTAAGGGGAAAGGGTAGTTTACCTGCAACTTTTATGTTTTAACAAGAGTAAAGTACTTAATTTTGACAAATAAAGTATCCTGAAAAGAAGATCATAATAATCCATCCACTGTAGAAAGGTAGATGAAATATGTATAAATGAAAGGGGTAGTTGAAGGTGGAGGGGGTAATTTTCTATCAATGAAAATGATTGTTGAAGGGGGAGTACACAATTTTTTTATATGTGTACTACGCTATCGGCAGCAAAGAAGTAGCTTGTTAAAATTCCTTCCCAGGCTGTTTGGCCGTGGTCCAATGTTTTCTGCAGAACCAGAAGTTCCGGCAGTGCCATGACTGCCATCATCAGTGGAAATCGAGTGCGCTAACGTGAGGTGGTATACGTTAGTGACCACAGTACTGTGGTTAAGGCTGAAGAAAGAGTAGTTTCAATGGAAATATTTCATTTCGAAAACGATTTTAAATATAAATCTTAGAACATGGAAGTTACGTATAGTTCTCCATACCGATATTTTTAACATAGTTTGATAAATCTTTGAAATGTTATATCTACAGCTAAAGCTCATAGTTAAGATTCACATAAATTTGTTACTTGACTTTAGCGTGTGGTATTCGAGGAAGCGTGTCAGTTTACAGTTAAAGAATAGTTTATTACTTGATAAACATGTTTGAATAGGTATCCAAGTCACTTATTGAAAAAATATATATATAATATTTACCGTATTTCTTACGTCGTGTGACTTCGTGTTGCGTTGGATTGATTAGCTTTAAGCGTTTCGAAACATGTCATGTTTATTAATTACGTTAGTAGTTTATAGTATCAGAAAAGGTATTTACCTTTATAAAATAGTCAAACGACTGAATATATTAAACGTAATTACAGAGTTTCTACTAAAATTACAAAAAATATATTTCAAATAACAAAGTTAGCGACGTAATTAAATTGAACATAATTATGTTTAAGTTAAACTAAAGTATGTTTACAGTCAACAAAATGATAAACAGGACGCGTTAACTGAGTGACGATGGAAAGCTTTGTGTCAAATAGAGAGGTCTTTTTAGTAAACGTCTATTCAGTAAGTTGAACCCTGTTCTTGCTTTGTGGTCAACGATCCATGGTGGCCTCGGTTTTGTAAGCACCAGTTATTTTCAAAACTCTCAAGACAAGTAAACTTCAGTAACATAGATCCTCTGTCTGTTCATCTCTCTCTCTCTCTCTCTCGCTCTCTGACTGTCTGTCCGTCTGTCTCTCTCTCTCTCTCTCTCTCTCTCTCTCTCTCTCTCTCTCTCTCGCATACGTACACATACACAGACTTAAATAGAAGTGAATTGACATCAAAATATGTTAGACAGTTTATTAAATATGTTAATAACATTGATTTTGATTCTTTGTAATGTTTATTGTTATTGTGCTTGTCTATCTATTTTGAATCATTGTATGCGTTTGTTATTATGAATTAACTTACATATTGGTCGAACAGCTTTATCATGCATACGATACATACATGCATACAGTTTTAACATGTTAATAATGTAGTACTAATTCATTGTATCATTGTCAATGATTGATTTTTATTTTTCTTGTTTATTTTGAATCTTTGTAATTGTTGTACTACTGGAGTTGTCTTTATATGTATTGAGAATCGGCTTGTAATTAGTTTATATATAGCATGTAGTATTACTTTATTTGTAATGGGGCATGCTGATAAAAAAAAACAAAAAAAAACAGACTTAAACACTCATATACATACAACCAACATATACAGATAACATGTGGAGAGCTTACCGTTTACCTGATAGAGCTTTTCTGGGGACGCGAATGCTTTCTAACTTATTTCAAAAGATTGCGACATAAGCAGAATTCACATTGCCCACACTGTTAAAATGTGACTGAGGATATGAAACACGTACTCGCCAATTATCGCCGTATCAATGAGGCACGAGGAAACGTTGAGGCATCATTCCCACAGCAACTATTGTGAGATACTTACACGTCAGTGTTGAATATCCCGTCAGACAAGAGTACGAGCTTCGGTTAAGACGTACCTCCGCGAAAGAACGCCCAGCAGTACTCCTGCGGGATTGCCATAATTACTTGAGTCTGTGTTTAAGGAGAAAAGTTTAGGAGGAACTATCCGATAACTGGGGACAGCAAGCAATCGCCCTTACTCAGACGGTATCTTATAGGAGTATGTTAAATGCTCGGTAGGACTACCATTTCCTGGCCGTAGACAACGAAAGGGTTCTTAACAAAACCTGAGACTCTAAAACCTATTTAGAAATACAGAACGGTTGGAAAACGATATTCACGTTCTATGTAATGGTCATTAATTAATACAAACAGTTTCTTTATGAATGTTAAATACGTGCCTGATAAACTGTATATAGTCTAACTACCTAGGGGGTAAGCTGTATGTTATTACAAATAATAGTCCCCCATCTCTCAGTCTCTCTCTCTCTCTCACTGTATCATTAACCCGCGTATACAGTAAACGTATAAAATAGAATATTGCTCATTCCATCTCACTCACACTTACAGTGGCCTTTAATATATTTTATTAATATTTTCATTTGCTCTTTCGCTTTCATGTTTTTTCCTGTACTCTCTTAAAGATGTCTCCCATATTCAGGGTGCTGTCTAGTAGACAATATGCTAAATTTTTGTTGCGTAATAATAACTGTTGGACGATAACTAGTCAAGATTATTCAGTATTCTCTGATCGACGAGAGCATTAAGTTACACGGCTTTTGGGATAGCATTATTTTGGGTTCAGGCTCACGTGACTCGTATCATTAGGCTAGGTGGTCACCAGATGCGGAGTGAAGCGGAGCGGAGCGTAATTGAGTGCAGTGGAGTTGAGCTGAGTCACTTAGGGGGCGGCAATAGAAAGCGGAGTGTACTGTCAGTTGCGTTTATAACCTCGGCGATGTCAGATGTGCTAAATTTCAAACAGATGGAATATTCGATGCTTAGTTCGAAATCTGATGATTCAGACACATAATTCAGTTATCATGTGTGGAGTTTGTTAGCTACTAAGCACAAGGAAGAGTGGAAAAGTCTATCTGAGACGACGAAATGACTGAAGTGAACACCTTTTGTTCCCTCACGCATTCAATAAATATTTCCTCAACTTCCATTGCCACTGCTAGCTGCTAACTGACTGAGTATGGTTGTCAGTGGGAAGGTGGTGTGGTGGGGGAAGCGGAGTCAGCTTCCAAACGGACCTCGGCTGAGGCAAAGCTGAGCGGAGTTGACCCGTGCGACGTCGCTTCACTCCATTCAGCTGAACTCCGCTTTCGGTGGCCGCCCTTCCATTGAACAGGGTTTACATTTTACAAGCTCAGTCCACTACGCTCAACTCCGCTTCGCTCCGCTTCTGGTGGCCGCCCGGCCTTATTGGCGGGACAGTTGAGGCGAGTAGATTCTTGAATGATATTCTTTGATTGCCAATAGCGTAATTTTACAAGATTATATTGTCGTTAAATAAATTGTGTAATGTCTCTAAGAGCCATGCAATGTTAGTTTAAATGAATTAAAGAGCAGGAGGATAGTGAACACAAAACAACTAGAAGGTTAGAAACTTATTTATATATACCAAACTACTTCATGCCATTCTGAGCCATATTGTGGCTCTAACACAACGCGTTGTGACCCCATATTGTGTGTAAATTCTACGGTTTAAAGTTATTCATGTTTGCTAACAATTTTAGGTTTTATGTATTTTTAAATTATTTTTGAGCGTTCTCTTGCAAAACGTTTTTCATAGAAAGTTACCACTCGCATATTACTTTTAACACAACGAGAAATACATCTCCTACTTGACTTCTGCGGTAATATCATTTTTTATCAATGATCGTACTAAGGAACAACTATGAAACTATAAGCCGATGGGACGGAGAGGTGTGGGACGTCCGAGGTAGCCCTGGAGTGACCAGCTGTAATATTTGCCTATTTGAGACCGGAACAAACCATTCTTGGTTTAAACCTTGAGGATAAAGAAGATCAGAGATCGTTGAATTTCTATGACTCTGTAAAAAATCACGTAGAAATGAAGACAAAAATTTAGATTTAAAATATAGAAAAATATATTTTGGGAAAATTCTACAGCTTTAGATTAGTCCTCTAACACAACAATGATACAAACCTTCGGTATGCCAAGAACAAAACTTAAATAATGTGCTACAGTGTCACAAAATATGGCAAAACGCTTTCAAGAAAAGTCGAATGTGGAATTAAACTTCTGTAAAACCAAATCATAGTAAAATAGAAAATCTCGCTGCTAAACATTAAGCGAAAGTTTACGAGAAAATCGCTGTCCAGGCATTCAACTTAAGTAACTTTTTTATAAACTAACTAAAGGCCAAATAAACGTTTATAAAATTGTAATTGTGCTCAATGACGAATAAAGGATTGCAACATTTAGCTTAGTTTTAGTGTTAACATAAAATACTCCTCTTCTGTTTTGTGTGTGGGTCATATTAACTGGCGAGTACATTCGTCCATCAGAGTGTAATCGCGTATATAACGTATTCAAGCCAATGCGTTTAGTCAGTGCTATTTCTGTACGCTCTGTGTAAATGGCTAAAACATCCTAGATTGCAGAGACTGGATTGCAGAGATTGATACAACCGGATTAACTAATTAGTTTCAGCAACATGCATGTTTTGCAACTGGATAACAGTGCTAATGGCTTTGCACTTAACATTCGCTGAATCAATCACTATTGTCAGTCCAAAATAATAAGTAATCTTCAATATTAGGATTGCGCTCTCAGTTATGAAAGGGTTTATGATTTTAAAAATAAGGTTAACAATAGATTTTTAAGCTTTATCCAAATATAAGAGGTATAAGGGTTTGTTAAAGAAGAAGAAATAGATCAAGCCTTCACAGGGACGGTTACGAAGAGTCTTCAAGGAAAAACGCAAAGAGGTCCAAATACAAAAGTACAAAGTTATAGCGATTTGAGCATTGCTCTGTGGTTTGAAATCGTGGATGTTTTGTAGTGAATTCACGTACAATTAATGAATTAACTTCTTCTTCTTCTTCTTCTTCTTCTGGCACTACGGTCCCTGGCCTGCTCAAAGATTCTCCTCCTTTCTCCTCTGTCCAGAGCCTTACTCCTCTAACCTGCCACTTGCATCTTCCTCAAATCCCCTTCCACATCTTCATACCATCTTCTCCTCAAACTCTCTCTCGTCCTTACTCTTTCTGGCTTCCTTTCCAATACCATTTTTGGGCCTCCGTCACTACCCATTCTCACCACATGCCCCAACTATCTCAACCTTTGTGCCTTCACTGCCGCAAATATGTTCACTTCTCTATACAGGTATCTTAGCTCACAATTCTTTCTTATCATTCCCATATCTCCTTCCCACACTGGTTCATAAATTATTCTCAGAATGTTCCTCTCAAAAGTGCCAAGGATTTTTATATCTTCTAACTTTAGTACCCATGTCTCGTTTACACATGTTCCTATAGGTCTGATTACTGTGGTGTATATTTTTTTGACATTTTTTGATACATTCCTAGATTGTGATATATTTTTTAGTGCGTAGTAGCTTCTGCTTCCTGCTGCTATTCTTGTTTTGATTTCTTTGCTTGTTTCATTATTCTCTTAAATTTTGCTTTTAAGGTATTAATTAATAAGTTATAGCCTTTAAAATTACGAACAGGGAAGATAGTTGAAGGAACAGAAACGGATTTTCTGAGACAAGCCGTAGAAAAATCACGACTTGACAGGGCTCCGAATTTGTAAGACAATGGGTATTATTTGTGAATACTGTAGTAGGTGATTTTAAGAGAATACAATTAAGGTGGTAAAGTGGTACATAGGGAATTCCAGGCTTCAGAAGGAACGAATGGTACCTTATGGGAGGCGTAGAAGGGAAAGGCCATTGAGGAGCTGGAGAGAGGCGATTGATGACGAGGTAGAAGCAATAGTAAATATTAGAAGACATATTGCAGGGACAGGAGCGATGCAATTAGGAATCGGAGGAAGAAGGCAGAAATCAATATGAAACGTTTGTACGCAGCGTAACTAAAGCTGAGATGCACTTCCTTTGAGGTGTGGTTTGGTGCTCTGGGGAAGACAATGATAATAGAAAATACCAAGAATAGAAGAGAATTTAGCAAGAACGTAGAGAGGAAGGCTTCCAATAGAAATTGTAGACACCGATGTAACAGTATCGTAAGTAGACCCTGTAAGGACGAAATAGATGGAATAAAGGAATACTATAGAATCGGATAATTTTATTCTATGGATCCTAGAAGGTAGAAAAACAAGACAAACTTAGCAACAATTGTGGCTTTGTGATATTTTTTGTACTCTTGATATTTTGCTTTTTGACCGTCTAAAGTTTTAATCAATCTATTATTTTTTCTGTAGGTTTTTTAATTCCCTTTGTTAATCCGTTTTCTGCTGTACGTTTCTTTGGCAAAAATCAGCGATAGGCATCTTTCAATCATCGTTTCGACTCTCTCAACGTGACAGTGGTAAATTTCAAAAAATCACCACTGTGCTTGTAACCACTTAATCTGCAAATTCGCTTTTTTAATCATGTTGTCACTTTAAAAACAGTTTTAGCTATTCGTAAGTAGATTTTATTTATGAGGCAGATTATTGTTTAATGCTGTTAATAATACTACTAAGCTCCCTAAGCTGCTAAACTCACTCAGACTTGTACAATTTAAAAAAAATTTATTTCTATTTTTGTCTTGTGGCATGCCTAAAAATAAAAATATTCAAAGCAATCGGAATTGGGTTAACATCGTTTTCTATAGTCTGATGTTTCACATGAAGTTTCATAATTTCTAAAAAATAATGTTTATTTTTTATGGGCTTTGCTGTCCAAAGTTTAAAACATTTTTAAACCTGAACGCTCTATTTGTTAGATTGTGGTTAAAATTCTATTTTGTTTGATACCCCACATGGATTTTTGCAAAACTTTTAACCATTTTAGTTAAATATGTGGTTAAAGTTTTCTTTAGTTTGATACCCCACGTGGTACTATTGTGGTTCTTACAAATTTTAACCCCCACATTTTTCCTTCTGCCATTCTATTTTCAGGGGGATCAATCTAAAAACAATAGGTTTCGTAGAGTAAAGACATAGATACTCATACTAAATTTTATGACAATCGGTTGATGCTTTAAAAAGATATTATGGGACATACTCCAAGATGCCAAACGATCAAATTAAAACTGAGAACTTGATTCGCTCGTTCAGCTAGTCTGCTCCCAGAGCTGCAGAACTCGCTCACTCTTTTGAACAAAGTACATTTATTATTACATAAATTTCAATATAAGATAATTTTCAATTACAAAAATATTACAAAGGTCTTGATTTACCTACTATTTCTTTAGTAATACAACAATTATACTGCACAGAATCATACAAGAAATACTAAAATTTCGAGACTTTCGGATTTGGTTTACAATTCCTTAATCAGACACTCTGCAGAATTTAACAAAGTTTTCAAATTTTTGATCCGGGGGGGTCCCAAGATTTAGATATTTCCAAAACTTAACATTACATTCAGATGGTATTGAAATTATCTTTAATTTGATACTCCAAATAAATTTTTGGAAATTTATTACAAATTTCACCCCATTTTTAACCCAGACGTCAAACAATTTAAAAATTTTCAAAAATGAACACTGTATTTAGATTGTAGCTTAAATTAATTTGATACCTGATATGAAAGTTTGTCTTTTTTAACATTTTGACCATTTATATTATTGTCTCCCACCCACTACTATGGGAGGAATCAATCTTAAAAACAATAGAGTTTTTTAGGGTGAAACATGGACATTTACAAAAATGCGTAACGGTTGATGCGTTGAAAAGTTATTGTAAGCCATACACCAAATAGATAAATAAACGGGTAGACAAATAGACACGTAGACAAACATTAAACGGTCGAGTAAAAACTGACAACTCGCTCGATTAGTGACATTTAAAATTTCTACTTAATTTAGTGTCATAATTATTTCAGTCAAATAAAGTTGTATTCCTAAATTTCGTATAACGGTTTTTTACACTAAGGTTTACTAAGAGAATGTTAGATTACGATAAGAATACATTTATAATTTTTTTGAAGGCAGCGATGCGTATGTACAGAACTACTGTAAGGCAAGGAAACTCAATTTAAAGATGTCAGACTTATACACATGGATGTAGACATCTGTGCATGCGACGTATTTTACTATCAGGTAAAGGAACGAATAAGAAAGGCTGAAAAAATAGATTCAAATACCTTAGAGAATTATACTGCGTAAAATTGCTATTTCGAATTCTAACTGTCTGCCAAGTAACAGAAATTAAACTATTTTTATATAATATTATCTACGTTAAGGAAAGATAAAAAGCCTACAGTACAAAAGTAACGTAAGGAAATCTAAGAAAATAAACTGAAAAGGCAGAATAGTAATAAAGGCATTACATGTGTATAAAAAGACAGAGTTGAAAATAATAAGGTCTAACAGATTGGGGGCGACGTGAGGTAAAAATGATAATTGTCGCCCAACGCGGAGGACACAAAATATACATCGTGTATGTACTCCACATACATGTAGGTCTGTACATATATTTCGAAATATTTAAACATAAAATAAATAGTAAATCACTAACTGAACAAATCTGAATTAATACGATTGTTAATTACGATAGTATACTATAATTAATTAGTATTTTCATATCCTCAAATTTTTCTTGTTATGTGTTTTATATTATTATAAATAATAAAGGTTTTTACAAGAATATATTTCATTTTGTAAATTACATATGTTTCGGTAGTAATCCAGCTATCAGATATAAATTAATAAATTCAAAAATGTTATAAATCAATTATTCAAAACAGCTGTTTTATATGTAGACTAAATTTAATGTTTTTGTATGTGTATATGAAATATGTTATATAATTAATTGTAGAATATAATATAAATAATTATTACTTTATTAAATTAGTAATTTTGAAAATACCATTTTTTATTAATCTGAATTTGTTTTGCTATTAATTTATTACTTGTCTTATTTTCAAATATTTCTAAATTTTCTCATAAGGTAATTTTTGGTCCTTTGAAAATTTGTTTTAATAAACAAATATTATTAAAATTTGGAAATGTGTGTTTGCTTTTTTATTGACTGAGTAGTTAAATATGATTTGTATTAATTTGGTTTTAAATATGACTTACTGTGTTGTATATATATTTATTTTAAACGTTTATTACTTTGGCCAAAATAAGATTTGTTACAGTCAAGGCATTCAATTGAATCAGTTTACTGCCCTGAGAGCGCGAGGTGTACGGGAGTGAGACGGTCATCGTAGTACTGTACTGTTCATTAAATAATATAAGGTGCTACATATCAATATAATCTAAGAAAGATAGGGCAGCACAATTCTGGGGTGTTATAAACAAGAGGAAAGGAGATTGTAATGATTTATGCTGGAACAAATGGACTACTGGCGATGAGTTGGAGGGGGGAAGAAGAGAGAGAAGTGGTGAAGAACTGTTGAAGCTCTTGGATGACAAACGATATGGGGTTTCGTATGAAGAGCAATACGAAATACAAGCACCTGAGATCCAGCTTCATCTCGAGAAGCACGAAATGCAAGCACCTGAGATCCAGCTTCATCTCAAGAAGCACGAAAAGCACCTGAGATCTAGCTTCATCTTAAGAAGCACGAAATGTAAGCACCTGAGATCTAGCTTCATCTCAAGAAGCACAAAAAGCACCTGAGATCTACTTCATGTCTGAAATACAAATGAAAATAGCGGCGGTGTCCTGGATACTGCCACACATTTGGTGAGATGGTGATACTTGTTTTAAGATTTATACCATCATTATCAGAAATAGAATATTTAAAATAGCGTACCATATTTTTGTGAATTTGTGATTTGCGTGTGTGTTTATTTCGCTGTGCTCTGAATATCAAACAGTGTTCACAGTGTGAAAACGAGTGCTATTGCATTGAAGCCGTCATGCAGTCAGTTTGAAATTAAAATATAAAAGCAAACAACAGTCGAGTTATATTGTTTAATGAGTTTATTGCACGTAGGCAGCGACAATTGTGTAGGCACGAGTTAACCGGTCCGGTCATACGACTGCCAGATATTTACATAACAATGGTTGACACAGGGCGAGCGTCGCGCCGCACGTGCACTTCCGTTTGCTCTCTACCGCCGTGATGAAGGCAAACACACACACCAACCGTACCCAATTATTTGTATACATAAATGTATTAATGGTTTTTGTATCCATATCTATCACTGCTTAATTACTTAGATTAAACCTTTATTTATACGACTTTCTTAAAGTATTATTAGTGGTATTAGTAATAATAATAATTATTATTATCATCATCGTTCTTGTTATTATTATTATTATTGTTATTGTTATTATTATTATAACTGTCATAATCATAGTTAGCTGAGTGGACTGACCGCAAACATGGCGAGATTAATTATTTCATAACCCAGTTTCTAACTGGCCACGGCCTGTTCCGGGCTTACCTATATAGGATGGGGAAAGTAGACAGACCAAACTCCATTTTCTGAAAACAGTAATTAGACGATGTGAAACACACGTTTTTCACCTGTGACAGATGGAAAGAGGAGAGGTAACCCCTGGAAAATGTAGTGGGACAGATCTCGCCCGAAAATATTATCGGAATAATGCTGGAGAGCGAACACCATTTGGATCAGGTAGTAGCCTACACAGAGAAGGTTCTAAGGCAAAAGAAGGAAGCCGAAGATGATCTTACTAGTGCCGTTGACAGAATAGAAGAAAACAGGTAACGTGGACCTGCTGAAGGTTTAAAACAGATGAACGTACACAGTACGAAGTACAAATGGCACCACCTTGAAGTATTGCGGAGCTGAGACCCGAGGTGGATCCATGCCGTGGACAACAGGGTTTGTGGTTTTGGTGGGTGCGAGTTCCACACACCGTAGGAGTGCGGACCCTCTTGCGGCGAACATTAGTTTTCCACAGTCTCCCTCGTAAAAAAAACTATAGTAATCATAATCATGAATATGCATTATTCTTTACTGTACTTTAAAGTTATTGCAATATAAAGAACACATTTTACATGTATGAATTTAAATTTACCAACTGAATAGCTAGAGCTGTGCAATATCATTTCGAATAAAATCAGATATAAATACAATTTAATAATAACAGCTGCAAGGCTGCGTATGATAAAAAGGAAAATAGTTTCATAATATACAAACTTAGCGACTCTAAAATTTATAATATATCCTATATATTCAAAACGGTCGAAAGATCCATACGGAAATTTCCGACTTACTAACACCTGTCAGCACCGCACGCCCTTTCTTTTCATCGTATTAAACCAAATTTGTGGAATGTCCTTTCTTCCTTGGCTCAAACAGTTCTTGTTAATAATGACGAAAGACGCCTCCTTGAATTTACGTCGTTCAGTCTTAGACTCTTTAGTTACTATGGACACGGCTTCTCATTGAATTCTGTGCTGTTTGTCTGAAGCATTAGCTCCAATCTCTAGGTGGTCGTCTTCTTAACTGGACGTTTACGACAGTTCCCCCAAAATAGGCCGCCTGGAGGAAAAGAATGTAAGGAGTCAAAATTGTGAAAATATTGCAAACATCTATGTGGGGTATCAAATTAAAAAAATCTTAACCATGATATAAAATCGTGTTCACTTTTTAAAATTCCACAACTTTTGGATGCCATACTTCAAGAAACGTGATAAAACTGCAAAAAACTATGTATTCCGAATCAAAAACTGATAAAAAAATATTATTCCTTGATTGACTAGTTAGTCGTGAGAGCGGACATACTGACACGTCAGAATTCAGGAAACCAACTCACACCGGAGTATATATTCATAGTCTTTCTAACCACCTGATCATGTAAAGAGGGTACTCATCTGTTCTTTACATGCTCGAGTAACTAGCCTCTGTTCCTCTAAAAACAATTTATATGCTGAAATTAATGACATTTTCAATGACTTCCAGGTTAATAGTTACTCAAATCCCGTGTTCGATATGAAAAATATTATTTATACTATCCCTTGTGAGTGTGCTTGTGAATACGTGGGCAAATCCTACCGACTTTTACAGGTCCGTGTGAATGAGCATAGAGTGAATTTTCAGAGAGGTAATACTCGATCAAAGTTAGCTGAGGATGTGTGGGAGGCACAACATAAAAAATTTTATGGGAGGAAGCAAAACTTATTATTAAAAAAAAAGAAATACTTTGAACGAAGATTTCAGGAAGCTTCTTTTACTGTTACAAATAATAACTGCATTAGTCAGGTTAGCAGCGAAATTTCGAACATCTGGCTACTTTCCACCTTCCACTTTAGTTGTGAGAGTGGCCTTAGCGCGTTTGTGCATAAGCGGTGTTTATAGCCTACTTTCACTTTCACTATAAAAGAGCTTGGTTTATTGCGTCTCTGTAGTAGTGCTTTATTGTTCTTGTTGGTGTGCAACTGTTCGTGTGCATTGTGCTGGTGTTCTGTAAGTGATGTGTGTTTTTATTTCTAAAAATACTTGTTTTTACCTGTAAGTTGTGATCTTTTTACTTGTGTGTTTTTGTTTGTAAATAATACGTAGTAAGTATTTACCTGTATTATTTAATCTTTTTATTGTACATTATGTGAACTTTTGTTATTATTATTTTGTTGACTCTCTATCACTCGTTGACAAAGTATTATTTATTTCTTTACACGTACTAGTTTATAATTAGCCTAAAGACGGTTGCAGATTTTTGAGTGGCCGAAACATCGCATTTATATTGTTACGCAATTACAGAACGTTCTCGAATAATGGAGAGTGTTTTTCTACGCGTTTATCGCCTAGCCCAGCAGGCGCGTGTTTCTGCCAAGACCGCTATCTAGAGTTTTCGAGTGCCTGTTAAGGCCGCATATTATGGAACTCTGCAGCTATAAATACGCAACAGCTGCCACTCAGTGTCAGTTTACGTCGGGCTATTTACTGAGTGCGTCTCAAGTGGTTATTGTGCGGGACTCTGTTGACTTTATTATTGCGTGTGGACAAATTTAATTTGAATTATTGTACGAGTATAATCTTCTTGAATAATTTGTTGATTACAAACTGTTATTTGTGATTAATGAAAGCTGGTGATTAGTGACTTCATTGGTGTCTGTATTTTGTTTTTATCACTGTACCATGCGACGTAACAATATTTTTATGTGATAGCAAAAGCCCAAGAATTAAAGTCAGAGTCAAATAAAAGTTATTGCTACGTTTTTTTTGTATAACAACATTAAAATATGATAATGCTATTTTATTTTACAATAGGTTTAAAAATAATAATCGTCAATAATGGAAATCATGGAAATTGTTACTAGAAATCATGAAAATTGTTACTAGAAATGTAGAAATAAGTTATTAGAAATTTGTATTGTACGTTGTGTGTGTGTGAAGAGATAGAATCTGTATATAAACTATAGTATACTGAGAGGTTGCAGTTACAGTTATGCAGTGTAGGCTATAAGTAGCTTAACAAAAATGCATTTGTTTGTAACAAACAATGTCAAGCGACGTATAGCCTACTCTATGTTCCTGTTTTTTGAACTGTCATCAGGAAAAGAATCTCTGTTTAATGTGTATATCACTTGCTTGTCATCGTCAGTTCGTCGGCTGTATTCTGCCTACAAGAATCTGTTCCTGACTATCTGCAAATAATACCTTTGTGACAGACGCAAGCGCGTTAAACAAAACGAGTCTTGCTGTCACTTAAGCTAAATGGGCGGATTCAGACGACGTCTGCACTCAATGGATTTGAAATTTGAACAACAGAAATTAGTCGAGTCAATGCCTGTATATTACTAGATGATGAACTCGTTATATCCAGCCTTGAGAAAGTTAGGCGCTCTGAAAAATATTTTCACATAACAGAAATCAGAAATAGATTTTGAGTGTTGTATAACATAACGTATTAACAGAAAAAAGAAAGACGGTATATAACGTACAGTGTTACATTACTTTTTATGCCACCATATAAGACAAGTATTAACTAGGCGTGACTTTCGATCGTCAAAATATTTATGACGTTAACAAAACGTATATATATATGTGTGTGTGTGTGTGTGTGTGTGTGTGTGTGTGTGTGGTCTACTGGGAAAAAAGAGGGATTTAGGATTTTCAGTTGTGGATATAGAGGGAAATGGATTCAATCAAATGGAATGACAGAATATATAATGGGGAGGTTCTAAATATAGTAAATGAAATCTTTTAGGTACAACTCTGAGATGGGAAAACTGGATGTTATTAAGAAAAGTAATAATATATTTTTCTGGAGCGGACAGCAAAAAGGGAATAAAGAAGAAGAAGATAGAGGAAGTGTTGTTTTCAGTGTAAATGTTATTTTAGTTTCTATGCCGTTTAAGCATGCTTTTCCTTATTTGTTATGATAAATTATATTTCTTTTTTATTTATTTTATTTAAATTTAAAGACACTTTTTATTTGCTTTTGGAAAGTGCATGTGAAGCTGCCATTTTCATAACTGCCGAATGGTTCCAATTGCGAATTTTACTCAAATTATTAACTGAGGCTTTTCTATATATTTCGTATTGTTTGAAACACATGGAAATTGAAATATTCTTTACTCAAAAGTCGAACCGATGATTTTTGTTAAAATATTTCAGTTTTTAGACATACAGATAAATGCGTAGTAAGTACATAAAACCCTACAATTTAGTTCAGGGTAATCATATACGGAAATAATTAGTTGTTATGATCATAAATGAGTTAAATAATGTCTAGGATTTTGTACGGCTTAAGAAACAATCGGTATAGCGTTCTTAAACAGTTTGGTGAGAGTCTTGCAAACTTTTCCTTTGGGATTCCTAATGTAAATCCATGTTCTACCTATTTTCCAAACTTTCTAGTTAATCTCTTAATAATTCAGCACACTGAGTACGTCACAAGGGTGTAGGCAGCTTAAAATCCAATTAACAAATTTGTTTCACGTTAAATTAAAATGCCGAAATTTCGCTGGAAATATTGCAACGGTTATGCTGTAAGATAGCAGCCAATGTGTTAAGAAAGCTAAGACTTAATTAGCATTTAAATAAATAATTTACATAATATACCGTAAATTGAATTAGAAGTTTTGTGCACAAAACCATGCTTAAAAAATGGAATTCAATAATACGGTTACCAAAAAACACCCTATAGAAAATAAATTTTTAATTTATTTTTAAATTTAGTAGAAAGGATTTGTACTACATCGTTGCGGAAAAAGGTTTTGAAACAACTTACAGCTTTGTAGAATACAATTTACAATTTTAAAGGTTCAATTCCAAAAATGTTATATATGTGTGTGTGTGTGTGTGTGTGTGTAAATGTAGTAATGTAGTAAGGGGGAGAGAGAGAGAGAGAGAGAGAGAGAGACAGAGAGAGACAGAGAGAGACAGAGAGAGACAGAGTACAGGCAGTAGATAGACGAATAGAGAGGTCTGAAAAATTCTAAGAGAGGTCTAAAATAAGGCTGTTTCTGCGTATCTGTTAAAACAAATCAAAATCACTAATTTCTATGAGATTCGTATGTAGTTTTTGCACTCGGGTTGCATTTGTTCTCTTTGTAGAGAAAAACATGCTTCCTGTTTACAGGACTCCTTTGATATGTACTTTATTTACATATTTAGTTATTACTTTTTTAATCAATAAGACTTATTCTTATTACTGCTTATTGGGGTTTAAGGAAAATGTTGAACAGCATGCAAAAACTTTTCAAGATTTCGTTTCGGCAAAAAATCATTTCTGCCCAAAACACACGTTGAAGATTACGAAATCCACTATTAATGACCACGTAACGTCTGCTTTGATATTTTGCAGATTACGTCTTCCTTTCATGATTTTCTACAGTATTAGAGAAGCGATTTTGTGTTAGCGTTTAATTTCTAATTTCATGATAAGCGGATACTCTCTGACTTTTAGACGTATTAAGGTAAATACATTATTCCTTCAATGGCATTAACGGCTCTTCTGAAATAAAAATATTTATGAGAACGTATTTCTTGTTCTGGTAGGTACACACTAAATTTATTCTGCTTATTAGAGGGAATATCTTAGCCTTTTTTAAAGACCAATTAGTGCAGATCCTCATTGTTTGTCTCCTAAATTTCTTTTCCTATTAGGAGCACCTGGTGTAGTCGTTTTGCCTACCTTGCGCCGGCAGCTAGACCGTAAATCAACGCGTACCGGCAGTGCTGTGTACTCACTGTCGTGACGTAGGCTTGGTAATGTAATAAAATTGTAAATGAAGTTGTTTTCTGTTTCTTCGACTTTACCTATATTACGCGTATGCCATCTTTTCTTTCCACGCCCTTCTGTTATTGCGGTCACGGTTTTTTCGTCTATAGCCCAGGTGAAGTAGGTTTGCAATGTAGGCACTCCGCTCTTTCCTTCCCACCAGTTGCCACTTTAATATACTATTGAGCAATGAACCACTCTATTTGCATGACCCTACCACTGTATGTCTTGTGTTGTTTGATATTTCTATTGTAACATGTGATTTCAATGTGTCCCTCTATTTCTTTATTTCTGACTTTACTTTCCTTTGTTAGTTGCAGAGATCTTTGAACATAATCGAAATTCAATTCGACCATCGCGTAATGTCACTGACACTGTTCGTCACTGGTCATGGTTCAGCTCGATGTAAAACAATGTTTTTTACTCTGAAAGTTCAAGTACGCGTAGCGAGGGCCGTGGCAGTAGTTTGGTTTGTGACACAATCGAAACGGCTGCCGCTGCAGTCGTGACATCGAGTCAAGGTTACGACTCGGTCTGCCTGCCCCTCCATTGTCTGGCATATCTGGGCTACAGAAGTAACACACACACACACACACACACACACACACACACACACACACACACACATCATTCTCTATGTGCGGATTTCTCTCTGGCGATGGTGAAGCGTGAGTTGTTCCGTGGGCAGGGAGCGCAATACGCCTAACGCTTGAAGGGGAGAAAAAGACTGAAAGAATCTGTTCTTATTCTTTTTACTTAAATATTGTTCTACATGCCCATGTAATATTCTACTAACTTGTTTACTACGTGCTATCTCTAGTGCTTTATCTCTTAATTATGTTATGTGTCAACATATAAAGGTTCCCAGAAATCTAAATGCATGACACCCATTTATTAGTTTTTATTTTTCTAAATCTGCGTCAGCAATCTCTTCACCCATGTACATGTATGAGGTTATATCCTAGGTAAACACAGTTGTTATTTCCCTATTAACGTGCACATCATGTACTTCTAGTCATCTTTAACCTCAGTAAAAGTAATTTGATCGTCGGCGAAAGCATCGAATGAACGTGTTGTATTATTATAAATGTCTGGGCACAGGATGTCGATAATTCGCCAGATTAGTCCACAGTTGCTAATTAAATTACAGATTGAAATACTGCAAATATTTTCTCATATAATATCCAATTTGCTTATGTAAATATATTAGGTTAAAGGATGCCTAAGTACAAGAAAAGGATTTTAAAAGTATTTAAATCAATCTCTCAGCATGTGAATACATTTTTTTTATCATAAATAAAATTACTTTTATTATTTGTGTTATTATGTTATTAATATTTAAAAATTTAGAATATTCTCACAGTCTTTAAAATATTACGCTTTGCTGAAAGCATACATATTTGTGACAGTCGGAAAGTTGGGTAGCTATGTGAAGAAAAGAGGTCTGATCGATCTGACAACATTGTCTTTTGATTCAGCTATTTCGTGATGCGTTGTATCAGTTTACTACGCTAGGAGTGCAAAGTGTACGGTAGTGAGCGGGGTACATAGTGCAATATACACAATTCTCACTTTAATAATCACGTACATGTATTATTGAATCTAAACACAAACAGGCTAACTTGTCCTGTCTTAAAAGTATACAAGAAGAAAAACATGGTAGCTATAAACAGAAAATAAACCCAGTTTTTATACTGAATCAACAAGTCGTAATACAACAAACAAAGCAGTATGCATACTTCAGGCTTTATTAAACAACGAAAGTACAGAGGAACAAATCAAGTCGCTAGTTATCACTGAGATTCTGGTAGCAGTTTGTAAGAGACATAATTTGAACTACATTTAATAACGGTTTCCTCAAATGCAGTAACGTTTAAGAGACACTCATCCGTTCGCTGCGATTCTCACATAAAACAGTTTATGAAGAGAGACTCACACCACCGCAGGATTATTTAGTGGCTGCCTGTTGAATGCAGATAAAACTTTACTTGAGATTCGTACTCGCGCGATAAATTGCACAAAGAGAGAGAGAGAGAGAGAGAGAGAGAGAGAGAGAGAGAGCGAGAGAGAGAGGACTTTTATTGTCTATCTGAAAGTGGAGTTCATAAGTCGGTTTGTTTGCGACAAAGTAACAAATGCAGTATTTAATGATGTCACAACATTCATTGTCGTCGCTTGAGGCGAGAAAGATAAAAATAACAAGATCTAACCAGTTTAATGAGATACAACGTATTGCAGTCTCCAACGCAATACTATCACTTGCTAATAAACTTATTACAAAAGGTCATATTTCATTGACTGCATGTTTTTTGTTATTTATAACAGTATGCTAACTTAATCTGACTTGGTTATAGGAGACACTAAGCCTATTATGTTGCCTGAAGCATTGATAACCAACAAAGAAATGCTTCTGTTTGAACTTAAATTTCCTATCATCTCTTCACTTTGTTTTGTTACGGCCCAGTGTCTTCACTTCCAAGTGAGTTGTTACTCCTACATTATTCGTCAATTCTTTCGCAAAAGTGTAGACCAGGGGTTCTCAAGCGGGGGCCATATGCCCTCTAGGGGGCCCAGGACGTTCCTAGAGGGCCAAGATGAAAGCCGCTATGAGAGGTCAGCCACAGTATGATATTAGGGAGCCGCAGAGGGTAACTTTATTAGTTGATTCACTTATAGTTGATGCTCATAGAGAAACAGGGCAACATACCAGTCAAACCAATTGGTATTAAAGAAAAACATCACTTTGGGGTAAAAACTACAATTCTAAAAAGAATCTACAGCCCTATGATAAAGCAGTATTGTTTTTCATGTAGTTTCCTACGTCTTATCTCGTAGAATCAACTTTCGTTCAGATCAGTTATTGCTCAAATACGGAATCGTCTTAACGTAGTGGACAGACGGAATTGATCTTAGGTTATCCCCCACAACAATAGAACTGAATATAAAAATGCTCACGTCTGGTCATCAAGCAAAAGAGAAATAATCGAGAAATTGAGATTATTGAGAAATAATCGATTTGTATATTTTAACTAATGGTATTTTGTATAATTGTAAATAAACGTTGTTGTATTTACAAACAAGATATTTAAGTGGCTACCTTTTTGTCGGTAGAATAGAGACCTGCAGAAAGAAAACAAGTCGGTAGGTGACCACAGTCGGAAAAAAATTGAAACATTCTGATCTAGACAAAGTTTTCTTAACGAATTTTAAGCGATTATTGTATGTTCCTATTATGTAAACAGCAAATTCGTTATGAGCGATTGTATGGTCTATCCACTGGTGTCATTTATTTCCTACAGTATTTTTTTTTTCAAATCGAGAACTTTGAAAAATGTACTACGTATTTTAATAATAAACTTTCATTTGGTTAATTTTTTATTTGGTAAATTTATCTATTAAGTTAATTTTCAGTGACAGATGATGTGATAACTGATGGAAATGACTTGCTAAAAATAGTAACTTGTTAAAAAATTTGACAATAAGCATCCCCTGCATGTTATTACAAACGACGAGCGGTCTTCAACAGTATCTGCTATCTGCCCCGGTATGTTTCCGATGGCAGAGACAGAGGAAAACCGCAGCTGTACCAAATCCTTGAGAGAAAACATGGCTAAACGAAAGATGGCTAGAGGAATGAAGTTGTTCCGTGCATATCTTCAGGAAAACGCAACACGCGTGACATAAGCTTTCAAGAATTTTGACTTTCGCTCACAGAGTCTACGTTTCCGAACTACAGCGAGCAAAACTATGAAAGGGACACTAATAATTGAGATTGTTGCCATCAAGTGCATCTGTTGTGTCTGGTTTCTAGATTTATTGTGCTCAATTCCTTTATGGCAGTAATTAGTATATGCTGTATGGCAGTTAATGTAAGGTTATACCAAACGTGTCTTTTATGTTTTGTATGGAAAACACTAAAACACTGTGTAATTTACATAACCAAAAGATTATGTTATTTGTATAAATAAAAATAAAAACAGCAACATACGTTAATTAACGTATAACTAAAGTTTCTTTTGTTTTTTGTTAAAAATAATAAAACGCTGGACTCAAAACAGTCAACTAATTTGACGGAAGTAATTGGATGCCAGAAAGAATATGTGTGCGCGTAATAAAAGTTAACAAGGAAAGACTGTCCACCATATTGCAATGTAACACTGACACACAATAACGTTAAGTACGACATTAACCCACTTTTCAACTGATACTGTTTATCAGTGTTGATGTTTTGTATTTGCTTATTGCCATTCAGACAATAGGGACAAGTCATGCTCCCGATACTGCTGCTAAAGCCATGTGGTATGGTAGCTTATCAGAAAATTTGATTACGTTATTTTATCTTATGTTGCTTGGTGCTTTTAACAGAGTATAGTCATCGACCCGACGGAAATTGCTTCATGTACTTCATACATCTTGCTGCACTATAGCAACACTCACTAATACTATCGTAAGGTTTTTTTCAGACCATATCTTGTTTCATAATCTTTACAGAGTTTCATATTTTTTGAGATAGACATCAGATTAATCAGTGGAGGGAAAATTAGTGGAGTGGGTAACCCCTTAACACTCATGACCTTCCTCCTTTCCAAACATTTTACTAACAGATGAAAAAAATTTGTATGTACATTTTATAGCTAATATAAAGACCAAATCTCTATTAATTTTTATTCACAGCTATGATCGGCAACGTTTGATTCGTCCGGCTGCATCTTTCTTGCAACAGCTTATTAACAAATATATCCCCTGAGTATGTTAAGAGTATAGAAATATACTTTACTTTGTAAAGGAATTTGATAAAGTGAATGGAGTCAGCCAATAATGGCAAAGAAAGGGATCCAGCAAGATCTCATTAGAACCATGTAAAGTCTGTATGTGGAAAAAAAAAACTTAATTGAGACAAGAAGACGGAGCACAAGTCATAGAGTGGGCCTGATCAGTTGTGGAGTACGACAAGGATGCCAATTGTCACCTTATGCTTTTAATTTGTATATAAACGATGTTATACACAATTGGCAAATGAACCTTTTAGAACATTTTATGAATGGTAACTCTGAACTTGACACATTGTTATTTGCTGATGACCAGGCTATTCTGTCGAAATCGAAAAGCGGCTTGCAGACGGCTAACGGCTGTAGACTCATTGAGTGGAATCTGCAAGGATTTCGACCAAGGTGATGGCTTTTTATGGAGCTGGCCACATACAAGAAAAATTTGTTGTAGTTGCAACTGTTCTGAGCATGTCAGTAATTTTGAATATCTGGGTTGCAATGTGATTTACATTACAAACAATGAAGTTGTGAAGAAGCTGCACAAGCTCAACAATATGTGTGGAACCAGCAGGAGAACTCTAAAGAAACACACTTATACTATTACAATTTTCCGGGTTGATAGGCCGAGGTCTAAGTTTTTCAAGTCTTTCACCAGACGTTTTGTCCATACAGATGATGGACATCGGAAAAACAGATAACAACCGCGGACCAATATGAACAGTCACGCGGGAACGAATGTAAACAAAGCTATTTCTGTCCTGTTTAGGCACTTATATTAATACAAATTTTTGAACATGAATATGTAAATACCCTTATATTTATACATATATATCATCGGCATTGGCGAAACGTCTGGAGAAAACTTGAAAAATTTAAACCACAGCCTAATAACCTAATAACTCCACCTGGTGTATTTTGTCTTACTATATCTTTATGTTTGCCCTTTTTCCTCCTCTGCTAATCACCATACACTTAGATTTTCCTTATTAATCCTCATACCATATTCTTAGCATACTAAATTCAAATCTATTATCATTTTATTCATTGTCTCTTCCTTTTCTGCTAAAACAGCCATGTCATCAGCAAACCTTATACATTCAATTCTTCTTCCAACGATATTCACCCCTCTTATTTTGTCAAAGCCAAATTAGATTAAGTTTGCTCAAATTTGGAGAAAAACAATCCACCTCCCTTGCTCCCTTGTTCTTTGCACTATGACTGAATTAAACTACACCTATTTTATTCTTTTTTACTTACATAAATGAACAAAACACTCGTGTTGCAAGACTCAGAAACCTGGCAGAGAGGAATATAAAAAAGGAATGATAAATGGCAATTACTAACTACGGATAGGCCATATAGTTACTCATAACAGCTTGGTAGTTTACACTAGTCTCTAGTATAACGCTAGTACGGAGATTAGTACATTAATATAGGTAACTTTAATTAGGACGGCTAAAGACGACCGGGAAATATTTCCTCTAATTAAATTCAACAGCTAGCTATGCGCGTCTCCACCTCTGTGGGGATTGCGGTGACCACGACTACAATCTATTTAATTACAAACCGTGTTTCTCAACGCGCTGTGTTAAATTACCTAACTAAGGAGATCAGGAAGACGCTTTGTATTGTTCAAACTAAAAGAAGATATCTCTTGCGTTTTTGTTTCATAGCGTTAACACGTCACGCTAAAACTATGATGTCATGAAAACCAAGTTTTTTCAATTGTTCCTAGTCATGATATCAGTTAATATACAACCTATTATTATCCTGGATTCTAAGATGATCTTGTGTTATATTTAAAATAACTATACAACGTCAAACGTTTCTACCTATGAAGGCTTTTTCTCAGGTTTGTACTGCCAGAAACTGCAACAACTCGGTGTTCACACTGGAGTGTGGATATTCCTCGTGCTTTGCTGCCGACCTTATGATTTCCGCTATAAGTGTAGAAGACTGCATCAATTCTTTTAGAAATATCGATGTGTCATTAGTTTGGACTAATTGAGAACATTATTCTGGAAAACCTGAAATTTGTTGATCATCACATACGGTAATCATTTGCACATCATTGCAGATCCCATACATCACATCTATCTGTGTTTGTTCCTAACCCAGGACTGTTTCCAGTTCTCTCATAACCTTCTTTTTTAACATCTTTTAACTTGTTCCTTCCTTATCTCCTTTATCCCTAAGAATAGTAGTTAATTTTGTAGACAAGACACTTTGTAAGCTAAAAAAAAAACATCACAATGCATCAAAGCTAAAGTGCAATTTTTCATGCAAGGAAGTGGCAGGAGTTAAATTTTTGCAAAACTTTGACGTAGACGGTAACATGTCAAAGAAATTAACATTACTGGATGCAAAAAATTTATAAAACTCATACGGTAAGTTGAATAAGTTCCATCACTGTTGATAACATGTTATGTCTCTATTATTAGAAGTGAGTATAACTAACACCGGAAAATGCTTTTTACATTTTTACTTTTATAGTGCTACTATAAAACATCAATAATATTCAAGTCTGAGCTAAGATGATCAAGGTGTCACTTTTCTGTAGTGTAATCACTCTTTCAAAATTTGGTTCCCAAAAGTTTGGTAAGTTTATTGTCGGAGGAAAGCTAAAGATTATTTGCCAGAGGGATTAAGTAATCGTTTAGACGCCGATAAATGTAATATTCTTAAACCGTTTATGAGAAACTGAAAAAAGAAAAAGAAATTTTGTTTTGTTTTGTTTTGAGATCTGTAAACTGTTCGACTAAGCGAACAATTAACAAATTGGCTGACAACACACAAAGGATTATGAAGAGCTGACCAATGACAGCTCTTCTTGTTTTTGATAATAGATTAAAGAGGTACACAAAATACAAAACTAAATGATAAAACATGTAAACAAATGAACAAAAATCACTTCCATTTCCTGCTGGCATGATACAGTAAGTTCAAATATTAAACACTGGGCCCATAAGGCACATATACAGGTTGACATTAACACGTATGAATGACACGAATACAAAAACATACAGAACAGATATCACAGACAGTACCATACAGAAAATACAGACAATACATTATTAGTTAATCCTGAATGGTAAGTCTAATAGTTTGTGCCTTTTTAGTCTATAAATATCTTCATTGTTGTCTAACAAGTTAATTGCCAGGTGGTTAGGATGCTGTTCTAGTTTGGAGATGTGAGTCCTGCAGAGGCGCAGCTCACGGTTAGAACTTTGAGGTCGCGGTGTATAGAGTTGTTGGAGACAAACCATGGAGCGTCGACTATTGATCTTAAAGTTTTGGACTGAAAGCGCTAGATAATCTCAATATTACTTGTACTTGCAGTACCCCAAAGTTGAATACCATAAGTCCATACTGGTTTAAGAACTGCTTTATAGATCAAGAGTTTGTTGACGAGACTACTGTGATTTTCTGCCTATAAGCCAATAGCTGTTTCTGATCTGACCTTGTGATTAAGTTCAATCTTCTTAGCTGTTATATGTTTTTTCCATGTTAGTCTCCTGTCCAGATGCATCCCAAAGTACTTAGCACTTTCAGCTTGCGGTACTGGTTGACCGTTAATTGTTACTGGAGGGCAGTTTGCCTTACGTGTGGTGAAGGTAACGTGGACTGTCTTGGATGAATTGATTTTTATGCGCCATTTACCAAGCCATAACTGAACGATGTGTAATGATTCTTGTAGTATAAGAGATGCTATTGAGGGGTTGGAGTGTGTCGCTAGGATTGCTGTGTCATCGGCGTAGATAGCAACAGTGGTTTCACTTGCTGACGGTAAGTCCGAGGTGAACAGGAGGTAGAGCAGAGGACCCAGGACACTACCCTGCGGAACACCTGACCCACTGGTAATAGAGGAGAAGTAGCATCCGAGTACTTGACTTGAAACACTCTGCTCACTAAGTAGGAATGTAGAATACGGTAACAATTATGTGGCAGATTTTTCTTTATTTTCTATAAGAGTCCAAGATGCCAGACTTTGTCAAATGCCTGGGAAACGTCGAGAAACACACCTGAGCAGAACATCTTCGATTCCAGCGATTTATTGATAACATTTTTTAGTCTGTTTATTTGATCTACCGTAGAGTGCTTTTCTCGAAAGCGAAATTGGTGATCCGGAATTAGGTTGTTTTCCACAATTGTTGGCATAAGTCGTTTTACAAACAGCTTCTCAAAGATCTTACCAAGTATCGGTAGAAAGCTTATGCGTCGATAAGAAGAGGGCGTTTGAAGTTGTTTACCAGGTCTTAAGACCATGATAACTTGAGCCGATTTCCAGAAAAGAGGAAAGTATTTAAGTCTGAGTATGGCATTGAAAATGTTTGTTATTAGTACAACGCCTTTGTGAGGCAGCTCCTTTAGAACATTCCCCGATATCAAATCAATGCCGGGAGCCTTTTTACTTTTCAAATTATACAGGATTATTTCCTTGATTTCCTTAACTTTAAAAGGAACTTTAATTGTACCTCTTCATCGAAAGAGACGTTCTTTCGATGAATCTGGCTTCAGATTGAAAAACGTTGACCAAATGTTCGGCAAAAATCTGGGATTTCTCTGTATTGATGCGCGCCCAGCTACCATCTGGTTTATGTATTGGTGGTATTTGTAATAGTGGCCTTTTTAATCGTTTATTAGCCTTCCACAGAGAATAATCAGTACTTTCATTAGGTGACAAATTTTCTATATAATCCTGAATCCCTTCATCCTTTAAATTTTCTAACAATCGTTTTAGTTGTCTGGCCGCGGAATTCCACGTTCTTTTATCATCCGGATAATGAGTATGCTGCCAAATTCGTCGCAATCTACGCTTCTCAGCTAATTTCTTTCGGACAACCAGAGGAAGGTTTAAGTGCTTATTCTTCGCTGTATTGCAAGGTGTAGCTTCCCAGGCTGATTTTTGGAAAGTACTGGTGAGATAATTTACAGCCGCATCCAATTCAGCAGGCGTGTGGAGTGGACGTTCTAGCGAGATATTATCATTTAAAAGCTCTTTAAAGTAATCCCAGTCAGTATGACGATTTTTGAGTGTTGGTAGACTTTCAGGCTCAATTATAGTATTGCTAATAGTGGCAATAATTGGAGTGTGGTCAGAGGACAAATCAAGGCAAGATTCAACTTTGTAGTATTTATGAGACAAGCCTCGTATTAAAAAAAAGTCAATGAGGTCAGGTATTTTGTTTGTATCAGAAGGCCAATAGGTTGGTTGACCAGTGGACAGAAAGGACAGGCATTCTTGTCTAATGACGTTATATAAAATTCTACCTCTTGGATTAGCTAATCTCGAACCCCATTGCGAGTGTTTTCCATTTAAGTCATCTCCCACCAAAAAACGTGCACCAAGAGTTCCAAGAAAAGAGCTGAAGTCAGTTTCATTAATTCTGTGTTTTGGGGGACAGAAGACTGCAGAAACAATTAGAGGGCCTTTTTGATCTTCAATTAAAACGTTTGTCGCCTGTAGGTGAGCAGTTTTGACTTTAGAGAAGAGATAATGTTTTATATTGTTTCGGATTAACAGAGCGGTTCCGCCACGAGCTGTACCGTCAGGATGTTGGGTATCATAAACAGTAAATCCTGGAATTCTAATATGGCTTCTGTCTGGGAAGTGTGTCTCAGATATAAGCATTACGTCTAACCTGTTTTCAATAAGAAAAGCTTTGAGTTCTAGGGTGCGTTGAGAGAGTCCATTGGCGTTCCATAATCCAATCCTGTAATTGTTATTCATTATTAATTAGAAAGTTTATTGACAAGTGTTGTAAGGAGATTAAGCATGATGCTATTCTGCTGCATGAGTTGACTGAACATAGTCTCAAATTTTGTCAGGAAGTGTGAAAGAGTGATGTCCTCATTTGCTGTCTATTTGAGATTGCTGTCATAAGGAGGCGACAATTCTGAGTGTTGCTGTAGTCCAGCAATTTGAGCGTAAATAGGAAAAGAGACGTTACGGGTATTCATGTTCTGTTCCGTGTTCATAGTCCTAAACATCGAAGGGGTTCTCCTAGGTGTGGTGTTAGGTACGGGGCTTTTTCTGGCCTGCAGGTTTTGATAAACTTCACAGCTTTTATAACTAGCTGTATGAGGACCATCGCATAATGCACATGTGACTGGTGTATCCTTAGATTTGGAACAAGCTGCAGAGTTGTGTTGACCTCCGCACTTGACACACTGGAAAGGTTTTCTACAGTACGTCTTACTGTGACCGTATGACTGACAACGAGTGCACTGTATTATGAAGTTTTTTCTCCGATGTGGTTCTACAGTACATGTTACCTAAAGACCTTAGGTTATATATTTGTTTATTGTTTGCTGCAGGTTCAAGATCAACAAAGAAGATAGGGAGGGGTGTTTTCTTGACTTTGTGTCGAACGTTGATTATGTTTCTGACTGAGTGTCCTTTTTCTTTTAGTGGTTCTTTAATAAAGTGTTCACCGATGCTAGGATGAATGTTTCTTATGACAACCCGATATGCTCGCTGGTCTTTAATTTGATACGTATGGTAAAAAATTTTTTCATCCTCGAGGTGACGGATTAATTTTCTGTATGAATCAGGTGCAAAAGTGTTGATTTTCACCCTATTGTCATCAAACGATTTAGTACTGTACTGTTCTGATTCCAGAATTTTTGTAAGATTATTGATCATTTCATTGTAACTGACGACACCATGAAGGTATACAGGAGGAGGTCTAGGTACTTTCGGCTGAGCCAAGACTTGAGTAGGTTGGACGTCATCAGGGTCATCTATAGGTAACACCGTAAATCTATTGTGGTCATTAAGATGAGTGTGTGTTTCAGATGTGTTTTCTGAATATTGACGACTTCTTTTTCGTTTTTTCACTATCTGCCAGCTGTGGGAGCCGTGTTGTGTGAAATCAACATTAACATTTCTGCCTGGCTGTTGACTGTTATAGGATTGAGGGGCATTTTGCGACATTGGAGTTAATGTAGTTCCTGAGTGGACCGTAGGAACAGGTTCAATGTTAGTTAACAGACTTGGTTGCTGATAATTCATTATTGTCGATAATTTCAGTAGACAGATAAATTAAAAGACGCGTGTACTTCCAGATGAGTAATTTCTGGCCTTGTGTTTATGTTTTGTAGATAAACAGGTACAATCAACCACAAACCGCAGACAGACACAGTCCTACACGGACAGGCAGACGCACGCGCGGGCCCCTGGCCGGCTTCTTGGATTTGTTCGAGTAATCAGATAAACCTTTTGTTGATATTTCTTGTTGCAGTATTACTTACACATACAAGTCTATTTAGTAAGGAAGATAGCGATAATATTAAGTTCCCGCACACGACAGCACAACCGCACCGAACAGCTGCTCATACACGACTGAAAATAAAAAATTAAGTTCCAATAATATACCAGGAAATCGTTTGTGTTAAATTTAAAAAGAGGCGTTTGTAAACTGCCGTTACAAAGAGAGGGGAGGTGAAAAATAGCGAACTCAATTAAAGCTAATGGTAAACTAAAAAACTAAATGGCTGGCGCGGAACCACAAGTAACCAAGAGTTGTCATTTAAAAGCCTACCAGGTAAAAGAAGAACACGAATGACTGTAAAACAAGCAAATTGTGTAAAAAAATAGTCTATTGCTTATACTGCGCAAAAAAGGAGAAAGCAAAAAAGAAAACATAAAAAGAAAACTCCATTGACTACTAATAAAAACAAGAAAGAAATTATGCCAAGTTTTATTAGTTTGTGATGAATTAGTATCACCAGAAACAACCCTCAATTATATTATCACAGGTAAGCGAACACGAAAAATAATTTAAACAGTAGGTACCGTACATCTGTAAGGAGTTCAGTTCCAATCAAATTGACTTATTTACTCTTTGATTTAATGACTAAACCATTTGTAAGTATAAGTGAATGTATCTAAATAAAATCGTGTATTGTTCATGTGTAGGCAAAATTCTATATTCACTGTCTAACGTGTACCGGGTGAACGTCAAATGTGAATGTAAATCCGCTCAACAGCCTATAGAGACGTACAATTCCCTAAGTTCTCGTCTGCATATAGAAGAGTTTTGCTATTTACATACACTCCTGAAAAGAGGATTATAAATACAAAACCTAGTTCCATGAATTGCGATAAAAAGGACACCTTTGTTGTTTTTGGCTTAAACCCAATTACACACAATAAAATTTGTATTTCCTTTCCTTGGTATTCGATTTTGTTTATGTAGAAACAGTAAAGTATACGCAGGTAACATTATGTAATAAAATTAAAAATTTAAATTTAAAACTGAGCACTTTCTAAAAGTGTTGTAAAAATCGTTTCCTCGGCTTGCCAAATTTTCTGTATAATCTTTGTTCAATTCCTAGTAGATTTAATAGTACCCTACTTTAATAGCTTTCTTTTTTATCTCTAAACTTCATCTATTAGTCATAGAAACTTGTGGAGCTTTATATATGTTACAGTAAACCGGCAGTTAGTAATATACACTCATTTGACAAGCAAAAAGCAGGAGTAACGCCGTGCAGGATAAACGTCAGTCTGTGTCGTTCAAGACAATTCGTTGCCAAAGAACACGCGCACAAAATATAAGAGAAATCTAAAAGTAGATTTGTTTCTTTTAGCATTCTACATTTTTAGATCTGCAGTGTATACTCTGTCATCGGTTTGTTACACACATCACAGCGATGACAATTCTGGAGAAACGTTTGTGAGAGAAGTTCACATGGGAACTTTGAGACTCAGGAGAACACCTTACATATAACTAGGACACATGGGAAGAACCGTTTGGGCACTCGTAACAACTGTCGAACCATCAACAAGGAACAATCTGATAGCTTGTCTAATAGAGCCAAACACGAGTATAAAGTAGGACAAACTCAGATAAAACCTAACATATTAACATACCACTCGTATGTCAGTGATAACATAAATAAACCTGTTTATAAAAAAGTTTATTTTATATTTAATATAAGTCTTATTGTGTACCAATTTGAAGATTGAGTGAAATGTGTGTTGTGTATGTTATATATAATACATGTGAGCAAATTTTAAATTTATGATTACTGGAAATATACATTTAGAGCACCAGTTATAACTTATTGGTAAAACTTTAGACACACACATACAAACTAAAATGTATGTAATATATTTATGAATAATCCAAATTTCGATATACCATATGATGTCTCTCTGACAAGACACATGAGAAGTTAACGTTAATCTATATTTGAGACAGATATTTCAATTGTTGACACAGATTATTCGATTTAGGTTGATACTCAGCTCACCTAGAGTAGTAAACGCAACTCTGCCGTGGTACATACTTGTACCTGTTTTTTCTCGGCTTCAAACACAGCTACAGTTTTCTTTGCTTTCTGTCCTTTACACCCGTGTTTCTCGTGGTTTCGTCTTTCTTTTTTCTTTTTCTTCAGCGTTTTTCATTCTGTCGCTTCTCTGTTTTTAGATGTAACGCATCGGTCATCTGCGTGGTATACACTCTTGCAAATCACTTATCACCGCACAGTAAACTCATGTACCATAAAATTGTCGCCTGTTTCCACTGTTAAAGGTCCTACACTCCCCTTTATCACCACTTGTTACGACGGGGCCCGGATCGTCGTGTTCAAACAGTAAGATAAACAACTGTACACCAGAAAAATTGTTAGTAACAACTTTAATAAATGTTTGTTATGAACATAAGCTGTCGTATACTACAACGATCCGTCAAGTTTACGATGAACAGCATACGATAAAGCAACAGACAAGATATATCACCTAATTAACACTCTTCCAATGAATAATACAAGTCACCAATAACTATCTGCACCCAATAATACACAGTAATCGCTTTCATTTAAAGCGCTGCATAGACACATACAGAATTCAGCAAGTTACAAAAACAGCAACTACTACTAGTACATTTCTTATCGCTTCAATTCACAACTCGAAACTAAAATTAAATGGCCGCTCGCTTCGGACACATCTCATTTTTAATCAGACTCTGTGGCGTAGTACTTTACGAGATTCACCTGGATACCGGCAAAATAATCGACCACAATCTGGAATGCGTGTGGTGCGAGAACATTGCTTAATTCTGTCCATCACTTACGCGTACAAGCGTGACGTAAAGCACTCATGTTTCTCTTAGCGTTAGACATTTGTTTACGTATATTTTATGTACTTATTTTCCGTAGCGTACTTTAGGTTTTCTTTATTTTTAATATTGATAGGAAAATATAAAAGTGGTAAAATGTTTCCTTGTGAGTCCTCACATTCCAATATCTCCGTCATCTTCAAAATTTAATTTAGTAATGAAACTGTTTAAATTCTGTTGGTCTACCAGGAATGTGATCATAATAACCATCAATCATCAGGGCGTTCTTTCATTCATGGTTATATCAGCACAATTTAAGAAATTAATTTATTATAAACCTATTATCATTATGAACGTACCGCCCATAATTATGAATTATGAATCCACATAATAAATTATGAATCCTAATTTTCACCGCCCATGTAAATCATACTATGTCGGTAAAATGACCACAGATAGTCCCGCGAGCGCGTAAACACACACACACACACACACACACGGCCAGTATACTTCGTTTAAAGTCACAATAGGCCTATTGCAATAGCCAAACAGCATCGTTTGTTCACGAACGGGCGTGAGTTACCGTTCAATAAAATTAATACAAAAATATACCGCACACAAGGCGCACAGGTGCGATAGAACAGACTCGCCGCCAGTTTTATGTCAAAATAAAAAACTCTCCCCTTTCTTCTGTCCCGAAACGTTTCGTTCTGTCCGAATTAATCTATTTTTAAGCCTTTTAAACTGCCGAATTCTCATTTAATTGCCCGCTCCGTTTGCATGAATTTAAATTGTAAATTATTCAGTGTCGTTTTTACCAACCGTGCTGATGAGCTAACAACCGGTTTTTGCTGAAACTTGTTGATTAGTAAAATAGAAAGACTACGACCACTTCCAATCGGCAGTAAGCGTAATGAGTTCTCGCCACATCAATTGGGCGCTATAAACTAGAATTTTTAGTTTACGCAATTGTCGCCTTCATTTTGATTCTGATATTATAGTATAATTTTCGTTGCCGCTTCTTTTACAGTGTTCAGTTGCTTTATTTTAGTATTTCCAAATGCTTCAATAATCAAATAAATAAATAAAGTAATTCATTATAATTTATTAAGTAATGTTTTTAAATTTTCAGTGTCAACATTTACTGAAATAAGGAATTATTAATTCTCATGACAGTATGTACAACAATTAATTGTTGGTTGGCAGAAGAAATCAGTAAATTCGTCACTCAATAGTCTCTCAATTAACAAAGAATGTAACAGGTAGTTAAATATTCCAAGCAAACCTACAAAGTTAAGTAAAGATTACGGTTCAATACATTACGTTTGTTCAAGCTAATAAATTCCTTTTCATGGTTGTTAAGTATAAGAATTACATTTAGCGATCATTCTGCAGCTCCACAACTCACCTCTTTCTAGGGTCGACGACGCTGTATCTTTCAAAAGGTGTATACTGGATAGCTATCTTTGGAAACCTGTTGTCTGTCATTCTTACAATGGCATACTCACTTGAGCAAACATTAAGAAACATAGATTTGCTTGACTAAGGAGAAAGTGCCAAGCTCCTTCCGACCAATATCGTCACTAAGTTGATCTCGTTTAGTTCAATCCTTTAAAAGATCGCAAATATCATTTCTGCAGACTGAATACCAGGCCCGGATTTAGGTGCCTGCCGCCCCTAGGCACCATTGTTAGCGCCCCCCCCCCCAACAAGTAATTTCTACATATTCAATTCTCCTATTATAATTAAAGGTTATTTCAAAACCATTTTCTTCAATTTGGCCATAATGCTAGTGCCCAATACAAACACTGTAATTAAAAAACCGAAAACATGAAATTTTAACAAATTAATAATTTTTCACCTCGTGCCGCCCCCTGAGCCTGCCGCCGCTAGGAACGTGCCTAGTATGCCTAGTGGGAAATCCGAGCCTGCTGAATACTCATAATCAGCCTTATCGGCCATATTTGACACCCGTATAACAACTCTGATACCGCCACCATCTTATAAATTTCAGGTTGTCTGACCGAAACCGTGGATGTCTGGTAAGATCTTCCTCATTCGTTTTACTAATGTGTGTAGCGCCCCTTTTCATTGTTTTTATTCCAAGGTCAAGACAAACAAAAATTGTGATTGATATGTGTGGAATACGAACAGAAATTTTCATGCTCCTTTGAAATTATTCACACATCATGTTCATTCAATCGTGTTCCTCTGTGTTATTCATTCCAGAACTCTGAATTGTAAATACAATGCTAAAATACTGCAGATTTATTAATTTTTCTCATTTGAATATTACGTCATATTTTTAAAAATGTTAATAAATTTAGTTTTTTTAATTTATGGATAAATGTTTTGTGTAAATTCATATAATGTTTACCTCAAAACTTGATTTCAGGAAAACGCTGTAAGTCGTTTTAACATTTGTATCCAAATTTTTGTTGCTTGTTGTCGGAATCCATTTTTTTGATCAAAGGTAAATCTATTAAAAATAGAAAATTCTAGCGCTTTCTTAAGAAAATATTACAGAGAAAATTTAAGTTACAGCGCTGAACTCGGATTGAAATGTAAGCCCTCCAAAAGCTCCCTGTTGATCGTCGACTCATACGGATGACTGGTATTAAAATTCAGATTTTTACGTGAGGTTTAAATATCAAAGAAAATAATTGCGTTGGAGAAACAAGCAAAAAATGGGCACGTGTATAGACAAAGTGGTAAAAATGTGGACCGTCTCCAATTTATCCAGCCTCTCCTTCACCAATTTCTTCTTCTTTATGTCGGGTTATAACGTTTCAGATCTTCCGATATCCAGTCGCCATCCATCTCTATCATTCCGCATGTTCTCTTCAAATCCACGTCGTTACCCTGGCAGCTTTTTCTAGGACGCCCTGGATACTTCCTTCCTCTCAGCTTCCATTACAAAATCTGTATGGGTAATTCCTTCTGTCATTGTGGGAACATGCCCCAAAAACATTAATTGGTAATCTTTTATATCATCTACCACTGAGCGTGTTAGCTACATCATTTCTCTTACTCCATCATTCGTTATTCTTTTCCTTGATCTGCCTGCCGCCCTCCTCCAGAAGTACATTTTCGTTGCCTTCAATAGATTTTCAGTTTCAACTTTAATTGCCCATAGTTCCCAGCTACAGAAAATAGTATATTCTTGGCAGTAGCAAAGCGTACCTGGTTCTCCTTTTCTTTCTAATGCTTTTATCCCATAATATAGTATTTAGTATTGCAATAAGTTTCCGTCCTCGCGTACTTCGTCCTTGAATTCCTTCATCCAATGTTTCGTGTTGGGTGATTTCTAATCTAAATACTTAAAGTCTGTGCAGCGTTTGCTATGGTGTCTATTGACGAGTACTTAGTCCTGTTAGTCTCTCCCAATTCTCATGTATTCTCTTTTATCTAAAATAGATCTTAACCTAAATTTTCGTATTCTTCTACAAGATTGACGTTAGTCAGTTCGTATCTCTGTATTCCTCTGATTTACTAATTACAAGTATAATACTACTGAGAGATCCTTATGTTTCTGATAGTAATTGTATCCTGCCAACTATTTAGGAAACCATTTAGACGGACGATCTGTTCGGCAAGATTACCAGTTTGTAATGAAGAAGTTTTTCAGTATTACTTAAAATGAACTGATTAAAGACAATATGTTGCCATCGATGTCTCTGTTTAGTGGAATTTTATATTCTACAGTTAGGTTTATTATCACTCACGTAACAATATCAGTTCTTCTTCCAAATCAGTGTGTTATAATGTTAAAAAAGAAAGACTTTATACATGCTGTTAATTATATGTAGATTGAAATTTTAGAAATTGATACAGTTAAGGAACTGATTAATGTCTGGAAAAACAATAGAATTTAAAAACTTTGTGATTTAAGATGTAAGGACTTAAAACAGTATACGACAGTATCGTGTTTGTTTGAGATTTTAATTAACTAGACACAAAGTAAATGACAACAACGACATTACCCAGGAGGTTTAGAAATAGTAGGATAGCAGGTATTCTATTTGCTCAAATTCTGGATGCCCAAGTTAGTTCAATGATAGTATAAACTTGTAATATACAAGACTATAATACGACCTACGTTCTATATGGATACTAAATTTGAACGTTTTAAGAAAGATTGGAGGGATGCTGAGCACACTTAAACGCTGAATATTGAGGAAATATGTGACCCATTTAAGAGTAACTACGAAGCTCCCTTAGCTTTTTTTAATTAATTTTAATTTCAAAAATTTATTTTTGAATCCCTTAGCTTTATATTTTGAACTAAATACATTTATTATTAGGTACATTTCAGTATTAGTTAATTTTCAGATTATCCGAAAAAGATGGTTAATTTTCTTTAGTAAAGTCACAGTTGTATATAAGACAGTAATACTATCACCACTAAAAGTTCCATACTACTGCATTGCTTTTTTAGTTAAACTTGTAATCATAATGCCCAATAACATAGTCCAAACTTTTGAATTGTTATATGTTTCTATAGGTATCTATGGGCTTATACATAATACTTTTCAAAAACGTACTTTTCAAACAATATGTAAAGGTTTTTTGCAAACACAACTTAGAAACCTCTTGAAGTCCAAGTTGATCCAAGAAGGTCCAACATTTTCAAGGACTGATGAGATATATTACTTTTGTCAAATTATTACAAATTATTAAAGGTACCGAGTTTGTATTTTTTTGAATGAGATTCTTTATAACTTGGTCTCCATCGTAGACTTTTATAATTTTCTTAAAATTTCGAGTTCTCTCTTTGGCTCGTGATGCCGTTAAAGTTAAAAAATTTTCACACTACATTCGAATTTGTTTAAAATTTCTTCAAGTATGATAACAGGCTTGATTTTTACAATTCTTAATAATTTTTTATCCCTGTTATTGGGGCACGGTGTGTTATAAAATTATAATTTTTAAAAGTGATCACTGTGTGGTTACTCCATTAAAATTTGATAGTCATTGGTTTAATTAAAATTGGTTTAATTTGATAATTATACTCCACATGAATTTTTTAGATGTTATCAAAATTTCAGCCAACTATTTGGGACTTGTCGTCTCAAAAGCCTATAATTTTTAAAACTGACAACTAGATATAAATTAAAATTAATATTACCATTATTTTGATATCCCGTATTGGTGTTAGCGTAATTTTCAAAATTTGGCCTGTTAAATTTTAACTCTTGCTCCTCCTATTTGTGCGACTATCCATCTCAGAAACAATAGAGGGTTGTGGAGTAAATGTGTGCACATGTATGCTAACTTTTACAAAAATCGATTGATGCTTTCAAATGTTATCGTGAAATTTACCCTAAACGGACAGACAAATAGATAGAAAGACAGATAAATGGGAAACAGTTGAGTTAAAACTGAGAACTTGCTTTGCTCGTTCAATGGCGCGCATCAGGTTTAATTACAAACTGCAACAACTAACAAAGAACCAGAATCGTAGCCTATATCAGCTTACATCGCCTAAGGTAGTCAATTCATATTGATCAAATGAGTGACACCCGAATAGGTAAGAAAATAAGGAAAGGACAAATCGAAAACCGTTGGTCTCAGTTTAGGGGGGACTATGTCTTGAAAAAAAAGAACCGTCTGAATCATGTGTTTCCTTTGTCGAGAACATTTCTACATATTACTCTCGTCTGTCACAGTCTCCTCTTATCACCAAGATACAGCCTTGTTATATACAGAGTTTGAGTGTGGAAGTTTGTTAAGGATACTTTATCCGTCATTGTTTTTAAGGGACCTATATTTTTAAAATACATTAACACGCTGAAAATATCGTACCAGCATGTAATTCTTCATAGTAAGTCTATGTAAGAGTTTGATGGTGATAATAGCTGATGCAATTATCTAATGGATAGAATAAATGGCACTTAGCGTATTATCAAAGGTTTTTGTTAGTTTAATTTTGAAACGAGGCTACCTAGTTGATACAAAGTAACTGAATCTGATCACAAACAGATCACACATTAAGCGCGGTCAGTAAATGGCAAACGCCCAGGAAATGGGATAAAAAATTATTAGAACAAAAGAACCAGAGAACCAATTCATGGTCTCGCAAGTCTATCACAAATGCATTATCGTAATACATTTTATTCGTAAGGACATTATCATTTCGTGTTCCACTTGTTTATCAACTCCTCACTGCAGGTCTTTATCCAATTCCAGGTCAACAGTATTGACGTAATGACTGTCTTCGATTTGTAATGTCAACACACACACAGAAGTACGTTATCTATTGTGCAATAAATCTGCAAACAACCGGCTTCGTCGATATTTACTTCAGTCTGACTGTTTGTCTACTTGTGTGCAAGATAGCGTTTGTTCACAACGTCTAGTAATTTGCAACTCTTACTCCTTACCGAGTAGTTGATGTTTACTCATATCGAGTAGACGGAATAACTTTCCGCTGTTGCTTACAAATTCGTTTGATGCAGTTAATAACTTAAGTTCCGACACCTGGGTCACATGATAGATAATGAAAGTTGCATAAACATAAAAATACACGACATGATAAATATAGAAAATAGGGCATACTACGCTAACAGTAGACTATTGAGAAGCAAACTCCTTATTACAAGACAAAAATGAAAAGACACTCATTAGACCGGTTGTTGCTTATGGAGGTCATTCTCTCTCCTATGGCGCTACATCCCAAATCGGGCCCTGGCCTCCACTAATCTCCGCCTCAAATCCACTCTATCCACTGCAACCCTCCTCCAGTTTCTTATCCCCATGTCTCTCGCGTCCTCTGCAACGCCATCTTCCCACCTCTTCCTCGGTCTGCCTCTAGGTCTCGTTCCCTCCCATGTACCCAGCAAAGCCCTCTTAGGGTTCCTGCCATCCTCCATTCTCATAACATGTCCGGCCCAACGCAATCTTTGAATTCTTATAAATTTTGAGACTGGTATCTCTTTATATATTTGATACAGTTCGTTGTTGTATCTCAGTCTCCATGAGCCATTTTCTTTTATTGGGCCTATAATGCGTCTGAGGATTTTCTTTTCAAAGGTGTCTACTATGTCGACTGTTTTCTGTGTGATTGTCCATGCCTCACACCCGTAGCATAACACCGGTCTGATGACAGTCCTATATATTTTCATTTTTGTTTCCCTGTGCACATCCCCAGACCTAAATGATGGCAGCAATGCGAAGTACGCCTTGTTAGCCATGGTGGTCCGTCTTTGGATCTCTGATCCAGTCTTTGCTAGATTCACTCCGAGATACGTGAAATTGTCCACCACTTCAATTGTGTCCTCCTCTATCTCGATGTTGTTATGAACCTGTAAGCTGTCTTTCTTTTTTAATATTATATTTCTGATAGTAATAGATTTAAATTCTAAAAATAATTTTTATTGTATAATTTAAATGCATAATGATTTGTCCTGCCGATGTACAAATCAAAAATGCGTGTATCGCCGAGAATATTCCGTGCACAGAACTATTGTATCACCAAGATGGAAAGCCTACCAGCGCTATGAAACAAATGCGAATCATATTAACAGCACCTCCTATTGATAGGGCATCTTGGCAGCCGCGAAGCGCTCCGAACGTAACGTAAACCTATATGTATCTTACGGTACAAACAATAATATAATGAAGAAGCTGCACAAGTTCAATCATACGTGTGGGACAATTCAATAAGGAATGAAGCACGCCTGAATTTCTACAAGGTGATAGCCCTCCTCACATTTCTCTGTGGGTCTGAGAATAGAACTGTAACAAAGTCCCAGGCCTGTCGTATTCAAGCGGCTGAAATGAGATTTCTCAGGCAGGATGTACCCTTGGAGATCGCAAAAGAAATGTCGGTGTACGGCAGGAACTGAATATTATGAGTATCCTTGATAGGATTGCCCAGTATCTGTTAAAATGGTTGGAACGTCTTGACCGCCGCCTATACACACAACCATGGAATTATAAGCCAAAACTACGTAGAGATGTGGGGAGTCCGAAGAAGCGTTGGCGTAACCAGCTCTAGTCTATTTGCTTGAGACCGAAACAGACATTGGTTTAATCCTTGGTGAAGATGGTGGTGGTGATAACGATGACTTCAAACGTTGGCGTAAAGATATGATAAGTGTATATGGCGGTGAGTCTGTGAAAAACTAGCTAATATGTTATACAATATTGCAACGATACGTTTAGCATAAGTCTCCGTATCAACCCCTGACTGTGGTATGATAACATACGAACGCACGCATGAGTCGTGTAAAAGATGTAAATAATGAAAATAATATAATAATTAAGCGTTAGGTATAAGACATAAATAAAAGAAACAAACATATTAATTAATTTTAAATAAGGAAATAATTGTAAGTGAACATGCATATGGAATTGCAAGCCTATTTGGTTTTAAACGCAGCGAAGGGAGAAGAAACACGCCCCGACTGGCAAGACTGGCAAGACTGGCAAGTGGTGACGTCATTGCGACAGGCAACCGCGTGTGTATCAGTTTGTGTGTGTGTGTTAGTGTTAGTGTGTAAATGAAGAACAAGTTGAATTATGTATACGATTGTGGAAAATTTTACACAGTTTTTTAAGTGCTGAATGAAAACCAGACGTCACACGAATCAGAGACATATGTAGAAAAAAAGCTGGCGCCTGGCGTTACAATTAGATACTAAGAGGTATTTGATCGTGGGAACCGTTTAGCTATCGTGTGAAATTTTGCCATAACTTTCATAGCTTACACACCTTAATGTTCATAATTTGCATAGATTAAGTTTATTAATGTACCTAACGATTTGTCAAATAATATTTATAAAAAAGTGTGCGCTTCATAGAAAGACGCGTAGGTTGTAATTAGTTAATAAATCAACGCGCTGACTTGTTCAACTCTGTCCTAACAGTTTTCAACAGGAATTGAACGCCGGCAGGAGTATAAAACCCCAGCGAGCGACACACGCTTTCTCAGAAAATTAAGAGACAGTACGTGAAATCCACGCATCTCGCCACCGTAAATTTTACAAAGTTTAAGTAATGTTTTAAACCGTATTACATAACTTGAAGTGCGATGGAACCGGCAGTACGTCGGTGAAAGTAATTAGGATATACACGATTTATTTAAAAGACAATAATACTGTAAACTACGAGGAGTCGAAACGTCGTCAATGAACTTCAATAAGTCCACGTAGAACTTCGAGACATCCACGAGGGAAAAGACAAGGAGAGGAGAGGAACCAGAGCAATATACTAGAGGACGCAGGGACAGCCACACGGAGCTACATCCAGCCGTACATCATCACGATCAGAGGTCCACGTCAGAACTCAGCATCCGTTAGACGTAGAGAGTAATTCCAAACGACGCAGAGACAGAGAAGGTGATTCCGGAAGGGGATCCCAAAACTCGAGAGTCCAGGTGACGGCAACAACAGTTAAATGGTTGCAGAGATATGCAGGTGAAGTCAGACATTTATTTAATCTTATAACTGACCCTGAGGTCTATCAAAAGAAGGCTCTAGATTCCATATACAAGTTTACATAAACTTTAATATTTTTATTTTCATCATGAATAATTAATAACAGTTCAGAGAATAATAATTGATAACAAAGAACATAAAACTTATAAATCTCATAAATAAACGGTAATTATAGAAACCATATTTTATTATATTTTATAATTTTATGATATAATTAAAATCAAGTAACTGTAACGTAAAATCAAGTATGAAAGTTCCTTTAATTGTAGATTTTTAATTAATTGAGACATTAGGAGTATTGTTAATTAAAGTAATAGAATGGTCTCTATTAGAATTTTTATAAATATTTAATTATTTAATTTTTTAATTAAGTGGTATATAAGAGAAAAACCAAACTTGCTAAGTCAATATTAACGTTCAATTTCGTACGTGTTAATCACGCAATGTAATAATATATGTGTTATGTATTATATGTCTGTGTAAATATTCCAGGTCATGTATGTCTTATTTTAGTGTATAATGTGTCTTAGACGATAAGAGATAAGATTTTTTCACGTTATAATTATACAATATTCGTATAAGTGAATATAGGGGTTTCAATATTAGTTAACCCACACACTAATTAATAATATGGCAATTTGCATTTTTTAATTAATAAACAAAATGAATATAATTTTATTAACAAAGTCGTACTAATTTCATAACCATTACTAAATCCTCTGTACTCTTTACTTGTAACGATATTCACGTGTTTATCCACCCTCAATTAACTACCAAAGCCTGCGACCTAGCTGGGAAACATCAAGGTAAATACTGCAGAAGAAGAGTATACCTTCGAGACGTGGGTAAGTGCGTACAAATGAGTAATAGCATATGTTTAAAAGTAAGTGTTTAAGAGTATCGTTGCAATAAATATTTTCTACATGCATTTTTTTTATCGTGCAATTGCATGTAAAACGTTTTGGAGTAGTTCTTATAACTTTGTAATCTGCTTTAACAATGCTTACACATTTTAACCATCCCTAAACATATAAGAGGCTCATTTAATTTTTCGCAGTATCAAATGTTAGTGTGAAATACTGAATATATTAAGAAATAATGGGCCTACTAAACAAACAGCTAAATATTCTTTTTTCGGTCCTGGATTTAGATACACATCATTGGCTATTATGGCCGTTTCCACTATTTCTGTAGGTTCTCCACATTTCTACTGCCATGGACTCTATAGGTTGAGGAAGCCTGTTATATGGCATTCTCTCTGCACATCTTCCATCCATCTTTTCTTAACTATTTATCGTTTATTTCATTTTACTTTTTATTTCTTCTATTATTTTCTCGCTTCCTGTTCTATACGACTCCTGTACTGTTTAGAAAAATGTCAAAGTATAACATTACAAAATAAAAACTACATGTAATCCTGAAAATATAGTAAAACCAAACTTTCGTTGCTACAGAACAGGATTCTATGTAAATGTGTCGCTAATTAAAATTTTTTACAATTCTTAGTTTGTAGATAACAAAAATTATTTGCGAAGGTGGGCTGTAAAACCAATCTGTTACACGATGTTGAGTAAGATTAATCTCAGCAAACACAGAAGCAGTAAAGGAAGGAATAATACTGAGTCCGGAATACGAGACGTAGAAACATAAACATCTTAGTCTTAGTAATTACGGAGAATCCGCACAAGAAAATAGTCGCCTTAGTTTATGTGCCGAGTTTCAGCAGATTAATCCGAGCTACGGTCTGTGCGCGCTGTATGCCATCTGCCGTTTGCCTGAGTACCCGGAGTAAATGTTTGTTATTACGTTTTCTACGAGCTTTCCTGCACACAGCGGCTCCTTAATTTTCTGTATATTATGTATCGTTTAATAGACTTTAGTAAATGTTAATTAATAATTACTTTTCACAACATATATATATATATATATATTTTGAAGTTACAATTAGTGCCGGTTGTTGTTTTGGTGTTGTGATTCTTCTGCTCGTTCGTATTGTTTATTTTGATTTATTATTTAGTTTAGTGATCTTTTTTAAAGTGTTAGTTAATGTTTAATAGAAAAGACTGACGACGAATTGTTCGTTTCGGTTCCTCGCAGGCGTCCGTGGATAGGCGTAGATCCCCGCAGATTCTGATGTTGCTGAAATAAACACAAGTTATGTACTTACTGTATTCGACGTTCTAGTCTGTTAACGAATTCGTCAACAAACGAATCGGTAACTCGATTCTCATAGGTCAGTGTTATACAGTGCCACCTGTGGAAGTATTGCTGAAAATCTAACTCGTAACTGTACTGTTAATCTAACTCGGGCAATCCTATCAAGGATACTCATAATATTCAGTTCCTGCCGTACATCGACATTTCTTTTGCGATCTCCAAGGGTACATCCTGCCTGAGAAATCTCATTTCAGCCGCTTGAATACGACAGGCCTGGGACTTTGTTACAGTTCTATTCTCAGACCCACAGAGAAGTGTGAGGAGGGCTATCACCTTGTAGAACTTCAGGCGTGCTTCGTTCCTTATTGAATTGTCCCACACGTATGATTGAACTTGTCCAGCTTCTTCACCATATTATTGTTTGTACCGTAAGATACATATAGGCCTACGTTACGTTCGGAGCGCTTCGTTAAAAAACACGGCTGCCAAGATTCCCTATCAATAGGAGATGCTGTTAATATGATTCTCATTTGTTTCAAAGCGCTGGTAGGCTTCCATCTTGGTGACACAATAGTTCTGTGCACGGAATATTCTCGGCGATATACCCAGCTTTGATTTGTACATCGGCAGGTCACATGATACAAGCCTTTCGTGTACACTGAGTCATCTCTATGAGACATTCAGATTCGAAACGGTGGGTTCCCGACGAACGGAGTTGACCGTCCCATAAATCGTATAGATTACTGGGCGACCCGTTCTACTTTTGATCCGACGGTCACTGATCGGTGCGATCGCCATCCCGCGCGGCCGTGGACGGTTTCGCTCCCTGTGCCCGGTGCCGTCTAGCAATTCGGCACACAGTGCGGACATACCCAGCAGACGATGGGACGTTTCAACGAGTTCCGCCAATTACCGCTGCAGGGAGAGACCATGGCAAGATACATGGTTCTTAGAACAATACTTGAACAGAAAGAAATAAAGAATATAAACCGTTGACATGGTGCAAAATTGTAAAAGGTTATTGGTAACTATTGCGTATGCTCAATGTTGCTAGGGGAACAAGTTTGTGTGAGTTTGTGTAAAAATTAATTATTTCTTGCAGTATTACAATTATAACACTTACTTTTTAAAGAAAACTTAACTTGTATCTTCACTGGGTCAATGTTTTTCTTTAAAATACCTTTGTGTCCACCTAGATCGTTGGCTCACTTGACGAACCCAGGCCTAGACAGTAAAAACAAAAGCGTCAGCGTGTCTGGGGGCTCTCTGGCTCCAATACTTGACTACAGTTTTGTTTCTAAGGCTATGACTCGTAAGCTAGAGAAGTTGATCGTCAACGCGTATCTGTTGCCGATCATCACCTACGCTGCCCTGTCTGGGGATACCTTGCTGCTGTTCATAAAAGACAGTTGCAAAGCGTTCTCGACAGGGGTCATTGGCTAGCGGCCAAAGTTCCCCATCGGTTAGCTTCTCGTCTGTTGAGAATTGAACTCGGTGTCCGCTGGTATACGACACCGTGCGGCTACTTGCACGTAAATTTTAGGTTCGAGTTGCAAGGGCTCAGAACAATGCCCTCATAATCGCCCTTGGCAGGTACCGTGTACGTCTAGGTGATTGTTGAAAAGGGCTTCGGCAAACACTGTGCTAGTGTGAAATACTGTACTCGGCAAACAGTGTACTATGCCGTTGTAACGGCCCCAACAAATAATATCCCGTTCTGGACCGTACCACATGGCATGAGCTCCACCGGTAGCTCGATTCATGTACGCCCCACATACACGTACGTCCCGATACCTGTACCCTCGATAGCCCGGTACGTTCAAAAGGACGTCTCATAGAGGCGCATTCTCTCGGCCCTCAGCCCCTATCCAGCTGTATCAGTCTACCTCTTGCAGTTGTCATCTCGTTCCTCAATCTATAACGTTCCGGGCTACGTTATAAATCCAGGGAACCCGTGATAATTGACGCTAGCCAATTATACAGGCTGCCTATGTTGTAACAAACTGAAAATCAACACAACACTTAGAACAATAATAATTACTCTAATTATAGGACACAAGGGAAGGTAATTTAACTGATTTATGCACTCACTTCAATATGTAACAAGATGACATCTCTTTATTAACAAATGATATATATATATATATATATATATAGATCCCATTACATTAAAATTTTCTCATACTGAAATAGTTAAAAGGTGTTTTCTGTTAAACAAACGATCAAAGAGATCATGTATTTTACCACGGATCCGAGTCTCTTTAAATCTAGTAAAGACGTCTGGTATTTACTTTACTTATCAAGAAGGTTGGATTGTTACATGGACACCATTTGAAGAATGGTATTATTTAGTTAAGGGATTAAAACTTATATCTCAAAAGTAATGTTACAACGTATGATTTTAGAAATTACTGGTTACATTTTTCTAAAACTTAATGCTTAGAGATGATTATTGTCTTTTGAAAGTCTTTGGCATGTATGAAAACTTATATTTTAAATGTACATAATTCTCGGTAGACGAGCTACCGAGTCACCTCTTAGATAAGCTTTTGCTGTCCGTGTCCTGGGGCGTGAATCTTCGGTACTCTGTTAGTCGGGGTAGTCATCTGTGTAGTGTTTCCGGTGAAAGTCCTCTGGGTGTATTAACGAGGAGATGGATGTTATGCTGCGTGTTCTGGAGACAATCCTACTTAAATGGTGTCGACCATCTGTCTCTCATTCCAATCTACTTGCAGTAGTCGAGAGGACTCCCTGATGTCTGAGATGTAATGGGCCAATCTCTCATGATTTCCTTGTACTCGCAGTACGGTCTTTCTCTTAAGTTCTTCATAAATGCCGGTGGGAATAAAATATTTTATTATTGTGGTATGCAGTTCTTCTACTGGAAGGGTAGAGCTTAATGATTCTAGCACACGATTCTTTAACGGGGGTTTACATTTCGGTAGGAGGACTTGCAAAATTTGCCAGTCATTTAGCTGCTGTAGATCCTTTATCTGCAGGAGATATTTGATGAAATTCAGTAGTTTAGTGACATTTAAACCATCAGTGTATGGGATTTCAGCTAAAAGTTTTTCTACGGGATGAGTGATTTTTCCATAGAAGTCTGCGTTATAATTTACGTGTGGCATCACTTTAGGAGGACCAGATGATGCGTTCGGGGTTGTCAATTCGTACATTCCGGGGCGAATCTGGAAACCACTGTGAGGAGGGGCTTCAAATATAGTCGGGGCAATTAAATCTTTATTTGGGTATTGCTCTCGAGTAGGTTGTATTTGCGATACGGCGGGTGAGTCCCGATCCGTGTTGGGTGGAGGGTGTTCTATCATAGGCGATTGAACTGGGGAGATGTGTAGTTTCTTCAAGGACTTCTCAATTTCATCCATTCGGAACGAGTCGGATTTTCTTCGTAATTCATTGATAATAGTGGGTAATTGACGTAAAGCTTCATCTGCAAAACTTTGGACTTCAGGAGGTATTTCCGTAAGGTTAGGCCAGTTCAACAAATTTTTCATTCGCCGGGTTAAATGTTCTATCCTTTGAGTTGTCCGCAATATTACCGCAGGAGATTTCTCGTCTTGGAGGGTTTGGAACAATAAAGTCAACTCACTATACTTGGCATTACAAGTTTCTCTCTCGCTCTCATACCGAGTCCGCTTAGGTTGCTTAACTGCGCGGGTGTATCAAATCCACTTTCGCGTACAAACTTGCGCAATTCCGAGACTGTTACATTCGCATGGGGTAGACCACGTAAAAGAGCTTAATAAGACAGCTCGTCATTTAATAGTAAATCTGGATTAAATTTTGCCATTTTTGCCTTATTTCTAACACTAAAATTTATTTTACTACACTATACACTTATTACATAGACAATTTAATTCATGGTTAAAGCATTTGCATTTTCGTAAGAGAATAACCTCTCTTCTCAGAGAAAGACAAGAATTCCACACAGACTTCAGTGTATTGTCAACGATCAGCTGTTCGCTGGAATGTAGGTCAGACTAGTTTTCTTTGTAAACAATGGCATACTTGTTGTATGCGTGGGAACGCGAGAAATACACTAGGGGTGAGGGATATTATTGTTCTATACAACAATAGCTGACGGCTATCTTTATCGACTGGTTTCAACTGGCTCCAACACGGGGGTGAGTGCGAGGCAATGATACACGTTTTACACAAGTTACAGCCCGTAATAAGCTGAGTTTAGTTATTAATTGTCTTACGTTCTAATTTTAATTTCTGTAATTGTATATACCTTTTTTTTTACTTCTCTCTCTAGTAACAAAATTAAACTTACGAATTTATTTACACGTAATTAACCTGGTCTAATTTAGTCAAAAGTTTATATGTTTCACCGTGACAACAGACATACAACTTACATTCTATGCAGGCATATTCAGGAAACTAAAGGTCTTGAATTGTTGCAATATAAACCTGTTAAAGACTGAACAGTTTGACAAGCACTAAAAGTCATGTAGGTACTTGCATTGGTGTAATACGATGATAGTTTGTATTATTTTCGCGTACGTTAAATAAATTATACACAAGTTCGTGCGTAATCTTACACAAAATAAATTCACAATGGTAAAATAATACCCTTTTTGGGGTGACATGAACTACATTAACTGACTGCATAGATCAGCAGAGAGTTATCTATTTTTCTTTTACTACGTAACAATTATTTCACACGAAAGCAGAGTGCCGCAATTCTATATGTGACACTCTGTACACGATCAATTCTTTTGTACAAAGCAGAGTGGCGCAGCTTTATAACGTTCCGGGGTACGTTATAAATCCAGAGAACCCGTGATAATTGACGCTAGCCAATTATACAGGCAGCCTACGTTGTAACAAACTGAAAATCAACACAACACTTAGAACAATAATAATTACTCTAATTATAGGACACAAGGGAAGGTATTTTAACTGATTTATGCACTCACTTCAATATGTAACAAGATGACATCTCTTTATTAACAAATGATATATATATATATATATATATATATATATATAGATCCCATTATATAAAAATTTTCTCATACTGAAATAGTTAAAAGGAGTTTTCTGTCAAACAAACGATCAAACAGATCATGTATTTTACCTCGGATGTAGTCTCTTTAAATCTAGTAAAGACGTCTGAAATTTACGTTATTTATCAAGAAGGTTGCATTGATACACGAACACCATTTGAAGAATGGTATTATTTAGTTAAGGGATTAACACTTATATCTCAAGAGTAATGTTAAAACGTATGATTTTAGAAATTACTGGTTACATTTTTCTAAAACTTAATGCTTAGAGATGATTATTGTCTTTTGAAAGTCTTTGGCATGTATGAAAACTTATATTTTAAATGTACATAATTCTCGGTAGACGAGCTACCGAGTCACCTCTTAGATACGCTTTTGCTGTCTGTGTCCTGGGGCGTGAATCTTCGGTACTCTGTTAGTCGGGGTAGTCATCTGGGTAGCGTTTCCGGTGAAAGTCCTCTGTGTGTATTAACGAGGAGATGGATGTTTTGCTGCGTGAAGTCGTGCTGATCCTCGGCGGTTATGGTAAGTGTTGTTTAGGTTGTAGTCGTCCCTATCTGCAGTTGTGCACGTCACATATTTACTGGCACCGTAGTACTGGAGTTTGCATTTTCTTTTTACATTAATATGAATTACATTACTCGAACAATATTCGAGAGTTCGTTTTCTAATTAACTTGAGACATCACCTTATTTACTAATTCTTTTTACATTATCACACTTTCTAACAAATTCCTCACTACATCTTCAATATATAACTAGCTCTCCACGCTTTTAGTGGAAGCTAACACTCAATTAAAAATCAAAAAGAATAACAAAATATTTTATGAAGAGCCCTCGCTTGGAGGTGTTTACAGTCTGAAAGCCGCATCGTTACTCTTGCATTGTTACAACAGGTAGATTGCAACGACGCGGAGTGAGTACTCCGCCATAATATAGTTCTAACTCTTTATTAATAATACATTCTTATAGTAAGACAAAATAAACTATCTAGACTTATCTTGTTTACAGGGATTATTATAACTACTACTTGTGACTTTAAATTGTTAATTATTTACATTACGATTTACAGATATTTCTAATTTACTGCCGCTTTGGTATGCACGTTGTGTCCGGAATAGGCAGGTCAACGCATGATAAATTTACTAAAGGGTTAACTGTATTATTCTTAACTTTTACATTCAGATTTTAATTACTTATTTAGTTAGATTTTCTTAATTTAATTTTCATTACTATTATGAGTTAGTTCAGGGGTATTTGGTTTAATCGTGCGATTTAAAGTACTTACTTACTTTCGGTTTTTTTATATTTTTATTATTAATTTTTTTTTTATTTATTTACCATTTAAATCGTCACAAATCTGTGGAATTTTCATTGCTCAATGTGTGTGTGGGGCCTCGTTCCATCCAGTTTGGTGTTAAATATTTCTTAAACTCAACAGTTTTACAAAGTGAAACCTTTAAAAAACAGTTTACATTGCTTATCAGCGTATCACAGACAGTGTGGGTAGCGGTGAAAACGTGTTTTCGGTGTTAGTAGTGTTTGTGCGTCCTCCGCTGCTTCCTGAAACCTGGCTGCTTCACTGGTAGTTTAGTTTTCTGTTACCTAACTACATACCTGAATAACGCAATCTTGCCCCTCTCTCTCTGCCTGAGGCGTAGGTATAAATCTTGTCGACGGCTTCACCTGCTGTTCCTCTCGTCCCTTCTCAGGGTTATACCGTTAATGCGGAAACACTTGCGCAGTCTTTGCCTGATGAAGGCCCTACTCAGGACCATCCCATGCTTGCACCTGAGCAGATGTCGGAAATTGGTGAGACCGACATGGAGACTGACCAGTGGTGCACTGTGTGTAGCCTGAACGGCAGCAGCGACTCCACGGGCTCCGAACACTCTTCCCAGAAGGCCTCTGGCTCGGATAGACTTACAACGGCTTCCCAACAACCTACCTTGACTCGGTGCATTCCGCTGCTCATCTTCGACTGACCGGCTGACTGGAACAAGATAAACCAGCAGTTGTACCGAATTACTCCCGTGAAAATCATGACTACTGTCTGCCAAGGTGGCCGCTTTATCCCTTTTGATACAACTACCAGCGGTAACAGCGTTTTCTGCTATGTGCCTACATGGTATGTGCGTTGTGGTGAAAGTCACTTAGTGACGCTTGTCCTCATGATTGCACCGCAATGTGCGTTATCTGCAGCTAAGGCTATCCGGCTAATTCCCGTTAATGTCGCTCCTACTGGGCAACTTTAAAGGAATCAGATAAATCTTACAAACTTCTAACTGCTCCTTCTCTCCGAAAACCTCCAGTTCCATCTTCTTCCGCTTCGGCGACCCCCTTTTCGCATGCTAGAGCTACCCCTACAGCCACCGTAGCCGCACATGTCCACCAGGTGTCTACCGGTGAGCTCAATTACGCGGTAGCTGGCGTTTCTAAACCATCTGTTTCCACGCCGGCCTAGCGGCGTAAGCAAACTGAACTGAAGAAAATCAACACACCAATCCCCACTTCTTTGCTGCAAAAGCCCGCTGTACCCAAGGCAGCTTCTGCTCCTCGGAGGTCTAAAGGTAAACCCTAGCCCGACAATGGTGTCATATTCCGGGTACCACCGCCCACGCCTCAGACGTCCCCGACGGAGGAAGCTTGTTCGGACCCGATCTTCGCTGACCGTCAGCGAGCTTGGGTTGAAACCCTCATCCCACAGATTCTGGCTGTCAAGGACATCAAGTCCTGTGTTAATTATCATCCTTTCCTCTATTATGACCTTCTGCCATCCCATGACTTAGCCTCTTCGGCTGGTAGTATGAAATGCCCGCGGCGTTCTGCTTCGCAGTCCCGAATTGGCCGCCTTCCCTACCGAGTATGACCTGGATATCATACTCCTTTCCGAAACTTTCCTTTACCCAGCTGTCTCCTTCCAGCTTACGGCGTACACAACGTATCGCACGGATCGCTGTGCGCAAAATAACCCCGCTCGTCACAACGGTGGTACAGCTATTTTGGTCTACAGGCGCTTTTGCCACCGTCAGCTCCCACCTCCGGGGACTCGTTGCCTAAAGGCAACGGCGGTGCCCCTTTGCATGGGGATCGGGAAGTTCGTCTCACCTCGGCGTACCTCCCACCCAGACATGGTGGGCCTCCACTTAATAAGGAATGGGACGCCCTCCTCGAACATACTTTTCCTACATTTGCTGCCTGAAACTTCAACTCCAAACACCCCACTTGGAACACACGTGTCACTAACCCTCGTCATCGCTCACTATATTGCTACCTCCAGCGTCATCTTGAGGTTTACGTTTACGGATACACCTCTCAATACCCTTCGTAGTATCAGGAGAGTTAACTGGCACTCCTACCACGACAAACCTCACCGAACAATGCCTTCTTACCCGTCGGCCCCCATTGTCACTACGGCTGATGCGGACCGCCTGGCCATTTATCTTCAAGATGTCGTCACATACGCTATTGAAAAATATACGTATCTAGCCGCTGACACTAACCAGAGGTCTCAATTACCTGAAAAGGTGCTTCTTGCCATCCATCAAACGGCGCTAGCTTTGTCGGAGATAACAACAAACCCGGGATCCTGGTACCAAATGCATGATCAACACTCAATCTGATATTGTCAAGCAGCTTCTGCTTGATGCCATCGCGCATCATTGGGCTCATACCTCGAGTCTCTGGAAGTTAGGTCTGAGTCTGTCTGGCAGGGTACGAGACGACTTACTGGCGAAAAGGATCCGCTATCCCTACGCTCTCCGGAGGCAATTATGTACACTGAGAAAGACAAGGATGACATCTTTGCCAATTCTATGGAGGAGTAATTTACCTTCCACAGAGGCGTCTATGACCCCAACCACTTGGCCGTGATTATGGACTTACTTTCTGTACATTTCTCTCGCCATCCTGATGACTCCCCTGCTCCGTCCGACCGGGCTGATCTTGTATGAACTGTTAATCGACTTCGCCCTAAGCGGGCCCCGGCGAGAATCGTATCGGCGCGGCAGCACTTCAACACGCTCCCCCCGGTCACACTTCGCGGATTCACAAGCTGTCCAATGGATGACTCATTTTCCACTATTTCCCTACCCTGTGGAAACGCGCAACGATTGTCATGAAACTTAAACTTAAAAAGCTGCGTATGTCCCCGAAAATCATCGCCCAATCTCCCCTTTGCCAGTCATTTCGAAAGTATTCAATAGCGCCGTCTCCTGTGGGCGCATCTCCATTTCTGCTATCTCCCATGAACCGCCATTGCTGCTACCCCACACACCTAGACCTGAAAATGGATATCTCTCCCAGGTTTTCACTAGATTTTTCATGTTCTACTGTAGCAGACATCTGCGTTTGAGGTAAGCATACACAATATAGACAACAGCTTAATAGCTTGGAAAACTGTGATAATATAAACAACGACCGTGATAGTTTACGTTCATTGATAAATAGTTGTTTATGTTTTGTTATTTTTGTAAAGTTATTTAAAGTTTCAACGTAACGGAGGAGTATATGGAAAAAGGGAAAGAAGAATTTATTAAAATGCAAAAACACTGTCGTAAGTGCTACTTTAATATTTTTATTTTTAGTCCTAAATGCATTCAAATGACGTAAGACGCTGCAAATAAGTGTGGTTATCAGAGACGAAGAATGACTAAAATAGAGCAACAGAGTCAAGGAGAGAGAGAGAGAGAGAGAGAGAGAGAGAGAGAGAGAGAGAGAGAGAGAGAGAGAGAGAGAGAGAGAGAGAGAGAGAGAGAGAGAGAGAGAGAGAGAGAGAGAGACAGACAGACAGAAAGACAGACAGAGACAGAGACTGTCAGAGGGAGAAGGTAGGGAGAGAATGAAGATTCGGTTGTGATCCTGTGATATGAAGACAGAGAACGATGCCTGAGAGAATTATTAAGCAGCCTGAGTTGGCCCGGTTCAAGTGATTCGCCTCTTCGTAGTTCATGTTTTATGAAACGGATCCTCCGTTACTTTGGTCACGAATAATTGACGATAGCAAGTGTTTAAACAATAATGGATGCTTCCGACAACGATGTAAAACTGTGATAAAGCACAATAATTAGTACTTGAGGACGACAAAGGGTTCACCACGCGGTCGCTGTTAATGGTCCGTTATTACAATGTGAAACTCTGATAATAAATAAATTTACACAGTTTTCAGGTGCTCCAGCTGTGTTTTATAGAGGTAAATTAAGGTTCTGTGTATGTGTGCGTGCGTGCGTGTGTTTATAAGGCAAGCCAAATGTTTAACACTGATGATATTCCCATAATAGGCAATGGCTGACTGAGGTTTGCAGAGAGCTGAATAAAAAATCCACTACAATGAGACTGAATGAATATTAGCAGAACTAAATACATGTTTTTCTGGGTTAGAAGGATAAGAAATTTGTTTAATTTACACGTACATGATAATTCATTTGATGCAGTTAACAAGTTCAGATATCTGGGTAACGTGATCAATAACGAAGAATGCATAAACGCGACAACACATGAAAGGATACAAATAAGAAATAGGGCATACTATGGTAACAGTAGACTACTGAGAAGCAAACTCATTAGTCACAACACTAAAATTAAAATATACAAGACACTTATTAGACCGGTTGTTGCTTACGAAGGTAAGACGTAGACATTAGCAAAAAACAATCAATAAACACTTAGAATGTTTGAAATAAAGATTGTACGACGTGTTTATAAGCCAATTTTAAGGAAGGCAATGAATGGAGAAAAGATATAACCAGGAGATAATTGAGCTATTGAGGAAATGAGGACATTATAAGATTCGTAGCGACTCAACGAATACAATGGTTATGTCGCCTAGAACGGATAAATGATCAGCAAATGTCAAAGAAAATCCTAAGGACGCAAGTCTATTAAAATCAGTAAGTGGGGTCGACCTAGGATAACATGGTTGGATGAAGTGCTGCGAAATCTTAGAAGAATTCATATGAGGGGGTTACAGTGAGATGACAACGGATAGGAGACATTGGAGAAGATTGGTGTAGGGTACCAATGCTCACGTTGGGATGTAGTACTAAATAAGAAGAAGAAGAAGAAGAAGAAGAAGAAGAAGAAGAAGAAGAAGAAGAAGAAGAAGAAGAAGAAGAAGAAGAAGAAGAAGAAGAAGAAGAAGAAGAAGAAGAAGAAGAAGTGTGTGAGGGTCAGGGAATTGCAAAGTCATAGTGACAGACTGTTCATAGGGACAGACTTGACTGAATTTAACAATACAAAGGTTGTGGATATGTGAACCGATCATTGTATAACAGATTGGAATCTACAGCGCAACTCAGAGTTACCACCAAGATTGCCTTATCGGCATTGGAACATGTATAGATAATGTATGGCAGAATCCAAAACACTAGCTTACCAAAGACAGTCAATGTTTCAAAGATCCAAAGAAGTCAAGTAGGACCTGAGTAGGATTTCGACAAAGGTCAAGAAGAGAAGCCCGAAAAAGAGAACTATGAACCTCATTGGCAGTTTTCATAAGTATCCAATACCACTTTCTGATTGTTTGAAGTTTTTTCTCTTCTCATGTCATCCAATGGGACTTAAAAATTTTACTATATGAAAGAAAACTTATTTACAGGATCTAATTTTATCTGTAGGAATCAATTTTTTGAAGTTGTGTTTATGAATAGAATTTATTTTTAGAAATATAAAAATAAACGTTAGTATCTATTTTAAAATAATTTTTTTGTATCAAGGTAACTAGCATGACGTAACAGTAGAACGCGGAAAATATAGTTTTCATTGCGGTTACATAAATTACAACCCCCGGACTAATTGCTAGTCAAAGGGGTCTCTGTTTCTTTGTGGAACAGCCAGTGACGACCTGTTGAATACGGTATGTACTTACACAAAGCTTGGCTGCCTCCGAGAGTTGTAATTACGTGGCAAATTAGACGGAGGGTTACATTCTGCTTAAAGCTGCCCGCAGAACACACGCACGCACGCACGCGCACGCGCACACACAAAGACGAATGCATCCGGCGGTGTTTGTGTTGCAATTAACAAATAACATTTCCATCTTCTGTTCCTTCATCCCTTAATTTATACAATTTACCTTCTTGCTTTTTAATATATTACATGTGTTAATATACAGCTAGATTTGCTTTTAATAACACACAACACGCGCGCACGTACGCGTATGTGTATGTGTGCGCACAAAGCAATTGAATATGTAATGTATTAGAGAGTAAATACATGATACATGTAGAGTAGAAGCATATGATACATGGGAAGACAACGTGTGAATAGGTAAGAGATCTCAGGTTTTAACATTATATTATGTTAGTTGATAAGGAACGTTGTTAAAAATATTAGTTTTAAGTATTTTTATGCTTATGAAACATGTTTAAGTGTTGTAAAATGGTGCGACACGATGGTTAGCCGCGTGTGGAGTGCGCGTGTGTGAGTGTACGTAACTATTTTACGGTATATTCTTAAAAAACGCGTTAATTTAAATAACTTTCATGATATGGGAATTTTTTAGATGGGAGTTATATCACAATGTTCGTAATGAAAAAACGTTACTGATGACAAGAGCTATTTTAAAAATCAGTAACTTAATGTATGCATATTTTAAATAAAGATGTTTTATGGCTATACAATTTTAGTCGTAAGACTTATCAGGTTTTTGAACAAGAATTGTTCTGCTCAAAGCCTTCTTGAACAGGAACATTTATTATCTGCAGAAAAATTATGAGTAGGGGCTATCGAAGAACCAATCAGTTTACCAGAATTCATTCGAGGATGATTATTTGAAACGGATGAATCAGTTTCTCTTGGCAATCGATAACGTGTAAGCATTGCGTGGTTGATGATGATCGGTCTGCTAATTGCGGCTAACAAAATTAAATTCCCTAGAGCAGGGGTCTCCAAACTCTTTCAGTTGAGGGCCAAATTGAAAAATCTTGCAAGTCAAGCGGGCCAACAACATATATATATATATATATATATATTGTAAATTTTTTTTTTTAAGTTTACGAAATAATCAAGTCAATAAAATAGGCAATTAATAAAAAATTAAGCAGACTTATCCAAAGAAAACAAATTTAATTATTCAAAATAAAGTAAATAAAAGTAAGGAAAATAACATTCAAAGATATTTCTTATGTATTATTTTAGGCTTTCTTATGTACGTATGGGATGTGTGGAGTTGCTTCTGACGTATAATGTCTGTCCATTTTGGGCCAAATTTTGCTGTTATCACTAGAATGGATTTCAAGTGTTCGTCCGACAAGTTAGCTCTGTACTTTGATTTTATACTTATTTCTTGTTTAGTTATTTAGTAAAATGTTATAATATTTGAAGCATTTTGACGATCTAAGACCTGCACGCAGAAAACTGGACAATCACACAGAAAACAGTCGACATAGTAGACACCTTTGAAAGGAAAATCCTCAGACGCATTATAGGCCCAATACAAGAAAATGGCTCATGGACATTGAGATACAAAAACGAACTGTATCAAATATATAAAGAGATACCAGTCTCAAAATTTATAAGAATACAAAGTTTGCGTTGGGCCGGACATGTTATGAGAATGGAGGATGGTAGGAACCCCAAGAGGGCTTTGCTGGGTACATGGGAGGGAACGAGACTTAGAGGTAGCCCGAGGAAGAGGTGGGAAGATGGCGTTGCAGAGGACGCGAGAGACATGGGGATAAGAAACTGGAGGAGGGTTGCAGTGGATAGAGTGGATTGGAGGCGGAGATTGGTGGAGGCCAGGGCCCGACTTAGGCTGTAGCGCCACAGGAGGAGGAGGAGACCTGCACGCAGCATCAGCCGAGTTGCTGCGGGCCGGACAATGACTCTTCGCGGGCCGGCGGGCCGTAATTTGGAGACCCCTGCCCTAGAGTTACTCCAAGTAATATTATAAGCGCTATTCTGAGAAAGTTCAAGACATCCGATTACGGTACATGGACACTTCTACCCTACTGGTGTGCCGGCGTTTGAATTTCCCAGCGCGGTTGAATTTGTTCAGTGGTGCCAACGCTGTTGGCAGCAGTGCTTGCCACGGCCTCGTCGACGGTTCGGCGACGCGATCTAGTGTGCCTAGTCAGCCGTGTCAGCTGATCGCTGTGGGCTGTTCACAATTAGTTTAACCAAAGGCTTATTTTTGCAAATTGTGACAGGTTGTTTTATGCAGCATGTGGGACCAGCTAACTCATGTGTCGTCCTCATTTCTCTGCCAGCCTTCGATCTAAAAGTTCCACTGGTCTGACTGCCCGGAATGCGTGTAGATCTTCTTAACATGCGTCTGCAATCTTGTAGAGATTTTCAGGTTAGTCTGGACTTAATTATATTATTCTATATTTATTTAATTATGGATTATGTGTGTTATGATTGTGTAAGCGTGTGTGTGGCCCAGACGTATGTAAAACTTACTTTATTGTAAAACTCTTGTCTTGTAAAATTTAATCTACTCGTTACTTCCGGTCTGGAAACAATTGTTGCTTGTTAACACTTATTCCGATAAAGTTAATTGAAATGAATTACTATAATCTAATGAAGCTAAGCAGTATTGAATTAATTAGAGCGAATAAGGTGTTAATAAAAGATTGTGAAAGTGATTGCGGTGTTTGTGTTCCGAGGCGAGAGAGTGTTATGTGTAGGTGTATTAACTGGCGGCTAATCCCCAAATAAAATGTTATAGGGTCCCTGCACCAGCCAGGAGAAAGGAGAAAGAGCGGTAGTCACATTAACACCGGTGACTACCCGCAGAGCAGTGCACCAGAATGCCGTCAGAACACACCGAAGGACCCAGGTATCCCCGGAACGATTCCAGTGGATAATGACAGCAGTACAGGGACAATTTGCAACTCGGCTAGTACACTGTTCATCACGGTACCACTTGAGTTCTTCTCCACAAAAGAAGGTGGGAACGTTTCAATTATCACTCTTCAATCTGCATCAACTCCATAGACCGGTTACCCTTGTGTTCACATTAGATATCTGTATTAAGAACTTAAAATATCTCAAATCACAAGAACTCAAGTTGTTAAAAATTGTAACTGACTACTCTGTAACTGGTCTGACATACACCATGAGGGAGTAGTTAAATTGTTTTGCTAGATCATGGTTTCCTCCCTTAAAATATTTCAAGTCTGATCTGTATTACCCTTATCTATTATAATTAGTGTGAAGGGTTATTCATATTTTCATTAAAGGGTTAAGGGGGTTAACTTGGTTCGTTCGTTACTTCAACTGAAAGCATGTTCGCGTCGTCCTCCCTCATGGGGTATGCTGGTCATTAATGTATGTATAACTCATGTCCATTTTCTTGCAACAATATAAATTAATCACTGTATGTAAAACGCAACATGATTGGAACATTGTGTCACCAACTGGAACTTAATAAACTTTGTTACTTGTTAAAAGAGTGTTGATTGCAAATCCTGTCACTCTGTTTGGGCTCCAGCATACTTTTCGCTTCCTCTAGGTTTACTAACCTAGTCTTAAATTTTACGCAGCGGCCTTGCGACGAGAGCCGCTACACTGGATAAAAAGTGTATGGATAATACACTAATTTAGCAGTAACAACGTCTGTTCGCAGTGAAAGTATATAACCGTGCTCCTGTGAAACATCTACACGTCCGCAAGCGACCCTGAGGACGGACAGAGTATATCAAACCACGTCCTCATCCAGATCCAGGATTAACCCGTCGTCTCAAGGATCTGCAGTCGACAGCAAAGGGAAGTGAACCTGTATTATTTATGTACAAAAAAATATGTAAAAGATAAACAATATCACGTCAGTAAAGACTTTATTGTAAATAAGACAAAAAGAACTTTCATATATGAATTTATATAATTGTATAGAAAAAGAATTTAGTTGTGTAGTGTAATAAAGGTCAACAGGGACAGATTAATTATTTTCTTATACAATTTATTAAAAGCTCAGGAGATTGTTAAAAAAGTATAGGATTATTAAGAAATCCACTTTATTTAAGTACAGTATATCTCGACAGAATTTATTCTATGCGACACCTGCATATCGGAATAAATAAATTGCACTTAACAGGTTTGAAGCTGACAACACTTGCAGGAACAAATTTTGCTTAGGTGAATTAATGCATTTATTGTGTTGTTTTAAATTATAACACATATACAGTTTATATATGATAATTATGAATTTAATAAATATAAAAAAATTGTTTTCTTTTACAGTTTTCAATTAAAAAAGAAGTCTTTACTTTTTTGTATTTTATAAAATAGTTTTTTCTTTTGTATATAATACCACTTTCCTGTTAGTTGCAGAAGTCCGGACTATTTCGCGGGCCTGCTCCTATGCTTTTACTCCGGCCGTTGTCCTCCTAAGCTGGGATGTTCCCGATGCCCTAGTTGCTTCTGACTTAGTACTCGTTAGCAGTCATCGGTTGTTGACTATCTTGAGTGCCGCGCCAAAATTTGCTCTCGCATAAACCAGATGTGTGTTTAAGACATGCATAATCTCAAAACTGCCGAGTTAGTGAGATCGAATGCGAAATATTATTATCAAAGAGCGGTGATAACTGAAGGGCTTCGCGCCACGCGTTCGCCGACCGAAATTATTCGATTTTTCGGCTACTCGAGATAGACCGTTTACAACAACGAACCTAAGTATGCGGACGCGGAGAAGTCCGAAGAAAGTTCTGCTAACAGTGAAGCAATGTAATTTAAAAGAAAAGTGCAAGGACTCCCGGCTGTCATCTCATTTCACAAGATCCAGAGGTGTTGCTTCGTAAATTGTCCACCACACATTGGATGAGTGAGGACATGTCGAACCGCTCGACGTCCTATCGCTGAAAAGGAATTTAGATACACGTATTGAGTGTTCAAGGCACAACAAATGGTCTTAGGCTGCCTATGACAAGATAATTACCTTCATAAATTTGCTTTTTTTTTGTCAGAGCACGAAGCCGCGGGTTTCCTCAGTTTTTTTTTCTGACAAGAAGAATTTTATATTGTCTTGACAAAAAGACAACATACTTTCAATTCAGAAGTGAACCGGACGAAAGACCTTGATTTTCTCCCATAATAGCCAGGATGAAGTTTCCGGCCAATGTCTACGACCTAAGCGTTTGTCTCAAGTAACGGTGATGTTATGCCGCCGTGTCTATTTAAAAAGAGAGAAACCATGAAGAGTGTAGTGAATACATGGACGGAAACCGTGGCCTGCGGAAGGCTGTACAACTTTCAACAGGACGGTGTATCAGCTCAAATAAGCCATTTAGTGAAAAACTGGCTTTCAATAACGTGGACGAGTTGAGTCGAAGGAATTCTGGCCTCCCAATAGTCCAGATTTACACCGCTCAAATTATTACGTCTGGAGCGTTATTGACAGTGTCTAACAAGTCAATGCACCCCAACGTGGCGACCCTTTAGGCCGGTGTTGAGGAAGCGTTCGTGAATTTGGATAAAGAGCAGTTGAAGAGAGCGTGATCAAGACAATGATCACAGCAAACGTGGGTTAAACTCAGGAATAATCTCTTTCCGACGTACAGACAGCTGTTTTGTAAGTTTAAGTTTTTAATAAACAAACAAGTGGTTTAATAAAATGTTTGTTTTAACCGTATTTAGACGACTCACTCTGTTATGCGTGTAAATACGATTTTGAAGTAGGATCGTGCATGGTGTCGCTTTTTACGCGTTGTGTCAGAAACAATGCTATGCATCTCTCTCGGACGAACTCCATCTTCGCGCGATTTTCAGACGGTGGTCGACTATTTTACCCGCATCTAGGACAAGTTAATACGCCACACAAGAGGGCGGCCTGTTTGAGATTTACGAGTGTCGAGTGTTATTTGACAACCGTATTTTGTGTAGTGTTAAATATTTTGTACGGCGGTTTTAATTGTGTGGCATTTATTATGGTGTGGTAGTTTGGATTTGACAACTGTCAACTTAGTAAATTGTTGTATCCAAATGCCTCTGTTAGTGAAGTTGTTTGTAACACATTCTTTTGTTTTCAGTTATTTTATTCTATTGTGTAGAGATATCTTGAAATCTTTGTAACAATATAATGAATGACAACCGCCAGATTGGACTAGTGGTCAAATCAACATAAATAAAAAAGTAAGTGGTAGGAAAAAGTCTATAAGTAAGACAACGAAAAATTTTGTTATAGCTAGGGAATTTTTCTATCTTGGAAACAAATGATCAGAATAGAATGATAGAGAAAATTAAAAGAATGCTTGACAAATATCAAGTGTCATTGTAGTTATACCACTCAACCAAGTGCCTTACAAACTTATTTATATATTTAAAAAACCATCATACACCTAGTACTAAGAGAGGAGTCTAAAAATTGAAACTGAAAAAAAAACACTGTTTGGTTTTTGAACTTAGAATACTTGTGCAGCACTGAAATTTACAAGTACAACACAAAAAACTGCCTCTTATTGATACGTTGCAATTTGATACGATGCAACACAATGTATGCCAACTGTTCCAGGAACCAGAGATACTAACATACTTGAGAACACGTTGTCTTAGGGTAAGCCACGTACCTCGCCTAAAGGTCGATAAGCGAGGCAAAACTATTCTGCAGAATCATTGGACAAAGAAACTGGTTCACACCTAAATTACAATTTTTTTGCTGATATGGAGAAAGATATAAGAAATGTAGGATGCCGGAATAGTTGAAACAAGAGACAACATTGGACTGTGTGATGTTGAAGATTTCCAGAAAGCAGTTATCAAGTGACAGAAATTATATACTAGACACTAAAGCACAATATTAGCAATAAAAGAAAAGAGATTCATTATATACGATCTTCAGTTCCTTATATGTTAATTAATTACCTTAATATAATCCGTCTTGCGACTTAATATATTCTTGTTGATACACGTTTCGGAAACAAGTTCCCATCATCAGATCCTAAAATTCTTATTCTTTCATGAGTACGCTTCGGTAAAATTTAAACCAGTCGATGTATAAATTATTGAAGAAACAGACTAACACAAAACACACACGACATAATGAAACAGTGCTCACTGCTCGGTGTAATAGTCGTTTACTGTCGATCTGTTCCATGTTCGCTTAACTCACTGATAATGTCAGTCACATTCCTCGTCCTTCGTAATACAGCGTCATACAGAATATTTGATCGAAGCGATAACTGATCACCAAACAGTTGTTCTTTATGAAGCTTGGTTATCTCGTATTTTTCAAACTCCCCTAAGGCATTCATATATCGACCTTTACTACAGAAGTTCACAGGTTTCATATCCTGCAGTTATCCGGTGTTATCCTCTAATTATCCTTCAAACTTGGTGTAATTATGATTTCATTTATCAAGTGCAATGCAAAATTAGACTTGACTGAACTAATATTTTTTTTTGGGTAGATGTTCGTTGAATCTATCTATACATTTTCTAACAGTTTGTCTAATATAGAATTTATCACAATCATTGCATTCCAACTTATACACACCTGAGAAATTTTCAGTTGGTTCTTTAGTGGTGTGTTTCAATTTAATTATTAAGTTATTAATGGTTTTAAACGATATAATGACGTTTAATTTTGTAAACGTATTTAATATAGTATTGGGGAGAAAGTTAGTGTAAAGAGAAGAAATGGAATTGGATTTATTCGTGTCTGTTTTAACGTTTAATTTTGTTTACAGATTAATAAAGTAATGCACGTATACACAAGAACTATGGTCGCTTAGAACGGTTATGATAACCAGTGTGTAGTGAAGATTATTAGAAAACGTCAGGTGAAAATATTTGTGAGGACCCAAGGAAAATGAAACTTAACAATTTAACAATTTATATCTTTATGTAGAGAGTAAGTGATTTTTTTTATACAAATATTAATTTTTTTAGCGTTTAAAAAATAAACAAAGATATCATTCGGCGGGAAAGTCTAATATTACCTTCATGTGAACAACGTGAAGATTCTACCTGACGTCCTTAATTAAGTAAATTCAACAAAACACGCCAGAAAGTATGGTCTGCTATTAAAGAAATCGTATTTGTGTCCACCGCAGTATCCACGGATACAAACGGACATACACCGCTCTGTTACCTGTAATTACAGAAAATATTTCTCATTCGTCCCTAGACGTTTCAAGCAGTGCCACAAACATATTGCACTGCCGATATATGCATTATGCGCATTGTGCGTTAGGAGTTGCTAAAATAAATGAATTTATAATGAAAAAAGTTTAGTTTTATAAAATAGCTAAATTTATATATAGTTAAATCGTATTTCATATACAACTTTATTAAACATAGAGATTTCTTAAATTAGTCGTCCTGAAACCTAACAAAACAAAGTAATAATTCTATTTTGCATACGATAATGTAAATTATATATACAATAAAATTGTTAATAATATGTATATAGATTTTTATATATTTAATAAAAATGTGTGTGTGTGTGTGTGTGTGTGTGTGTGTGTTTACTAGTTTTTGACAACGAAGATATAATTAATGATATAAAGCCATTGGTAGAAGTGGGTCGCCCGAGGATGAGATGGGTGCCGGAACAGGTTTATATAACATAATCCTTGAAGAGAAGAAGAAAAAGAAGAAGAGGTAGAAGAAGAAGATGATGATGATTTGTACGGAAGACGAAACAGTGTGTAGTCTTTTTCTAGGAAGTTGCTTAAGAGAGTTAAACAATGTTAGTCGTCAGACACAGAATTGTAAAGGACGGCATAAGGAAGTAATTAAAGTACATAAAAGAAATTAAGAGCTCAGTACACGGATGACCATAGCGTTTGACTACTAATAAATAGGTATCGAGCTCGATTCCGCGCGCATCGTAAAAATCAAGATTGGCCTCTAGGTCAATTGATCCTATGTAAACGAGTTCCCTCAGAGTAAAATAGGCATAGCAACAATACTAGGCAATGCTACAGTGTAGAACTGGCCACAGTGTTTTCCTTGATTGCCGAAAAGTCGACATCATACCTTGCCTAAATCATAGACTACTTAGGCGGTGATAAAAGGGACATTACTAAAATAAAGTGCACATTAAAAATTATAACAATAGATGAGAAGAGTATAGAAAGAAGGGACCCCCAGCAAGCAGTATGTCAAAAGAATCCCAAAGCCTCTACGACAGATGAACTGTAGGAATACCGTGGAAAGAATGAAAAATCTTGAGAAGATGAAACAAGCAGTGTGCCTAAGGCTGGGGCTGAGAAGAAAGACTACCTGGAATTGCATATTGACAAGGATAAAGAATAGTGATTTGGGTTATATTTTCGTGACCGATGTTCAACAGTCGACGACTAATCGTTATTATCATAATCATCACAATCGTCATCAAATCCAACTTAGACTTAGACAATTGTGTTCGGACTTTGAATAGGACTAATCTGTCCTGCTCTCCGTAAGGAAACCAACACTTTTCTGGCTTATTCAGATAAACTATGGATTCAATTTATTCAACCTTCCGTCGTCATTAAAATATGTCTGTACCATTTCCCTTTTTCCTTGTAATGCTTGTAACACCCGTTCTTTTCTGATTACACAATCTGTGCCTAGTCAGAAGCCTTAGGCACCTCATTTCCGTTATCTCAACTTTTCTTGTCTGGCGTGTTACTCTTCAGATCTCTGATCCATATAATAAAATTGGGACAACCATTATGTTGAGGGCACGTTTATAGTACCTATCAGCTGCTGAAACCGCAGTAATTTAACATCATGGTCACTGGACGTCTATAGTAAATATCAACTGCTGAAACCGCAGGAATTTAACATCATGGTCACTGCAGGTCTATAGTACCTATCAGGTGCTGAAACCGCAGTAATTTAACATCATGATCACTGGACGTCTGTTGTACCTATCAGCTGCTGAAACCGCAGTAATTTAACATCATGGTCACTGCACGTCTATAGTACTTATCAGCTGCTGAAACCGCAGTAATTTAACATCATGGTCACTGCACGTTTATACTACCTATCAGCTGCTGAAAACGCAGTAATTTAACATCATGAGTAGGGGGAAAATGAGGATTCAAACTCACAAAGGAATGCCGCCTTTCTTAAAAAACAATAAAAAACGATAAAAAACATGATCTAAGAGATGACGCAGCCACCGCTGGACCCGCAGCATCCCAATGGACAACAGCATCCGCGAATTTCCGCGAATAAATTTTTTTTTTTTATTTGATTTTTTATTTTTTTAATTAAATTGATTTGCATATCAAGGGGGTGGGTGGGGGGTGGGATGAGGTTCAATGGACCACATGCATCCGTGAATATAATTTTTTATTTTTTTAATAAAGCTGATTTGCATATCAGTGGGTGGTGGTGGGTGGGAGGTTCCAACTTGATGCATTATAGTGTATATTAAAATATATGATCAGAGTTACCAACCTTTGCATGAGTTCAAATTTGTCGGGTGTTATAATGTATATTAAATTTATATGATCAGGTGTACCAACCTTTGTATTATTATTATAGTGTATAGATATTTTATATGAGCAGGTTTGCTAACATTTTCTGTGGCGGGGGGAGGGAAATTCAAATATGTGTTATATAGTGTATATATTAAAATATATGATCAGGGTTACCAATCTTACATTATTGTGTATAGAGCAGATCTGCCAACATTTTTCTTCTCTTCTGTGATGGGAAATTCAAACTATATGATCATGATTGTTACTCTCTCTCTCTCTCTCTCTCTCTCACATTTGAATGTAAGTAAAACTGTCTCTCTCTCTCTCTCTCTCACGTTGTCAAACCGTTTCTCCTCTCTCACATTTGAATGTAAGTAAAACTATCTCTCTTTCTCTCTCTCTCTCTCTCTCTCTCTCTCTCTCTCTCTCTCTCTCTCTCTCTCTCTCTCTCTCTCTCTCTCTCTCTCTCTCTCTCTCTCTCTCTCTCTCTCTCACTCTCTCTTGTTGTCAAACGTTATACAAACGCCCTCTGTCTCTCTCTGTCTCTCACTCGTCGTCAAAACGTTGTCTTCATTTTTCAATGTATTCCTTGTTAGGGAGGTCTGTATATGATTTTAAAAATATATATATTTGGCAAATATTAACTATGTGTGCGTGTGTGTTGTCAACTACTTACATGCGTGTTCTCTCTCTTAACATAACGCTCCGTGTGAAGCGTTTTGTAGAGCAGGTTTCAACTGTGCAAGGTTTCATACCGTTTCTCCTCTCTCACTCTCTCTCTCTCTCTCTCTCTCTCTCTCTCTCTCTCTCTCTCTCTCTCTCTCTCTCTCATTGTCAAAACGCCGTCTTCATTTTTCAATGTATTAAATAATTAATTAATAGTTTTATAATGCAGTCAGTGTGATTGATCCTTGTTAGGGAGGTCTGTATATGATTTTAGAAATATATATATTTGGCAAATATTAACTATGTATGTGTGTTGTTGTCAATGAACTACTTACATGTGACCACTCTCTCTGCGTCCATTGTATGTATATCGTTACAAATGACGAGTAGAAATCCAATAAATCGTCAACACTCTCACTCTCTTTCTCGTGCGCAGACGTCAGAAGAAATTCCCACTTTATAATGTAATTACCTGTGCGTGTGCTGTTACAGATGACAAATCCATACGTTAACGGCTTAACAATCTTCAATACGCTCTTCTTCATGTGGTACAATACTTCTGTTTAATGGTTTCAGTTTACAAAATAATTACACACATAGGTTCAGTGGTGTATAGCGAAATAAATTAAAATTATACACACATGTTGTTACAGATGAAAACGGTGGTTGAAATTCATACAAATCTTCTGATGTAACAGTTCCCACAAGTAATACAGTTCACAAAAAAAAAAAAAATTAATTGTACACATGTTCAGAGGTGTATAGTGAAATAAAATAAAGTCATAATTTGTTTAAAGGATTAAATATATTAACAATATTTTTTTACACATTATTAAATCGACACCACTGTATAGAAAGATTAACTATGTGCGCGCGCGCGCGCACACACACACACACACACACACACACAACGATACAGAAGTATTCACTAACTTAAGCCAAGGTCATTGATTCGGTGCGTCCTACTTTCTAATCCGTAAGTAACTCGTAAAGATCACTACCGCCAATAACTTGTGGTACAATATTTCTATTCGATGGTAAACCTAAGACAAAAAAACATTAAATAAAACATACAATCAGTAGTAATAATACAAAATCACTGTTTTATTAATTTTAAATACTGTATGAAAGAGTGGTGTGTAATGTTCATCCAAAATATGTAAAACAAAAATACAGATTATATGAAACGTATATTAACAAACGTGTATTTACAAAATAAGTATATTACAACTCGGGAAAGAGTGGTACGTAATTTTCACCCACCCAATCTTCCACAAATCTGCCATAATTTACTCCGCCAGCATGGTCGGTAATGAACTGCGTATAAATATTTGACAAGTCTTTTTTTACTTGTGTCTCGCCTTGAGACTGGCAATCGGAGCGACGTTGTAATAATAGTTCCTTGTTATGCTTCACTTGAGCCGCATGTCTGTCTACCCAATCTGCCATGTAACGTTCGAAACTGCTTGCGGGAGACATTATACGCGATTAAACAAAGACATTCACAATGTTTATCACTTAATATATTATCATAACTACACAGTGTCGACTGATTATGGTCCTACATAACATTCGAAATTTGAACGACGTTCTGTTTCAGATAATAATAGTTTGAATATAAAATGAAAGGGTACGTTGTATTTTGTTATGAGAAAATGCATTTCTAAATTTTGTTACATTTGTAAATTACAGAATTGTTCTCTAACTACAGCCACAATCGTTCAGTTTCATTAACATTTGAAAAATTGATGGATTTGGTACTCGATATATTCTACTCTCACAGTATTTTCATTGATACATTTCAGAAACTGAGTACAGAATAAATCTACAATCACCCAGGCGGAATCATTAAGTTTTACAAAAGATCTTATTGATCAGACGTGTGAGTAATTATATTAATCTTTATGTAGCAAATACGCGCGCATTCATAAAATACAGCACTCAGGTGTAGGGCAATTAATCCTTTTTTGTATTGAACGTATTTAAGTAGGCCTACTCGTGATGTCAGTAAATTCTGTCTAAACGGCAACTCAAATGTCTAGTACATAAACGTACCTGGTAATCGCTTCTTGAGTCGTAGTCATTATTAAACTAGACATAACTACCTGTGTTACGCGATTGATGTTCGTGTTAAACGATTGATGACTCATGTAATAATACAGATTAACCTCGTATAATAATAATTAATGTAACATGAGTATTTATTGTCATCATCAAGACTGTGTATGAATACAAAGAAATATCAAACACAACAGATCAATTATTTGAGCGAACGTGATTGTGTATGTGAGCGTGCGTGTGTGTGTGTGTGTGTGTGTGTGTATATCATTGTATACGTGAATTAGTTGAAGCAATACGAGGGAGAATGGTGTGATTGTTGACATAGGCCTATACATAATTTAAATACTGTATAATTGTCTACGATTGACAAAGAAGAGACAAGACATACTTTACGGAATTTCTTGAAATTTTTGTAGTTAGTCTTCACCTCATCACCCTCACATGTACTAGCAGTGTGTTTGGGTACAATGTTCTGAGAAGTACACATATTCATCTGCTCGCCTCCCTTTTGTGTACTGACAGTATGTTTGGATGCAGTTAACCATTCAATGTTCTGATAAGAATTCATCTTCTTGTTCCTATAATAATAACAGTACCTGCTTCATTATCATATACATTATGTGCTATATATATATACATAAAACTTTCAACACACACACACACACACACACACACACACACACACACACACACACACACACACACACACACACACACACACACACACACACACACACACAGCACATACCATAAATCCAGAACATGAAAGATATTATAACAAACATTACGAAAACAAGTACGTATGGTCACGTACATAGATCAACGTTTAAACAAACAGATTAATACCTGAATAAATTTTTTAAAAACAGGACAGCGTATTTAGAACACTTAAAATTGGAAATCTACAAACACATAAAAAATATCTGTCAAACCCCTATCAAACAAAAACCCCGTTCTTATCGAGAGACAACAGTAACTGACCTAAGCACATGTGCTTCATTAGGCAGCATACCAAAAATCAAAATAGACGACTATAAGCTCAATTGAAATAAAATCTGAATATTCAATAAAATTATGTTTACTTATTAAAATATGCAAATCTTTTACTTACCTCTTAAATGTTGTTGTTATACACACACAATAGTCGATTGTACGATGAGTGTCTCATGCAAATGAGAAATAGTGACATGTCGTCTTGTGTGTATATATATATATATATATATATATCATACGGCGGTAGGGTAGCACGCGTACACGTTTGAAAGTTGATGCACGTCATATACCCGAGGGGGTTCCTTATTCAAAGCGATTACTGTACACAGACCATTGTAATTTTAAAAATTCATTTTGCATTAATTAAATATATATCGTAAACAATGAAATAATAATATTTCGTCATAGTAAGATTTTAATAAAACAATTATCAGTTTAAATAATAATTTTCGTGATTGCAAGAAACAACCCGCGACTTAAAAATATAGTTTACCGTTGTAGCGTTGTGGTAGGAAAGTCAAACTATTAAATTGTCTCTCTCTCTCTCTCTCTCTCTCTCTCTCTCACACATTTCTGATTACTATACAAATAATTGCATGTATGTTCAGAGGTTTGGTGTCTAAATCGATGCATTCTACTTTCACTTTCTAATTTGACACATGGCTTACTTTCATACAGAAATAGCTATCGTCCGCGTTCGTCTACAAGTTTTGATAAACGAAATTAACAATGCTGTAATACATAACGTCCTGTGAAATAGATACGGTATGTTTTTAGGACAGCCAATGTCATCAAGATTTATTATATGATGATGGATTATTTTCGAGAGCGGAGTCGCCACCAATTAATTTGTCACGTATCCGATAATGACTGTACGCAAGTGTATCACAACCATTGTCTAGTATATAGCGCTTATCATCATACGGTGACAACGCTTGCTTTCAAAGCGTGTAGGTCCGTCTTCATACAAGTCAGATGTTTGAATACTATACATCAGACCGTCTGTATCTGTCATTAGCAATCTAACGGTACTACCATACTTGCTGACAGCATAACGATAATACGTTTGACAACGAGAGAGAGAGAGAGAGAGAGAGAGAGAGAGAGAGAGAGGAGAAACGGTTTGAACATAACGTTTGACATTGTATATTGCAAGCATGAAATTATTTTTATTTAAATCTGTTGTCTGCTTAGTATGGAAGTCATCTATAAATATCATGCCAGTGCGACACAACATGTAACAAACGTAATTGGATTTGCTTTCAACCCAAACGTGTACGCTCGTTGTGTGTGCGTGCGTGTGTGCGCGTGCGCGTCGGATCATGACATAGTATTCGTAATGACCGAGGCACGTCCTTTATTGCATGAGGATATTCAGGTAGAGCAGAGCAGACACGTTTACGCAATATCAAGTGGCATATTGCGTGCACACACACACGACACAGCCTACACACAAGAATCAGATTTTTGTATACGTTCTAGGTGAAAAACTACTGGGGTGTCTCTGACTTTAGTTGGAAATAAATAACATTACAGATATTGATATGGTACTATGAGTAGCCTATACGTGAATACTATACATCAGACTGCCTGTATCTGTCATTAGCAATCTAACGTTACGACCGTACTTGACGGCAGCATAACAATAATGAAAGTCATACATTATCGTTTTGCTAACGTTTGTATTTTGTCTAAGCTATGTTAACTTCACACACACACACACACACACACACACACACACACACACACACACACACACACACACACACACACACACACACACACACACACACACGGAATGGAGGAAGAACTAGCATAGGAAATACAATTAAGTGTAACGATAAAAGAAGTGATTTGAAAGCCAACTGAGGGTGTCGAGTCAAAACTCTTGCTTGTTCCTGAGTTGATAGAAGCGCCTGACGGCAAAGTGGCTAAAGATGAAGTTACGCAAGAGGTTGTTGACGAGAACCAAACAAACTTGGATCAGCCAGTAGTGTTTAGGTCATCAGTACATGACGCAACGTGAGTGATCGGTCCAATTAGGTTTGTTACACGTTGTGTCCCACTGACCTGATATTTATAGATGACCTCCATACAAATACAACAGCATAAAAATAATGTTAGATATCAAATTATCACACAAACACACACACACGCGCACACACACACACACACACACACACACGACACAGCCTACACACATGTTAGGTTAAAATGCAGTCCACTCACGTTTCACGTTAGGTTAAAATGCAGTCTACTTACGTTTCACGTTAGGTTAAAATGCAGTCCACATACGTTTCACCTTAGGTTAAAATGCAAACACACACACACACACAGACACGTGTTAGGTTGCAACCTAACACGTGTGTATGTTATTTAAATAATAATTTAAATAACATACACGTGTGTGTGTGTGTGTGTGTGTTTGCATTTTAACATAACGTGAAACGTAAGTAGACTGCATTTTAACCTAACGTGAAACGTGAGTGGACTGCATTTTAACCTAACATGTGTGTAGGCTGTGTCGTGTGTGTGTGTGTGTGTGTGTGTGTGTGTGTGTGTGTGTGATAATTTGATATTTAACATGATTTTTATGCTGTTGTGTTTGTATGGAGGTCATCTATAAATATCAGGTCAGTGCGACACAACGTGTAACAAACCTAATTGGACCTATCACTCACGTTGCGTCATGTACTGATGACCTAAACAGTACTGGCTGATCCAAGTTTGTTTGGTTCTCGTCAACAACCTCTTGCGTAACTTCATCTTCAGCCACTTTGCCGTCAGGCGCTTCTATCAACTCAGGAACAAGCAAGAGTTTTGTCTCGACACCCACAGTTGGCTTTCCAATCACTTCTTTTATCGTTACACTTAATTGTATTTCCTATGCTAGTTCTTCCTCCATTTCCGTGTGTGTGTGTGTGTGTGTGTGTGTGTGTTAAGTTAACATAGCTTAGACAAAATACAAACGTTAGCAAAACGATAATGTATGACTTTCATTATTGTTATGCTGCCGTCAAGTACGGTCGTAACGTTAGATTGCTAATGACAGATACAGGCAGTCTGATGTAGGTGTATAGTATTCACGTATAGGCTACTCATAGTACCATATCAATATCTGTAACGTTATTTATTTCCAACTAAAGTCAGAGACACCCCAGTAGTTTTTCACCTAGAACGTATACAAAAATCTGATTCTTGTGTGTAGGCTGTGTCGTGTGTGTGTGCACGCAATATGCCACTTGATATTGCGTAAACGTGTCTGCTCTGCTCTACCTGAATATCCTCATGCAATAAAGGACGTGCCTCGGTCATTACAAATACTATGTCATGATCCGACGCGCACGCGCACACACGCACGCACACACAACGAGCGCACACGTTTGGGTTGAAAGCAAATCCAATTACGTTTGTTACATGTTGTGTCGCACTGACCTGATATTTATAGACGACTTCCATACAAAGCAGATAACAGATTTAAATAATAATAATTTCATGCTTGCAATATACAATGTCAAACGTTATGTTCAAACCGTTTCTCCTCTCTCTCTCTCTCTCTCTCTCTCTCTCTCTCTCTCTCTCTCTCTCTCTCTCTCTCTCTCTCTCTCTCTCTCTCTCGTTGTCAAACGTATTATCGTTATGCTGTCGGCAAGTACGGTCGTAACGTTAGATTGCTAATGACAGATACAGACGGTCTGATGTATAGTATTCAAACATCTGACTTGTATGAAGACGGACCTACACGCTTTGAAAGCAAGCGTTGTCACCGTATGATGATAAGCGCTATATACTAGACAATGGTTGTGATACACTTGCGTACAGTCATTATCGGATACGTGACAAATTAATTGGTGGCGACTCCGCTCTCGAAAATAATCCATCATCATATAATAAATCTTGATGACATTGGCTGTCCTAAAAACATACCGTATCTATTTCACAGGACGTTATGTATTACAGCATTGTTAATTTCGTTTAGCAAAACTTGTAGACGAACGCGGCCGATAGCTATTACTGTATGAAAGTAAGCCATGTGTCAAATTAGAAAGTGAAAGTAGAATGCATCGATTTAGACTCCAAACCTCTGAACATACACACATTTGTATAGTAATCAGAAATGTGTGTGAGAGAGAGAGAGAGAGAGAGAGAGAGAGAGAGAGAGAGAGAGAGAGAGAGAGAGAGAGAGAGAGAGAGCGAGAGAGAGAGACAATTTAATAGTTTGACTTTCCTACCACAACGCTACAACGGTAAACTATATTTTTAAGTCGCGGGTTGTTTCTTGCAATCACGAAAATTATTATTTAAACTGATAATTGTTTTATTAAAATCTTACAATGACGAAATATTATTATTTCATTGTTTACGATATATATTTAATTAATGCAAAATGAATTTTTAAAATTACAATGGTCTGTGTACAGTAATCGCTTTGAATAAGGAACCCCCTCGCGTATATGACGTGCATCAACTTTCAAACGTGTACGCGTGCTACCCTACCGCCGTATGATATATATATATATACACACACAAGACGACATGTCACTATTTCTCATTTGTAAGAGACACTCATCGTACAATCGACTATTGTGTGTGTATAACAACAACATTTAAGAGGTAAGTAAAAGATTTGCATATGTTAATAAGTAAACATAATTTTATTGAATATTCAGATTTTATTTCAATTGAGCTTATAGTCGTCTATTTTGATTTTTGGTATGTTGCCTAATGAAGCACATGTGCTTAGGTCAGTTACTGTTGTCTCTCGATAAGAACGGGGTTTTTGTTTGATAGGGGTTTGACAGATATTTTTTATGGGTTTGTAGATTTCCAATTTTAAGTGTTCTAAATACGCTGTCCTGTTTTTAAAAAATTTATTCAGGTATTAATCTGTTTGTTTAAACGTTGATCTATGTACGTGACCATACGTACTTGTTTTCGTAATGTTTGTTATAATACCTTTCATGTTCTGGATTTATGGTATGTGCTGTGTGTGTGTGTGTGTGTGTGTGTGTGTGTGTTGAAAGCTTTATGTATATATATATAGCACATAATGTATATGATAATGAAGCAGGTACTGTTATTATTATAGGAACAAGAAGATGAATTCTTATCAGAACATTGAATGGTTAACTGCATCCAAACATACTGTCAGTACACAAGAGGGAGGCGAGCAGATGAATATGTGTACTTCTCAGAACATTGTACCCAAACACACTGCTAGTACATGTGAGGGTGATGAGGTGAAGACTAACTACAAAAATTTCAAGAAATTCCGTAAAGTATGTCTTGTCTCTTCTTTGTCAATCGTAGACAATTATACAGTATTTAAATTATGTATAGGCCTATGTCAACAATCACACCATTCTCCCTCGTATTGCTTCAACTAATTCACGTATACAATGATATACACACACACACACACACACACACACACACACACGCACGCTCACATACACAATCACGTTCGCTCAAATAATTGATCTGTTGTGTTTGATATTTCTTTGTATTCATACACAGTCTTGATGATGACAATAAATACTCATGTTACATTAATTATTATTATACGAGGTTAATCTGTATTATTACATGAGTCATCAATCGTTTAACACGAACATCAATCGCGTAACACAGGTAGTTATGTCGAGTTTAATAATGACTACGACTCAAGAAGCGATTACCAGGTACGTTTATGTACTAGACATTTGAGTTGCCGTTTAGACAGAATTTACTGACATCACGAGTAGGCCTACTTAAATACGTTCAATACAAAAAAGGATTAATTGCCCTACACCTGAGTGCTGTATTTTATGAATGCGCGCGTATTTGCTACATAAAGATTAATATAATTACTCACACGTCTGATCAATAAGATCTTTTGTAAAACTTAATGATTCCGCCTGGGTGATTGTAGATTTATTCTGTACTCAGTTTCTGAAATGTATCAATGAAAATACTGTGAGAGTAGAATATATCGAGTACCAAATCCATCAATTTTTCAAATGTTAATGAAACTGAACGATTGTGGCTGTAGTTAGAGAACAATTCTGTAATTTACAAATGTAACAAAATTTAGAAATGCATTTTCTCATAACAAAATACAACGTACCCTTTCATTTTATATTCAAACTATTATTATCTGAAACAGAACGTCGTTCAAATTTCGAATGTTATGTAGGACCATAATCAGTCGACACTGTGTAGTTATGATAATATATTAAGTGATAAACATTGTGAATGTCTTTGTTTAATCGCGTATAATGTCTCCCGCAAGCAGTTTCGAACGTTACATGGCAGATTGGGTAGACAGACATGCGGCTCAAGTGAAGCATAACAAGGAACTATTATTACAACGTCGCTCCGATTGCCAGTCTCAAGGCGAGACACAAGTAAAAAAAGACTTGTCAAATATTTATACGCAGTTCATTACCGACCATGCTGGCGGAGTAAATTATGGCAGATTTGTGGAAGATTGGGTGGGTGAAAATTACATACCACTCTTTCCCGAGTTGTAATATACTTATTTTGTAAATACACGTTTGTTAATATACGTTTCATATAATCTGTATTTTTGTTTTACATATTTTGGATGAACATTACACACCACTCTTTCATACAGTATTTAAAATTAATAAAACAGTGATTTTGTATTATTACTACCGATTGTATGTTTTATTTAATGTTTTTTGTCTTAGGTTTTACCATCGAATAGAAGTATTGTACCAAAAGTTATTGGCGGTAGTGATCTTTACGAGTTACTTACGGATTAGAAAGTAGGACGCACCGAATCAATGACCTTGGCTTAAGTTAGTGAATACTTCTGTATCGTTGTGTGTGTGTGTGTATGTGCGCGCGCGCTCGCACATAGTTAATCTTTCTATACAGTGGTGTCGATTTAATAATGTGTAAATAAAATATTGTTAATATATTTAATCCTTTAAACAAATTATGACTTTATTTTATTTCACTATACACCTCTGAACATGTGTACAATTAATTTTATTTTTTTTTTGTGAACTGTATTACTTGTGGGAACTGTTACATCAGAAGATTTGTATGAATTTCAACCACCGTTTTCATCTGTAACAACATGTGTGTATAATTTTAATTTATTTCGCTATACACCACTGAACCTATGTGTGTAATTATTTTGTAAACTGAAACCATTAAACAGAAGTATTGTACCACATGAAGAAGAGCGTATTGAAGATTGTTAAGCCGTTAACGTATGGATTTGTCATCTGTTACAGCACACGCACAGGTAATTACATTATAAAGTGGGAATTTCTTCTGACGTCTGCGCACGAGAAAGAGAGTGAGAGTGTTGACGATTTATTGGATTTCTACTCGTCATTTGTAACGATATACATACAATGGACGCAGAGAGAGTGGTCACATGTAAGTAGTTCATTGACAATAACACACATACATAGTTAATATTTGCCAAATATATATATTTCTAAAATCATGTACAGACCTCCCTAACAAGGATCAATCACACTGACTGCATTATAAAACTATTAATTAATTATTTAATACATTGAAAAATGAAGACGGCGTTTTGACAACGAGTGAGAGAGAGAGAGAGAGAGAGAGAGAGAGAGAGAGAGGGAGAGAGAGAGAGAGAGAGAGGGAGAGAGAGAGAGAGAGAGAGAGAGAGAGCGAGAGAGAGAGAGAGCTAAAATTATTTACTCGTCACACCGACTACGCAATGTACACGGTAAGAGAGAGAGAGAGGAGAAACGGTATGAAACCTTGCACAGTTGAAACCTGCTCTACAAAACGCTTCACACGGAGCGTTATGTTAAGAGAGAGAACACGCATGTAAGTAGTTGACAACACACACGCACACATAGTTAATATTTGCCAAATATATATATTTCTAAAATCATATACAGACCTCCCTAACAAGGAATACATTGAAAAATGAAGTCAACGTTTTGACGACGAGTGTGAGAGAGAGAGAGAGAGAGAGGGCGTTTGTATAACGTTTGACAACAAGAGAGAGTGAGAGAGAGAGACAGTTTTACTTACATTCAAATGTGAGAGAGGAGAAACGGTTTGACAAAGTGAGAGAGAGAGAGATAGTTTTACTTACATTCAAATGTGTGAGAGAGAGAGAGAGAGAGAGAGAGTAACAGTCATGATCATATAGTTTGAATTTCCCACCACAGAAGAGAAAAAAAATGTTGGCAGATCTGCTCTATACACAATAATGTAAGATTGGTAACCCTGATCATATATTTTAATATATACACTATATAACACATATTTGAATTTCCCTCCCCCCGCCACAGAAAATGTTAGCAAACCTGCTCATATAAAATATCTATACACTATAATAATAATACAAAGGTTGGTACACCTGATCATATAGATTTAATATACATTATAACACGCGACAAATTTGAACTCATGCAAAGGTTGGTAACTCTGATCATATATTTTAATATACACTATAATGCATCAAGTTGGAACCTCCCACCCACCACCACCCACTGATATGCAAATCAGCTTTATTAAAAAAATAAAAAATTATATTCACGGATGCATGTGGTCCATTGAACCTCATCCCACCCCCCACCCACCCCCCACCCACCCCCTTGATATGCAAATCAATTTAATTAAAAAAATAAAAATCAAATAAAAAAAATAAAAAAAATTATTCGCAGAAATTCGTGGATGCTGTGGTCCATTGGGATCCTGCGGGTCCAGCGGTGGCGGCGTCATCTCTTAGATCATGTTTTTTATCGTTTTTTATTGTTTTTTAAGAAAGGCGGCATTCCTTTGTGAGTTTGAATCCTCATTTTCCCCCTACTATCATGGTCACTGCACGTCTATAGTACTTATCAGCTGCAGAAACCGCAGTAATTTAACATCATGGTCACATGGATACAGGCGACATTACACCTAAGTAGCAACAAGCGCTTACTTGTTCTACTGTTGATTGCCATATATAGCAATGAATCATAAGATTTAATTTTTGAATTCCTCCATCCATTTCTCTATCTGACGGTGAGATTGGTAGAATCTGAGTGTTTGGAACAAATTGTCGCAAGGATATTTAAAAATCTGTCAGGCCACAAAGTGAAAAAATGGACAAGGATTGATTAAAAAGACACTCACTGTAGAGTGAATGAAGAATCATTTGGTGGGTTGTGATCCAACACGTAAATACTAACGGTAAAGATGACTAGATAATAATGTGCGCTTGTAATGAATTTTATTTTATTTAACTTCATTGCAAGTAGTTACGACCTATCTAGCAATTTTGTTCTAATACATAACGAGTCCAGCATTATCAAGCACTTCAATGTTTACGTGTTCAATGGCTTCTTTCATATTTATCCGCAACCCGTTTAATCTCGCAGCAACCATAGGCATTTTCAGGTCTCGATGGATGTCATCATTTCTTACGTACCATGATGCATCAACAAACTGCAAAGAACCTTATTTTAAAAAGTCTGAATTATTTTAATATTAACTTTCTTACTGCAATCTCAAAGCTGTGCACCATACACACAAACTGGTTTCAAGACTTGTTTGTATAATAATAGCTTGTTAAGCAGCGACAGCTCAGAGTGTCTTCCAAGCCGCCACATTGTCTTCAATTTCAATCCACGTTCTTCTCGTTTTTTCTTAACATGCTCTGCTTGCAACGAAATGTCGACAAGTTTGGGATCAACCAAGCATTAGTTAGCAGAAAAGCCAGGTATAAAAAATCCCATCACTTTTGTCAGTCGAACGTAAACATGCGTAAATCCACAAGACACGAAACGTTTTATTTTATCATAAAAAGAATAGAGTGTTAATAAAAACAATACGAACGTATTAAAAATACATCACTTCCACTTATAGTTGCTGGTTATGATCCCAAGGTAGTCTTATTGAGAGATTTGAGAGAACAAAAAAACAGCCAACTCTTAATAGCGGCAGTAACGATAACCCGAGACTTAAAAAAACCATATATTTTCTGTCGTGGTATCTGTTGGTTATTGCTTTTTTATTTATCCGATATTATATCATCTCACTTTTATGGGTAAAAAATGTAGTCCGTTTATGCTTTCCAAATTTTTTCATGCGAGTTTCTTTAAAATTCTTGCCAACAATTGTCCACACCGAATAAAATGATTCATGTGACCAACAGTTAAAGTTGTTTCATCAGCAGTAACTTTATCAATCGAATTAAACCATAATCCCAGGAATCATACTTATGATTATATCGTCACTTGTACAGTTTTAAGATGGTATTAATATTTATAATTTTCAATCTAACTGTTTTGAGATTAGAGTTGCATAATTTTATTGAAACTACATTTTGTTAAACAGTAGCACATTGGAACATTACTTTGTTACATTTTTATTAAAGGTATTGGTCTAGTGATTGTGAGTTATTGAATGAATCGGCCTATAGCACCGCAACGCGGTCGACACTCCATCACGATGTGTTGCTGAATTAAACATTCCGACGTACTTCCATACAGAATAAATTATCTGACAACAGCACATGTCTCTTGAATGCATATGTCTGAAGCTGGTGGCAGAGCAGGCTTGGTTTTCAGGCAGACAAGCAATACACTGTTATGGTGCTGCACGGAATCGAACCCGAGAACTTTAGATTGATAGCTTGACATCGTGTCCACTGGTGTACGAAGTAACTGGAAATTCTTTACATTAAATACAAACTTACAGGTCGGGGTAAATGTTAACTTTACTTCAACCAAAATAAATATACATACAAATTTGTTGAAAGAAAATAAATATGTACATATATCCATAAATATATATAGGCATGGATATATATAGGGTGATTCAAAATTGCACGGACATCTCTCGGAAGCTAATTCTATAGCTAAAAATAAGAAAAAAAGTTCATATAAACGTAAGTCCGAAAACGGTTCGTTAGCGAGTTACGGCTCGTGAACCAGTTCGCTCTGATTTCTGCTCCCACGGTAAAATGACCCCATACTGAAATTCTTGGGGTATAAAGTGAAGGGTAAATTTGGTGGTTTCTTATGGATTTTGATCTGAGCAATTGAATAAAAGAGATCCCAGAGCTCTATCTTAGTTAGTTTGTAAGAAAAACTGTAAAACCCAAAACATTTGAGTCGAAAACCACACATTTTTAAATTTAGGATACAATAACTTCGTTAATTTGCCAATAAATAAATAAACATTTTTAACTAACCTTGTAGAGAATTTAATTATGAAGAAACTTGATGTATATAATGTCTATTAAAAATAAGTATAAATTTGAGAAATTTGACTTTAATTAAAACAAAACAGATCAAAAGCGTCAGAAAAGTGTTACATTTTAAACAAAACAAAGATTTTCGTAACCGTGTTCACAACAAATCTAATTGAAAACAAATTAAAAATTTACACTATTGATTTTTTCTTCAAATAACTAAATATCAATAGTTTTGAATTGATAATAAAGATGCAAACGTTTATTCAAAGCAGTTTTTCAGTGTGGCTGCCAAGTTATTGAATGCAGAATACAGCTCGGCGAATCTAGGCAAACAGTGCACGTCTTATAGCATCTGAATTATTGTTAATAGTAGCTCCAGCTTCTGTTGTGCGAAGTCTCGATTCTTCTCGTGTGTCAATACGAGCGGAATAAGCTAAGGACTTCATCCGACCCCAAAGGAAAAAGTCTGCTGGCGTGAGATCAGGATATCGAGGTTTCGACCAATCCATCGCTTACCGAATGTATTATTTAAAGGGTTCATCACATTACGAACCCTTTAATGCTCCGTCATTCAAAAAACCCATCTGCACTCTATCTGCAAGTGGAATATTTTCCAAGAGTTCCAATAGTTTCGTTTGCAAAAAATGTAAGTATTGTCTTCAATTAAGCTTTGGTGGTAAGAAAAAAGAGCATAAGAGATTATCACCAAGATGGCCGCACCACACATTAAATGAAAACGTATGTTGGTCGTGTCTTGCAGCAGTCTTATATGGCATTTCTCTGCCCAAGTGTGGCTGTTCCGAAAGTTAACAATGCCATTTCTTGTAAATTGTAACATTTTTCTGACGCATTTTGGTCTGTTTTGTTTTTAATTAAAGTCAAATTTCTCAAATTTGTACTTATTTATAATAGACATTATACACATCAGTTTCTTCATAATTAAATTCTCTACAAGGTTAGTTAGAAATTTTTATTTCTTTATTGGCAAATTAACGAAGTTATTGTATCCCAAATTTAAAAATGTGTGTTTTTCGACTAAAATGTTTTGGGTTTTACACAGTTTTTCTTAGAAACTAATTGAGATAGAGATCTGGGACCTCTTTTATTCAATTGTTCAGATAAAATAACATAAGAAACCACCAAATTTACTCTTCACTTTGTACCCCAAGGATTTCAGTATGGGGTGATTTTACCGTGGGAGCAGAAATCAGGGCGAACTGGTTCGCGAGCCGTAACTCGCTAAAAAACCGTTTTCGGACCTATGTTTATATGAACTTTTTTCTTATTTTTAGCTATAGAATCAGCTTCCGAGAGATTGCCGTGCAATTTTGAATCACCCTGTATATGTACGCATGCAAAAAGACCGATGGATTAGTAAGTAGTAATTCTTTGAGTATAGGACCGGCTCGGTCCCAAGTGGGACCGTAAGAACTAAAATCCTCCAACAAGAATACACTAGTCGGCAGCTGCTCGATTATGTGTTGCTTGTCTGCAACTGTCATCCGACGTCGGCCAGATATAGACAGCAGAGTGTCATCTTCAGCGGCTGAAATGCATAAATGCTTACTGCCTGCGGAGGTGTAACACTGCCTTTCTATCATCATGGTTATTGCTATGAAAGATAGTAACACCCATATAACTCTCATATTGGGCTAAACATCAGAATGAAATCTCTTGTATCCTCTGATGCTGAAGTGCTCTACTGACTTCAAATGCATCTCTTGGATGCACATACATTAATATATATCTCGTCGGTAGCGTTTTATATTCACCGTAATGGAAAACACATGCGTTTTTATTATACTGGAGAATGTTTTCCTTCCTGCTTGTAAAGGATTGCTAGAACGCAGGTGTACTTTCTGGGCTTGACTTTCGGACACTCTTTATTTTTTTTGCGGATCTCTCGCAGCTGTGTTAGGTCCCTAAAATTGGAGAAGTCACTGGCGCTAAGTAGAGAGCGTAGCTCTGAGCCAGAACTCATCTCTGGGCTCATATTTCTCGTTCCCGGTCTCACCTTTAGAAAGTCTTCCCTCCTCCTCCTGTATCTGGGAGGGAGTGGTTGATGGGAAGGGGGTGGGTAATGATTGATCTGGAACCTGCTGTTGTCTGGCTGCAGGCTGCTTCGCTACTATGCTTGTTCGCTTACCTTGGTCGTCATCTCGTGGCTTACTGTAAAACTCTCTCGTATATTTCTCGGCTACGCTTAACATAAAATCTTTGGCCATTTGAGACGCTAAACAAGCTGCTTTTGTTATTTCTGCGTAACTCTGTGGTTCTCATTTTCTTTTTATCTCAGAATGACAAGTTTCTTCACCTCCATATACGTCCATATTAAAGTTTTTTGACTTCTGTATCCAGACTTTCGTTTTGTACGTACGTTAGTTCGTGGACCTAGACGAATGCTGTCCACCACAATTCACTGCCTCATAGCAGGGACCATTGTCGTGTGTTGTTTTCCCACATAGCAGGCCTTAAGTCTCCTACATCAAGAGGGTGTGCTTCCAAACTGAAAGGTTGGTAGCACTTCATGAGTGTTAAAACCCTTGTGCTCCGACTGTGAATAAAAGATTTGATTTTCTCTAATACAGTAATATTGTCTGGTTGAACCTTAAGACGTGTGGATTGGATGGAAACGTTTGTATATTGCTTCGAAGTGTCAACCGTGGACAAGCTAATGACATCCTGAGTGGACCCTGAGAAGAAATATAAATAACGTCCTCAGAGCAATTGAAATAAGGAATTCCCTGCAGACCACTACGCCTTTCGTGCTGTTTAATGTTCACTTCAACCTTAATCTCATCAATCAACGTTATCAGCTTCAATGTTACTAGCCGCTTTGTTTGATCATCTGATTGCGTTTCAACCCTAAGGAATATCGTGGTTTTATTTATCTGTTTAACCTGCGAGCCATACAAGACATTATAAATATAGCGATAAGAAGAGGGCTTACTTTAGCATAGTCACTCTTTAAGAAAAGATACTTAGGTTCTCGAATATTTTTAGATGGTGCCAATAATATTTCTCTATGAGTATTACAGTAGTTTTTACGTCTTTTCACCCTCCGAGGAGGAGAATTTTCATGGCGACGGTTTTTAGCGAATCCCTCAATCCCAGAATTAGGATTAAAAAAGACCGACTTTTTTGTACGTCGAGTACTGACGAAATAAACATACCACAGCGGCAGAGCCTTCCAGTGCTACAACTAGGCCTAAATAGAACAGGATGCGTACTGGTTCCCTGAGGCCAATTTTCGCGACGCACTAACTTCGAGCCATCCACCCACTGGCACGATCAGCCCCCACCGTGGGTTACTGTGTTTTACAGCGGACTACGCTTCCTTGTCAAAACTTGGTTACCATTGTTCTGTTAGCCAGCTGTTGAAGAGTCCAAGATGTTGCAGGCTCAGGCGTAAAGTTGGATTTTCGCGAGGGGGCAAATATGTTATTATTATTGTACCTGGAAACTCGTATTAATATTGTACTCGAAGTCACAGAACGAAAAAAGTAGTAACTTTATTTATTCACCTAAATGAAGTATATTTGTTTCTATACAGAAATATTATACTAATAAACTCCCTGAGCAGTAGAATTCACTGACTATTTTGAATGAAATTCATTTACTCTTACGTTAGTCAAATTTCAGAAACATATAATTACGATATTACAAAAGCCTCAACTACTCTATTATTTTTTGTTGTTGTAAATTAACAGTTGTAAAGTATACAGTCATATTATAAACACTGCAAATTCCAAAACACGGTAGTATTTTTTATTTTTAACTTTAAATTAGTCCTGGCTTTCAAGTTTATATATGTTTCCATAAATTGTATACGTCTGTATCTAATTTATTCTTACAAATATACGTAACTGATAATAATATATACACTTTCTTGTAAAAATAGATTACAGATTTTTGAAATAGATCGAAAATTTGCAAGGAGCGTTGAGTAATGTTACTTCTGTCTAATTATTACAGACACCGAGTGTGTATTTTGAATAAAATACTGTGGTGAATATTTCGAATGAATAAAATCTGATAAGATGATCCTCCACATCGACTTTTACAATTTATTTTAAATTTCGACTTCTAATTTTGGCTACATATACTAATTTCTTAGTAAACGCTACATAGGAATTTGAGTTAAAATTTCCATTAGACTAACACACGTCTGGAACATTACAATCTTTTGTCCGTTTTTGGGGGTTTGTTGTCCTAATAATTAGGAATTTCCAAATCTTCTTAATCTAATACCCCACGTGAATGTTTGCTATTTCTTTAGAATTTTGACTCGCTCACATTTTTCTTCCTGCCCCTATTTGGGGAGGGGGCTATTTAAAAAGCAGGGTAAAATGTCAAGTTTTACGAAAACCGGTTGATGGATTAAAAAATTATCTCTAATAGATAGAGAGACAAATGTCAAACGGCCGAGTTAAATTCAAATCTCGCTTGTTTTTTTGCAGTATAGGCTATAAAAATATATATATTGCAACGTGACAAATGGTCTCAATATAGATGGATATAAAGAATAATGTGTATCAGCTATTATAAGTGTCCCAAGGAGTAAATGAATGCTTGAAAATAAATAATATTAAATTTATTAATATATATAAACTTTCACGTATGAACTTACTATTCGTTGTCACTTCCCCAAACGTTTCGAGGTGATGTTCCTCTTCCTCAGTGGGAGTAATACTGAATGTCGATTACAGAATAACCGTTATGGATTATAGGTGTGTGTGGTGGGGGTTGATGGTGGGAAGGGTGAGGTTCAAATTGTGTGTTTGGATCAGTGTATCGAATAGTGTATGTGATTTATAATGTAATTGTTCATTTAATATGTTGTTTGGTTGTAGTTTGTGATATCTGTATATTTCAAATTGTTCAGCTGTGTTTAGTTTTCTACTTTTAGGTAAGTAGTGTAATATTTCCATGTTGTGTTCTATGTTTGTGTAACTGTGGTTTTCGTTATGTAAATGTGTGGCAAATGTGGAATGTATGTAGTTTGTGGTGAGGGCTTTTAAATGTTCTGAAAATCTGGAAGAAAAAAAAAGATCTTCCCGTCTGGCCGATGTAGAATTGGTGACAATCATTAAAATTTAATTTATAAACCCCTGTTTTGCTGTATGTCTCTGTGTCTTTGTTAGTATTATTTTACTACACGTAAAACTCACACAAATATTACACCACATTGAATTTGAACACATAATACAACATACACGAAATATCATAGAGAAAATCCAAATAAAAATACAGGAAGGACATAACAGAAAATTCAATAACCCATTAACACGCAGAAACGAAACCGTCCCTACACCGACACATAAGTTTCACACACGTACTGTAAATACAACAACGACCAATTTCACTAACGCAGAAATAAACCTATTAGATAAAGGTCTAAAACACAATTTAGGCATCAATCCAACTAATAATAACATTAATAAAAGACATACACGGGACATAGTCCTAGACGCTGAAACAGCCATACAACACACGCTGAACCAAGACCATGACACCATACGCTATGACTGAAGCCCTACACCTGCACGACTAGCGGAGAAACAGGTGGACGGGCGCTTTCGACTCTTCGAGACAGTTCACTAACTATTTATTTAGAATTAATATTAGGCAATTACCTGTATTAACTTCCGTCTTGTGACTTATTTGGTTTTTTCTTAAAACGACGCGTTTCGAGAATAAATTCTCATCATCAGGTTCCAAAACTATAAAAACATCAAATTCACCCAAAAGGGGTCGTCAACTAGTTAAAATACACAAACACAAAAACACCACATAACCACCACCACCACCAAACAATGATGCGCATCGGACTGTGCCGTGACTGTGTCGGTGTTAAATTATGTGTGGTGTTTTTGTGTTTGTGTATTTTAACTAGTTGACGACCCCTTTTGGGTGAATTTGATGTTTTTATAGTTTTGGAACCTGATGATGAGAATTTATTCTCGAAACGAGTCGTTTTAAGAAAAAACCAAATAAGTCACAAGACGGAAGTTGTAACGTATCAAAATAACGGTTACATAAAAATAATATAATACGTCAAATAAAAGTGTACCATAAGCATATTTCATCAAACATGGAAGAAGGAACAGAAGTATGAAAATCAAAAGTGTATCTGCAAATGAATAATATTAAAGCAACCCAACGAAGAAGAAAGAAGAATAATAAAAATATATCATCGAGTAGAAAGAAGAACGAGAGAATACAATGGATCAATATAATACGTTAGCAATATAGGCCCAATAGATCAAAATAGTGAGGGGATATACCAAGAATTACTATCGTCATAAGGAAGAGACATATTAAATGTAATTATCATAGTGAGAGGATAAACTAATTTACCATAATAGTGAGACAAATATAAGATAATGATTATCATAATAATGAGTGAAAATGTTGAAAATTATAACTATATTAAATGAACCTGAGTTACCACAAATAGTGAGGAACCAAAAAATGCCTTACAAGTGACAAACAATTAAAATGAAGAATAAACAATTGAATAACCAGAAGAAGAAGAAGAAGAAGAAGAAGAAGAAGAAGAAGAAATGTACCATGAAGAATGAAAATTAAGTATAACTAGAACAAGACACCAGCATTCCCAAAATATGGAAGGAAACACAACTAGTACAATAACCAAAATAAGAATAATGACTACAAGATTAGTAGTAATAAAAACTACCTATCAAGGAAGGACATAGTGAAACCAATATAATAAAAACCAAGTTTTGAACCTTAGTAAGTGATCACAAACAATAATAGTGAATACTTTATATAAGTGCAACAATAAATAGTGTAATGACACTACCCCCAAATAAGCAACACAGACAATATGAGTGAAGTGTTTATGACAAAGGGAAGTGAATAAAAATTAATAAGTGAAATCAACGGTTATCAAGAGAAATACACAAACAATTAGTGTACCAATTGTAATCCAAGATTGTAAAACCACAAACATACTTAGTAAGACCACCAATTTAATGGAACTGAAAAGAGAAATAATTGCTCAAAAAGACCAATAATAAAAGCTATATAATCCTTGATATGGAATGTGCCTGAATGTCATAGTAACACAGGACATAATGTAGATAAATGTTATAACCAATATGTAGTAAACAAACTAATTTGTTGAAAAGAAACAAACCAATGTATACAAGCCAAGATGCAACCCACCAAAATGTGTAACATAGTTAAGTAAAAAACCAAGTATTATTGTATAAACATATAGTGTAAAATGTGTACAAAGTGTGTAAAACATAGTAATAAACAATGGTAGTAACATGCCATAATGACATGACAGTATTTAAGCTGAATATTGAATAAAGTAAGAAGCATATTGTTGCCAACTCAGTAACACATAACCTCATCTGAACAGGACTACAACATAAAATCATACACAATAATTAGATAAAGTAATTACCAGTAATTGTTTCAAACAGAGACCAAATAAGAACAAATGTACAAGACAATGAATACCTTATGAACTAAAGAACACAACTATATAAGTCAGATTATTAATAATAACAATAAACAAATTAGACAGAATCCCAAGTAACTAGAGAGTTAATCAAAAAACCATAACAAAACTTGTAAAGAGAGAGTAAGGAAGTTTACCAGTAGTTAGAAGAATGTTCAATTCAACTATGAGAATACCTCACTATCATTGTATAAGTAATTTAATAACTATAATCTAATAAACTAATTAACTGTAATCATAGGACTAGGTGTAAATAACCATCCTACTGTAACTTAAAGAAATTTCAACTAACAAAAAGTTAGTAAGTGCACTAAACAGACCAATGTACAATGTCTGTGTACACTTTAATTATCAATAATGCATATAATATATGATAAAAAATAACTAAATGAGAGTGACAGAATGGCGAAATAATAGCATAGTGTATTTTAAACAATGCTATGTGTGTAAATAAGATAACATTTGCTGGAGTAAAGTATCAGCAAATATATGTAAAAGTGTTAAATAACGTTTTGATACCAAAGGTATGTAATAGTATAAGAAATAATGGTGATATAAGCAAATACAAATGCTTGGACATGTATGGCTTGTACGCCATGAATGCATTTTGCTTAAACCACAAAGATGTTAATATTATGTGTTAAATAATGAGAGATATGGACTCTAAACGTTTAATTATAAGCATTATGTTATAATAACACCAAAATATAGTGGAAAAAACTTATTTTTTATTAAAAGCCACTATATGTGTATTGTATAAAGTGAAGTGAGTTGTTAATGGACGGATTTATTACTTGTTTGGACTTAAATTAAAGACACAAGTATCCGCAAAACAATGCGACTATTCAAATGACGATCAGACGATTAATAAGAAACTTATGAATATTATAAGATTTTCTGTCATTTCCGAATGGGAATGAACGCGTCATAGCTGAGTCTCGAACCCAAAGCATAGACGCTAAAAATTAAAATTTTAATATAACCAAGGCATTTGGGGTAGAGAGTACAGACTTCTACACCAATAGGATGATCTGATTTTACCAGACGCGAGAAGGAGCTTCGATGAGAAGAATTAATTGTCTTCCAGCCACCGATGCGAGCGGAGCCCGCGACAGTCATCAAGAAAACATTTTGAAGTGTGCGCGTCAGATAGTAAACAATTATAACTAACCTCAACTGAAACTAATTTTTTTCTCGTGTGACAGTGCTACGAATAATAAAGTGCATTATTAAAACATTGCCAGTGTAAATAAAGGCAATGTTAAGTGAAATATGCAGGGAGTATTATCAGTTAACGAATTTAAAAATAAAATGAAAATATAATTTTCGTCAGTTGACGAATATTATAGCGGACTACGTTAGCCAAGCACACACTATGCATGGTTAATCTAGCGAACGATGATATATTATCAGGCACAATGAATAAAAGTTCTCGTTTAATTTAATAATGGTATTTAATTAAAATATTTTAATATTTGTGTAAGAAAAAATAATAACAGAATTCGAAGTAATGATAAATACCGCAAACAACACTTATAAAATAAAGTCGCTTACTTGACTACAATCCCAGTTGTACTTGATAAATAATGATTTTACATACGAGAACAATCACTGCCGTTAATTATCCATCTTATTACGATAAATAATGTTTTTGAAAATAGTATTAAGATTTCAATAATATTAAATAACTTATTTTGTTAACTTACTCTCATCTATAGGTAAAACTAACCTATAACCAACAAATATTTCTTTGCCAACAGAGAGTCACGCCATTCATGAACAATACTTTTTTGAATAGACTCAATAAGAAGAATTTTTCTATTTGTTATCAAATCCAGTTCATAATAATAATTGAACCAGTAATATTGTTTTATAGTGTAACGTTTATAACACGTGTTACACAGCTTTGAATAACTAACTGCAGCACACCTGCTGTACAACAATACGGTAATTTTAATATCGTATTGAGGTTAACTATTTTTAATTTTTTATCTTTTGATCATTTATATAAATAAATATTATTCTTAACAAGCATCTTTGTATCTTGCATCATGTAAATTCAAAGAATCCATGAAAATTTGGTAACTATAATAACCAAAATTAACATAACAAGAATTACCATAATATTGTATATTGTACCAGTGTTACCAGCCCTGAGCTGAAGAATTTTCAGAAAATAATTAACTTTGTTGTTTTTAAAGATTGATTTATTGTTTAAAAAAAAAGGATTTAACTAATGTTAATAAACGCCTAAATATCTTACCAGTGAACGGAGAGTATTTATTTCTTTAAAATAGGCACAAATAACTTGCATTTTAGAAGCAATTGTTTCTCAAGGTAGCGGCAATATTCCAGCGGCCAGTATTCGAATATTCAATCCACGACTAAGTATCGTTATCATTTTATGTACTGTGTATATGTTAATATCAAGGTGAAGTATTCCGTGTGTTATTCATGTCTTTCCAGTGAGATAGAGCAACATATTAGGAAGATTGAAGACGTTCACGGATGGTAAGTGGGGAGGTAGATACATCAAGAGGACAGTTATTACAGTCCTTTTAAACATAAACATTATTTTAAACATAAACGTTACTATTTCAATTAATTATTAAACAACAACAAACAACACCAATCATTGATAATTATATTACGACGTGAGGATTGAAGAGTAATACTACTAAATCAATTACAAGTTAATTTAAAATAAAACACTACACTCACTCAACGTCGTTTAGTTACAACGTGACGAACCCAAGGTGGGGCTTGATTAAATACAACACTCTTCTACATCTAATCGTTTAGTAGATTATTATATTGTTACAAAGTTAATACAGGTAATTGCCTAATATTAATTCTAAATATTTAGTAACGTGACTTGGAGACAATTAAAACAAAATGAAAAGTTCACTAACAGTCGTTACAATTCATTTATATTCGTACTTATATATATATATATATATATATATATATATTGTCAGATATTTTGTTTTCATAACAATAGTTAAACTCACCCTATCTCTACTTCATTATCTCTAATTGAGTGCACTCCCATTACCTGTTTCAAAGTTCAATTCACATTGTAATCAGCAGTCATAATTAGAGCGTTTTTCCTTCCTGTAGTGTACGGTATATCGTGCAGTTCAGTTATTTTTCGTTTATACACGCATACCGCAAGAATAGAAAGACTATTCAACGCTATTGTTATTTACTCCGCGTATTATAATATAAAACTCCGCTTATTTCATGTGTTTATTTACGTGTTAAACGTTTGTTGGGATATTATTGTTAAGTTTAGGAGTGCCTAGAAAATCACCGGTGTTGCTTACAACAGGACATTTACAACGCACAAGGACAAGGTCAGTAAACGCTTAATATTTATGCATTGTTGATTACATGAGAATAAACCATTTTAACTATTTAGTTTGACAATATACAGTCCACTGCAAATCAAAAAGAACCCCACATTTTTTGTCCGTCCAGCCCGGATAGCATCTTTCATTCAGAATCCAACACGTTGGAAAGCAAGATTTTTATTAATTATTACGCTCTTTATTATTATGTTTATTGAATTATTGTAACGCTTAAATAAAAAAAAAAAACAATTATTTACTACTGGCAAGTATTGCCAATACTCAGTGCTCTTTTCATTTTGTTATGATTTTCTCTTGTTTTTTCATGCAAGCATAGTTTTATTGATTCATTGTGCAGCGTGTGTTATTTCATGTTTTATCTAGCAAGCATAGTTCTGAAGTGTAGTGTGTTTCTTCAAAACCGACCTCTGTATTAGTTTCTAAAATACAGTAGCCATATTCCTTTATTACCATATTACCATTATTACTGTCATCTACGCTATTGGTATTTTAGAGTGATAAAAAAAAAAATAAATTAAAATTATTTGGACTGGAAATTACTGAATAGTGGAAGAACATTGTGAATTACAACTTTTACTTAGAACTCTTTTGTTATTTACATCTGAATCTGTTTTTTAAACCGAGTGTATTAATAAATTACCAAAATGAGATTTTCTTCTTTTGTGAAGCAAAGTGAACTGATTGAGAGTAGGCTTCATAATATTGACAAGCAAATTGTTGCTCTTGAGGTTATTGGTATAGGTAATTTAACTGAACAGCAAACACGAAAAGTTAGTTTGCTTAGTTCCACCGCAGAAAATAAATATGCTGAATTTGAAAGGCTTATAAATGAACTATTTAGTACAACACCTTTACCAGAAGATCTGGATAATGAACAGATTTCAAGATTACAAGATTCTATATCAGACTTAAATATATCTATACAAAGTTCGTGTGCTCCTCTTCTACCATCGCTACCGCAGGAAACCTTGGATCAGTCTCACACTGGTGCACCACAACTAGTTGCGCCCACTCCCACCGTAAATTTACCTCGCTTAAACTTGGGAACATTTTCTGGACAACCTGAGAAATGGGTAGCCTTTCACAGTCTGTTTGAAATTGCAGTGCACAAAAATGAAACCATTTCTAATGTGAAGAAATTTACATACTTGCTTTCTTGTTTGACTGATGAGCCGCTAAATTTAATTAAATCGTTGCCTGTCACTAATACAAACTATGCCATAGCCTGGCAAACTTTGCTAAAAAGATATCAAAATTCTAGATTGTTGATAACACTTCACGTAAACAATATATTTGAGTTACCACAATTGCACAATCCTTCAGTTAAACAAATGAGGAATTTTCTGTCGACCTACAATGAAAATTATCAAGCGCTCAAAGCACTAGGACATGATATTGCTAGTGAAAGTTTGTTGTTGACCTCATATATTTTGCGTAGATTTGACACGGAATTCAGTACCAAACTTGAACGTTCTCGAGATAATTTACAAAATGTTCCTACCATTACAGAAGTAATTACATTCTTAGAAAATGAATGTTCTTGCAAAGATGCACCGGGTTTAACTAATATCATCTCAAAAAATGAACCTTCTCTTCAAACCTCTCAAAAATCGGTGGCTTTAAAATAAATAAAAACCAGTTTAAACCGCACAAAATAGCGATGGTCACTACTCACACTCAGCATTGTATCTTCTGTCCATCAAATTCACACAACATATATAGATGTGCAGATTTTTCCGCACTTACTGTACAAGACAGACAAGCTTTTGTTAAAAATAAGAACTTGTGTCAAAATTGTTTTGGAACACATAAGTTAGTCACCTGTAAGTCCGTCCACACATGCAATGTATGTCATAGGCGTCACCATAGCCTACTAAATTTTTTTGTTGAGAACCGCTCTGCACAACCGCAACAAAAATTGACTCAGTCAAATAGACCTACCTTGTGCCCTTCTGTTGAAACGACGATGAATAAGCAAAACCACTCTGCAGAGTGTCACCAGGATACTACCTTGATAGGTGTTTCTTGCAACCAGAATAACACTGTGTTACTCGCAACCGCTTTGGTGCATATCACATCTGCCAATGGAAATGCAGCAGTTGTACGAGCTGTGCTTGATAGTGCATCCCAAACAACAATTATTTCAGAAAGTTGTGCAAAGACTTTGTGTTTGTACCGCTCTCAAACAGATGTTCCAGAACTTAGTGGGATCTCTACCGCCCTAGTGAAAACAAATGGACTTACCTTTGTGACATTGTCATCGCTCAGTGGGAATATTTTAGCAAAATCTCACCCAGTCATGATTCTTAATAAAATATCATGCAATCTGCCTCGTGTTCAGCTCCCACCAGAAATTAAAGAGCGACTCAAAGGTTATATGCTAGCGGATCCAACTTTTGATGTTCCGGGTCCAGTTGACATTCTGATTGGAGCAGATTTATTTGCATTGACTCTTAATGGTACCTTTATCAATCTCGGCAAGAATATGCCATACGCTGTCAATACAATCTTTGGCTATGTTGTGCTTGGTCCGACACCTGTTTCACTTAAGTCTAAGCTTTACTCAGGCTTAGTGACTCTTTTATCGACGAATGATCGTGATCTGCACGCTACATTGCAACGTTTTTGGTCTATAGAGGAACCACCTCACACTACAAAACTCGCTCCACAATATGAAAAATGTGAAGCTCAATTCGTCTCTACTCATAAGAGAGATGCCTCCGGCAGATATGTTTGTCACTTGCCTTTCAGCGGAAACCCTGCTCAACTAGGTGACTCTACAACTTTGGCAAAACGCCTGTTTAATACACTTGAACGCAAATTTGAATCTCAACCTGAGTTTAAACAGAAGTATGTCAATTTTATGAATGACTACGTAGCATGTGGGCACATGAAACTGTGCACATCTGTGCCGTCTCTGAACAAGCCGCATTACTTTTTGCCACATCATGGCGTTTTTCAAGATAGGAAAATCCGTGTTGTTTTCAATGCATCAGCACCATCTTCTTCAGGTGTCTCACTGAACCACATTCTACATCAGGGTCCAAAGTTGCAAAATGACATTACTGATATAATTCTTCGCTTTCGTCAACATAAATTTGTTTTCTCTTGTGATATCAAACAAATGTTTAGGCAGATATCCATCCATGAAGATGATCAGATCTTTCAGTTAATATACTGGAGACAAGACACTTCAGTCCCGCTAAAGGTCTACCAATTGACTACTGTCACTTATGGTATGACGTCCTCGCCTTACCTTGCTAATAGAGTAGTACAACAGCTCATTATGGACGAAGGAAAAAATCATCCACTTGCTGCTGAAGCACTCCAACAGCAAATATATGTTCATGATGCTCTATTAGGGAGCAATTCTCTGGACGAAGCTCTCCACCTTCAAGAGGATGTTGTTTTACTTTTGAAAAAGGGTGGATTCGAACTGAGCAAGTGGTCTTCAAACCATCCTAAACTCTTAGAAAATGTCATGCAAGATAATCATGAGACACCCCTCATGTTACTCACGTCGGAACAGCCATTTTCAAGTGTATTAGGGCTAAAATGGATCCCAGATATTGATGTCTTTTCATATTTGATGCACACAGCTTCAAGTAATTACACAAAAAGAACTTTACTTTCATCAATTGCTCAGATTTATGACCCTTGTGGTTGGATATCCCCAATAGTTTTTTGGTCTAAAGTCTTAATGCAGCATGTATGGACCTTAGGCTTAGATTGGGATTCTCCATTACCTGATCGTATTTCCGAGAAGTGGTCACGATTCGTGAAAGAACTTCCAGAAATAGAAAAGCTAAGGATACCACGTTTCATATCCTTAGCAACTGCAGTCAATATCCAGCTTCATGGATTTTCAGATGGAAGTGAATCCGGATATGCAGCTTGTGTCTTCTTGCGCACAGAAGACGCAGAAGGAGATGTCAACATACGACTGCTGATCGCAAAATCAAGAGTAGCTCCATTGAAGCGTGTGACTATTCCCCGCTTGGAACTTTGGGGTGCGCACATGTTAGCCAAATTTCTACATTACTGTACAGAACAGCTCTCACAACATCATAAGATTGACAACATTTCAGCATGGTGCGACTCTACAGTAGTTCTATCTTGGATACGCACTCTATCTTTTCGTCTCAAGGTGTATGTTGCTAATCGTGTGGCACAAATACAAGACTTAGTTTCACCGCACATCTGGAAATATGTTTCAACTGTTGACAATCCTGCTGATTGTGCTTCTCGAGGCTTGACACCCACGGTTCTGATGAAACATAGTCAGTGGTGACTAGGACCACCATGGCTCGCTAAATCAACGCAGACCTGGCCACAATCTATCCTTCATCCAATTTCGGAGGAGTCTATTCCTGAAATGAAACCAAATGTGCTTAATCTTATGATGACCACAAAAGAAGTCCCAACATTTGGATTTCTTACAAAGTTTTCTTCTTGGAAGACTCTTCTTCATGTAATGGCTTATGTCCTTCGCTTTATAACCCGTTTGAAATTTAAAACCACCATAAGTGGATCATTTACAGTAACTGAATTAAATAACGCCTGTAACCGCATTTGCTGGCTCATTCAGAGACTTCACTTTGCAGAAGACATAGATCTACTCTCCAAGAAAAGGACAAGGCACCATCTGTTTACTTTTATGCATTGTTGTTTTCACTGTCTGGTTACTTGGGTGTTCAGATTGTTCTGACTTTAGTAAGGACCTGTGGAGCTCTTGTTGCTGTCACTGTTACAACATGCCGTAAAGCTGTTACTATTATTCTATCCTTTATGTTTTTTGCAAAACCCTTCACATTCCAGTACGTTTGGTCAGGGCTGATCATAGTATTAGGTATATATTTAAACATTTTAAGTAAAAACAAAGAATTTTCATTAAGTGTATCCCAAATACTTGTACAGTTGTTAAAGACATTTTGTCCAAAGTACACTAGGGATAATAAAAACACACTTTCAACAGTTTAGCATTCAAATTTCTTTATTTTTATACATACGAGTGCTACTTAGTCGAAAAACAGAATGGTGCATTAATTTTATACAGGACAAAGCTTGTAAGCTTTATAATTTAGTTTTATTATACTCTTCCAAAGGATCAAATTTGTTCTTATGTTCTTTTAATGTTTCTTGTTGAACCAGTTGGTTCAAAGGGGCCGGTATGTCAGATATTTTGTTTTCATAACAATAGTTAAACTCACCCTATCTCTACTTCATTATCTCTAATTGAGTGCACTCCCATTACCTGTTTCAAAGTTCAATTCACATTGTAATCAGCAGTCATAATTAGAGCGTTTTTCCTTCCTGTAGTGTACGGTATATCGTGCAGTTCAGTTCTTTTTCGTTTATACACGCATACCGCAAGAATAGAAAGACTATTCAACGCTATTGTTATTTACTCCGCTTATTATAATATAAAACTCCGCTTATTTCATGTGTTTATTTATGTGTTTAACGTTTGTTGGGATATTATTGTTAAGTTTAGGACTGCCTAGAAAATCACCAAAGTGTTGCTTACAACAGGACATTTACAACGCACAAGGACAAGGTCAGTAAACGCTTAATATTTATGCATTGTTGATTACATGAGAATAAACCATTTTAACTATTTAGTTTTACAATATACAGTCCACTGCTAATAAAAAAGAACCCCATATATATATATATTATAACTATACTACTACTATGCGTTATTGTAATGTAATGTTGTGTGTGAGTACCCACCTGCTGTCTGATCTTGCAGATTCTTCCGACTAGGGCGTGTGGATTTTGGATTTGAAGTTCGCAAGCTAGTAATCTCAAATTATTACAACAACACACATAATGGGTTACTTTAAAGGGGGAGAGTTTTGTGAGACTGGTAGGCTTTATCGTACAACAATAAAACACTGTTATATGGGGTAATAAAACGTTGTTTATTACACCAACAACACACAAGAATAGAATGGTTATAATGTTATGAATTTTCTTATAGTCTATACAATGAATCGATGTTTTTCGATTGTCTAATAGTTGAAAGAAACTGAACTCGTTCTTTGCGAGTTAATTGCAATTTAAATTTGACTTTATTAATTGATTTGAATTTAATTAAATTTATTTAATTAATTTGAATCTAAGTGTTCATGAAACAACCTATAAAACTCTAAAATTAATTTGAATAATTAGTTAAAATAAATTAGACGTGACAGTCTAGTTCACGTTATTTCATTTCTAGTGATTCTACTTCTGATCTACTGCAGTATGATCTAAGATTAGATTGTCAGTTAAGATTGGTATAGCGCTTTTTATACTACTTCTATTTCTTAACTATAACTTACTAAAACCTTAAACTGCTATACAGGTTATCACAACGAATTTACTTTTTAATTACTAGAGTCTTTGCTTTTTGTTTGGCACCTGAATTATTTGAATTACAATGTTTTAATTGAAAAATAGAAAATTTGATCTGAAAAATAAATAAATAGATTTTGCTTTCCTGTTACTGAAGAGGATGTCGTTCCGATTTGTCCCTCGTCGATTCGAGTCCTTGGTTAGAGAAAGTAATCTGCTTAGAACTGCTGGATTCGGTCGTGGAGTTCAAAATTCGGCAACACTCTGCTTTCCTGCTGTTTGTGAATATTTTAACGTCTGCTGTTGTCTGCTGGAACTGCTTCCTGTTCTCCGTCGATTTGCACGTTGCACGTCAGTGTGTGTGTGTGTGTGCTTCGTTCGGCGGTCGCTCTGCTCGTCAGCTGTTAACCAATGATTTAGACGGCCTCTCTGCTGTATTCTTGAAGTCTGGTCTTGAAGTCGGGTGGATCTCTTGCGTGCTTATGACTATCTGGTAGTACACAATAAGCTTGGTTGATGTCTTGAAGAGTATCTCGCCTTTACGTAGCAATTACGAGCTATACAGATGATCTGTAGTTAGTGTGTTCGTAATCGCGTGTGTGTTGACCACGTAGAGTCTTCTTGTTGATCTTCACCGCTTTGGCTACTAGACGATCGAAGGACTACGTCTTAACTTCGTGAGTACTGACAGAAGAGTGAATTTTTCCACCAGAAAACATCGCACTGGCCGGGGCTGCATGAAATGATTTCATTGGTCGAAACACTCTCCCTACCACATAAAATTTAGAATTCCCTTAGTCCGTGAGAATGAAGTCTGGTTCCCACAGACGGAGAATAGAATTATTATCTAATAATTAATTATCCGGCGGAACCAGTTTGTCGCTAAGGATATCCTGTACTTATTTAATTTTGCAATAACTTGGTTGCAAATCAAGTTGTGTGAAATCTAAAATATACAATCTGTCACAAATTATTATCTTTACAATATACTAAAATCTCTTTACTGTAACTCTATTTTAACAGAAGTTATTTAATTATTTTAATTAACTCTTACATTTGTTAATTATATTGCATCAAATTTGCACACGTCATTATTAATATCTCGGCAAACATTTTGGCTATGTTGGATTTCGCCTTTATTTATTAGTTTCCGAGATATTAATAATTAACAGTTTGGGTGTGGTCGCTTCCTTGTACAGCGAACTGCTTACATAACGACCACGTGTGCGTTGCTTTACACAGCATTATTTTCAATGCTCTACATTCAAATGGAGTTTTAACTGTTAATTTTTATTTAAATATGGTTTCAGCATGCGGTAAACATATAACCCCAAATAGTTAATATTTGGTTCCGTTATATATTCCCACACCCGCTTTAAAAAAATAATGAATGTAATAATTACAGTTATTTTTTTTTTCTTAATCATTACACACATATTCTGTAATCATTATTCTTACTAGCTATACATTGTATTACTTATTCTGAAGACACGTACACAAGTGTTAATGTTATTGCATTATATACAATTTAACTCTAAATACATGTATTAAAATGTTATATTTGCAACTTATTGCGTATAATGTTTTTCAAACGAGTAGTAGCCTTTATTTGTATACAATGCCACGCGTACAAAGAATTTTGCTGACAGTATTTAAAACGTTATCGCCGGGCGCGCGGCTAATTGCTTGACCTAGTTTCATATGTGGGTCAGGTAGTCGTTATCGCGTGACGTAACTGTTTCCTGCCGCTGTTCTCGCTCACTCTATACGCTTATTATTTATCGCGCTAGGAAAACATTATTATTAGTACACAAGTTATCTATAATTATTATTAATAATATTATAAAACACAAATTACTTATTTTAATTTTAATTATTATAATACAATTATTATTAACTCTATATACTATTTATCTTTTTAAAGTCTTTTTATTTCGTCGCGATGCGCTTTGGAACGCCATGCTACTCAAAGTATTTTCTCAAAGAGCTCGCATGGAATTTACCGATCGTTTTCGTTCGGTCCAGAGTCGTAACGATGAACGTGTGAGGTGCGAGTTGTTGAGCCAACAGATAGGGTCCATTATATAAACGAAAGAACTTTGCAGCCACATTTATGTCTCGTCGGCCTACAGGATTCGCCTTGAGCAGTACTTTTTCACCTACTATAAAGTTCGTTAGTTTATGCGTCGTATTAAATTTGTCTGCCCTTTTTCGCCCTTTTTCAACTATTCTTTCCCTCACAAGTTGATTTTTACATTGCACCGGCAGAGGTAGATTATAAGTCTTTGGCTTACTTAAATAATTATCCCAAAACCTCTCTGGCGTGGTTCCAGAGTCTAATTCTGCTGGTGTGTATTCCGTGGTATCATGATAACTCTCATTTATTGCCTTTTCGAAGAACGGTAAGAACTCGGGCCATTTACTTTGTTCCTTATAGCAATAGATACGGAACATTTTACCGATTTCCCGATTCACCCTTTCGGCAAGGTTTCCCTGTGGTCGTCGTATCGAGGTTAGGACTGCTTTGATACCGTTACGTTCCAGGGTGGCTGCCCAGTGTTTGTTTTGGAACTGCTTTCCCTGGTCACTAAGTACGTTCCTTATTGGTCCATGTTGTGGGATATACTTATTAAGTATAATATTTAAAACGGACTTTGTGGTGGGCCAAGGGATCGCATAAAGGCTAACTTTTTTGGTAAACACATCGACGCAAACTACCATGTGTTTTAGATTTCTGGTAGCCTTGGGTAATGGTCCCAGAAAGTCGATGGCGATCATCTGTCCCTTACCTTCCGTTATCACATTGGCCATGGGCACGTACGTGTGTACGTTTGGTACTTTCGCTGTCTGGCATGGATAACATGTTTTTAGCAATTTCTTTACCCTACGGTACATGTTGGTAATTGTAAAATCCTCCTGCAATATTTTGACACATTTTACAGGAGATGCGTGCGCCATTTTTATATGTAAAGATTGTGTTATACACGCAATCATCGCTGGAGACAATACCACTTTCCATTCGCCCTGTAACAATTTATACAATATATTGTCTTGTATAAGATAGTGAGGATTTGGGTGAGCTGCTAACATTAGCTTTTTAGCAAGGAGTGCGAGGTTATCGTCCTGCTCGCGTCCTAAGTTCTGTAGCATATTAGTAGCTTCAGGCGCGACAGTGTATTGCATGTTTAACACTCTCAACTCGTCGTCAGCTGCTTCATATACTTCCTCCTTTTCTACGGGCGGATATCTACTTAGAGTGTCTGCGGTGGTATTCTCTGATCCTTTGCAATATTTAATCGTGAATGAGTACTCCTGAATAGCTAACACCCATCGTGTTAGTCGGGAATTTGCTAATCGACATTTTAATATAAACGATAACGCCTGATTATCAGTGTGGATCTCGAAATGGGTACCGTATAGGTAGTGTCTGAATTTTCTGAGTGCGTTTATTATGGCGAGTATTTCTTTCTCGGAAGTACAATAGTGCAACTCAGCGCCTTTGAGCGTCCTATTGGCGTATGCTACAACATGAAGACTACCTTGTTCGTCTTCTTGGTGCAACACGGCGCCGATAGCGTACTCGCTAGCGTCAGTGTACATTACGTACTTCCTACCCTGCTGTGGATGGAACAATTGTAAATTAGATTGGAACAGGCCTTTAACCCTCTCAAACGCATCGTTCTGTTCAGAACCCCATTTCCACTTTATATTTTTGCGTACCAGCTGTAGCAACGGGACTGTATATTCTGCGTATTTGCTGGTAAATTTCCTGTAATATCCCGTGAGTCCAAGGAATGCTCGCAGTGCTTTGAGGTTCTTGGGCACCGGGAATTCCATAATACTCCTGAGCTTCTCTGGGTCCGTACTGATACCTGTAGCTGAGATTATATGTCCCAGGAACTTCATTTGGGACTTTACAAACTCGCACTTGTGTAGTTTGAGCTTGATGTTTGCTAACCTCAGCTTCTGGAAGACGCTCCGCAGATGCTCGAAGTGTTCCTCCAACGTGCGGGATATCACGAGGATGTCATCCACGAATATTACCGTGTAAGGGTCTACCTCAGGTCCTAGAGCTCTCTCAAGGCATCTTACAATCGCAGCGAGACTCGTGCTAAGGCCAAAAGGTACCACCTTGTGTTGATAGCATTTGTTATTAAATATAAATGCTGTATACTTACGATCTTGCTCACACAGCGGGACCTGCCAGAAGCTTGCTGTTAGATCTAGCTTCGTGAGGTACCTGGCTCCTTCACATTTAATGAAGAGGTCCTCCGCTGTCGGTGCGCAGTCAAACTCTTTCTCTACGAGACTGTTTAAGTTCCTCATATCTAGGCAGAGTCGGATTTCTCCAGTCTTCTTGCGGACGACCAGCAGTGGGTTGAGGAAGCTGCTATTAGATCTTTCAATAATATCTTCTTCCAACATCCGCTGTATCTCCTGCTGGACCTCGGCCTGGTATTTTATAGGGACCTGGTAGATTCTCCTTATGAACTTCTCCGGCTCTGAGAGGTGGATTCTGTGTTCATACACTGACGAGATTGAATGTTCTTCACTGAAGATATCGCTGAATTCTTCTTGCAGCGACGACAATCTCCGTTCAGTTCGGGAATCTAAGGTGGTCTCCCCCTCTTCACATTCTTTATAGTGAATTACTTGTTTTGGTGGCCGTGTGATTTTAATTGGGTCACCATGGTTTTGTGTGTGTGTATGTGTGTTCAATTTAAAAGTGTAACTAACATTGTCTATGGTACATTTTAATAAGTGTTCACTGGTGTTAATTTCCGCACGTATTTGTTCCAATACATCTACCCCCAATAACATATCACATATTAAATTGTTTATAGCCACTACACACACTTCAAATTGCACTTCGTCTAGCATGATAGTTAGATAGTATTGAGTGTCAATTTTTTCTTTTGTATCGGTAGCGGTTCGTATATAAAATTGATTGATTGGGAGTGATGGGGCCGTACGAAAATATTTTTTATTGGTACGCAGGAACCTTTCACTGACGCCGGATATCCAACAGAATTCTCGTGGGAACGCTATTGACAAAGGCGTGTAACACCGGACACGCCGCGCTCACAGGCCTTTGTCGCGTGGGACCGGACTCTAGCAACGGATCCCTGACATCCGGTGGGAACACATTATTAACGGGCACACAAGTTACATAATTAAAAGTACACATTTCACACAATATATAATCCTTATAATTAACATGCTTATATCTACACAATTTTGCCGAATTTATAGCGCGTCCTTGCTGGATGCGCATTTTGGCACGTTTTTTGTAGCTTGGTAACTTTTCGATTTATTGTTCGAATTTTTATTGCCGTGGGAGTCGCTGTCTTTTTCAGTTGTATCAGCTTTGGCTAATTCGACCGTTTGAATCGCTCTAATTTGTGCTCCATCGTTACCCTTACCCTGCCCCTTTGGTCTACCAAAATTTTGTTTTCCCTTGTACTCAAAGGTTTTATTTGGCTGTTTTGACGGTGTTTGGGGTGGAGTAGAACTGGTACTCGGTTTTTGATCCGTTTGCTGATGGTACTGTAGTCGCGTATTCTGCCCTTCATTATTTTGGCGAAAATCGGGATTATAACGCCACCCACCAAAATCAAAAACCGTCTCACTTTGGGACACTAGAATGAGGAGTTCGTCTACCGTGCGAATACCCTGGGTAAATACAGCTACTCTAATGTTATGATTAAAATGGTAGGCAAGCTTGGTGACTATGTCAATCTCCGCAAATGCTGGGGTTAAATGCTTCGCGCGCTCGACCTGCTGGATTATATAATTTTCGGCGGTAATATTCATTTTCTTGCCAAAACGGCCATATTCCAGTTCATTGCGCAGAAGTCGTTGGGTATGCGAGTTCCAGTATCGGCTTTCAAATTTTTGTTTGAACTCCGCGTATGTGGACACTCTATCGCGTACAATGTTATACCACTTACGCGCCGAATCACGCATCGCGTTAACCACCCACTGTATTTTGTCTTGATCTTCTAGTCGGGAACCTACTCTAGCCATTTCACTCTCACATGCTAATAAAAATTCAATGGGGTTTTCGTTATTTTCCCCCGTAAAATACACACGATTTTTCTCGTCGACAGGGCCTTGTACCAAAATATTTGGAGCAGACCTCCTTCGTACCTCCTGTCGTACTTTCAAAATCTCGTCGCTTAACGTTTGTAAAACACTCTCTTTATTAGAGTCAATGTTAGATCGCGTCTCTAAAATTGAAGCGTCTAATTTATCTACTCGTCGTTGTGTTTCGGTCACGTCCGCGTGAATTTTTACCTCTAGGGATTCCACCTTCCTGGAAACCTCTAGTGTCTGTTTCTCACAGCGGGTTATGTGGTCTTTGAACCGGCCCTCCATACGTGTTACTTGTTCAATAAACGGTTTTTGCATTGTGGTCTCAAAAACCTTAAACCGTTCATTGATTTTAGTATCGACCGTATTTACTCTTTCGCCGATCTCTGCGACTTTCACAGTTAGCTCTTTATTACTCTCACCGATTTCAACGACTTTAGCGGTTAACTCATTTACGCTTTCGTCTATTTTCGCAGTTAATTCTTTACTACTTTCTTTATTACTTTGCTTAATCTCGGCGTTTATGTCAGCGTTACTGCGTTCTAATGCTTCGGTTAGACTAACTCTTTGTGTTTCGATATTAGATTTTAATTCCGCGATATTTATGTCAGCATTGGCTGTTATTTGTTCAAATTTCGCGTCTATTTTAGCGGTCAAATCCGCGTTAGCTTGTTTCATTTCCGCGTTCATTTGCTGTATTTGTTTAAGTATTTTATCCATATCCATTTTAAATAGACAACAATGTCAAATATACACAATTTAAAATACACAGAACAGTTTCAAATACACACAATAACTTTACTGTTGTACAAACACCAGTCACAAAACTCTTTGGGGATTGTTTAGTTGGACGCCAGCTGTTTTACGAGTTAAAACAGCAAAGTTTGTTTAACACGTGAAAATTAAATTTAAATTGAATTTAATTAATTTAATTTAATTTGATCGCGTCCCACGTTCCGGGCAAGCCATTTATAACTCTTGTTCGGAACGTGAATTCAATTTGACGTACGATTGTCGTGCCCCACGTTGGCCGACATTTATAACTATACTACTACTATGCGTTATTGTAATGTAATGTTGTGTGTGAGTACCCACCTGCTGTCTGATCTTGCAGATTCTTCCGACTAGGGCGTGTGGATTTTGGATTTGAAGTTCGCAAGCTAGTAATCTCAAATTATTACAACAACACACATAATGGGTTACTTTAAAGGGGGAGAGTTTTGTGAGACTGGTAGGCTTTATCGTACAACAATAAAACACTGTTATATGGGGTAATAAAACGTTGTTTATTACACCAACAACACACAAGAATAGAATGGTTATAATGTTATGAATTTTCTTATAGTCTATACAATGAATCGATGTTTTTCGATTGTCTAATAGTTGAAAGAAACTGAACTCGTTCTTTGCGAGTTAATTGCAATTTAAATTTGACTTTATTAATTGATTTGAATTTAATTAAATTTATTTAATTAATTTGAATCTAAGTGTTCATGAAACAACCTATAAAACTCTAAAATTAATTTGAATAATTAGTTAAAATAAATTAGACGTGACAGTCTAGTTCACGTTATTTCATTTCTAGTGATTCTACTTCTGATCTACTGCAGTATGATCTAAGATTAGATTGTCAGTTAAGATTGGTATAGCGCTTTTTATACTACTTCTATTTCTTAACTATAACTTACTAAAACCTTAAACTGCTATACAGGTTATCACAACGAATTATAACTTACTAAAACCTTAAACTGCTATATAGGTTATCACAACGAATTTACTTTTTAATTACTAGAGTCTTTGCTTTTTGTTTGGCACCTGAATTATTTGAATTACAATGTTTTAATTGAAAAATAGAAAATTTGATCTGAAAAATAAATAAATAGATTTTGCTTTCCTGTTACTGAAGAGGATGTCGTTCCGATTTGTCCCTCGTCGATTCGAGTCCTTGGTTAGAGAAAGTAATCTGCTTAGAACTGCTGGATTCGGTCGTGGAGTTCAAAATTCGGCAACACTCTGCTTTCCTGCTGTTTGTGAATATTTTAACGTCTGCTGTTGTCTGCTGGAACTGCTTCCTGTTCTCCGTCGATTTGCACGTTGCACGTCAGTGTGTGTGTGTGTGTGCTTCGTTCGGCGGTCGCTCTGCTCGTCAGCTGTTAACCAATGATTTAGACGGCCTCTCTGCTGTATTCTTGAAGTCTGGTCTTGAAGTCGGGTGGATCTCTTGCGTGCTTATGACTATCTGGTAGTACACAATAAGCTTGGTTGATGTCTTGAAGAGTATCTCGCCTTTACGTAGCAATTACGAGCTATACAGATGATCTGTAGTTAGTGTGTTCGTAATCGCGTGTGTGTTGACCACGTAGAGTCTTCTTCTTGATCTTCACCGCTTTGGCTACTAGACGATCGAAGGACTACGTCTTAACTTCGTGAGTACTGACAGAAGAGTGAATTTTTCCACCAGAAAACATCGCACTGGCCGGGGCTGCATGAAATGATTTCATTGGTCGAAACACTCTCCCTACCACATAAAATTTAGAATTCCCTTAGTCCGTGAGAATGAAGTCTGGTTCCCACAGACGGAGAATAGAATTATTATCTAATAATTAATTATCCGGCGGAACCAGTTTGTCGCTAAGGATATCCTGTACTTATTTAATTTTGCAATAACTTGGTTGCAAATCAAGTTGTGTGAAATCTAAAATATACAATCTGTCACAAATTATTATCTTTACAATATACTAAAATCTCTTTACTGTAACTCTATTTTAACAGAAGTTATTTAATTATTTTAATTAACTCTTACATTTGTTAATTATATTGCATCAAATTTGCACACGTCATTATTAATATCTCGGCAAACATTTTGGCTATGTTGGATTTCGCCTTTATTTATTAGTTTCCGAGATATTAATAATTAACAGTTTGGGTGTGGTCGCTTCCTTGTACAGCGAACTGCTTACATAACGACCACGTGTGCGTTGCTTTACACAGCATTATTTTCAATGCTCTACATTCAAATGGAGTTTTAACTGTTAATTTTTATTTAAATATGGTTTCAGCATGCGGTAAACATATAACCCCAAATAGTTAATATTTGGTTCCGTTATAATATATATATATATATATATTACAAGGTAACAGGTTCGAGCCCAGACCAGACTTGCAGAAAAGAATGCACAATTAGTGAAACTTTAATACATTTATTGTTCTTTCTTGTACACTTAGTATAAAAATGTTCTTTAAACGTTGTATATACAATTAACTTGTTGTTGTTAAAATGTTTACTTGAAATGTCTTTTAACAAATGCTTTCTTGCTTTACACAGTTTTATGAATTTATTTAAATGTTCAAAAGTCTTATTTTATTAAACAAAATTATTTAAAATTTAATGTTCTTTTGAATCCTCTTTAAAATGTTTTACAATTTGATAATGATTTAATTTTTGCTTCCCTGTTTTGGTCGTCCTCTCTGTCCTCCCGGTCGACGATCTCGATCCGGCCTCCAGCGATCTGTCGTCTCGGTCCACGTTCCAGCAAACGCCTCCAGGTAGTGCCTTGCTCCAGGTCTCCGTATTCAAGCCACTGCGATCAGCAAACGATGCCCAGGAACGGTAGTTGAATATCTCAGACTCCGTGCTAGTTTCCTGCTCACAATCACCACTTACTCGACTCTACGGACCCAAGGACGTCTGGATTTAGCGTTGTCTGGAATCGCTTCCCACTGCGACCACCTTCGCTGACGAACTTTCAGAGAGACTGCTTTCAGAGAGTTATCAGAGAGACTGCTTTCAGAGAGTTATCAGAGAGACTTTCAGAGAGAGAGATTCGAGAAGACTGGCTGCTCCTTTTATAATGCAGCTGAATGTAAAGCGCTGCGTTGCTGAGTGACGTCACCGCCGCAATGCGCATAGGCGTCGTTTCAATTACTTCAATGTATTTAGTCTCGGCCACGTGTCTCTGTCTTGAATGTTCTAGAACACACCTTGTAGCATATGAATATATTTCCCTAACATTCTATTCGTTACTCACATTACACAACACTTCACTCATATGTAAAATTTTATATTCATGGTTCTACATTGTCTTATTTTCTAATTTTCTTTTATTAATTCTAATTATTTTATTAATATTATTTTTATCTTGTTGATTCATCCTCTTCGTTCACTTTATTAAATTTATTAATATATATAAACTTCCACGTATGAACTTACTATTCGTTGTCACTTCCCCAAACGTTTTGAGGTGATGTTCCTCTTCCTCAGTGGGAGTAATACTGAATGTCGATTACAGAATAACCGTTATGGATTGTAGGTGTGTGTGGTGGGGGTTGATGGTGGGAAGGGATTGGCGCTGAGGTTCAAATTGTGTGTTTGGGTCAGTGTATCGAATAGTGTATGTGATTTATAATGTAATTGTTCATTTAATATGTTGTTTGGTTGTAGTTTGTGATATCTGTATATTTCAAATTGTTCAGCTGTGTTTAGTTTTCTACTTTTAGGTAAGTAGTGTAATATTTCCATGTTGTGTTCTATGTTTGTGTAACTGTGGTTTTCGTTATGTAAATGTGTAAAAAGTACCTTTCAGATTGTTCTTGAGAGCACTTGTAAATACAAAAATTACGCTCACGCCACCGAAAGGACAGAAAGTTATTCTGGAACCTCTGCGCGACTTATAAAAGCAGAAACGGATGGGTTTACCAGTTTAGTTAAAGTGAGTGATTTATTTATTGCGGATCGAGTAGAAAGTAATTACTGTGTTATATTTAGTGCGGTACTCTATTGCTCGACATTATAATTGCGTGTGGACAAATTTAACTTGAATTATTGAACTAGACTATCTTGTTGATTACAAATTGTTATTTATGGTCAATTAAAGCTTGTCATTAGTGATTTCATTGGGGTCTGTATTTGTTTTCCACTGTACTATACGACAATCAGTGGGACCGTAGTAACAGTATTCACTCGGTTCATACCGTATACAATAAGATCGTTTATCAGCCGTCAGTGACAGGCTTTAGAAATGAGTACTTGGTATAACATCCTGCGGCCAATAATGCAACTGAAGACTAGCGTTCGCCACACTATCTTTTTTATTTTCCAAACGTCTTGTTTAAATGTGCCCAACTGTTAGACAGCCAGACTTATATAACTGGGACTTCTAACGTCCTTCATAAATCCATTATGCTGTAGAAAAAATGAGCCACGATAATAACAATAATAATAATAATTATTATTATTATTAGTAGTAGTAGTAGTAGTAGTAATAGTAGTAGTAATAGTAGTAGTAGTAGTAGTAGTAGTAGTAGCAGCAGCAGCAGCAGCAGCAGCAACAGTAGTAGTAGTAGTAGTAGTAGTAGTAGTAGTAGTAGTAGTAGTAGTAGTAGCAGCAGCAGCAGCAGCAGCAGTAGTAGTAGTATAAATTTGGGAATAAGTAGGGCTATATCATATCCGTTTACAATTTCTACCATGACTTTCTCAGATCGGTGGAACTCGGACGTAAGACAAGTTGCTAACAGCGCGCGCGGGTATAGAGGAGGACACGTAGTTCCTGTGACCTCGTATGAATGGACTTTGATTGTACTCCAGTTTGTATTGTTCCGTCAGACCGCGTCATCACGTCATACGACTAGTTAACGTCTCGGGGTTACTCCCTCAATTGTGTCAACTTGCCTTGCACAACGGCAGTCGAGTGTGCAATTTATATGCTTTGAAGTGTTTCAGAATGTTAAGTAGCAGAGCTCATCGGCATTCTTGCACTTCTTCTGTCCGTTGTCAACTGGAAAAGGCATTATCTTCTTGTCTATTGGAATCATGGTTTCTAAACCTTTCTCGCTTTGTTATCTGCCTCTTCATCCTTTCCTGTTGGTCTTGTATTATTGGCTGTTTTCACGATAATCATTTCATTCGTTATTTAATTATGTATATACCATCCATTCTTTCTGTTCTGGGAACTTGTCCTTGTTTGCTATTATTACTGCCCTTATGTCTTACTTCTTATTTTTTAGCAAGCTGTTTGGCTTTTGCTTATGACTTCCCTTAATAACAACACTTTCTTTGATTGATTGACAAATACAATTATTTATATAATAAAAACGTTTTGCCCAATCTATAATGTGCCATCCTCAGTGTAAAACTCTAATAAACAAAACCAAAATATATAACTTCCAAATGGGTACAAGCGGGTGTCTCGTGGGACATACGCCAGAAGTGGAAACTTCAGTGTGAAGTAGTCAGTAAACTGATTTAACCAAAATATATAACTTCCAAATGGATACAAGCGGGTGTCTCGTGGGACATACGCCAGAAGTGGAAACTTCAGTGTGAAGTAGTCAGTAAACTGATTTAACCAAAATATATAACTTCCAAATGGATACAAGCGGGTGTCTCGTGGGACATACGCCAGAAGTGGAAACTTCAGTGTGAAGTAGTCAGTAAACTGATTTAACCAAAATATATAACTTCCAAATGGATACAAGCGGGTGTCTCGTGGGACATACGCCAGAAGTGGAAACTTCAGTGTGAAGTAGTCAGTAAACTGATTTAACCAAAATATATAACTTCCAAATGGATACAAGCGGGTGTCTCGTGGGACATACGCCAGAAGTGGAAACTTCAGTGTGAAGTAGTCAGTAAACTGATTTAACCAAAATATATAACTTCCAAATGGATACAAGCGGGTGTCTCGTGGGACATACGCCAGAAGTGGAAACTTCAGTGTGAAGTAGTCAGTAAACTGATTTAACCAAAATATATAACTTCCAAATGGCCGCAGTAAATGTGTAGGCCTATACATTAGTACAAATAATAACGTAATTGTTAAATTGTTTACACAACAGTCTACAGACAACGCGAACCTTGTATCTGAATACGTGTTACGTTACGGTATACAAAAAGAAATTAACTAAACACTGGGTGGGTGGGGCTTAGCGTGTCTCGGTTACTGACAGGACATTATTGGCTACATCAAACTGTCATTCTCTGTAGACAATCTGACAGAACAGCCTTTGTGCGTGTACAAAACAACAATATCGAACCGTCCGACACGTTTTCCTTAGGTACAACGCGTCCTTCGTTTGAAATGTTTTTCTGTGAAAATTATACTTTACTAAACACACATAAGAACACTGTATTCGATTTAAAACGACTTTCTTATAGATGTATTCTATTTTTCTGCAAAAAAAGAATAAGAATTTTTATTAATAATTCTGTTACACAATTTATAATTGATTAGGCAATCCTTTATATATTGAGGTGTTATGGACGAACATAGATAAATTAATATTGCTGAGACAAATATGTAAAATGACAGTTCATTCAAAATTAATTATTTAAACATCGGTTAAAATTTAAAAGTTTTTAATTCTGATTTACTTGGCAAATAACTCTATTGCCTGCATAAATATGACTAAAATTAATTGTCTTTTTAAGAGTTCTTTACAGTTTACGATAGAATAGAACTACTAAAATTTTGAACTTCTCTTGACTGTACTCTAGAGAACGATGTACATAGTGACCTGATGAAGTACAGTTAATCTCCGACAGTTCTACTGTCTGTCTGTAATAATGTCGATGTTGAGATCCTCAGGGTCGCTTTTGGGTTTTGGGGTCGAAACTTTACGAGCTAACGTCTCGCTCGAATAACCGACCACGTGTAATCTTGTACGATTGTGATCTGAACTCGTGACTTGAAATTTATACCTCTGTTTGGCCAATATTTAATGTAAGTGAGGGACTTACAATCCGATGAAGTAAAGGTCCAGCTTATTCTGGTCAACAGTTGTTCTACACATGCAGAAAAAGTTATCTAACATTTTTGGTTTTCCAAAAATTACGAGTGATAATAAAATTATTGAAGATAAAACCATGTTCACATCTAGTGAATAGTATTTTAATTATGGAAAATTATTCGTAATAATAAAAACTATGTTTTTGTCTAAGTCTGATTTAAAAATTTTAATTTATAACGGCGTTATAAGGTTTTCTTCTAATTAGCGTCTACACGTCAGACACGCACTCGGTATCGAAAATCGTAACACTAACTTACAATAATCACTCACATTTTCATACATCGCACTACATGTTTGGACTTACAATAAGTCTAAAATACAAAGTCTCACATGCAACTCTACACACTTCATATATTCTCTTATTCACCATATGGTTTATTTCGACCACATATACTTGCATAAAAACATATTCAATCAGATTTGTCGATGCAAATACTTGCATATATATTGCCACAATACATATATTTGCATATTTGCCCAGGGCGGTATGTTTTGTAAATAATTAGGGTAAAAAGAATACTACGAACAGTTTTAAACAATTTTGTGCGGGAAAATGCACGCCGTTGCCGTCCGAAAGTGTACACCTGCCCCGATAGTGTAGATACAGCGTTTGTGTGTATGCCACTGTCGACCTGCAGTAAACGACGAGAGGAGAGACACGTACGGATTGTTGGTTTTGTCATTAAATCAGATATTGACAGGATTAAAATAAAATAATTAATACGTTCTCTACCTGTTACCAAAGACATATGTATTCTAAGAACACCATTAGATTAAGGACCTTTAAACGCATATGGCAATATAAAATTATTGCAGAAAAGTGCAATAATAAAGACATTATATGAATTAATGTTATTTACTACCATAATTAACTAGTAATTAACGAGTGACTTATATGTAAATGACGAGTAAAAATTTACGAAGACAATGCAACCACATGCGTAAAAGATTAAGTTTACGTGATTGCAAAAACGAACTAAAAAGTGATCCTTAAAAAAAAGGACGCTTCGCATGAATTGACAATGTTTAACATGTCAAAAACAATATCTGACATGTCAGTTTGCCGTCTACTATAAATATCTCCGGCAATTTTGGGCGAAGTCAGACTTAAAATATCTTTACACGCCGTCACTATGTAAGTCTGCCTATTCACGTGAATTCATCATACGTTTTCATCATCATCAGCTTCATCTGAAATATACCACGATTGAGGAGGAGCACCGGATCGTCATCCACAACAAGCGATAGAGTACCTAGAGCGCATCAGTATCATCATCATCGTCATTGTCATCATTCAGGACGCACACACACGTACACACACAACGGTAACTTCGACAAAACGCAGGTGACAAATGAACAATTATATTTTGAACAAAGAACTCATAAAGAACATAATATGAGATAGTAACGACTTAAAGACTTAAATATAAATAATGTAAATATTTCAAGTAAAATAGGTAATGGTAAATTGTTCTTAAAAATAATAATTTTCTTCTGCTCAATTTTACAAATTTGGTGTATCATTAGAAAACATAAATATTCTTCAAGTAAATGTTATTTTTTATTTAAAATATTAATAGCAACAATTAAATTTTATTTTATTTTCGTAAAGTTATATTATTTTATAAATAAGTTTCTATTTTTTAAAATCAGTCAAAGTCAGACACCCATGCAATATAAAGTTATTATATAATTTGTTCATCATATATGTTTAGATATTTTAAGATTATATGTTATTACTGTGTGCTGAATAGCAAAGGTGTGTTATGTTCTACAGAGTGTAAGCTTATAAAAGATAATATTTTGAATTTTATAATTTCAATTTTTAATAATTCAGTAATTTCTTTGGAATATTAATAAATCGTTGATTAATTTTTTAATATGTTATAATTAAGTATTTCATGTCATTAACATCTCACTCCTCTTATTAATACATATATGTTTATTGTTCAACCACATATACTTAACGCAACGAACACAAAAATTCTACGATCTGGCCGGTGTTTTACACTTTACAGTTGCGTTAGGTAGATGGTAAGAAATGTATTCATTTATTTTATACTTGTAACGTTGCAATATATATATATATATAAAAGTGTGTGTGTGTGTGTGTGTGTGTGTGTGTGTGTGTGTGTGTGTGTGTGTTAGGTATACATTTGTTAAATCAAGTCTGCAGAGATTCTGGATTACAAATATCCACACTTAAGACCAAGGTGATGGTTTTTTGTGGAACTGATCCCGTAAGGCAAAAATTGTTATACATGGTACTGTTCGAGAACAAGCCAGCAATTTTGAATACCTGGGCCACATTGTGTTTTATAGAAGCAACGACGTTGTGAATATGCTGCATAAGTTCAATCTTAAGTGCGGGACTATCAGGCGAACTCTCAAGTCACCGAGTAAAGAAACGCGCCTAAAATTCTACAAGGGCCCTTCCCACACTTCTTTATGGGTCTGAGAACTGGACTTTAAAAAGACCAGACCAGTCGCATCCAAGCGGCTGAAATGAGATTTCTCAGGCACCTGGCAGGGTATACTCTCTATGATCATAGAAGAAACCCAGATATATGGCAGAAACTGAATATAATGAGTATACTCGACAGGATTGTCCAGTATCGTCTGAATTGGTGGGAACATCTCTGCCGAATGGATGACTGCAGCATCCCCAAACAACCATGGAACTATAAGCCGAAGGGACGGAGACGTGTGCGACGTCCGATGAAACGCCGAATGCCGCAAAAATGTACGCGGTGGGCTAAAGTGGTATCGTACTGGGCTGTAATAACAGTAACTTTCCTTGTCATACAACACTTTCTCTTAAACCGTGAGCCACTGGAAGGCAGGCACAAAGTAACTGTAGGTAATCTGTTATCTAAACGACAACAAGACAAAAACATAATGCCCCAGACAGAGCGGCATCGACAAAACAGCAGGAGTAAAATGAACTCCTTATTGAAAGAGACGACTAATAAAAAAAGTCGAGTCAGTTATCGATCGTTAACCGACGTTTAAAAGGCGGACTCAAACGAAACCAAAGTTATATCGAATTGAGTATCGTAATTTATTCTTACCTTATAATCCACCCTCCCGAGAACGTCATTTCTTGAGTGGCTAAACATAGAACCGGGGACAACGATGAATCAGCGTGTAACGGACATAATCCTACTTACAGCGTGGTTTACGAGTAAGTCAGAGTCTTCTCGTACTTGTGTTCGATACAAAACATTCTATCTCGCTTCAGCCAACTAACCTTTCCGAGTTTCATAATCTACGTGAAGGTTAAGTGGACCATTTATTATTCCGTGACAACTTGCGTCATTATTTCGTTTTGAAAAAAATACCTTTTTAGGAACCGTACACTATACGATATATGTATAAAGTACAATCATCGTATAAAATACAGACACACACACACACGCGCGCGCGCTTACGTATCATAGAAGCCAGATCAGTGGTTAGTGGAAATGACATATACAAGGCCGAAATAGTAATTAGTAATAGATCAAAGGTCCACTCCGCTTCGGTTCTTTGAGCTGTGACGTTAATTTATTAATGGTAATGATAAAAATATTAAACTTAGTGATAGCTAACTAGGTACTTATTATATATTAAGTTTAATATTTTTATAGCAATTTCGTGTAAAATCAGGAGGCTCTTAAGAACTAACACTACCTTTGTCCTTTCCAATATTCTTACTAGTGAGACACGGGTCGTAACAAGATGGAGTTCATTCAGGATTAAGAGACTCAGATGAAATTTTCAACACCAATTCAACTTTGAACAGGAGCAGCTAATATTAACGACGACTCGATTAGAGCAGAGTCAGGCATATTTGCAATAAATGGCAAAGTCAAGAAGAAAATTGTATGTGCAGCTGGATCGTCTTACAAAACGGAAGAGACTACAAAAGGCTTGTAAATACAGACCAACAAAGGATCGACACTTGGGTAGACTGATAAAGAGATAGTCAGGCAATCTCTACAAGCCGGAAAAGGTAAGATGGTATAATATCGTGATGAAAATGAGAAGAAGACGAAGAGGAGCAGCAGCAGGACCACCAGAAGCAGTTAAAGAAGAAGAAGAAGAAGGAAATAATAAAAAAGAAGACGACGACGAAGAAGAAGATGATGATGAACAAGAAGATTAAATCGCGTAATGACGAGTAAAAATGTCTCTTCCCTGATGTCCTTTACAAGACAAACTTGGTAATGAGGGTTTGAGATGCAGGACACGGGTCTCGTGAAAGTCACAGAACATGTAGCTAAAAGACATTGGGCAGGACGTAACAATCATTGGCTATGTTAGTTACTATAATGGAGGCCGAGGATTATATAGCGTATCAGAGGAAGGCTACCAAAATGCTGGACAGACGGTATTAAAAATATCACCACCACTGACTACAAACAGCACAAAATAATAATCATTTTCAGCACTCCAAGGATTAGGTCCTAGACCTGTTCCGGAACCCATCTCATCCTCGGTCTACCGACATCTCTCTTCCCAGTAGGATGATAACCCATGGCACCCACGGGTAGACGGACATCAGTCATGCGGTTCAAGTGTTCACACCATAGGTCTTCAGTCTTCTGGTTCAACGATACAATGTTTAATTTGTGTTTAATATCCTCGTTCCTTTTCCGATCCAGGAGAGAAAAACCTTACGTCCCTCTTAGAAATTTCATTTCAGCTGCCTGCATCCTCTTTACGTCCCTTTTACCAAGAGTCCATGTCTCACAAGCATACAAACAGCACAAAATGGAAATAGAAATTATTACGTAGAAACATGTCCAATGGGGACGCAAAGGGCTAGAAAATGATTCTACTAAATATTTTATTATTAACCTCCTATAATCCGCCATAAAATCGTTTGCTCTTCCTTCTGCATCACGTGTTGAAAACGTCATTTTTCCTTTTTTCTGTTACCAATAGTTCATCATTCACACTCGTATACACACACACGAATGGCTTGACGAGATTTTGCTATGTTATGAATTCAGTGTTTTAATATATGAAATATTTGTTAAGTCACTACCGACTCGGAACACAAAGCCTTTTTTGGGTAAAAACGTAAAAGTTTTACCTTATAGCCTGAACCAGTTTCCGCTTATTATAAGCTTCGTCAGAGGCTGCCACTGGGAGCGCTGTCCATCTAGTTCTTGGCGACGGGTCGACTTTTGAAGGATCGATATTCTGTGTGTGGGGTGTGATATGTTCGAATAATGAGTGCGATTTGAATTGTGTCTGTTCGTATAGGATGTCGTTTTTATGTGTTTTTGTTTGTTTGTATATTTCCAATTGTTCAAGAGTGTCTAGTTTTCGGCCTTTTGTGTGTACCTGTAGAATATCCATGTTATTTTCGATGTTTTTGTACGTGTGGTTTGCTTCAGTGAGGTGGTTTGCAAAGGTGGATTCTGTAGTGGAGTGGAGTGCCTTTGTGTGTTCAATGTATCTTTGTTTGAAGCTATGTCCTGTCTGGCCTATGCAGAATTTGTTGCAATCTGAGCAATTTAGTTTGTAAACACCAGCAGCAAAATATTTGTGTGCCAAATTACAATTTTCAATCTATCAAATAAATTTTATAAAGGTACATTTTAACTCGGAAAGTGTAATGCTGTTGAGAAATCGCGATTCAAATTTAGATTAGAATTGTACTGTTATTATTTTTGGATTAGCCTCGTTTAAACAACTTCTGATCTATATTCTGAATTTTATGGATAATCTAAAATATATTTTAACTTTATGTTTGACTGTCTTTTTCCTCTTTATTGCTGTTTCATTGTGCCTGGCTACCGCTGTCTGTCGCTTTCGCAGTCTCTCGTCATTTTAGTGTGTATACCTTCAGGTATTCTACAGGTTAACTTTTCTAAACGGGTGCAAATCATTGCTTCATGTTTTACAGCTTACAAAAACAGTTTATCTCCATTGTAGCCACATTAATTTATTTACGCTTTTGTTTTGATTTTGAGTACGGTTACAAGCGTATCCCTTCAAAAATTCTTGTCTTGAGAGATTTCTAACCACTGTGACTTCATGTCTGACATAACTGCTGAAGTAACGTTGTGTTTATACTTGAAACCTTTAGTAGCTTCTAATTTTTGTAATTGCATCATCTTTTTAGACCTGAGAAAATAAACCATATGATCGATGCTCATCTTTGAGAGAAAATGAAAGTATAAGTCATCTACATTTATAATATTCTTCATAATGGCCAAGGTATAATATAAGAGGACGTAGTATGTAATTAACGCATCAGACACTCTGTCTTTACCTGACACTGGTTTGCTAACTTCAAGTGTTATGATTTTTGGATTAAGGCTGTCAGTCCTTATAATCTTAAACTCCATTCTTTTTTTTAACTGGCCGATTTATTTACGTTTATTGACGTAAATTATGTAACCTATACCCTTAATTCTTTTTGACTTCTAAAAGGCCTTCATCACAAAGGTAATGCGCATGTAAGGCATACTTTTTTTGAATAAACACTCGATACATGATAATATAAGTGTTTATAAGAGTGCTATAAAACATTTTATACCCGTCCGTATGAATAAATTTTAAATCATTTGAAATAAGAGAATATGATGGAAAATACAATTTGTAGAAGCATAGGGAGCGCCTGACTACTAATCTGGAGTTCCGTGTTGGATTCCCAGGCGCATTATAAAACCATGGTAAGTTTTTTACCCTCAGGCCGACTCAGCATGAGGAAACCAGTATCTTGAATAACAGTGTGAGTAAACGGTGAGGGACTGAAGCATACTGCTGGCATTACTTTCCTTTTATACTGAACGACTTACATAACGCAGTGTACTTTACCAAACTACTAAACAACTTTACACATACACTATTGATTACAATTTTTTTTCAAAAGAAACTTCTTACCTTATATTTTTTACTTAAGTATCCTTCCTAACCCTCATAACATGTTAAGTATGTATGTTTTTTTTTTAATATTTACTAAGGCTACTTTTCCTTATGGAATTTTGTAATTTATTTCGGACATTTTCGGTTGTCTTCGTGTCTAACCGGTGACTTGCTCCAGGTCATTCGGGTTCATTTTTATGATCGATTTCTTTAAAACCATCCTACGTAACAGTGTCTTAAATTTAGTTTTATCGAGTTTCATTTTATACGATAGTTGCACGATCTTGTTCACGCCTTCGGGTGACTTTTTCAGACTCTTCGCAATCAGTTTTAGCGAAAACCATTACGTTGTCTGAAAGATATTGTATGTTTTCCCCATTTACGTATGTTCTCTCAATACACACTTTCTTATTGGTTCCAAAAATGGCTAATAAGAAATAATCGTACATCATGAGAATTTCATATTACATCACTAATAAAAACTATGCAGTGATTACCAATATAGAAGTACTAATAATTATAATGGTGATGACAATGACGACGATTCTGTTGATGAGATGACTATACGTTGTAACGCGACGAAATGAAGGACTTGTTAAACGATGAACTCTAACATAAAATACCCTTAGTAAGATAATTCACCTAGGTATAAAATAAATAAAAGAGAAAATGACCACAATGGCTAATAAGGAAGTACCATGCAATATAATATCTTAGTTAATGTATGTAAATAAACAAAATACAACGAATAAATATTATAAGAAGAATAAAACACTAAACGTTACAGATTGGGGCGTACAAGTATTTTAACTTAACTCAAGATTAATAAGATCAACAATAAAAATTATTAATAAAACCGAAGTTAGGGAATTACGTTTATTACAAATTGGCGCCCAACCAGCGAGGCTGAAGTTAGGGAAGTTATTAAGCGATCGAAATAAATAATAACTAGAGTAACCTAATTTTAGCTGGCGACTGCTATAAGATTTTATTGTTAGACACGAAAGTAGTCAGGACACCTCTGTGCAGCTATGAGCCACAAAGTATAACGAAGAATCAAATCCAAGTGGAAGAAAAAGTATAAATGTTATAAAACATAGAATCTAAAGAAGGAAGAAATGAAGATAATATAAAATAATAAATAAGAGAAGAACAAGAAAAAATAATATTTTAAAGAAAAGTGAATAATTAATTTCAACCAAAGAACTGGGTGAGACTTAAACTTTATAATACCACATTTTACAACTACACGACACCAAGATTAACTTAACTAACACTTTTCTTCAATAGAGCACTAGTGAAAAGAAAACAAAATCTAATTCAAACACAGTGAACATTTAGTGTAATTTATTTTATTTGTAAAAACTGGTTGTGAATACATTCCACACTAATTTTATTTAACAACAAGCCGCTATCTTGAAATGTTTCTTTGAATGCTGGGTAGACCCATGATGCATTGCATTGGCAAACTGAACTGAACAAACATTTTATTACACTTTATTAAAGTTAATTTTGTTTGTATTAGTTAATAAGAATTAAATAATTGTAATGTATAGTACTTCGTTGTGGACATTTTGTACTTTAATGACAGTCTAAAGAACCCCAAACTGAGATAATATATAAAAATAATTTAGAATCAAACTGAAAGCAAGAATCGATACAGTCATAACCACTTCTACCTTAGAGTCATTAATTTGAATTCATGAAAATAAACGTTGATAATTATTCCTAACCAACAGTAAATGTGTTTTATTTACAGAAAGAAAATATAATTAAAGGGTTTTTTTTAATAAAGGAAGAGTCAAACATATTCGGCGATTTGAACTTCGTCAAAAATAAAAGATCACGAAGATAACCTCCAATCGGCAACTCGAAACTACAATCGAAAGTGAATGTTGACAAGCCTAGTCCCGCCATACAAACGAAATAATTATTAGTTTTATTAAAACGATTAGACAAATAAATAATTATTTTCTTTTTAAAAAATAAATAAATAAGGAAGAGGGATTAAGGGATAGTATTACATTAAGCTACGGCAGTTAAGAGTTGTTGATCGACGTGAACCCTATAACTCGCTAACTCATCAGGGTTAAATAATTTTAAATTAAACAGTTAAAATAAACATAATTTAACTTCATAAATTCAACCTTATACTTTATAATTAATTTTTATACTAACAAAGAGGAGCACGAAATAGTTTTATTACAGATTGGCGCTTCCAACGCGGGGCGTAGAAGAAATTTCAGCTTATAGTTAACACAAAACAACTTGATACTTAAAGAAAAACACCTCATCGAAATAGATTTGTTACAACGTCTAAAAGGTAGCGTAAAACGTTGTGTTTAGAATAAAAAAAAATACTTAATGTTCGAAATATTACAACATGTAAAAGTAACAAAAATAGCAGCCTGCTATCCACTTCTAGTTTTAAGATTCGCAAAACATAACATCCCGCCAAGATCTAGGAGCTGATGTAAAATATCAAGCAAATGAAGCTTGAAGAATATGTTGTTGCATAAACATCCAAATGTAGACAAACCACCTGCTAAGAAATAAAGCTAAGGGGCGCATATATAAAACAATGGTGCGCACAATATTGACCTACACTACTGAAACAAATTTTGGAAGCGACCGAGTTAAAGATCTTAAGTAGGATACAGAACCTGACACTCCCCGATAGGAGAAAAGAATGACGACATGAGGGAAAGTTCCTACATCTGAAAAAAATATGTGATTTGACTCAGAGAAAGAGAGGAGAGTGGCACGCCTACGTGAAGATAACGACCGTGGACCAAGTGGAAAAAATATTTATGAAGAACACACACATCGGAAAGAAAATTAGAAGGCGTACTAAAAGAAGATGTAGGAAGAACTTGATAATGGTTGCGAAACCGAAAGGCCTCTTTCGAGAAAAAAGTGTATATAGCAGGGAAGCAACAAAATTTGACAAAGTTTAAAAGAAGATGACTACACATGTTAGTGGAGGCACATCCTGGATCCATATAAACAAAGATGAAGAGAAAAAGAAGCATTTAGAAGTAAAGGAGGCGAATATGGAATCGACAGAACAAGATCTGTTTGGTACGATCATGCAAGGAGAAAGAAGAAGAAAACATTCCCGCCGCAATGGAGCAAGATGGAAGAAGGTGGAGGGGGAACACAGGAAGACTACGATTGAATAGTTACAGGATGATATGAAGAAGTATGGTCTTAAATCAGAGAATGTTGAAGCCAAAGACAAATGCGAAAATTCACTGAAATGGGAGTATATTAATATTTTTGTAATTTAAGAAATAGCAATATCAGGCCCTATACATAATGTCATTTGTTTAATGTCTTGAAGCCAAGTTATTCGACACAGTTTAATTTTGTTTGACAATGTAATTGTGTTTATTGGTGTTTTCATGAGAGAAATCACTGAAGAAAATCCTCAAGAAATTACTATTAGAAGAATATAATAAAATTAAGAAACAGTTATTAAGAGAAACCAGTTAGTACAACGTAAATTGTTTGAACTCTAACTGTAAATTATATAAAATATAAGTTATAAGTTGTAATGATAAACGTTTGACGTCACAGTATTTGAAGCCACTGATTTTTATTATGCAACTAGTGGGAAAAATAAACAGTCTTGGACTCTAACTTTTGTAGAACTATGTAACTTTGCCTCTCTCTGCTGTATGCTTTGAGAATGTCAGACAACTTACTATCGGCAGAGAGTTTGCTCTAAGTAATGTCAAACTTTGCAAACGGAATGTAAATAGAGGCAAACGGATGTCTGTGGATGTTCTGCGTGCTCCAGACAAACGTTAAACGCTTTTTACACTAAAAGTCAAGACGAGACCAATTCTCCAAAGCTTTGAAAACAAATTTTTGTTTGTGATTCTATTCTATTATAAAGCTTTTTTAATTCTACTAAAGAAGCAAAAATATTAGAAAAGTGTAAACAGGTATAACGTAATTTTCTAGAACAGTAAAAAAAGTAATGGAAACCAGTATAAATTTGTTACACAGCTCAAGCCTAATTGCTAATATAATTTAATTCATAATTTAAATTTTGAATTTCCGGATTCGTTGTTGGTAATGGCACAACTGAAATATAAACAAACATTAAATACCGACACAATGTAATGTAATCATCGGATTTTATTTGTAAAACAATATATATTCAAATTTTGCCAAAGATTTTCAGATATTTAATAAAGGTAGTATACGTAAACAAATCATAGTTGCCTCGTAAAATGATTAGTGATAGCTCCATTACATGGATTACGGGAACTATGTTTATATTTTTCTTCCTTTCCACATCAAGGTATAGGCTTACAGCCTATACTGAAGCTCCGCCTTCACTGAAGCCATCTCTTCCTTGGTATACCTATGTTTATTATGTATAATATTGGTACTATGGTCGCACAGATTTTCGTGTTGTACAGTGGAAATTTTATGTTTAAACTGACACCAATGAAGACACTATTTAAAACTTTAATTAGACAGAAATAATAGTTATAAATCATCAAAGACACAATAATCATTCCTCCACAATGATTCATGTTACTTGTGTCTAGCATACAAAAGTAAATGTCACCTCATCACAGTTTTGCGCTGATTAAAACTCCAAAACACAGTGATAATATCGCCAGGTCTAACTGAAATTAACTGCTTAGCCAGACGCAGACGCTTATATATACACCGCTGAGATACGAAAATAATCTGTCAGTTTTCGGTAAAGCGCCTTGTACTATCGTGACACAGCGGGTATGGTTGTCGGTAGAATAATCGAGTAACGGTCTGGAAGGGCATTTCGAATCATATAGACCAGTCATAGGCAACCTTTGAATTTATGAGGGCACATACGTATATAGTTCGATGGCCCACCCCTCCCCACCCATAAATGGAAAATGGAAAGGTGCAGAGTTCAATAGCAGGACGTTAAAAACATTAACTGTAACTTTATAATACCCTTGCGCTTGTATTTAGCGACGTGGAACACCGAATCCAAAAAAGCCGTGCAGTATTTTTCATACAAATTTGTGAACATTTTTCACATTAGGAGTAGTAGGTCATCAACAGATTGTCATTATGTACACGCACGTTAAAACTAACAAAACTTTAAACGATACAGGAAAACGTTTTAATAAAGATAAATTAAAGAATTTACCACAATAACACCATTAATTTTCATAAAGTTCCCAGAAATGTAAAACTTGAAAAATCCAGTATTATCTATTTCCTCAGCGTAAGAATATTTTCCAGGAATAATTTACAGGAAATTTTCTTTTATCTAGAAAATTTGTTTTCTACAGTATTTAAACAAACCTAACGTTAACTCAATTCATCTACGAGTAAGATCTTCTGTTAGTTTAACAACTTCAAGTTTTACTTCCTTCTCGTATTGTATTTTATGTTTTACGCCATTTACGCAGGTCATTTATCTGTCACTTAAATTTAAAGGATATATGACAAAGTTCAATACGGAGTAGATAATTTCTGCGTCATATGTAAGTATAAAGAAACAGCCGGACCGTTAGAAAACATCGGCAAAAAGACTCGAAGACTGGATCAGAAACTTGTTTTGATTTATGTTTCAAATAATAAGCCTGTAAACTTTACACACATCATAATTCTTCGCATATTTAATATAACTAAATAAAATTGTCATTAAGTTGGAGTAAAAGTAAGTTTTCAGAATACATCGTTTGAAATATGCATATCTAACATAATATAACGTAGATTGTATTAAGAAATTCAAGAGGTATGCGCATAAGATATAAATGAATGCACAGCGTGTCTTATGCTTGTAATTAAAGTTTTTGTATAGGAGGATTATCGTCTTTCTAAGGGCTTCGATTTCGCTTTTGATTTTAACCTAATTAAAGTTTACTATTACTGTCACATTTATAATACGTATTAAACTTTCTCTCTCTCTGTCTCTCTCTCTCACACACACACACACGCACACACACACAGACACAAGTACGCACTCATATACGAGAAATGTCATATATGACGCACTTTTATTATCTTCAGTTTCAGCTAGCGTAATTGTTTAATGTTCTTTCTGTAAGTATGATTATTTTTTAAACTATTTCACAACGGGTTTCAATATCTAAAAATAGACACACTAATATAGAGATTAGTACGGAACAAAGCTTACAGATCTTAATATTCCTTTCTAATTTATAAAACCAAGAAATACTTACCCACTCAGCTGCATTTAACAGCTTATAATTTAGCGATATATTTAACGATTCCTTATTGAGTACTAAGAGAAAATAATGTTGTTACGGCTTAAAGACGACGGAATGTTGGGAGAATTTCGTTGACGCAAAAGTGTCTGACAGATAAAATCTCTTAAAGATAAAGCGTTTTGAAATTTGTCAAGGTTTACTCTTGATTTATTATGCGGCGAGTTTACTGGCTCTTCTAAAACAAATTACAATCTCTTATTCTGAATGACCTTCATTTCCAGTGAATCTGTCTCTATTTAAATGTTCCCTTTGGAGATAACCGTTTGTGAAGTAGTTATTCTTTTGCTGTCCAATCTTAGTTTCTCTTTATCTGTTTGTTTCTCTCTTTCTCTCCATTTCACTGCTCTCTCTCAATCTGTCTCTCCCTCGCGCGCAAAGTAAACACAAAGACTGGTTTCATAATTAATACAAATGGCAGTAGTAGGTCTATGACATTCCAGTCATTTACGATTTTTCACGGAACAGGAAATTTCGTTTTGCTCAGGTCTAACAGGGGGTTGAGTGTAACCTCTACTGTAGGATACTCCAGATGTTTATAACTTCTGACAAAAACTTAAAGTCACAATTTTATTTGTTACACAACGTAAAACATATATTACCTAAAATTAAATAAACTTTTTAGAAAAATTGTGACAATGAAACTCCGTTCATACACGAGAATGAGCGTGTACATAATGTATTAACCTTTACAAATTTTATTATTTTGGACTTATAAAAATTGTTGAGTGTGTCTCCCATTATGTGTAAGTACAATTATAAGCGCACACGCTCCACACAACATACTCACTTATACGCATACAATGAAACAGGCATGCACGAATATTATAGTTATTTCAAGCTGGTTCAAAATATCACCACTACCATGACCATCGTTATCATCACCAGCAAAACTACTGCTGTCACTGTCTTTCCTCCTCCTCCTGTTCCGTCTCTCCCTTCGTCATTTTCCTCAAGCTTTTCTTCTTCTTCTTCTTCTTCTTCTTCTTCTTCTTCTTCTTCTTCTTCTTCTTCTTCTTCTTCTTCTTCTTCTTCTTCTTCTTCTTCTTCTTCTTCTTCTTCTTCTTCTTCTTCTTCTTCTTCCTCCTCCTCCTCCTCCTCCTCCTCCTCCTCCTCCTCCTCCTCCTCCTCCTCCTCCTCCTTCTCCTCCTCCTCCTCCTCCTCCTCCTCCTCCTCCTCCTCCTCCTTTTTGTCTTTTATTCCTTTAGTTCGTTCCGACTTCACATGGTATCGGATTACCGCTTACACGGTCTGCTACCGGTTATCACTGGTCAAAAAAAATTAATTTTTTGTTTGTCAAATGAAAGTGAATAACTGATTCTTATAGTATTTTTAGTGCTGGTTTCAAATATGTTAACAGTTTTTTCCTATTAAGCATAGTTTTTTAGTAATTATGTGACTGTAATATAATATAATACCATATGTTACATGTACTTTGTACTTACCTAAAATCTACTTCTTTTGGATTTTATGCTGTAATTTGCTATAGGTAGATCCCTCTTTAGATTCCAGCAGTAGTCAGCTAGCATTTTGGGTTCCATTTTCCCTGATAGCGTTATCCACGGTGGATATTTCCTGCTGAAAGCATTCACCATGTTCGTAACTTACGGCGCCAAGGTTGTTAGGGGAAAAATCCAAATGTGAATCTAAGAAATGAATTTTGAGTGATATATTACGTCCAAGTTCTCTGTAGTTTTGAAGAAGCTCAGTTACAAGTTCTCTGTAGTTATCTGCCTTATGGTTTTCCAGGAAGTTGTTAACCATATTTTGAAATGATTTCCATGCAGCAACCTTAAATTCATTCAAACTTTCTTCAAATGCAGGATCATTTATTAGTTTTCTTATTGTGGTCCAACAAATATACCTTCCTTAATCTTAGCATCACTTATATTAGGAAACTTGTTTTTAGAAACGGAAATCTTGCACTATTACGATCCATTGCTTTAACAAAATTTTTCATTAAACCGAGCTTAATGTGTAGTGGCGGAAGATAAACTTTTTCAGGTTTTACTAGTGCTTGACTTACAACAGTCTTCTCTCCTACAGTCAGTGTCTCTCTCTTTGGCCACTGCTTTTTTATGTAATGATTCTTCCTATCCCTGCTGTTCCATTCACACAAGAAGCAACAGCATTTAGTGTACCCAAGTTGCAATCCAAGAAAAGTGCTATCACTTTCAGATCTCCACAAGTATGCCATGATTATTTCTCATACTGAATCCTGCTCAATACAAGTTTCATGTTTTTGTATGACTCCTTCATGTAAGCAGCATAAGCTAAAGGGATTGACTGGTATTTATTTTATTGATTGGCAGTGTGAAGTAGGACTGCTTTCAAACTAAGCTTTCAAGAGTCTATAAATAGACGCCATTCTTCAGGATGGTGCATATGTCCCAAAGCTTCCAGTAAAGAATCCACGTCATTGCAGTACACTAAGTCCTCGTACTGGGAGAAGAAATGTTGAAATTCTGACTGCCTGTCACGGAAAACACTTATTTTAGTATTCTGCTGTAAAAAAGATTCCATCCTTTCAATCTTGATGCCAGTATTTCTGCTTGACTCTTTGATAAATTTAGATCACGAACGAGGTTATTTAATTCTGACTGATTAATTAAGTGAGGTTCAGTATATGTATTTTCGAAAAAATCGGGGTCTCTTCTTTCTTCATCACCTGACAAGTCTGCACAAGGTTCAACATCAGTAACAACTTCATCTTCGTCTAAGTTCCATGTTTCTGGTGGTACTGGAATTGGAAGCTCTGGACTGTGTGGCACTGGCCTTATAGCAGAGGGAATATCGGGGTATTTAACATTACGTATAGTCTTAGCTGTTATCCCAGATGTTTTTGTTATACAAAAATAACAGTCCGTGGTGTGATCCTTCCGTTCTCTCCAAACCATTGGAACTGCAAATGGCATGTGACGAGATCCATTTAGCCAACCAGTCAACTGCGTTACACATGAAGCACAGCAAATATGAGGAGCCCAAAATTTATCCTGATCACCTAATTTACATCCAAAATACAGTTCATATGACTTTTATTAATGCAGTTATATTTCTTCTCTGAGACTTCAACGTTGCCTCGCCACATATGTAGCAGAAATTGTTTGGATGACTGATGCAATTGCGAGGCATTGTTATTATATGATAGCTAACACTCTATAAAAACAAACACTTTATAAACACACACTAATGTAATATACACTCACTCGCTTTACAGAAAAAAAAATTAAAACACAAACAGATAAAAAACTAGCTGCAGGACTAAAGCACACTAGAACTCGTACTCGAATGAAGTATTCAGAAAACTAGCTCTAGCCTGCATGATAGTTTATTGTTTAATTTACTTATTGTATAATGTAGAGCTCAATTTAGTTGCTGCAATAAATAAACCAAAGCTATTTAGTTGATATTATTTAAGTTTACAAAATTCTATGCATATGGAGTTCATGCGTGGTATTTACTAAAAAATAAAAAGAGCAGTTACAAAAAAAACTGAGGCTGATAGAGAAATTCTGACTACATATTCAGAATCAGCACCCAAAAATACATAAGAATTATCAAAAATTGAGCATTTAACAAAATCATTGTTGACCAGTGATTATCATATAATAACCGATACTCTTACCGACTGTTTTGCATCCTTGAACGTGTCTGACAGTAGTGCGTTCGTCATTATCACATATTGGAGTTCCAATTATGTTTACTTTTTTTATTTGGTATATAACTAATACATCAAAGAGCCTTTCTTTTTCACGATATCGTTTTTCCAAAACAACCCCTAAATGTAAGGAGCTGAGAATTTTATTTAAGAAGTCTGTTTTTAAAATCGTGCTTTTTAAATTTTTAATTTTTTCTAGACAATGGTTTAGTTTCTAAGTTCAAGATTTTTAGTTAGATTACTTTATAAAATAAAGCAAAATTTGTGCGTTTATCTGAGACCTGTAATTTTTTGGTCTAACAGGTAAGGGAATTCGGTGGAATATTAGCAACTTAGTCTTTGAAGATAATTAAAAAATTATTTAATCACAAACTTTTGATAGTACTATCATGGGTTTGTCTGCTTATATGTTTCTATCAATGTACAAAATATTTTTAAGTTTTAGTAACAAATATGGAAAAAACCGGAAAATATAAATTTGAAAATATATGCTCATATCCCCCTCTACTGTATATAAGGAATATGTGAGGGCAACTCAAAATAAACTAATGAAACACAACAATTTAAAAAAAAAACACATGTTTTGTTATAAAATGCTCTACTAATTACCAGAAACATTATTGCATTTAAAAATAAAGCGTTAAACAAAAACTTCTGTAAAACAAAAAAGGCGTAAATTTTTAACAAGAGTTTGCAGAACACTAAAACAATCTTAAAACAATTACAAATGATTTGAAACGTTCAGAAGTAAAAACCAGTTAATAACTGTATTGCAAGAAAACTCAAGCATAATCTAATTTTTTAATATTTTAAATGATGATAAATACAAAATTAGGCAGAATAATCACATACAAAACTACCACAAACATAATCAACTCACAGCTTGTTGAACGAATGTTTTTACTCTGCACACTGTACCCACTTTCCCTACTGTTATCTTCATTGAGTATTGATCGTTGCAAACGGGGAATTGACATTTTCCGGAAAGATACAAATCTGTTGATGAAATTAAAAAAAAATATTTATCCTTCTTTTGCCTTGTTATTTTATGTTCTTTAATTGAACCAGCTGACACGAATATCTTAGAAGTACCTTCCTTTCTTCCCTGTGCACTTACTCACTTAACTATTGGTAGTGGAGAAATTACACAAACATCTTGTACAGACACTTTTTACACAGTTATGGAAATTATCTCACTCATCGGCCATATTCCGTGAGTGAAATAAGATGCTCACATTCTCCCGAGTACACGTAGAGCCATAATAAAACTTAAAAACATAAGAACACAACTTGCACTACTCTCGGCCAAACATATGTTGGCCACTTTCTTTTAAATAGTATTTACGGCAGAATATTAATTATTTTGTACATCAACAATATAATGGTAATTAATCTTAATTATTTAGACGCTTGAATAACTATGGAGACAAATTCGTAATAAGTTTAAATGACCACTTAGCTTAAAATACGTTTGACAAAGCAGATCTAGCGTGGCGCAATTTCCAACACTGCACAATAACAATCAAAATAGCGTCACCAACAAAAAACTAGGGTAAAATAACTTTCCGTCTTTGACAAATGTGTTTAAGTATTAATCCTGCTCATATTCACTACATTGCTCATATTACCCTGAATTCCATTATAATTAAATTAATTTAACTTGTGTCTAATATCTAGATGGTTTGCTAAGGCGTCGAAATAGAGAGGTGAGTTTCCATATTAAATGCATGTTCATTATTCTCTTACAAAACACACGTTACAATCATTGCCCTAATCATACACTGTATGGTAGCCAATGTTAACATGCAGTTACTTATCCGTATTACATGATCATGTATACAGTTTACATATATTAATGTAATTTAAATATAAATATTAAATATGTATGTATGTATTTATTAATAGCATCTTAAATACACTGTATGCTTATTATTCCTTACCTATATTAAGGCAGAATCTATAAACGCGTTTTCAGTACCTGAAACAAAATAAAGTTAGCTGTTAGATAGTTGTGATAATATTCATTATCATTGGTTGTTGTTTTTTATTTTATATTTTTACAACAAAGCAATCCATCTTAATTGTGGGCTCATATGAAATAAACACATAGGACAATTGTATTCAAAAACTATTAAAAGCCAGGCAACGAAACTTGTAGGCCTACAGATAAAACAAATAAAAAGTATGTACGACACATTATTACGCTATTCATAATAAAAACGACTGTGTTGTTAAAAATTGAATAAAATTTCTAAAGTGAATTTTTGGTTGAAAAATTCCAATTATTGTTTTATAAAAGGTATGCAACGTTTATTAAGAATAAAACATATAGACATATACAATACAGTATATTATAAAATTATATGCTGTTTAGTACAAAATATGCTACGCTGAGGGAACAGATAGTCTCGCATCCCTGAATGACTACGTAATGTCTTGCACGTATATTTGCGCGGCAGAATTACGTAGCCCTCTGGATTGTTGTAGGTCATATTAGATACCCCTTCTAGACGTTATAGACTACTCTACTGGCATCGAGTTCCACTATTTTACTACAATGCGAGGCGACGGAGTATTGCGAGGCGACTGGATTTCGAAGCGGTCCAATTCATTATCCAAATCAGTTTGCAATGATTGTTGTGGTTTATTGGAAAATGATTATTGTGTTAATTAGTGTAAAAACGAAATAAGGTGACATTTATTGTTGTGTATTGAACATATTTAATTTGAATTCTTGTATAAGAGTACCTTTGTAGATATCTAACTATTGTTTGTTTCCAATTAAAGTTTGTAATTCATGACTTCATTGTGTCAGTTATTCTGTTTCCACTGTACAATACGACTGCAAGTAAAGGGAACCTTTTTCGGAGGAGTACATTGAAACAGAGGACCCCACATAGAGACAATCATAATATCTCAGGCGGTCGGAACAAGGTTACGGAGCCATGGGCGAGGTTTCCAGCAGTTTGCCTAGAGAGTGAGACGGTAGGAGGCAATGCAGTGTTGAAAGGGAGGCCCACTCTGCCAACGAAGAAGGAAAACGCAGCGCGGGTACTGACTGCGGTTATTCACATAAGACTTCTCCCGGAAGTTAGAACTAATTGCGAGGTGAGCACGTGAAGAAGAAGAGCTCAAGAGGTGCCGATAAATCATCTCCAGGATGGAGGCCGCGGTCTGCCGTTAGAGAAACATCTCGATGGATGTGAAGAACGGCCTGATCGAGCTGGAGGAAGCGATTGACATCATCGCTGATTGCTTGTCTACTGGAAGAAGCTGAAGAGTGAACTCCGGAGGATGCGGCAGGAAGAGGTCTCTACACAGTCTTCTGCGGTGACTGCTGGCAATAAGAAGCGGGTCGTTTCGAGTTCAGTAGAAAATTCAGGAGAAAAGCAGAAAAGGGAGGGAGAAGTGCCTGACCAGTGGAGTACCGTTGTCTCTTGCTTGAAAGAAGAAAAGGCACAGAAGGCCGAAGACAGGTGGCCGTGTAACATACGTCAACAATACCTGTGGAGATCGCCAAGAGAGAGAAGAAGAAGAAAAAGAAGAAAGAAGAAGAAGAAGAAGAAGAAGAAGAAGAAGAAGAAGAAGAAGAAGAAGAAGAAGAAGAAAGAGAAGAGAGTGAAATCCTGAGTGGAGGCGCTCTTCATAAGACCGGCAGAAGGCCGGTCTTATGCGGAAGTCTTGGGGGATATCCGGAAGAAAGTAAAACCAGAAGAGTCTCAAGCCCTGATCAGGTCAATCCGGCGGACGAAAACAAGCGGAATTCTTCTTGAGTTAGTAGCAAAACGAATAAGATGGCATCCCAAGACTCAGAGAAAAACGTTCTTGGAAATGGCGCATGCGCGCTTGTGTGTGTGTGTGTGTGTGTGTGTGTGTGTGAGAGAGAGAGAGAGAGAGAGAGAGAGAGAGAGACTATTTGTTTGAGTTTTAACATACATTTGAATATAACGTGTGTATTTACGTTAACATGGGAAAGAATAATAAACTAATATTTCACAAAGATTCGGTTCACGTAACACATATAGTCCAATGTGTACATGCGTGCAACCTAATTGCCGGGAGCAACGTCTGACTTCAGCGAGAGTCATCCCGTCTGTTTACTCCAAACGTAAACGAAACCGTAAATAAACGATGAGGGGGGGGGTAACTGCGACACCGCGATCAAAGCAAGCGTTTGTGGGATGTTTATTTATTTTATACTTTTGTAGTCTCAGAGAAAGTTTTCTAAATACAATCGATCTGTAAACGACGATCTATATGTAAATTTGTACTATATATATACATCAAACTAAACAATTCGTTATATAACTTTGTGTTTGTATGTGTTCAAATACAAAACTGGCTGCAGCGCATCGAACGTCATTGCAACGAGGAATTGCTTATCTAATCCTATGTTCTCATGATTGCATTTAACATAGAAACACGCTCAGTCTTAGACAGAGCTATAATTACACAATTAAAACAGATGTATCTTAAATAAATTCTGATTTGTGTTAATGAAAAGCCCTCGACTTGAAACGGTTCAAAAGCCTATAGTACTGTAAAAGTATTAAAAAATTCAAACTCGCAAATCTACGGATAAAAGACTAGCACAACTTTATTTCGAAAGTATACTAAATTAGTTAAGTTAATAAAATTAAAATTTAGATTTTATTTAAATCTAGACTAATAGTTGGTAGTGTCATTGCGTCATGAGCTACTTTCTGACTGTGAAAGTTAGGCGTGTCACGTGAGCTATAATTGTGTGTGTGTGGAGTAGGCATAAATTATATATAGAAAAACATTAATCTATGTTTAGATAGGTATAATTAAGACAGTACTAATAACAAGGTTTAACTGTGATTACTCCTTTAAGGATTTCTGAATATTTTTGAATCGTTTTTTCGATTGTTCACAGTGTTTTTTCTATTTTATCTTTGTCATGATTTTCAAGTCACGTGGGGATATTATAATTGTGTTTTGGCTAATCTGTGTAGTGACGGTTTTACATTCAAACTGGACTTAGCGGGCCTTACCGGATTACATATGGTCTTAAAATTTCAAATAAAAATATATTTCAGTTTATTAAACTAATCAAAAAACAGATAACAATAAACACATACAAGTATTTGTTTGAATGTAGAAAACACGTAAAAAGTAAGTAAGCCCCTGAAAGTTATTAATCAAGTATAGTAGAAGTTTCACAGAAAGTAACAGGATTCATAAAAAAATGTTTCTTCTCTGTTACTGCGTGTTGAGGTTTGGCCACGAGTGGTCTACACTAGATCTTGTAAGGTTTCTTTTTATAATCGTTATGTTGTTCTTAATTTATTCAAAATATTATTAGTTTTCCTTCTCGCCATTGGCATTATGGTTTGCCTATTTGCCTACAGGTATTACGGTTAAGAATTTTTTTATTTCATACCTTTACGGAAAATATAACTGTTTGCGCACACATTCAGATCCTGTTGATTTCTTTAAAAGAAATCAATATTCATGTTGTCCACAATCAAGCAAGGTGTCTGCCGAATGATTCGAAAAGATTTTTGGGTAAATGAAAAGTTGGAAGAGCACAACACCAAACGTAGGATAGCTAGAACTTTAAAAGCCAGAACTAGCGAACTGAAGTAATCATCAAATTAAAATAATGAATACAGTACCAAGTCAACGTAATACAAAGATATAAAAATAATACCTAATTATAATGACTAGATAATTGCCTATGCAAAGTAACGTTTTGCCTACAAATCGATTGTTACTTTAATTTATATTTTCCTACATCTACGAACGTACTTTTTTATCCTCCTTGTACTATTATAATTAATTTCTTATTATTCTCATTTTTTGTATTCTTTGCTTTCTAATTAGTCTTTTCCTTACACGTATTAGTCTTCTACATGTACGTACATACTGCTTTGTATGAGCAATCGGGTAGGATTTGACAATACAATTTTGCTTATACGTATAACGCAAGAAGACGATATTGGTATGAACAAAAGTTTTTTTTTAAAAATCAAATTATAAAAAAACGTGCAGAGACTATAAGTAAGCCTTACTGTTTTTAGAGGGTACACTGGAAATCACTTTGTATTCTACCTTCAGGAAATAAAGCAACTAACTACAAACGGAATAAACAAATTTGTCAAACAGCTTGCTGAAGATCCGGATTTACAAATAAGATTACCGCAGAAAGCGGGTAACCAATTGATTTAGCAAAGTGTGTTGCAAATTGAATATTTTCAGAGCACAAACGTAATAAACATACGAATTTAGAAAACACCTGTTCTTTTTTTCACATCTTTCTAAGGCAATTTCCTACAGATCAGAATATCATTGTATAGTAAACTTTAAGACGTGCTAAAGACAAAACTGGAACTGTCCAATATAAACTTAAATACTACGATTTGTTGGGACAGTAACAAAACTTTCGAAACCATTACGTTTTGGTACTGAGCAAAGTAGAATTAAAACTGTTAACCTCATACGCCCTGTTGTTCTAGTTATACAGCAACAAAATCATATATACAAATGATTCTTGTTATTAAGAAGCAATAACGATGTCTTATGTCACGGTCTTCCATAGAACGTGTTTTGCGCACATTTTATTGTCTTATTTACAATATACAAGACACAACAGAAAAAAAACCGTTATTTTAGCCACTGGGAAAACAGGTAGCCACTCAATCAGGCTGAGTTTACAAGTAGCCTTCGGGTGAGTCAGTTGCACAACAAACCCATCAGTAATAGCATAAACCAGTAATGGGATAACATCAGAACTATCATGTCTCACGCAGCATTAGAAGCATTGAAAATCAGACGTAAAAGATACGAAAACCGAGGCCTGCGTATTAGGGATGATGATATTGCTCAAACAATAGATGCTGAGAAACGAGTATATTTGAAGCACCAAGTTTTAAACAGTGATCAGTCAAGGGCTGAATATAAGCTCCGCTGTACCACTGCTCGTTATAAAATTAAATTTATAAAACCATCAAAAGAACTTAATAGATATAAGGAAAAAATATTCGTATATAATATTTGTATAATTAGGAGTATATTTATGGAGTTACGGTACCACAGATAACAAAAGAAGACGACAAATCAGAATGAGAACACAAAGCAGTAGGGATGCATGATAACATAATATTAAAGGAAAAGACACCTGTACAAGAGTGCAAGAGAACCAATACAAGAATATACGAGTAAGTGAACGATTGTAGTTAACGACGTACACAGTTGAAATAAAATCGAATCCAGCTAAAATTTCGGGATCAAGGTAATTTGGAGAGGTAGTACCTTTTCGACGGGTTGTCTGGGGGCACTGGTCGTTATAAATTCTCAGGGTTGGATGAAGTGATGTTAGCTCCTAAAGAAGCTCTCAGCTTTTACCATCCAAGAGAGTGAAGTGCCACGTCCTACAAGAGTTGCCATTGGTTTTACCAAGCTAAGGCATATGGGAATTGATCCTGGACCGGCTTATCTGTACAATATTACAGGCGTGAATCTAGTTTGATTTAGTCGGCTGCAAAACTGCGCACAGGGAAAACTGGTTGCTTTAATCTGGTAAGACAACCATTTCGTTTATGAGAGACAACCAAGACAGAAAATCGGGCTAGACGTTAAGGCCGAATGTGGCAGTCGTCTTACTCTGCGATTCGTCTGAGTAACACGTTCAAGGGACATATTAGTTACTAAACAGTCGTAAGCAAGATGTAACCGGACGGATTAAACGTTTAGATACGAGTAAAAGGAAAAAAGAGAAGTCACATTGCGGAATAATTTAAAACTAGATTGTATAATGTAAATATCTTTTACATAAAGAGGTGTAAGTTCAACAAAAACTTAAACTAATGAGCGTGAATACTGTCATCATTCCTTAAACCAAAAAAAGCTGAAAGACACAACAGAGGTAGAGGACTTTATATGTAGCTTCTGTGATAAAAGAGGCAGCTTCATGTCTAGCACCTGCACTCATAAAGAAGGTATTGAAAAACGGGTGACATAGCTACCAGTTTGTAAATGGACAAATGTTAACAGCACGTTACAACGTTACAAAACAGTACGGGGGTACACAATATTTGTAGACACATATAGCCTGGAGGATAGTCTCACAGAAAACTTAGGAGTATTTTGTGATATCCTACAGAAACGTGTCAACAATATGAACAGAAACAATCATTTAATAGTATCAGGGGATTTTAACGCACGTTTTGGAAATTCCCCCTTCACACTATGGGAAGTTGTGGTGAAAGAACAGAAAATGGGGAATGAGCGACGGCTCATCGATTTTGCCGCATTCAACAGTTTTAGAATAACCAACACGTTCTTTCTGCATAATGAGATATACAAATAAATTTGGTGTGCTTGAAGATCTCAGTCAGTAACTGCCTCTGTTTTAGTAAATGAAAAACTGTGGAACTTAGTAGAGGGTAGAAGTGTTTTGGAGAATGTGACGTTGTATCTGACCATTTTCTCCTCATATCAAAAATAGTATTCCTGGTAGATGGAGGAAAGTCCGACCCATAGAGTGGCAGTACTCCAAACAGACTTTTAAGGTACATCTCCAATATGATAGTACTTATACGCCACCTGTACCAGGCCCGGTTGAGTCAGTTTGCACAACAAACCCATGAGTAGTAACATAATCCAAGAATTGGATAACATTAGAACTGCCATGTCTCACTCAGCATTAGAGGCATTGGGAATTAGACGTAAAACATATGGAAAGCAAGAGAACAAGATGATGGGATGATGAAATTGTTCAAATAATAGATGCTAAGAAGCGAGCATATTTGAAGCACCCAGTTTTAAACACTGATCAGACAAGGTATGAATGTAAGCTCTACTGTGTCACTGCCAGAAGAGAAGTAAGGAAAATTATAAGAAATAATTGGGATATATATAAGTTATATAGAGCACGTTGTGCAGAATAGACAGGACAAGGCTTACAAAATATTACGGCATTTAAATCAGACAGAAAGAGAGAATCTGATGATCTGCAGTATCACAGAAAAGGAATGGCTCAGATATTGTGAGCGGTTGTGGACCCAACTAGAGGAAACAACAGAAAATCGCCGATCACTGATGGACTGAATTTCCAGCTTATAAAACGCGGCCTTGCTATGCGCCAACCTTGCTGCATGATCTTTTATTAAAATTCATCAATCTTGCTGGATCACTCGTCATATTCCCGAAGACTGGTCTATATTCAACAAATGATACCATAGTGACTGAGATAATAAGAGAAGGGTCTGCTTCCCTGCTTAACACATTTTCCAAATTGTATGCATCTATTTTTTGAAACGACTGATTGGGATGTCTCGTGGTTTGTCCATCAAGAGCAGCAATCTCAAAAGAAAAATGGAATTAGGATAAGATCGACGTAAGCCAATAGTTCGAAACGAAACGTGACAAAGTTATACGTTGCCATAAAAACAGGAAATCATCCGATACCACAAACTCTCTCCGAATATTCAAATGAAACTTTTGAGTTGGCGTAAGGTTTTAAGTGTCACACACAAAGAGGTTTCATGTAGTTAACAAGGTCTAGTTAACCCATTCAATCTTCAGAAATAAAGCAAAGGGTCTCTAATAAAAATTCTTCAAACGTAACTTAAGAAGTAGTTTAGATTATGCAAAATGTACATTCACATGACTGTATTGCATTTATACTACAACAAAATGTTGATAAAATGCTTTATACAGATTCTTAGTTTGCAACTGGTGTTATGTTTTCATTTGCCACCACTATACGTACACTTCAATAGCAGGTCTCGTGGTACATAAACCACGAAAGACTATTAAGCATATTAAGTGAGCGATATATCAACTTAAGGATAATTATTTTTCCCCAGTGCTAAATAGTTTTTTTTACATTTTTGCCTCTCAGCTGCGTTTGCGAGTAATGTATTCCTTTGACGTTCTTATTGCAAGGACGCGATGAGATATAAATAAATGAACCATTATAATGCCGAGACGTCTACCCCTAGCTCATACATAAAACATTATCCTTCCTCACACCCCCGCCCCTTTTAACGAGCACAAGACGGTACGTCTTCTTTCAACAACAAAAATAATGAAATAAATATTTTATTAAACACAGAATCTTGTCTAATAAAGTACCCTCCATGAATACTTAATTGTATCCAGTCGGATTCAATGAATCTCGTTAGTGCTTACAATCTTATTGTCGTTACTTCAGTTTTCTCCTTAAACAATTGTTCACAGATATTAAAAACATAACGCTCAAGCTTTAACGTTGAGCCTACGTTGTATGTATTATTATTTCGAGGGGTAAAACTACACAAGTCCAAATTTTAATAATGTTTCAAGATGTTTCGGAAACGGTATTTTTATGAGTTTCTTTTTTTCTTATTTTTTTAACAGCTATATAATCAATAAAAAACTCTATTAATAATAAAACTTGTATGATTTATCTTAGCACTTGAATGCCTTTAATTTCAGGTAGATTTACTACTAATGCACTACAACTACTATCATTCATATGCAAGTTGCTTATCTGATAAGCTAAGAATATTATAGCAGTTTAGCTGCCATTCCTACAGTGTATTGACTTTCGGATTGCGTAACTTTTCGTCACTACGAATTTTTGTGGAAGAATTATTAAAACAGCTGTTGTTTTCTAATATATATATAATAAACTATAAAATCAAAGTGTTCGTTTTAGATATTTCCTCCTCAATTTACATACCTTAGTTATACACGAGATTTTTAACTTGTACAAGTTAGTTTATTTGACACAAGATAAATGATGAATGTCAGTATTTTATCTTATTTTATATGGTTATTCGGCGTGTAGTCCACTGGTTATTTGTCAGACAGGTTTCTCGTGTTATCAGTCTTCATTGCTACAAAAGTGACTTATTATGTTGGTGACCTCCTAGCTCCTGCATCGTTATCAAGTCCACAACGATATGTAAGAGATCTCATAGCGATGTTGACAGCGAAAGGTCTCGTTCAGCCTGAAGCAGTAAGTAGCATGTCAGCAACAAGTTACGATAAAATTGAACCACTGCGTTAGGTTCTGTTTTGAATAGTTAAGGGTTTATGATTAATTTACTGTATTTGATTGGTTTTTGCATTTAACCGACAATAGTGAACTGTCGTTTACTGTCAAAGGTACAAAGCAGCATAATACAGTTCTGCAGAAAGATTGTTCATTTAAGTGCGATTTGATGTATGTTAAGAAAGCTTATGATTCCGTAGGTCTCGATAGCGCTGAAACGCGTTTTTGCCTCAACGAGCGCAATGCACAAAGCGCTATCTTTCTTCGGTATTCTGAAAGCAATGCTTTCACTCATACAATTTTAATACCACACACTGTACTGCCTTCGTCAATACTACTCCCTAGATATGTGAACTCTCTCTACTGCTTAAACAGACGCCCTCCCACTCAATAAAGTTATTGCTTTGGCGGTCTCGCAAACTATCTTGTTACACACTCAGTACTAATTCATTTTAAACGGCTTTCAACTGTGATACATAGTAACTGAATATAAATTGGAAATAATTCTTTAAAGGGAACGTTACAAACTCTTGCTGTTCATGCTCACACAGCTGTTCATGCTCACACAGATTTTGAAGGTTCGTCCGGCTTCTAACAGCTATTACTTTCTTAAACTTTGTCAAAGTAAACAATTACAGAACAAATCTATTATGTGGCTGACGCGTACTTAATGTCCAGTATCGAATGAAATTACTTTTACATGCTTAGAAAATATGTCTTCATTATTAGGCATTGTTGATTTCGTTAAATTATTTTCTGTTTTACTCTATGGCTTCGAAACGAGGTACAACACGCTTATATTTTTAACGCAATGCCAAATTTTTAGTTAAAGAACTTGCTAAAAAGATTTGCTTTTATACGCTTCACTGTAATCTAACTTTATTGGCTGAACTGTTAATGAAATATATTAGAAGACATTACTTTATTTGCGAGTAGCGCATTACTCGCATGTAAATCGTGACACGTTTATAGACTGCAGCCAAAGTTTTCCAAACATTTTGTCTTTTAATTGTATAGTGACAGATAAACATATTATCCTAAATATAGAATTTAAGTCTTAGAAACAAGTCTAAAATTAAATCGGTGGTTTAGTAGTAAATCTACCTGAAATTAAAGGCATTCAAGTGCTAAGATAAATCATACAAGTTTTATTATTAATAGAGTTTTTTATTGATTGTATAGCTGTTAAAAAAATAATAAAAAAAGAAACTCATAAAAATACCGTTTCCGAAGCATCTTGAAACATTATTAAAATTTGGACTTGTGTAGTTTTACCCCTCGAAATAATAATACATACAACGTAGGCTCAACGTTAAAGCTTGAACGTTATGTTTTTAATATCTGTGAACAGTTGTTTAAGGAGAAAACTGAAGTAACGACAATAAGATTGTAAGCACTAACGAGATTCATTGAATCCGACTGGATACAATTAAGTATTCATGGAGGGTACTTTATTAGACAAGATTCTGTGTTTAATAAAATATTTATTCCATTATTTTTGTTGTTGAAAGAAGACGTACCGTCTTGTGCTCGTTAAAAGGGGCGGGGGTGTGAGGAAGGATAATGTTTTATGTATGAGCTAGGGGTAGACGTCTCGGCATTATAATGGTTCATTTATTTATATCTCATCGCGTCCTTGCAAGAAGAACGTCAAAGGAATACATTACTCGCAAACGCAGCTGAGAGGCAAAAATGTAAAAAAAACTATTTAGCACTGGGGAAAAATAATTATCCTTAAGTTGATATATCGCTCACTTAATATGCTTAATAGTCTTTCGTGGTTTATGTACCACGAGACCTGCTATTGAAGTGTACGTATAGTGGTGGCAAATGAAAACATAACACCAGTTGCAAACTAAGAATCTGTATAAAGCATTTTATCAATACTTTGTTGTAGTATAAATGCAATACAGTCATGTGAATGTACGTTTTGCATAATCTAAACTACTTCTTAAGTTACGTTTGAAGAATTTTTATTAGAGACCCTTTGCTTTATTTCTGAAGATTGAATGGGTTAACTAGACTTTGTTAACTACATGAAACCTCTTTGTGTGTGACACTTAAAACCTTACGCCAACTCAAAAGTTTCATTTGAATATTCGGAGAGTGTTTGTGGTATCGGATGATTTCCTATTTTTATGGCAACGTATAACTTTGTCACGTTTCGTTTCGAACTATTGGCTTACGTCGATCTTATCCTAATTCCATTTTTCTTTTGAGATTGCTGCTCTTGATGGACAAACCACGAGACATCCCAATCAGTCGTTTCAAAAAATAGATGCATACAATTTGGAAAATGTGTTAAGCAGGGAAGCAGACCCTTCTCTTATTATCTCAGTCACTATGGTATCATTTGTTGAATATAGACCAGTCTTCGGGAATATGACGAGTGATCCAGCAAGATTGATGAATTTTAATAAAAGATCATGCAGCAAGGTTGGCGCATAGCAAGGCCGCGTTTTATAAGCTGGAAATTCAGTCCATCAGTGATCGGCGATTTTCTGTTGTTTCCTCTAGTTGGGTCCACAACCGCTCACAATATCTGAGCCATTCCTTTTCTGCGTTCTGCCAGTGAGGGTTGAGAGTGATAAGAGGATAAGGTACTGTGTCTGATGCCGTGAGAAAAACAGAAATTGCGAAACGAATGAGAGCTGAAACTGGTAGCGTTATCTGAGATCATGTATTTAGGGAAGCCAAAGTTCTGAAAGATATGAGTGTTCAACGCCTACACGGTAGCCGCCGAAGTGGAATCGCGGACAGGACATAACCAACAAAACTTAGAAAACGCGTCCACAGCCACCAATATAAATCGATTTCCCTTTCTACTCCGGGGCAATTTGCCGACGTAGTCAATGTGAATCTTCACCATAGGTCTGCTCGGAACTGAGGATGACAGAAGACCTATTTTTGCATTTCGAGCGGGCTTACTCATCTGACATACGTCGCAACGTCTGACCATTCTTTTTACATCATTATGACAACCGAGCCAGAAGAACTGGTTGCAGATCTTGTGCTTAGTTTTGAAAAAACCCAAATGCCCTCCTATGAGAGAGTCATGAAAATACTTAAAAACCATGTCTATTACCGATTTCGGTAAGTAAATCCTATAAGGCTTACCCGCTTTATCTTTCGTACACAAGACTCCTTTCGACAGGCAGTACTTGTCCGTGCACTATCCGGACTCGACGTCCTCTATTATCTTCGCCACGTCGTTATCCTCGCGCTGGAGTTGATACAGGTCATCTTTTAGTTTGCTTTATGCACCCGCACAGCTTAATTAGTACTGCCACATTCATTCATACAGTGCGCAGTCCCAAATTTACAAATTCACAAAATTACATTGTAAAATCACAACTTCAAATTATATATACAACAAATACTGACAATAAGCTTTACATATCTTTGTTTCCTTTTACTTTCTTTTTTATTAAATTGACTAACTGAAAATGATTTTAGTCGAGCCTGACTATTACAAACAGGCTACGTCTTGATTAGTTATAAATAACAATTTTTTTTATAGAAATTACAAGTTTTCTTTTATTTTACAGACGTAATGAACGAAAATTATTCGTCTCCCAGCATTGATTTATGATAACAAAAATCATATTTACCTTGGTAAACGAGGCTTCTTGCATACTGCGTTGAAAGGACGGCTCTGTTCACAAGGCGGTCTGGTGTTCGACGGCTCCGTTAGTAAAGCTAACGACTTGACGTCAGGCGTCGGGCAAAGTACGATTCGTCGATCGTTGCATTCGGCTAACCTCGAAGTCTCGAATGGTTTTCTAAGATCGGCTAACCTTGCTAAGATCGGCTAACCTCGAAGTCTCGAATGGTTTTCTTCGGACGCACCACGCCTAAAGAGGAAAGGGACAAAGGTTCCTTGGGCTTATAATTAACTAGTTATTTGGGGATGCGGCAATCATCAATCCGATTAAGATGCTCCAACCATTTGTTGCGATTATTCGGCTCCGACCGAATGCAACGATCGACGAATCGTACTTTGCCCGACGCCTGACGTCAAGTCGTTAGCTTTACTAACGGAGCCGTTTGTCCGGTTAGTCGTCCGTTAAATCTCGTCAGTCGAACACCAGACCGCCTTGTGAACAGAGCCGTCCTTTCAACGCAGTATGTAAGAAGCCTCGTTTACCAAGGTAAATATGATTTTTGTTATCATAAATCAATGCTGGGAGACGAATAATTTTCGTTCAGTACGTCTGTAAAATAAAAGAAAACTTGTAATTTCTATAAAAAAAAATTGTTGTTTATAACTAATCAAGACGTAGCCTGTTTGTAATAGTCAGCCTCGACTAAAATCATTTTCAGTTAGTCAATTTAATAAAAAAGAAAGTAAAAGGAAACAAAGATATGTAAAGCTTATTGTCAGTATTTGTTGTATATATAATTTGAAGTTGTAATTTTACAATGTAATTTTGTGAATTTGTAAATTTGGGACTGCGTACTGTATGAATGAATGTGGCAGTACTAATTAAGCTGTGCGGGTGCATAAAGCAAACTAAAAGATGACCTGTATCAACTCCAGCGCGAGGATAACGACGTGGCGAAGATAATAGAGGACGTCGAGTCCGGATAGTGCACGGACAAGTACTGCCTGTCGAAGGAGTCTTGTGTACGAAAGATAAAGCGGGTAAGCCTTATAGGATTTACTTACCGAAATCGGTAATAGACATGGTTTTTAAGTATTTTCATGACTCTCTCATGGGAGGGCATTTGGGTTTTTTCAAAACTAAGAACAAGCTCTGCAACCAGTTCTTCTGGCTCGGTTGTCATAATGATGTAAAAAGAATGGTCAGACGTTGCGACGTATGTCAGATGAGTAAGCCCGCTCGAAATGCAAAAATAGGTCTTCTGTCATCCTCAGTTCCGAGCAGACCTATGGAGAAGATTCACATTGACTACGTCGGCAAATTGCCCCGGAGTAGAAAGGGAAATCGATTTATATTGGTGGCTGTGAAAGCGTTTTCTAAGTTTTGTTTGTTATGTCCTGTCCGCGATTCCACTTCGGCGGCTACCGTGTAGGCGTTGAACACTCATATCTTTCAGAATTTTGGCTTCCCTAAATACATGATCTCAGATAACGCTACCAGTTTCAGCTCTCATTCGTTTCGCAATTTCTGTTTTTCTCACGGCATCAGACACAGTACCTTATCCTCTTATCACTCTCAACCCTCACTGGCAGAACGCTGTAATCGCAATCTAAAAGCCTCCCTATAGCTTTACATTCAGGGAAGCAGTCTTCTTGGGATGTGTCCCTACCCTGGCTACAGATAGCTTTCAATTCCGCTAAGCACGAATCCACAGGGAGAAGTCCGTTTGATGTAATGTTTAAATTAACTCCGTCCACTCCCCTAACCTGCGCTTGGGACATTCAGAGCCTTTTACCCGAGGCAGCGGAAGATACTCAGGTAGTGTGGCAGTCTGTGAAGTCCCACTTAATGAAAGCCCACCGCCGTGCTGCAAGCTCGTACAATAAGGATCGTCAGGCTTGTCATTTCAAATTGGTGATTTGGTGTGGTGTAAAACCCATCCTTTTAGTTCGGGAGTGAACAAGCTTACTGCTAAAATGATGCCCCGATGGTCGGGTCGTTTTCGGATTGTCGATTTTCTAACCCCGGTGACAGTGAATTTAGGACACCCGGAGACCCTGTCACACGTCAAGAAAAGTCATGTCAGTTTCTTGAACCCGCGTTTCATGAAGATAGCTCCCTTGCTGGGTGAGCGACCGGGGGACTGATCACCCCCTAGTCGTTTGCGTCCGGTGTCGAAGCGTTGCTGTGCGCAGGCAGCGTTTCTAATGTGACTGAAGGCGGCTCTCGGAATTGCCCTTAGGTAGCGGCAAATGCCGTATTGAGTGACTAGAAACCTCTCAGTTTAATACACGATAGCTGTCTAGTTATCGAAGTTGACTTAGTTGGTTGTCTCACAACCCTTTCCCCGCGCGCGCGGAACACCCATTGACAAGACACCCATTCCCGAGATCCCCGTTTACGGAATACCCATTTACGAAGTGCCTGTCCGAGGTACACCCAATGGAGAACTGTTTATGCTTTGTTGTTTGTTTGGTATTTATTGGAGTATGTATTCTGTTGTATCATTGATGTTAATGTGTGATAGAATTAAGTCGTTATATTTTCTTGTTGGTTACTAAATTATTGGACGCCTTTTGTCCTTATGTGTCTGTCTGTTGTTAATTTGATTGTTGGCGATTTCTTATTTTTGCAAGAAACCTTAAATGGTCTCTTTGTAACTGATAATTGGTGTTCTGTGAATATTGAATAACTTATAGCTTTCTGGGGAATTTGACTTTAGACAACCGTCGTTTCTGCACCCGACGCTTGCCTTTCGGAGGGGGGTGAGTTCTGTTGCGATTATTCGGCTTCGACCGAATGCAACGATCGACGAATCGTACTTTGCCCGACGCCTGACGTCAAGTCGTTAGCTTTACTAACGGAGCCGTTTGTCCGGTTAGTCGTCCGTTAAATCTCGTCAGTCGAACACCAGACCGCCTTGTGAACAGAGCCGTCCTTTCAACGCAGTATGTAAGAAGCCTCGTTTACTAAGGTAAATATGATTTTTATTATCATAAATCAATGCTGGGAGACGAATAATTTTCGTTCATTACGTCTGTAAAATAAAAGGGAACTTGTAATTTCTATAAAAAAAAAAATTGTTATTTATAACTAATCAAGACGTAGCCTGTTTGTAATAGTCAGCCTCGACTAAAATCATTTTTAGTCAGTCAATTTAATAAAAAAAAAAGGAAAAGGAAACTAAGATATGTAAAGCTTATCGTCAGTATTTGTTGTATATATAATTTGAAGTTGTAATTTTATAATGTAATTTTGTAAATTTGTAAATTTGGGACTGCGCACTGTATGAATGAATGTGGCAGTACTAATTAAGCTGTGCGGGTGCATAAAGCAAACTAAAAGATGTGAAATTTTCAGTTAAAAAACTTGGTCCGACGTACGGGAGCGAGAAAACGAGTACATAGACTCGACGTAGCCTTCTACCAACGATCTTCCAGCATGGTACAGGGCACGAGCTGAGAAACGTGCACCCGTTGCGACCAGCTACGGCAGGCCGTGAGTGAACCCCGCTGGAGTGTCAAGTAATATTTAACAGTTAACAGCTTCCAGTGAAAGTCATACTGCAATTAATAATGAAAAGAGTGCTGGACTAGTTTCCTCACTTTAAATGACATACACCAGAACCTTTTCCGAATATATTGTGAAACAACACAGTGTCAGAATTTTCATAAACCGATCACCGCTTATATGTTAAACGGCATTTAATGTAAATCAGTATTGATCTGTGCAACCGTTTCATATCCAGTAACTCGTTATCCAAGTTGTAATTGTACAAATTATTGAATTTTAGTATTTATTTTACAATTTATTCAGTATTTAGTCTTTTCGACATTTAGCCTTTTGGGAGTTGGGTTAACCCAGTGCTGATTGATTAACTTGGATTAACTTAGGCTGACTGTTTTGTAATTTCGCAAGGTTTCGAGGCTCGTATCATTTGAAAATAAACGGGTCGGGTTCGAATCTGTTCACTAACTGGCGTTTCAAATTTTTACTCAGACCCAACCCCCCCCCCCATTTTATGAATTATGTTAAGCTTTAAGTATATTTGGATAGTATGTTATTAGGTGTAGAGAGATATAAATAGTAATAAGTGTTTTGGTTGGTTTAGTGGTATACTATGTTATTTTGGGTATATTCTGTGTGTTGCGCTTCTGGGCCCCAGCGAACGCAGAAGAAGCGTGCAACACATTTTATTCGTTACTGGGTAAACCTATCAACGATATTCAGTTCTTGCCGTCTTTCGAACATTTTTTGGCTATCTTGAAGAGTTTATCTTACCATATACCTGAGTAATTTTGCTCACGAGAATTTAGTAACTAATAATTCCCTAAATACTGTATGTTACTACACATCGCAGGGTAAGACGATGATGGTACTGCGGTACTGCTACCTTGGATCTTAATGACCAGCCCGATTCTTTGTCTGGGTTGCTTCCCATAAACTGGTTGTCTTAACGGACTAAAGAGACCGCTTTTCCCTGTACGCAGTATTACATCCGGATAAATGCAACTCGATTTACGCCTGTAATATTTCAAATGTAACCTTATCCAGCATCATTTACCCTACGTCTTAAATTGGTATTGGCGGTTACTGTTACCCTCCACCAAGAATATTTTTTTTGACTGTCAGGTCTAGGATCCGTACTGTTCTGCGTCAACAGGGTCACCTCTTGTAAGATGTGGCACTTCAGCATGCAGTACGGTCTTGGCTGGATAGAGGCTGAGGGCTAACATTGGACATTACTTCATCCAAATTTGAGAATTTTTGACGACCAGTGCCCAGTCAACCCGGTACATAGGTATTACCTCTCCAAATTCTTTCGAGCCCCAAAAACGTCTCTTAAAAAACTTCCTAGTCATAGTAAACGATGTTACAAGCGTGTTCAGAAAAGTTAATGTTATACCCACACCGGGCAAAAAACTAGAAAGGAAAACAAACTAGGGATTCTCTGACGACTTCAATCTATAGTCTCACACTAACATCCGAGTTGAGGTGAAAAGAAGAAAAGTAAGAAAAGTCAGTATATATAATATAAGGTACTGTACGTTTATTTATGTTGAATACATTTTGTACGAGATATATGTTCATTCGTTAAAACCTATTAGTGTCGATCAGAAGGGCGTTACAATGCCTATAGTTTAAAAATCCTTGAAGCTACTGTGATTAATAAGCTAATATCTTGCGTTTTTGCGGACGAAAAAATTTGAACGTAATTTAGATCCAGAAAAATTTGTAAGCGACCGGAGGATGAAAATTTACACCGGACCTATTTGATGCGTCTCCATTTGAAGGAGAGAGACGGACGAGAGAAAGCTTTCCGCTATAAAGTATAAATATGGGCGTAAATCGGTCTGATAAATTGTACGAAGGGGATGCTTCCAATGGTAAAAAATTATCGCTGAAAAATTACCGCTGTTGATCTTTTCCAACTGACAGATTGCAACGAGCTCCCTTCTATTGAAACTAAGCGTATTCGTTGGAATTGATTTTTGAAACTAGCACCACTGAATATTTGAAAAGCACACACATACACACAAACTAATTTAAATTTTATTAAATTATAAAATTATTCTAATACACTTTAAAGTTTTAGGAATTGTAAAAGATTTGAAGAATTAAATTTGCACTATATGTATTTACAATTACAATCACAAAACGCTCACAAATAAAATTTCATAAAGTGGTGAATATAGTTTTATATACATTAGAATGGAATAAATTTTATAAAATTACACATATCATACATAATGATATTGTAAGGAACATTGTAAGGATATAAAATAATAATATCCAAGGAATTTTTGATATTTACTAAAGGTAAAAGATAATAAGCTAGTAAGCACTGTCCGTTTTGTGACGACTTAATTCTTATTTATATACAAACTTTGTGTAAATAGTTATATAAAAACTCTTTACACATTTTATATGTTTGTATAGACAAACATATCTATAAAAACACACAAACATATGTCTGTATACAAACATATGTATGTTTGTACTTCATATGTCCTAAAATATTTTCATGGTTGGGACCACATGAAATAAACAGATTAATCGCAAAACAAGTTTGCACTCTTAACGTAGTTTCCTTGGAAATCCATATGCTTATGAATTTGTTATTTCCATTTACTGAGTGGTAGAAGTTTTCAACTCATCTGTCACAATATTTTGTACGTTCTCCGCTCTCTCAATATCACCGCCATACAAGCGCGGATCGAAGTGATTGTTGCGGTTTAGTGGAAAGTGAATATTGTGTTAATGAGAGAAAAACTTAAAGAAGGTGACATTTATTGTTGTGCATTGGACAAATTTAACTTGAATTATTGTATAAAAGTGAATTACTGATTTCTAACTGTTGCTTGTGTCTAAGTAAAGTCTGTAAATAGGGACTTTATTGGTGTCAGTTATTCTGTTTCCAATGTTCAATACGACTATCCGTGTGATCGTAGTAATGATATAAGAAAATTAGGACTCAACTACTAATTAGGACTTTTCACAACGAATTTAATGAATAATATAGAAACACGTACATGTCTTAGTAGCTTAACAACATAGTTGAAATTCACGTGCGCAGACAGATTAGTATTCTGGAGGAGGCGTTATGCTTTTGCTTGGTTGGATATGGTCAGAAACGAGGAAACAAACCAGTTGGAGAGGACACGAAACTAGTGAACTATATTGGTTTGCTTTATAATGGACATGAAATGGTATGGAAGTGGACGTCTTCACAGTTTAGAAACGGGGCTGGACCAAACGTTAGTGGAGGAACGGTATAGAAAGTGCAATGAACTGTAGTGGTGTCCATACAGTACTGTGAGGATACAGGGTTGTGGAAACTAGCATGGAAAAGGTGTTGACAGTCCCTACGGCTTACATAATGTGACCCCAATTAAATTAAATTACACGCACAGTAAAGACATCGTTTTTAATAGCCACCAGAAAACATTTTACATATGGTCACTTGCACGGTTATAATTTCAGTCATTATTAAACTACTTAAATCTCAAATTTAAATTAGTGTAAGTAATTCAAGTATGAGATATAAATTAATAGTACCAAAAAGTTAAAATCATTTAAAACCAGCGTCAGTTGTAAAGTTCTTATTGTATGACGACAACAGATACAATTGAAAACATGTTACTATACTACTTAAATAAAGCAATACGTAATTTTTGTGCTTTCATCTTATACTAACACTAGTAGTTTTAATCATAAATTTTAATTTAATATATATATAATTGTCATTCTCTGTATCAATTTAGCACTGTGTACCCAGCAGTGTTACATGTAATAAAATAAAACTATTATTGAAATAAGAACTTCACTTTTCTCCTGGCCTTATATTTTCGTCTAAACAGTATGAAACTGAATTTACCTACAAAACGATAACTGTTAGCCCAAGAGCCAACAGCTTTCACAAAAATGTTCTGCTTCCTAAACACATCAAGTTTTACTATGTCATGTGTTTGTAAGTTATTGTTTGTCTCACGTCACAAAGAAAAAAAAAAGAAAAAACAGAGCTCAGTACCATTAAGGAGTATTATGCAATCAAATTTTGTATCACTCTTGAAGTCAACAAAAAACATTAAAATGTTAAAACAAACGTATCTGGACTCGTGTTTTTGTATGGTTCATATTTTTTTTTTGCCGTGCATATATGGTAGATAGGTGGCCATGTATTGGTATAGGATGAGTCGTGTACTCGACCAAGCACGGCAAAAACTGACGAAATGGGTCGAAAGTGAGAGATCTTATGAAGTTTGATCGTTACAATAATTGCTTATAAACTACATTTAAATTAAGTAAGAGGATAGTGGTTTGGGGGGGGGGGAAATAACTTCGCATAGCTTATGAGAGAATGTTTTATTATTGATCTCATGATATTTAGACTTAGTTGTGACTGATAGTAATGTTTTCTTGCAATTAGAAAAAAATAGATTTATATGGATAACAATAAAATAAGAACAATTTTGAAAATATTAATTTAAACTTCTTATACTTAATTTATGCCATTATTTCTATTATCACTTAACATTTTTTATTAGTAGTTTTTACTTCCATATTTCCTTAAGGAATGGAAGTATGGTGATGGCAAAAAAAAATCGTGTTCGAGATTATTGCAGATTCTGATTCTACTACACTCAAAACATGAAAAAAAGTCGTTTTCCGAAAAGTGTCTGTGTGTGTGTGTGTGTGTGTGTGTCTGTGTGTGTGTCTGTGTGTCTGTAGATTTTTTTTCTATGGCAAACGATAACTGCCGCAAATTCAAACAGAATCAAATAATTTTTTGCATACAGTCCTGATTTGTAGAGGACTCGCGACCTATTGTTTTTGGTGAAGATCGGTTGAAGGAAAGGGGTAGTTTACCTGCAACGGTTTTTTTTATCAAGGGAAATTTTCTTTTTGGCAAACGATAACAGCCGCAAATTCAAACATAATCAAATAATGTTTCGTATACAGCCCTTAATTGTAGAGTTCTCAAGACCTTTTGTTTTTGGTGAAGATCGGTTAAGGGAAAGGGGTAGTTTACTTGTAACGTTTTATGTTTTAACAAGGGTATTTCCTATGGCAAACGATAACAGCCGCAAATTCAAACAGAATCAAAAGATAATTTGCATACAGCCCTAAATTGTAGAGTACTCGAGACCTATTGTTTTTGGTGAAGATCGGTTAAGGGAAAGGGGTAGTTTACTTGTAACGTTTTATGTTTTAACAAGGGTATTTCCTATGGCAAACGATAACGGCCGCAAATTCAAACAGAATCAAAAGATTATTTGCATACAGCCCTAAATTGTAGAGTTCTCAAGACCTCTTGTTTTTTGTGAAGATCGGTTAAGCGAAAGGGGTAGTTTACCAACAACGTTTTTTTAACAAGGGTATTTTTTATGGCAAACGATAACAGCCGCAAATTCAAACAGAATCAAATAATTTTCTGCATACTGCCCTGATTTGTAGAGTACTCAAGACCTATTGTTTTTGGTGAAGATCGGTTGAGGGGAAGGGGTAGTTTACCTGCAACGTTTTTTATCAAGCGTATTTTTTATGGCAAACGATAACTGCCGCAAATTCAAACAGAATCAAATAATTTTTTGCATACAGCCCTGATTTGTAGAGTACTCGCGACCTATTGTTTTTGGTGAAGATCGGTTGAGGGAAAGGGGTAGTTTACCAGCAACGGTTTTTTTTATCAAGGGAAATTTTTTTGGCAAACGATAACAGCCGCAAATTCAAACATAATCAAATAATGTTTCGTATACAGCCCTTAATTGTAGAGTTCTCAAGACCTTTTGTTTTTGGTGAAGATCGGTTAAGGGAAAGGGGTAGTTTACTTGTAACGTTTTATGTTTTAACAAGGGTATTTCCGATGGCAAACGATAACAGCCGTAAATTCAAACAGAATCAAATAATGTTTCGTATACAGCCCTGAATTGTAGAGTTCTCAAGACCGTTTGTTTTTGGTGAAGATCGGTTAAGGGAAAGGGGTAGTTTACTTGTAACGTTTTATGTTTTAACAAGGGTATTTCCTATGGCAAACGATAACAGCCGCAAATTCAAACAGAATCAAAAGATTATTTGCACACAGCACTAAATTGTAGAGTTCTCAAGATCTGTTGTTTTTGGTGAAGATCGGTTAAGGGAAAGGGGTAGTTTACCTACAACGTTTTTTTAACAAGGGTATTTTATATGGCAAACGATAACAGCCGCAAATTCAAACAGAATAAAATAATTTTCTGTATACAGCCCTGATTTGTAGAGTACTCAAGACCTGTTGTTTTTGGTGAAGATCGGTTGAGGGGAAGGGGTAGTTTACCTGCAACGTTTTTTATCAAGCGTATTTTCTATGGCAAACGATAACTGCCGCAAATTCAAACAGAATCAAATAATTGTTTGCATGCAGCCCTGATTTGTAGAGTACTCGCGACCTATTGTTTTTGGTAAAGATCGGTTGAGGGGAAGGGGTAGTTTACCTGCAACGGTTTTTTTTATCAAGGGAAATTTTTTTTTTTGGCAAACGATAACAGCCGCAAATTCAAACAGACTTAAATAATGTTTCGTATACAGCCCTGAATTGTAGAGTTTTCAAGACCTATTGTTTTTGGTGAAAATCGGTTAAGGGAAAGGGGTAGTTTACCTGTAACGTTTTATGTTTTAACAAGGGTATTTCCGATGGCAAACGATAACAGCCGCAAATTCAAACAGAATCAAACGATTATTTGCATACAGCCCTAAATTGTAGATTTCTCAAGACCTATTGTTTTTGGTGAAGATCGGTTGAGGGAAAGGGGTAGTTTACCTGTAACGTTTTATGTTTTAACAAGGGTATTTCCTATGGCAAACGATAACAGCCGCAAATTCAAACAGAATCAAATAATTTTTTGCATATATCCCTGAATTGTAGAGGTCTCAAGGACTTTCGATTTTGGTGAAGATCGGTTAAGGGGAAGGGGTAGTTTACCTGCAACCTTTTACGTTTTAACAAGAGTAAAGTACTTGCAAATTTATTTAACCTTTTTGAAACAATGGTAATTGTTAAAAATAAAATAATTTTGTTGCCAGGCAATAAAATTAAAATTTTTTCATTTTAATGTAATATAATATTTTTCATTTAATACGGCAATAAAAAGGCAGGTAAGACACAAACACACAATTCACGTTATTTCTGGCCTCACTCATGTTTATTTTCTTACGTTTGCACGCTTTTTAAATGGAAAGTGCCGAAACCCACACCAACATAACGCGTGCAAGCCGAAAAAATGGACATCAATTTGCTTACTGGCGAAGCTAGTAGTTAATGAATGGGTAGGCAAAAATCTTATCTTAAATTTTTTTTAAGGAATCACTAAAAGGACGGTGGGTCAAATCGGACGCTGAGGTAGAGTTTGCTGTAACCGAATGGTTCCACAAACAGCCGTAAGAATTTTACTAGCAGGGAATCTACAGGTTAGCGCAACAGTGGAACTCATGTCTTAATGTTATTGGAGTCTTCTTTTAAAATCGTTGAATAAAAAATGCTTTACAGCTCTATACGTGTGTCTATTGAACAATTCTTGTATTAGTCATACACAATAATACAACTGATTGAACTTCAAATTTTTAAACTTGGTTAGTTTCTATATATATGTTTAATGTTACAAATAATTCAAATAACAATCTTGATCATCTGTTAGTTCAGCGGAATAACAGTGACACTTTTAATAACCGCATAAAATAAACACTTAGTAACAACACAGGCGCTTTAACTTAACTGTTTGGACCACAGAAGTGAGGCATGCCTCAACGCTCTATGTGTACAGCGCGGGACAATCCCCCCTCCCTACACTTCCCTATCACACCACTACATTGCTTACATACGATGTATACAAAAAACGCTGAGGCAAGTTCAGGTTGCCTCATTCGATTTAAACGAACTATGCCGAATCTCACCTGTCACCATCTAGCGGTCGCTCAATAAAGCACGTTTCGGTTTAATAAATTTGACAGTCACAGTAACAATGTATAATCTTTACGTTATGTAGTTCATACGTATTTATAATTTTTATTCTACAGAATTTATTAGGGTAGGCATTGCCTCAATTGCCTCCATGTAACTTCGCCACTGATATATATGTGTACAACGTTATCGGCAACAAAGAAGTAGTTTTTGTTAAAATTCCTTCCCGGGATATTTGGCCGTAGTCCAATGTTTTCTACAAAACCAGACATTTCGGCAATGCCATCGACTTCCATCATCAGTGAAAATCGAGTGCGATAACGTGAGGTGGTATACGTTAGTGACCACAGTACTGTGGTTAAGGCTGAAGCAGTAAGTAGAAAGAAGTAGTTTCTATGGTAATATTTCATTTCGAAAATGATTTTAAATATAAATCTTAGAATATGGAAGTCATGTATGGTTCTCCATACCGATATTTTAATTAACTAACACGTTATTAGTCATACTTAATTTAAGTATTTAATTTTTCAAGAGAGTAGCCCTTGTTAAATTTTAATAGTTAAAATATTCATAAAATATCCACGCATCTCCTTTCTTTTGAACTCTTCCCCGCAAGTCTCCTTCCATCTTCCTGTAACTCATAATTAATAATTCCTTTTCTTCATCTTTTGGCTTTTCCCTCCATTTATAAATTAGTTGTTAATAGGTAGTTAGAAATGTAAAAAGAGATAGATATTTAAATGTTTTGGGTCCAAGATTTTCACACATGTAAACCAAAGTTGCTGACACGTAAGTTCTGATGAAAAGTTCTCTAACTATTCTTGTTGATGGAAACTTCCAGCGTTTTTATTATTATTATTTTACTAAAACTGCATTCCTTAGTTTATAAGAGTAAGTGTACTAGCGCATGTGTTTGATTTTCAATTATGGATACTTGATAGGTTCCTTGTTCTGGAAATTTCTACAGTCTTACAATTACTATGCTGCTGAACAAATTTTGGTGCACGATTTGAAATAGCTAACTTTTTGATGCTTCAACACTCTAACAGTTAGAGCGACATCGCACTTTCTTTGAACAAGTGTTTTGCCAAAAATGGCATTCCTGTGGTGTCCCAATCCCGTTCATTAGCTTATCTTAATACGTGTGATTATTGTTTGTTCAAGAAAAAAAAAACATAAGCCAACTTTGGGTCTATGATTCTGAGAGAGCAGAGGTCATACAAAATATCGTGACGGATCATTTGAAGATTTCCACCACTCAGTAAATCGAAATAACGTGTCTATAAACATATGGCTTTCAAAGGAAACTTGGCTGCTTCGAAATCCAGTATTTATATATCGGCCGGCCTGCATTGTGGTGACACAGTAGACCTGGATGCCGGTAGAATACGTCGAGAAACGTGTGGAACGGGCATCTTGAATTATCTAAACCGTTACGTAATTCTGCCGCGCAGAATGTTCTCCACATGTCTGGAACAGCTTCTTGCGTTGTTGTATGCTAAGAGTCGCGTAGGTACTCATGTTACTTTTAGATCAACGTAGCACTATAAAAATTAAAATGCTAAATTGAATCAGACAAATTTACCTGTGCTCAGGTTCAGTGGTCAAACCATTGAGTTAGTTCGATGTAAACACTTTTGTAGAGAGAAAAAATAAAATTTTATTTAATTTGTAGCAGCCACTGTTTTAAGACAAACAAGCCATAACGACGCGGCTAAAACTGTTTCGTGGCTTATAATTACATTATTTTAAACCGCTTAGTAAATGATAACGAAAATTATAAAGCTTCTTCTTCTCCTACAACTTTTCTGAAGATTCATCAATACATCAGTATATACGAATACACAATAAATTATTTTTCCCGGTTGCATATATCAAGTTACATGAATTCAGTAGGAAAACTAATAAAGAAAGGTAATATTTTCCAGTTTGGACACTGGCAGTGTTATATTGAGGATCGAGTAGGATACGATTAGAAATAAGAGGGAAAATTACGGAAGAGAAAACTAGAGAATCCGAGTGACAGCTTCAGTGAATGAGCGCCGACGAAAGATAATGTCAAGAAGATTAAAGCAAAGAGGAAGGGTTTTGGACCCCCTGGAGAGGCGTCGAGCGTAATCGGCTTTTGGTAAATCCAAGGGACGATAACAGGCTAAAACGAGAGTTAATTCACCACATAAAATACAAATAAAAATGTACAGACTTATTTCTTTTGTACTTTTGTCAAAATTGCGTCACTGCGTGATTGAGGCAATAAATTGGAATCCACGCAGTGATTGACAATTATAACTACAACAATTAAACCAGACCTTACAAAACGAACTACTGTTACAAAACCAGTACGTACGTGATAACAATTTTTAGTTTCAAAGAAATAATTCAACGATGACAAGTTTTATTTATAACAATGAATACGTTTATCAGCACACTTGTATATTCTGCATAATAGTTCTACATACTGTACATATTGACAAACATCTGTAACAATGAATACTTTTTATGTATATAGCCAGTCAATATATAATTTACTTGAATATTAAATTGTTATATCTATAAACAGATAATTCGATAAATAGTTAAAATTATATACATTTGTGTGTAAATCTGTGTGTGTGAAAGAGAGAGAGAGAGAGAGAGAGAGAGAGAGAGAGAGAGAGTGAGAGAGAGAGAGAGAGAGAGAGAGAGAGAGAGAGAGAGAGAGAGAGAGAGTGAGAGAGAGAGTTTCTAAATGTTCTTCGCCTTCTGACTTTCAAACATAATCAGTATAGTTCTCTGACAGGGATTATCCTTAAACTAAGAACTCTCTCGTTCAGGGCTCTTATAATTTTCGTTTAAGTTCTTCGGAGCTTTTCGTTCTCTTGATCCATTTCCGCACGTAACTGATAATCTGCCATTGGCCGTCCTTCGAACATGTTCACGGAACCAGATTAATTGACGTCGTTGAGTTGTCAACATGTGTTATTTATTTTATAAATTATTTCCGTTCCTTCGTGAGACACTCTGTAGATTCTTTCCTCTACCCCTATTCATTTTAACGAATGTTGGCCGTCTAATCGTAATTTATGGAGTATTCAGTTTAAATTAAAGAAAAATGTAATTCTTAATTAACTCCGCAGTAATTACAAAGCACAATGAAATAAAAGTAATATTTGTTATTTTGTCATTCGAGTATAAAAATGAAGTCAAGTGCATGTGTGTGTGTGTGTGTGTGTGTGTGAGAGAGAGAGGGAGAGAGAGTTTCTAGACGTTCTTTGCCTTCTGTCTTTCAAACATAATAATCAGTATAGGTATCTGACAAGGATTATCCTTAAGCCAAGAACTCTCTCGTTCAGGGCTCTTATAATTTTCATATAAGTTCTTCCGACCTTTTCGTTCTCTTGATCCATTTCCGCACGTAACTGATAATCTGCTCTTGGCCGTCCTTCGAACATTTAAAATAACGAGTTTCTAATTGAGAAAATTCTCCACGTATTAAATTTTCCGTAAACCGTGGAATTTTATTAACAACCTGGAAGTGTGATTATATTCCAGTAACTGGGAAATTTATATTTTACAGTAACAACAATAAACCGAATGGATTCCGATTACCGCTCAGTCAAGCTATTCTACTGATTCAGTTGCTTGTTTAAAAAGTTTTAAAGTTTGTGCAATGCGGTGTTGTCTAATAGTAGTATGATAATGATATCAACAAATAATATATGATAATTTCATTAAATTTTTTACTACAAAGGTTAATTTTTAAAATTTTTTATTTTGGATAACAGTATTAAATATTTTGTATTAGACAAGTTAATTCATTTGTAAAATTAAATACTGTCTTGTAGTTTTAGCTAGAATACAGCCCACTTACGAATTAATTAAGGCTCATTACATAAAATGTAGGAAATTTCGGTTAACTTATTTGAAAGAAAAGAATTTAGTGTTTATGTATAAAATTGGTCAGTTTAGCTTTACGTTTATATTTCTGTTTGAAAAGAATAATAAACAATTTTAATATAAACTATATTTATGTTATAAATTATAATGCACTAACCTCAACAGTGGTTTGGGAAGAAACTGTTGCCTCCTTGTAGGGACTGCTCCTCTGTAACAAAGTTTTCAGGGGCCTAATAAGTTTCGTTATTCAGAAATTCCACTAAGGCCAAAGACTTGCATGCGTGCGTGCATGTATGTTTGTGAGAATATTTCTCATGTTACTTGTTTATTCACGTGAAAACTTTTATTAATTTTTTGTTTGTTCATTATATTTCATTAATCCAAAATGAATAACACATTCGGAGATATATTGTTCTTTAAAACGTACTTTAGTTTGTCAAAAAAGCACCTACTGTACAAAGATTAGGCTTAGGGATTAAACCACCCGGTATCCTAAAAAGAATACAATCAATAAAAATGTAGAGGCGAGATACGGTTGTTATTTGGTCCTGTCTGCATTTTATTCCTGACAAACATAACTGTGTTTGACAGATTGCGTGTTTTTATTGAGTTATTCGTATTTTGTACCGGCCGCTCTTATCAAATATTTTTAGTTTTACTGTATTTTTTATATATATGAAAATTTAGGAACCTAGCCCACTGAATCGAAGTGAATACCAAGAATCGGGGGTCACCGAGTAATCCAATACATGTCTTCCGCAAGGCCAGTAGTTAATCAAGTGACCGCCTGTCTCACCCTGGTTATGTCCCCCTCCCATAAAATTTAAGTAACTTACGACGGTGAAATGGAGAAAACCTATCAGAGGGTAAATAAGTGATATCGATGTCAAATGGAATATTATCGGATCAAAACATAGGCCTATCTAAATAAAATACGTAACAGTTTACAACATCGTAAAAAGTGCTTAAGACGTATTGAAGTGTGGTAACAATGAGAACGGAAATGTTCAAAACCACTGGACTGGAGGCATGTTGAAAGCAACAGAAATATCAAAAGCTGGAGAGACAGAATCAGACAAAGAGGTAAAAAAGGAAAGAGATAGATAAACAGATAGATAGATAGATAGATGAACAGAGAGAGAGAGAGAGAGAGAGAGAGAGAGAGAGAGAGAGAGAGAGAGAGAGAGAGAGAGAGAGAGAGAGAGAGAGAGAGAGAGAGAGAGAGAGAGAGACAGACAGACAGACAGACAGAGGGACGGCGAGACAGACAGACAGACATAGTGAGAGATACATAGTGAGCGGGGGAGAGAGACAGACTGACAGAGAATCAGAGAGAAAGGCTGAGTAAATATGGAGAGAGAGGGGGACAAAGAGAAAGGGATATCCTCTGTGAAAGGACATATAAGTATGGAGGTTAGAAATCAGGAAACCTTGAAAACTTGTATATTGACACTCATTATTGTGTTTCGGATATGTTAGTGTTTGCATCTTCTTAAAAAAATCAATAAACGTTCTACAAAGTGATCGAGTCCGAATGCAGCTAAATTACATTATACAGAAACCGTACAGCTCGACCAAAGGCAATCTCGCGTTTAGTGTTAAATGTATCGTATAAATATATATATATTCAGTATATACTAGAGGTGAGTTAATTAAAAACCCGCAGATTCAATTCAACCGACCGACTTCTGTTTAAACTGTAGCCCGTTCTCTGATGATTCCTTTCTGTGTACTCATTCACAAGCCCTCCGGCTGAATTTACATTAACAACGGGACCTTTCTGATTTCAATCAAGACCGAATTAAACTTTCAACAGCAGGCAAGGCGACGTAACGAACAGGGCAACGTTTGGCACAATCGTAAGTCTGTACATTTAGAAATTTATAACTGTTTAGATTACAGCTAAACCTCTCTCTGAAACAGTCCTAATGTGACTTGATGAACTATGCCTTGCACATAAACGCGTTTTTTTGTATACTAATTAGAACAAAGCAAAAGAGTTTTGGGACAGACATTCCATTAATCAGTCGAATTTAAATACGTGGGCTAGACAGAGCACTAGAATGTCTTCTTTCCAATTTCTCCTCCTCCTCATCCTCCTCATTCTTCTTCTTCTTCTTCTTCTTCTTCTTCTTCTTCTTCTTCTTCTTCTTCTTCTTCTTCTTCTTCTTCTTCTTCTTCTTCTTCTTCTTCTTCTTCTTCTTCTTCTTCTTCTTCTTCTTCTTCTTCTTCTTCTCCTCCTCCTTCTCCTTCTCCTTCTCCTTCTCCTTCTCCTTCTCCTTCTCCTTCTCCTTCTCCTTCTCCTTCTTCTTCTTCTTCTTCTTCTTCTTCTTCTTCTTCTTCTTCTTCTTCTTCTTCTTCTTCTTCTTCTTTAGAAGAAGGTAAATTCCTGTGGTCGCCTCTAGTGTTTAAGTAGAGTGGGCGTGTATGAATTTTTCCATGTCTTTATGAAACAAGGAATTTTTGTTCATGTTCAATATTCTTCGATAACTGTCCATGTGTTATTACGGGGACAGCTGCTCTTTCTGAAGTTTCCAGTTCTTGTTTCTATCAGTATTTAAGTATTTTCCATTAACTTATTTTTACACTACTAAACAGTCTTCACGCCTTTGTTGTTTCCGTTCTAATTTCGTTACGTAGCTTTCTATTATAGGATATCATCATGCCTACTTGTCTTGGGTGTTGAGAAGTGTGTTGGTTTATTTCATATAGTTTGTCTTTTATTCCTAATTATCGTCCTGTGTACTTTATGTTAATTAATGTACGTATTAAAATATTTGCAAAATACGAAGCGTTACGAATACAATGTGACAGTGCACTAGTTGTACATGCATTTTAAAGCGGCATACGAGGGATAATAACGACGGTCTAACCAATTGTCGTATGGTACAGTGGAAAACAAAATACAAGACACCAATCAAGTCACTAATCACCAGCTTTAATTATCACAATTAAGGAGTTTGTAATCAACAAATTAGTCTCTTACAATAAATCAAATCAAAATTGTTCACACGCAATAAAAATGTCTACTAATATAAAACACAATTGTATTACAACTGTCCCGCGAAATTATAAAACACATAATACTTCGCCACAATATTACGAACCGCACTAATAACCACTTGAACGCACAGAGTAATCGCCCGAGAATAACTCGCAACTCACACTGAACTGAACGTCCTTGTATTTATACCCCGCCGAAATACCTGAATATTCCATACTACGCATTAACGATAAAGGAAAACATCAGAGCGTAATTCATTGCGGCCTTGACACAGTGGCACAGTCTAGCTAGTGCGTTGAGAATCACGTACGCATACACATTACAGCCGGATTCCACTGGATCTTTCGAGAAACACTTAGATTGTTCTGTAATGTCGTAACAATATGATAATATGTTATTATAGAGAACAGCTGCTCAAGGCCATGTTGAATTTAGGAGTACCGAAAAATTAATGAATTTGATTATAATGACTTCCGAAAGAACCAGAAATAAAATGAGATCAGAGGGTGTACTTACAGAAGTATCAATATTTAGCAATATATGAAACAAATGGCCTCTTTGCCGTGAACATCATTTAATTTAAACAGTGTTCTTGGCCCTCTACTCTACGTCCTATACGCTTCCGATATACCAACCACCAGATTCTGACGATACATTCTTTTTTTTAATTAATGACAAATCTACAGTTGCCTCATTAAGTCCTAAAGACATATCAATCTTGTTGGATAATGGCTAAGAAAATTGTAAATCAAGGTCAACGAATCGACGTCGTCACACATTACATTCACCTTACGGAGAGACAACTGTCCCAGTTCATCTCAACCACGTTGAAATACAACAAAAAACAGTAATCAACTACCTAGGTCTTAATTCAGATGCTAAACTGACCTGAAAACACCACATAAAATAGAAAAGAGAACAAGTAGGCTTAAAATTTTAGGAAATTAACTGGCTGATAGGCAGAAATCTAATCTGTTTTTAGACAGCAAACTCCTACTCTATAAAAATGTCCTTAAACCAATACGTAATTACGGAATCGAGCTTTGGGGTTTCGCCACCAAATCTAATATAGCAGTCATACAGCGATGACAATCAAAGATCGTACGAGATACCGCGGATGCCCCGTGGTATGTGTCCAACCACACTTTGCACACAGACTTCCATAATCCATACGTCTAAGAACTCATTCATGAACGTGGCACTAGACACCGTACAAGACTTTACGACCATTGTAAGCCGCTGATCATGCCACTTTTTTAGGCTGAAAATTACATAAGATTCAGAAGAATTTGGCCATCGGACCTTTAAGGACCACGAGGTGACATCGCTGGATGGAACGCCTATTCATACACGCCATTTCGTTGTACATCTCTTATGTGTGTACACTGATCAGCAGCTTAGCTTAAGAAATGTATTTTTCTGACTGCCAATAAATAAATAACATATTTAATTTAACACTGGACGCGGTCATGATGGAGTTATCCGTCAAGTTATAAGGTACGATTTTTAATAGAACGGCATAAAGCCTTGCCTTTGTCGATGAAGTCACTAGGAGAGGAAACAGCCAAAGTGAAACTTCTCATAAATAAAAATAAAACTAAATGTATGATCAATACAAGGAATAATACGAGGTGCAGGAGCGTGAGACAGTTTAAAGGATACAAACGTGTGGAACGGTTTAAATACCTGGGAGGTTGTAACGGAGAATAGCAAAGTTATTGTGGTTTGGGAATAGATGAAAATCAGATGGCACTAAATCAATCGAATAATGTGGATGGTGGAACAGATCGTACTTCAACTCAGCGATTTTTGCAATAGAAACAACGGTTGTGTGAAGTTGAAACGGAGAACAGCAAAGTGACAACGAAGATTGAAGCCCGACTGGCAGTAGGAAACAGGTGTTATTACAGCTTTCAGGAGCTCCTCAAATTCTCCTATGCGACAATTTGTTGTTGTGTAGGATAATTATTAAACGGACAGTTATGGATGGTCTTAAATCATGGATCTTGACAAAAATGATGAAAGCCTTCTTAACGCGTGGGAACGAACGCAAGGTCTTCGCAATATCATCGGAGTTGTATGTGAGAATGTCGAGTAGATAATAAGAACCAATTCCGAGTTAGAAGTACTTTACGGTGCCCTGGCAATCGTCACTGACATAAAAATTTGTAAACTAAGATGGCTCGGGAACGTGGAGAGGACAGGGAATCGATGAGTACAAAGCACAAACGCAGAAGGGAGCCTTTCTGTAGGATACCCGAAGGGTGGACGATGTCGAGGCCGACTTGCGTAAGTTAGGAATCAGAAACGGGGACCGTCTGGCGGCATCGAGAGGCGAATGGTGGAAACAAATAGTTGAGAAGGCCCTAGTTTTAATTTGTAGCGTCAATTCAGGAAGGAAGGTTACATGTAGTATGTAGGAATGTTACATAAATTAGTATGTAGCTGTTTATTAACAACGTATAAAAATTATTACCTCCTTAAGAGTCACACTAGGAGTAAGACTTCGTTACTAGAAACGTGAGAGACCAGAGGATTATACAATGAAGTAGTGTTGAATTGCAAGAGCTAAATGTTAAATCACAATCATCACATTTTGGGCAGAGACTCGCTATGTAGGTATGTCCCGATCGACTTTTTTTTAATGGACGTGTTTTCGTATAATAGATACGGACATGGAAACAACACTGGTCCGTAGTACAATACAGAATGAAAAATTGCCGCCTATAATTTTTGTTTAGCTAACAGTTATGTTGTCAAGCCACGCCGTATTGAAAATACAATTTAACTAGGCCCAATCTACACATATCTTTCATCAAAAACGTACAGATTTTGTTATGATAGATTAGTCAATAATGGAAATATGTAACTAATAGTGACAGTGTACAAAAGGAAAAACATTAATTATCTCTTTCCTTTTTTCTCTTCTTCTTAAAAGAGAATAAAAATCTCCTGCTCTCAATAAATAAAAGTCTCCTACTCATCATCGCAAGAGACTAGTGATTTTGAGATTCAAAATCACTTTGCCTGGCATGTGAGGGTCGTTATTGTTATTAAATTGGTCAAAAGCTTCGTATAAATTTTGCTACACCTATTTAATTTAAACAAGAAAGACAATTTAAATGTGCAATAATTACAAAATAAGAAAAATTGTTTAAAGTATTACGTTGATACTGAACTTATAAAACAGTTTGAACGTATGTATTCATTCCATAATATTCCACAGGAGAGTAGTTCGTTTCGAAACTGGTTAAAATAAAATCTGTATTATATTTACCGTATTTCTTCCGTCGTGAGACTTCGTGTTGCGTTCGATTGATTTACGCGTTTCGAAACATGTTTCGTTTTCAGAAATAAAAAATCACTCTTAGCGAGGTCGTTAAATATTAAAATTGCAAATATTCAAAAACACTTCCACACATATGCGTTACATGAGTGCGCACTCGAGTCGGACCGACCGGACACTGACTCTCTAATAGTTAAAACGGTATTTGTTACATTTTGTTGTAGTCGCGGACCATGCTAATAACATCGCAAAACTTATACACTCACCTCCTTCTTACGTCTTGGAGCTCTTCTCACCAACTTCCTCACTTCTTCTGGAACTCATGTTTATTAACTTGTTTCCCCCAACTTTCGGCTTTTCCTCTATTTATCTTTTAGTTGTTTTATTTGTTGTTAAGAAGGTAATATCGGATAGGTGTTTAGCGTTTAAATTTTCTATTGCTCCTAAAATTGTAAAACTATATTTGGTCACAGGTACAAGGTTCTCATGAGAATTACTCTTGCTATTCTCGGTAAAGGAAGATTCATGTTTTATTTATTTTTTTTAATTCCAAGATTACATTTCTGGAGTTTGGGAGGTCAAATGTCTGGCCTTGATTTTTAGACGCTTGACAGTTTGTTTGTTCAGAATTGTTTCACCGTCTTACACCACTATGCTGCACACATGTTTTGCGTCTGATTCGAGACGCTTCCGTACTTGGAAGTGAGAACGGAAGCATGCTCTGTGATCAGGATTGGAAATATAAAATAAAAATTTGTATCTTTTAAAGTTGCTTCGTTATTTTACAATTTCGGACTATACGCTGAACACGTTTAAGGAATACGATAACCCACAAATATGCGTAGCAGAGCTGAAGCACAAATATAACAAACTACATAAGAAATACACATAAACCGTAGCAAACGCAGGACCTGATATACCGGACGGTCAAGTATAATAACAACCAACCAAAGAACAATAAATGTAGGCAGATATAACGGCAGATTTTTCTGTAGATTATCACTTTGCCCGTATCGCCTTCGTTTCGTATGATTGGAACTCAAAAAATCCAGCGATAGAAGTTATTCGAGCGGATTAAAATTGACGAATAACAGAAATATTCGGTGTTCGTGTTTACGATACGGATTATAGAGCGCTCAGGTAGGCAATAGACGTGCAGCCAACCCCATCCTCGGTTTTAATTGATTTTCTTTGTTCCATGTGGGATGCGAACGTGTTTTCCAACGAATTATACACACACAAACGTAGGATGAGCCGATATACGCATCTCACACAATGCATTCTTTTGAGGTAAAAAATTACTACCGTTAAAAATTTGCTACTGTGGATTTTCCGTTTGCCACTTTCGACCGAGGTAAGCAATATTAACGGAAAGAATGAGGTTTAAGAGGCACAAAAGGTTTAGTTTTTATAAAAATTAAATCCCACTCTTATCATGTGCTTAATCTTTAAAATTTAAATTACTGTAACTTGTTTAAACATAATATCTTATATCAGTTTCTTTAATACAAAATAAATTGTTAGGTTTTGTTATGTCTTCTGTGTTCTGTAACTAAGAATAAGAGTCGGAGAGAGTAACACTCTGCAGCACTGTCTGTCTGTGGAGTCAGTTCACTCAGCGAGCTGTTGATTTTACAAGCGATAGTTGTCGTCTGCAATTAGTGAAAGGCATGGTATGTGATTTTGGTTCTTGACCGTGGTTAAGTGGACTTCCATAATGTATTGCAGTATTTATAGTAATCCATTGCTGAATTTACTGTGATTAACAGAACAGTGATTAATGAGCTTGTAATAATTTACTGTCTCTGGTGCAATAAATTCCACCATACTAGCGACCTCTTTTGCTTGACAATGCACATAAGACGCGTACGCGCCTGTGTATGCGTGTTCGTGATGTAGATTGCAGAGAAAAAGAGTGAATTAATGCTGGGTAACGAGTGAGAAAATTTGCAGTACAACGTAGGGTAGAAGTAGCGTTCGCTGAGACGACTCACTCCGTCGATTTGTCCCAATCGATTCCTTTACACAAGACCGATGTATTTCAATATAATGGATGAGAGCACGCACAGAAGGAGAATGGGTTCGCACTACAATGCGTATGAAAAATTACGCCTGTTAATTTTTTTCCCAGCCACCACTTTTCAAGCCACAGTGAGCGAAAAATACGTCTAATGTATTCCATTGGATTTCATTCTGGAAAAAATTTTACACTTTGCTTTGCCGCATTAATATTTTACTTAAGTGGCCTTAATAGGAGAATGGGTACGACACTTAATAGCAACCTAGAGGCCCCGTATTACAGCCCTAGCCGCCATCATTTTAATCCTTAAACACAGTCAACTACCTTACACAAACGTACATACTAATTAATAATAATAACAAGTATATAATTATAATACGAAACACAAAACCACAAATACAATAAATTTCATACATCAGTAAAAATATATTAATAATACCTTTGGACAGAAAGGAGAAAATCAGATAAAAAAAGGCCGTTTCGTAAATGCCAAAGAAAATTATACTAATTCTGTCGCATTCTGTCGCACTGAGGAAAGGGCACTCTGAGTTCGAAATGCACTACACAGATAACAAAGTAATTTCTTGTAAACTGGTTTAAAAAAAAACTAATGTAATGATGTGTATAATACAAACAGAATAATAAGAATAATAATTTGTGTGTGTTTCTGTCTGTGTATGGGAGGGTGGACTTTGGTGTGCTGGATGGTGATTGAGTTACTGTATCACGCGGGTTGGTTTCGAGTCTCGCCACGTTTTGAAATGTAACCTGGCTTCCAGCTATCTGGAGCCACTGGAAGTCAAATTTTAACTGTTTGAAACAGCAGATAAGGCTATATGTGTGGGGAGAAGACCCACAAACTTGAAAAAACGAGGTAGAACAACTTGGTGTGTTTGGCCTTGACACCATATTCTGTTTTATATAAAATTTGGCGTTAATATTTACGACTTTAGGTTTGCCAGTTTTATACGATTTGTTATAACGAAAACAATGAGTTTCGAGGGATCGCGGGTTTAACCCTAGGAGAAACGAAGCCAACTTCAGCGTATTGGAATCCGCTGGAAATTAAATTATTTAATTTAACCAGCAAAGCTTGGTTTCCGCTGATATTGTGAGAGAGCAGAGTGATAATTGGCCTATATAATTTACTCGTACTCTTTGCAACGTATAAAATGAAAATGTAGGCCTACTGTAGCCGTCGGCAAAACTATAAGTAAATTTTAATACGTTTAATTAGTTTTGTACTAAAAAGGTGGTTCTTTTAATTAATTTAATAATGATAGTGGTAAATTTAGTGTAAACGCTAGGACACAAATGCGAATTTAAAAATGCCTGCACTTCGTATTGTATGTATAATAAAATAATAATAATAATAAAATTATTATTCTAATTCCTAACTGAATAAGCCTAATTGAATACTTTCACATAACACTTGAGTGTTTACGCATTATGATATTAACTTGACAACAAATTATATATGGCAAATTTATTTTTCTTTTTAACTTAATTTAACAGATTCAGAATGGTACACACACTAAGCGGTGTAAACAGAGTGACTGAACAAATAATAGATATACTACGGAGAATATAAATATTTTATTTTGATTATAGCATTCTGTTATTATGCTTCTTACAGAGGTATTTCAATATTGTTACGACATCACAGAACAATCTACGTGTTTGTCGAATGTGCCAGAAGAATCTCGATATAACGCGTGTGGCGTACGTGCTTGTCGACGCATTTTCTAGACGGTGTGAGAATTGGCGCGGCCGCTCTCACTGTCTCAAGGCCGCAAGTAATTACGTCGTAACTATACTGGCGCTATCGCGCGTTATGGAATAATCTAGTAATTTGGGGACATATAAATACCAGTACTCAACGATGTCAGTTCAGTATAGTGGCGATATATTTAGAGTGAGGTTCGAGAGATATTGTCGGGCGAAGTTACTCTACGCGTTCAAGTGGTTATTAGTTGAGTGTTGTGTTTTATAATCGGACGGCATATTGTAATACAATTGTGTTTTAATATTAGTTGACATTTATTTGGTGAGAACAATTTTTTATTTGATTTGTTATAAGAGAATGTGTTGTTAATTACGAACTGTTAACTGTAAAAATTAACGCTAGTGATTAGTGACTTAATTGGTGTCTTGTATTTTGTTGTTTTCCACTGTACCTACGACGATCGAGTAGACCGTCGTAACAGTGGTGTCAGAAGGGGATAGAACGGTTAACAGTGGACAGTTTGTACAAGACTAGGTAATTCGTAATCAATCGATAAACAATGGATGCCAGTCAGATGATGGAAAATTTACAGGCGCTGCTGTTACAGACGGAAAAACGACAGGATGATAAACGCAAGCAGGAGGTGGAAGAAACAGAAAGACGACAAAAAGAAGAACGAAGACAAGAAAGAGAAGAAGCAGAAAAACGACAGGATGAAAAACGCAGACAGGAGACGGAAGAAGCGGAAAAACGACAGGATGAAAAACGTAAGCAGGAACCAGATGACATCAAAGCGTTAATTCAAGAACAAAAGCATATACAAGAGCATACTACAGCAGAATTGGGTCTCCTACGTGCTGACGTTTGTGAATTACGAAGTGAGCTTAACAATCAGATTACCAGAATATCTGACGTAGAAGAATCCATGGACAGAAAAAGATGCAGAAAATAAGTTAATAGAGAAAGTCACTTTGCCTGCAGTACGGACAGTTCATGTCAAAGCTCCAAGCTTTGACGGAAGCAGTCACTGGGCAACGTACCTCCGCCAATTTGAAGCTGCTGCATGCGCAAATAATTGGACAGAGAAAGACAAGGCTGTTTCACTCGTTCTTGCATTAAAGGGACCTGCGGCGGAATTACTACAGAAAGTGTCACCTGACAGCCAAAACATCTATGCCGAGTTGATAAAAGCTCTAGTATTACGCTACGATGATAAACATTTGCGAGAGCTGTACTACGCTCAGTTGAGAACAAGACGACAACCTTTCGGGGAGAGTCTTCAAGAGTTTGAAGCAAGTATCGACAGATTAATTAGATTGGCCTATCCTGAAGCACCAGAAGACTTCCGAATAAGGTTTGCGGTGCAGACATTTATTGATGGCATCGGAGATTGTGAACTTCAGCAAGTGTTACGAATGGCAAGACACCGAGATAGCTCAGAAGCTCTTGTTCACGCCCTAGAGTTTGAAGCTACCAAGTCAGCGTGCCGCTACACGTTTTGTGCCATCACGTTGCAGTCAGAAGTTCCCTGTGTCACATTGCCGTTACGATGGGTGCAGAAAAACAATGTTGTCGGACAAACAATTCAAAAGTTCAAGAGAGTCGCAACGATTTGAAAAAAGACAGAAGACCGAAATGTTACAACTGTGGAAAACGTGGTCATCTACAGGTAGACTGTTGGGAGAAGAAGATACAGAGAGAAAAGAGTGATTGCACCAATTGGAGAAGTATAGCCCCAGAACAGGACACAGTTTCCACGCTACATAAGACCAGTGGAAACTTGATCGTTAATGGATTTGCGGAAGGTAAACCAACATCATTTACAGTTGACACGGGCGCAACAATGTCCATTGTGCGCCCTGACTTAGTCAGCAACCGCCAGCCTCTAATTAGCTCTTGTACAATACAGACTGTGACTGGAAGCCCCGTCAAGGTGCTAGGAAAGGTAGACGTACGTGTACGCCTGGGTCTTCTCGAGTTTAGCCACCAAATGCTCGTTCCAGACATTGTCGATGAAGTGATTCTTGGCACGGACATTATGAATGCCTACAGATTCGTTGTGGACTTAAGAGAGAATTTCCTGAAGGTTGGCCAAGAGAAGATAAATCTTTGCATGGCTAAAATGACAGGGTCTACCAACCATTAGATTAAGCGAGTAGCATTAGTCGAAGAAAAAGTCAACAGGTCTGGGCAAGAGGAAACCTCCCTATTGCAAGCGGAAATGGAGGAAGAACTAGCAGAGGAAATACAAATAAGTGTAACGACAAAAGAAGTGATTGGAAAGCCAAATACGGGTGTCGAGACAAAACTCTTGCTTGCATACGTTACGCTCAAACGAACGCGTAATGCTGACTACATACGCTCTAAATAATTTGTGATTGTCAAATCAACGCTATTACGGCAGCACCAAGCTTTTCACTTAAAAGTACGCTCACGAATCACAGAATAATTTTTTAGCTGTTCGTTTGTTGTTTTCCAAAATAGTGAAACTGGAAATTAACTGGATGTAGAAGCGGCAATACAGAAATACTTGCGCAGATTTTATCGTTTTTTCTGTAATCATCAAGAATAAGCAGTTTACATAGTCGAAGGAATAAGCAGGCCATGTCGAACAAATGAACACACATAAGCACCAAAAATAAGTGTAGAATTGAGAATCCAAATAAAGAAGGAGACTAGGCGCATGAAGAAAAGTTGGATAAAGAACACATACATGGTTGTGAGGAAGACGGACAGTAACTTATGGAATAACCAAGAGACATGGAAATTATAAGTCGAAGGTCTTTGGGAAACGTCGTAAGTGGATCTGTGATTGTGATTTTTGCCGGTGACCCACTCTCGTCTGACCTAAACGCATTGACACGTCTAGTAACGTTACCGATGGAAAAGAATTTTTCTTACACTGTAATTCCCACTTACTGTATGTTTACTTCACTTCTGCTTTCTCAGAAACTGGAAGAATAATGATGGTATTAAAACATTTAAGTTTTATGTACCTTGAGGTGCCAATGCTGCGTGCCTGTGAAAAATTTCGTTTTGTATTAAAAACTTCGCCTTAGTGTTTAAACAGGTGATCGGATTTTAGTTCAGTTTGGTAACCGTTTAACTTAAATTTTTAAATGAGAAAAATGTGTACGATTATTCCCTTAGTTTGTTAGATCTTGCAGCCGCTGGGTAGTTCAATACGCCCCTGGCCCTGTTACTCACCTCCTAGTAACTCTCCAAGACACAGTCAGCTATAAGTCGAGTTCTCAAACTAATTCCCAAGCTACTGAATTCCCAAATAAAATAATTGTATTGACAATTAGTGGCTAGGCAGTAACAAGTCATTTATCGAACCAGTCAAATACGCTTATATTTCAATACAATAAACGGTAAGAAAGTCTGTCTTGCAAATTATGTTATTCCTTTGTTTTTATTAATTGGTCATGGCATGGATTGTACACAAATTTGTAAAAATGTGCCTAGTTTATGTACATTTTTTCATGTTAAAAACAATACAGAGCTGCGTTATGAATCAAATTTTGTTTGAAAACGTAAGACAGTGCTACAGGAATAATTAACAATTTAAACCTGGCTTCTGGTAAAGAAACTAAGTTTTTAGATGTAAGAGGCATATTTGATGGCCGCGCACCATGGAGGATGAACTACTACTGTTTGTCTGGTCTGACTGATAGTGTTTCTACCTAGACAGTAACAGATGGACCCTGTTACGGATAAGCAAACATAGCACGGACTGACGGAAACGTACGAAAAGTAAGAGATTGCCTGAATTGTCTTTGACTGTAAGAATAGCTATTAGAAAATACTACTAAGTGGTACCGATTTACATTTAAATCACCAGCCTGTTCACACAGTTTTTACTCATCATGTGATTATGCACAAAATTAAAGCAAAACCAATTCCAAAAAAATATAAATCTCAACTTAAAGACAGCCAAAAACTATGTCTGTCTTGACCTTCTTAAGTGCCCTGAAAACAATACAGATTCTATGGAAAATGTCATAATGGACGATGAGTTTCTAGATTTTTGAGTAATATCCAAACACAAAACTGCAATGCAAATAGTCACCCTTAAAGATTCGCTACAACAAAGGAAAAGAAAGAAGGAGCGAACTCAAGATAAGAGACAATGATCCCCCTTTTCAACATTATAGACATTGTACCTAAGAAAACAAAGTCAATGAACGTGATTGAGAGTCTGGTCAATCAACATCAACGTGTAGTTCTTGAGAGAGTCATACAAAGTTCAATTCCTGAGTCTGTTTGCTGGATACCTTAGCACAACGCCTCACACCTCACCGCTTTTTTACCAGTTTTTGGTTATAAAGGAATTCCTGTGGCACCGCATCGACCTTAATATATTTGACTTCAGTCCATGTGTTATTTATTCTTTGAAAAAAAAAGAGATAAATAAAAATAAATGTCAAATCTAGGACCACAATTTTAAAAGCGTGGGAAACATACAAGAGAGAAAACAGACAACAGTTTGTACGGACCAAATTAAAGAAATTACCAGCTGAAGGTTTTTAGAACAGTTTCAATCAATAGGATCAACGTTTTTAAGGGTATGCAGCTTTCCAAGGAATCTACTTTGAAGGAGATACTAAATTTTGCTAGTAATATATCAATAAGTAATTGATATAATATAATATACAATAAGCAATCTCATGACTTTATGACAAACCTTGTTGTGAAAAGTAGAAACTTTTTCAGTCTTTGTTAACACGCTTCAAAACTCGTTAGATGTAAACATTCTATTGTAACACACAACAGAACGTCTCATCGGTGTGTCTAAACAACGAATCAACTTTTGCCAGGATATCTGTAATCTTTTTACTACTTTTTTAGCTAACAGACTGTAACGGAAAAGTGACAAGTTGATGTTTTGTTTATCATTATTTTTAACGTACTTTCAATATTCTCGTGCAACTAAAAATTGTATATTTTTCAGATAATTTACAGCATTTCAAATAATGTAATTAATATAATAGTTAATTTTGTTTTAATCAGGAGGTCCCATATATTTTAAATATTGAAATGTGTCCTACACGTTTATTAAACAAACGATACAACGATGCAACGATGTAATTTTATAAACTGCATAAAATTACCTCTTGTTCTATTCGTTACGAAGCGAATAGGTTAATCTTTAGTAGTGGTTACATTTGAAGTTACTTGAGATGACGTGTGTTCAAAACCTAGAATTCCACAGAAGATCTGTGATATCTGGAAGCATTGAAGTCCTATGTTAGTAATTTTATTCATAGCTGCTCCTCCAAAAAGTACGATAAGAACGTGTTACAAAATATGGGGTACAAAACGTGACGCGAATAGGAGAATTTTATATTTCCCCGCAGCATGGCACAACTGCTTATCGAGATCAGTCTTCGTATGACTTGCGACTACGTAACGTTATGTAGACTATTAGTTGTTGTGGGAATATTAAAACGTATATTATGAGTTAAACTTCTATTACTTCGTGAACGTGCTAATATAATAAGACACGAAATGTTTTAATAACCACTGTACAGGGCTTTTTAAGAATACAAAGGTACAATTATTATTGGAACAAATTCACGCTAAACGTTCTTGTATAACAGATTATAAAAATATCATCATCATCATCACTACCACTCCAAGGACTAGGCCTTAGACCTCTTACGGACCCTTCCCAAGGCAGCCACAGGTAGACGGATATCAGGCACGCGATTCAAGTGTTCATATTTTTAGATATGAAAATATCTAAAAAAAGAATATAGGCCTAGTACAAACTAATATTAGGGAAATTATTTAATTTAATAGACGTGATTATCTCCTTTGAAGATTTTTAAATTTGAAATAACATTTCGTGTCTTCAGTAATTTTAATCGCTTTATACAATCATCATCAATTAGATATTTTAGTTTATATATTAACAAAGCATTTCTCTCAGTCTCCGTTAAATGGCTAAATTGTTGTTTTGATTGAATGTTTAATTTTTGTCGTCCCATCAAAACAATATCCTAATTAGCTGCGTAAAAAACGAATGTCACGTACTCTACAACCGCAATTGAAAACAAAAAAGACACCAAGTACAAAAGTAGGTAATTTATGAGGCTAATTTTTAATCCGCGTCGGCCTAGACACCGTTTGGCCTGATTAATGTCCTTCCCGCTGTCTGATTCCTCACTCTCTCCCACTATGTATATATTTATCTTCCTGTCTTCCTCCCCCTCACTCACTCTATCTTTCTTTCTATCGCCATAAAAATTTTTACCTCACACACCCGAGGCCTACGCGTGGACTTCTCTTCGCTTTATGGTGAGAAGGGAAACAATTTATTTTGTGTCTGTTTTTTCGTTTCACAACAACTCTTCATGCGTTAACGCAAAGAAAATATTTACTACAGTTTACCTTCGCCATTGGCGGCTTGCGTCCATGTTTACACTTACGGCAAAATTTGCCCAAACCTATTTTATAAACTTGTACGATCAGAGTCTATAATGATATCCTAATTTCCGATATAATGGACGATGATATCGGATTCATTGAATAAAAATTATTAGAAAAAGGTAGGTTTTCATATTTTTTATAAGCTTTTGCGGTTCCTTTATGGACACTAATGATATACGGATAACACACGTAATATACGATCTTTAAACCTAACTTTCGATGGTACGTGAACATAATCAGAATGGTTAGATCGCACTGTTACCGTCGTTAGAATTTACAACATAGCGTTTCGACCTGTTGTTGATTTCAAGTGTAAGTTAAACTGATACATTAAATGCAAATTAAGCCTACTCAATATTCGTTCACAAACAAGCTTGAAGCGTTGAACACAATAAACAACCACCACCTTCAAAGTTAAACACAAATGTACAAAAACTATAAGAAAAAGAACAGCTACTTATCCTGTAAATCCTCTAGAGAGAACGGGAAGCACAACTGCAATGACGCAAGTTGTATGTGACGTGATTTTGCATTTAATGTATTAGTTTCGACTTTTTTAGTGGTCGAAACGTGTTGTGTGATAAATTTTAACGATCATAATAGTCCGACCTAACATTTCTAATAACACACGTAACATCTCACTGTCACTGTAAACTTTGTATTCACTTCAGCAAGTTGAAAAGAAGAACGCATGAAATCTATGGTATTGACCAATGGAAGTTAGAACAAAGTAACGTAATTAACAATATCATAACATTTAGCTTGGGTTTCATTTCTAGGTAAGGCAGTGGTCCAGCCGGAACGATCGGCTAATCTGAGGTAACTTTCATAGAGGCAACATGTAGACATCGATGAACATCCTACGGTGTGCGGTGTATACGTGTACAGACGAATTATGTGTCAGAATTAGAGTTATGAGCTGACTCTCTATAATACGTGTCTCTTGGAATATTTCCCGTGACTAGTTAGAAAATCAGTACAAGTTATCAAAATCGTTATACATTTATTAACAACAAAGGTACAAACTGTCTAGCGATTGCAAAAGGACAAAATGATCAAACTAGATAATTAGCACACACTAATAGGGCTACGAACATTTATTTGCTAAAACTTATTTATTACAATAAAATCATTATTGTTATTTTGTCTTTCGAGTTATAACATTAAACATTTCTGTTTTATTATATATCTATTTGTTTATTATTATATATATATTATAACAATATGTGAATGTTGTGTAGCGTTGTTGCATGTACTGTTTTCTGTGTTTAATGAGCACCTACCTGCTGTCCGTTCTTGCGGATTCTTCCGACTATGGGCGTGTGGATTTTGGATTTGAATTCGCAAGTAGGTTAACTCGAGTGTACAACAACGAACCACTAATCTTGTTATAATTATTGTAAAGAGTTTTGTGAGTTTGGCAGGCTCCGTAGTACAGCAATAAAAATACAGTGTGGGGTAATAAAAATCGGGGTTTATTATACTAAACACACATAAGAACAAAAAAACTTACAGTTACAATAATTCCTACTAACTAAAACAGTAAATAAAATTTAGTATGATATTTTCTGAATGGTTAGTATTCTTCAGCAAAAGAGCTTATTATTTCAAATTGTATTAATTGTATTTTACTTGATTTCAAAGAAGTTAATTTTAAATAATTTAATTAAAGAATTTAATTTAATTTAATTTAATTTGCAATTATGACTTTTAAATGATTTCAAATACTCTAAAATTCTTGTAATTATTCTGAAATAAACTAGCCGTGAATCTAGTTCAACGTGGCTTTATTTCTAATGATTCGACTCTTGTATACTGCAGTATAAGCAATCAATTAATGCTCTAATAAGATTTGTATTGCGCTTTTCTTTTTATCTAATATCTAATTCTTAGCTAGGGCTTATTAGTTACTCATACATGCTATACAGATTATCATAATTGAATATTACTTATTAATTTAGAGTCTTTGATTTAATGGCAACTGAATTACTTGTTTTACAATGATTTTAAAAAAAGGAAAAATTGTTCTTTTGAGATGTGAATAATTTGATTTTGACTTCCCTGGTTCTGAAGAGGATGTAGAGATGCTCCGGGAATCCCTCGCTGTCCTGGTCCAATCTGCTAGAGACGACGATCTACTGAGCGTCCTGGATTTTGGCGATGAGTTCGGGAATCAGCAACACTCTGCTCCTTCTGCAACTAGTGATGGTTTTACGTCTGTAGTTTTAGCTGCTACAACTGCGTCAGGCTCCTCGTTCGATTCACGTTCCACTTCGGCGTGTGTGTCTCGTCACGGGTTGCCGCTCTGCTCTCAGTTGTTCTGCTCGTACCACTGGATATAGACGGCCTCTTCTGTCGTACTCTTGAAGTAGTTTCTTGTAGTGTAGTTGATCTCTTGCGTGCGTACGCCAACAGTTAATGGATTGCGCGATACGCTTGTTTGATGATAAGAAAGTGTATCTTGAAGAGTCGCTATTATTACGAGTCGTTACAGTTGATCTGTTTGAATAAAATGATCGTAATAATGCGTGTTGACACCTCGAGTCTTCTCAGATGTATCTTCACAAAATGTGTGTTACTGAGACGATTGAAGATGTACGTGTGTTCCTCTTGAGTACTGGCAGTGGAGTGTTCTATCAGCCGAAAAACTCCGCGTTGGTTCCAATTCCTTTGAATGATTTGATTGGCTGACACACTCTCCCTTCTACTCGAATTTTGTGGTCACCCCATTCCGTGAGAATAAAACTGATTCCCACAGTCTGAGAATTTATATTATTTTTAATATTCTTAACACACCGGATTTTCATTGCCGGTGCGGACGTCCGGTCGCAATTTATATTGCGATTATCTTGGCTGCAAGCCAAGTTATGCTAATTCTAAAGTATACATTTGGTTGTAAATTCTTATGACAATGACATATTCAAAGCTCTTCTATGTAGCTCAATTACTAAGGAAGTTATTAACATAAAATCAGTTATCTCCCTTAATGTGTAATTATATTAAATAAAATTCGCACACCCTATTATTAATATTTCGGCAAACATTTTGGCTATTTTAGATTTTTCCTGAATTTACCGGTTTCCGAAATATTAATAATTGAAAGTTTGGGCGTGGCCCTATTGGTTTATAGTGTGTGTGTGTGTGTTACGTAAGCGGCAGCTGGCATTGCCGTGTGGCTCTGTACAATGCGTTAAGATGCACGCTACATAATAAGAATTGAGTTTCAACGTTTTAAATTTGTTTAAACATTAATACAGTAAAGCTTTAACATATAACTCCAAATCAATGAGATTTGGTGACGTTATAATATATATATATATATATATGTTTACACATTTTTCGGAACCAAAGATTACAGAAGTGATTGAATTCTCTTCCTCCACTGCTGCTTGTCAATCAAAATATCTTCAATTTCTCGTGCTACTTCTAACAACGCTTTTAAATATATTGGTCTTAGTTTCTGCTGTAATTTGCTTATCCTACAGGATTCCATTTAATGTAGATATAGCCATCTTTCCTAAACTAATTCTAGATTGTGTTTCTTTGTCTTGTATTATATATATTGTTTGTTATTATTGTTGAAATTTAAATATTATTCTTATTATTATAATATTATTTTGATCATTAGGCAAAGACAAAGCTAATTGGCCAAGGTTTGTGATAGAAATTTTTCATTGCAACCTTGAAACTTGATGAAACCTTGTTATAAATGTCGGGACAATTACTACCCAGTTTCGTTCTACGAAGATGGCAGCCGCGCATGCAGCCAAAACGTCAGAAATGGAAGACCATTGTGGGCAGCTAGGTGTGCGGGGGAAAAGACTCAAAATAACAAATTGGGACTGTGTGTGTGGCGAGAGTGAGTGAGAGAGAGCGAGAGAGAGACAGACAGACAGACAGAGAGTTGGTCAAACTGAGAAAGTGAGGCGGTTTTCTGTTTGCAGTATTTTGTAGTAACTCCGTGTCGGGGCCAAAACCACCTGATCGTGGTCAAATCGAACAGTTCTTAAAATCCGTTATGTGAAGATAGTCCACGTGAGTAAAATTCTACATGTTCGACATTCACACACAATGGTGAAGACACAAACTAAAAATAAAGCGGACTAATAGACTTGCCAAAGCAGAGATTTGACAATAAAATGGGTAACGAAGATCATTATTTTCAAAAATTGTTCTGCAGCACACAGCATCCTTATGCAACTATTAATTTATGCAATTATGCAATCATATGCAACTGCTAAATTTATTGTTTAAAGCAATTTATTGTTATGGGTTGTCCGTGAGTATGGTATACGGAGAAATAAGAAACGGACGTCAAAATAAACAAATGCAGAGTTGTCTACCAACTGAATTAAAGTAGAAAAGGGTATTAAATATCTAGATTTCATCGACTTAACGGAATCACAGTCTGCGTGTGTTACTGTTAGCATTGCATCCACCTAATGTTGTTACGCGACTCTTGCGACGGGTCACTGGTCAACTTCAGCGTAACGTTGTAAAATCTTAATTAGATTAATTACAGACTCCGTGCGGTGAAGTGGCCGCAACGCAGAGATAAGGACTGTCTACGGTAGAAGGGTTTATCTAACCCTTGTGTGCCATTCGTTTAGTACCCACTATGTACTTCCTGACTCTTACGTAGGTGGAGTACAATATATACGATTCACGTGGAATGTACGGTTGTGTGCGTGTGTGTAAATAAAATATTTAATGTCCTTGAGGGACATTGAATTTGTTACTTAAGATGGCAGAAGAAAGAGATATAATAATAATGGCTCCCATGTGTACTACCGAAGCAGCTTAGGAGTCAGGCAGGGTAGGCTGCCATATGCGAGCCGTACGGCATACAAGGAAGGCAGTGTGGCCAGCACTACGCTTCAGCCGCCCATTATTATCCCCAGGATATTATCCCAGGTACTCATTTTCAACAGGCTGAGTCGACCTGGGGGCTGAAAAACGCACCTTGATTTTATGGTGCTGGCCCGGGAATCGAACCCGAGACCTCTAGGTTAGTAGCCAGGTGCCATGCCTACTGGTCTACTGAGGCGCCAGAAAGAGATCCATACTAAAAAAATTCCCAAGCTAAGAAAACCTGTTGCTGTAAAAAGACTCTTTACTTCTCGTAGACATCTCGCCTTTACTTCGTACCCTTTATTTAACAAATAAACCTTGAATTATTATCTTAATCGCCCTTTATTCTTGTATTTTTGTATCTACAAGAAGCGTTTTGATATTCTTGTAGATATCTCTACTTAAAATCTTACGTTTCATTTAACAAATAAACTTTTAACTCTTTTTTCAGTCGAGTTTTATTATGTCGCATTTAAGTCATATTCAAGCCTAAATAAAATATTGTACACAAAATATTTGAATTTTTTGAGAAATTCTTTTTGGAACAAAATGAGTTAGATCTAAATCTGAATTAGGATTGCAATTATAGGCGACAGTATAACAGCGCGCAACTTTCTAAACACAAACAAGCGGAAAAGAAAGTTTTTTTTTACGTAATTAAAAAAACCGGCGTGGCTTGGCCACTCTGACTTTTAATTAAGTTTAGAACTTGATAAAATTTATATGTGAGGCAGAAACGGTTGTGAATACCGTGGCTTATAGGCATACACGTATGCTTTACTGTGCGACAGTGTGGAGTAGTACAAAGTAACTGACTGCTTACAAAGTAAGGTTGTCTACGATGGTGACAGTTTTACATACTGTTACTGAACTAAACTTAGAAAAGAAAAACAAGGCAATCATGAAACCAGCCAATAATGTTGCACAATATGCAAGTACTCGACCCGGTAAAGTGGTGTGCAACAAGTTGCATATGGTGTCTCGTCTAAACGAGCTTCGTGATTGCAGAAAAAAGAAAAGCTACTAATTTATGCTGTAGAAACTTTTGCAAACGTTTGTTCTGTAAAACAACAATGTGGAAACAACTAGAATTTTCGTCGTTTCAAAGTAAACGCTTTTTTATAAACAAGAAACAAAACATGCAAAGTGCTGCTGCATGATGAAGAAAGTTGAAGTTGTAATGTTGAATAAAAACATTTTACATTATAGGTTACTGCATAAAATCTGCGGTAGCATCACCAGAGATTCTGTGATATTGCTTTTAATGCAAACTAAAAAGTGAAAACTACCTGGATATTATCTTGTTACTTTTTAATGTATTTTCTACTTATGTACTTTAGCAGCGGTTGTAAGCTTCATAAGCTTGTTTGTAAAAAATTTAATTAGAGTACAGCCTAAATTTGTTTCCCGTTATTAATATAGTTTTACTTAAAATACATATTGACCGAGGGAAACGAATTCTCAGTTTTAACTCGACCGTCTGGCATTTATCTCTCGATTTATCTACTTGATCTATGTCTCACGATGTCTTTTGAACGTAGTAATCGATTTTCGTAAAACTTAGCAAAGGGTGTTCACAATTTTATCCTATTTTTTCAGATTGATCCCTCAGAAAGCAGGGAAGGTAGGTAAAAATAATAGGGCAATTTAAAAATACCAAAAAGTCCATGTAGCATACCGAATTTCAGGGAATTGTAAACAAAATCTGAAATGGTGTTCAATTTCAAAATAACAAATTTTTTGGAAGCCAGAGAAATTTGGAAAATTAAAAAAATCCAAGACTGCTTTCAAAATGGAGGGAATTTTAACCCAAACCTCAATGTTGTGTTTTCTTTAAAAATTCGTTTTAACTTTAGAAACACCGTATAGAAATTGAATCCTTTGTTAAAAAAGGTGTAGCTACAATGGTAGTTCATAACAAAATGATAATTGATTTAGAAGATGCTCTGCTTTCAAAAACAAAGGTTTGTCAGTAGCCACCCGAGTTTAAACGTGATTGTACGAATATTAAAGGTAATCATCGCAGTAGACACCCAATAAGTGCAACAACTCTTGATGTCATTAAAAATTTCACATCCGTACTGGAAGAGCGGATATTAAGAGTCGATAATATTGACGAGATAATAGGCACTTCACACGAGCATGTATATTACACTTTAACTGAAGAAATTTGACTGAAATTTTTTTTTGCAAAGTGTGTTGCATTTGCTTTCGTTGCACGTTTTGGACGTCCACAGTAAATACATCTTCATTAATACTGGTACGATCACATTTAATCCTGAGTGTCCACTTACAAACCATTGTTTTTGGAGGCACAGTATCTCTTAACCTATTTACTATTTCATTGTAAATTTCCATTGGCGCTAGACCTATTATAACAAAGAATCACAGCACGATGTTTGATTTTGACCACATTTCAACTACCCGTGACACGTAAATTTCGAACACTTGGTGAACAGTGAATAAGGTGGCAAACAGACTTAAAAATAAACAGGTGATTACAAACAATTTGTTTGTCACAAAACAAAATATTACTTCTACTCCTCTCAGCTGTAGCTGTTGCTCTACAAACGTTTCAACTAACCTATCTAAGGTATTTGGTAAGTTTTACAACATAATAAACTCTTCCGATCACCAGCAAACACCACATAGTATTATGGAACAAAGTTTAGAGGCCAGATGGAACAAAGTGTTATAGGACAGATTTAGAGGCCCCAACAACTAGAGAAGAAATTACGAAAATTAGCCTTAGGTCTTGAGTTAAAAATGGAGACAGGATAGAAAATAAGTTATAGAGATCAGGTATAGAGACACAGTGTGATGAAGTGTGCATCCACACTAGTTGAAGAAGAATAAGGTAGAAGATTAAAAAGACTCAAACCACCGGGTCCTAATTATTCGTTTGCAAAAAATATCGTTTAAGAATTTAAGATATTCTACACAGTTATGGAGATTGGTGTAATTTCACTGGGTTAAGTGTTGCACTACTAGATGTCTGATTCAGGTTAAGAAACACAGGTTTTACTCAATAATCTATTAATAACTGAGTGTTATTAAATGGAGTAAATGAAAAATTATTTACGTCTTAACAGAATTTTTGACTAAATATTACTATTATATTAACGACTCGGAACACTAGGTTTTTTATAAGTAAAAGCATAAAGTTTTACCTTACAGTCTAAACCGGTTTTCGCCTTTGAAAGGCTTCTTCAGAGGCTGCCGCTGGTGGCGCTGTCCGTCTTGTTGTGGGTGACGGAATCGAATTTCGAAAGATCGATGCTGTGTGTGTGGGGTGAGATATGTTCGAATAATGCGTGCGATTTGAATGGTGTCTGTTCGTTTAGGATGTCGTTTTTATTTGTTTTTGTGTGCTTGTATATTTCCAATTGTTCTAGAGTGTCTAGTTTCCGGCCTTTTGTGTGTACGTGTAGAATGTTCATGTTATTGTCGATGTTTATATATGTGTGGTTTGCTTCAATGAGGTGGTTTGCAAAGGTGGATTCTGTAGTAGAGTGGAGTGCCTTTGTGTGTTCAATGTATCTCTGTTTGAAGCTACGTCCTGTCTGACCTATGTAGAATTTATTGCAATTTGAGCAATTTAGATTGTAAACACCGGGTAGATCGAATTTGTTTTGTGCTTTGTGTGTGTGTGTTTTGATAGTGTGTGTTCTGTTTTGTTAGTAGTTTTGTAAGCGATTCTGTATCCTGCTTTTTTGAATTTTTGGGCTATTTTTTCAGTTTGTTTGTTGATGTATGTTAGTGTTATGAATTTGTTGTTTTCTGTCTTTGTCTGTTGTTTGTTTTGTGTTTTGTGTAGGAGTTTACTGACTATTGTTCTGTCATATCCGTTAGATTCTGCTAGATATTTTATCCTGTTTAGTTCGTCTTTGTAGGCTTTTTCATCTAAGGGGATGTTGTTAAGTCTATGTATCATGGTTCTGAAGGCTGCTAGTTTGTGTTGTATTGGGTGATTGGAGGTGTTGTGTATTAGTATGTCAGTTGTAGTTGGTTTTCTGACAAAACCACACATATAAAAACATCGACAATAACATGAACATTCTACACGTACACACAAAAGACCGAAAACTAGACACTCTAGAACAATTGGAAATATACAAACACACAAAAACAAATAAAAATGACATCCTAAACGAACAGACACAATTCAAATCGCACGCATTATTCGAACATATCTCACCCAACACACACAGCATCGATCTTTCGAAATTCGATTCCGTCACCCACAACAAGACGGACAGCGCTACCAGCGGCAGCCTCTGAAGAAGCCTTTTAAAGTAGAAAACCGGTTTAGGCTGTAAGGTAAGACTTTATGCTTTTACTTATAAAAAACCTGGTGTTCCGAGTCGTTAATGTAATAGTGATATTTAGTTAAGTAACGGACACGTCATGGACAACGAAATCCAAGAATTTTTGAAATTAAACAATCGATGTTTGATGACGGCGCTTATCCAACTGTTTATCAAAAGAGGATTTGAAACGTAAGAAATAAGATTTAAGCAGAAAGAAATTGATGGACTGGACACTGTCCACTCACAATAAACGCCGTAGAAAAGTTTCTACAAAAAATGCGCTTGTACTCCGGAGACGGCTAAACCCGGATTGCGTTTGCGCTTCCTGTCTCACCATTGTCAAGCGCCTGAAAGAAAACGAGACAAAGACTTACACGCTGTCGCATACGCTTTATAAGACTTCATCCTATTACATCCGTTGTGATGAACCATCTTTCGTTCAGATTTGTATTTGCCCATCATACAGATACGTTTCACTTACTTATTAGATTACGTGCGAATCAGAGACCCCTTCTTTATAGATGGTTTTATTATCGTGGTGATAAATGCCTCTAGTATCCCTAACGTTTAATCGAAAAACCGGAAGGAATTGTACTTTTGACCCTTACGTTGTAAGCCGATTCAGAAGTCAATAAATCGGTTTAATCCCCACAGTACAGTGCACGCCAAACAATGTCGATAGCTTGGTGTTATTTCACTTTCGTATCCTCTTTGTTCCGTACTTGTTCTCCCTGACTGAATAGCATTAGAAATTCTATCATCGTGTCTTGTGGACTATTCCACACATATTTCAGATATATTTATTTTATTTATTAATTTTTCAGCCATCGCAAGTATGTCGGGTCTCGTTATGAGAAACTTCAATAACACTGAAGCAATAGCTAGAAGATAATTTCTTTTTTTAGCAACCTTAATACGGATACTGGTGGATGACCATTTTCAGAATTCCAACAGACATTCAAATTAACAACTATTCAAGATAAAAATAAATAAATTATTATTTAAAAATAACTATTAAGTTCCCTGAGCGTCGGAACTCGCTTACTATTTTGAAGGAAAAACATTTCATATCAAAAAAGTGAAATTAATATCTTATATTTTTAAAAACTTTGTGTAAAGTTCTCCCTATATATTGTTCTTAGCCTCAACCAAGAGCCACTAGGAAGTACTAACCATACGTCATTACGACGATAAGAGAGGCTTTACTGAACTTCAGAAAGTAAGAAAGGAAAAGAGAAATTACAAAAATCTCAATACTTGTATGTTGTATAACAACAATATAAAAATATACAGTATTATCAATTTTATATTATTACTAATGCAATGAATACTAGAAATCAAGAAATTGCATTGCTTTTTTAGTTAAACTTATGACTACAATTTAGTCCTAAATGACAAATAATTTAGTCCTACCTTTTAAACTTACGTATATTTCTACGGATATGAATAGGCGTACATGCAATACTTTTCACGAACGTATGTAAATGATAACAATATGTAACATAGTTTTTGCAAACATGGCTTACAAACTTTGTGAAATTTTTTAACAAATTTTTAAGGTCGTTGACAGATATTAATTTTGTCACATTAACAAATATACTTATTGTGTATTTTGAGTCAAATTTCGCGGAACTATTAATTATTCCAGTTTCCAGTTTCTTAAAATTTTAACTAACATTTTTGAGTCAGAGTGCCTTTAAAAATTCCTTTAAAGTGACATCCTACTTGGGTGTTTTTGATTATTTTCAAACTTTTTGGTCACCTTAGCCCCTCATGTCATAAAAGATAAAAATTTTAATAACTACACACTATATTCACTTTATAGTTAATATTTACTGTAACATCCATAATTGATACTTTACATGCATTTCTGAAATTTCTAAGAGTTTTTAAAGCCTGATGTTTTGCCCCGTATTTCCTGTTTGTGGGTGGATAAATCTACAAAATAATAGAGTTCTGTAAAGTCTCGTTCATTAAAAAATTGTAATTTCCAACAACTAAAATTAATAGTATAAGTAAAATGAAACTAATAATAATGAATATTAATAATAATTACTGATTACTGAGAAATCTGAGTACTAATTTCAACGGGCAGTACAGTACAATTACAAGGGGCAGCAGTCTGTATAATAGGCCTATACGACCCAATTCAGCTTATCTACCACAGAAACAAGGTCAAAGGTGTTTCACGTTATTTGTCTGAATGAGAGTGATATCAGTATTAAATCTAGCAAATACGGTAGCGATGTGTGGTACAACCAGGAAACCATAAAATGGAAAAATACAAAATCCTCTGAACTTAAACTTTACAAACTGATGGCCGTTCCAGTACTCTTTCTCTGTACCAAGGCATGGATCCCAAGGTCTTAGGGCTGTGTGAACTTGATTAGAGCAGAGTTAGGCAAATCAAAATGCTAAGCTACCAAAACAGTCCTACAAATACAGACCAACAGAGAATCGAAGGCTGGGGAAATGAAGTAAAAAGTAACCAGATGGTATATAGAAGTCAAAACCGGTTACGCAGTGATAGAAAATAGAAGAAGAAGAAGAAGAAGAAGAAGAAGAAGAAGAAGAAGAAGAAGAAGAAGAAGAAGAAGAAGAAGAAGAAGAAGAAGAAGAAGAAGAAATAGGTACCCGTATTGCAAAAGTTATTGGTAGCCTAATCCCGGGGTCATTACGAAACAATAATGGTATCTAGGTGAGTCTGTGTGTGGATAACAGTCTACTGTTAATTGCATTTACGGAAATAATGTAGTAGTGTTTTTAGGATTATGTGTACGTGTTCTGTACAGCATTTACTTTAATCCGATGGCAATCGATAAACGATTGGGGTAAATATGTGGTTGCGAAGCCTCCAAACAACCCATGTAACTATGACACGTATTAATACCGACTACTCTGTATGGTTTCAATAAAATACACCATAAAATTAATACTGTCAGTTACTTACTTATATAATATATAAACTTATATATATATATATATATATGTACACGTTTTTGATATTTTTATAACTTTTTATAAAACTTCTGTAATAAAGTAACGCAGATATTTTCAAACATGTTTTACAAATGAAAATCTTTTGTAAGTATATCTGGAATATTGTTCCAAGAGTTTTGGAGACATTTGGTTTTCAAGTTTCAGTCTCTAGTAATGTTTTTCCAGATACAATCTGGAATTCAAATTTTTCACGTGTATACAAATTTTATTACCGAATAATTAATTTAGATATTTAATACACCAGAAGAATCTAATAAAAAGTTCTAAAAGGCCATTATTATATAATTTCACATAAAGTGAAATCTATATAATTTTCTCGGGAAAGCATATCCTTTAAAAGAGCCTGAAAACGAATTACGTAAAATAAGTAACCTATAAACATAATATTAACTGTTCGACGAATTTAGTAATATTATTACAAGTTTTTTAAGTAAGAAAGTATGAAATTATGAAACACTCTTATATTTGAAACGACAATGACTTAAGCACTGTGTAGTTCGCACGTATGGACTTTCATTTGTTTCAAATAAAATACGAATTTTTACAGTTACACGCAATTTTTTCACGTATTTATTTACACGAGAGCCTTCAGGTTGTCTAGTGGCTAGCACGCGCGGTCCCTGGTTCAATTCCCGGCGGAGGCTCCGTACGGCGTGCACTCAACGTCATGAGGCAGAACTGAGTAGCCGTGATATAACAGCAGCGCCTTCTGGCTGTGAATACCGCAACTAGCGGCTGGCGTCGCATTGTTCTAGCCATGAAACCGTCCCATTTAACACAAAAGCCGTGCGGTATGACTTGGTCCTTTACAGACTGTTGAGCAAAGGTTTTTATTTATTTATATGAAATAGGTTGGAATACATTCAACACGTTAATAAGTAATGTTTCATTACTTAATATAAAGGTATTCTACGAGTCGTGTTTTCAAGTAAAACCAGTTTTGGTTTGTGGCGACGAAACAGGATAGTGCGTGCTCCGTGTTGTAATGTGACGTAATCCTCAGCTGTCGACAAATTGTGTGACGTGTGAGCAATTTACAATTAGTGCTACGACAGATATTCACGTCAAATGTGAGGTGTAGTTAAGTAAATATAGTGCTGCTGAAAACTAGTTGCTAAGTCATGTTGGAAGAGAGAAGGAGATAACTTTTCTTGTAGATGAGGATTGTAGACCAAACGGCATCAGTGACAGTGAGGTTAGGCAATGACGTTGTTTGCTCTTGAAATTACGAACAAAGAAGAATGTAGCGGTCCCCAACAATGATGACAGATGTGTAGTGGAAGGACTGAATGCTAAAGTTTCTTATAATCGGCGATTTTTGTTTCGGAATTTTCTATTCCATTTTTTAACGTTTGATGAATCAATATTGTATGAAATCTTGACGTAAAACGTGGTTACAAATAATTACAAACAGAATTATAAATGTTGCACACCATTATAGAAACATTATTCCGATTATCACTGTTGCACAACACTATAGAAAAATTATTCCGATTAGCGCTTTCAAGCTTCACAGATCATCATCAGATCGGAAATAACAATAATAGGTCTAAACAACTTCTTCATACCCCCTTGTCTTACCGCCCATAAACATTTTTGTAAATAAGTTATAAGTTAAATGTCCTTTCTGGCTATTATTAACTAGCGAGTTCAGTCACCCATGTCTGTACTGTTAAATATTTTTCTAGTACCTTCTGTGTATATGTGTGCTCTGTGTGCGTAATCGGAATAATTTTTCCATAGTGGTGTGCAACAGTGATAATTCTGTTTGTGATTATAACTACTAACACAACTTTCTTAATTAAATAATTACATGTAGGAAAACTTAACAGATACACACAATCAGTAATTTCTAGTTTCATCTTAAACATTATTGTAGTACTTTGCAAAATAAAGGATTTGGGCTGTTTGAACATATCGTCACTAGAAGTGACGCCTGGCTTTCCTTCAAAATAAATGACGAAAAGTGAAAAACGTTGTTACTAACTATTAAGTAGCCTACTTAGTTTTAGTAGTTAGTACTATTTAGTATTAGTGTAATGTTAGTATATTAGTATTGTTACGACGGTCTACTTGATCGTCGTAGGTACAGTGGAAACAAAATCAAGACACCAATTAAGTCACTAATCACCAGCTTTAATTTTCACAGTTAAACAGTTCATAATTAACAACACAGTCTTTTACAACAAATAAAAATTGTTCATACGCAATGAAATGTCCACTAAAATTAAACACAATTGTATTACAATTATCCCGCCCGATTATTAAACACTTCACTAATAACCATTTGAACGCACACAGTAATATCGCCCGATAATCACTTGTAATCGCCCGACAATAAACTAAAAACTAAGCAGCAGGTATGGGCTAATTATAGTCTCCAGTGTTCCATAACATGCGTCCTTAACAAGCCATCGAAAATTCTAGAGGACACTTAAGCGCGACCTTCGCAGAAACACGCACCGTTGGGCTAATTGAGATGCTTCCAGAACGCACGAGACGTGCCGCATTACGTAATACTGCCCACATGTCAAGTGTCACGTATGCATTACAGCTGCGGGATCGTTCTCCAATGTACCAGAACGTTCCGTAATGACTCAACACTTTTCCTGCATTACGTAACAGTATATTAGTATTATTATTTTATCAGCGACCTCTGAAGTGTATTTGTACGAATCGCTCAATAATTTGGAAACCAATAAAGATCAAACTTTGATAGACCAAACTCAAATTTGAGTCTTTCTGTACAATTCAAATGCCCAAGATATTAGTCTGTCTGTAATAGGGAAAAAGTTTTTCGCAGGTTACTTTTTATGCCTCAGGACTGAAAAAAAGTTTTAAATTTGATATAAAATTTTATTTTTTATTTTGTTATTACAAGGATATTATTAAATTTAAATGAGATGTACATTATGTAATATGTGATTTAGACTAGTGTACAAAAAACAAAAAATTATTTTATGGATTAAGAACAACTTGCGTAAGGACAGTTTATATTTTAAGACGTAATAAATTAAGTGTGCGATGGTTTTATTTATTTTTTTTTATTTTTACCAATTCAGTTTTTGGGTTAAATTTATTTAAAATATACTAAAGTATGAAGAATTAAAATACTGTTACTACTGGTAACATTTTGTAGACTGATCTAATACTTCATTTTTATAGGTCGAGAATTTTAAGTCGCGTAATACTAGCAAACGTAAAACCCATAAGCCCAATGTATTTCCCAATGCGTAGAAGATATCCATAGTAGTGAATGGTGGTTATGTGGATAAATTTAGTCTGTAGATTTTTTTAGCTACAATAAATTGCTGTTATCATTTAATGTTTTCTTGTTACTTCAGGACGAACCTTACTTAAAAAGCGTACTTCGAATATGTGTAAACAATTTCTACAGTTGTTCACTCTGCAACATCAAAACTGACGAGGTTTGCAAGAAGTAACTACATTGTATAAGTTTTAAGTTGTTTTAGCTAGTTTTTCTTCACAATTTTTACCACAAAAGTAATACACATGAACAAAATTTGAATCAAAAATTGCGAGTTTACGTTAACTTTTAGACTATATCCTTTTAATTAAATAGATCTATTTAATTGCAAGTGACTACATTTTGTTTTATGGTATATAAAACACTAACAAAATAAACCTTACGTGACATCGTTGTTTTACTTTCGTGTGCAAAAATTGATAATTTAATTGTTTCAACATCCCACGAGACGCATTAACGCCATCCGTCTACGTTTCCATGGCGACGATAGGAAGAAGGCTTACAACGTGCTAGGGCGCATTATAAGAAATTGTGTTTTCTAGTAATTTCAGGTAGCGGAGGGGAGCACCTTTAATTTATCATTCCTGTGACTGTCTCTACGCGGCACGATAATATTATACTTTTACAATTTAACAGAATATTTTACCTAAAATTACATTAATGTCACCTTACTCATCATAACTTATTATAATCGTTTAACTTATTATATCCAACAACAAGTGAACAATATTGTATGTAAATGTTCAATTACGATGGATTAAAACGTTAAATAGTTTCCACAACATCGTGACATTACTTCCCTGTCTGTTCCTGCCTTTCTCTATATAAAGTACATATGACGGATGGTTATTAAAAGACTTGGTATATAATTACTGCATCTCAATGCATGGGGATGAAAAATTGACGGGCAGCCAAAAATAAAATGATTGAAAGCTTCAAGCCTGTACACTGTACAGGCGAATGTCTAACCGTGAAAGAAAAAAAAGATGGAAAAGGAAAAGCAGCAGAAAGTATTATGAAGCAACGAACAGTTATTTGATTTACTGTAGAGTCATAGATTTGGAAGTTTTTCCTCATTGTTGTCTACACCGCCTTCCTCACGATACAGGGAATCTGTCCGTAACAAGTTTATGTTGGTTTTCTCTATTGTTGTCTGAAGTGAAATTTATTGGTGATGATTGCTTGATGGCGTGTGTGTTTTAGTACTATTAATATTCTATAATTTTGTTGGATAATTAAATGGTTTTAGTACGTTTATTTTATAATACTCTTTATTTGTCATTTTTACGTCTCTGTTGTTAACTCAGGTTTTTGACTGATGTTTAATACTTTGTGTGATGATCAGTTTATGTGATTTCCGATATTGTTTGTAAACTAGATCACCGTTTGTAGTTGGTGAGTCTGCTTAGCGCACTTGTCGAAGGGTAAGTAATTGTTAATTTGTGATTGTTAATTTTATTTGTATTTATTTTATTGTAATAAACATTAATATTCGTTTCTCATTTTAAGTTTTATCTGTGACTATTTGATTCTATATTTTAAATGGTGTACGCTATTTTTTAGTTTTAAAGAGCTTAAGTTAATAACTCTTGAAGACGATCACAGATCTACAGCTACATATCAAAAGATAGAATTGATTGGGCTTGAAAAATAATTGAGTCCCGCCTCAATACGGTGAACTGAAACACTTTAAAATGTTTTATTTGACAGCTTTTTTGACACATGGTACAGAGTGTAATTTTATATATAACATTAATTTATAAATTAAGTAACTCTATTTTAGGCAAATTATTCTGAAATATGAGAGAATATGTGTAACCAGAATGGTGACCAAATGAATATTATAATACTATTTTAGCACTCAATATTACACACTCACACACACACACACGCACAAACACACACACACACACAAATGAATACAAATATTTTCTTTTATACAAATATATTATTTTATTTGAAAAGACATAGAAATAGCTTCGGATAATTACATTGGCCATATCACGATCACAGAAGCTGGCCCAGTAGGCATACATGAATCCGTTTTTACGATCGAATAGCTCTCTGTGAAATATTTCAGTCATACGAGAACATCAATGGCATGCTATAAAACTACTGATGAATAAAATATCTACCTGCCAGCATTCTGTTACTGGTCTCTAAAATATCAAAAAGAAAATATATATTGAAAGTTTTCCAAGAATACCGCCCGCTATCGTTTCGTCAGTCAGATATACCGCTGAAAATTTGTAATAGCGTAGTGTCCAACGAATCCAATCGATATTAACAGAGAGCAAGAGAAATAATTTCCCATTATTCCTTCTGAAATATATAAACGATAACATGAAACATGATTAAATGATTTACTTTAATTGAAAGTGTTAATAGAAAATAAAAATCTGCGAAGAAGATTGCTTCATTTGAATCAAACAAGTTTAAGAAATAGTTCGAAATTATGCATTCGTATTACATATTATTTACTTTTAGTTTTTTCTTATGTAAGACACAGATAATTCAGAACGAAGAGACTGTTAAGCATTAACAGTTCAGGACTAGACACACGCTCTAGTACAAGTGATCTACTGAACTCCAGAAATGTAATACTATCTCAAATTAAAATTAAAAGAAATCTTGCATCAGCGAGAGTTGTGAGAGAAGTTCTCAAGACACCTATTTGTTAACAACTTTAGATTTATACGTGTGGAAATCTTGGACCCGAAACACCTATTCTTTTGTACTCTCCTATCCGCCAATCCACAATTAAAAGACGAATGGAGGGAAAAGCTAAAAGGACGGAAAGGAGTTAGTAAATATGAGTTACAGAAGAATTCAAAGAGAGACTTGAAGAAAGTTAAAAGGAGAAAAAGAAGGAAGTGCAAGACTGTTATCGTGTTTGGAAGTAGGAAAATAAATAGTGTAATAAATATAATTATTTTAAAAAAGAATTCAATTTTATGTATAACAAAATAATAGTTAAAATTCTGTCTAAACTATGTAAAAAATTTTCAAAATTTTACTTACTTTATAATCATATGTACTATTAAACTTTTCTGTGTAATTTAAGAAATGGATTCTTATAACGTACAGATAAATTTAAATCAATTTAGTAGGCCTAATACAAAATTTTTCTATATGCCAACCAAAGGTATTTTGAACCCCCTCCCCCCGAACCACCACAGTCCTTCAATTATATTTCGTGATATGTGAATAGATGGAACTCTAATAAAAATTGCCTATCTTTTGTAATCTGAAAAACCTATATAAAATGGTTTGAATTCAGCGGTTACTAAACATTCTTATTATGGTATACAATGAAGTTATAAAGTAATAAATTTTTAACTGGTAATATCCGCATCGCACATTTAATATTTGGAGCACTACTAATAGGCCGTACAACATTCTATACTACTCGTATAGTCACAAGTTATGAGAAGACATTACCCACGATCACGATAAGCAGTCATACTATGTTGCGGGTGAATGTCAAATTCTTCCAAATACGTTATTCGCGTCACGTTTTCTGCCCCATGTTTTTTTTTTGTAACAAGCCCCTTATAGTTATTTATTTTTGTAAGAGTGAATAAAATTTTGCGACATAGAATTTCAAGATTTCTATACATTTCACATACCTCCTGTGGTGGTTTTATTTATATTACGATCACAAGTAGTAACTGTGATTACAGTTACTGATCAAAGGGTAAATTCATCCGATCAGTAGTGAATAATACAAGTAAAGGTCAATGGTCCATTTACTCATTCCGTCTTTACTACTCATAAATATATATAGCAAATATTTCAATTCTGAAAAGACGGGATTCCTTGGTTATAACACAATGAGTGTGTTAAATAGAATTATTATATGACCTTCACTGCTGGAGTTTAATTGTTACTTCGAGTGCCAAGGCCGTGGTCCGCTGTTTGATTTTGCCAGACGTTTCGGTTACGATAGCTGTTGCGTATTCTTTTATATCTGCCGAGTATTTAGATCATGAGACGTGAAGAGGTTTTACAAGTTTTACAAGTTTTTGTTTATTCATTATTTCTACGTTGATTGAGCATTGAGTCAACTAGTTACGATGCCAGTTCCTTTTCTTGTTATCTGATTACTAGACTGCAAATAACTCTGGCTTAGTGGTTCATTGCACAGGTATAAACTGCAGAATAAACCTCTTAAGAGCCATCGTTGTTTTCATTGAACGGAGTAATGTTTGACATCCCATTAAAATAATATCCTAAATTAGCCGCGGAAAAAGTCGAGTTTCACGTACTATAAAAAGACAATTAAAAATATAAAAGATAGCAAGTTACAAAAGTAGACAATTTATGAGGCTAAATTTTAATCCGCGCCCGGCCTAGACACTGTTAGGCTGATTAATGTTATTCCCTCATTCTGATTCTCTCACTCTCTCCCATGTATATATTTATCTTTCTGTCTCTATATCTCTCATTCTCTCTCTCTCACACACACACATACACACTCACTAACTTACTCACTACAAAATTTTCAGCGCAGTTCGAGGCCTTCGCGTAGCCATCCCTTTGCTATACGGCAGAAAGCAAAAATAATTTTTGATGTTCGTGTTTTTCGTTTCACAACAGCCTTTCGTACCTTAACGTAAAGAAAACATTTTCAGTCCACCTTCACCGTAGACGGTTTACACTTACGCCAAATTTTTCTGAAACCTATTTATAAAAATCTGTTCGATCAGTGTTTTGTGGCATAGATGATGGCATTGGATTTACGTAATGAACATTAAACACAAAGTTCTCATTCGTAAGCTTCTGTTATTTTATTATGCGGACTAACACTGACTTTATGGAGGAACACACGTTATTGCTTATACTGTCACTCAACTCTCTACTCATTTCAGCGAGCTGAATGGAAGACCATGCTACGCGGCATGCGCCTAAAGAGATTTCAACAAAGGCGTGTAGTTTATAATAAGATAAAAGCATTTCCTTTGGGTTTCAATTTCTTGGTGTTAGGTTGTGGTCGAGTCAGACCTTTCGGCTAATCTGCGGTAACTCTCTTCAGAGAGTGTGTTGACCTGTGTTGGATTAATGAGGTTGATAGGGTTGTCGTGGTCTTATTACGTTTCATATTAGAACCACTTAGATCTATAAATCAGAACATCTATAAATCTCCACCCCAATTTATGCCTCTGAAAAAAAGGACGACAACTACTGCATGAGACTGAACTCAGTGTCTCTGATGGAGGGGATATAAAGTATGAGCGAGTGTGTTTGTGTTAGTGTCGTTAGTTTGTCAAGGCCAACAAATCAAGACATCAGCATGGCCCTGTTCACAGTCAGACTGGCATCCAGTCGTAACGGCAAGCAGTCATTACACTTTGTAATTTTACTGCAGTCTGATTTTCACCGTTCAAAAACGTATATTTTTTGTGTTCACAGGTTAGTACTTTTCAAGTAGTTGTCTTATAGTAACATTAACAATTCGAATTTGTGAACTATCGGCTAGGGTTACTGTACTTATAGTTACTTTCAGTTAGTGAGTGAATTATTCTGTTATTTGTTTATTTGTAGCTGTCTGTTCATAATCAGTCTTCGATAGCCATCGAAAGAAAGAAACTTAAGTTTCGTTGTTCACAGTGAAGGTCACGAAATAATTAGTAATATATGGTAATTGAAAACTGTGATGAAGAAAAACAACAAAAGTCACTGACATACCCACTGAATCAAGCAACAAAACGAGCTGCATATTACTGTAATACATTGGAAGGCTTCGTTAAATATTTGAGAAAGCAAAGGGAATGCAGTCCAGAAGAAAAACTCTACATCGTGGAAAAAACGTGTGAGAAAGGAAACTTTTTCTTGATGATTTTGGTAAGTGTGTAGTAAGAAATATTGTTCAGTATTTTTATAAAAATCAAAATGTGCCCACTGTTAAAAAACTCCTGCCTATGAAGAAAGAAAGAATCCATTTTCCGTGGAGCGCTAAATCATTCACGCGAGTGTTTAAAAGTGTGGTATTTAAGTGGAAGAAATGTAGAAGTAAAAGAAAAGTGTTAATTGAAAACCCAGAAATTGTAATGATGCATTACAAGTACCTTGGGCAAATTAAACGTTTTTGGGAATCTTGGAGAAACATATATTTTTTTAAATGAGAGGAAAGTGACCGTTGAGCGAGTTCTGCTAATATAATGTGAATCGGTATTTCTCAGTAGTCGTTGGTTTGTTTACACCAGTGAGCGTGCCTACGCGTGCGCATGTCTACGCTCTCTTTCTAAGTCACATATCTGTCAGAGACTTGGAGTTCAGTCTAAAGCAGTAGATACGTATGCTTGAACAAAGTCCTTGAGAACGTTTTTAGGAGCTACATGTAAGAACAGGTTATGACAATGTAACCGTAAATTATATTAAAATACATAAAGAATCGCCGGCAAGTCCGTTTGTAAAATTAATGAAGGTTATGCATTGTCCGTACGAGGACAGCGAATCAGAAAGAAAAGTCATGATCGCCAGCAGAGCGAGCGGAGGGTAAGAACCAGAACTGAGATGGATAGTTGGTATTGAAGATGTTCTGGGGAAACCGAATTTTTGAAATTGGATGATGTTAGGAACTGTGGGATCAATGGCGCCGTGTCTTAGAGGAGGCCCAGGTTCATGTGGGCTGTGGCGCTGGGAATGTAGAGAGAGAGGGATAGAGAGTGAGAGGGAGAGGGAGAGGAAGAGAGAGAGAGAGAGAGAGAGAGAGAGAGAGAGAGAGAGAGAGAGAGAGAGAGAGAGAGAGAGAGTTTGTTACTTTCAGCATCTTGTAGTAACTCCGTACCGGGGGTAAAAAGTAACGGTTTATAACATGTGTTTAATGAAGAATGTAAAGCCTGTGTCATACTATGCTACTTTACTAGCCGCTACTGGATTTTCTGGCTATTTCTTTGTCACACTGTCTTTAGGTACCCGCTACTTAGTAGTGCGTAGTACAGCAAAGTACATGGTTGCGTAAGTTGGTTTGATGTTAAAAAATATTGTGAAAAATTTCGTCTGTGGGTGTCCGACGTGAGGCTTTAGACAGCTGGTGCCGATTAGTGTTAGAGAGCTTTGTAATGAGTTGCTGAGTAACGTAAGGAACAAATAGAAACGCCTGTGGGTTCGGGAATGGCTAGGTAGAAGAGATGAACTGGGTGCTTCAACAACAATAATAAGAGAGCTGGCAATTGAGGACCCCTAACTCTACTACATAACATCATGCGGTTAGCCATACCAAAGTTTCAGGAGTTGCTAGATTTCGTGTCACCAAACTAGATTAGATTTGTATACGTCTTCCGTCGCGGCACTACTCTTTTTAAGTTTTTTAATTTTATTCTGTTCATTACGATAAAGACCAAGGATTGTTTTAAAGCATCTTTTTTTGGTGGTAATCAGGGAAGTTCCAGTTCATCTAACAACCGAGTGAAAGCAGTTTTATTTCGCATCGCGTTTTAAATTCTCTACGGAGTAATGACCCACAGACAATCATATTGTGTTAAGCATCGTTGTTTTGTAAGTAACTCGTACATATTTCTTGCAGGTTTCAATATTATGAATAATTTTTCAAATATTAACTATTTCTGCAAGTAAAATTATATTGTATTTTCACCTTATGCACGTTTAACTGATTATACATCAGCATCATCAGAGGTTTATAAATTAATTGATTTAATTTTAATGTAAGGAGTAAGTGATAATCGAATTTATTATAAAAGAAATTATCGATTTAATTTTATTTTACTTATCTATTATTTTAATGTTTATGTACTCACTCAGCTGTTTCGTCGGTTATATTGGAAAATTTGTATGTTTATATTTAAATTATTTTAATAAATTTATAATTTTAAATAGATCATCTTGTTTTGAATCATGACGCGAGTTGCCTTACAGTACAAGATAATGGAATGAAGAAACTGGCTTGTAAAAGAAATATGGGGAGCTGTCTGCTAACCGAATAAAAATAGGCAAAGAAAGTAACAATTTATATTGACTAGACTTACTAGAAGCACCGTTTGTGTGTGATTGTTTTAACTGTAGCGTCGCCCCAACCTAATATTGTTCCGGGATTCTTACGACGGGTCACGTTGTGAACCTGCGACAGGTCAACTTCAGTGTAGCGTTGTAAAATCTTAATTAAAATTCATTACAGACTCCGTGCGGTGAAGTGGCCGCAACACAGAGATAAGGATCGTCTGCGCTAGAAGGGTTTATCTAGTGTGCCCTTTGTTTACTACCGACTGTGTACTTCCTGACTCTTACTTAGTACAGTACAATATATATATGACGAATGTCATTTTATGTTATACTGCTAAATGCTGGAGATTACTACACATTTTTGAACACGTTTCGCAATATTTCAAGCGCGCACATGTGTAGCCAGTGTCCCCTCCAAGGATAAACTTAACTTGTATAACGAGATCCTTTTCATGAAACTTATTTCGATGATAAGAGACAATCACCGTCAGAAATACAAAAATTAAAGGTTGAATGAATATTTGAAATAAATTAAGTCAATCTTAAGTTTTGTATATTGACATTTAAAAAATTACAGAAAAATCATTACACAAAAGAACACGGTGAGTTCATGCTAGAGAGTTTATAAAAGACCTAAGCCTAATAGAAAATACACTGTAAGAGTACCACGCAACCATTACGAACAAACAAGAATAGAGGGAGGAAAAGGATGGGAGTGTATGGGGCACGTCCATGAACCGAAACACGACGTTGCCTCGTCGGTCCAGCACGACACCTGCGTCACTCCGTATTTGTAATATATACTGTTAGACTTTTCTGTTTATGCACCTGCGCAGTCAAACTAACAAAACGTTTCGATACTTGTGAGCTATCCGCCAATATATCACAAGGAAATGCGCCACCATATATATTACGTCCGTAACGAGAGAAATTCACTTTCATCGGCTACTACACACATGGATACAGTCTTTTTCCGATACAGTACAGTAGATAAAATTGTGTTGCTGCCAGCGCTTTTACGAATCAGAACTTAGTTGTTAGATATGAATGAATAATCAATTATTTAGGTTGTTCAAAATTCTGGCGATTAGTTCTAACGATTCAGTGAAATCAATTTTGTTTTCAGCTGAACGGAAAGCACAAATTGTAACTATAAATGAATTAAGAGCCAATTATAGTGAAATGCTGAGGTTTTAAATAGGAAGGAGCTGACAGCTTTCGCTGAACACAGAAGTGGCGCTGTGGTCAACGTTTTTCAACATGATTTACAGCCAATTAAAACCCACTACTAGTAATATTAAGCATGCATTGTTATGCATCATGCTAGTTTTCTTCTTTTCTTCTTTTTCGTCAGCGTTATTCTTATTTTTGTCACTCTTCCACTCTGCAATCTTGATTCTCTAATTTCTCTTGGTTTTAAATTTCTTGTTATCGTTTTACTCTTCATTTTGCTCTTTCTATTGTTCCTTTCTTTCTCTTTTTCTTTATCCTTCAATTTTTTATTATTTTCTTATATTTTACGACTTCTTGGTTTTCCTTTCTCTCTTCCAACTTTTTGTTCATTCTTTTCTGTTTTACAGTTTTAATTCCGTTTCTTATTCCTGTGCTTCCTGATTCTTTCCATTCTTCTCCTTTCTATTTTAACTCTTCATCTTATTCATCTTCTTCGACTTTTTTGCCCTTCTTATAATTCTACATTTAGTTTTTATTCTCTTTTCCCTTCCTCTTCTTCCTCTCGCTATCGTTTCCGTTCTTATCTCCAAATCCCACCCGTTTTCGTTCGGATTTCCACCCATTTTGTTTCTCCTTCTTCTCGTTATATTTTTTCCCCTTCTTTTTTAATTTTAAAGTTGAATCGTTTCAATATTCTCGTAGACGTATCTACTATACTTTGTACTCTTTACTTAACACATAAATCTTCAACTATTTCTTACATGCATTTCATTTTATCACTCTTATTATACCTCACTAAGAGGCCTGAAATAAGATTCTAATCAAACTTGTTTTCGAACAAAATACTTTTTCAAATCGTAGTTCGGAGGACATCAATCTGAACTGTAACTGCAATTATGGGCAAAAGTAGGGCAATATAAGAGCGCAACTTTTTAAACACAAATTATCGGCAACATTAGGTTTTAATTCAAAAAACAACTTTGAACATTAAATTAAGTTTGAAACTCAATGAAATATGCATGAATTTGTGAGCCCGTAACGATTTTATACAATGTGACGTATAGAGGTACGTCTATCCATTACTGTGAAGCAGTTTGGGACCGAATAAGCTAGGTAGCATGTGTACTCAAGGAAATAAAAGGACCCAAGCCTGCCTGCGCTAACTCCCACCACGTTCGTCAGATGAACTTAAAGCCTTTACATAGTTACCGGTCAGCGTCTTGTACATATTTGTTGTAAATCGTAATTATGATCACGTTAATTTATCGTCTGTCTTTGTAAGTATCTTTGCAAATATGTAATCTACGTTTATTATTTTATTATAATAATTACCGCTTCTTAGTGTTGTGTAACTCTACGCAGTTTTATTTTACACGAAACTATTACCACTCATTTCCCGTTTACCGTACCGTAACATGTATTTCATAATTGTATTTCATCATTGAGCACCAGGCTACCTTCTACGATATCTCTAGCACGTCAAGCCAGAGAAGTTATTGTATAGCGGTGGAATATTAAAAAAAAAAAAAAAACAAAGAACGGAGCACAAATTAAATTTTAGTGTTTCTGCCTGTATAAATAAAGCTACAGAAATCTCTGGCTCTAGAGTTTACAAAAGTTTAAAAGAAATGAAGAAATTATCTAGTTTTGGAGCAAAACGTATCTACTTCCAAATCAAAATTGCTCGTAAAATATGGACTCTAAAGACAGTACAATAAGGAAAAAGATGCAAGAACTTTACCCGTCAAAAAATGTTGACCATCTAGGAAGAAATGATTAAAAACTGTAAGGTGGCGAATGTGAAAGAAAGTACCTGTAAGTTAATCCTTTTAAAACTTGAAACAAAATTCTTAAAATGATAACATACAAGTGGACTAGGTGCTAGTACTGATAGAATAAAATGTTCCAATTAGAATGAAACGATATTCTCCACGTTGCGTGGAGGATTCGCTAACGGGCGTAAATAAAGACAGATGAAGAGAAAAATAATCATTATTTAGACAATTAGGATTTGTTAATACGTTTTATGGGTATGTTCATGATTATGTTGTAGTCTCTTATTTTGAATAATCTGTTGTATATTGAAAGCATATGTATGTTCTGGGACATGAGATGCGAATCACTGCTCCTGTAGATGTGCGGTATCATTGTAGGTTAGTGGTAATGTTTCCCTTGTTGTGATGCAGTTTCCAGCTTCACTTTGTCCGTGGTAGATCTGCTGTAGCGTTGTCTACGACAGTGGCAGTTTCCCACAATGCTACCGTTTTAAATTAAAAAAAAAAAAAGCAGACAAGGCAATCACGAAGCCTGGAAATGCATAGCACGACATGCAAATTCTTGACTCTTGGTGAAGTGATATGCAACAAGTTGCAACGTATTAACGATCTTTATAGTTGAAAACAAAATCTACTAAAACTTCCTACTCATTCCATAGGAACTTTTTTAGACACTTAAAACCTATGGAGGACCAACGTTTCCAGCTCAAGGTTTTCACTGTTCCAACCTAAAATCCTTTTGTAAACAAGAAGCAGAAAAAGCAGAGCTATGATGCATAATGAAGAAAGTTTAAATTGTAATAATGCAAACATTTTATATTGCAAGTTAGCACTTAAAATCTGTATTACCGTCATCAGACGATGTGCAGTGTACCTATTAATACAACCTATAAAATATAAAAACTAGATATTTTCATACTACATTTTAATGTACGATGGTCAGTTGAAAAGTTCGCGGAGCGACATCTGTAGCTTAGTGGTAAAACTAAATTTTTCGTATACTGCAAGTTTGTTATGTTACGTAAACTCCTGTTAATTTCGAAATCGATCTATCAATTTATTCACTGTTTAGAGGTTGTTAAAATTGACGTGTCATGCGTGTTTTTAAAAACGAACAACATCAAACATCGTAGTGTGATTCTTTGATAAAAAATGTTTAGCGCCAACGGAAATTCAGAACAAAATTATAAATGTGTCAGAAGATGCTACGACTTCAAAACCAACGGTATGTAAGTAGGCACTTGAGTTTACACGTGGTCGTACGAACATTAAAGGTGATTCCCCCCAAGACTGGACGCTAAAAAATGCAACAAGTTCAGATGCGGCAGCCATCTTGTACAACGCGTTTTCACACAATGATCTTGAGTTAAAGTACGATGCACTCGCTCATATGAGATGGCTATGATTCCACCAACGTCACCCACTCTTCAATCTGCGGTCTTCCAACACCCTAAGAATTTTTTCAGTAATGTCATTTTGTGTTGCACTTTTTGGACGTCCACAGCTGGAATCGTCTTGAGTGCTTGTACGGCCACGTTTAAACTCGAGTGTACCACATTTGCCGTTGTTTCTGAAGGCGCAGCATCTCCTAACACATTTACAATTTTGTTTTAAATTTCCATTGGCGCTAAAACGTTTTTAACGGAGACGTTAAAACACAACACAGTGTTTGATTTTGCGCATTTTAAAAATACGCGTGACGGGAAAATTTCAAACAGCTGGTAAAGAGTGAATAAATTGACAGATATATCTGGAAATTAACAGGTGTTCACGCGAAATGTACGTGTTGCAACACACGAAAGACTTTAGTTCTACCACTGAGCTATAGATATCACTCCGCGAACTTTTCAACTGACCCTCGCATATTCCTGTAAAGTATACTTTTGAAGTGTCTGTAATCATTAACACTGTGGATGTTATTTCTATACATTAATATACGAGCTGTAAGTTTGGCTTTTTTACTGTCTTTTGTTAACTACCACCATCACATCATCATCATCATCATCATCATCATCACATTTATCTTCTACTTCTCTTCTTCTTCTTCTTCTTCTGCCCTTGGCTATACATCAACAGTGTGCCCCGGCGTCATTTCACCGAAACTGGTGTCTAACCACCGCTTTTTGGTATATCGCATTCAATTCTTTTTTATCATTCTTAAGTATGTTATCTCACCAGCTAGTCCAAGGTTATTATCGTTTTTTTTTATTACCTATAGGCATTCGATGATCGTTTATTTTTTCACGTGTCCTGCCCACTTTATTCGTAGATTTTTTAATGTGGCCTACTAAGTTCTTATAGTACATAATTATTTTAGCTTGCACTTATATGTGATGCGATATCTTTCCCCTTTCTTATAAGCGCGTATATATCATTTCTTGGTATGTTTTGGTTTGTGAAATTATTTTCAATGCTCAACACCACCTCGTACTCTTTCATTTCCATTTTGTGATACGTGAACGTCTGTTTGACTTTATTTTAATAATAATTTTACCCATTTTACTCTGAAAAATCTCTAGGAATTTGTGTATGTGCAGAGGTACTAAAACGTTTTTGGCTTATTATGGAAAGTAATGAAATTTTCGACCCCTAATATCCACATTTATTAACTACGCCACAACTAATAGAAAATTAACATTATTCAGTCATATATTAAAGACTAAATGATCTCGATAAGCAGTCACTGCGGGAGAGTCAACAGTTTTTCCAGTTATTCTTGTCACGTTCTGACTCCATATTTTGTAACGGGATTTTATCGTTATTTTTGTTAGACAAACTCTGAATAAAACACCCAACGTAGGATTTAAATACTTCTAGTTACCACAGACATCCTTTGGTGTTTTGTTTAGACTATATATATAAACACAAGTAAAAAATTGTAAACAGTTCAAGAACTATCAAGGATAAAGTATCCTCTGCGATAGGAGTGAAGTAACCTCTGGGAAGTAACAATTCAAACTACCCCTGCTAGTCATCAAATATGTAGCAAGTATTTCAATTTTGAAGATAACACAGGATGCCCTGATCATAACACAAAGAAATGTTTTAAATACAAATATTACAGAAGTTTAATCTTAACTTCGAGTTGGTCTTTCGTGCGTGAAGGTCGTAGTGTATAGTATAGAATATAGGGTATGCACGCATAAATACGAAAATCTTAAAAAAAAGCTGATGAATTGTTTTCAGACTTGTGCATTGCACCTGGAAACTTAGTGCGTACTCCGAGCATGTGCAGTGCGTCCGGCTATATTATTCAACGCATGTCGTATGTCCTCAAGGAGTGTGTGCATCCGCGTCGGCCGGTCTGCGTGCAACTTACGTCAATACTGTTGGACGCGTCGAATCCGTTTTTCGTCATTATGTCGTGCAGGTTACCATCTCCGGGTCGACTACGTAAAAAAAGGTTCGTTTTCGTTCCGTCTAAGTCATCGTTTTTCTTCGTCTTCGAGTAACTGAGGCATAATTTTTTGTGATAAATACAAGCTCGCCGTTACTATAAGTGAATTAGCATAGTCTTAGTCTTACGACTAACTACAGGCGTGGTACAGGGGTGGTAGGCGTGGTATGAACATCACAGGTCTGACAGCGATGTTCGCAAGAATTTTTTACAGTCACCAGAGGCTGATCGATTATTCCCCCGGCGCTTAGAGAAGATTGGGTAAAAAGAACATTTACTTTCACCTGTATCATAAACGTAGTATATTGTTTAAACTTTGGCCAGACGTTTTGGCTACTACTGCGGTAGTCATCTTCAGTACTTGTCTTCTCAGAGACAATAGTGATTTGTTGACTACACCGCGACTTGCATTGCTTCAGTCGGCAGGCAGTGTTTTTGACTGTAAATCGTGTAGCAGAGGTACTCCCACAGAAGGAATTCATTAGCCGACTTCTTTATTAGACATGGGGCATGTCTTCTTTGACCGAAACACCCGACTTGATGTTGGTGTCGGCGCAACTTCTCCTCTTCTTGTCTCTGTTCCAGGTGTCTCGAATCTATCCAGTCCGGTAACTCGGGACGCGTTGGTGACGACAGAAAGAATCCAAAACCCATGTGGCGTTGTTACGTCAAATGAAGGAAAAGTGTAAATTATTGATTTTACAGGTTCTCGGTGTACCCTTTTATACTTGCTGTATAAGAAATACTGTACTGTAGTTACTATAAACCATGTTTCTGCAATAAAACACAGAGCTAGACTGATCGTGAAATTAAAATGGCGTTTTAAACAGCTTTTGTTAATTAATTGTTTTTACATTGATTAATCGTTACTCGTATTAAATCATCAGTTAACGATGCCCATTTCTGTATTTATGATCTGATTACTACACTGAAATTAAGTCGAGTAGCGGTACATTCCTTAAGGTTAATTGCATAATAACCCGCTTCAGAGGCAACGTTGTTCTGATCGAATAGCTAATGTTATTTATCCCATTAAAATAATATCCTAAATTAGCCGCGCAAAAAACGGAGTTTCACGTACTATAAAACCACAATTAAAAAGAAAAAAGATAACAAGTAACAAAAGTTGATAATTTATGAGGCTAATTTTTAATCCGCCCCGATCTAGACACCGTTTGCTCTGATTAACGACCTTCCCGCTTTCTAATTCCTCACTCTCTCCCAGTGTGTATATATTTATCTTACTGTCTTCCCCTCTCTTACTCACACTCTACACCTCTTCCTCTTGTTGTCTCATTAGACAAATTTTCAGCGCACATCCGAGGCATTCTCGTGGACTTCGTTTTACGGTGAGAAGCAAAAACAATTTATTTTGTTGTCTGTGTTTTTCCGATTCACAACCCTTCGTACACTAACCTTTACTTCACATCACCATTAATGGCTTGCGTCTATTTTTACACTTTACGCCAAAGTTTGCTGAACCGTACTATACGAAATATTAGGAGAAGAGTCTATAACCTGACAATAATCGACAGAATAAACCATTAACACAAATACGAAGATTTGAAATTCATTTGCATGCTTTAGTGGTGACAGTCAGACTAATTCTGATTAGCACACACGCCGTAACGCGACTTTAGGAACTCCCGTTTCAGCAACCTCAATAGAAGATTGCTTGAGAACCGAGCTGCCGCTCTAAACAGTTTGAACAAATTAGTGTAAATAATATTGTTACGACGCGACGGTAGCACGGATCGTCGTGTTTAGAACAGTGGAATAAAATAAACGATAACCAATTGCAGTATCAATTAGTAAATCCATAATTAAACACTCGTATAGCAATACTTCAAGATTATGATTATTTAACACTCACACACGAACACCCCCTCCCCCTCCCTCCGCTCACACACACACACACACACACACACACACACACACACACACACACACACACACACACACACACACACACACACACACACACACACACACACACACACACACACACACACACACACACACACACACACACACACACACACACACACACACACACACACACACACACACACACACATGTAACAAAACAATAAATATCAAATAATTAACACTGTCGCAATTCATTCCCAGTATACTTACAACAATTTTCGATATTTCGATTATGCGATAGTTGGCATCGATATATAAAGAATATCGCATATAATTTTGTTTAGATAATAAAAGACGTTTAGATAAAGTATGTGCAGTTTGCACTCGTCGGTGACCTTGAGGCGTGCGTGTTCATGTGACCTTGTGCGTCTTGTGTTGTGTATTCAGTGTGTGTGTGATGACATAGATTTTTTGGTTAGTGAATTTTATTTATTTACTCTTGTTTGTCACCTTTATATTATGTAAATATTTCAGTGTGTTTTGACTCTCTGTCTGTTGTGGGACAGTATTGTTTAATATCTTATATTTTTTATGTTTCTTTTTGTTTTTGCCTGAAAGCAAGTACCGATTTGTTGTGTAGCCGAAACGTCGCTTTTTTTAAAAAAAAAAGGCGGTGATGAGAAAAATCCGTCTTACTAGTAAGTGTAACGTTAATAACCCATCACTGCCATCTCTTAATCAAGCAAAGCAAAGATGTCAGTAGATAGAGCTACAGAGAGGTACGGAACTTGGGGCCGGATTGAAATATATGAAAAGCCGCAGCCAACCAGTCCACAGTTATAAGAGTGAATAAGATGTTGTATTCTTATAAAACGTATTTCGGCGATTAGAAACAATTTCCGTCAGAAACAAAAAATTAAAAATTATTGAAATTAAAAAATTAAATAATCGATTTCAAGTTTTATATTATGCGCTGGTGTTGTCGATTCAAACACATGAAACTTACGAAGGTTTCGGGAAAAAACCATTGCACAAGAGAACACAGTTATCCAGGCAAGAGGGTTTGTGAGAGAACAAATGAAAAATAATACCAAAGATTACCTCCCAACCCTTATTAACAAATAAGATTAGTGGGACAAGAGCGTGTCGGACTCTGTTGAGCACGACCTTGAATCGAAACCTGACATAGACTCGAAGAAAATTGTATTCCCGCAGTTAGACCAGCAGACCAACAACCTGGTTCACTCCATATTTATACTCAAAATGATAATCAAAAACCGTTAAAGTCGTTTGTTTCTGCGCATTCGCACCCGAACTAATAAAACTTTTGGATGTTACGAGTTATCTGCCAAATTATCGTTTCCCTTAATCACAACAAAATGCACCATGATGACTGTTTTATGAATAACAAGAGAAATTCACTTTTATCGGGTACACACGTGGGTACAAAAACAGTCTCTATCCAATACGGTGCAGTTGGTCAAATCCGATTTTGCTGTCGGCGCGTTTTACGAATCCAAACTCAGTTGTCAGGTGAGAGTGAATAATCAGTAACCTATTTATGGCGATCAATTCCAACGATTCGGCGTAAATAATTTTGTTATCAATTGACCGGGAAACATAAATTATTGAAACTGAAAGTGAATTAAATGCCAAATATAGTGTTACGTTGAGCTTCTATACCCGTGGGAGTTGACAGGTTGCCGTTGAGTCAACGTATATCAACATGATTTACAGCCAATTCAACCCATATAAAAATTAAACCCAATGTTACTACTATGTTTGCGTGGATTATTATGTATCATTTTCGTTTATTTTTTGGTTTTTCCTTCGTATTGTCTTTTTGTTTTGTCTTATCCTTATTTTCGCTATTCCTCCATTCTCTATTCTCGCTTCCAATTTTTTCCTCTTTAAACTTCTTGTTATACTTCTGCTCTCCATTTTAGATTTTATCGTGTTTCTCTCTCATTCTTATTTTTCTTTTTTATTTCGGCTTTTTAAGTTTAGTCTTTCTTAATTCTTTCTGCTCTCGTCCTCTCTTTCCTTTCCTTTCTGTATTTTTTCTTCCTTCTTCTTTCTTCTTACAGTTTTATAGTTCTTTTATGTGATCCTTGTTCTCTTCCCGTCCTTATTATTATTATTCACATTATTTATCTATCAACTCTGTTCCTGCCCTGTTGTTGTTGTTGTTGGCCTTCCTAGTGCATCAAATGTTCTTCCAAAAGTAGTCTTACTTTTTGCTCTTATTCTCATTCTCGATCATGATACCTTTCACGTTTCTGTTCCCGGTCCCGTTCACGATCCCGTTTTCAATCGCGTTCTCGTTCTCTTTCCCTTTCCCGTTTCATTCCTTGTCCCATTCTCTTTCCCGTTTCCGTTCCGCTTCCCGTTCTCGTTCGCGTTCTCGTTCTCATGCCCATTGTCTTCGTGTTTTTGTTTTTGGTTTTATTTCGTTCTCGTTCCCGTCATTGTTCACGTTTTCCTTCTTGTTTTAATTCCTGTTCCCGTTTTTCATCTTGTTCTAATTCCTATTTCCGTTTTCCTTCCAGCCCTGGTGTCGTCATTGTCCCTATTGCCGTTCTCGTCATCAAATCCGTACCTTTTTCGTTCTTCTTCTTGTGTTTTGTTTCTCCTCTTTCTTTTTGACCTTTTCAATCTTTTACCCTTATTTCATTTAAATTAAAAGGGTTTAAATAGACTAATAATAAATCTGGAAGTGATGTAGCGCGAATGGGAAGTATTCAGTTTATTGAAACGTTTTTTAAGGTAACCCAAGACTGTATTACGTCTATACCTCTGTTTCCCTTTAGCGGTTCGGAAAACTAACTGTTCTGTCTGTATGCTATAATAGAGCAGTTTCGATATTCTCGTAGATAGTACTTTATAATAGAACACTACTTCAGTCGTAGGCCTACGTTTCATTTAACAAATTAAACTTCCCACCATTTTTTTTCAGTCGTCTTTTACTATATCATATAGAAGCTTTACGTAAATCCAGAAACCATATTTCACGCAACCTTGTCTTCGCAAAAATTGTGTTGTTTTCTTTTCTGTTTTTGACCAAAATGAGGGAGATCTATATCTGAATTACCACTGCAATATTATAGGGAACAGTATAGGCCTAACAGCGCGCAACTTTTCAAACACAAACAAACGACAAAGAAAGTTTTTAATTAAAAAAAATACACTCTGAATTTTAATTGAGTTTAAAACTTTATGAAACTTATATGAAGCTGTGAGGGCGAAACGGTTGGGTATACCGTGGCGTATAGGCGTAACGTATGGATTGGTGTGAAACAGTTTGCGGTTCTTACAAGCTAACACTACTAAGGTTGTCTACTTTAGTGACAGTTTTGCATACTGTTACTGAACTAAATTTAGAAAAAGAAACAAGGTAATCATGAAACCAGCCAATACTGTAGAACAATATTCAAGTACGGTACTCGACCTGGTAAAGTGGTGTGCAACAAGTTGCATACCATGTCTCGTCTTAGCAATCTTCGTGATTGCAGAAAAAATAAACTACAAAAACTTACTTCAAATTTATGTGGTAGAAACGTTTGCAAACACTTGTTCCGTAAAATAATATTTTCAGTCCAGGGTTATCATTGTTTCTAAATAAACTTTTTTATATATAAAGAAACAGAAAATTCAGAGCAATGTTGCATAATTAAGAAAGTTTGAATTGTAATATTTAAAGCAAAAATTTTAAAGTATACGTTACTGAATAAAATCTTCGGTATCATCATCGCAGAGTCTGTGATATTACTCTTAATGCAAACTATAAAAAGAAACTAGATGCTGTCTTGCTACATCTTAGCGAATCTTTCGTTATCGTTTACTATGGCGGCGTTTGTGACCTTCATCAAATTATTTGGGAACAATTTAGTTACAATTAACTTAAATTTATTTTAAGCCATACTTTACTTAGATAATTATTATTGAACAATCGAAGCAAGTTATCAGCTTTAACTCAAACGTTTGGCATTTCTCTGTCTGTCTGTCTTATCTGTTTATGTACACTATGTCTCACGATAAATTTTTAATGCCTAGAAATTTTGTGAAAACTTGGCATGCGATCTATACTTGTATCCGTAGACCTCTATTGCTGTTGCGATTGATTCCTCCAAAAATACGGGGCGAGAAGCAAAAATTTACGTTAAACATTTTGAACAATTGCAAAAATCCAGGTGTGGTATCAAACTGCCGAGCATTTCAACCACAACGTAAATACAGCGTTCAGTTCTTGAAATTTATAAATTTGACATTTAAACATGCGAGCTTAAAAATGGATCAAAAATTTCAAAAGAGGATTTTTAGTCTATGCCGGACATTAGACTATAAAGAAGTTTAATTTGAATCAAACACTATTTTAAGATGAAAACTCTTAACTTTAAAACTATAGCACCGAACTATAAGGAATTTTAGTGAAATTATAAACATGGTATCTTTAATAATTTGACAAAATTAATATTTCTCAACACCCTTTGCAAATTTTGTACTGCCTTATAACCGTTTTAAGATATTTTTTCAAAAACAACGTTACACAGTGTTGGCAGTAATTGTGTGAAAGTAGTCTATATGCCTATAGAAATCTCTGAATCTGTACACAAAGCTAGGATCAAAGTATTTATCATTTAAACAATAGGGTTATAAATTTAAGAAAAAAAAAACAATCTAGCAGTTCGGAACTTTTAATATTTATTGTCGGGATTCTCTGCTTTAAAATGTTTAGTTTAATAAAAATACGGTAGAAAAATTGGGATTTTTGTGATTTTATGCCAATTAAAAATTATCTAATATTTGACTTTATCTAATAAGTAAACGTAGGCTTATTTCTGTCAAAATAGTGAGTGAGTTCCAAAGCTCAGAGAGTTGCTACTTTTAAATTATAAATTATTTATTAATTAATAACATATGCATTTTTCTTCTTCCACGCGCCTCTTTTCATCATCATCATCATCGTCGTCGTCGTCGTCGTCGTCGTCATCATCATCTCATCATCACCTTCTTCTTCTTCTTCTTCTTTTCTTCCTCCTGTTTGTGCACCCCCCTACTGGGCCATGAAACCTATTATTTTCTGCTTTCACCGAGACCGAGGTCTAATCACAGCTTTCCAGCATATCACGTTCATTAATTTTTGCGTATCCTTAAGTAACTCGCCAGCGAGTTCTAAGTAATTCTCTTCTTTTTTTGCCCATTAGCGTTCGATACCGTTCATATTTTAATTTATTAAACACCATTAATATAAATAGGTGTAACAAATTTTTGTTAGGATATCTCAAACCCCGTTCCTAAGACATAGGTTTTCCTCAAAAAATACAAAATGTTGGCCAGACGTTTTCGAGCCTGTGTTTATCAGGACTTTTGTTCTTACAGTGTATAGATTCTAAATATATAAAGCGAGGACACATTTTTCCGTTATATTCTGAATAAGAGCAACCAAGCAACATAAGCTGTAAGTGTAAAACACTCTTCCCTCATTTGAGACATTGAACTTACAAAATTAAAATTCAAAAACGTAAAATTGACATATTAAAGAGATGCGCGCACACACACACAAACACACGTTATACTGAAAAAAATCAATAGTGTAATTCTAAACGCAATACTACACTAGGCTTAATAATAATTAATTAGTATATCAACACAAATGCTTTCTGTGTCTCCCTCTCTGTCTCTGTCTATCTCTTCTCCCTCTAACACACACACACACGCACGCGCACACGCGCGCGCGCGCGCAGGCACGCACGCACTCATACACCCTACACATGTAAACCAATATTAGATTGAAAAAAGCCTGAGAGCATCCAAGGGCAGTTAGAATAGCCGTATCGTAGTTTTGTTTATTCCAAAACGAAGGTTGTTAATTACCACTAAGGGAAGACGAAAGAAGTCCTTAACAGTTCTATTCTAAACAAAACAGTAAATTCTTGAAAAGCGTTTGCTTTTTAGTTGGTGCCATCATTTGATTCAGCGTGGGAAACGATTAAAATATATTTCTAAAGTTACAAGTAATAGTAAAATAGTGTGTGTGTTGTTAAGCGGAAGCATTAATTACTTATTAAAAGAAGCCCCAGCAGACGTTTACGCATTATCATAACGTCTTCTCTCGGTGGAAGGAATTATAACACCTGTTTAATATGTTTCCTGCTCCTATCTAAGTGATAGTCTTGTCTAACTATTGATTATTGAAAGAGATACATATTGTCTTGCAACACATCATTTTCTTAGAAGAGGAATGTTTTGATCTACCACACAGTGACATGATGGTGATAAGTTGATGATTTGCTGTAACTTGGCTGGGTGCACTTTCTTATTCCATTGTTATAGGTTTCTAAAATATTGCAAGTGTTATCAACTTTCTAAAATGTTTCTGCATATTTTCTGATTTATTCTTTCTAGATTATGTTCTTCCCCTCAATTCTTTCCTCTATATTTCGGCTGACACTCTAATAGGTTCATTAGGATTGTGTTTTTCTTTACATTGACATTCATACTCGCGTCACATTTACTAGCTACTTGCTAACCGTGGAAGAACCCCCCCCCCCATCAGTTAGACTGTAGTGGAAATTTACCACTGAGTTATTGGATATTCAAAGGAGAGGCAGATTAATGCTTCCCTGGTTGTAAAATAAAATTGTGGGACTGAGGATTACGGAAAAAGTTGGGTACAGTGAAGAATAGGTAAGACTGCAAGAAACCCTTCTGTAAAATGATGTATCTTTAGACGAGGCCAAAGAGTCTACATACTACGTTAGATGTAATATTCACTTTAAAAGATGGTTGTAGTTTATCCCCAAAATATTTTAGCAGTTATATAGAATACACTCTAAAGGATGGAGAAGAATTACCAATATAGAAGTCTCGATGATTGGATGTAACGAATATTTGAATCTTTTTTATTTGCGGATGGCTGAGAACATTTTTATGATTACTAAGGCATCTGAGGATGAAAAATTACAATGGGCAGTACAACGAGCAGCCTGCGTAAAATATGTAACAATTACAACTAATGTATATCTACTACAGAAATAAGGTGAGTGACGTTCAATGGAAGAGACACAATAAGGGGCAAAATAATAATTAATAATCAAGCAATAGGTAGCCCACGCCGCTACAGTTATTTGGGCTGTAACGTTACTTGCCTGAATGACAATAAAATAAATATTATTTAATTAGTTCGCAGCCATGTTTGGCCAATCAGAAAACTATAAAAGTCAATAAAAGAACTCTGAAATTAAGTTTTACAAGACAATGACCGATGCAGTTCTCTTACACTGTAGCAAGAAATGGACCGTGATTAGACAGCGTGGATTCCATTAAGGCAGAGTCTGGTACATCCTCGATAATCAAAAAGACGGAGGTGACTTGATAAGCTAGACAGAACGTAAAAGAATACAATAGCAAAGCGAGTTTACATATACAGATCAGCAAGTAATCGAAGTTCGACCAGCTCAAGACAGAATTGGTGAGATAATTAACTTATGCCTACGAGGCAGACAACATGTGTGGTATAAGAGCATCGTAGGTCTGAATCGATGTTTACTAACGCGCAGTTTGCAATATCCTAAACCTCTATAGGTCTTCGATTGTTCAATTATAATAATACATTATTATGTATTATATTATTATTATATTATATAAATATATATATTGTAGCGTGACAGATATAAGCATAATATTGAATGGCAATTGATCATTAGAATAATGAAGTTATAATATTTAAATTTGGAAGAAAGCATTAAGTTTAATATAAATAGATTAATTCATTGCAACTGTGGAAAGAAATCATTATTATAAAGAAAATACAAGTTAAAATAAAAGGAGTTACTAGTGATGAGTCATCCAAAACCAGTCTCATAACCAAAGGTTTTCAAGGTATAACCCAGGAAGGTAAAATAGTAAATAACAAAGCAGTACACAATATGACTAAACCCACAACGAGGGAGAATAAATAGAATAGAAACCCTAAAATAAGCCAAGATCAACCAATACAGGTTGTGTATTTCTGAATTAAAGAAGAAGATGGAGAAGATCCCAAGAAACCTGATGGCATCAAGAACAGATGGAGAAGATACCAGTCCCAGAAGGCAGGAGAAAAGAAGACTGAAGAAAGAAGAAGAGGGCAGCATCCTGAAGAAGACGTCATGCTCTTATAAAAGACACCCAAATCCCTATATCCCCAAAATAAATATCTAAAAAAACAAAAGTATAACGAAATAAAAACCACATGTATATAAATTTAAGAAAGAGAAGTGAACAAAGTAAAAGTTTCCTGTGAACTAAGATGAAACAATAATATAGTACCCATGGAACAAATCTCCATTGAAAAAACGCTAACCAATTTATTATGTTAATAAGACTATACGACCATTTAGCATTAACATAATATATAAGTGCAAAGTGAACCAGTGATAGTTTTGGGTATTATAAAAAATGAACCTTGTGTTTCATTCTTGGCAATCACAAACATTGGATGCAATGAAATATGCATTTTTCAATGACTTAAAATATGTACGGTGACAATATGTTGTTCATAAGACATGAATCTGTTTAAAATAACATTTTTGTTTTACATGAAAAAAGAAAAACAGATTTCATAGTGCTTTGTGAACGGTTCATACTATTTATTTGTTAATGACAGGGTACAATTCCCCAAAGACAAGGTATAAAAGACTGTATAAAAACTGTAGAATCCTACTTATAATAATAGTTAGAAATAAGAATATAAATATAAGGTTTTAATGTATATAGTACAAGAATGTTTTAAAAATGTTTTAGATATAAGGCCATTTGTTTGGGTCTGAAACAACTAACATCAGAACTATAAAAATAATTACCACTTGTAAATAGTAGAGAGTAATTAAGATGTTAGTTAGTACAAAACCTTTGTTGTAAACCATATTTCCATGTTGGAAATGGGAATTTTGTTGCAAAATGTCTGATTTGAAGACAACCATTTATTTAAAAAAAAAAAATTCTTTATTTGTTTTAACTATTGTTTGTATTGTAACCAATACTAATTGTTTTTGTGTAATTTAAAAACATGTTTAATTTATAATACTATTTGTAAAAGTCAGAGAGGGTATCACACATCATATATTGTTTGTAAATTATTTTGTAAGAAAAATTGTTAAAAAATCATAGGCCAAAAGAATGGAAACCAAACTTCATCAAAACAGAGAAATTGCTCAATTAAATGCAAATAAACAAAAGGGGTTTAGACAAAATAAACTTGAGATCATGCCATATAATTGCAAATACCATTTAGAGAGATTTTAATAAATTATATTCAGAATTATGAATAAAAGTGAAAATGACTAAACTCAGAAATTTAGACATGGGAGTCATATACTTCAGAATAATGTTTCAGAATACAACTAATTCAATTAATTACCAGAAAATAAGGGAATAGGAACCTTTTAATACAATATAGAATTATTAATATTAAATATAACTGATAAAATGGCTGAATTTATATAATGACAGGAAGTAAATTTTAATGTTTTGACTTCCAAACAGTTTGTATACCAAACTGAAAGTAAAATTACTATTTTTCGGACAGAAAACACTATAAAATGGCATTATTTAATCTGAAAATAACCAGAATGAACTGAAAGATTAATTTAAATCAAATCTAGTGAATAAAATTGACAAATAACCAAAGTTTAGGCATTCATATAGTGAAATAGTAAAATGTACACAGGATGTGAAAATATTTTTGAACAATGTTAAGGATAATATTATATGGGCTAAGAGTTTAATTGAAACTGAAGGAAACAGTTAGTTAATTATTGGTAGTTGAACGGTCAACATGACATACCTTTGAAAACGTGAATAACCTAACCTATAATCGTCATACAAAGCGAGTGTATAGTGAGTTATTGTGAAATCGCGAGTGACTTGTAAAATACTTCTGAAACTATCATATTATAACAGAAACGATCAAGTAACACTCCATAACACAGAACAATATAAATCTACTCCGAAAAACACCATAAAACACTAGAAAACTGTATAATACATTAAACCAAATTAGTGACGGAATCGGAGAAAGTGTTTGAACTAATAATTATACAGATACACTAAATACAACCCAGAATCACTACACCAGTCACTACACAACATATAACAAGAGATTTGCGGACACGAGAACAGAAATATTGCGTCAAAATACATTATTTGGAACGCAGCAGGGACGAGTCACATTTTGATCGACTTGACGGCAGCCATCTTTCTTTGACAATTCCAGTGCCTCTTCGTGGTTCATCACAGCTGTTTGGTGAAAACAATTATTATATTTACAAATTATTATTCAATGTCTGTGTTTATTAATAACTATTAATTTGATTGTAACGTTATACTTTTTAAATATTAGCCCGATTTCTCTGACTTTGGTAATAACTGGCTGTTTAAAGAACCCTATATAATTTTTATATCATATACTTGTAACTTTTTTCGATATCCTGAGAATCGATACTAATCGATAAGAGTCAATATTGCTATTACTTAATAAAATATTAATACTTTTCAATACTTAATAGTTCTTTATTTCTTCAATAATACTAATTACCAATAATATAATTCTAATTGATAATCTACAAGGATTTTACCACCCGTAAGTGAAGATAACCTAAAAAATAGAAAGGTAAACAAATATCGATTGGTTTACAGACAGTCTTATGAGTGGTGATAGATTATTTACATTATACTAAAACTTTAATAAAAATTTTCAGAAGAGCATTACACTGTTTAAAACTTCACAGCCCTATATTAATTAATTGATCCTAATTAATTAATTAATAAAATTAAAATAATTTTTTTTTATAAACATAATTTTTTTTTAAATTTCCTTCAAAACAATAAATTTTGTTTTGAAACGTTCGGCGAAGCCAAGCATATATATTTCTTCATCAACTTTACGCTACTCGACCGGTCTTGCTACCATTGGGACTCGACCAGCTGGGAAACTTAAGGAAGTGTTTCAGGCCAGTAAGACGTCGAGAGCCACACCAATTACACACCAATTAAACACCTTACAACTTACAGATTCACACATCAATCTTATTTATTTTATTACAAATTGGCTAGTCCAAACAGAGGGGCTTGATTACATCGGAGTCACATACTCCATAATAAGTATATTATCAACACACATCAATATTTATTTGTAATTTGTTTTATTACAAATTGGCGCACAACTTTAGGGGCTTTAATTAGCGATTGGAAGGCCAATACATTCTGCACAATCACTAGTTGGAGCTAGGCAACAGCTACAAAGCCAGAGAATTTCAAGGGAAAATGCAACGACGTGCAACATCTAAGAAACGGGCGGCGGAGGCCGAAAAAGAAATAGAGTTGGAAATGGACAATAAGGAGGCAACGCCAGTAGATGCGGAGAGTTCATTGCTACCGGTGTTATCCAAACAAACTGAACAACAAGAGGAACAACCGGAAATACCCACGCAAACAGGGGAAGTAAATGTCCAGGAAAGACATATAGAAAAATCCAAAGTAACGGAAGAGAGTAAAATGGATAGGATAATGGAAATGTTCTTACAGTTAAGTAAGCAAATGGAATCCACAAAAGAAGAAAACAAATCAATGAACAAGAAAATGGACGAAAATAATAAGAAATTGGACTCCACTAAGGAAGAATTGAGTAAGAAAATGGGAAGTGATAACCAGTCTTTAAAAGAAGATTTGGGAAATAAAATAGAAAAAACAAAAGAAGAATTGAAGAAGGATAACCAATCCACAAAAGAAGAGTTGACTGGGATGAACAAGAACATGGAAGTATTGAAGGAAGACAACCAGTCCCTGGGTAAGAAGATTGATGAAACCAATAAGAAGATGGAAGAGAAGATGGAAGAAAACAGCAAGAAGATGGAAGAGAAGATGGAAGAAAACAACAGGAAGTTGGAAGAAGAGATGGGGAAGAAGTTAGAAGAATTGAAGGAAGACAACCAATTGTTCAAGGAAGAATTCAAGTCGACCAAAGAAGAATTGATTAATAAAATTGAAAATACTAATCAGAAAATCGATGAAACCAGGAAGAAGATAGAGAAGAACAACCGACAATTGAAGGAAGAGTTGAAAGAAGATAACAGGAAGTTGGAAGAGAAAATGGGGGAGAAGCTGGAAGAATTAAGAGAGGACAATCAAATTTTGAGAGAAGAATTAAGAGAGGTCAATCAAGAGAATTTGGACAAACTGGACGAAAGGATGGAATTGTTGCGAGAAGAACTGAACAAAGAAATCAATGTTAACAAAAAAGCGATGAATAAGAAGATGGAAGAAGAAAATATAATGGTCAATCAACAGATTCGGGAGATTGATGGAAAGTGCAACCAGACCGAAAAGGAGGTGAATGAGTTTAAAGAAGTGGTGAACATCAAGTTCACAAATATCGAAGAACATAGTCGTAGGAAGGTAGAAGAACAGAGGAAGGAGAATCAAGAAGAATTCGGAAAAGTACGCAACCAGGTCACAGAACGATGTAATGATATACAAGAGACCATGGCCAATATCACCGGTCAGGTGCGACAAAGCCGAGAGGAGATGGAAGCGATTAGAAACAGACCGGCTCATTTCACCGGATTGCCCGTCAACGAAAGCCGAGAGTGGCTCAACTTCCGGCAGTACAAACGCAAGCCGATGGAGTTCCTGGCAAGGGTAGAAGAATATTTGACCAAGCATAAAATTACCCAATGGAGCCATAGCAGGGAGATATTCGACGAGTCCTTCCGAGACATTACAGATAATTGGTGGATGGCCAACCGGAGTGAAATTTCCGACTACCAACAGTTCCGGAAAATGTTTAAAACAAAATACTGGTCTGAGACTACCCAGAACTTGATACGTGACAATATTTGTAACGGAAGATACAGGTCACAATTAGGTAGCAGTATGACGGCATATTTCTTGGGGAAGGTGTGTATGGCAAAGCACCTTGAGCCAGCAATCCCAGAAGAATGTTTAGTGAATAAGATATCTTATCACTATGATGAGGACATTATCAGGGCCCGGAGAGGTAGTCAGATCAAGACGATCCAGGGAATGACTGAGTTATTGGAGGGATACGAGAATGAAGAGTATTATCGGCAGAGCAGGAAGAGAAATGAGAGACCAGAAGCAAGGCCGACTACTTACCCCAATAACGGCAATAACCATACAAATAACCGGAACCAGCCCAGTAATTACGACGGCCCTAACAACCAGCCGCGTAATAACCAGTTTAACGGAAATTTTAACGGCGTGAGAAATAACAACCCCTACCCAAATAATCGAAACCACTTTTATCAACAAAATAATAATGTTCCATACAGTCAGAGAAATCCATATCCCAACAATAATGGTAACAGGCCTTACCCACCTAACCGAAATTACTATAATGATAATATTAATAATAATAATAATAGCAATAGTAATAACCGAGTGTCGCGCCCTAGGGTAAATTTTATAAGAGCAGAAGATCGCGGACCCAGGAGATATTATCAACCGAGGAGGAGCAGCTTCCACGGCGCTGACCGAAGATGGCGGAGTGCGGAACGAGACGGCCCAAGATACGAACAGGAAAGACGAAGTACCAGCCTGGAAGATCTTGGCAGACAACCGAACAGGGCGTTAAACATCAACCAGGGTACAGAACGTCAGGAAACAAACCAGAGTTTCCCGAACGATGCCTCGGTCAACAATAACTTAAACAATGACCAAAATGCTTTAAACGAGAGGAGGCAGTAATCAACAACGATGACCCGTTACTGCTTATACTTCCTGGGTTAGAAAAGGATGATTTGCAACAAGCAAACAATGATAAAAACTTCACTATTATCAGTAACCATTATTTGAAAGACATACGAACTGAACTTTTGGAAGAGAACGAGAAGAGTCTCAGCAACACTAATAATGAGATAATTTATATAACAGCGGAGGTGGAAGGAGTTCCCGCTAAAATAATGATAGACACAGGAGCTAATATTTCAATAATAAACTCCAATGAGTTGGAGAGAATACAATGTACATGTGGAAAAACTTTGCCAATGTTACCAGTCAACAACATTGTGTTGGTAGGTGCAACTGGCCGCCAGAATAAAACCATTAGGAAGCAAGTTTCCTTAAGTGTCGTTAGCCGTGATATAGCTTTGGACATGGAATTTTTAATCGCCACCGGATTACCATTTGACATCTTAGTCGGTTGCGATATTCTTCGTAGATATTCGGCAGTAATCGATCTTAATTTAAATAGAGTATCACTTTTCCCAGACGGAGTAACATGGACCGCAGATCTGGTAGGAAGTACAACTATACTTCCCAGCCCTATACATCAACAACTTCGTAAAATAAATGTTATTAGAAACAGCCCTCTTTCTAAACCCATAATATACAATCATGGAGGAGAGGATTTATGGTCAGTTAAGATCCAAGAAATACGGAATTTCCAGTGCGGAAGCGATAACAAGAAAATACCAACACTTCTGGCTGATCGTCTAATCGCAATATATGAGAAATACAAGGCGGTGTTTTCTGATGAACCAGGGAAGGTAAAAAACTACCAGTGCCAACTTCGTTTTAAAGAAAACGTAGAGTTTAACCGGAGGTCATATCCAATAGCGCAGTCGCTCAAAGAAGCCGTGAGAACAGAGATAAACAAGATGATTGAAAACGACATAATTGAGATTAGTCAATCACCTTACACTAGTCCAATTATTGCTGTTCCGAAGAAAGACGGACAAGTCCGGCTCTGTTTAGATGCGCGTGAGTTGAACAAGACAATTGTGAATGACAGAACATCTCCCGGTGAAATAGAAGAAATCTTAAAGCGTTTTCGTGGTACTAACTTTATTAGCACCTGGGATACGGTCTGTGGTTATTGGCAGGTAGAGCTGCATCCACAAAGCCGCCAGTATGTAGCGTTCATTTTCGAAGGGCGCAATTACCAGTTCAAGAGACTGCCCTTCGGACTTGTCAATTCTGTCGCCATATTTGTGGCATGCATGGACCAGATTTTGGGACCAGAAGCGCTCCAATTTACCACCGTCTATGTTGACGATTTACTAATCACATCCGGAACCTGGGAGGAGCACTGTTACAGAGTGGAATTCGTACTAAACAAACTAGCGCAGAACAACATAACACTGAAGTTGGAGAAATCCAAATTCATAGCGCGCGAGGTACAATTCTTAGGCTTCAACCTAGACGACAGAGGTATTACCCCATCAGCAGAGAAAGTGGAGGCAATTCAGAGGTTCCCGCAACCAAGAAACAGGAAACAATTGCAATCTTTCCTCGGACTCTGTAACTATTACAGGAAGTTTCAGAGCCGATATTCCGAGTTGACCGCCAAGTTTCAACCACAGTTATCTGCCAAAAACAAATGGATTTGGGGTGAAGATCAAGATATTACTTTCCGATTGATAAAAGAGAAGTTTCTGGAGAGTGTGATACTTCGTCACCCAGATTTTAAGAAACCGTTCTTTCTAAACTGTGACGCTAGCGATCTAAGCTTAGGAACGACCTTATACCAGGAAGATGAGGAGGGACAACATCTGGTAATAAGCTTCGCTAGTCGCACACTGAACCAGTGCGAAAAGAACTACAGTGTGACAGAAAAGGAATTGTTGAGCGTGGTGTTCGCATGCAGCAAGTTCCGGACGTACATTCTCGGATATCAAGTCACGGTACGAACTGATCATAAATCCATCTCGTTCCTTCGTAGGTGCAAATTGAGTCACGGCCGATTGGCTAGGTGGGTACTCGCCCTACAAGAATATGACCTGAAATGGGAATACATTCCAGGAAAGAAGAACGTGGTAGCGGATGTGTTGTCACGTATAAATCTGGAAGATCAGACTTTCGAGGGAGAGAAGGAGAGCTTAGTAAAAATTTATAACATATTCACGACCAGAGCCGATTTACAAGCTTTGTTAATAAATATCCGAATCCATCAGCAGTCTGATCCTAAGCTGAAAAACATTGTGAGTCGTTTAGAAGCCAATGATGAAACCATTTCTAAATATTACCACCTTAACAAGGGAATTTTATTCATAAAAACCGCATTGGACGATGAGACATGGAAGGTGATAATCCCGCACCAAATAGAAAAGGAGGTCATCATCGATTACCATGTCAGGTATGGTCACATGGGAGCGTTAAAAGTGATACAAGCTCTAGAGGAAAATTGTAAGATCAAGAATATCAACCGCAAGGTGAGAACATACATCAAGTCCTGTAAGATCTGCCAATGTGCAAAAGTAAACAATGAAAAGACAGAGGGTATCATGATACCGATAACTTCCAACGCAAAACTGGAAAAAGTGTTTTTGGATATATGCGGGCCATTTCCCCGTAGCGGTGGTCGTCACAGATATAAATACTTGGTAATTATAATGGATCACTACACCAAGTATATAAAGCTATATCCGGTTAATCGGGCAACGACAGCAAAGGTTTTGGCGGTGATTATTGATTTGTATATCCCAGAGATCGGTAGACCATTTTCTATTATTACCGACCATGGTACACAGTTTAAGGGGAGGAGATGGCGAGACACTTTATTAGCACTTGGGGTCAAAACATATAAGACATCAGTCTACCACCCAAGTAGCAATCCGGCTGAGAGAGTACTAAGAGAAGTGGGTAGGATATTGCGCACGTACTGTCACAACCAACAGAAAAAGTGGCAAGAGTACCTAGCAGCGACAGAAACATTCCTAAATTATGCCCACCATCCAGCTATAGGAATTCCACCGTACTCAGCCATGTATGAGAAGCCGACTCCCCGAGACATTGAACAAATCATTGAATTTCCAACGAACAACAATAGGAAATTCAACCAGTTGAAGTTTTACAATAAGGTAGCAGAAGATCAGGAAAAACGGCAAGCCAAATACCAGAAGGCAATAGGGCGAATTGTAACATATAAAGAGGGTGAGAAAGTCCTCCTAAAAAATAGAGAGCTGCCTAGCACCTTAGAAGGCATAACCAAAAAATTATTATTACTTTACACCGGACCATATGTTGTGGTAAATGATAAGCATAACAATACATATGAGTTGAGGGAAATCGTTTCAGGAAGAATCAAAGGAGTGTACAATCAAGCTTCTATGAAGAAATATTATGAAGAATGAGTTGTGAGTTTTAGAATTTTGAATTTATTTTTTAAAAATTTTAAAATAATGTAAGTACATCTTACAACCTAATATTTTGAGAACATTCTGGAGAATTAGGAGAACATAAGGAGAAGAATTTTTTAATTTTTATTTTAAAAAAAAAATTCAAAAATAATGTAAGTACATCTTACTACAACCTAATAATTTTGGAACAAACTTTATGGAAGAAAGAAAAAGAAAGAATTTTGAATATAACTTATTCTAAAATATGTAAGTACTTCTTACTACAACCTGATAATTTAGAACAAAACTTTATGGAAGAAAGAAAAAGAAAGACTTTTGAATTGAAATATAATTATAAAAATTTAAAAATAATGTAAGTACATCTTACTACCACCTGATAATTTAGAACAAAACTTTATGGAAGAAAGAGAAAGAGAGAATTTGGAACTTAATTTTAAAAAACAAAAATTTAAAATTAAGCAAGCACAGCTTACTATAACTAAGTTTATGAGAAAAACTTTATGGTAAATAATTAAGAAGAATTTGAATTTGGAGAAATACCAAAACTTTCAGAAATAATAGTAAAATCACACTACTATAAACAATTCTGAATGAAACAATTCTGGGAATAAATGAATTAAACAGAATTTGAATGTTGATAGAACGTCAGTACTTTGAAACAAGATAAGATCAACATATTACAAGGATTTATGAGAAATATTTTTCAATTAATTAAAAAGAATAGTTTGAACTTTACATTAAAACTAACCAAGTTCCAAAAAATAATTATGTGTCAATTATGATTGAATTGAGAAGAAAATAAAGTGATTAATTCAGAAAAGAGAATTAACGTTAATCCAGAATAAATGCTAGATATTCACAATAGCATTTGAAGGAGTAGAGAAGAATAACAAAAAAGAGTGTAATATGCCAGAGAAGGAAAAAATTTGGAAGCAAAGAGACTAATTACCTATGAAACGATAATGAAAACAGTTAATTAAGAGCGAAGAAGAACAACTCATACCAAACAGATGGAGAAGATGATTTTGAACAAATGATAATAATAAGACCTATATGAAATGCAAAGAGAAGAAATACCACATGAAATATAATATAAATGAATTAATGTTAATGAATGCGAAGGCGGATTAATAACTTTCTAAGAGAAAGGAAAGAACCAAAATGTTTAAATAAAATGATCAATATAACAACCTGTATATCTAATGTAAAGATACAATGTTAAAAAATTAAATATAATATAATAAGACCATTCAAATAATGAATAAGAAAGACTATATATAAAGACCATGCTAATACTATGAGTAACCAGAAGAAAGTATAAAGAGAATTCAGATGGAGAAGAAAGAGAGTTACATTGTAAACAGTAACCAGAATTATTAAAAGACCATAATTAAATTAAATATATCAGACAAGTTAAGAGTTTTGGAAAAATATATATGTAATGAGTATAATAATGATTATGAAGATTTATTAAGATAGAAAATGTGAGATAATCTGAGAGACTACGAAGTGGAGAATCCAAAGATATTTTTATTAGTCGAAAATGAGACTACTTTTTATTTATTTATTCGATGACTGACTGAAGATAATTCCAGCAGCATTATGTTTTTTGAGCAGGGATGGATATGCCCCTGTACTCAATTTATAGAAGTGGTGTATGGCCAGCAGAGAAGTAGCGTACAGTGCCCCTCTGATCTGCCCCAGCCCACGTGATAGGGAATGTTAGGGAATTAATATCCCCAGGATACAACACGAAGTTGATATAGAAAGAAAATGTATTACAATTATAATATATCTCAGAAGACACTAACTATCCGAAAAGGATCAGTAGTAAAACAAATAATTATATATATAAAATTAATAAAACTCTAATATAAAAAAGTCGATATAAAAATGGAGAAGAAAATGAATTATAAGAAATGATGAAATTATCATAAGAAATTATTTCATCCATAAACATGTCTGAAATAATTACTTCTGGAGGAGAGCAATCTGTAGCGTGACAGATATAAGCATAATATTGAATGGCAATTGATCATTAGAATAATGAAGTTATAATATTTAAATTTGGAAGAAAGCATTAAGTTTAATATAAATAGATTAATTCATTGCAACTGTGGAAAGAAATCATTATTATAAAGAAAATACAAGTTAAAATAAAAGGAGTTACTAGTGATGAGTCATCCAAAACCAGTCTCATAACCAAAGGTTTTCAAGGTATAACCCAGGAAGGTAAAATAGTAAATAACAAAGCAGTACACAATATGACTAAACCCACAACGAGGGAGAATAAATAGAATAGAAACCCTAAAATAAGCCAAGATCAACCAATACAGGTTGTGTATTTCTGAATTAAAGAAGAAGATGGAGAAGATCCCAAGAAACCTGATGGCATCAAGAACAGATGGAGAAGATACCAGTCCCAGAAGGCAGGAGAAAAGAAGACTGAAGAAAGAAGAAGAGGGCAGCATCCTGAAGAAGACGTCATGCTCTTATAAAAGACACCCAAATCCCTATATCCCCAAAATAAATATCTAAAAAAACAAAAGTATAACGAAATAAAAACCACATGTATATAAATTTAAGAAAGAGAAGTGAACAAAGTAAAAGTTTCCTGTGAACTAAGATGAAACAATAATATAGTACCCATGGAACAAATCTCCATTGAAAAAACGCTAACCAATTTATTATGTTAATAAGACTATACGACCATTTAGCATTAACATAATATATAAGTGCAAAGTGAACCAGTGATAGTTTTGGGTATTATAAAAAATGAACCTTGTGTTTCATTCTTGGCAATCACAAACATTGGATGCAATGAAATATGCATTTTTCAATGACTTAAAATATGTACGGTGACAATATGTTGTTCATAAGACATGAATCTGTTTAAAATAACATTTTTGTTTTACATGAAAAAAGAAAAACAGATTTCATAGTGCTTTGTGAACGGTTCATACTATTTATTTGTTAATGACAGGGTACAATTCCCCAAAGACAAGGTATAAAAGACTGTATAAAAACTGTAGAATCCTACTTATAATAATAGTTAGAAATAAGAATATAAATATAAGGTTTTAATGTATATAGTACAAGAATGTTTTAAAAATGTTTTAGATATAAGGCCATTTGTTTGGGTCTGAAACAACTAACATCAGAACTATAAAAATAATTACCACTTGTAAATAGTAGAGAGTAATTAAGATGTTAGTTAGTACAAAACCTTTGTTGTAAACCATATTTCCATGTTGGAAATGGGAATTTTGTTGCAAAATGTCTGATTTGAAGACAACCATTTATTTAAAAAAAAAAAAATTCTTTATTTGTTTTAACTATTGTTTGTATTGTAACCAATACTAATTGTTTTTGTGTAATTTAAAAACATGTTTAATTTATAATACTATTTGTAAAAGTCAGAGAGGGTATCACACATCATATATTGTTTGTAAATTATTTTGTAAGAAAAATTGTTAAAAAATCATAGGCCAAAAGAATGGAAACCAAACTTCATCAAAACAGAGAAATTGCTCAATTAAATGCAAATAAACAAAAGGGGTTTAGACAAAATAAACTTGAGATCATGCCATATAATTGCAAATACCATTTAGAGAGATTTTAATAAATTATATTCAGAATTATGAATAAAAGTGAAAATGACTAAACTCAGAAATTTAGACATGGGAGTCATATATTTCAGAATAATGTTTCAGAATACAACTAATTCAATTAATTACCAGAAAATAAGGGAATAGGAACCTTTTAATACAATATAGAATTATTAATATTAAATATAACTGATAAAATGGCTGAATTTATATAATGACAGGAAGTAAATTTTAATGTTTTGACTTCCAAACAGTTTGTATACCAAACTGAAAGTAAAATTACTATTTTTCGGACAGAAAACACTATAAAATGGCATTATTTAATCTGAAAATAACCAGAATGAACTGAAAGATTAATTTAAATCAAATCTAGTGAATAAAATTGACAAATAACCAAAGTTTAGGCATTCATATAGTGAAATAGTAAAATGTACACAGGATGTGAAAATATTTTTGAACAATGTTAAGGATAATATTATATGGGCTAAGAGTTTAATTGAAACTGAAGGAAACAGTTAGTTAATTATTGGTAGTTGAACGGTCAACATGACATACCTTTGAAAACGTGAATAACCTAACCTATAATCGTCATACAAAGCGAGTGTATAGTGAGTTATTGTGAAATCGCGAGTGACTTGTAAAATACTTCTGAAACTATCATATTATAACAGAAACGATCAAGTAACACTCCATAACACAGAACAATATAAATCTACTCCGAAAAACACCATAAAACACTAGAAAACTGTATAATACATTAAACCAAATTAGTGACGGAATCGGAGAAAGTGTTTGAACTAATAATTATACAGATACACTAAATACAACCCAGAATCACTACACCAGTCACTACACAACATATAACAAGAGATTTGCGGACACGAGAACAGAAATATTGCGTCAAAATACATTATTTGGAACGCAGCAGGGACGAGTCACATTTTGATCGACTTGACGGCAGCCATCTTTCTTTGACAATTCCAGTGCCTCTTCGTGGTTCATCACAGCTGTTTGGTGAAAACAATTATTATATTTACAAATTATTATTCAATGTCTGTGTTTATTAATAACTATTAATTTGATTGTAACGTTATACTTTTTAAATATTAGCCCGATTTCTCTGACTTTGGTAATAACTGGCTGTTTAAAGAACCCTATATAATTTTTATATCATATACTTGTAACTTTTTTCGATATCCTGAGAATCGATACTAATCGATAAGAGTCAATATTGCTATTACTTAATAAAATATTAATACTTTTCAATACTTAATAGTTCTTTATTTCTTCAATAATACTAATTACCAATAATATAATTCTAATTGATAATCTACAAGGATTTTACCACCCGTAAGTGAAGATAACCTAAAAAATAGAAAGGTAAACAAATATCGATTGGTTTACAGACAGTCTTATGAGTGGTGATAGATTATTTACATTATACTAAAACTTTAATAAAAATTTTCAGAAGAGCATTACACTGTTTAAAACTTCACAGCCCTATATTAATTAATTGATCCTAATTAATTAATTAATAAAATTAAAATAATTTTTTTTTATAAACATAATTTTTTTTTAAATTTCCTTCAAAACAATAAATTTTGTTTTGAAACGTTCGGCGAAGCCAAGCATATATATTTCTTCATCAACTTTACGCTACTCGACCGGTCTTGCTACCATTGGGACTCGACCAGCTGGGAAACTTAAGGAAGTGTTTCAGGCCAGTAAGACGTCGAGAGCCACACCAATTACACACCAATTAAACACCTTACAACTTACAGATTCACACATCAATCTTATTTATTTTATTACAAATTGGCTAGTCCAAACAGAGGGGCTTGATTACATCGGAGTCACATACTCCATAATAAGTATATTATCAACACACATCAATATTTATTTGTAATTTGTTTTATTACAATATTAATATATATATAATATATTGTTCAATTATAATAAAATATTATTATTTATTATTACATATTATATTATTTTAACAATAGAGATGATCGTAGAGTCTGTTATAATCTATAGACTTATAATAGAGTATTTTCCATCATCGAGATGATCGTAGAATAATCTCGTAAAACTGACTGAGTATGAATGTGCTTTGGAAACTGCCGGCCATTGAGCTCAAGCTCTTCAACCGTCACTCCAACTCAACCTTTCCCCACCTCCTACGCTTTAATACGGACGAAGACCTACCACCCGTCAAACACAAATGCCCTCCATTCTTGCTCGAAGAACCATTCTCCCCGACCTTTCGAAGTTTTACGTGTCATCATCTTCTAAGCATACAGATTCCTTGCCGTTGCACAACTACAGATGAGTCGGGAATTGGGCTTGATTTAGGCGTGGCAAGCGCCACCTTTGTAGTCGTCTTCTTTCCCTCCAGTCTCTCCCATGCCCCGGCATTGCAATATGGGACTTGGCGGAAATGCATCGACCCGTTGTGGGCGAACATATCCTGACTCTCCCGCTTCAGCCGTTGCAAATCGCTGCGCGATTCAGACACCTTAGATACTGCATCCCATCCTTCCAGTTTAATAAAAGGAGGAACTCATTCTGCAACAGAAGCGCAAGACCGCTACCAAGACACTACGTAGCGACAGACAGGCATCGGGTCGACCGGGACACTGCGACCACTGTGGCACGTAATCGCCTAATGCCCCAAACATCTGGACGTGGACAGCCGACCAGTTGGGAGTTGCGATACAGTGCGTGTTACCTGGCTGCAGTCAAGTGTAAAATGTAAAAGGTAAAGCGTTAATTATTGTGAGCGGTCATTTGTAAGTAGCGACTATTATCATTTGTTGCCATGTTATATAAGTCTGATAATTGTAAAGATGAAAATTGTTTACGGGCGTTTTTACTTGTTATTACAGTGTTAATTACCTTTGGTTTATTTACTTCACAGTTTATAGATAACATTTGGTATATTTTAGCAACAACACTTGGACGCCGGAACAGATTAGGCAAGAAGAAGAGAGCGATTCACAACTGTTATTGATAACTGTTAATGGCTCGAAGTAGGTGAGTTTGTTTTATAGATAACGGTCTACGGTTAATTGCATTACAGAGGTAATTTAATCGTGTTTTTAGGCTTACGTCTACGTGTTTTATACAGCATTTACCTTAATCCGATGTCAATCGATAAACGAACGCGGTAAACATGTGGCCAATTGGATGCGAAGCCTCACCACAGCGCGTGTAACTATGACACCTATTAATGCGATCTACTTAATACCGACTACCCTCTGTATGGTTTCAATAAAACACACAGTCGAATAAATACGACTATATACTCGGTTAAATACGACTATGTTAGTTACTCGGTTATATAATATATAGGCCTACATGTAATACATGAATGTTATATATTTGTATACATTTGTATTTATTTCTTTGTAAGTAACTCGTTGAGTTTGCTGCAGGCCTACTGTGTAATATCTTCAAATAAATACAACTGCAATTATAAATAAGTTTCTGAATTGTAATTGAATGATTCGTTTACAATATGAGCGAACTGTTTACATTCGCTTACAATGTTTCGCTCTATTCTAAGTGAAACATTCAATTACAATTCGATAACGTCTGAAGATACAGAATAATTTCTGTGAAACGTGCATCAGGTGTAAATAAACCTACTTGCAGTTGTATTAATTTAAATATATTACAGTTGTACATGTAATTTGTAATTTCTGGATGTTTGAATATTTTAATTTGTAATTTATTCGTATTATAGGCTATATAAATTTGTTAATATACAGTGTAAGTTGATATGTGTACAAAATTAATATGTAAATATATCAGACGTATTTTTTATAAATTTCTATGCAGAGTGTGTTACGAAATAACGGAAATACTTTCAGGACATGCGCTCCAGTTGAAAATAGAAAAAATCGTTCATATAAATATAACCTGGAAAACATTATCAAACGCACTGTCTTGAATGAAACGCTTGTTTTCAATTTGCGGTCTCTAATAACGTTCCCAAATTTTTATGTGCAGTCGTAATTAGGGATTAAAATTTTACACGTCAATACAAACTCTACTACAAAATTAATGACTTTAGGTTTTAAAACAACTGAAAGGAAGTCTAAAACCTACAATTGAATAATTCTGAAAAAACACATTTTTTAAAAAGGGTTAACAACTAGTAAACTGAAATGAGTAAGAAAAGAAAATATTTACTATACACCAAATTTAGAAATGTTATGTAGTTGTTTTTTTTAAATAGAAAATACAATTTTTAATCATGACAACGACGTTAGTATTGTGCAGCTCAAGCTACATTTTTTACGTTTTGTTATTGTATTTTCAAATAAAAAACTGAATTGATTTGTAGTCAAACACTTGATTCAGTTTACTTTTTTAGATAAAACAGATAGACAATTAAATTGTCTTTTTATTATTAATAGGAAACATGATATAATATGTGGGCAACGTTTACAGTTGCTGACTGTGCAACATTAAAGTGGGTGCATTTTCCAAGAAATAATTATTGTTTAAAAAATTTTAGACTGTTTTAGATGATTTTTCTTCATAAATTTCACCGAAAATTTATATGTGTGTCTTTGAGTGCGTACGCGCGCGCGCGCGTGTGCTTATAATTAAATTATCATTCTTTTTGCAAGTAGAATGTTCTTTCTTTTATTGTTTTATTTCACCCTGATGCACGTTTAGCAGAATATATATGTATCACCAGTGTTATTAGAGATTTTTATATAAATTATACAATATATTTGAATAAAATATTAAGTTGTGAATGAATTGTAATACGTATATACATATATAATTATGCGCGGGCGCACGCAAGCACATAAGTCTCTCAGTATCTGTGATCTCGTCTTTCTATCCCCTCATTCGTTAATCTCTGCAGCACCTTCTTCTTCTTCTTCTTCTTCTTCTTCTTCTTCTTCTTCTTCTTCTTCTTCTTCTTCTTCTTCTTCTTCTTCTTCTTCTTCTTCTTCTCCTTCTCCTTCTCCTTCTCCTTCTCCTTCTCCTTCTCCTTCTCCTTCTCCTTCTCCTTCTCCTTCTCCTTCTCCTTCTCCTTCTCCTTCTCCTTCTCCTTCTCCTTCTCCTTCTTTTCTCCTTCTCCTTCTCCTTCTTCTTCTTCTTCTTCTTCTTCTTCTTCCCAAAGGACTCCAGTTTAGTATACATCTATCATTTTCAGTTGTTACCCCATCACGTTCCGTACCACATCAGTATTTCCTCTTCAATATAAGACTGAAGAGGAAATCACATCTTTTCCACGTTCATTTTTCTACGTATTTCATCATTGGTGATCCGGTCCGTTGTTGACAGTCTACGGCTCCGCCTTCAAGTGTGCATTTTCGTTGCTGTTATACTCCCTTTTTACTTTTTGGTTCCCATTATCCGTTCCATATGTCATTCTGCTGTGTAGCGTACTAGTGAATATCAATGCTTTGGTACTTTGATATGTTTTATTCCAGCATATGGAATTGCACTGTTTAATGAACGTCCTTGCCTGTTACTTATCTCTGTTTCTGTTGCTCCGTGTTTTGTTAGTATAATAAACTCTAAGTACTTAAATGTTATAGTACTTCTTGTCCATCGGCCACTTCCCGAATCTCCTCTCCTGTTATTGCCATATACACAATTTTATCAAACTCATTTAGCACCTACCCATTTGTAAAGCTAAAAGTGTAAAGTTGGACGTTTCTTTTGGGTATTAGAAAGCCTTTACATTTAATTTTCCATGGTCTGAATGTACTTTCAAGGAAAATTTTTTAAACGATTCGTAAAAGTGCTGGACTATACATGTGCAACAATTTTAATTACAAATTGCGCCTTCACGTTAAATTTTGGGGTATATTTTTTATTAAATGAACCTATTTTGTTGTTTGATATCTATATTTCATTTAACGTTATGCGAAATGTTAAACAAATAAAGCTTACATAACATTGTTATTTTAGTACTTTTGTGTTCAAGTTGAAATTTTATTCTTTTTAGCGTCCCACGCGACATATTCATGGTATCCGTCTACGTTTCTATGGCGACGATACTAAGGAGGCTTAAAACGTGTTAGGGCGCACTGTAAGAAATTGTGTTTTCTAGCAATTTCTGTCGGCAGGGGGAGAGAAGCACCTTTAATTTATCATTTGTGAGTCTGTCTCAACTCGGTGCGATAATACTTTTACAGTCTAGCAGAATATTTTTACCTGGAAAGTACACTAATTACATACGATATTCTAACATTGTAAATAATATTGTGAATAAAGATTTAATTATGAAAAGTTAAAACGTTATCTACTTTCCGCAAACATTATCATATTCTTTTTCTGTCTGTTGCTATTTTTGTTGTTGTGGAATGGTATTTTTAAAGTATGTAGGAAGCATCGTTAGTAAAAGATAGTCTAGGCAGTTGTCACGTCTCAAAGCGAAAGGGTGGAAAAAGAAAATGGTTGAATGCTTGAAACTCGTACAGAAGAATGTGCTTCTCCAGTTTAGTATACATCTATCATTTTCAGTTGTTACCCCATCACGTTCCGTACCACATCAGTATTTCCTCTTCAATATAAGACTGAAGAGGAAATCACATCTTTTCCACGTTCATTTTTCTACGTATTTCATCATTGGTGATCCGGTCCGTTGTTGACAGTAACTGTGCAGAAAAAAGAAGATGACGAAAAGAAGAAGAAGAAGACGAACAACAGCAACAGCAACAACAACAACAACAACAACAACAACAACAACAACAACAACAACAACAACAACAACAACAACAACAATTACAATTACAAGAACAAGAAGAGAGTATTATGAACCACCCAAGAGTTAACCATTTTTCTGGGGATGCAAATATTTGGTAGTGTTCCTTTATTGTTGAAAAAAATTGAACATGTAATATTTGCAGTTAATAAATAACAACTTGGTATATTTCTACAGGTAACTTTTATTTTCCTGACAATTGTATCTATAGGTACAGATTTGAGAAGTCTTATGTCTGAAGCTGCCGTAACTGGTGAAACAGTTGTCAGGAAAATAAAAAGTATAGAACTGTATCAAGTGTTTATTTATTAAATTAAAATATTAGTAAATTGTTCTATTAAATAGTAAGCTACCCTTCGATCAGTGTAAGCACGTGACGTTGCCTATCTATTTAGGGCTACAGTGGGGCTCACCGTTATCATCAGTCTAAATCAACAAATATATACATAACTTTAACTTAAATAGACTGCTATAAGTTTTAAGTTATTTACTAAGTAAGAATACTGACATGACATTTTAAATGTTAAACACGTGTGACTATGATACAAACGTTCCGTTATGTTGAGAGACATTCGTATGCTATATAAATAAATTTACACAAACACAAGCATGTTTACTCACATCTTCACATTTACACTCACATAATCTGCTTCAATATTACATCTGTGGACAACTTGACGTGTTTTATTTTGACAACCAACAGTTACTTACAATGATGTAAAATATCGGTATGGAGAACCATACATGACTTCCACGTTCTAAGATTTATACTTAAAATCATTTACGAAATGAAATGTTTCCATAGAAACTACTACTTTCCACTTATTGCTTCAGCCTTAACCACAGTATTGTGGTCACTAACGCATACCACCACACGTTATCGCACTCGATTTTCACTGATGATGGCAGTCGACGACACTGCCGAAACGACTGGTTTTGCAGAAAACATTGGACAACGGCCAAACAGCCCGGAAAGGAATTTTAACAACAAACTACTACTTTGTTGCCGATAACGTAGTACACATATAAAAATTCTCCCCTCCCCCTTCAACTATAATTTTCATTTATAGAAAATTACCCCCACCCCGTTCAACTAGCCTCTTCATTTATAGATATTTCATCCACGTTTCTACAGTGGATTATTAAGATCTTCTTATCAGGATACTTTATTTATCAAAATTAAGTACTTTACTCTTGTTCCAACAAAAAATGTTCCAGGTAAACTACCCTTTCCCCGTAACCAATCTTCACCAAAATCAACAGGCCTTGCGCTTTCTACAATTTAGGGACGTATGCAAAAAATTATTTGATTATGACTGAATTTACGGCAGTTATCGTTCGTCATATACAAAATTAACCTTGTTATCACATAAAACGTGGCAGATAAGCTACCCCTTACTCTTAACCGATCTTCAACAAAATCAGTAGACCTTGAGTTCTTTATAATTTAAAAAGGTATGCAAAAAAGTAGTTGATTTTCTTTGAATTTACGGCAGTTATCGTTCGTCATAGAAAAAATTACCCTTGTTAAAACATAAAACGTTGCTGGTAAACTACCCCTTTCCCTTAACCGATCTTCACCTAAAACAATAGGTCTTGAGAACTCTACAATTCAGGGCTGTGTGCAAAACATTATTTGATTCTGTTTGAATTTGCGGCTGTTATCGTTTGCCATAGAAAAAATCTACAGACAGACACACACACAGACACTTTTCGAAAAACGACTTTTTTCATGTTTTGAGTGTAGTACAATCAGAATCTGCAATAATCTCGAACACGATTTTTTTTGCCATCACCATACTTCCATTTCCTTAAGAAACATGGAAGTAAAAACAACTAAATAATTTTTCACCGAGTGCCTGCAAGAATCCGACGATGCGGACAATATGGGTACTGAAGGTCAACGGTACCAGCGATTTCTATTTCACAATAAGACACTCAGCAGTCTCTACACTAATACAGGTTAGCATAAAACCGACAACAAATTGCCAACCTTGACAATCGTAATGCTGACAATGTTAAACAGAGAAAATATATATTGAAGGTCAAGTAACATCGCGTTCTGCAGTCGATTTTGAAATTTGTGATTTTATCAATCTGAGATTTTAGCAGTAAACATGAAGCGATTTCTATATACTGGCTGGTGAATTATCGCCTAGCGAGTATTGCAAGTTTGTGAATAAATTTAACTTCTTCGCGAGTTCTACTAGTTTAAGATATTCTGAGCCAGATTGTTAGTTCATTAACAGATTATATTTAACAATAGCAGTCTCAGTGGCACAGACAGGGGAGTTTTGGGAGTTAAAAAACTGAGCCCTGCAGAGGGATGCAAAAATGAAATGTCAAAAAAACCGTTGGTAATAATGTAACCATGGCTATAAGTCAATTAAATAATTAATTAACTAAATTGTGTTAGTGGTTATAATTACAAACATAATAACACTGTTGCACACCACTATAGAAAATGTTTCCGATTAGCGCTTTCAAACTTCACAGCTCATCATCAGATCGGAAATATCTTCGATATCATATTAGATATTTCCGATCTGATGATGAGCTGTGAAGGATGAAAGCGCTAATCGGAAAAAAACGTTCTGTTATTTCTGTTCGAATTAAATAATGTCGCTAATTAATTATGTGAGTTTAAATTGCACTATACTGAAGCCGTCTTGAGAAAATGTAATCTCCTTTTGCAACCATTGTTAGTGTCTGGTGGTTGAGGGATGGTTAAAATTATTTTCCTAGTTTTTGAGGTTATGTCCTCTTAGCGAGTAGGAAAGAAGTAACATTAAATTATGTCTTAAAATTAAAAATTAAAGTCTGCAGTGTACAAAATTCAGTTTACATAATTTATATAATGCAGTAATTTACTCAACAGCAACTTTAAATTTCCTGTATTAAACATTTTTGTTGTTGTTGTTGTTATTCGAATCTTATACAGAAGTGCCTCTTGTTGTACACTGTGTTTCCAACGTATTTAATATTTTTTTCAGATTTTTTAATTTAGTGCTGTATTATTATTTTGAGAAGAAGAAGAAAACAATTCAAATGTTAACACGTGTTTTTTATTCCTTACATACGCATACTGAAGACCGAACATGGTGTTCAGGAAGCACACCAGCCTCTACGCGTGAGCTGATTTGAAAGGCCATTTCAACAAAACATGCGGCCAACCATGTATACATTTGCACAAATATTTATATCTGTTTTGAGGGGCTGTGATTACAATTCTATGATCATCATTATCATCAGCAGCAGCAAGGATTAAACAAAAAATGGTTTCTTCTGGTCCCAAGCAGATAGACTTGAGTTGGTCTCTTAACGTTTCTTCGGACGCCACACACCTCTCCGTCCTTTCAACTTATAATTCCAAAGTTTTTTGATGATGCGGCAGTCCTACATTCGGTTTACATATTCCAACCATTTCAACCGATACTGGAGAATTCTATCAAGTGAACTCATAATATTCAGTTCCTGCCGTACATCGACATTTCTTTTACGATCGTGTATATCCTGCCACGTGCATAAGAAATCTCATTTCGGCTGCTTGAATATGACTCGCCTGGGATTCGTTGAAGTCCAATTTTCAGACCCATAGAGAAGTGTGGGGAGGGTCATCACCCTGCAATTTTATAATAATACTTGATTTCTTTAGACAAGTACTTTGAAATCGAATTGACCGATTTAATTCTATTTGCTAGAAATATTAGGGGCACGCACTCAACCGAAAGTTGTAAAAATTCGTACAAAAACTTAACACCATCAGCATCTGCAGAAACGACTGCGAAGGAACTATGTGTTTAATTTCTACACATCGGTTATTTCATATTAAAAAAAAAATTTAAGCAGTCATCAATAGCGTTTCATGCGTTTTTAAAACTATTACTATCTATTAATGTAACCGTTATGTTTCCATACATACCTTGATGATATAAAACAAATGATTTAATGAGTTAGTTTTCTTTCTGTTTTTGTAGTTTTATTGTCCCAGTACCACGCCACCGCAATAAAATGATGATAGCAATTGAAACCTTATTTCATCAGGACTATTATTTCATTTTTTATGGCTACTTTCACAATGATTATCGTTTCTCATTTGACAGGATTGCCCAGTATTGGGTGAATTGGAGCGAACATCTTTGCCGAATGGATGACTGCCGTATTCTCAAATAACTATGGACCTATAAGCCGAAGGAACGGAGAGGTGTGGGACGTCCGAGGAACCGCTGGAATGACCAGCTCTAGACTTTCCCTGTTTGAGACCGGAACAAACCATCATTGTTTAATCCTTAATCTTTAAGCCAAGGAGGGTCTTGTCGACTCTCCTGGGCATTTTTTCAACGTAGTTTGATTCTTAATTAAAGAATCATTGTCGTTCCAGTATAAATTTGTCTGTCACTGAGTTTTATTATAAAAAAATAGTGACGATTTTCTTTCATATCTTTTTTAAACTGCGCTATGTTGTCACTTAGGCCTATGTTGACATCTCATAACTGACTGCACTGTTGTGCAAATATACGTCATGTCGTAAACAACGTATTGCCACAGTATTGCCGACGTACATAGTACATAAAAAATTATATTCTTCTTTTACTATACAATTTTAAATATACTTTGTTTAACTTGTGTGATCTAAACAACGTGGATAAGCAAATCAATCTGGTTTTTCTCAGTCAGAGGCTTAATAATTTGACTAGGGGTTGTATATATAGATTCAAAGAGAGAGCGTACACATATCAAGAGAATAAAGTAGTAAACTTCGAAATTTCCTTTTGTTAACATGAGGTGGTTTAAAAATAAATAAAACCAGTCCAAACAAAGTAAAAATCAGTTTAATAAATTCATGGTGGAACGTGACATTTCCGACCCAATTTCACGAAAATATGCGTACAATAAATGGAGACTACACACACACTGCCTAATATATGCAGGAGACAATTCTGACGACTCGTCAGGTTCCAGACGACAGACACGAGACGTTTAACATTAAGATATCCTCTCTATAACAATACAAACACAGAGAACTCGATAAACACTTACCCTGTGCAGGAAACTGTGTCACTGAAGTGTCGGTTGCAAGCACAGACTGTTTGACACTGTTACGAACTACCTGCAACAGAAGACACATGAGTGAGGTTGCCGTCTGTGAAATTGTCAACAGTGTGACTGACATTTGGGTCACTTCATGGTTACTAGTGTCTGTAGCGTGTCTTATTCCCAGGTTCAGGGTATACTGTACATTGAAGGTGGTGCTATGAATCTAATCAATAGTTTTTGTTTCGTATGTATGATAGTTTTAAACGTACTTGACATTTCCCACACTTGCACTATTCACTGTACGTACATACATTTGTTTTAATAGTTAATGTATGATACATAAAAATTATTAATACAAACTATGTTTTCCACAATAACACTTGAATTATACATGCATACATGTATATGACTTTCAAAACTTAACTATAAATAATTCATAATTACATATCATGGATTTTTTTATTAGTAATTAAGAGCGAAATGGAAATTTAAGTTTTATTACACAGAAGTCAACTTATAATAATTTCTATTGCCACGTCATTCACAGGCACTACTTATGTTTAAAAACGGTAAAGTTCAGGTGTTTCAGCAAAACAATAGACTTTGTAGTTTGGTTTAATAACCGAATTGCTGTGACAGAGAAGATACATGAACTTCACGAATTCGAAGCTGAACGTCATGACTTGGATAGCTGTTCGGATTTAAATGAACTTAGAGCTTTATTTCACGTACCAAATCCAATCTACGTTACAATACAGCAGGTGCGAGGAAACATGGCATTCGGACTTTGTCATTCTCACGTGTTACAATCTTCTGGAAAGTTGACTGGTTAGTGGTAAATTTGTAGAAATTCGTTCTCGAATAATTATTTTTATTATCAGTGATTTAATGTTAACGAAAAGTAAACGAAACAGTAAAACAAGTAATAGTGAAACAGAAATTAACAATCAAGAAAGATTTTCCTTTTAAAACCGTACAGGAGGCATTAGTTAATGGTTACACACCACAGACGAGACAGATCGTGCGACATCGGTATCGCACACAGGTCAACAGTGAGCATCAGGATCCCCCCCGGCCACATTACCCCCCTCCCCAGACACTCATAGTGTTCTCAGTACCTTCAGCAAGCCAAGGCTTCGAATGAACGTTTTACCTAGTTAGAATACAGTAACAGTCCGTAACAACAGTATAAACTGTGCTGCATCGATTACTTAGGTGATAAGTATATAGGATTTTTAAAAACATTTCACTGCCACATTCCTCAAAATAATTAATGTATTCTAAAATCAATATGTATACACCAAATACGTCGTACAAAAGACAAAATACTACAGTAGAATGAGACATAGGAGCTATGGATTATACACCACTGACTGGTGTCATATATATTCGGTTTATACGACTATACGATTTAGTATTCTTCAAAATTGATTTCGTTATACTGTTGTAAACATTATAGTATACATTTTTGTTTATATAGAATAAATAAATGACCCATTATGAAACCGGTATCTCTTTTTTAAAGCAAGGCAGAGGAGGAAGGCTATAGTCTTACACACAAGGGATAATTATTATCCATTACCACTGAGCACGTTCGGTAACTTGGTTAATTGCTTTCGTTCGTAGATTTCCGTGGTAATAGCAACAGTTTTTTTTTCAGTCGGCAACCACGTTTTATTGATATTATTGTTAAGTCCGAACGTTTGGCCTTTTCTTTGATGTGAATGCTCAGTGCTATTTGTTAATATTCCAAATAATGGAATCAATAAAGTTGGTTATAAACCTAAAATAATATTGTTATAAAAGCTCCGCTAATCAAGTTCTAGAATAATGCAAAATTTAATTTCTGGGTAGTTTTTAGCACAAGATTATCTGTTTAATTTTCCTTGCCTAAACATTTATGGGTGTCAGAAATTATTTAATGTGTTTTATTTTTGTTTCCTTTGATCGTATAGAAAATATAAATTAAACTAAAAAAGAATTTGTGCATATCTCTGTATTTCGGAATGTTTTGAGCACTGACAGTAAAGGAAAGAAACAGGATTTACATTGGAAATTATGCTTTAGCTAAAGAGCTAGTTTACTAGGGGTTAAAGTTTTGACCATATAAAGCAAGGAACTATGAAAGGATAATTCCATTTTCTGATTCTTAAATGGATAATTGTGAACTTTTATTTTAATTTACTTATTATTAAAACGTGTTCATTACTCTCTTATTTAATGCGCGCGCACATCAATTTGTATACAGATAGTTTTGTTTTCTATCTGAGATACACGTATATATAAGTTTACCTGCCTAACCTATCGATGTTATCAAATAAAGTACAACAGAAACAAGTCATAATCATTTAAACAAAAATGAACTCCGACTATGGAAGAAACTTGTAATTTAAACATAAAAGTTTCTGTATTAGTAGAGATTGAAAAAATTCGTGAAGAATAACAATAAAATGATTAATTGACATATTAATTAATTTAAATATTATTTTACTACAATCATAATGAAAAATAAGCGTAATGAATTGATAATTATGTGACCGTTTCTTGAAATAAATTTTTTATTTTATTTAAAAAGTTTTCAGACTTATTTTATTTTGCTTGAATTTAATCTTTCCTATATCGAAAAGCAAAATGGTAATATATCATAACATTTTGTACAACTAACACTGTTTTTACTTCCATATTTCCTTAAGGAATGGAAGTATGGTGATGGCAAAAAAAATCGTGTTCGAGATTATTGCAGATTCTGATTCTACTACACTCAAAACATGAAAAAAGTCGTTTTCCGAAAAGTGTCTGTGTGTGTGTGTGTCTGTGTGTCTGTCTGTGTGTGTGTGTCTGTCTGTAGATTTTTTCTCTATGGCAAACGATAACTGCCGCAAATTCAAACAGAATCAAATAATTTTTTGCATACAGCCCTGATTTTTAGAGGACTCGCGACCTATTGTTTTTGGTGAAGATCGGTTGAAGGAAAGGGGTAGTTTACCTGCAACGGTTTTTTTTTATCAAGGGAAATTTTTTTTTTTGGCAAACGATAACAGCCGCAAATTCAAACAGAATCAAATAATGTTCCGTATACAGCCCTGAATTGCAGAGTTCTCAAGACCTTTTGTTTTTGGTGAAGATCGGTTAAGGCAAAGGGGTAGTTTACTTGTAACGTTTTATGTTTTAACAAGGGTATTTCCTATGGCAAACGATAACAGCCGCAAATTCAAACAGAATCAAAAGATTATTTGCATACAGCCCTAAATTGTATAGTTCTCAAGACCTATTGTTTTTGGTGAAGATCGGTTAAGGGAAAGGGGTAGTTTACCTACAACGTTTTTTTAACAAGGGTATTTTCTATGGCAAACGATAACAGCCGCAAATTCAAACAGAATCAAATAAGTTTCTGCATACAGCCCTGATTTGTAGAGTACTCAAGACCTGTTGTTTTTGGTGAAGATCGGTTGAGGGGAAGGGGTAGTTTACCTGCAACGTTTTTTATCAAGCGTATTTTATATGGCAAACGATAACTGCCGCAAATTCAAACAGAATCAAATAATGTTTTCCATATAGCCCTGATTTGTAGAGTAATCGCGACCTATTGTTTTTGGTAAAGATCGGTTGAGGGGAAGGGGTAGTTTACCTGCAACGGTTTTTTTTATCAAGGGAAATTTTTTTTTTGGCAAACGATAACAGCCGCAAATTCAAACAGACTTAAATAATGTTTCGTATACAGCCCTGAATTGTAGAGTTTTCAAGACCTATTGTTTTTGGTGAAGATCGGTTAAGGGAAAGGGGTAGTTTACCTGTAACGTTTTATGTTTTAACAAGGGTATTTCCTATGGCAAACGATAACAGCCGCAAATTCAAACAGAATCAAACGATTATTTGCATACAGCCCTAAATTGTAGAGTTCTCAAGACCTATTGTTTTTGGTGAAGATCGGTTGAGGGAAAGGGGTAGTTTACTTGCAAAGTTTTTTTAACAAGGGTATTTTCTATGGCAAACGATAACAGCCGCAAATTCAAACAGAATCAAATAATGTTTTGCATACACCCCTGATTTGTAGAGTACTCAAGATCTGTTGTTTTTGGTGAAGATCGGTTGAGGGGAAGGGGTAGTTTACCTGCACCGTTTTTTTATCAAGCGTATTTTTTATGGCAAACGATAACAGCCGCAAATTCAAACAGAATCAAATAATTTTTTGCATACATCCCTGAATTGTAGAGGTCTCAAGGACGTTCGATTTTGGTGAAGATCGGTTAAGGGGAAGGGGTAGTTTACCTGCAACCTTTTACGTTTTAAAAAGAGTAAAGTACTTGCAAATTTATTTAAACTTTTTGAAACAATGGTAATTGTTAAAAATAAAATAATTTTGTTACCAGGCAATAAAATTAAAATTTTTTAATTTTAATGTAATATAATATTTTTCATTTAATACGGCAATAAAAAGGCAGGTAAGACACAATTCACGTTATTTCTGGCCTCACTCATGTTTATTTTCTTACGTTTGCACGCTTTTTAAATGGAAAGTGCCGAAACCCACACCAACATAACGCGTGCAAGCCGAAAAAATGGACATCAATTTGCTTACTGGCGAAGCTAGTAGTTAATGAATGGGTAGGCAAAAATCTTATCTTAAATTTTTTTAAGGAATCACTAAAAGGACGGTGGGTCAAATCGGACGCTGAGGTAGAGTTTGCTGTAACCGAATGGTTCCACAAACAGCCGTAAGAATTTTACTAGCAGGGAATCTACAGGTTAGCGCAACAGTGGAACTCATGTCTTAATGTTATTGGAGACTTCTTTTAAAATCGTTGAATAAAAAATGCTTTACAGCTCTATACGTGTGTCTATTGAACAATCCTTGTATTAGTCATACACAATAATACAACTGATTGAACTTCAAATTTTTAAACTTGGTTAGTTTCTATATATATGTTTAATGTTACAAATAATTCAAATAACAATCTTGATCATCTGTTAGTTCAGCGGAATAACAGTGACACTTTTAATAACCGCATAAAATAAACACTTAGAAACAACACAGGCGCTTTAACTTAACTGTTTGGACCACAGAAGTGAAGCATGCCTCAACGCTCTATGTGTACAGCGCGGGACAATCCCCCCTCCCTACACTTCCCTATCACACCACTACATTGCTTACATACGATGTATACAAAAAACGCTGAGGCAAGTTCAGGTTGCCTCATTCGCTTTAAACGAACTATGCCGAATCTCACCTGTCACCATCTAGCGGTCGCTCAATAAAGCACGTTTCGGTTTAATAAATTTGACAGTCACAGTAACAATGTATAATCTTTACGTTATGTAGTTCATACGTATTTATAATTTTTATTCTACAGAATTTATTAGGGTAGGCATTGCCTCAATTGCCTCCATGTAACTTCGCCACTGATATATATGTGTACAACGTTATCGGCAACAAAGAAGTAGTTTTTGTTAAAATTCCTTCCCGGGATATTTGGCCGTAGTCCAATGTTTTCTACAAAACCAGACATTTCGGCAATGCCATCGACTTCCATCATCAGTGAAAATCGAGTGCGATAACGTGAGGTGGTATACGTTAGTGACCACAGTACTGTGGTTAAGGCTGAAGCAGTAAGTAGAAAGAAGTAGTTTCTATGGTAATATTTCATTTCGAAAATGATTTTAAATATAAATCTTAGAATATGGAAGTCATGTATGGTTCTCCATACCGATATTTTATATTGCAATGCTTTATGTTACAGGTAATGTTAATTAAACCTATCGTTGTTAATTACTACTTGCTGAGGAAGGTATATGATGATGTATGTGGGGTTGGGGACATGTATGTTTGCGTTGTGCCAGAGATAGCTAAGGAAGGATTCAAAAAGATGAAGAGCAATAATGAGCGAAAGAAAGGAAAACAAGGACGAGAGAGAAAAAATTTACTGTCACTGAATTGTTCTGTAATTTTACTTTAATACATAGGAGCTTATTTTACAAGTTCTGTGTAGATTCTACTATACAAACAATAATTTATATATACGATTAACAGGTACGCGTATGAAAAAAGTTAAAATGGTTTTTGTTTGGTGAAAATTTGTTTACTACAAAAATATAATTGAATGCTTGTCAATTAAACGTTAAACGTTTCTTTGTGTGTGTGTGTGTGTGTGTGTGTGTGTGTGTGTGTGTCCGTGCGCGCGCACGCCTATGTGTCGTGGCATAAGCATACGTGCGCTTTTTCAACGATGCTAGTTTATGAAACATTACAGAAGCACTTACGACACAGCTAAATATTTTTGTGTATTTTATTTGAATTGTACTTACCTTTTCAACTGAACATGCAACAATGCGTTTTACTACTGGTAATTGTTTTTATTTTATACAGAGTTATTTAAGAAACCATCTGTTCTACGTATTTATATTAGGATGACAAAGAACCCAACAACGTCAGATGGCATTCGGTAAACACGGTTCGACCAGCAAACAACTGACATCTACGCGTAGTTATCAGCGTAGGCCTACTCAAAAAGCGAAACTTAAACATAAATAACCATATAACCTCCTCATTAGTAACTGACTAAATTCATTTAACTTATATTTTGTCAATACTTTATACGTAACACCAGAATGTTAACTTAGAAAAGCTGAATTTTATAGTGGCATAAGATACGTCAAAAAATCTTTAAGAATGACACAATTAAAGTTTAAAAATTTGCAACCGTGAATGAAATAAGCTCATACAACAGCTGCTGCTGCTGCTGCTGCTGCTGCTACTCCTACTACTACTACTACTACTACTACTACTACTACTACTACTGCTACTGCTATTACTACTACTACTACTACTACTACTACTACTACCACTACTACTACTACCACTACTACTACTACTACTACTACTACTACTACTACTACTACTGCTGCTGCTATGGTTATTATTGTTTTATTGTTGTCGTCATAGTAATAATAATCCTACTTAACAATAATATATTCATTTAAGTCACATTAATCATATGATTGAAAAGTTCTAAGTTTTCAAGTAGGCTACACAAATTAATCTTAATGGCATACTAACTTTAAAGATTTATTTTAGAAATAGAAATTTAAGTATTTTTCACTGTAACCAACAATCTGTGTACATTGTAAAGTATATCAGAAGAAAACCAAGATGGTTGAGAAGAAGAAGTAGAAAACGAAGAAGATGAAGTAAAAGAAAAAGGACAAGAAATTTACGTGTATACAAATACTCGACAAGTTAATAAAAGTACTAACAAACTGTTGACTTAACAAGTTTACGAAGTCTCCGTGTTGCAGAAAGGAACTCATATCTACATTATCTATATCTATATCTATATCTGTATATTAAATAAAACTCAGTCTGAGGATGTATGGGTACTGAATACAAATCCACACCGTTACACCGATTGCCACCAAATTTTGCACAGGTAACCTTTGACGCAAGACGGAAAATACTGTCTAACTTGAAATTTGATATTTTACTCCGTTCGGACGATTTAGGCTTTTTAATTATGCCTTTTTGTTGACGCGTATAAAGATGTTGTCTACAACACCATGGAGACCACAATTAATTACCATAGTAACAAGTAAATAAACAAATGATATTTAGCGGCATCAGAACTGTACCTTTATCCGTTCCTGCAGTTTTTAACGTTTTAATATGCGATTGTATCGATATATTTTGTAATTGTGAATACAGATACGTCTATATATTTTGTAATTGTCTTAAACGGTTATAAAATTTATGTTTATACGTATTTCTGATGATGCAATGAATAAGTAATGAAATAAATTAAATACTGTTACTAAAGATGTCAACAACACCATGGGGACCAGAATTAATTACCATAGTAACAAGTAAATAAACAAAACCTATTTAGCTCCATCGGAACTAATTTATCCATTCCTGCAGTACATTTTCGATGTTTTACATAATATGCGATTGTATCGATATATTACGATGTGGAAATAAAGAAGTGTACTAATTGTAAATTGTCCTATTAGGCTACTTAATGCACAGCAAAAATACGTGTTGTTTTCATTTGTGAGATTACGTGATAACGGTTTTTGGTTTTTAGTTTACTGCTGAAATAAATAAAAGCCATGGCTGAGAGAAACATAAAGTTTAACGTGTTATACAATGCTTCTAACACAGTAACATAAAAAATAAAGAATTTAGCGTTTTTGAATTAACAGGTACTTTATAAATATCTCAAAGGCTTTATAAACGGGTACTTTTAAATCTCCAAAGGGCCGGTGAACCAACATAATAATTTAGTACAAGTTAAAATAGTACAAGCGTTGAAAATAGCTTTGGAGAGAATTTGACTAATGAGTACAAAATTATACGAGTTGACAGAACGCCATATAGACATAGACAATAAAAATTATATTAAAATACTTATGAAAAGTAAAATATTCGCGTCCGAAGCCGCGGGTAATAGCTAGTATGTAATAAAATACAGTACATGTGTGTATGAAATCTTTATAAATATGTGTTTATCTAAGTGGGTATGTGTACACACACCTGCATTAACGACTAAGTTCAGTGCATTTAAGTGCACAAACATGTGTGTAACTATATTACATGTTCTTTACTTAATTGATAATTAATATCTTGTCCCCACAACACTCACATACTGTTCTGACAGTTACCTTATATTGCAGTTGTTAAACTTTGGACCTGTATGTTTGGAAAACCTATATACTTTTTTTAGTGTATTGTAATACTAATGATCGTTTTCGTGCAATTGTAAAGTCGTGCATTCTATGATTGCAAAAACTTTAAAATAATTTGCACTTGTTATAATAAGAGTTTAAATAATAATTACAATAATAAATCGGACAGTCTGGAGTCATTTCAACTCAAAGCGAAATGAAATAATATGAAACGTTCATAGTCCACAGTTTATGGAAATGTTAGATCTAAATAAGATACATGGGATGTCAGATAATACCACAGCACATAGAATTTTCAATATATCAGCTGGTATATACGTTAATATACGCCACGGACTTGTGACCCACCCTATCAATAACTCTTCGCCCACGCCTTTTCAGTGCTTGCCGAGACCGCTGTCTAACCTATCATTCTTCTTTGCCCAAGACATTTATTACGCCGGACATGTCAAAATCTGTTTTTTTTTCCAAAGGTTTGCACGTATATTTTTTACTCTCGGTTCCGGGTATTATACGAGACACTTCCGGATCACGTCCCGCGAAGAGAATTTTGATAAACGATTCAAATCACTTCATAAACGTACTTTTTGTAGCTTGTAGCTAAACACGTTGTTATAATATGGTGTGATGAAATTACCGCGAGAATGCAGATAGTAATACATGGTGTTCATTTTCATGTAAAAATGCTAAGCGGCACTTCATAAATTATTTTAGAGCTGAATCAATTTGGAAATGTAATCTTGATTTATAATAAAGTTAATAATGATCAGCCACGAAATAACTTCTTAGAAGCTGTGGCATCAATCAGGTCATCGAAATTTGATTTGAAGTGCTTTGTGTACGGAGCTAAAATATGGACGGTCATGAAAGCCAACTTTATAAATTGACTTGATGCATTTGAAGTGTGGAATTACGGTAAAGTTCTAAATAGCATGAGCAGCCTATATGAAAAGAAGAAAATCCTACGAAAAGCAATTTAAAGAAAAAGAAATCCTCTACGAAAAACAATTTAGAGGAAAAGGATTCCTCTACGAAAAGTAAATCCTATGAAATATGGATTATTGTTTCATACTGGAAAAGTAAGAGAAGCATTATTATTATTATTGTTATTATTATTATTATTATTATTGACTAGAATGCTTCCTGAGATAGTGGACTCACTCAGAATTATTCTTTGTTTAGTAAATTAACATCTGTAGAGTAATCATACAGTAAACGCTAAAAATTCCCAAGAATCGGATATGTCTTAAGATTCCCTTAAGTCTGACACCCGTCTGGATTTTAACGATTTTTCAATTTTTGATCCCATTTTTGGGCCCTGTGAACAAAAAGTTTTGAAGTTTTCAAAACTGTACACTATATTGAGAATTTCATTACAACCCTTTTTTATTTGATAGCTCACATGAAATTTGCGATTTTGTCAACCTTCTACCCCATTTTTGAAGCTTTGCAGGCCCATAATTTTGAAATTTCAAAACGTAACACCACATTCACATTTTAGTTAAATTACTTTGTAATTTGATATGCCACGTGAATTTTTCCGATTTTTCAAAATTTTTACCCACTTTTTGATCCTGGGGGTCCCAAAAATTTTCAATTAAAAAAATGAACAATAAATTTATATCTTGGTTAATTTTTTTTTTAATTTTGTTATTTGTCCCGCACTTTTGGGATTTTTTCAAAATTTCCTTTTCCGCAGTTTTGGTTTTCGTCCCCCCCCTTTTTTTTGGTGATCAACTAAATAGCCGCCTTCGTGGTTTTGAGGACTAATTTCCTATTTAAAAGAATAGAATTCAGCTGTGCCCTATTATATATCTGATTTCACTAAGTATCCGTACTGTCGGGAAGAACATTTCCAAACTTTGGGTTGCATGACATTTTGGCCACCAGTTGTAATGCTCAGATTGTTAACGAGAAAGTTAAGAATGAAGTTTGACTAATGGGTAGAAATCACAATAAGGTAACAACATGTCTGTTTAAGAAGATATTGTGATTCTATTTTTCAGGATCACATTAGAATCGGTTATCACTACAGGATTAGAATCGGTCATCACTACAGGATTAGAATCGGTTATCAATACAGGAAGAAAGAAAAATTATGAAAAAATGTTGTGGAAAAAATATACCACACTGAAGAAGGGAAGAAATCGTCAAAGAATACAATGGAAAGATGAAGTTAAAATAGAAGAAATAGAAGAGAATAAGAGGAGTCTGTTGGAAAAGTGAAGAAAAAATTACTTCGGTTGCGGTATACGATCAAGCGTGCTGTAGAAATATCGTCTGTCTGTCTACCTGTCTCTGTCCCTGTCTGTCTGTCTGTCTGTCTGTCTGTCTGTCTGTCTGTCTGTCTGTCTGTCTCTCTTTCTCTCTCTCTCTTTCTCTCTCTCTCTCTCTCTCTCTCTCTCTCTCTCTCTTCCTCTATCACACACACAGGGACACACACACACACACACGTGTGTTATGTTTCTACGTGCAATAATGATTTAGGAAGTCTGGACATTGTATTACAGTATAAGGTTTCGGAGGTACAAGATATGGATTAAGTCTTGAAAAAATTTGAGGACACCATAAAGACAGCATGTGACAAGTCTTTTAAGAAGCGTACAACATTACAGAATACTGTTGGAGGCAGATCGGTTCCGTGGTGGTCAGATACACTCACAGTCATGCGTAAAAGAATTAATGCATTAAGGAGAAGATAACAAAGGACTAGAAACGACAATGTCCTGAGATAATGTCGAAAAATGTACTACTTTGAGGAAAAGAAGAAGTATCAATCAAGTATTAGAAGAGAAAAAATACATTCTTGGAAACAATATTGTAATTTAACAACATCAGTGAATCCTTGGAATGCGGTTTATCGCTTGGCAGCTGGAAAAATGAGGAAAATAAGGAAAAAACATCAAAAATTACACAAGCAAACCATACTAATAGAAGAAACCGAAAATCGAATGAAACAAAATGATGATGTACTCAAACTAATACGTTCCAAATATGAAAGATGTATCAGCGAGCTGGTGAGATTTGGATAATCTATTAACGAAATAATCACACCTTTTCACAACACGAGATTCACCAAAAACACAGTTAAACCATACACTTGTGAAATTCAACAAAACTTTATTCAACAACATTGTGGACATAAAATTATTGAAACACTATTTAATTTAAAGAAATTAGTCGAAGCAGATTTGAGGGACACATTTTTGTCATTTTGAAATGCCATTTTGATTGACAAACTCCGCCATTTCGATTGACGTTTGGAAGAGAACCGTGAATAGTAGTACATTTTAACTTAAACATTATTTTAAATTTATTAGTTATTAAGAATGTTGATCAACCAATTGTAATGTATTGTATTTTATCCTGAAGCATTTTCTGATCTTTCCTAACAGCTCAAAGAATCCACTACCTGATATAAAAAATCATATTGTAATTTATTTTAAACATTTTATTGTTCGAGTCGAGTTTGGTGAGCGAGTCGATACGGTCACTATCCCGTTCGATTCAGGAATCTTTGAACTGACCCAGATTATAACATCATCAAATAAACTACTTTGTTAATTTAAAAAGCATTTTATTTTTTTAAAGTGAATTAAGATAAAGGATTTTCAGGTGATAAGTAAGAAGAGAAATACGGCGAGAGTGAAGAACATTGAGAAATTAGGTGACAAAAACCAGGTAACCTATAAGACTGAGTCGAATCATCAATCGATTGTGGAAAACCCACACAATCTATTCTACTTTTCAGGAACAATTATTTTGGCGACATTTTCAAAACAGTACGCACGCGAACACCGCTCTAATAACCGTATACTCGATGACGACCTGTCATTACCTGATCACTTTTTTTAATTAAATAAATAAAAAAAGGAATAAAAAACATTAAAAATAATTCAGTGATTCGATAAATATTAATTTATTTCCAACTAAATAAATTTTAAAGAAGACAAGTTCCACGTACACAGAATTCGTATATTACAATGTATTGAGGATTAGCTTGTAATAAGTTTATATATAGCATGTAGTATTACTTTATTTGTAATGGAGCATGCTGATAAAATAAAGGTATTTAAAAAAACACACGCACACACACACACACACACACACACACATCACACAGTAGTATTACTCTACTGAGGTATGGTTTAATGCTCTGCTTATAAATAAATTAAATAATACACCAGTGTGTCTTCGAGAACGTTATAACAAAGCACACAAATAAGTCTATTAATTCAAGACATGTTTGCACTGCATGAAACAGAAGCATGAGAACGTGAAGGCGTGTTCAGACGGTTCAGTTCGTTAGACAGAACGAGAACTGAACCGCGGAAGTAGCAATTCAACGAAATTGGTGAATCCAACTGAACTTGAAACATTCGGCAGAAATTGTTGAGACAAGTAGAACTTGGTTCTAATTTCATTCAGCCTCGCTGAAAAGGATCTGTAGACAGCTTTACTCAAACTAGCAATTTATAGTTTCCTCCCCTTCATAGAAACAATTAAATTACAGTTAAAGAAATTCAATTGAACTGTGAATGAATGAATTATGAATACAAATTTCTTATAACATTTAAATTTCAGTCTATTTTGTAAAAAAATTCAAAAACAAAATTTCCTTAAATGCACTTTTGCAACAATATTAATTTACTTAAGCATATAACAACCGTCTTACTCAACTGTTGTTATGAAATTTTACATAAGCTCTAAGTAAAAAAAAGTATTACATTTTAGTATCTTTTAGTATACATTAATTTTTAAAAATTGTTTTTAATTAGAGAGAATTTAAATGTTTAATTACAGTACATACTGTTGAATTGATAATTATTATATCTTTCAATAGATTGGTTTCAATTATTATTACACACGTGTTTTGTAAAGTCTGATGCTGTGGTAATGATGCGTTTGAACATTTTTCCTTTCATTTACAGTGCGTTGACATTTTAAAATTTTGAAATAGTCATACCGTCTATTGTGCACTTAAAAGAAGACATAAGGTTAATGTACTCCCACAATTAAAAAAAATTGTATGTGTATATCTTTATTGATTATGATGTATTTTATAATGGTAACAATTGCATCAAAGAAAGTATTGGAAAAACAGAAAACGTGATATATAGAAAGGCGCTATAGTTTTCCCCGAACACTGGTTACCCTTTGTTTTTACCTTTATTTTTAATACTATACAGGGGAAACAAAAGACAATGTGAACAGTTACTAACGCACATAAACAAAATACATAAAAACATAACCTTTACTGTCGAATACGAACACAACAATACCATAAACTTCTTAGACCTCTCCATCACAAAACTAGAACACAGGCACAAATTCAGTATATACAGAAAACCAACTACAACTGACACACTAATACACAACACCTCCAATCACCCAATACAACACAAACTAGCTGCCTTCAGAACCATGATACATAGACTTAACAACATCCCCTTAGATGAAAAAGACTATAAAGACGAATTAAACACGATAAAATATTAAGCAGAATCTAACGGATATGACAGAACAATAGTCAGTAAACTCCTACACAAAACACAAAACAAACAACAGACAAAGACAGAAAACAACAAATTCATAACACTAACATACATCAACAAACACACTGAAAAAATAGCCTACAAATTCAAAAAAGCAGGATACAGAATCGCTTACAAAACTACTAACAAAACAGAACACACACTATCAAAACACACACACAAAGCACAAAACAAATTCGATCTACCCGGTGTTTACAAGCTAAATTGCTCAAATTGCAATAAATTCTACATAGGCCAGACAGGACGTAGCTTCAAACAGAGTGATGCGGTTTGGAAGCTCTTGAATAATCGTGAGTTATTCCAAAGACTCTTATGAGGAAGGCTGGATTGTTTGTTAGAAAGAAGTGGACTGTATTAAAGATGTTGAACATTCGTTTATTGAAAAAATCTGATTGTTAATTACGATCGGCACGTGCGGATGCATTTGAGGCAATAACGCCCGAAATTAATTTTGAATAAAATCGTGGTCCATTGTAGATGGACGCAGGTAGTTGAATGAAAATGAAATATTATAAATGCATGCTAAAAATAGCCAGAAGCCGCGGCTGTAAGAGAAGTGTTTTACGAGAGTTGCGCTCGGAGTCGTGTTATAAACTGAACTAAACTGGCTTGCAGTCGGCAGTGCTGGACGGCTGCAACGTTTGATAAACGTGTGACGTCATCCGTGCGTGCCGTGTAACGGTAGCAGACCGCTTACAGCTGATAACCCAGTACAAAGTTTAAACATACTGCCCGCCAAAATCGGGCCGATTTTGTACATTAAAGGTTAAATTAAATAATATAATAATTAGACTTACATGTCGTAAGCGATACAATAATTGGCGCACTGGCCAGAGAGCAATGACATAATAAACATAATATGAATTCAATTAACAATCACCAGGCATACAATAAATTGACCCTTACGCCAATAGCAAGGGCTTACTGACGTTAAAATTACTCAAAACACAATAGTAATACAATACGCACAATAATACAATAATTAAGTGGATATTGATCTTTCCCAAATAATACCCCTTGATATTTGCCAAGCATTACAATAACAAGTGATAACACCATAAAAAATACAATAATTTCCCCATGATATTGACATAACAACCCCAATGAATTTCATAATGTTTGACCCTTAGAAAATACAATACATATATAGAATAATTGACACTATAAATGACACTTGTGGTTCTCAGAATTTGAATCACACAAACATATTGACAATACACAACATCCATAATGATTGATAGTACATATGAAACACAGTCACTATTGCTGTAATAGCTAGCGGCACGTAAACAATATTACAATGCTTATGATACAATTGACTTGTATGCTCGCCCCGGGGAATGTCCCGGGCGTGGTCCATGTAATGTGACACGCACACACTCACACACACACACACACCTCGTATGGCACGCATACGATTAGCTTGTTGCCACCGGAAGGGGGCATAATTTGTGGATGGGTCGGCGTAAGATACCTAGCGCGGTGCGAACTTCTGCGACGCGTACTAAGGAATCTTGACCCGGAAAAACATTGGTAATTACCCCACGCTTCCATTCTAGAGGGGGGGAATTGTCATCCAAAATGAGGACAAGTTGTCCGACGTTCAAATTCTTTAATGGGGTGCGCCATTTATTGCGCTGCTGCAGCTGGTGCAGATAATCCCTAGACCACCGTTTCCAGATGGTCTGCGTAAATGTTTGGAGCAGAAGCCATCTGCCCAAATGAGTATTATTGCCTTGTGTATAGTCGGGTTCCGGAAGTGCCGTCAGTGGAGCACCGACCAAAAAATGAGCGGGTGTTAAGGGTTCAGGGTCTCTAGCATCGTCGGACACCGCGCATAACGGGCGTGAATTAAGGCAAGCCTCAATTTGAGAAAGAAGAGTAGAATATTCCTCAAAATTCAAGATCGTACCGCCAATTACGCGACGTATATGGAATTTAACACTCCTTACACCACTTTCCCACAAACCACCGAAATGAGGGGCTGAAGGGGGGATAAAGGACCATTTGATGCCGTGGAGACCGCAAAACTCCAGAGAAGATTGCTCAACTTCCTTGGAGGTTAAAAATTTGTACCAATCATGCAACGTGTGGTTGGCACGACGAAAATTCGTGCCATTATCCGTGAATATTTGCGCGGGAATACCTCTGCGCGATATGAACCTTTTAAAAGCCGCTATAAAGGCGTTGGAAGTGAGATCCGACACCAATTCTAAATGGATGGCCCTAGTACACATGCATATAAATAGAGCGATATATGCCTTGGTCGTGGACTTAGAGCGCTGCCCGCCATGGCGCAAAAGTACAGGACCGGCGTAATCCACGGCCGACTGTGAGAATGGCCTTGACGGCGTGACCCTAGAAGAGGGTAATTGACCGAGTAATTGATTCGCGCCTTTAGCCCGGAAACGAAAACAAGTGACACACTTATGTATCACTGAGCGGATATAGGACTTATCGTGTATGATCCAATACTTTCGCCTAAGCGAAGCTTGAGTTGATTGCACTCCAGCGTGCAACAAACGGATGTGTTCGTATTCAATTATTAATCTCGTGAGATGAGAGTGCGGGTGCAAAATTATTTGGTGTTTAGTCTCGTAGCTAAGTGGGGAGAATTGCAAGCGTCCACCCACTCTTAAAATGCCTGATTTATCCAGGAATGGGTTGAGAGCAAGAATTTTACTACTGCGTGGAAGGCACCGGTGTGCCTCAAGTTCCCTAACCTCCACGTCGAAATGCAACTTCTGTGATTGCCGGACAAAAATCAAGAGCGTGTCAGACAATTCTTGAGCCGACAAAAAGGACGTGTCTCTATCAACCACCGCGAGCCTAGAATTGCGAACAAATCGACGGCAATATGCGAAGACGCGAATAAGCCTCGTAAGAGATGAATAATTTTCAATGTAACTATGTGTTGAGGACGCGACAATTAGTGAGGTTTGAGCCTGCTTGCGACGTTCCTCTTCAATGTCGGGAAAAGTACAGGGAGTATTAATGTCGAACGCGCTGACCGGCCATGAGGCCGCATCACGAGCCAACCAGGAGGGACCATGCCACCATTGAGCATGACAGTGCAAACTACGAGGGAGGCAACCGCGCGATAAAACGTCGGCAGGGTTGTCATTTGATACTACATGACGCCAAATTCCCCTGCTGCTAACAAGACGCTGTATTTCCGCGACACGGTTGGCCACAAATACCTTCCAGCGGGAAGATTGCTGATGTATCCAGTACAACGCTATCATCGAATCCGAATAAAGATATAGTCCGTCAAAATTGTAATCGACGGCATTTAAAACCTTGGAGGTTAATTGAGCCAACAATAAACAAGCACAAAGTTCAAGTCTAGGAAGCGTTATCTGTTTCAGCGGAGCGACCCTAGATTTAGCACACAACAAGTTTGATGATATGGCGCCGTTCGAATAGACCGCCCGCACGTAAATGCAACACGCGTAACCTTTAGCCGAAGCGTCGGCGAATCCGTGCAGCTGCAATGAACTAACTGGGTAACTGTTCGAACTCTTAACCGACCTCGTAATCTCAAAATGAGTGTCGGAGACTAATTGGGCGTATAATTCCAACCATTGATTGGCTAATGATCCGGACAAGGGTTCGTCCCAATCAGTGCCCGCCAACCACAACTGCTGCACGAAGTGCTTGCAGCAAAATGTGATGGGAGCGATTAAACCTAGTGGATCATAGATCCCGGCGATGATTGCCAACACGCTTCTCTTGTTGAAAACGGTTAAATTGTCATCACCCCTAACGGTGTATAAAAAGTTATCCCCCTCAACATTCCATTGTATTCCCAAGGTACGCACGTTTTGACCCTTGCTGAAGTCACGGGTTACTTGGGCGCGAAGAGTCATAATCTTATGGTGGTTAGAGAACCATTTATGTAACGAAAAACCATACCTCCTCAACAACTTCTCGATCTCGCATTTCATTTCAGCTAAGCCGTTCGGATCATCCGAACCCGTTATGAGATCGTCTACGTAAAAGTCATTTGCTATGGCCTTAGCAGCTGTAGGGTAGTCGGATTTATTTTCATATGCTATTTGAGCCAGACAACGCGTAGCAAGGAAGGAGGCACTAGCAGTGCCATATGTAACCGTCCTTAACGCGTAATGTCGCAATTCCTTATGCGGTGCATCACGCCAAACAATGCGTTGCAAGTTTGAATCCTTAGGATTAACAATGATCTGGTGATACATCTTTTCAATGTCCGCAATAAGTACGTATCGGTGGGTGTGGAACCGAACCATTATCGAAAACAGATCCTGCTGGATCGTAGGACCGACCATTAAAGTATCGTTAAGGGACAAATTATTGGTGGTTTTAGCGGATGCGTCAAATACCACGCGCAATTTAGTGGTTAAGCTAGAGTCTTTGAAGACTGCGTGATGGGGCAGATAAAAGATCTCTGACCTGTCAAGCGACAGATCGTATTCATTAAGCGGCGACATGTGGCCAAGTCTTAAGTAGTCACTCATGAACTCACTATAATCCTTATAAAGGGTAGGGTTCTGCTTGAATTTGAATTCTAACGATTGGAATCTGCGTATGGCTCCGCGGAGAGAATCTCCCAAATAAGATTTATCAGATCTGCGGGGTAGGGCTACCACGAATCTCCCGTCGCGATTGCGGCTAGTGTTTTCCACGAAATGCCTTTCACACGGCGAGTCCTCAGATCGGGCTTCGCGACTAGAGATCTCCTCCAATTTCCAAAATTCCTTTAGTTGCGAGGAAATCTGATTATCGTCCCTACAGACCATAAAGGAAGAAACCGTTTTAGTCATATCGACGTTGAATGGTAAGTCACCGGCCAAAATAAATCCTAACTTGGTTTCCTGAATTATAGGAAAGTGTGGTCCGCGCGTATATTTCACAGGTTCAATTAATTGGAGAAAATATTGAGCGCCGATTAATATATCGACTTGTGACGAGCAATGTAGGTGTGGATCCGCCAAGAATATGCGCTTGGGTAAATTTAAAGAGGCAAGATTGAACGACTCCGCCGGTAAATTATTAGTTATACTGGGTAATACGGCACAATGTACGTTTAACGTGAAGGGTTTATAGCGTGAATGTAGCCTTACATTAGTACTGAAGTCAGCCTGGGAAAGCGAGTTGTTTATACCCGTGATGGGCAGTTGCGATTTAACCAATTGGAGGCCCATCCTGCGGGCGAAATCCATTGTGCAAAAGTTCGCATGAGAACCGGAATCCAGTAATATCGTAACGGGAAATTTTTTGCCGACTTTATTGTATGTCATACAGACGGCGGTAGATAACAATACCGATTTATTGGTCTGTGATTTCAGTGAACACTGGTTGTTAACAGAAGTTACGTCCCTGTTGGGGACATGAATCGTGGTGTGGTGACGCCTAGAACATTTTTTACATGAGAATTTTGAGGGACATTTTGAAACCTCGTGTCCCGAACGGAGGCAGTTTAAGCAAAGTTTGTTTTTTATTAACGCGTTTTTTCTATCAGGGATAGACAGCGATGTAAATTGTGGGCAATCGCTAAGTCTATGTCCACCGTTACACAGCCTGCATAAATTGTTTCTAATATGTGAGTGGAATGCGCCCTTTGGAGTGCTTATCTGTTTAACTGCCTTGCGATAAGGAGACTTATCGCTTTTGTTCAACCTGCTCGTTGGGCTAGTCGCGTTATCGATATTTTGCAGTAATTTCCTACGTGAATTTAGAAAATTTATAAAATTATTAAAATCAGGGAATTTATGCTCCGATAAACTCTCTTTCCACAAACGTAAAGTGTAATTGTCAAGTTTTTTGGCTAAATAATTTACGACAATAATTTCAAACGTGTTGACTGGCAGTTTGAGATTATTTAAAGCGTTTATATTTGCAGAGATTTGATCAATAAATTGCGATATGCTAACTTGGGATTCCTGCTGAACTAATGGTACGTCTAGGACATTCCACACGTGGTGAGCGGAAACAATCAGCTTACTATCATATCTATTCCTCAACAGATCGATAGCCACCGCGTAATTCTCATGTGTTATGAGCAACGATTTTATTACGTTGAGCGCCTCGCCATGTAATGACGAGTGCAAATAATGAAGTTACTGTATATCTGTCAGATCTGCTCTGACATGAATTAGTTCCATAAAAATATGGTAATAATGTTGCCATTCCACAATACTACCCTCAAACCGTGGTAATTTTATTGGTTCCAATTGAACGGGGGGTGTTTTAGGCTGTTTACCTTCAGCGTTAATTACTGGTTTTTGGTTCATATGCTCAGCTTGCTCTAGCAGGTGTTGCAATTTACATTCTATAGTACAGAGATCGTCCTCCGTTTGTACTCTGACACTCGTTGAAGCAACGTCTGCTTCCTCAGCCTCGATTTGTGACTGAATCTCGTCATATTTGGTGGATAATTCCATCAAATGACGCAGTTTTATTTTGAGCGCATGAGGATCGCTGTTTAACAAATCGAAGTTATCCGCGAAGGTATTTACTCGGGATATTGAGGCCTTAATTGTGCCTCGTTTTTTTATTAGAGCCCTTACATCGGCCATTATTATAGTTTAAGATAAAAAGGGAAAAATATTTAGAAAGCAATTGAGCATAGAGCATGTGAACCACAAACTTGAATTTGAATGAGTTTAAATACGTTTCGGTAGCTAGCGATCGTTGTTTTGAACATAAACTTACTCTCTCTAACTAATCAAACTTGTTGGCAGTTAAATTATTGAAATTATGAATTTAAATGGTTACAAAGTATATCTTTATCTTTAAAGTTCTGACTGATAATGAGCTGCCAACCATTTATTAATTTGTATTGTGTAATAAGGTGTTTGTTTATATAAATGTGTCAAAAAATACCCACTGAGTGAAATATTATTAAAAATCAAATAAAGTAAAGTTTATAGTCACGTGGCCGTCGATCCATTCGTGATGAAGCTGGCTTCGATCCCGTTTGGAGCTGCTACACCTGCTGTCTCTGCCGGTCAGCCGATGCCTCATGTTGTACCTTCCATCAATTAAAGCTGTGGAATCTCGAAAATGTTGTCCTGTTTCGTCCCGTCGTCTCTGGTCTACTGCTTGGCTGAATCTTGTCGAGATGACTGCGACGTGATTCACAATAATGGTGTCGCTCAGGACGAAAATGATGCCCGTATGTCGTGATTAACTTCAGATTGGTTTTTCCAGAAATGATGTGTATAAATAAATGCTGTCGCCTGTGTACTCAGATATGAGAAATCTGTGCCGTGGGGACCAAAAATGATGTAGTTTTTTGGGCCCGAAAATATGAAATCCTGCCTGGTTGGACCAAAAATGATGTCGTTTTTGGCCCGAAAATATGAAATCCGGTCCGGTGGGACCAAAAATGATGCGGTTTGGAAGCTTTTGAATAATCGTGAGTTATTCCAAAGACGCTAATGAGGAAGGCTGGATTGTTTGTTAGAAAGAAGTGGACTGTATTAAAGATGTTGAACATTCGTTTATTGAAAAAATCTGATTGTTAATTACGATCAGCACGTGCGGATGCATTTGAGGCAATAACGCCCGAAATTAATTTTGAATAAAATCGTGGTCCATTGTAGATGGACGCAGGTAGTTGAATGAAATGAAATATTATAAATGCATGCTAAAAAATAGCCAGAAGCCGCGGCTGTAAGAGAAGTGTTTTACGAGAGTTGCGCTCGGAGTCGTGTTATAAACTGAACTAAACTGGCTTGCAGTCGGCAGTGCTGGCCGGCTGCAACGGTTGATAAACGCGTGACGTCATCCGTGCGTGCCGTGTAACGGTAGCAGACCGCTTACAGCTGATAACCCAGTACAAAGTTTAAACACAGAGATACATTGAACACACAAAGGCACTCCACTCCACTACAGAATCCACCTTTGTAAACCACCTCATTGAAGCAAACCATCGACAATAACATGAACATTCTACACGTACACACAAAAGGCCGAAAACTAGACACTCTAGAACAATTGGAAATATATAAACACACGAAAACAAATAAAAACGACATCCTAAACGAACAGACACAATTCAAATCGCACGCATTATTCGAACATATCTCACCCCACACACACAGCATCGATCTTTCGAAATTCGATTCCGTCACCCACAACAAGACGGACAGCGCTACCAGCGGCAGCCTATGAAGAAGCCTTTTAAAGGAGAAAACCGGTTCAGGCTGTAAGGTAAAACTTTATGCTTTTACTTATAAAAACCTAGTGTTCCGAGTCGTTAATCTAATAGTGATATTTATTTTTTCATTTCTTATGTACTAAGAAATACATCTTTTATGCAAGATAATTTATATTCGTCAACTCTCAATAAAAAAAATATTTTTATGAAACCAATAAGGTTTTGTCGCTTAATAAAAGAAAAGTGGAAGGAAGTTTGTTGTAGGAATAAAATTGTTATGACGATCTCACGGATAAGAACTTACACGAGTGGAATAAATTGCTGAACACAAGAGATATACTGTGTTCGAATATAACTGACTTGTGTCCAAGCTATTAGGCCGTGGTCCACTCCTGCTGCTACGAGCAGCCGTTTCGGCCTCTTCTCTGGAGGCAATCTTCAGTGTGAGAACGAGTCGGTAACTAAGACGGTCTTCGCCAGTTAACAGCAGTACTGTGGCATAGTTGACATAGTAACTTACAAATTTAATTTCAGTTTTAATAAACACAGACACGCGTGTGTAACCATTTTCAGTTATCCAATACTCACTATCTCAGTGAATAATAAAAGTAACCAGTTCCAAATGCCCGCACTTAATAATAATCACTATTGATTGGTATATAGCGTCTGCTATCCCTGTCAGATTACGTCTATAGCATTCTCTTAGCGTTTGTTTCACCCCATGGCCGAGCAGGTCCTTACTCTTTTCCTTCGACCCGTGAGTACCCAATGTAATGTTTTTATACAATGTTTCTTCCCACATTCTGTGCACATTAGTTTTTTGTTTCAATCTCGTACAGAATAGTGTGTGCGTCATTCATAATTCGGACTCTAACCCTTCCATCTCGGACACTAACTAGTCTAGATATTCTAGACTTAGACATGACTTAGATCATGTCTAAGTGCACCTATTCCAAAGACAATCATTTTTATTTTATCAGAATTAGTCATCTCTAAGTTTCAGCATCATGCAGTATAATAACTTTAACCATGTTACTGTAGATACGCGATCTTATACCTTTAGATAGACGGTAGAAGAGTTTCCTTGTGGCGCCATATCACATTTAACCTCGTAATTACTTTCCGTCAAAGAAAAATTCACTTTCTTATCTTTTCCATTTTCACTGACAAGCATTACTTGGTACTTGTAAGTCTTACAGGCTTGTATCTCTTCATGTGGACTACCTATGCATTGTGATATATATATATATATATATATATATATATATATATATTTATGGATAATCTCCACTTTTCAATTCTTCTTTTACTTTTCTTCTGAATACATTCCAGTTCATCTTTATCTTGGGCTCATAAACTTGGTCGTCTGCAAATTCTAGCGTAATAGTATCTGAAACTTGTTATCTTACTATTCTACTTGTCATTTATTTTCAACCTCATTTATTTACATTATCTCTTCTACTGCTGGAGTAAATTATCTTTATATATTTTAATCGGTATGATGTAGAGCATGTTTGTCGTAATCGTTCTGTAACTCTGATACAATGCAAAAACCTGTGTCCAATTTTAATTTTTGTTTATGTGTATAGACACATAGCTCTTTTATAACTTGAGTAATAGCCTGGCTTAGGACCAGCTAGAACCAGCTGAGTCCTACGCTGAGTAGGCGGTCTCCACTAACGTGATAAAGAGCACAACTGCAGTCTCCTCCAGATGCAGAAGGTTCCCTCCCAGACTGAAAGTAGGCGATATTCCACTGCCTTGGTCTCTTGGTGTGAAAGTGCCTTGGACTTTACCTCGACCGACGTCTCCGTGGTGTATATAATCCGAGCAAGTAGCCCGCACAACTACCCAACGATTGTACCAGCTCAGACCCCCCCCCTACTCTGCAGCAAATCAATGACCCGACGTATGTGGCGCCGATGGTTACGTACGCGATCCCAGTTTGGGACTAATTGGCAGAGATCCATAGGCGAAAGCTACAGTCTCTCCTGGATCGCGATTTGCGCTGGACGTGCAAAACCCATACCTGACTTCAAACCATACCATTCGAAACTCCCTACTTTCCGCTCCCTGAACGCATCTATACGGACACTTTCTAGATAGTTTTACCGCCGCTGTGCCCACTTCCGTGGGAATCCCTTCATTAGTCCTCGGTTCCAGATGAGGACCCGGCCTCAGCAAACACAGGCCCTGAATTACACTATGTATAATTGAACCCCCACGGCCGGTAGCAGGTAACCCTCTCATTCATCGTGTTCCTCATTCAAAGCTCTACAAGAAATTCGGAACAACTTGTCAAGGCAGGTCATGTTGTCAATAATTTCCCTAATGTATTTATTAAGTTAGTACTCAGAGAAGGGACATCGTTGCATTACGTCTAGTAACAGTGACCCAATAAATATAGACTTATCGGTTACGTGCAGTGACCTGATTCAGTTTACGGTTTATACAAAGTAAGTAAATTTTGTATATTTTCAACTGATTTATTGCATTTAATTAAAAGCTAAACGACAGAAGCGCATGAACATTGAGATTTATTTTAAAATATAAAACACAAATGGTGCGAAGATAAATTGCACAATTAATGGCACATGACAACGGTTTGCCTGCTGCTCTAACTGCTTTGGTATTAACGAAGCAAGCACAAATTTGTTGTGAGCAACTTACTAACACTAATACTGGGTAATTATTATCAAATTTTAATTGGACAAAATCAACAGATGTTTTATATATCAATTGGTGTCTCACTTAAAACCATCGGGTGTTTTCCATTGTTGAGTTTTGAAAAATACTGGTCTAAACGAAAGAATCAAGAATTGTTTTATTAAAATCATATGTCCAATTTGAGTCATAGGCTCCAATTCTAAGTTATTTTCTTGACTGTTTAAAACCAAACATTTTCCGTATTTTACATTTCATGTGTGTGTGAATGGACAGTCAAACATTTATTTAATTACATTTGGCACATATTTCTAAACTTATATCATTAGTTTACCAATTTTAGACCGTTTAGTCTACAAAAATAAAAGGTAGAGGAATTCCTTGAATAATGCAACATACGTAAAGTTTGTATCTGTGTGGACTGTTGGTAGACAAAAAGTAATGTATAGATTTTCTATACACAACTCCGACCATACATTGTTCTAACAGTGACAAGAGGAAAAAAAAACATCTTCTAGACCGGACTCGGTGAGAACATAAAAAACAGATTCCAGTTATAAAGTTAGATATAGAGAGTTATCTATATTTAGTGTGTTTTTCTGTTTTTCAAAAAAGTCTGAAAGAACTAATACAGTACAATATCCAGTCAAAGAATAATTGCCAATCAAATTCAGTTTGAGATGGGGGACTTTCTTTACTTTCGCCAGCGTAGTATTATACTTTAGAAAGTTTAAACATTATAATTACTAACTTACAAAGCCGTAACAATAAGTAACGATTATATTACCTTCGTGCCATTATACTCAATGATCATTCCGCCTTGTCCCATACGAAGAGGTATTCGTAAAAGATAGATTGTCGCAAAGATAGATTAACCAGAGAGGATCAGTTTAGGTTTGTATAAACGCAAAATGTGGCAGTATCAGAACGAAAGAAAAATAATTCCAGGTAATAAAAATGTGTTCATTAAGAGACCAAGGAAACATTCAGAAGGGACAAAATAAGAAACTTGCAGACTAAAGACATTACAATTATAGAGTAAAACGTAATTGAAGGAATATTACAAAACGAAATTAACATGACTACCAACTTCTAAAAACGTCAATGAATTGGGATCCTAAAGAAGAAGAGAAGAAAACAATGTCAAGGTCCGAATGGAACGACATACTTGTAAAAATCATCACTACTGTGGTGATTTTGCGACGGAAGGACAAGCAACAATAGAAGAGATTACTGGCATCAGAAAACGCAAACCAATTGTGCGAAACGGTAGAGGTGCCTGAGGGCGTTGTAGCCAGACCTCTTCGATGCGCTACAGTTTGCTGAAGGCAAAAGTTTTCTCTGACAACGTTCCTGTGATGGAGTAAGCTATAGTCCTTAGTGAGTAATTTGTCTACCTCTATAGAGCGTGTTAATGAAATTAGTTTGGAACTTTATGTTAATTAGCTGAGATTCCAGCGGTAACGAACTCCATGACTTACTAAAGACAGCAGTTTCTCTTACCTAGACAATCGCGTGGCTAAGTTAATACTCTATTAAACGGATCAATTCCATTCTTGTGCTCTTATTTGTATAGACTTATCTTTTAAGAATCAGGCCTTGAGGCCTGTTTTTATTCTATAGCTTATTTCACACTGTACAGCCTGTTTCCAAAAGGTCTATAATGAAAGTATCCTATGGTAAAAATATCTCTTCAAAACCCAGTAGAGGTAAATGTAGTTTAAAAGCGAATCACTAAATCTCAGTTTGTTAGCAATTACAAAGCAAAATCCCTCTGTCTGTCTGTTTATCTCTCTCTCTCTCTCTCTCTCTCTCTCTCTCTCTCTCTCTCTCTCTCTCTCTCTCTCTCTCTCTCTCTCTCTCTCTCTCTCTCTCTCTCTCTCTCTCTCTCTCTCTCTCTCTCCCTCCCTCTCGGCATCTGTAATATCAATATATATGGCTTTATTCCTTCAAGTGAAATTCTTAATAATGCTTCCCTCTTTTACCTATACTAACAAACTACTTTTTTCAACGGTACTATGATACGGGTGTACCACCGTTGTCTTACTTTGGTACCGGACTTTATAATCACTTCTCCTTTCTTCCAAGAAAGGTTTGGTTTTCCCAACTGTCTATAAACGTTATTGAATACAATAGAAATTACATGAACTAGAAACACGGATATCTACAAGAAGGACAAGGATATAATTATCAGAACGATCTTTACTATCAATTAAAAAAAGGTGACGATTAGCAGGTTTTTTAATAATTCGTCTAATATTACCCTGTAGTTGGCACATATCAAGAAGGACTGTCAAATCCCTGGTAATTTGGTAAGTTTTATTATTTCAACTTTCAATATTATTCACAGCTACGGTCGGCAACTTTTGATCCGTCCGGTTACATCTTGCTTGCGACTGTTTAGTACGAGGATTGTTCAATAGAAACGTTTAGAGGCTGTAAAGCATTTTTTATTCGACGATTTTAAAAAAAGTCTCCATTAACATTAAAGTATGAGTCCCACTGTTGCGCTAATCTGTAGATTCTCTGCTGGTAAAATTCTTGCGTCTGTTTGCGGAACCATTCGCTAACAGCAAACTCTACCTCAGCGTCCGATTTGAATCGTCGTCCTTTTAGTAATTTTTTTAATGGGCCGAAAACATGATAATTGCACGAGGACAAGTCGGGACTGGAAGGTGGATGTTGTAAGACTTCCAACTTTATACCACCAAGCAGATCTTGAATCGTCTAGGCTACATGGTGGCCTAGACTGTCATGCAGGAGAATGACACCATTTGTGAGCTTCCCGGGATGTTTGTTCTCGATGCTGACCCGAAAGCGTTTTAAGCTGTCTGCATATCGCTCAGCGTTGAAGTTGACACCAGGTTCTTTAAAATCTAAGAGCAGCACACTCTGATAATAAAAAAATACGGTCACCATTACTTTTCCTGCCGAATTTGGGACCGACTTTTTTCGCCTTCGGAGATTGTGCATGCTTCCACTTTTCCACTGCATACTCTGACGTTTGGATTCTGGTTCGTAGTGATAACACCAAGACTCGTCACCGGCAACAATTTGGTGTAGAAAGGCATTACCTTGTTGTTGATAGCGCCATCAAATGCTGTAATGATAAGGCCGAACGCAAATTTTTCTGCTCATCAGTAAGCAGTCGTGGAATCCAATGAGCAGCAACTTTGTGATAGCCAAGACTATGAATGATGGAATGAACAGTTCCCACGCTGATGCTTAACATTTGAGAAAGTTCTCTAAATTTGATGCGCCTACTTGCGCGTAAAACAGTTTCGAGCTGTCTCACATTTTCGTCTGATGCTGAACACGTACAGGTCCGGGACGGGCCAAATCTTTAGTGGATTCTCTTCCTTGTCGAAATTTATTGCACTATTCAACCACTGCCGTATGAGAATAACTATAGCCACTATATACAGCTTTCATTCTCGTAGAAATTTACATTGGTTGACGCCCTCAGCAGCCAAAAATTAAATAACGGCACGCAGATTATCTTTGGACGGATTTTCTATCATATATGCCACTTTTCAACCCAATCGCAACGCTTGGAAGAGAAGAAACTGTAAATATTTTGACAGACGTGTCACTAGTACTTACACCGACAATATAACCAAATTAATTCCGTTGTCATGGCAACGAAGTCACGGCTGCGCAGATCAAACGTGTTTCTATTGAACAATCCTTGTAACTAATATGTGCTTGGAATATGTTACTAGCATATCGCAGTGTAAGATGATGGTGGGGCAGCCACCTTCGGGCTTAACGTCCAGCCCGACTATCTCTCTTGGTTTTCTCTCATACACTGACAGTCTTACCAAACTAAAGAGATCATGTTTCCCCGTGCACATTATTATAGCCTTCTAGATACACGCCTGTAATATTCCAATGATAAGCGAGTCCAGTATACGCCTTAACTTGGCACTGGTGGCTACTGCTGCCGTCTACCAGGAATGTTCATCGTCCTTCTGATCTGTACCCGTACTCTTCTGCTTCAGTAGGATGTGGCACTTTACCACGGAATACGGACTTGGCTGTAGAGAGGCTGAGGGTTCCTTTAGGGGGCTAACAACGCTTCATCCAACCCTGGAAATCTATGAGGACCAGTACCCAGTCGACCCGGTTTTTTCCTGCTTGGTACCGGAGTAAACCAAATTTGGTTTAATCCTAGTTGATGACGATGATGATTTTTAATTGTTATTGTTAATAGCCTATTATTGTCGTGTGGATACTGGATTGTCTAACCAAATTATACAGTACAGTTACTACAGGGTGCACTGTACCTGGTAACACTACTAGGTGTTTCATAAGATAAAAGTTCATTATAAGGAAAGTCTCTTACACTTATAAGTAATACGTTAAGTATGGTCCTAGTTAACCTGTCGGTGCTTAAAAATATGAATTATCACTTTCAAGGAGAAAACAAAATTCGAAGTAGCGTTAGATGGAATGTCAGGAATAAAACCAATTAAGGAAGCTACGGTCAGCTTACACACGTTACTGTAAGCTGATTCACTCCTACACAGCGCCAATGACGTAATACTAAGACTGACAGGTATTAGTCCGGCTGATTGATTACAGCAAACATCATTTCACAACGGTATTCTTACACTGAGAGAATGTTGCAGTGGAAATGTGAACTCTTCATTTGTATCAATGACGAGTACTTGTTATTTAGCGTCAGTACTGGTAGCAAAAGAATATTTTTATTTACAATCTCAGGTAAAAAACCCAAAACATAGGTTTTAAAAGTAAATTTTATAAAAATCCATTAAGCGGTTGAGAAGTGACTGTTACCTACGAAGGAAATAACGAATAAAGGAGACATATGACAAATGTAGGAATATTTACACTTGCATGAAGAAAAGTCTCAGAAAGAAGGCAAGAAACAAACACATATTAAACTGTTTATGATAGCTGCTACCCCAGCTACAGCAGCGACACACGGGTAACAATAAAGCGTGTCCCTACTATACGTTTAAGTGCTTAAATGGTATCCTTTCGGAATAATTTAAAATGTACACCTCTAAGGCAGACAAAGAAATAGTGATATAAATTAATAATGAACCTAGCGTGGAAGTAGTCTGCGCAATTTTTAGAATTATAGAAAAAGACGGTTCAGCAATTGTAATAAGTGTGGCAGGCTATGTTGACCAAAGCGGTTATCCAGTACCCCTTGAAGGATGGAGCGATGTGGGACGTCCAGCAATGTAACGGTCACGCTTAACCACTTATTTCCTGTGTTTAGAAGGAGAAGAGGAAGGGATGATGATAATGATGAAGAGGAGGTAGTTTTTACCATATGGACTATTTTCCATATACAGTACTGTATATAATAGGATGTGATCATAAATTACGTTATTTTGTTAAGTTGATTTTGCAACGCTGAGGAAATAGTACGCATCGCTGAGTAACTACGTGACGCTTCTAACGCATGTTACGTAACTAAAGATTTACGTAACGTTGTGGAGTGTTCAAGATGTTTGTCAACTACTCTACCGACTTCAAGGTCCGCCATGTCACTACAGTGTCAGGCGGCGGAGGTATAAATAATACTGGATTCGAAGATACCAAGTTCTCCTCCTCCACTGCACTTGATATAGCCTTTAGAGGGACTAGCCCACTAGCCCAATATGCCGACGACATGGCCTACTGGGTCTCCGCTGAAACTCACCAGCAGGCTCCTCCGAGATTCCAAATTGTATTACAACCTCTTTACGACTATTACAACACCTGGAGGATTTCAGTGAACGCGGAGAAAACCCAATTATGCGTTTTCAACTCAACATGAATTATTTCTTTCAAACCCCAGTCCGCGTTGGCCTTTCAACTGTAACCCCAAAACGTGTCCACAAATATCTCGGCGTCACGCTTGACTCCAAACTAACATGGCAACCACACATCAAACGAACCACCGACCTAGCCAGCAAACGAAACTGGACCCTTCGAGTTCTCAACAGCAATGATCGTTGCTGCAGCGTGACTCTTAGTAGAATCTATACTGCATGTCTACGCCCCATCATGACATGTACACATCCCATTCTGCTAACAGCTGATCCTGCCTGCCTGAAACCTTATAATATAACAGAATGGCAAGCCCTCCGCCTAATTTACCGTCGTCTTCTCAAAACTAAAACCATCAATACTGCCCTGTATGCCCGTAGTAAACACTTCCCAATCCTAGACTATTTTCTGCACAAACTTCACTTGAAATATGGCCAGACTGTCAAACAAACATGCTTTCCTCCAATCCATTGCAGCTTCCGACAACAGAGCGACCAGAAACACTCAAAGACTATCCTTCCTTATTAATTGCATACTGACTATCAGCAACGACCTTTCTGTCAGAAATAAAACCAGAAACACAAATAACTAATTAAGTAAGTGCAACAGCTACTCTACCAACAGCACCTAACTCCTAATTATATAATTCCCCTTTACCACACACCTAATTTTATGCCGTCTTAAATGAGTTATGTTACGACTATGGGACGTCCGGTTACATCGATCCGCAGTTTTCGCTCGTTTTCGAAATAACTGGCCTAGCACTGAACGCCACTTTGACGCTACCCTCCAGTGCTTTAGCGTCCCGTGCTACTCAAACCCGCTGTTGCTGTTGTTTCTGTTTTATAGGTTGTCACACTAATATCAATCCCACCATACCCAATATGGTTGCTCGCACTACATTCACTCACACCTACACATGTACTCTTTACTTCTTCTTGGTGCCTCCAGCTTCTCCGTTACTGGCCTACACTTGCGTGCGTTTCCATAGTTCATCTTCCAAACCGACTAAAGGGAGCTCGTCCCCAAGTCTTAAAGCTCGAAAAAAACTCGAAACAACTAGAAAAGTGCGGCTCGATGTAACTGTTGCGATTTAGTGTGTAGTGATCTTGTGTTAATTATTGCAAGACTGTAATAAGGTAACATTCATTCTTTGCTGAACAAAAATAAAATGAAATATTGTATAAGAGTGCCTTTGCTGACTTATGTTGTTTGTGCTGACTTAAAGTTTGTAATTAGGGACTTCATTGCTGTCAGTTATACTGTTTCCACTGTACAACACGACTATATAATTGTCAGTGTGACTGTCGTAACAATATTAAACACTCAAAATTATAAAACATTTTATTGCAAGAACGATTTCCTTTTTAAGTCACGTTGTTACGTTGATACGATCGAGATTTATAGTCCTATCGGTGGAAATCCGAAATGTTCTTGTGTATCGAATCACAACAGTTTTTAAAACTTAATATAACATAATCTAAATAATATGTAAGACTACATATTATTAATACATACTAATATTACATATTAATAAGTGTTTGAATAATGTAAAAGCTTTATATAATGTAAAATACATAATATATTGTTTAAAATATAACTTTTATAGATACGGTAAGCCATTAGTTATGGCTACTGCAATATTGTAAAATATATTGAACTCTGAAAGTACAAGATTAGTAGGTACCACTAAATATTAGTAAATTCTAATTCTTTTGAATTTGCCAAATCCGTCTGTTGTTTGCGTTAAATTATAACAGTTTTTATTAGGAAACCAATATTTTTTTATTACTGTACCTACCTTTTGTATAGCAAAATTGTAGCCATAACCAATAAAACGCTTTGTTATTTTAAAACCATAGAAAAAGCTGAATAAAATGGAGGCATGTAGCGACAAACCCGTTAACACTAATCCCATATGTATACCTCTGACAACGTAAAATGTGGAAAAGCTTCCCTTCGTTGGACAGTACCACGTCGTTCGAAGTGCAGAGCCATATACGATGCAGAAAAGTAAGATTCACTTTGTTTGATTAGCAGATAATTAGCAATAACGTTAGTTTTAAACTAATATATTTACGTATTTTTTATCCTTTTAAAGTTTTTTTATAGGGGACTTAGAATTCAGTCTGCAGTACTTCGTCATCATTATCTTCAGCAACGATTAAACCAAAAGTGGTTTGTTCCGGTCCCAACCAAACAGACTAGAGCTTCTTCGACGCTCCACACCTCTCCAACCTTTCGGCTTATAATTCAATGGTTATTTGGAGATGATCTGTTTCCTTTTATTCATAGCTACTGTCGGCAACGTTTCATCCGTCCGGGTGCATCTTGCTTGCGACAGTTTAGCAACTAATACGTCCCCTGAATATGTTACTAGCATACGGCAGGGTAAGACGATGGCGGGGCTGCCATATTCGGGACTAACGTCCAGCCCGATTTTCCATCTCGGTTGTCTTACCGGTCTAAAGGAAGCAGTTTCCCTTGTACACAGTAGTTCACCCAACTAAATTTGTCTAGATTCACGCCTGTAATTTTCCAAATATAAGCTGGTCCAGGAGCATTTGCTTTATGCTTTAACTTGGAATCGGTGACTACTGGTGCTATCTACTAGAAATATTTATCGATCTTCTGGTCTAGATCAGTACTGTTCTGCACCACGTTGGAGGATGCGGGACTTCACCACGCAGTACGACTTTGACTCGAAAGAGGCCGAGGGCTCCTTTGTGAGCTACCATCACTTCATTCAGCCCTGGGAAATTGTGAGGACCAGCGCTCAGTCAACCCGGTACAAAAGTACTACCTCTCCAAATCCCCTCAACCGCTTTCCAGTACTATATTCATATATTCGATCACTTTAACATATGGTGCAATACAAAAGTATTACCTACCGAAGGATAGACCAAAGCTTAAGCTAACGATATATGAAACCTATCCATAGACGAAACCTCTCTATGAATGCAATGAAAACGATAGCATCCCACAGTACATATTCAATTTATATAAAAAAGTTTCTAAAAAAATCAGCCAATCAATTTCTGCCCTTCTGCTACTTTTGGTATAAGGTAATTTTTCAATACTGTAGAGTTCAATTGTAAAATAGATCACAAAAGAGTTCTCAAAAGAAAAATAGCAAAACAGACTCCTTTAATATTTCATAAATTTGTGGCTTTAGTTTTTTCGTAGGGTAGTGAGTCTTATATTCTGATGGAAGGATGAGTAGGTCGTAACTAGGTGAAAAATATGAACGTATTGTGATCTGTCAAGGAGCTGAGACTTTTCTGATCTCAACAGATCTGTGAATCAGATTGTAGATGGAAAGAAGATACTCAAAGAACGCCAGAAGGCAGAACCCTCAAGGAATTCATAATTATAAGTACATAAGTCGAAGAAGCATTGCAGAACCAACGAAACGGGTGTAGAAGTAACTGAAACCTGAGCGTGCAACAATCCTATTTCGTTCGATGTAAAAGAAAAACTAAAAAAAAAAAGAAAACAATTTTGCTAGTATTTATTCAGTTTTGTTAAAGTGCTATTCCTTTTCTGTCGTAAAAGGTTGGGTGTGCTTGACTACAAAGAATCAGTAAATCTTTCAACAAGCCATTCCTTTTTCAGTAGTCAATTCGGGACTCCCTAATTATTTTATTATTTACGTGTTTGCAGCAGACAGTAACACAATGCGGCAATGGACACAATGAAACATCATCATCATCATCATCATTATCATCTTCAAGGATTAAACCAAGGACGGTTTGTTCCGGTCTCAAATAGGCAAAGATTAGAGATGGTCACTCCAGCGCTTCCTCGGATGTCCCACACCACTTCGTCCCCTCGGCTTATAGTTCCATAGTTGTTTGGGGATGCGGCAGTAATCTGTAGTTCTTGCAGTCATTACGATCACCTTTCTTAAAACGGGAATAACCTTTGCAATCCGCCAGTCGTCAGGAACATGACCAGTGGTCCAGCATAGATAATGAAACGTCGGACAAGAAAAATCTTTTAAAATATGTCATTCTAAGAGAAATTCTGTATAGCTCGAACTATAGGATGAAAAGGCACGAGGAACGAGGAGACAGAAGTATAAGGGATGAAAATGTAGGTCTAAGTAGTCAGACAGACCAACTAGTTAGCACACAATTAATAGTAAAAGCAGAGATCACGAGAGAGAGAGAGAGAGACATAGTAAGAGAGAAAGAGACAAAGAACATACAGGGAGTGACAAAAGGGGCAAGGGACGCGGACAAGCAGTAGAGACTTTAACAGACTGGACACATTTATCAGAGTGGAGCAGGGCGCAACAACTATTAGTTGACTCTATGCCACCGTGATTAGTCTGTCCATCGTAGTGCACTTTACAGTGGTGTCTCTCTGCCGCAACCGAAGCTGTCTGTTCAAACACTTGACCTTTTAATGTAACCCAGAAGTAGTACGTTGCATCAAAGTATTTGCTCTAAGACTCACTACGCGACGTTTGATTCAATATGTACTTGTACTACAAAACTATAAAAAACAGATTTCAGCAGACAGTTTCAGAAATAATTCCGCGTCCTGCTGAGTCACGAGATAGCGACTTGAAAATTAGCACACACACTATTCAAGTAGATTTTCTCACGGATAAACACGCACTGGCATATTACAGAAGGGCCCCCTCCCGATTAATGCAGAAACATGTAGAAGATTAGTTCGGCTGTTGACTTTGACTAGACATCGAAATAGACTTTCAGACGTTCGGCAAAGTGACTTCTGCAAATTGTTTTATACTGTTACGTAATACGAAACGTTCTACAAGTATCTCGGCTATCCCAGCAGAGCCCAGCTGTAATGTGTGCGTACATATCGCTCCTACTTTGAGATGAAAGACAATTACGTGACACTTGTCATGCGTCAGCCATTGAGTCTATTTCAGACGGCGCGGACAGCGAACTGAGTTGAAGGAGACCGTCGTAACAGTGGGTCAGAAGTGCGACAGAACTGTTAACAGTGGAAACAGGACACTTTGTACAAGAGTACAAGACTAGTGTAATTCTTAATTAATCTGTAAACATGGATACCAGTCAGACGATGGAAGAACTTTCCAAGCGCTGCTGCAGCAGACACAGGAAGAACAAAAATGACAACGACAGCAAGAAGCGGAAGAAACAAAAAAGGACGCTAACGGGAAAGAGAAGAAGCAAAAGAAGAGAAGAGAGTGATCGCACGAATTGGAGAAATGAAGCTCCAGGACAGCACAGAGTTTCCAGGATACATAAGATCAGTGTGGAAACCTGATCATTAATGGATTTGCGGAAGGTAAACCTACATAATTTACGGTTGACACGGGCGCTACAGTGTCCATTGTGCGCACTGACTTAGTCAGCAACCGCCACCCTCAGATAAGCTCTTGTACAATACAGACTGTGACTGGAAGTCCGTCAAAGTATTAGGCCAAGTAGACGTACATGTACGCCTGGGTCTCCTCGAGTTTAGCCACCAAATGCTCGTTGCAGACATTGTGGATGAAGTGATTATTGGCACGGATGTTATGAATGCCTATGGATTCATTGTGGACCTAAGAGAGAATGTCCTGAAGGTTGGCCAAGACAAGATAAAGCTTTGCATGGCTAAAATGACAGGTTCCCCCAACCATTTGATCAAGCAAGTTGCATGGGCCGAAAAAGAAATCAACAGATGTGATCCAGGGGAACCCTTCCTATTGCAAGCGGAAATGGAAAATTTTGTACTGCAAGCGACAAAAGACGTCAATTGAGAACCACCTATGGGCGTCGAGAAAAGACTATTGCTTGTTCCTGAGTTAATGAAAGCCCACGGGGAAACGTTGATGAAGATAAAGTTACGCAAGGGGTTGTTGACAAGAACAAAGCAGACTTGGACCAGCTAATGGCGTATAGGTTCCATGGCGCAACGGGAGTGATTCCAGCAAAACTAATGGTTGAGCGAACACTTATATTCCTGGGAACTTTATGTTTGGATCACACGAGACTGAATTCAAAGAGTCGGAGAATAATCTTTTGCAAGTAGACCAGCTATGTAGATCGCCTGGCCAAGTATTACTTCAGAGATGGTTTGCTAGTTCGGGACAAACAGGCTTAAGGAGGGGGCCGTGTTACGTAATATGGAACGTTCTACAAGTATCTCGGCTATCCCAGCAGAGCCCAGCTGTAATGTGTGAGTACATGTTGTTGTTGCTTTGAGATGAGAGATAATTACGTGACACTTGTCATGCGTCAACCATCGAGTCTATTCCAGACCGCGCGGTCAGCGTACTGAGTTCAGTCGTAACAATATATTGTATTTTACTGTAGGCCTATATTGTTTTTCTGTTACGTATTAGTGAAAGAGTTATGATATATAATGTGTAATAATTGTTTAATTTTATTGCTATATTTTTAGGTATCAATGTAGTGACTGTATTTATCAGTCGTGTAGAGTGTGCATTGGTTATCTGTATAGGAAATGAAATTAAATGTAATACGAGTATGATTATTTTACTTCCATATTCCTTAAGGAAATGGAAGTATGGTGATGGCAAAAAAAATCGTGTTCGAGATTATTGCAGATTCTGATTGTACTACACTCAAAACATGAAAAAAAGTCGTTTTCCGAAAAGTGTGTGTCTGTCTGTCTGTCTGTCTGTGTGTGTGTCTGTCTGTAGATTTTTTTCTATGGCAAACGATAACAGCCGCAAATTCAAACAGAATCAAATAATTTTTTGCATACAGCCCTGATTTGTAGAGTGTTCACGACCTATTGTTTTTGGCGAAGATCGGTTGAGGGGAAGGGGTAGTTTACCTGCAACGTTTTATGTTTTAACAAGGGTATTTTCTATGGCAAACGATAACAGCCGCAAATTCAAACAGAATCAAAAAGATTATTTGCACATAGCCCTAAATTGTAGAGTTCTCAAGACCTATTGTTTTTGGTGAAGATCGGTTAAGGAAAAGGGGTAGTTTGCCTGCAACGTTTTTTTAACAAGGGTATTTTATATGGAAAACGATAACAGCCGCAAATTCAAACAGAATCAAATAATTTTTTGCATACGTCCCTGAATTGTAGAGTTCTCAAGGACCATCGATTTTGGTGAAGATCGGTTAACGGGAAGGGGTAGTTTACCAGCAACATTTTACGTTTTAACAACAGTAAAGTACTTGAAAATACATTTAAACTTTTTCAAACAATGGTAATTGTTAAAAATAAAATAATTTTGTTGCCAGGGAATAAAATTATAATTTTTTCATTTTAATGTAAATTATGTATGAGTTAATATTGTAACGCAACAGAAATGCTAGCATTCATATTACATAAAAGACGGTTCACAGAATAATAAACAAATTGATATTTAAACCCATAATAGAACAGAGATCCAATAATTACAATTATAATCATAGACAAACTTAAATAAGGATGCAAGGTAGTGTTGACTAGAATAAACGAACCTGTAAGATAAATAATAGCTAATGATATATGTTTAATGAAAAGCAAAACAAAAAAATGAAACAATGACTTAATTTATGGTAATAACAAATAAGAATTTTGTGTTAAGAAGTATTTTTTTATGACAAAAATGTTATGATAAAGTTTATGTGATGTTATATCAAATATGTGTTGAGTTAATGAAAAATAATGAAACAAGTTGTATTATTCAATTACTGTTGTAATGAAGTGTGAGACAGTTAATCAATGTTCATAAATTCGAATTTTGTTGTATGTGATCAAGAGATCAAGATAAAATTGTTATTAGATATAGAAAAATAATTGTTTATATAAGTGCTAATAATTAAGATTTGATTGTATGTATGAATTTATATAAAAGGGACTATAGATGCCTAACAGACATAAACACAGGTAGATCAGTTTACAATAAAAGGCCTAACAGGCAAAACTACTATATAAACACTCATAACATAAAGATTAGGTGCATCAGTTAATAATAATTAATAAATACGATATGAAGAGCTAGAAAAAAAAGAAAAAACATTAAATTAATAATAATATTTAATAAAATTTATACAAATTATAATCATACCATAATGCCATAATATCGATTGGTAAAATATAATATCGAAAGTGGATTAAATATAATAAAAAAGAAAAAACGGACTTATATCAAAAAACCAGTAGAATATGTGTATAAATTAATAAACCAACTATCGGTAAAGTTACATTCCGATAGGACAGCAAATTGATAAAGAATAGACAAAAAATATATGAAAGAAACACTATATATTCAAAACATGTGGAAGGAAGAAGTCAGGTTGCTAGGGACGAAAATAAGAAGAAGGTTGTTGTTGATTTTTGACAAGACAAGAATTGCTTTGAATGAAAAAAAGAGTGATGAGATTAAAAACCCAAGAATAATCTATTTAATTGCAATATTCGAAATTACCAGATACGATTAAAAAAAAATACAAAATTCTAATTACAATATTTACGTCTACTACCAATACAGATAAACAAAATAACACTACAATATGAAATGATAATAGAGAGTAAATAATTGAAGTCTACAAGAAAGAACTTGGACTGTCCCATATCCGAAGGGAATTGATGAGATAGTAATCAAATAGAAAGAATTAACAGTAACACAACTCATTATATTCACAACATCAGAAATTATAACCTTCCAAATACACGGAACAACACTAATTGCTTCAACCGAAGGAAGAACTTATTTGGATCCTGGCGGTGTAGAAGAAACATCAACCGGGCTGTAGATCAATCCAAAAGCTGTATTCCGACGTGGACAGGACAAGAATTACTTTTATTAAACCGAAGACAGAAAACCGTACTGCATAACCATTCAAAACAGTAAATTTAGCGATCAACCGCCTACACGATTTGCTTCGTTCGAGTCTGGTAAATTATATTATATTAATCATACTAAATACACAACACATAAATTTTGTAAATCTTGCATTCTTATCTATGTATTTTTAGTCTTCCCCACAGTTACAAGAACCTTCACACCCTGAAATAAATTAAATACAAATCAAAACATAATATATAACCAAATATAAATAAAGGATTAAAATAATCAACAATCGATACCTGAAGTCTATAGTCCAAGCATATGTTAATTAGCACATATCTTATTTAATGTGAATTAAGTAAACAAATAAAGAACCTTTATGTATTTGTCAAATCTTGTTATTTGGAGTATGGTTTAGTGAATTGGGAACAAAAAGTAACTGAATAAGTATAGAATAAATGGTTAATATAAACATCGAAATAACCTATAAGTTTCGTTGAGCCGATACTGCAGCGCTTATAGCGGAATTATCTGACACCAAAGAGGGAGCATAAAATTACGAAATTAGACAGATCTCTCTTCAAGGTATAATAGGGTTGGATGAAATTGTAGAATAACGATTAAGTTGTTTAAGTTCTAGGCACACTAACACTGATAATTATTAAAGAGTTAAGTTAATGTTAATTAATTACATCCATATATTCCACAACTCCAAATATCTCCGAGATTTATATAATTAAAGCAATACAAAACAAATTGACAAATACAACAGTGGGAATTTAAACCGTACGTACTCGTTTACTTACAAATTGGCGCTCAACTTGTGTAGGGCTTAAGTTAAGTAACGGTAACCATATTAATATTACTTAACCAGAGCAGGCAACTGTGGGAGAGTAAACATGCATACCAGAGGTAGATCAAGGATTAGGGCAGGAGAAACGGAGAAGGAAATAGATGAACAAGAACAGGAAATAGAACTAATAACAGACAGTGAAATGGAGCAACAGACAGACGAAATAGCGGAAACTGAAATTATTATGGACAAGGAAAAGGGAGTAATGGAAGAAGATGACCAAGGGGACCAAATAGATAAAACTGGAGCCAGAGAAGTACCAAGTTGGCAGGAGATGATGAAATTTATGACAGAACAATTTAGGAAAACAAATGAGGAAAATAAGGAAGACTCAAGAGAACAATTTAGGAAAATGAATGAGGAAAATAAGGAAGACTCAAGGGAACAATTTAGGAAAACAAATGAGGAAAATAAGGAAAACTCAAAACAAATGAACGAAAGATTAAACCAAATTCACGAAAGGTTAGATAGGAATGATGAGGGTTTAAAACAAATGAAGGAAGACATCTTACAAATACATGAGGAAAATTTAAAGCAAATTAATGAAAAAATTGAAAATCTTCATGTGACAATTAACCAGAAGGTGGACCAAAATAATGAGGAAAGAAAATTAGAAATAGCCAAAATAAATGAAGGATTAGAAAAAACTAACGAAACAATAGTACAGGTTCGTGAAGAATTACAGAATAAAATTAATGACACAAAAATGGAGAATAAAACTTTGGTCGAAGAAATCCAACAGGAAACTGTCGAAAAATATGAGCAAATTAAAAACGAAGTACATCAGGTACGGGAGGAGAATAAGGAAGGTATTACACAAATACAGACAGACATGGGCGAACGACTCGGAAGAGTCTATGGCAATAGTATGGAAGGTCAAATCAATACCAATAAAAATAAAATAGAAGAAATTAGTAGACGTGAATTACAATTACAGGAAGAAGTAGATTCATGGCGGGATAGGACATGCCAAAATAATCATACAAATAACCATGAGAACCGAGAATCGATTAATTTTCGTAATTACAAGCGCAATCCTATGGAATTTTTAAAGAGATTGGAAGAGGTGATCATAAGGAATAGAGAGAATCGCTGGAGTATTATACGAAGCATGATTGATGAAACGTTTAAAGATACTTATGATAATTGGTGGACAGCGGTGCGTCCGGATATACCGGACATGACTGAGTTCAAAAAACAATTTAAGGAGAAGTATTGGTCTGAATCGACCCAGAACATGATTAGGAATAATTTGAGTAACGGTCGATACGAAACAAATGTAGGCCAGTCCCCTACTTCATACTTTTTAGGAAAGGTATGTATGGCGCGGAACTTAGAGCCCAGAATTCCCGAAGAATGTTTGGTGATACAACTATCCTATCATTACGAGGAAGGGATAAAAAATGCGCGTATGTGTAGTCAAATCAAAAGGATTCCAGCCATGGCCAAATTCTTGGAGAATTATGAACACGAGAACCAATACCAAAGAAATAGAATGCTAAATCATAAATATCAGAAGTATGATAATAACGCGCCACCAACCAATTCTCATAATAACGATCGCAATCGACCTGCGCAGAACATTAATACTAATAGAACACAAAATGAAAACGCGAATAATAATTCCAGAAACTATAATTATCGCGGCAATAACAATTACAATTATCGTGATAGTCGCAATAATAGAGGAGATGGGACAGACGACCCAATAATTATAGACATAACGTCAATTATATCTACTCCAGACCTCAAGGTAATCAGCGACGATACTACCCAAGGAGTCACCGATATGACAACCATTATGACCAATCTCGGCATGAAGTCAACTACCCACATGATGGAAATTATAGGATAGCAGAACATAATACGGAGGATCGCACTGAAACAGTACAAAATCAACACAGTAATCAAAATGAAAATAGAGAAGATGGAGTAAGCCCTCATTTAAACTAATAGAGGCAGTGAAAATTAATGAATACCCGTCACTGAACCGTAATCTTGGGGAACAACGACTAATAAATAAAATTAAGTGTAATCGTAAAATAACCATAATTAATAACCACTATTTAAAGAATATCAGGGAAGATTTGTTGGAAGAGGATCAGAAACATGTAAACAGTAATAGTAATAACGAAATCATATATATATATATATATATATATATATATATCAGCAAAATTCTAAAAGACAGTAAGACCAACTTACACAAATTATTTGAAATAACTATTATATATAAAACGAATTTAGTAAGAAAAAAAATTACTAAATCCAAAAGAAATAAAATGAATAAATTCTAAAAATAATAAGAACAACTTATTACCAGTCTTGAAGAAAATTACTTGGAATTTAAAAAGAATTTGAGTTGAATACTACCACTAAATTCTAAAATACAATAAAAACAACTTATTAAAGATTACAGAAAAAAGCGATAATTATTATTAAATGTTTATAAAGAAATAGTGTGAATAATGAATAACAAACCCCAAGATTACAGAAGAAAGCGATAATTATTATTAATGTTTATAAAGAAGTAGTGTGACTAACAAACCCCAAGATTACCAAAGAAAGCGACAATTATTATTAATGTTTATAAAGAAATAGTGTGAATAATGAATAACAAACCCAAGATTACAGAAAAAGGCGAGAATTATTATTAAATGTTTATAAAGAAATAGTGTGAATAATAAATAATGAAACCCCGAGATTACCGAAGAAAGCGATAATTATTATTAATGTTTATAAAGAAATAGTGTGAATAACAAACCCCAAGATTACCGAAGAAAGCGATAATTATTATTAAATGTTTATAAAGAAATAGTGTGCATAATGAATAACAAACCCAAGATTACAGAAAAAAGCGAGAATTATTATTAAATGTTTATAAAGAAATAGTGTGAATAACGAATAACAAACCCAAGATTACCGAAGAAAGCGATAATTATTATTAATGTTTATAAAGAAATAGTGTGAATAATGAATAACAAACCCAAGATTAAAGAAGAAAGCGATAATTATTATTAATGTTTATAAAGAAATAGTGTGAATAACAAACCCCAAGATTACAGAAGAAAGCGACAATTATTATTAATGTTTATAAAGAAATAGTGTGAATAATGAATAACAAACCCAAGATTACAGAAAAAGGCGAGAATTATTATTAAATGTTTATAAAGAAATAGTGTGAATAATAAATAATGAAACCCCGAGATTACCGAAGAAAGCGATAAATATTATTAATGTTTATAAAGAAACAGTGTGAATAACAAACCCCAAGATTAACGAAGAAAGCGATAATTATTATTAAATGTTTTTAAAGAAATAGTGTGAATAATGAATAACAAACCCAAGATTACAGAAAAAAGCGAGAATTATTAGTAAATGTTTATAAAGAAATAGTGTGAATAATAAATAATGAAACCCCGAGATTACCGAAGAAAGCGATAATTATTATTAAATGTTTATAAAGAAATAGTGTGAATAATGAATAACAAACCCAAGATTACAGAAAAAAGCGAGAATTATTATTAAATGTTTATAAGGAAATAGTGTGAATAACGAATAACAAACCCAAGATTACCGAAGAAAGCGATAATTATTATTAATGTTTATAAAGAAATAGTGTGAATAATGAATAACAAACCCAATATTACAGAAGAAAGCGAGAATTATTATTAAATGTTTATAAAGAAATAGTGTGAATAACAAACCCCAAGATTACAGAAGAAAGCGATAATTATTATTAATGTTTATAAAGAAATAGTGTGAATAATGAATAACAAACCCAAGATTGCAGAAAAAGGCGAGAATTATTATTAAATGTTTATAAAGAAATATTGTGAATAATGAAGAATGGAACCCCAAGATAAAAGTTATTACCTCAAATCTACATATGCAAAATAAAGAAAGAAAAAAAATCATATGACCTAAAATATATACTACATTGCCACATGATGGAACAAGTTCAGTAAACGATTGAATGTAACCAATATAATGTTAAAGAAGACAAGAAAGAAAGAGTATTTATGAACATAATTCATTGAAAAATAAACAGCCAAAATAGTGAAATACGATAAGAAGAAGAATAGTTGGGGCTAAGGAATGTATTTAGTCAAAAATACAATAATAATGATCATCACACAACAACTATTTAGAAAATATTGTGATCAGAGAAAAAAAAACAAACGAAGAAGATACTTAACATTACAATCTCAACAAAAATGAAAACAAAAATGACTACAAATGATAACTGTCAAAGTCAATATCAACGAATGTTTAAGGAATTAAAATGGAATTACGAAATATGAAGAATAGTAATGAAGAAAAATAAATGCAACAAAGAAAAAATCTTTTCCCAAATATTTATTATTAAATGAATAAAGAGATTATTAGGAGATTATTATTATATTTTATAGCTGACTGTAGATGAATTCCAGCAGTACTATATTAAAATGTGGTGTGGGCAGCAGAGTATGAAGCCAAACAGTGCCTCTCTGAACTGTACCAACGCATGTGTTAGGGATTTTAGGGAAATTAAATATTTAAGGAATATTAGAATAGTTGCAGGAATAAATTCAGTTTCCAAAGGAATGTGACGAAGAAAACAGAAAGAAGTGAGTTGACAGAAGAATAATTGAAAAATACAGTAATTATAGTAATTATAAATAGAAGAGATGTAAAGCTAATGTATCAGTGAATAGTGTAGCCAACTACCAACAAATAATATTTACAGAAATAAAAATGATCAAGAATTTAATTAAAATGATGAAATGTTATTAAAAAAAAAAAATATTAATACTAGTCTAATGAAGTTACATTGAGAATCTCATCGTCAACCATTAACAATGAAATGAAGAAAGGCATGTGGAAAAGACAAGTTTATTTGACCTAAACTTCATTCAGGTAAACTAAACTTTTTTAGGAGGGGAAGCATATGTAACGCAACAGAAATGCTAGCATTCATATTACATAAAAGACGGTTCACAGAATAATAAACAAATTGATATTTAAACCCATAATAGAACAGAGATCCAATAATTACAATTATAATCATAGACAAACTTAAATAAGGATGCAAGGTAGTGTTGACTAGAATAAACGAACCTGTAAGATAAATAATAGCTAATGATATATGTTTAATGAAAAGCAAAACAAAAAAATGAAACAATGACTTAATTTATGGTAATAACAAATAAGAATTTTGTGTTAAGAAGTATTATTTTATGACAAAAATGTTATGATAAAGTTTATGTGATGTTATATCAAATATGTGTTGAGTTAATTAAAAATAATGAAACAAGTTGTATTATTCAATGACTGTCGTAGAATGAAGTGTGAGACAGTTAATCAATGTTCATAAATTCGAATTTTGTTGTATGTGATCAAGAGATCAAGATAAAATTGTTATTAGATATAGAAAAATAATTGTTTATATAATAATTAAGATTTGATTGTATGTATGAATTTATATAAAAGGGACTATAGATGCCTAACAGACATAAACACAGGTAGATCAGTTTACAATAAAAGGCCTAACAGGCAAAACTACTATATAAACACTCATAACATAAAGATTAGGTGCATCAGTTAATAATAATTAATAAATACGATATGAAGAGCTAGAAAAAAAAGAAAAAACATTAAATTAATAATAATATTTAATAAAATTTATACAAATTATAATCATACCATAATGCCATAATATCGATTGGTAAAATATAATATCGAAAGTGGATTAAATATAATAAAAAAGAAAAAAACGGACTTATATCAAAAAACCAGTAGAATATGTGTATAAATTAATAAACCAACTATCGGTAAAGTTACATTCCGATAGGACAGCAAATTGATAAAGAATAGACAAAAAATATATGAAAGAAACACTATATATTCAAAACATGTGGAAGGAAGAAGTCAGGTTGCTAGGGACGAAAATAAGAAGAAGGTTGTTGTTGATTTTTGACAAGACAAGAATTGCTTTGAATGAAAAAAAGAGTGATGAGATTAAAAACCCAAGAATAATCTATTTAATTGCAATATTCGAAATTACCAGATACGATTAAAAAAAAAATACAAAATTCTAATTACAATATTTACGTCTACTACCAATACAGATAAACAAAATAACACTACAATATGAAATGATAATAGAGAGTAAATAATTGAAGTCTACAAGAAAGAACTTGGACTGTCCCATATCCGAAGGGAATTGATGAGATAGTAATCAAATAGAAAGAATTAACAGTAACACAACTCATAATATTCACAACATCAGAAATTATAACCTTGCAAATACACGGAACAACACTAATTGCTTCAACCGAAGGAAGAACTTATTTGGATCCTGGCGGTGTAGAAGAAACATCAACCGGGCTGTAGATCAATCCAAAAGCTGTATTCCGACGTGGACAGGACAAGAATTACTTTTATTAAACCGAAGACAGAAAACCGTACTGCATAACCATTCAAAACAGTAAATTTAGCGATCAACCGCCTACACGATTTGCTTCGTTCGAGTCTGGTAAATTATATTATATTAATCATACTAAATACACAACACATAAATTTTGTAAATCTTGCATTCTTATCTATGTATTTTTAGTCTTCCCCACAGTTACAAGAACCTTCACACCCTGAAATAAATTAAATACAAATCAAAACATAATATATAACCAAATATAAATAAAGGATTAAAATAATCAACAATCGATACCTGAAGTCTATAGTCCAAGCATATGTTAATTAGCACATATCTTATTTAATGTGAATTAAGTAAACAAATAAAGAACCTTTATGTATTTGTCAAATCTTGTTATTTGGAGTATGGTTTAGTGAATTGGGAACAAAAAGTAACTGAATAAGTATAGAATAAATGGTTAATATAAACATCGAAATAACCTATAAGTTTCGTTGAGCCGATACTGCAGCGCTTATAGCGGAATTATCTGACACCAAAGAGGGAGCATAAAATTACGAAATTAGACAGATCTCTCTTCAAGGTATAATAGGGTTGGATGAAATTGTAGAATAACGATTAAGTTGTTTAAGTTCTAGGCACACTAACACTGATAATTATTAAAGAGTTAAGTTAATGTTAATTAATTACATCCATATATTCCACAACTCCAAATATCTCCGAGATTTATATAATTAAAGCAATACAAAACAAATTGACAAATACAACAGTGGGAATTTAAACCGTACGTACTCGTTTACTTACAAATTGGCGCTCAACTTGTGTAGGGCTTAAGTTAAGTAACGGTAACCATATTAATATTACTTAACCAGAGCAGGCAACTGTGGGAGAGTAAACATGCATACCAGAGGTAGATCAAGGATTAGGGCAGGAGAAACGGAGAAGGAAATAGATGAACAAGAACAGGAAATAGAACTAATAACAGACAGTGAAATGGAGCAACAGACAGACGAAATAGCGGAAACTGAAATTATTATGGACAAGGAAAAGGGAGTAATGGAAGAAGATGACCAAGGGGACCAAATAGATAAAACTGGAGCCAGAGAAGTACCAAGTTGGCAGGAGATGATGAAATTTATGACAGAACAATTTAGGAAAACAAATGAGGAAAATAAGGAAGACTCAAGAGAACAATTTAGGAAAATGAATGAGGAAAATAAGGAAGACTCAAGGGAACAATTTAGGAAAACAAATGAGGAAAATAAGGAAAACTCAAAACAAATGAACGAAAGATTAAACCAAATTCACGAAAGGTTAGATAGGAATGATGAGGGTTTAAAACAAATGAAGGAAGACATCTTACAAATACATGAGGAAAATTTAAAGCAAATTAATGAAAAAATTGAAAATCTTCATGTGACAATTAACCAGAAGGTGGACCAAAATAATGAGGAAAGAAAATTAGAAATAGCCAAAATAAATGAAGGATTAGAAAAAACTAACGAAACAATAGTACAGGTTCGTGAAGAATTACAGAATAAAATTAATGACACAAAAATGGAGAATAAAACTTTGGTCGAAGAAATCCAACAGGAAACTGTCGAAAAATATGAGCAAATTAAAAACGAAGTACATCAGGTACGGGAGGAGAATAAGGAAGGTATTACACAAATACAGACAGACATGGGCGAACGACTCGGAAGAGTCTATGGCAATAGTATGGAAGGTCAAATCAATACCAATAAAAATAAAATAGAAGAAATTAGTAGACGTGAATTACAATTACAGGAAGAAGTAGATTCATGGCGGGATAGGACATGCCAAAATAATCATACAAATAACCATGAGAACCGAGAATCGATTAATTTTCGTAATTACAAGCGCAATCCTATGGAATTTTTAAAGAGATTGGAAGAGGTGATCATAAGGAATAGAGAGAATCGCTGGAGTATTATACGAAGCATGATTGATGAAACGTTTAAAGATACTTATGATAATTGGTGGACAGCGGTGCGTCCGGATATACCGGACATGACTGAGTTCAAAAAACAATTTAAGGAGAAGTATTGGTCTGAATCGACCCAGAACATGATTAGGAATAATTTGAGTAACGGTCGATACGAAACAAATGTAGGCCAGTCCCCTACTTCATACTTTTTAGGAAAGGTATGTATGGCGCGGAACTTAGAGCCCAGAATTCCCGAAGAATGTTTGGTGATACAACTATCCTATCATTACGAGGAAGGGATAAAAAATGCGCGTATGTGTAGTCAAATCAAAACGATTCCAGCCATGGCCAAATTCTTGGAGAATTATGAACACGAGAACCAATACCAAAGAAATAGAATGCTAAGTCATAAATATCAGAAGTATGATAATATCGCGCCACCAACCAATTCTCATAATAACGATCGCAATCGACCTGCGCAGAACATTAATACTAATAGAACACAAAATGAAAACGCGAATAATAATTCCAGAAACTATAATTATCGCGGCAATAACAATTACAATTATCGTGATAGTCGCAATAATAGAGGAGATGGGGACAGACGACCCAATAATTATAGACATAACGTCAATTATATCTACTCCAGACCTCAAGGTAATCAGCGACGATACTTCCCAAGGAGTCACCGATATGACAACCATTATGACCAATCTCGGCATGAAGTCAACTACCCACATGATGGAAATTATAGGATAGCAGAACATAATACGGAGGATCGAACTGAAACAGTACAAAATCAACACAGTAATCAAAATGAAAATAGAGAAGAGGGAGTAAGCCCTCATTTAAACTAATAGAGGCAGTGAAAATTAATGAATACCCGTCACTGAACCGTAATCTTGGGGAACAACGACTAATAAATAAAATTAAGTGTAATCGTAAAATAACCATAATTAATAACCACTATTTAAAGAATATCAGGGAAGTTTGTTGGAAGAGGATCAGAAACATGTAAACAGTAATAGTAATAACGAAATCATATATATATATATATATATATATATATATATATATATATATCAGCAAAATTCTAAAAGACAGTAAGACCAACTTACACAAATCATTTGAAATAACTATTATATATAAAACGAATTTAGTAAGAAACAAAAATTACTAAATCCAAAAGAAATATAATGAATAAATTCTAAAAATAATAAGAACAACTTATTACCAGTCTTGAAGAAAATTACTTGGAATTTAAAAAGAATTTGAGTTGAATACTACCACTAAATTCTAAAATACAATAAGAACAACTTATTAAAGATTACAGAAAAAAGCGATAATTATTATTAAATGTTTATAAAGAAATAGTGTGAATAATGAATAACAAACCCCAAGATTACAGAAGTAAGCGATAATTATTATTAATGTTTATAAAGAAATAGTGTGAATAACAAACCCCAAGATTACCGAAGAAAGCGACAATTATTATTAATGTTTATAAAGAAATAGTGTGAATAATGAATAACAAACCCAAGATTACAGAAAAAGGCGAGAATTATTATTAAATGTTTATAAAGAAATAGTGTGAATAATAAATAATGAAACCCCGAGATTACCGAAGAAAGCGATAATTATTATTAATGTTTATAAAGAAATAGTGTGAATAACAAACCCCAAGATTACCGAAGAAAGCGATAATTATTATTAAATGTTTTTAAAGAAATAGTGTGAATAATGAATAACAAACCCAAGATTACAGAAAAAAGCGAGAATTATTTGTAAATGTTTATAAAGAAATAGTGTGAATAATAAATAATGAAACCCCGAGATTACCGAAGAAAGCGATAATTATTATTAAATGTTTATAAAGAAATAGTGTGAATAATGAATAACAAACCCAAGATTACAGAAAAAAGCGAGAATTATTATTAAATGTTTATAAAGAAATAGTGTGAATAACGAATAACAAACCCAAGATTACCGAAGAAAGCGATAATTATTATTAATGTTTATAAAGAAATAGTGTGAATAATGAATAACAAACCCAAGATTACAGAAGAAAGCGATAATTATTATTAATGTTTATAAAGAAATAGTGTGAATAACAAACCCCAAGATTACCGAAGAAAGCGACAATTATTATTAATGTTTATAAAGAAATAGTGTGAATAATGAATAACAAACCCAAGATTACAGAAAAAGGCGAGAATTATTATTAAATGTTTATAAAGAAATAGTGTGAATAATAAATAATGAAACCCCGAGATTACCGAAGAAAGCGATAATTATTATTAATGTTTATAAAGAAACAGTGTGAATAACAAACCCCAAGATTACCGAAGAAAGCGATAATTATTATTAAATGTTTTTAAAGAAATAGTGTGAATAATGAATAACAAACCCAAGATTACAGAAAAAAGCGAGAATTATTAGTAAATGTTTATAAAGAAATAGTGTGAATAATAAATAATGAAACCCCGAGATTACCGAAGAAAGCGATAATTATTATTAAATGTTTATAAAGAAATAGTGTGAATAATGAATAACAAACCCAAGATTACAGAAAAAAGCGAGAATTATTATTAAATGTTTATAAAGAATTAGTGTGAATAACGAATAACAAACCCAAGATTACCGAAGAAAGCGATAATTATTATTAATGTTTATAAAGAAATAGTGTGAATAACAAACCCCAAGATTACAGAAGAAAGCGATAATTATTATTAATGTTTATAAAGAAATAGTGTGAATAATGAATAACAAACCCAAGATTAGAGAAAAAGGCGAGAATTATTATTAAATGTTTATAAAGAAATATTGTGAATAATGAAGAATGGAACCCCAAGATAAAAGTTATTACCTCAAATCTACATATGCAAAATAAAGAAAGAAAAAATCATATGATCTATAATATATACTACATTGCCACATGATGGAACAAGTTCAGTAAACGATTGAATGTAACCAATATAATGTTAAAGAAGACAAGAAAGAAAGAGTATTTATGAACATAATTCATTGAAAAATAAACAGCCAAAATAGTGAAATACGATAAGAAGAAAAATAGTTGTGGCTAAGGAATGTATTTATCAAAAATACAATTATAATGATCATCACAAAACAACTATTTAGAAAATATTGTGATCAGAGAAAAAAAAACAAACGAAGAAGATACTTAACATTACAATCTCAACAAAAATGAAAACAAAAATGACTACAAATGATAACTGTCAAAGTCAATATCAACGAATGTTTAAGGAATTAAAATGGAATTACGAAATATGAAGAATAGTAATGAAGAAAAATAAATGCAACAAAGAAAAAATCTTTTCCCAAATATTTATTATTAAATGAATAAAGAGATTATTAGGAGATTATTATTATATTTTATAGCTGACTGTAGATGAATTCCAGCAGTACTATATTAAAATGTGGTGTGGGCAGCAGAGTATGAAGCCAAACAGTGCCTCTCTGAACTGTACCAACGCATGTGTTAGGGATTTTAGGGAAATTAAATATTTAAGGAATATTAGAATAGTTGCAGGAATAAATTCAGTTTCCAAAGGAATGTGACGAAGAAAACAGAAAGAAGTGAGTTGACAGAAGAATAATTGAAAAATACAGTAATTATAGTAATTATAAATAGAAGAGATGTAAAGCTAATGTATCAGTGAATAGTGTAGCCAACTACCAACAAATAATATTTACAGAAATAAAAATGATCAAGAATTTAATTAAAATGATGAAATGTTATTAAAAAAAAAAAATATTAATACTAGTCTAATGAAGTTACATTGAGAATCTCATCGTCAACCATTAACAATGAAATGAAGAAAGGCATGTGGAAAAGACAAGTTTATTTGACCTAAACTTCATTCAGGTAAACTAAACTTTTTTAGGAGGGGAAGCATATGTAACGCAACAGAAATGCTAGCATTCATATTACATAAAAGACGGTTCACAGAATAATAAACAAATTGATATTTAAACCCATAATAGAACAGAGATCCAATAATTACAATTATAATCATAGACAAACTTAAATAAGGATGCAAGGTAGTGTTGACTAGAATAAACGAACCTGTAAGATAAATAATAGCTAATGATATATGTTTAATGAAAAGCAAAACAAAAAAATGAAACAATGACTTAATTTATGGTAATAACAAATAAGAATTTTGTGTTAAGAAGTATTATTTTATGACAAAAATGTTATGATAAAGTTTATGTGATGTTATATCAAATATGTGTTGAGTTAATTAAAAATAATGAAACAAGTTGTATTATTCAATGACTGTCGTAGAATGAAGTGTGAGACAGTTAATCAATGTTCATAAATTCGAATTTTGTTGTATGTGATCAAGAGATCAAGATAAAATTGTTATTAGATATAGAAAAATAATTGTTTATATAATAATTAAGATTTGATTGTATGTATGAATTTATATAAAAGGGACTATAGATGCCTAACAGACATAAACACAGGTAGATCAGTTTACAATAAAAGGCCTAACAGGCAAAACTACTATATAAACACTCATAACATAAAGATTAGGTGCATCAGTTAATAATAATTAATAAATACGATATGAAGAGCTAGAAAAAAAAGAAAAAACATTAAATTAATAATAATATTTAATAAAATTTATACAAATTATAATCATACCATAATGCCATAATATCGATTGGTAAAATATAATATCGAAAGTGGATTAAATATAATAAAAAAGAAAAAAACGGACTTATATCAAAAAACCAGTAGAATATGTGTATAAATTAATAAACCAACTATCGGTAAAGTTACATTCCGATAGGACAGCAAATTGATAAAGAATAGACAAAAAATATATGAAAGAAACACTATATATTCAAAACATGTGGAAGGAAGAAGTCAGGTTGCTAGGGACGAAAATAAGAAGAAGGTTGTTGTTGATTTTTGACAAGACAAGAATTGCTTTGAATGAAAAAAAGAGTGATGAGATTAAAAACCCAAGAATAATCTATTTAATTGCAATATTCGAAATTACCAGATACGATTAAAAAAAAAATACAAAATTCTAATTACAATATTTACGTCTACTACCAATACAGATAAACAAAATAACACTACAATATGAAATGATAATAGAGAGTAAATAATTGAAGTCTACAAGAAAGAACTTGGACTGTCCCATATCCGAAGGGAATTGATGAGATAGTAATCAAATAGAAAGAATTAACAGTAACACAACTCATAATATTCACAACATCAGAAATTATAACCTTGCAAATACACGGAACAACACTAATTGCTTCAACCGAAGGAAGAACTTATTTGGATCCTGGCGGTGTAGAAGAAACATCAACCGGGCTGTAGATCAATCCAAAAGCTGTATTCCGACGTGGACAGGACAAGAATTACTTTTATTAAACCGAAGACAGAAAACCGTACTGCATAACCATTCAAAACAGTAAATTTAGCGATCAACCGCCTACACGATTTGCTTCGTTCGAGTCTGGTAAATTATATTATATTAATCATACTAAATACACAACACATAAATTTTGTAAATCTTGCATTCTTATCTATGTATTTTTAGTCTTCCCCACAGTTACAAGAACCTTCACACCCTGAAATAAATTAAATACAAATCAAAACATAATATATAACCAAATATAAATAAAGGATTAAAATAATCAACAATCGATACCTGAAGTCTATAGTCCAAGCATATGTTAATTAGCACATATCTTATTTAATGTGAATTAAGTAAACAAATAAAGAACCTTTATGTATTTGTCAAATCTTGTTATTTGGAGTATGGTTTAGTGAATTGGGAACAAAAAGTAACTGAATAAGTATAGAATAAATGGTTAATATAAACATCGAAATAACCTATAAGTTTCGTTGAGCCGATACTGCAGCGCTTATAGCGGAATTATCTGACACCAAAGAGGGAGCATAAAATTACGAAATTAGACAGATCTCTCTTCAAGGTATAATAGGGTTGGATGAAATTGTAGAATAACGATTAAGTTGTTTAAGTTCTAGGCACACTAACACTGATAATTATTAAAGAGTTAAGTTAATGTTAATTAATTACATCCATATATTCCACAACTCCAAATATCTCCGAGATTTATATAATTAAAGCAATACAAAACAAATTGACAAATACAACAGTGGGAATTTAAACCGTACGTACTCGTTTACTTACAAATTGGCGCTCAACTTGTGTAGGGCTTAAGTTAAGTAACGGTAACCATATTAATATTACTTAACCAGAGCAGGCAACTGTGGGAGAGTAAACATGCATACCAGAGGTAGATCAAGGATTAGGGCAGGAGAAACGGAGAAGGAAATAGATGAACAAGAACAGGAAATAGAACTAATAACAGACAGTGAAATGGAGCAACAGACAGACGAAATAGCGGAAACTGAAATTATTATGGACAAGGAAAAGGGAGTAATGGAAGAAGATGACCAAGGGGACCAAATAGATAAAACTGGAGCCAGAGAAGTACCAAGTTGGCGGGAGATGATGAAATTTATGACAGAACAATTTAGGAAAACAAATGAGGAAAATAAGGAAGACTCAAGAGAACAATTTAGGAAAATGAATGAGGAAAATAAGGAAGACTCAAGGGAACAATTTAGGAAAACAAATGAGGAAAATAAGGAAAACTCAAAACAAATGAACGAAAGATTAAACCAAATTCACGAAAGGTTAGATAGGAATGATGAGGGTTTAAAACAAATGAAGGAAGACATCTTACAAATACATGAGGAAAATTTAAAGCAAATTAATGAAAAAATTGAAAATCTTCATGTGACAATTAACCAGAAGGTGGACCAAAATAATGAGGAAAGAAAATTAGAAATAGCCAAAATAAATGAAGGATTAGAAAAAACTAACGAAACAATAGTACAGGTTCGTGAAGAATTACAGAATAAAATTAATGACACAAAAATGGAGAATAAAACTTTGGTCGAAGAAATCCAACAGGAAACTGTCGAAAAATATGAGCAAATTAAAAACGAAGTACATCAGGTACGGGAGGAGAATAAGGAAGGTATTACACAAATACAGACAGACATGGGCGAACGACTCGGAAGAGTCTATGGCAATAGTATGGAAGGTCAAATCAATACCAATAAAAATAAAATAGAAGAAATTAGTAGACGTGAATTACAATTACAGGAAGAAGTAGATTCATGGCGGGATAGGACATGCCAAAATAATCATACAAATAACCATGAGAACCGAGAATCGATTAATTTTCGTAATTACAAGCGCAATCCTATGGAATTTTTAAAGAGATTGGAAGAGGTGATCATAAGGAATAGAGAGAATCGCTGGAGTATTATACGAAGCATGATTGATGAAACGTTTAAAGATACTTATGATAATTGGTGGACAGCGGTGCGTCCGGATATACCGGACATGACTGAGTTCAAAAAACAATTTAAGGAGAAGTATTGGTCTGAATCGACCCAGAACATGATTAGGAATAATTTGAGTAACGGTCGATACGAAACAAATGTAGGCCAGTCCCCTACTTCATACTTTTTAGGAAAGGTATGTATGGCGCGGAACTTAGAGCCCAGAATTCCCGAAGAATGTTTGGTGATACAACTATCCTATCATTACGAGGAAGGGATAAAAAATGCGCGTATGTGTAGTCAAATCAAAAGGATTCCAGCCATGGCCAAATTCTTGGAGAATTATGAACACGAGAACCAATACCAAAGAAATAGAATGCTAAATCATAAATATCAGAAGTATGATAATAACGCGCCACCAACCAATTCTCATAATAACGATCGCAATCGACCTGCGCAGAACATTAATACTAATAGAACACAAAATGAAAACGCGAATAATAATTCCAGAAACTATAATTATCGCGGCAATAACAATTACAATTATCGTGATAGTCGCAATAATAGAGGAGATGGGGACAGACGACCCAATAATTATAGACATAACGTCAATTATATCTACTCCAGACCTCAAGGTAATCAGCGACGATACTTCCCAAGGAGTCACCGATATGACAACCATTATGACCAATCTCGGCATGAAGTCAACTACCCACATGATGGAAATTATAGGATAGCAGAACATAATACGGAGGATCGCACTGAAACAGTACAAAATCAACACAGTAATCAAATTGAAAATAGAGAAGAGGGAGTAAGCCCTCATTTAAACTAATAGAGGCAGTGAAAATTAATGAATACCCGTCACTGAACCGTAATCTTGGGGAACAACGACTAATAAATAAAATTAAGTGTAATCGTAAAATAACCATAATTAATAACCACTATTTAAAGAATATCAGGGAAGATTTGTTGGAAGAGGATCAGAGACATGTAAACAGTAATAGTAATAACGAAATCATATATATATATATATATATATATATATATATATATAATCAGCAAAATTCTAAAAGACAGTAAGACCAACTTACACAAATTATTTGAAATAACTATTATATATAAAACGAATTTAGTAAGAAACAAAAATTACTAAATCCAAAAGAAATATAATGAATAATTCTAAAAATAATAAGAACAACTTATTACCAGTCTTGAAGAAAATTACTTGGAATTTAAAAAGAATTTGAGTTGAATACTACCACTAAATTCTAAAATACAATAAGAACAACTTATTAAAGATTACAGAAAAAAGCGATAATTATTATTAAATGTTTATAAAGAAATAGTGTGAATAATGAATAACAAACCCCAAGATTACAGAAGAAAGCGATAATTATTATTAATGTTTATAAAGAAATAGTGTGAATAACAAACCCCAAGATTACCGAAGAAAGCGACAATTATTATTAATGTTTAAAAAGGAATAGTGTGAATAATGAATAACAAACCCAAGATTACAGAAAAAGGCGAGAATTATTATTAAATGTTTATAAAGAAATAGTGTGAATAATAAATAATGAAACCCCGAGATTACCGAAGAAAGCGATAATTATTATTAATGTTTATAAAGAAATAGTGTGAATAACAAACCCCAAGATTACCGAAGAAAGCGATAATTATTATTAAATGTTTTTAAAGAAATAGTGTGAATAATGAATAACAAACCCAAGATTACAGAAAAAAGCGAGAATTATTAGTAAATGTTTATAAAGAAATAGTGTTGTGAATAATAAATAATGAAACCCCGAGATTACCGAAGAAAGCGATAATTATTATTAAATATTTATAAAGAAATAGTGTGAATAAAGAATAACAAACCCAAGATTACAGAAAAAAGCGAGAATTATTATTAAATGTTTATAAAGAAATAGTGTGAATAACGAATAACAAACCCAAGATTACCGAAGAAAGCGATAATTATTATTAATGTTTATAAAGAAATAGTGTGAATAATGAATAACAAACCCAAGATTACAGAAGAAAGCGATAATTATTATTAATGTTTATAAAGAAATAGTGTGAATAACAAACCCCAAGATTACCGAAGAAAGCGACAATTATTATTAATGTTTATAAAGAAATAGTGTGAATAATGAATAACAAACCCAAGATTACAGAAAAAGGCGAGAATTATTATTAAATGTTTATAAAGAAATAGTGTGAATAATAAATAATGAAACCCCGAGATTACCGAAGAAAGCGATAATTATTATTAATGTTTATAAAGAAACAGTGTGAATAACAAACCCCAAGATTACCGAAGAAAGCGATAATTATTATTAAATGTTTTTAAAGAAATAGTGTGAATAATGAATAACAAACCCAAGATTACAGAAAAAAGCGAGAATTATTAGTAAATGTTTATAAAGAAATAGTGTGAATAATAAATAATGAAACCCCGAGATTACCGAAGAAAGCGGTAATTATTATTAAATGTTAATTAAGAAATAGTGTGAATAATGAATAACAAACCCAAGATTACAGAAAAAAGCGAGAATTATTATTAAATGTTTATAAAGAATTAGTGTGAATAACGAATAACAAACCCAAGATTACCGAAGAAAGCGATAATTATTATTAATGTTTATAAAGAAATAGTGTGAATAATGAATAACAAACCCAAGATTACAGAAGAAAGCGAGAATTATTATTAAATGTTTATAAAGAAATAGTGTGAATAACAAACCCCAAGATTACAGAAGAAAGCGATAATTATTATTAATGTTTATAAAGAAATAGTGTGAATAATGAATAACAAACCGAAGATTACAGAAAAAGGCGAGAATTATTATTAAATGTTTATAAAGAAATATTGTGAATAATGAAGAATGGAACCCCAAGATAAAAGTTATTACCTCAAATCTACATATGCAAAATAAAGAAAGAAAAAAATCATATGACCTAAAATATATACTACATTGCCACATGATGGAACAAGTTCAGTAAACGATTGAATGTAACCAATATAATGTTAAAGAAGACTAGAAAGAAAGAGTATTTATGAACATAATTCATTGAAAAATAAACAGCCAAAATAGTGAAATACGATAAGAAGAAAAATAGTTGGGGCTAAGGAATGTATTTATCAAAAATACAATTATAATGATCATCACAAAACAACTATTTAGAAAATATTGTGATCAGAGAAAAAAAAACAAACGAAGAAGATACTTAACATTACAAACTCAACAAAAATGAAAACAAAAATGACTACAAATGATAACTGTCAAAGTCAATATCAACGAATGTTTAAGGAATTAAAATGGAATTACGAAATATGAAGAATAGTAATGAAGAAAAATAAATGCAACAAAGAAAAAATCTTTTCCCAAATATTTATTATTAAATGAATAAAGAGATTATTAGGAGATTATTATTATATTTTATAGTTGACTGTAGATGAATTCCAGCAGTACTATATTAAAATGTGGTGTGGGCAGCAGAGTATGAAGCCAAACAGTGCCTCTCTGAACTGTACCAACGCATGTGTTAGGGATTGTTAGGGAAATTAAATATTTAAGGAATATTAGAATAGTTGCAGGAATAAATTCACTTTCCAAAGGAATGTGACGAAGAAAACAGAAAGAAGTGAGTTGACAGAAGAATAATTGAAAAATACAGTAATTATAGTAATTATAAATAGAAGAGATGTAAAGCTAATGTATCAGTGAATAGTGTAGCCAACTACCAACAAATAATATTTACAGAAATAAAAATGATCAAGAATTTAATTAAAATGATGAAATGTTATTAAAAAAAAAAAATATTAATACTAGTCTAATGAAGTTACATTGAGAATCTCATCGTCAACCATTAACAATGAAATGAAGAAAGGCATGTGGAAAAGACAAGTTTATTTGACCTAAACTTCATTCAGGTAAACTAAACTTTTTTAGGAGGGGAAGCATATGTAACGCAACAGAAATGCTAGCATTCATATTACATAAAAGACGGTTCACAGAATAATAAACAAATTGATATTTAAACCCATAATAGAACAGAGATCCAATAATTACAATTATAATCATAGACAAACTTAAATAAGGATGCAAGGTAGTGTTGACCAGAATAAACGAACCTGTAAGATAAATAATAGCTAATGATATATGTTTAATGAAAAGCAAAACAAAAAAATGAAACAATGACTTAATTTATGGTAATAACAAATAAGAATTTTGTGTTAAGAAGTATTATTTTATGACAAAAATGTTATGATAAAGTTTATGTGATGTTATATCAAATATGTGTTGAGTTAATGAAAAATAATGAAACAAGTTGTATTATTCAATGACTGTCGTAGAATGAAGTGTGAGACAGTTAATCAATGTTCATAAATTCGAATTTTGTTGTATGTGATCAAGAGATCAAGATAAAATTGTTATTAGATATAGAAAAATAATTGTTTATATAAGTGCTAATAATTAAGATTTGATTGTATGTATGAATTTATATAAAAGGGACTATAGATGCCTAACAGACATAAACACAGGTAGATCAGTTTACAATAAAAGGCCTAACAGGCAAAACTACTATATAAACACTCATAACATAAAGATTAGGTGCATCAGTTAATAATAATTAATAAATACGATATGAAGAGCTAGAAAAAAAAGAAAAAACATTAAATTAATAATAATATTTAATAAAATTTATACAAATTATAATCATACCATAATGCCATAATATCGATTGGTAAAATATAATATCGAAAGTGGATTAAATATAATAAAAAAGAAAAAAACGGACTTATATCAAAAAACCAGTAGAATATGTGTATAAATTAATAAACCAACTATCGGTAAAGTTACATTCCGATAGGACAGCAAATTGATAAAGAATAGACAAAAAATATATGAAAGAAACACTATATATTCAAAACATGTGGAAGGAAGAAGTCAGGTTGCTAGGGACGAAAATAAGAAGAAGGTTGTTGTTGATTTTTGACAAGACAAGAATTGCTTTGAATGAAAAAAAGAGTGATGAGATTAAAAACCCAAGAATAATCTATTTAATTGCAATATTCGAAATTACCAGATACGATTAAAAAAAAAATACAAAATTCTAATTACAATATTTACGTCTACTACCAATACAGATAAACAAAATAACACTACAATATGAAATGATAATAGAGAGTAAATAATTGAAGTCTACAAGAAAGAACTTGGACTGTCCCATATCCGAAGGGAATTGATGAGATAGTAATCAAATAGAAAGAATTAACAGTAACACAACTCATAATATTCACAACATCAGAAATTATAACCTTGCAAATACACGGAACAACACTAATTGCTTCAACCGAAGGAAGAACTTATTTGGATCCTGGCGGTGTAGAAGAAACATCAACCGGGCTGTAGATCAATCCAAAAGCTGTATTCCGACGTGGACAGGACAAGAATTACTTTTATTAAACCGAAGACAGAAAACCGTACTGCATAACCATTCAAAACAGTAAATTTAGCGATCAACCGCCTACACGATTTGCTTCGTTCGAGTCTGGTAAATTATATTATATTAATCATACTAAATACACAACACATAAATTTTGTAAATCTTGCATTCTTATCTATGTATTTTTAGTCTTCCCCACAGTTACAAGAACCTTCACACCCTGAAATAAATTAAATACAAATCAAAACATAATATATAACCAAATATAAATAAAGGATTAAAATAATCAACAATCGATACCTGAAGTCTATAGTCCAAGCATATGTTAATTAGCACATATCTTATTTAATGTGAATTAAGTAAACAAATAAAGAACCTTTATGTATTTGTCAAATCTTGTTATTTGGAGTATGGTTTAGTGAATTGGGAACAAAAAGTAACTGAATAAGTATAGAATAAATGGTTAATATAAACATCGAAATAACCTATAAGTTTCGTTGAGCCGATACTGCAGCGCTTATAGCGGAATTATCTGACACCAAAGAGGGAGCATAAAATTACGAAATTAGACAGATCTCTCTTCAAGGTATAATAGGGTTGGATGAAATTGTAGAATAACGATTAAGTTGTTTAAGTTCTAGGCACACTAACACTGATAATTATTAAAGAGTTAAGTTAATGTTAATTAATTACATCCATATATTCCACAACTCCAAATATCTCCGAGATTTATATAATTAAAGCAATACAAAACAAATTGACAAATACAACAGTGGGAATTTAAACCGTACGTACTCGTTTACTTACAAATTGGCGCTCAACTTGTGTAGGGCTTAAGTTAAGTAACGGTAACCATATTAATATTACTTAACCAGAGCAGGCAACTGTGGGAGAGTAAACATGCATACCAGAGGTAGATCAAGGATTAGGGCAGGAGAAACGGAGAAGGAAATAGATGAACAAGAACAGGAAATAGAACTAATAACAGACAGTGAAATGGAGCAACAGACAGACGAAATAGCGGAAACTGAAATTATTATGGACAAGGAAAAGGGAGTAATGGAAGAAGATGACCAAGGGGACCAAATAGATAAAACTGGAGCCAGAGAAGTACCAAGTTGGCAGGAGATGATGAAATTTATGACAGAACAATTTAGGAAAACAAATGAGGAAAATAAGGAAGACTCAAGAGAACAATTTAGGAAAATGAATGAGGAAAATAAGGAAGACTCAAGGGAACAATTTAGGAAAACAAATGAGGAAAATAAGGAAAACTCAAAACAAATGAACGAAAGATTAAACCAAATTCACGAAAGGTTAGATAGGAATGATGAGGGTTTAAAACAAATGAAGGAAGACATCTTACAAATACATGAGGAAAATTTAAAGCAAATTAATGAAAAAATTGAAAATCTTCATGTGACAATTAACCAGAAGGTGGACCAAAATAATGAGGAAAGAAAATTAGAAATAGCCAAAATAAATGAAGGATTAGAAAAAACTAACGAAACAATAGTACAGGTTCGTGAAGAATTACAGAATAAAATTAATGACACAAAAATGGAGAATGAAACTTTGGTCGAAGAAATCCAACAGGAAACTGTCGAAAAATATGAGCAAATTAAAAACGAAGTACATCAGGTACGGGAGGAGAATAAGGAAGGTATTACACAAATACAGACAGACATGGGCGAACGACTCGGAAGAGTCTATGGCAATAGTATGGAAGGTCAAATCAATACCAATAAAAATAAAATAGAAGAAATTAGTAGACGTGAATTACAATTACAGGAAGAAGTAGATTCATGGCGGGATAGGACATGCCAAAATAATCATACAAATAACCATGAGAACCGAGAATCGATTAATTTTCGTAATTACAAGCGCAATCCTATGGAATTTTTAAAGAGATTGGAAGAGGTGATCATAAGGAATAGAGAGAATCGCTGGAGTATTATACGAAGCATGATTGATGAAACGTTTAAAGATACTTATGATAATTGGTGGACAGCGGTGCGTCCGGATATACCGGACATGACTGAGTTCAAAAAACAATTTAAGGAGAAGTATTGGTCTGAATCGACCCAGAACATGATTAGGAATAATTTGAGTAACGGTCGATACGAAACAAATGTAGGCCAGTCCCCTACTTCATACTTTTTAGGAAAGGTATGTATGGCGCGGAACTTAGAGCCCAGAATTCCCGAAGAATGTTTGGTGATACAACTATCCTATCATTACGAGGAAGGGATAAAAAATGCGCGTATGTGTAGTCAAATCAAAAGGATTCCAGCCATGGCCAAATTCTTGGAGAATTATGAACACGAGAACCAATACCAAAGAAATAGAATGCTAAATCATAAATATCAGAAGTATGATAATAACGCGCCACCAACCAATTCTCATAATAACGATCGCAATCGACCTGCGCAGAACATTAATACTAATAGAACACAAAATGAAAACGCGAATAATAATTCCAGAAACTATAATTATCGCGGCAATAACAATTACAATTATCGTGATAGTTGCAATAATAGAGGAGATGGGGACAGACGACCCAATAATTATAGACATAACGTCAATTATATCTACTCCAGACCTCAAGGTAATCAGCGACGATACTTCCCAAGGAGTCACCGATATGACAACCATTATGACCAATCTCGGCATGAAGTCAACTACCCACATGACGGAAATTATAGGATAGCAGAACATAATACGGAGGATCGCACTGAAACAGTACAAAATCAACACAGTAATCAAATTGAAAATAGAGAAGAGGGAGTAAGCCCTCATTTAAACTAATAGAGGCAGTGAAAATTAATGAATACCCGTCACTGAACCGTAATCTTGGGGAACAACGACTAATAAATAAAATTAAGTGTAATCGTAAAATAACCATAATTAATAACCACTATTTAAAGAATATCAGGGAAGATTTGTTGGAAGAGGATCAGAGACATGTAAACAGTAATAGTAATAACGAAATCATATATATATATATATATATATATATATATATATATAATCAGCAAAATTCTAAAAGACAGTAAGACCAACTTACACAAATTATTTGAAATAACTATTATATATAAAACGAATTTAGTAAGAAACAAAAATTACTAAATCCAAAAGAAATATAATGAATAATTCTAAAAATAATAAGAACAACTTATTACCAGTCTTGAAGAAAATTACTTGGAATTTAAAAAGAATTTGAGTTGAATACTACCACTAAATTCTAAAATACAATAAGAACAACTTATTAAAGATTACAGAAAAAAGCGATAATTATTATTAAATGTTTATAAAGAAATAGTGTGAATAATGAATAACAAACCCCAAGATTACAGAAGAAAGCGATAATTATTATTAATGTTTATAAAGAAATAGTGTGAATAACAAACCCCAAGATTACCGAAGAAAGCGACAATTATTATTAATGTTTAAAAAGGAATAGTGTGAATAATGAATAACAAACCCAAGATTACAGAAAAAGGCGAGAATTATTATTAAATGTTTATAAAGAAATAGTGTGAATAATAAATAATGAAACCCCGAGATTACCGAAGAAAGCGATAATTATTATTAATGTTTATAAAGAAATAGTGTGAATAACAAACCCCAAGATTACCGAAGAAAGCGATAATTATTATTAAATGTTTTTAAACAAATAGTGTGAATAATGAATAACAAACCCAAGATTACAGAAAAAAGCGAGAATTATTAGTAAATGTTTATAAAGAAATAGTGTTGTGAATAATAAATAATGAAACCCCGAGATTACCGAAGAAAGCGATAATTATTATTAAATATTTATAAAGAAATAGTGTGAATAATGAATAACAAACCCAAGATTACAGAAAAAAGCGAGAATTATTATTAAATGTTTATAAAGAAATAGTGTGAATAACGAATAACAAACCCAAGATTACCGAAGAAAGCGATAATTATTATTAATGTTTATAAAGAAATAGTGTGAATAACAAACCCCAAGATTACAGAAGAAAGCGATAATTATTATTAATGTTTATAAAGAAATAGTGTGAATAACAAACCCCAAGATTACCGAAGAAAGCGACAATTATTATTAATGTTTATAAAGAAATAGTGTGAATAATGAATAACAAACCCAAGATTACAGAAAAAGGCGAGAATTATTATTAAATGTTTATAAAGAAATAGTGTGAATAATAAATAATGAAACCCCGAGATTACTGAAGAAAGCGATAATTATTATTAATGTTTATAAAGAAACAGTGTGAATAACAAACCCCAAGATTACCGAAGAAAGCGATAATTATTATTAAATGTTTTTAAAGAAATAGTGTGAATAATGAATAACAAACCCAAGATTACAGAAAAAAGCGAGAATTATTAGTAAATGTTTATAAAGAAATAGTGTGAATAATAAATAATGAAACCCCGAGATTACCGAAGAAAGCGGTAATTATTATTAAATGTTAATTAAGAAATAGTGTGAATAATGAATAACAAACCCAAGATTACAGAAAAAAGCGAGAATTATTATTAAATGTTTATAAAGAATTAGTGTGAATAACGAATAACAAACCCAAGATTACCGAAGAAAGCGATAATTATTATTAATGTTTATAAAGAAATAGTGTGAATAATGAATAACAAACCCAAGATTACAGAAGAAAGCGAGAATTATTATTAAATGTTTATAAAGAAATAGTGTGAATAACAAACCCCAAGATTACAGAAGAAAGCGATAATTATTATTAATGTTTATAAAGAAATAGTGTGAATAATGAATAACAAACCGAAGATTACAGAAAAAGGCGAGAATTATTATTAAATGTTTATAAAGAAATATTGTGAATAATGAAGAATGGAACCCGAAGATAAAAGTTATTACCTCAAATCTACATATGCAAAATAAAGAAAGAAAAAAATCATATGACCTAAAATATATACTACATTGCCACATGATGGAACAAGTTCAGTAAACGATTGAATGTAACCAATATAATGTTAAAGAAGACAAGAAAGAAAGAGTATTTATGAACATAATTCATTGAAAAATAAACAGCCAAAATAGTGAAATACGATAAGAAGAAAAATAGTTGGGGCTAAGGAATGTATTTATCAAAAATGCAATTATAATGATCATCACAAAACAACTATTTAGAAAATATTGTGATCAGAGAAAAAAAACAAACGAAGAAGATACTTAACATTACAATCTCAACAAAAATGAAAACAAAAATGACTACAAATGATAACTGTCAAAGTCAATATCAACGAATGTTTAAGGAATTAAAATGGAATTACGAAATATGAAGAATAGTAATGAAGAAAAATAAATGCAACAAAGAAAAAATCTTTTCCCAAATATTTATTATTAAATGAATAAAGAGATTATTAGGAGATTATTATTATATTTTATAGTTGACTGTAGATGAATTCCAGCAGTACTATATTAAAATGTGGTGTGGGCAGCAGAGTATGAAGCCAAACAGTGCCTCTCTGAACTGTACCAACGCATGTGTTAGGGATTGTTAGGGAAATTAAATATTTAAGGAACATTAGAATAGTTGCAGGAATAAATTCACTTTCCAAAGGAATGTGACGAAGAAAACAGAAAGAAGTGAGTTGACAGAAGAATAATTGAAAAATACAGTAATTATAGTAATTATAAATAGAAGAGATGTAAAGCTAATGTATCAGTGAATAGTGTAGCCAACTACCAACAAATAATATTTACAGAAATAAAAATGATCAAGAATTTAATTAAAATGATGAAATGTTATTAAAAAAAAAAAATATTAATACTAGTCTAATGAAGTTACATTGAGAATCTCATCGTCAACCATTAACAATGAAATGAAGAAAGGCATGTGGAAAAGACAAGTTTATTTGACCTAAACTTCATTCAGGTAAACTAAACTTTTTTAGGAGGGGAAGCATATGTAACGCAACAGAAATGCTAGCATTCATATTACATAAAAGACGGTTCACAGAATAATAAACAAATTGATATTTAAACCCATAATAGAACAGAGATCCAATAATTACAATTATAATCATAGACAAACTTAAATAAGGATGCAAGGTAGTGTTGACCAGAATAAACGAACCTGTAAGATAAATAATAGCTAATGATATATGTTTAATGAAAAGCAAAACAAAAAAATGAAACAATGACTTAATTTATGGTAATAACAAATAAGAATTTTGTGTTAAGAAGTATTATTTTATGACAAAAATGTTATGATAAAGTTTATGTGATGTTATATCAAATATGTGTTGAGTTAATGAAAAATAATGAAACAAGTTGTATTATTCAATGACTGTCGTAGAATGAAGTGTGAGACAGTTAATCAATGTTCATAAATTCGAATTTTGTTGTATGTGATCAAGAGATCAAGATAAAATTGTTATTAGATATAGAAAAATAATTGTTTATATAATAATTAAGATTTGATTGTATGTATGAATTTATATAAAAGGGACTATAGATGCCTAACAGACATAAACACAGGTAGATCAGTTTACAATAAAAGGCCTAACAGGCAAAACTACTATATAAACACTCATAACATAAAGATTAGGTGCATCAGTTAATAATAATTAATAAATACGATATGAAGAGCTAGAAAAAAAAGAAAAAACATTAAATTAATAATAATATTTAATAAAATTTATACAAATTATAATCATACCATAATGCCATAATATCGATTGGTAAAATATAATATCGAAAGTGGATTAAATATAATAAAAAAGGAAAAACGGACTTATATCAAAAAACCAGTAGAATATGTGTATAAATTTTAAAACCAACTATCGGTACAGTTACATTCCGATAGGACAGCAAATTGATAAAGAATAGACAAAAAATATATGAAAGAAACACTATATATTCAAAACATATGGAAGGAAGTAGTCAGGTTGCTAGGGACGAAAATAAGAAGAAGGTTGTTGTTGATTTTTGACAAGACAAGAATTGCTTTGAATGAAAAAAAGAGTGATGAGATTAAAAACCCAAGAATAATCTATTTAATTGCAATATTCGAAATTACCAGATACGATTAAAAAAAAAATACAAAATTCTAATTACAATATTTACGTCTACTACCAATACAGATAAACAAAATAACACTACAATATGAAATGATAATAGAGAGTAAATAATTGAAGTCTACAAGAAAGAACTTGGACTGTCCCATATCCGAAGGGAATTGATGAGATAGTAATCAAATAGAAAGAATTAACAGTAACACAACTCATAATATTCACAACATCAGAAATTATAACCTTGCAAATACACGGAACAACACTAATTGCTTCAACCGAAGGAAGAACTTATTTGGATCCTGGCGGCGTAGAAGAAACATCAACCGGGCTGTAGATCAATCCAAAAGCTGTATTCCGACGTGGACAGGACAAGAATTACTTTTATTAAACCGAAGACAGAAAACCGTACTGCATAACCATTCAAAACAGTAAATTTAGCGATCAACCGCCTACACGATTTGCTTCGTTCGAGTCTGGTAAATTATATTATATTAATCATACTAAATACACAACACATAAATTTTGTAAATCTTGCATTCTTATCTATGTATTTTTAGTCTTCCCCACAGTTACAAGAACCTTCACACCCTGAAATAAATTAAATACAAATCAAAACATAATATATAACCAAATATAAATATAGGATTAAAATAATCAACAATCGATACCTGAAGTCTATAGTCCAAGCATATGTTAATTAGCACATATCCTATTTAATGTGAATTAAGTAAACAAATAAAGAACCTTTATATATTTGTCAAATCTTGTTATTTGGAGTATGGTTTAGTGAATTGGGAACAAAAAGTAACTGAATAAGTATAGAATAAATGGTTAATATAAACATCGAAATAACCTATAAGTTTCGTTGAGCCGATACTGCAGCGCTTATAGCGGAATTATCTGACACCAAAGCGGGAGCATAAAATTACGAAATTAGACAGATCTCTCTTCAAGGTATAATAGGGTTGGATGAAATTGTAGAATAACGATTAAGTTGTTTAAGTTCTAGGCACACTAACACTGATAATTATTAAAGAGTTAAGTTAATGTTAATTAATTACATCCATATATTCCACAACTCCAAATATCTCCGAGATTTATATAATTAAAGCAATACAAAACAAATTGACAAATACAACAGTGGGAATTTAAACCGTACGTACTCGTTTACTTTCAATATACATGTATAAAATAATATATCGTTCGTGGCAGGTAAGCATATCTCAGTTATGTAATGTTTACATTTCATTTTATTATTATGACTACAGCAATAAAAAGGCAGGGAAGACACACACACACACACACACACACACACACACACACACACACACACACACACACACACACACACACACACACACACACACACACACACACACACACACACACACACACACACACACACACACACACACACAATTCGCATTATTTCTGGCCTCATTCATGTTTATTTTCTTACATTTGCACGCTTTTTAAATGGAAAGTGCCGAAACCCATACCAACATAACGCGTGCAAGCCGAAAAGGTGTCCAGCGTGGATAGCGATTTGCTTCCTGTGGATCGCTGGGCAGTGTAACTGGACGTGTTTACAGAGGAACGATTCATAGACAGACTTTTCGTCTTTAGGGAATGAACCCTCTGCAAGATGCTGAGGTTCATGAGTGACTTCGGAGCGCTCCTTCTTTTTCGCGGGTTTGTTCTGTGAAACATACACTGTAGATTCGCAGCTTTACTATAAGCAACGCTCAATAGGAAATGTTGAAAATTTTTGTCCACGGTGTACCCTCATTCACACTAAACCTGCTCTGATGTTTTAATTACGGACATCATAGTATTAAAACTTTGGAAACTTGAGCACTACTTAATGAAGATCAATCATTAACTTATACAAGCCATTAATTTTATGCATATTTTATATATATATATTTCAATCACTTTCTGCTACAGTCCGTTTCTTGATGTATATAATACTATAATATTTATGACTAAATTTAGTAATAAATATTATAGTAATATATATATATGTTAACAACGTTATCGGCAACAAAGAAGTAGTTTTTGTTAAAATTCCTTCCCGGGATATTTGGCCGTAGTCTAATGTTTTCTACAAAACCAGACGTTTCGGCAATGCCATCGACTTCCATCATCAGTGAAAATCGAGTGCGATAACGTGAGGTGGTATACGTTAGTGACCACAGTACTGTGGTTAAGGCTGAAGCAGTAAGTAGAAAGAAGTAGTTTCTATGGTAATATTTCATTTCGAAAATGATTTTAAATATAAATCTTAGAATAGGGAAGTCATGTATGGTTCTCCATACCGATATTTTATAGTTATGTTAATAAAATGTTGTGTGACGTAGCTCTAGGCATGTTATGTAAATGGCATCAACATGACTTTTGTTTAACAACGATAAATATCATATTTAACAAAGGAATTCCCCCTGCTTTTGAACTTGGTAACAGACGAAATGACAAAAACCATGAAAGTTTGAAAGAATAAGAAATGGGTAACACTAATTTCAGTATTATACACACAAATTTACAGCACTTGCAGGCAACAAAATATGGTGTTGTCTACACTTAATATCTAAAGCTATAGCTATCGCTGCAACAACGGTGAGATTTACGTTAATAATAGATAATGAGATTGTGTTGCAGATAATGGAAGCCATTTTTCCAGGGCAATGGTCACAATTTGCGGTTTAATAGGAAAAGAAGAGCTGCTTAATATAGAACAATAAATTTGTACGTTTAGAGATGGAAATCGAAGCATACAAAAGTAGAGTAAGGCGTATACTAACGTACAGAGCAGACCCAAGATCAGAAACTCCAACAGCCACAAGACAAACACTAGTCGCTGAAATACGTTTACTGAAAAACGACTATAGGTAAAACGCTACGGGACAGAATAGTTAATGTAAATGTTCGAGAATCGTGCAGAATAACAGATAGACCTATAGTAAATTAGACATAAGAAAGGCCAACACTCTGAAACAATCACGTGAACTAGATAAATAGATCACCGTGCACTATTATTAATTATGAAGGTCCCAGACTAAGTCCAAAACACTGGTTAAGAATAAATTGTTTGCAATAGGACCCGCTCTAAGAATGAACAGACTAGGTATTTTGTCCCTCTAGGCAAAAAATAACCATTAAAGAATAACCACTAGTGCCTCCCCTACCATTAAATAAAACATAGGACAACATTATTACACGATAGCTAGGAAGAGAAATTCGTATTAATTGTCATTTAATTTAAATTTTCATTAAGTTATTAATCTCATTCGCTTGTTACTGCTATACCATAATTATGATCTTCAACTAAACGTCTGTAACAAATTTTCAGTTGCTAAAACTTGAAATGATTTATTACAAGTTATAGCAAGATCACTAAAAGGAAATTACAAATTATCTTTTTGCCAAATAATAGAAACCTATGAAAACTAAATGAAAATAGATACTAAAATATTACATAGAAATTATCGTCCTTTCGCCAAGGAAGAATCTGCAATTAGTTCATACAGTAGGAGTTTCTTTGGCTAACTCGCTTTAAAGTGATGTGGCCAATGTAACAAGTATTTCTTGACTCATTAAGCTACGAATGTAAGATTTTATACACTAACCTTCTACAACTTGAATTAAAAAATAAATGAACATAGGCCTACATTTTATTTTAGAAATGAAAATTTAAAAATTTGTAGGTCTCTTAAAATGTTATCACTTTTTGTCCGTCTCGAAATTCGCCGCTCTCTAAATCGTGAACAAAGAAAAGTGGGTCAAATAAGTAAAGAAAGAGATCCTAGAAAAGTTGTCAACTCAAGCCCGGGCTGAAAGGGACCTGCAGATGGACCGAGAAAACAGTAAGCTTTTAATGCATTTGAAGTCAAAACAAAAAATGCTCTAATTGCTGTAGTGAAGATGACGATGCTTATGGTGATTTTTTCATCACTTTAAACGAGGCGAAAATAAAGAGTAGGTTACTGTAATATTCATTACACGTCTGCATTATTGTGCATGTGTTTGAACCGGAAAGAGAGAGAGAGAGAGAGAGAGAGAGAGAGAGAGATTCTTTCGAACGAATATATAACGGATCTACTACATTTTATGTATAGCCAGTACAAACAAATAAATTATTAATTACGCGAGCATTGCAACAAGAACATGATTAGGGTTGGAACCGCTTTATATTATCGAGTGTTTAGTGACAAACGAATATTGTTTAGTCCATAATAAGCAATCGAATGCGATAGATTAATAAATTTACAAAATTATTCACTTTAAAAATATAAATTTTAAACACATCGACAGCATATTGAACACAGATTCACTATAGAAAACAAAAGATAGAAGGACAGTAGTTTTTTAAACTCGTTTTAGACTGACGTGAATATTAATTAGCGATTTATGGTTGTGAGTAGCAGCACAATAACGGTGCATATTTTAACATAAAACAGTCACACTAACAGGTCACAAAATTTGCGTAATGTGAACGTTACATATTCTAAGGATTTAAAACTTTTTAATAACGAAAATCCAATATAAGTGAAAACGACAGACATACGCCTTTTTTAATGTATGTACGTGTATGCATATTCACACGTGAGGGCACAAATACAAACATGTGTGGGAACAATTCCACAAGTGTGAATATGTTTACAAGTGACTTAAATAGACAGTGGTTTAGCGTGTCGGCATTAATAAGAGCGAAGAGCATTATCGCTCAAATCCACTGTGGTCAACGAATTAAGAAGTTGCCTACACAGAACAAACAAATACACTTTTTTACTTAGTGTGCTTCTTACAAACAGTTGGAAAAGTGTGGAAATATTTTTCCACACGCTACTGCAACTTCTGTACGTGACATAGTTCTCACCTATTCAAGAGTTGCCCTGTAGACTATTCTTTTCGTCGAATTATTGTTTTCTTGGTTCTTAAACAATAATTTTATTACTTTCTGAGTCTGTTATTATTTTCTACTCTCATAGATTTATTGATCTGCCTAATAGTTTTCTGTTACCGGTTTCAATTTGTGTATTCTTTGACCGCACTTTTAATTTCGATTCTACGTATACACATGCTTAATATTTGAGACTTCACAAAATTTGTGCCGAAACTCGTCATATTTACGATTTTTTCAGTACTGGCGACTTGTGCGTTTTTATTAATTTCTTACGAGTTTGCGGTGATCTCATTTGCAAAACAGTGAAATATATTGTAAACGTCGAGAAATTGTAAAAAATTATGTCGATTCAAAATATTCTTAAATATACTGTGCCGGGGTTTGAATTTCCCGGCGCTGTTAAATTTGTTCAGTGCTTGGCTAGGCCTTGTCGACGCCACGGCGACGCGATCTAGTGCGCCTAGTCAAACATGTCAGCTGATTGTTGTGCGTTATTCACAGTTAGGTTGACCAAAGGCTTAATTTTTGCAAATTGGGACAGGTTGCTTTATGCAGCATGTGGGACCAACCAACTCAGGTCTCGTCCTCATTTCTCTGCCAGCCTTCGATCTGAAAGGTCCACTGGTCTGAAGGCCCGGAATGTGTGTAGATCTTCTTAACATGTGTCTGTAATCTTGTAGAGATGTTCAGGTTAGTCTGGACTTAATTATATTATTCTATGTTTATTTAATTATGGATTATGTGTGTTATGATTGTGTAACCGTGTGTGTGGCCCAGACTTATGTAAAACTTATTTTATTGTAAAACTCTTGCCTTGTAAAATTTAATCTACTCGTTACTTCCGGTCTGGAAACAATTGTTGCTTGTTAACACTTATTCTGATCAAGCTAATTAAAAGTAATTACTATAATTGAATAAAAATAAGCAATACTGAATTAATTAGAGTAAATAAGGTGTTGATAAAAGATTGTGAAAATGATTGCGATGTTTGTGTTCCGAGGCGAGACAGCACTATGTCTAGGTGTATCAACTGGCGGCTAATCTACAAATAAAAATGTTATAGGGTCCCTGCACCAGCCAGGAGAAAGGGTAAAGAGCGGTAGTCACATAACACCGGTGACTACCCGCACAGCAGTGCACCAGAATGCTCCCCGAAGCCGTCAGACCTAGGAATGCTGAGCCAACCTAACACATCGAAGGACCCAAATATCCCCTGGACGAGTTCCAGTGGACAATCAACGCAGTCCAGGGACAATTTGCAACTCTGCTAATACACTGTTCATCACGGTACCACTTGAGTTCTTCTCCACAAAATCACAGGTGGAAAAGTTTCAATTATCACTCTTCAATCTGCATCAACTCCATAGACCGGCTACCCTTGTGTTCACATTAGATATCTGTATTAACAACTTAAAATATCTCAAATCACAAAAACTCAAGTTGTTAAATATTGTAACTGACTACTCTGTAACTGGTCTGACATACACCATGAGGTAGTTAAATTGTTTTGCTCGAGCATGGTTCCTTCCTTAAACTATTTCAAGTCTGATCTGTATTACTCTTATTTATTATAATTAGTGTGAAGGGTTATTCATGTTTTCATTAAGGGGTTAAGGGGGTTAACTTGGTTCGTTCGTTACTTCAACTGTAAGCATGTTCGCGTCGTCCTTCCTCATGGGGTATGCTGGTCTGCACATTAATGTGTGTATAACTTATGTCTATTTTCATGCAACAATATAAATTAATCACTGTATGTAAAACGCAACATGATTGGAACATTTTGTCACCAACTGGAACTTAATAAATTTTGTTACTTGTTAAAAGAGTGTTGATTGCAAATCTTGTCACTCTGTTTGGCTCCAGCACACTTTTCGCTTCCTCTAGGTTTACTAACCTAGTCTTAAATTTTACGTAGCGGTCCTTGCGACGTGAAGCCGCTACAATACTTAACGGTTTTCTTAGTTGTTTACATTCTTCTCTCCTCGTACTTGGGCGGTAGTATTTAGGCAAGTAACGTCTGTGAGCTTACTAACGATGCTGGGCTAACGATGCTGTGATAATAGCTAGGTCACGAAAACGGCTAGTTGAGATATTACAAGGAGCTGAATAAAAAAAAACCGTTACAATGGGACTGAATGTAAATATCAGCAAAGCATTTTTTTATTCCTGCATCAGAATAAAAGAAGAAATCTATATAATTCATGTATACAGGATAATCTATTTGATGCAGTTAATAAGTTTAGATAACCGGATAACATGATAAATAATGAAGGGTCCGTAAACACGACGGTACATGACAGTATACGGATACGAAATATGACATATTATGCCAACAGTTGACTATTGAGAAGCAAAGTCATTAGTCACTCAAAATCACCCGGAGATTTTAAGATCTAATAGTATTAATACGACCATGTACAACATAACATGCACAAAGATTGCTGAAAAAGGTAACGGAATACGCCTTCCGAAAGAGAATTATTTGTGTCGTAGAAAGAGAAGAGATTTGAAACTCATGAAAATAAGGTGAAGGTGAAACTCCTGTGACAATGGACACTACAGGTTTCAGGAACGGTCGAACCACTGACGGGCTGCATTAGAATTCTGTTTCCTTAACGTCCCCAGATTTTTAAAACACGCTTCTTTTTAACACACGCGCGCGCACTAACGTTCAATTTACATTCTCTTACGTATAGAAATTATTTAAAATTTATGTCAATCCGGATATTAACTCTTGTTTTTGTTCACTTCGGTCATGTGAATTAATTTGACAAGGGGTTGAAATGGAAGAACGGATTTTTCTCTCTCTACATTCCGTTGTATTTTGTTTGTTATCCATAGAATCGATGTTTGTGTGAATATTGCAGTATTTGTCGCGTGCTTTATATTTCGTCTGTTTTTTAATGTGTTTAAGTCAAGTAAACAACGACCTTTTGTGTGTTGTATGTTGTACTGTAGTGATGTATGTATAATAAAACACTACCAAGTAAACAAGTTAACAAGTAATGCTACAAGCAAGTCAAAAACAAGTGTACCAAGTATGTGTGTGTTCTATTGTAATATAAACTTTAGGTGCGAATTATTCTAATATAGCTTCTGTTGACCAATTTGAATAACATTGTCAGAGTTAACATTTATTTCTTTTAGAATTTAAATGTTGATTATTTATCCAGTTCCTGGCTTTATTTGATCAGCTGTATTTACACCGGTTTCAACATATAATGCTAAATTATTTTATATATGTGTATTGCATTAAACGTTTAATATATGCTTCTGAATATTTAGTCTAAAGTTTTAAGGAATAAAAGTCTATCACGTTTGAATAAAATTGCGTGTGTTATTTATTAGAAATTGAGTGGTTTTTATTTTAACTATAGGCCTATAAGGTTTTCCAGATGTTTATTTTTGGTCTTTAAAAAAATATTCAATAACTTTACGTTATTTAAATTTCGAAATTTATGTGAACTATTTTTCAAATGTGATTCAAAATCTGATTCACAATATGAGTTTTGATATAAAAATTGTTATGGTTTTAGTAAGACTATATAACGTTTTCTACAAAATTGTACAACTGTGTTTTGTTTGATCCTATATGGATTATATTTGTTTGATATAATATTTTGATGAACCGTGAAATTAAATCATGTATACAGTATTAAGTTTCTATTCTGTTATATTGTGTTTAGTTTCAATTGTACTGAAAATTATATGAGTGGTGTTGAAAGAAATTTTTAAATTTATGGTCTGAATAATTTGAAATTTTTAGATTTATATTTTTATAATAAGTTAGTGTTGTGTTGTGGTTTATTTTAATTATTTTTAATTATATATACAAATAAAATACAAAACAGTAATGTAAAAAATAAAAATAATACATATATAATTTTAACAGACAACTTTTGTTAAATATTTTAAGAGGAGAGAGAAAGAGTGGGGGAGGGGGAGAGAGATAGAGGGAGAGAGTTGAGCTTGTTTTCATGTGCGCAGTATTTTTGTACGTTTATGTCAGTAACCTAACCCGAACACAGGAATATGGTGTATTCCTCAAGAACGGAACGTCGTATATTTGCAGGGTAACATCACTACAGCTCTGCTAATCCCGACGCGCGCTGCCCTATATGCGCCTTTACGGATTTTGAAGATAAGATGTGGCTGACAACATATTTCCCCGACATCAGTATTGCACTGGTGGTGGTGGTGGGGGGTTAAAATTGCGTCTTTTATAACCTTTATTAAAAAGTATAAAAGTAAATTAAGTTACGTTTGTCAAGTAAAGTGTCCTTGTTTCATAAGAGTATTTGCTTTTTAATATTTCACTTAGTGCTCCATGCTCAAGTGCATATTTGTTTCGAAATTTTATTGATTTTATGTACATAAGAAGAATAGAGAGCTTTCGGGTGGAAACTTGTAAAATACAAAAAAATCACGGCTGGGCACTCGCTTACATACAAAACTGTTGACATCTGGTGTTAATATAAGAAATATATGTACACACTCCCAAACTAATATACAAGATAACTAACAACCGTTCACGGTTCACTGACTAGTCACTTCGCGATAATTTGCGTCCGTACTGCCTAACCTAAGATAAATCACATCCAGTTACTGTGACCGACTAGTCACTTCGCTATACTGTGCGTACGTACTGCCTAACATAAGATAAATCACATCCCGTTACTGTGACCGACTAGTCACTTCGCTATACTGTGCGTACGTACTGCCCAACCTAAGATAAATCACATCCCGTTACAGTGACCGACTAGTCACTTCGCTATACTGTGCGTACGTACTGCCCAACCTAAGATAAATCACATCCCGTTGCTGTGACCGACTAGTCACTTCGCTATACTGTGCGTACGTACTGCCTAACCTAAGATAAATCACATCCAGTTACTGTGACCGACTAGTCACTTCGCTATACTGTGCGTACGTACTGCCTAACCTAAGATAAATCACATCCCGTTACTGTGACCGACTATTCACTTCGCTATACTGTGCGTACGTACTGCCTAACCTAAGATAAATAACATCCCGTTACTGTGACCGACTAGTCACTTCGCTATACTGTGCGTACGTCTGCCTAACCTAAGATAAATCACATCCCGTTACTGTGACCGACTAGTCACTTCGCTATACTGTGCGTACGTACTGCCTAACCTAAGATAAATCACATCCCGTTACTGTGACCGACTATTCACTTCGCTATACTGTGCGTACGTACTGCCTAACCTAAGATAAATCACATCCCGTTACTGTGACCGACTAGTCACTTCGCTATACTGTGCGTACGTACTGCCTAACCTAAGATAAATCACATCCCGTTACTATGACTGACTAGTCACTTTGCGTTACTTTAAGTTACGTACTGCCTAACATAAGGTAAATCGCATCCCGTTACCATGAAGTGAAATTGTATTCACTTCGCGATGCTTCATGTATGTACTGCCTAACCTAAGCTAAATCATAAGCAGTTACTGTGATTAACTAGTCCCATCGCGTTACTTTGTGTTTTTATTTTTCCACTTACAATTTCCCCAGTAATTTCTATTCCACTTATTTTAGATTAGGTGTTAGATAAACGCTACTGCATTTCGTCTGTTGTCACCGCCAATTGTATGCATATCAAATTTTCATGTACTGAAATGTATGTACGTATTTCCTAATCAATAATTTTTAATGACAATAAACATTTCTAATTAACCCGCCTTTGCATATGGCTTGAGGCTCAGAATTATGGAACATTGAGAAGATGAAGGCATGGAGCGATTAAGTTGGAAGAAACATGGCGTTGAAGAACATAACGATGACTAGAGGAACCGACTGAAGAAAGGCAACTCGTTTAAGTTGACGTATAAGGCAATAAGAAATTTGATGGCAAACTGTAAAAGTCGTAAAGGTCGTAATAAGATAAAACTTACATTAAAATCTGTTTATACCTTATTACCAAGGAGATATATATGTATGGTTACAGACACACTATTAAGTGCACATTATTATCGTTTAATGTAATTCGATGTGGCCACCGTTCTTACGTAGAGTGCATCACTCGGAGTGACGAATCTACCCTTCTTGCAGCTCACAACTTTGGTTTATATTTGTTGATACTTCCATGCTACAATTCTGTAGTTGTATTACCTCTTAAATAAATAGCTTCGCCAAACCTCAAAGGATACAGCCTGTTGGCGTGATGTCGGGTGGTTCACGGTGTCCATTGTAACTGTCCGTTCTGGCAAATCCATTGGTTATTATCTCTATATATTAATACGTGAAGAGAAAACGTACCCCTTTTTAAGCATATTGCGCGCACGGAGGAGTGTGAGAGTTGGCATAGTTAAAGTTTATATGGAGAAGGAGTGCAGAAAGCTAAAATTTATATATAATATGTGTTACAAATACATTAAATAAAATAAAATAAAACATTCATTTGCGCTTGAGAATTCATTTAAACTCTTTAAAACAATGGTAATTGTTAAAAATAAAATAATTTTGTTGCCAGGCAACAATAGTCTGTGGAGTGTATGTCAAGGCAAAAAAGCGTTTATTTTATATTTTGTATATTAGATATCTGTGTTTTATATATTAATGTGCAGTTGAAAGTGAAATACAGCTTGCTTAATACTGACAGATTGACTGAATGAGCTGTGAATTTTGTGTGATTTCAAATGTTCCTTTTACTTCCATATTCCTTAAGGAAATGGAAGTATGGTGATGGCAAAAAAAATCGTGTTCGAGATTATTGCAGATTCTGATTTTACTACACTCAAAACATGAAATAAATCTGTATGTGTGTCTGTCTGTCTTTGTGTCTGTGTCTGTGTGTCTGTGTGTCTGTGTCTGTGTAGATTTTTTTCTATGGCAAACGATAACTGCCGCAAATTCAAATAGAATCAAATAATTTTTTGCATACAGCCCTGATTTGTAGAGTACTCACGACCTATTGTTTTTGGTGAAGATCGGTTGAGGGAAAGAGGTAGTTTACTTGCAACGGTTTTTTTTTATCAAGGGACATTTTTTTTTTTTTGGCAAACGTTAACAGCCGCAAATTCAAACAGAATCAAATAATGTTTCGCATACAGCCCTGATTTGTAGAGTTCTCAAGACCTATTGTTTTCGGTGAAGATCGGTTAAGGGAAAGGGGTAGTTTACCTGTAACGTTTTATGTTTTAACAAGGGTATTTCCTATGGCAAACGATAACAGCCGCAAATTCAAACAGAATCAAAAGATTATTTGCATACAGCCCTAAATTGTAGAGTTCTCAAGACCTATTGTTTTTGGTAAAGATCGGTTAAGGGAAAGGGGTAGTTTACCTGCAACCTTTTACGTTTTAACAACAGTAAAGTACTTGAAAATTCATTTAAACTTTTTCAAACAATGGTAATTGTTAAAAATAAAATAATTTTGTTGCCAGGGAATAAAATTATAATTTTTTCATTTTAATGTAAATTATGTATGAGTTAATATCTTTATATATATATAATTCTTCTGTACGTGTGTATGTCACTGAACTCTTCCATGTATAAAATAATATATCGTTCGTGGCAGGTAAGCATATCTCAGTTATGTAATGTTTACGTTTCCATTTTATTATTATGCCTACAGCAATAAAAAGGCAGGTAAGACACACACACACACACACACACACACACACACACACACACTTCACGTTATTTCTGGCCTCACTCATGTTTATTTTCTTACATTTGCACGCTTTTTAAATGGAAAGTGCCGAAACCCACACCAACATAACGCGTGCAAGCCGAAAAAGTGTCCAGCGTGGATAGCGATTTGCTTCCTGTGGATCGCTGGGCAGTGTAACTGCACGTGTTTACAGAGGAACGATTCATAGACAGACTTTTCGTCTTTAGGGAATGAACCCTCTACAAGATGCTGAGGGTCCATGAGTGACTTCGGAGCGCTCCTTCTTTTTCGCGTGTTTGTTCTGTGGAACATACTCTGTACATTCGCAGCTTTACTCTAAGCAACGCTCAATAGGAAATGTTGAAAATTTTTGTCCACAGTGTACCCTCATTCACACTAAACCTGCTCTGATGTTTTATACGGACATCATAATATTAAAACTTTGGAAACTTGAGCACTACTTAATGGAGATCAATCATTAACTTATACAAGCCATTAATTTTATGCATATTTTATATATATATATATATGTACAACGTTATCGGCAACAAAGAAGTAGTTTTTGTTAAAATTCCTTCCCGGGATATTAGGCCGTAGTCCAATGTTTTCTACAAAACCCGACGTTTCGGCAATGCCATCGACTTCCATCATCAGTGACAATCGAGTGCGATAACGTGAGGTGGTATACGTTAGTGACCACACTACTGTGGTTAAGGCTGAAGCAGTAAGTAGAAAGAAGTAGTTTCTATGGTAATATTTCATTTCGAAAATGATTTTAAATATAAATCTTAGAATATGGAAGTCATGTATGGTTCTCCATACCGATATTTTCAATAGTCTGTGGAGTGTATGTCAAGGCAAAAAAGCGTTTATTTTATATTTTGTATATTAGATATCTGTGTTTTATATATTAGTGTGCAGTTGAAAGTGAAATACACCTTGCTTAAAATACACATGTTGCAAAAGGAAAATTTTGTAGAAGCAATTTGAATTGACTTACTCTCGCCTAATTAATATTGGTGGTTTCAAAAAAGTGAGTACATTTTATTATTTTTAAATTAAACCCTGTCTAATCTTAGTTTCAGTGATTTCATTACATGTTTTTTTTTTACATTCAGATATTCGCACCTACTTCCATTATGCCTCGACATAGAACATTGACGGGTCGGAGTGAGAGACAAAGAAGAAGGAATATATATTTGCGTGAAAGTCAAAATGATAATAGACCAAATGCAAATTTAAATAGTGTAAATAGTATAAAATTGACGGGTCGGAGTGAGAGACAAAGAAGAAGGAATATACAGGGTGGCCCATAAGTCAGTTGGCAAAATTGCAAATAGGTTTTTTATTGTAGAGGTGCAGCAGGGATACAGATACAGATAACGCATACAGATAGTTAATAGTATAGTTCTCATGATCTACAAGAAATGCACAAAGTGGCCTCCATCCTTTTCTGTGCAAATTTGACATCTTCGAAGCACTGAAGCACAAATTATTTCCGAAATATTCAGGGACTGTAGGTGTTCAAATTCAGATTGAATGCCTTCCTTCAATTGTTCCACATCACGAATCTTCACGGAGTACACTGCATTTTTTAGTATACCCCAGACCGAGTAGTCCATCGGGGTAAGGTCAGGAGAACGTGGAGGCCATTCAACACAACCTCGTCTGCCAATCTATTCATCGAACGTTGCATTCAAAAAGTCTCTCACAATCAGTCCATAGTGAGGGGGTGTCCCATCTTGTTGCCATATTAACTTTTCTCGAATTGGCTGCAGGTGTTCAAAAAGTGGACTGTTTTCTAGTTTCATCAACACTTCGTGAAGCATTTGTAGGTAACTTTCAGCATTCACTGAAAAAGTAGGGTCCGATGATCCCACCGGCAAAGATCCCTGCCCAAACAGTAACCCCCGGAGCGTTTAACTCTGTCTCTATCACCACATGTGGATTCGCACTATCCCAGTAAACACAGTTGTGCCTTTTCACTGTACCGTTCAGTTTAAAAGTAGTCTCGTCACTCCAAAGAATGGTTTTGTAAAATTGTGGATCGGCTTCTTGTCGTATTGCGTACCATTCGCAGAATTCTGTACGCCTATCAGGATCATCTTCATTTAGGCCTTGGAGTAAAGTGGGCTTATATGGTCTCAACTTCAACGTTTTCTGCATCCTTTGCAGGCTTGTTCGAGGTATTCCATACTCATTGGACGCTTTTCGTGTTGATTTCTTTGGTGACTGCACAAAACATTGCGCAACGATATTTAAATTCTCTTCTGTTGTAACTGTTTTTGGCCTACCTTTGGTCTGCTCAAATCTCTTATTCAGTTTACGAATACCTTCTCTAGATGGAGGTGCGATGTTTGGAAAACGTTCCGAAAATAACTCAACAACATCACTGTAATTACGGTCCTGTTTCCACCACATCTGCAGTACAAAAACACGCTGCTCTGTAGATAGTTTTCTATTCATTGTCTCGCAAACAACACAAACAACAAACAAGCGCTAACAACAGTATACACATCAACATCAACCAAACCTCATAACGTCAAATCTCAATTGAATTATGGGAACTACTGCTCTAGTCAAGTCAAGTAACTACTATGCTAGTCAATCGAGCGTCTACATACTGCTAGTGCCAACTGACTTATGAGCCACCCGGTATATTCGCGTGAAAGTCAAAATGATAATAGACCAAATGCAAATTTAAATAGTGTAAATAGTATACAAAATGATGAAATTATTTTGAGGGATACATTTAAATGCGCACTGAATGTCATTCCAAGAAATTTTAATACTTTTGATTGTGCATGCATTTATAATGCAGGTTTTGCAATGCAAAACATTTCGAATCTGAGGTCACTTTAGGTGAAAGGACTGCATTCACTTCATGTTGTCATAAGGGTAAAGCAATATTACCGGCATTAAGTCAAAATGAATACTTTAAATCATTGTATGATGGACTTACTTCAAATGAACCTTCAATAAAAAGAAAGGCAAAAAATTATTTTGAAAACATTCGTAAATACAATTCATCATTTGCTATGGTTAGCTCAGAAGCTAAAATTTCGGATACAGTTACGAGTGGAGTGTATCATTTTAAAATACATGATGTTTTTTATCACAGATCAGGTCCAATGACTGCTGGATATGGTCGCTCACCATGTTATGCGCAATTATATTTTTATTATGTTGACACTGCTGTCAATTATAGATTACGTGAACAATATAATCAAACATGCAATAACAATATAATGCGCGAAATCTCTCTTGAATTGGAACGCATTAATCCTTTCGTTCGGTCATTCATTGCAATGAAAGATCATTGTCAGAGAGTTGAAAATCAAAATAAAGAAATTTGTATGCTCATTAAAGTAAATCGTGATTTAGGTCTACGCCGTTATAATGATGCAGTTCAAACTGATGTAGCTGTAATACTTAGTACAGATGATGGTGAGCCACCCTTTGAACGAAATATGGTTTCGTTTTCAAAAGTTAATGGTACCATTAAAAATATCTCTGTTTTGGATTCATCATTGGACCCTTTAGCGTATCCATTACTTTTTCCAAGTGGTGATACTGGGTGGCATATCAATATTTCTCATAATGTACCAACTACATCTAATTCAAGAGCGCCCAGAAATAAATTAACCATGCTTCAGTATGCAGCCTATCGACTTGCAATTAGAGAAGATTTTAGCATGTTGCACCATTCACAAAAATTATTTCTGCAGTGGATAGTTGATATGTATGTGAGAATAGAGAGCACAAGGTTACATTTCATTCGACAAAATCAAACAAGTCTTAGGTCTGAAGTTTACAACAATTTAACAGATTATTTAGAATTGAACCCCAATGCCAATAATGTTGGCCGTAGAGTAATTTTACCATCTTCATTCAATGGATCTCCAAGAAATATGTACGGTATCAGAATTATTTAGATGCAATGTCAATTGTACAACATTTCGGAAAGCCTTCTTTGTTTATTACAATGACTTGCAATCCAAGTTGGCCTGAAATAGTTAGCAATATTGGTGTAGGTGAGTCAGCTAATTTTCGACCTGATATTGTTGCGCGTGTATTCAAGTCCAAACTGAAAGCATTAATTGAGGGCCTTACACTAAAAAAAATCTTCGGTAAAGTTGAAGCACTCATTTATACAATTGAGTTTCAAAAGAGAGGATTGCCTCATGCTCACATTTTACTCTCTTTAAATGAGCAAGATAAAATTGTTAACGCTACCGATATTGATAAAGTTGTATCTGCGGAGATTCCTAACATTCAAACACATCCTACATTACATGAATATGTAAAACACATGATGCATGGTCCATGCGGTGTACTTAATCCAAATTTTGTATGTATGAGAGATGGAAAATTCACAAAAGATTATCCAAAACGATTTAATGAATTTACATGTGAATTATTAAATGGATATCCATTATACAGAAGGCGTGATAATGGTATTAATCAGAATGATCAATATTGCACACCACTATATAAAAATTATTCCGATTAGCGCTTTCAAGCTTCACAGCTCATCGTCAGATCAGGAATAGGCATAAAATATGTAATACCCAACCCTTCACCCCTCTCCCCCACCCTGCTCACCCACAACAACCTAAAAATTAATGACCCTTCCCCACCCCCTAAACTCTGTCTCACCATCTGTACAGTTACATATTTTTCTAGTAAATTCCTTGTGTTTCAGTGTGTGTGTGTGTGTGTGTGTGTGTGTGTGTGTGTGTGTGTGTGTGTGTGTGTGTGCATCCTTTTAAACTACCCTCTTCCTCTCCACACACGTGGGTCAGTCACACACCCTTATTTTAAAACAACCAATTAGTACTATGTAATATAATTCTTAATCTTATCTATCTGCCCTCTCTCATTTACTTCTTAATCATGTTATAAAATATTTCTTCATTATCAAATTTAATTTTAATATTAATTAAATTGTCTAACCCTTTTTCTCTTTCTTTCAATATTTCTAACTCCTCTCTAAGCTTCCTTTCAACTGTGTTATTTACTACTTTTACAATTTCGTATTCTTCCAAAGGATTAACAAACTTGTGGTTGTCTTCTATGAAATGTCTAGCATATAACGAATTGGTTGTTCTATTACCTTCTCCACGTTTGTGGTCAGACAACCTGCATGCGAATTTTCGTCCTGTCTCCCCTAGGTACACTTTGTTGCAGTCTTTACTTTTTAATTTATAAATTCCGCTTTTCTGTAATACTGGAATTTTTTCTATATTCTTATTCCTTATCTTATCAAATACCGTTTCACATTTTTTAATAGCTATATCTACTCCATATTTATTAAAACATTTTATAATTTTTCTAGTATGTGAACCTATGTATGTCAATGACCCTGCATAATTCTTTTGTTCTGGTTCTATTTTAGCTTTTTGTATGTTGACCCTTTTCATAACTTTATCCACTATGTTGGTGCTATAATTATTATTCCTTACAATTCCCTTTATCGTTTTTAACTCCCTATCTTTTGATTCGGTCTCTTTTAAACACTTCTGAGCTCTGTAACAAAAGGAATTGATTGCCGCCATTTTATATCTGTATGGGTGGTACGACTCTCTTGGTATAATTATATCAGAATACGACTCTTTCCTAAATATCCCAAACTGTAGTTTCTCATTATCTTTAATTTCTATGTTTAAATCTAAGTAATTTATTTGCTTACCTCCTATCTCTTCCTTAAATTGTAAGTTTTTATCCTTATTATTTACCTCCTTTATAAACTCATGCACTTCTTCTATGCTTCCTTCCCAAACTACTAATACATCATCAACGTATCTAGACCATAATTTTATATTGTCTTTATACTTAGTGGAATTTATTAATTGCTTTTCAAAATCATTCATGTATATTTCAGCAAGAATAGGGGATAATGAAGACCCCATAGGTAAACCTTTTTTCTGTATATAAAACTTGTTATTAAACCTAAAATAGTTCTGATTTACACATTCTTTAATTACTTTCATCAACTGCTTTTTATACCTGTATTCTCCGATATTATTATCTTTTATTAACTTAATAACTTTATTTACTGTGATATTAGTAAACATGTCCTTAACATCCAGTGATATCAATTTTGTATTTACATTAATGCTAATATTTTCTAATTTTTCTATCAATTTTATATTATTCTCTATGTTGTATTTTGTCCCAAATTCATATTTCTCTTTCAGTACTCTGCTAACTTCCTTTGATAATTTATAAATAGGTGCATTAATAAAAGAAACAATCGGTCTAATTGGTTTTCCTTCTTTATATATCTTAACCTGACTTTTAAAAGTTGGTGCTGTTGGATTATTTTCCAATAAATACTTTTTCTTATTTCCTTCTATAAATGTTATCTGTTTCATCATTTGTTTTATCCTTGACTGGTACTTACTTGTATAATCATACTTTATTTCCTCGTATGGTCCTTCCCTTATAAATTCTTCCGTTTTCTTTATGTATTCTTCCTTTCTCATTAGTACCATTGTATTTCCTTTATCCGCCTTCGTAACTATAATATCATTCTTCTTTATTTTATTCTTTAGTTTAGTTACAGTTGCATTGATTTTTTGTTCATTCTTTGAATTATACAAACTTTTCTTAAATATTTTATCTACTACATTCCCTACTTCCCACCTTATTCTTTTTTTATCATTTTCATTTCCTAGTTTTTGTATTATGCTTTCGCATTCAATAATCGTTTTTTCTTGATTTAATTCTGGTGGCGGTGCGTATTTTAAGCCTTTCGCTAACATTCCTTTGCATTATGTGTGGGAAAATTCCCGAAAAAAATGGAAGAAGAGAAGTCGTGGAGGTGATAAAATCATTACACGCATATATGTAGTATCACCAAAAGACATCGAACTTTTCCATTTACGATTGCTTTTATTACATGTCTGTGGTCCAAAATCATTTGAGGATGTTAGAACATACAATGGAATTATACACACTTCTTTTGTTGAAGCGTGCCATGCTCGCGGCATTGCTTCAAATGATAATGAATGGCGCAAATGTTTAAATGAAGCAAAAGAATTACATTCACCAAAACAAATGCGAAATTTATTTGGTTACATTTGTGCATTAAATGTGCCAGCCAATGCATTGGCGTTATGGAATGAATTTAAAGTATATCTTAGTGAAGATTTTTTGAGAGATTACAACGAAGAAGTATCCTTTAATACAGCTCTATTAGAAATTGAAGATATTTTGAATGCTCATAATTTGTCATGTCAAGGACTTGGTTTACCAGTTCCCACGTATTCGCAGAGAACAGACGAAGCAAATGCTATTTATCCAATAGAACAAGAGTTTCTGTTTTCTGAGCATTATGAAACCGTAAATATTGAACAGCGTAATCTAATTGATCGTGTGATTCGTGAAGTTTTGCATCATGATACTGGATCTAATGTCTTTTGTTTAACCACTCATGCAGGTTGTGGAAAAACATTCACACAAACAGCAATCATTCACAAATTAAATTCGATTAATCTTAGTTGCATTGCAACAGCGTTCAGTGGCATAGCTTTAACTCTATTACTTGGAGGTAGAACTTTACACAATGTGTTTAAATTGCCTATACCCACTTTGGAAAATTCTGTAGCGAATATTACCGCACATAGTAGCTATGGACGTTACATAAATTCATCATCATTGATAATTTTGATGAAATTTCTATGTGCCCACTGCAAGTGTTGAAAATCATAGATAGATTATTGCAGGATCTATGCGATGAAAATGATAAACATAAACCATTTGGAGGGAAAACGATACTTCTGTGCGGTGATTTTCGGCAAATCTTACCAGTTGTCCCACATGGATCACGTGCAACTTTAATGGAAAATTGTGTCGCGACTTGGCATAAATTTGATTATTTTCATAAAGTAACGTTTACTCAAAATATGAGAGCCTTACCAAGTGAAATAGAATTTATCGAATTCTTGAAAAAAATTGGTAATGATGAAGCCCCACAATTCCCTAAGTTTGGTGAAAATGTTATTGAAATACCTCAGCAATTAATAGGAGATGAAAATAGTATTATTAATGAGGTGTATGGAAATATTTCCGAAAACATACTCTCAGATAACATATTGAAGTCAGTTATTTTAGCATTTAAAAATGATGATTGTACTTTTATTAATACTGATATACTTAATCGAATACAAAACAGAAAACATATCGTAGCTACGATAAAATAATTTGTGATGATGACAATGAAATCAATAACTACCGAGTAGAGTTTTTGAATTATTTGACTATTAGTGGTTTGCCACCACAGAAGTTAGTATTGAAAGTTAATTGCATCGTTTTGCTGATCAGAAACTTAAATACAAAGGAAACATTAGTCAATGGAACAAGAATGCGCATCAAGTGTATGCATCGTAATGCTATTGATTGCGAAGTTTTAACTGGAACCGCACGCAATAAGAGAATTTTGATTCCACGTATAAATTTAACATATTCCGGTACTGTTTTACCATTCAACTTTCAAAGAACTCAATTTTCAATTATACCTGCATTTGCGATGACAATACATAAGTCTCAAGGACAAACATTCGAAAAAATTGGAATTTTATTGAGGCAGCCAGTTTTTACACATGGTCAATTGTACGTCGCAGCAAGTAGAGTTCGATCATTCGATGGTTTGAGATTTTATATTTCCGAATATAATGGCCAAGGGCATTTAGCAAATGATGAAAGAGTTTTTACAAAAAACATCGTTTACACAGAAGTTCTGAATCATTAAATTCACTTTCAAACTATTTTAAGTTGAATGGACAACATTTATTTTTTTAACCGCCCGGTTTTTTTGATTTAATGAAAAATATATGAAAAAATACGAGGCACGTATTTTTTATTTCATTTTCTATTTTTTATTAATTTTTTATTTAAATTTTATATAATTCGAAAAAGATAGGCAAAATAACTGTGTAGCCTTGGCGAAATCTGGTCAGTATGGCAATAAAAAAACCCAAGAAAATGTCAAAAACGCGTTATTGCTTTTTAAATATGGCTTAGCCAAGCTAAACCTCATTTTTCCTATCTTTCATATTTTTCAAATAACTCGAAAATTAACTCATAGAAAAAAAAATTAAAAAATTATATAAGCTTTGTAGCAGATAATCTTCAATCTGTTTTCGAATTTTGTACCTTACCAAAAATGAAATGTAATCCACTGGAATTTAAAACACTGTATCTTATACTTCTATGAATGTCAAGTCTCATTTTTATTAGCGTTTATTTGATTCAATAATAACATGAAAAAATTAAAACTGACAATGAATTATATCAAACAATAAATACGAATACAAGCTGTAATTGTGTTTTTTTCAACTGTTACTAACATTAAATTTTAAATTTCATAGGTATTGCAGGGAATTAAGGCAACCAACACACGCTAATAACGTATTTGTACACGCTCGCAGCTGACGTAATAGAACAAAATTCAAAAAAATTATATGCAATGATTATAGAGTTATACTCTTTGACAAAAGAACCTCAATAACGTTCAAACTTAAAAATTTAATGAATTACGGTCGAATTTCGACCACTGGGCGACCACTAGTATCTGTAAATTAAATAACCGATAACACTATATTATGAGAGATGCGAAATTGTATGCACCGCACCACCATTCTGATTGTATGCAAAGTTACTTTTACTACTAGGTTTTTTGTATTTTTTTTTTTAGTTTTTTAATCCAATAAATACACGCGAGTAGTTATCAGACCAGTAGTGTATACGTAAGGTATACCTATCAGATGAGCAAATGCATGACTACTATTCTAGATGTCTCGAGTGCGATTTATGAACTCATCATGAAATTAAGTTAGGATTCTCAGCACTTGAAGTTGACCCAACCAGTGGAAAATGATTACCTAAGGTAACGTTTTGATGTAACAATTGCCGGCTGAGCCGTAGTACTGCCCGCATTTTCTTCTTTGTATGCTAAACGGTCTTTAAAGGCAGCATACCGTAAACTAATAATTACTGTATATATGTTTTTATTATATTCCATAATTCTTAAACTAACGTTGATGGTAAGAAAGGGACCTATTATCATTATAAATATAAATAGTCTCGTTTATTTTAAATTAATCAGAAATTAATGTGTAGTTTTTACGTTTAAATGATGAATGTTGTAGTCAACAAAACAGTAACTGTATTTAAAAATTTACATGTTCTGAATCAATTTCTTTAAAATATTTTATGCTTAACTATTACAATAAGCTATTATCTTTCTATCTTTATTAGGCTATACCCTTGTAACATAGGCCTATTGCCGTGCAATTTACAATAACTATGTAAGAGAATATGTTTGTACTTAAGTCTCATCAAAAGGAATTGTCGACGGTAGGTACACCTAATTACGCGTAGAATGCTCATGACTGTGGTACTGGCCGGGTGACTCGGGGGGTGGGGGATGTTATGTGAAGCCATGAAACAGGTTGCTGAGTCACGTGACTGCAGAAAAACGATTTGATACAAGGATTTTAAACGGATACCTGGAAATTCATGTCCTGTATTTACAGCATGCGTTGCGGAATTTAATTTAATTTTGCAAACTGGTTTTAATGTGTTACAATTGCAAATTTAATTTCCAAATTTGAAATAATGTGTAACAACTTGTGAGCGCGCGTGTGCGTTTATACGTATAGGGCTATATCGTTGTCGTTGTTGCAGTCTTTCTCAACTTAGGTGCGGGATTAATATGAAAACCAACATCAATTTGCAGATATTTAAATTGACGAATGAACTCGCAAGGCGTTAGGGGCTTTCCACACCAAAAGCGTTACCGAGCGAGACGTTTTCCGCCTACAAAACAAACACCTTGAAATACTAGGGCGTATACACACCAAAAGCCGGGTGAGACCGAGCGAGGCCGAGCCGAGCGTGTGGAAATGGGAATGTTTGTTTTAACCGCGCATCTCTCAAGCGTTTCCCCCCACTATTCCACTAGAGTCACAGTATTGTCAGGACGTTGTTTTTTAAACTTGTTTATTGCATTCGTTTAATCTTAAATTTTTTTCTTCCTTGTGAGCAAAACAGTGTATTCGATCATTATGTCTGTTGACTCAGAAACTTTAATAACCGCTGTTCAAAAGCGTGAACCTTTGTGGGACCAGTCCCACAAGAATTATCACGACAGAAATCTCTCTTCAATTCTATGGAAAGAAGTGGCAAAAGAACTGGTGGTTACTCAACTGGTAAGTACTTAATTTATTTTAGTTTAAAAAAAAGTGATGATAAAGAAAGAACAACTTAATTACAAATGGGTATTAAAATAATAAAATATATGTATAATAAAAAATGAGGTGAATTGTAATACAAAAAGATAAAACTGTTACAAATTTATATGAAATTATGTACATTAGAACACAGGTTATCCAAAATTCAATTATCCGGAATCTGAAACGATTTTATTTTATTTATCAAACAGTTCTTTCATTTGTTTTATAAAATTTAAATCAATTATCATGCTTGATTGTGGTTAATTTTTAACAAACGGCGACGTTTTGAATAAAAATTATGCGTATTGTACCTCCTCTAAATAAGGAGAACTAATTACGTAAGATTCTGGGAAACATCTTTACCTTTACGTACCTTTAGTGCAATAATTTAATTTTGTTGATTTGTTAAACAGTGCTTTAAAATACAAACTAATGTTAATTTTATTTTGGTTCAATAAAACTATAATAAAGTTGATTGAAATTTAATTTTTGTTTGAAGTTTTATTATTTTAGTGATGGCTTCCAAGTTTTTTATTATTTATTTATTTTTTTTAAACAGAAAAATGTCCTCAAAACGGAAACAAGTTGTTGTCTCGGTGAATGATAATGAAGCCAATAATTGAATAGCGATGGGAGAGTTCTTACAATTTGTTCTAACAGTTTTTAATGTTCGGAACATCGTCTGTTTCCGATATAATAATAACAAAAGGCGATTTTTAAATTTTTTTTAAAGTAATTATTTATTGCTTAGAAAGTAATTATATTTTACAATGTTAATATTTATATATCAAAATAATTATTCAGCCACGCTGGCCAGCACCTTCGAGGTTAGTAAAATAATCTGCAAATGCCATTCGTACCCTTTTAGCATGAAAGGTAGATCTGCTATTTCTTCGTGAATTTCGTTCTTCAAAGTCGGAACTGCGACTGCTGTGAAGTTGTATTTTTAAAAGAGCTGACTGGTCGATACCGTCTCTATCTATAATGATATTGTGCAAAAGACATACACTTTTCACAATTTTATCTGCAATGTGGGGTGAGGTTTCGATTGGCTTCAGTAAAATTCTCCATTTCGCTGTCAATATGCAGAAGGAGCTTTTCACTACCCTTCTTGTTTTGATAAGTGATAATTGAATATCTTTGTGGCCCACTTAGTTCCCTTCTGGGAAACAGTCTCATCAACCAAGGAGTTAACGGGTAAGCTACATCCCCAAGAATTACATAAGGAAGTTTCACGTCCGTTTGCGGTAGTTTATTGTCATCTGGCATGTTGAAAGAATGGTTCATCAGACGCTGATAAAGATTACTTTTGGAAAATATTCCACCATCTGACTGTTTACCGTAGGCACCCACTTCTATGGCCAAAAATCTATAATTAGCATCTGCAAGTCCTTGGAGAACGATTGAATAGTATCCTTTGTAATTGTAGTACATACTGCCTGAATTCGGAGGGCATTTCAGTCTAATCAATAAATAGCTTCGCCAAACCTCAAAGGATACAGCCTGTTGGCGTGATATCGGGTGGTTCACGGTGTCCATTGTAACTGTCCGTTCTGACAAATCCATTGGTTATTATATCTATAAATTAAATAACCGATAACAGATTAGATAACCGTATCTAACGTCGATAGATGCCACACCATTCGGGAAGCTCCATCTTTGCAAATATCCATTGGAAGAAGCTAGAAGAGTGGCTGTAGTAGGTTCTTGCATATGATGATTAACTAATTCTTTCCAAATCGCGTCACAGACATCTGGAATGATGATTTGAATTGTGGAAATACCCATTCTGAAAGAAGCGATAAGAGCGGTGTATGACATTCCTGTTGACAAATATCTGAAAGAAAAAAATTGTTAATATTACTCGCATGATTAATTTACAAAACTACTGATCAATAAGAAATTTCATCTAGAAAATGCCAGAAAAGTCAATTGAAAATAAGTAAATAAGGATTTCGTGTAAAAAAAGGTGAAAAAAGGCATAAATTAATCATAAAAATTGTATCACTTTTTTTTGTAATGAGGTCCAAGGGCTTGTTAGTCCTTTCGCACTGTGGAAATTCACAAATTCCGAGCCATCCGTATACCATGAAAGAGTTCCTGGTTTTTCAGGAATTACTTTGTTTTTCCATTCTTCTCTATTGTTGATTATTATTTCGAAAGGTCTCTCGATGTCAAAAATTGTGATAGTTACATCTGAGACGTGGTAACCATGTCCAGTAGCTTTAATTCTTTTTGAATTTTACCATGGCCTGTTCTTTGAATTATTGGTATCACTTGATAAAACCTTTTGGAAAAATAGAACTTACGAAATAAAAAAAATAGAAAAAATGCATTTAACCTTTTTTTTTAAGGAAATATTACTCTATCATGATTCACAAATGATCATATTTTGACTTCAGATACGATTGTTAAAAAAAGATGGAAGTATTTGCGGGATAATTTCCGAGTAAAACTCAAGAAAATGGGATCTGGAAGATCTGGCGATCCTGGAAAGTCCCTTTCCAAACCACAATGGGAGTGGTTCAACATGATGTTGTTCCTCAAAAATACTGTGGAGGCAAGAAAAATGCAGGGGAATTTGGCTGCCCTAGAAAACGAGTTATCATCTCGACAGGAGGTTGATCATACGTCGGAACAAAACAGTCTAGCCTCTGACAACGGAACTGAACTTTCGGAAACTTCAGATGCTTCCTCTGCTTTGATGGCACCCCCTACAACAACAAAATTCCGAGGTGTAAAGCATATGAGCAAATGACTTATATAGAGAAACAAAAAGTGGAACTTGTGAGGTCAATATCCTTACAACAAGAGGAGAAAGATTCTACATACCACTTTTCAATGAGCTTGAAAGATCCAATAAACAGCCTTCCTATGTGTAGCCAAATGGTTTTACGTTTGAGATTTCAAGAAATTATAGCCAGCGAGATGGAAAAATACCAGTCGCAACAGCCAACACAAACATCTGATTGGTATGAACAAGTCAACGAATCCAATCCTCTGATTTCATTCAACAAGAGCCATCTGGGGTGAGCATAGCACGGTCGCATAATGTGCTTGAAAATCAACGAAACGACGAATCAACTCAACTTGAAACATTTGATTACAACACTAATAACGCAAGTACTTATTTTGAAGGATTTAAGCCTTGATTTTTAATATGTATTTTTTATTACATGTAAATTAATTTTAATAAGTATATTACATTCTGTTTACAAACAAATGTTCACTCATTAATAAAATTTTGTGAAAATTAGAAGGAATGCCTCCTGCAAAGTGATACAAGTTTCAGAAATTGTTTATTTTATGCTTTTTTCCCCCAATAAAGTTCATTAATAATATTGTAGCAGTTATTTTCTGACTTACCTTATTGTTACCATTAGTCTTTCCTCTGGGCTGATGCACTGCCTGTAATTAGTATTCTTTTTGGCAATGGCAGAACGTATAGCCTCTAATATATAGTCGAATGTGGCTATACTCATCCTGAAGGAGCACCAGAAACGTTCTTCGTCACTACGTAGAGTAGATCTTTGTACAAGGTATGAAATTCTCCAAATTGCTCACGGTCGACATTATGGCCATGTACCCAGTAACGCCTTTCTCCCATCAACATTTTCCACCAAAAACTATTTTCAGTTAATAATAGCAACGCTGCGGGAGACAGAGACATGTTGGTTATATGGAGTTGGATTATAGACTGCAATCGCTAGGCGGTTCGGCGTTGGTGTGACCACCCAATCGCCCTAACTCGCCCGTAAAACATCTTGCCATCCTCGGTCTCGCTCGGTAGCGCTTTTGGTGTGGAAAGCCCCTTAAGCTCTGACGTTTTGCTTGCAGATTAATTAATAGTGTAGAAGCCCAGTTTAATTAAACGAGCATGCGGATATCAAATATGCATGCAACTTTAGTAATGTAACCCCTCGAGCGTACACAGATATATCTATCCACAGTATGTGTCGATATTTACCGATAGCCTATACATGCGTTAAACATACCGTATGTGTTAGTGTTCTAAATTTAGTGTTCCTGGTAAACATAAACACCATTGCGATGATCGCGTGGATTACTAAATATCAGACAAGTCTGTATCATAATTTTTAATAACATTTCTTAAAAACGATCTTATTCCTGTTACACAAGATTTCTTAGTGATACAGATATTAAGTATGCACTATAAATATGCAGTAATGAAGTTTATTTTATATCCATATATTTCATCAGCTCTTGTTTCTCGTAGTACAAAGATATGCAATCATGTTTTCCAGAAAATTTACGAGATGATTTTGATTTGGATACTGACGAAAAGAATAAGGACCGTGAATTCCGATGTGGTAAAAATACAATAAAGGCTCTAACTTGTTTACTCAATCTGATTAAAAATAACTAATCAGCGAGAGATTTGCATTATACAAGTGTTCTTCTCAACTTTTAAACTCCAAAGTGGCAGAAAAGAGTTTATTGGCAGCTAAAATATAGAGGTTACTTGATAGTTTTTAATAGAAGGTCACATTAAACATGACACGAAGATGACAGTCGCTTTATACAGAAAAAAAGCAAAAGAGCTGGTGTTTGTAAACAAAAGAGAAATTCTGTCAAAACTAGATCTACAGTAAAGATGGTTTTACTTTTAAAATAATACTGTTTGTGAAGAAATATATCTGGTGAAAATCTTACTAAATGTTACTACCTCTTGTATTTAATGTATGTTTACTATTGATTACACTGTGCTAAATATTCCTGAGTAAAACTAGTGATCTAAGTTGTACATGGTAGAGAATTCATATTTGAATTCAGAAATACAAAGCCATATAGTATAGCCCTACAGAGTAAATGTTAAATGTTTTTATGAGTCTAAATTGTGCAGACCTGTGATACTCTTTGGAATCCAGTCACAGCTTATTCTTTCCACACGTGCCCTCCATGAATCTTTGCCTCCTTCTTTTGTGTTCACAGTTCTTTATATCTTCAAAGTTTGTCGAATCACGTCACTTTTGACACCTCTCAATAATACTTTTAACAGTCTGAGTAAAAAAGGTATTACTATTGTTTCAAATTGTTAACACTGACGCGATGTGAGGACCCAAGTTTTACTTCAGTCCAGTGACATCGCCAGGGCGATTGTTTGGTTAATTTCACCCTTTTGAAATATAGTCTTTAATTTTACTTTCTATAAGGCTTCTTTAACGGATTTTAAAAGTTTATAAAATTTAAGGAAATATTCTTCTATATGAAACAATTTATTAAAAGATAAACGATATCTAAAATAATTAAAATCGATAACTTCGTGTATCACTTTACTATATATTACAATTTTGCACGTTTAATTCGTTCATATAATATAATTTGTGCTTAATAATTTGTATATAATGTTGCTTACAGTATGTGTTGTACATAATGTTGCTTACAGTATGTGCGAAAGTTATTTATTTGGTCAAATTTTACTTCTCTATTTCTTGCAGCTTTTTTATTTTAAATAATAAAATAATTACGTTTTTGAGCGCAAAAAACGTATGTTTACGCGAATGTTTGTATGCCATTCCGTTTGTATGCCATTCCGTTTGTATGCCATTCCGTTTGTATGCTATTCCGTTTGTATGCCATTCCGTTTTCACCGTCTGTATCATCAGTCTTATTTTCTAAAAAATAAATACCATTATAAATTTATCTGTACGATTTTTGATAGTAAATTATTTTATTAACCTGTAAAAACAGTTGTCTTGAAAACAAAGATGTACTTTACAATTCCGTAAAGGTGTGAATTTGAAACATTGGAGTTTCAGAACTAAGAATTAAGTCTGTAAACATAATTCTAATTCTTTAAGTTACATAAAGTAAGTTATTTTATATTACACTTTTTAGGAGCTATAATTTACGGCCATTAATTAGAGGCAAGGCATTCCTGCTTAGTTTGAATTTGAACCCGGTACGGACCGCGTCAAAAATGTCTTGAATGACGATGTTTCACACATATTACAATGAGTATCCTTAGGTCACATAGACTATTTACATAGTTCACTGGTCGCATAGACACTGGTTACATTTCAAAAACGAAATGTAGGTGTAGTTATTTAGAAGAAAAGAACAGAAAAGACTGCTCTCAAATAGAATTTTTATGGATACAAAAACGAAATGCGATATTATTAATATGTGCCATAATAAATTGTTTTCGATATAATATATGACTGTAAAATGATTCACATGCTGGCCGTTAGAAACAGCTAGAGTAGGACGGATTGGTGTGTAGCCCATAGTTTGCTGACCCCTGCTTCAGTCAAACCTATTGTGTCCTTTTTGCTATCCTGCTAAGGACATTGGTACAGTGAGGAGGTGTAATGCAGAAGGTGTAATAATTATTTGCGAACAGCCGAAACATTAAAAATGTGCGCCTAACAGTAAAGATTCGGGACTAGCGAGTCTAACATTTCATTTTGTTGTTGATGTAAAAATAAAAGTTAAAAGCTTATGCCCTTTTTCTCCTAGGTTGACATCATGTGACATCTAGCTTTCGCGACCATATGACATCTCGACCAAAGAATAGGCCTATGATGATAAACATACTCAATGTATATGGCAAACATTATTTTGTACTTTGGACCAACGTTGTTACGTAATACCCAGTACAAAATCTTAGTAAGTTGATAAATAACTTTTGTTTTTTATGTCTCTAATATTCATGGAAAATGAATAATTTCTGATCTGGAACAACGAATCAGAATTAAAATTAAGTAGGAACGCTTTGCCTCTAATTCTTGGTCGTAAATTATAGCTCCTGAAAATGTAATATAAAATAACTTATTGTATTTAACTTGAGGAATTGGAATTATGTTGACAAACTTAATTCTTAGTTTTGAATGTCCAGTGTTCATTGGTACATTGGGCTTCGCGATCGGCGTCAATTCTGTTAATAATATTTTGCCTATTCGCCGGGCTATTAGGCTGTGTTCTGATGCTGTAACATAAAACAGACGTTTCGGCCTCACCGTTGGAGGCCATCTTCAGTGTTGCGACTTGAGAAAACAACTAGTACACTCTTCACTAATTTCCACAGTACTCTGGCAAAAGGTACACAATAATTGAATGCAAGAAAGAAATTGAATGAATTATCCAATGTTAATATCCAATTAAAGTACTGCCACCAATTTATGGATTGAAGTAATGACGAATTAATCACATTAATCCTGAAACAGCTTTAAGGGTAACTGTGATTACTTAACTGTAATTATTTAAACGAATTTGATTGTTATCTTTAAAACTTAAGTAGTACAGAGAAAATTGTAATTACAAAAAATATAAAGTTTTGATTATAAAATTACGAAAAGCCGGAAATAACTAAAGACAAAGCTCTTAATAAACATGAATGAAGTATTATATTATTTATAAAGTCGTAAACGAATAAATGTGTGTGTGTGTGTGTGTGTGTGTCCTCCCAGGTGTAAAAAAATTATTAAAAAATCAGCACGTAAAATATAAGTTATTTAGTTATAATCAAATTACATAAAAGTTAAAATGTGATTACAGATATTGGTGATAGATAACTTTAAGTTGTGTTATGGTAAGTGAACTGTTACTATAAACATCAAAAGTTAATAACTACATGCAAGCATTTGTACACCTAAATGTTTTGACGCATCAACTAATTTGTTAAAGGTAACGATAAATGTGTTTAGGTTTATAAAAATTTTGAATTACAAATGCATTTTTTTATTTGCGTTTGACATTAATTTTCGCTACAAAACAGGACCATTCCAATTAATAATAGGCATACTGATTAAACAAATGCATTTACTTTTTTAATAGAACGTATTTTGAACACGAGTGACGAAACTAACAGGAATGGGGACAGTACATTACGTTTCGATGGTCTGTTGGTTATAGACTTCAGTACTCCACCCATAAACTCGAGCAGGTTTACAATTGCATGCACTACAGTGTACAAACATTAATAAAGGAAATGAAAACGATTGCACTCCATGGTGCATATCCAGTTATAACAAAGTTTTCTTAAAGACAAAATGGGTTTGTCGTTAGAATCAGCCTTACCTCGAAAAGATTTCTTGCTATCACCGTACAGAACATGGAAGTAAAAACTGTTGGAAGACGAAAACAAAAGTTAAAGTAAATAAACCTGATAAGGACAAGTGGATTTTTGTCCTTGACAGAGAGGAAGAAGTGACGAAATCGTAACGCCTGTGTACGTTTCACAAATCCGTGTGGTATGTAATCCAGTAGGCCTACTAGACGATGTATTGGCGAACGATCAAACTTGGGTAAAACGAGAGTCTACTGTCAGCAAAAGTTTTATCATTTGATTATAACAATTTTTATTTTCTATGTTCATCAGAATTCAAATTCATGAGAGATATACTTGAATAATATAGGCAACATTACAACGCTTAGAAATTTTAATCTCGTTTTGCATGTTTATTTTATTTTATTTTGTTGAAGGTAATTGAAAGCAACCAATTATAGCCGAGTCCTATCACCTAATTATGCCATATGGAAAAGAGCGAGACGCGTGCAGCTATAGCTTTGTCGTTTAGATTGTGAGATATGCAATGTAGAGAAGAGAAAGTAAGAATCGTTTGAAAGAAAAATAATAACAGCAATATATTATGAGTCGGGGACAGTAAAGGAAGAAATATAAATGGTTCAGAAAATCATAAAATTGAAGAAAAAAAATGACCACATGACAGATCGAAGGTTGAGATGGTTTATCATAGGCAAGATAAGAAATCTAATTTTAAGAAGATTGTAAACTAAAAGAAGCAAAGGAAGAGAACCAGAAGAAGTGGCGTAGGCAGTCGGGGCCACCGAGCAAAGAGGGCCTAAACACCAAAAAAAGGTAATCAATTAAAAGTTCCTATTTTACATTTTTGCAACATGGAATATGCTTTCGTTTAGAGTAAAATCACCTTGAAGTGTACAAGGGTCGACCACAAAGTATTCTATACTTAGAATATTCCTAATTTAAAAAATTTTTAATTTAAAAAATTGTCTAGACAATTTTATTTGAATTTAGCTAATATTCTGCTTTTGATTCTTCCATATGAAATTCCTAGCCGGTCAATTATAAACTTCGTCTGCTGTATGCAACATAACAAAACGTTTGTAAGTAGAACAGAGTTTAAGGATTCAAATAAATGTGAAAGGTCTTCATCTTGGTGGGGGGAAGAAGGGTAGGTCTTTGATGGGGGGGGGGAATTTTAGGTTTCTGTTCCGGAGACCCCAGAAAGAGGCCAACGACGAGGGTCAAAGATTAGGGGAACTGGCAGTGTGATAATGGCGAAATTGATCGTTAGGTGAGATACAGGAAGGCGTAGAGAACAGTGGTCGGCAAAGAGTAACCAGGGGGCATATAGGTAAGCTGTATCACTTTAACTGGTCCTCATGAATCAGAGAAACGCTGAAAGAAAAGCGGCTACAACTCTGAAAGCAGTGTAAATCAGTATAGTGCCATCGATAATTATGATGATGATCCTGATTATGATGATGAGGACGAAGACACAGCCAAAGAATAATATTAATAATAATAATAATAATAATAATAATAATAATAATAATAATAATAATATGATGATGATGGTGACGATGATGATGATGATGATGATGATGATGATGACGACGACGACGACGACGACGACGATTATGATCGTGGTCTTGATGATATGAAAATATTTTTGTTTTGTAATTATAAATATATAACTACAAAGTCTTGAGAGTAACAATTCAATCTGTACGATATTGTAACGTTTAGAAATCTTAATTACATTCTCCACGCATATTTTAAAATTGTTTTTAAATCGAAATGAAAAAAAAACAAGCAGCGTCTAATTATAGCCGCGTGGGAAAGGAGTGGTGGGTACATGTGTGTAGTTTTGTCATCGACACCCACCTCGTGTACCAACTGTTCTTCCGTGGAATAAACAACAATGATGTCTAAAATATACTTTGCGTTAACTGCTTAGGTATTTGTTTGGTTTCCGAAAACTTTTGGTTTCGTAAATTTTCCTGTCCCCTCCGCCTACACATTCCTCTCTGACGTCCGCACTAATTATGTGTAGTTCACTTATCGATATATAACAGAACATACAAATTATCGCCCCCCCCCCGCCACGCTCTCTGCGGCTGTCCCTCTCGTTATCACTGCCTTTGTTCCTCTCTCACTATTTCTCTCCCCGTCATTCTTTACATTTTTCATTTCTCATTTTATAATAGAGATATTAAGCTAAATAGAGATATTAAGTTTTTTAATTAATTAAAGATAAGATTAATGTCAACTTCATTTTTGAATTAACACGAAGAACACGGTACGCATTGCAAACGAAATGGGAAATATGTTAGAAAGTACAAGGGAAAAGTAAAATTAGGCAGTCAAATTCAGGCGTAACAATAACACAATAAACTTAATTGTTTATTCTTGTAAACACTCGCTCATTCTCTCTTTCTTTGTATTTTGCACACGCACACACACACGCGCGCCCGTGCGCGCTGAGGAAAATGTTAAAAAAACGTTTGCCTTCCAAATAACAACACAAACGTAATAACCGTTATTGTATATTTAACGATTACTAATAGTTTAATAATACAAATAAATTATTATTAATAGTACGTAAAATTCAAATTAAAAAAATAATAATAACAGTTATTTCACTATTAAAAATAATTAATGTATTATATAAAAACGTGGTTTCAAATTTTTATAATTTTTATTTCGTTTCGAATTCTATTTAAGTTTAATTTTTTAAGAATGATTACGTAAATTATCCACGAACGTTTCGTTCGTATTCGAACGGGAAAATTAGGTAGATGGTGAAAAATTAAAAAGAAGATGCAGCTGGACAAAATCCGAGTTGTATGTTCTGGTTGGTAGGTAGATAACGTCAACATAACGATAAAAAGTAAATATTTAATTTAGTAGCGACAGTCGATGAATACATTTTCAACGATGGAGAGTTTAGCGAGGATCGATCAATAAGAGTAACACAAATTTTACATTACTTGTGCCGACGTCTCGAACATAGTTATTGTAATCATCAGGACCTGTATACGGACAACGGAGAAAAATCAAACACAACCATTAATTGAGTGAATGTATGTGTGTGTTTGTGTGTGCGTGTGCGTGTGTGGGGGGCTGAGACAGGATCTTTACATCAGCAAAATAATTACTTTCCTTTCATATAGTTTTAGTTAAATAGATAGACATAATTATAATATTTCAGAAACGTAATTAATACAGCATTACAATTTAATCCATTAAAAATATAATAATCGCTTAATTATACCTATAAAATTATGTATTTTGTTAGATCATAGATAAAATATTTTATCTATGATTTATAGATAAAATTATAGATCATCGAATGTACATTGGAATCGGTACATACGAGGCAATACATACTTATAATTTACGTGCTACTTATACATAGCAATATTATACTTACTGACCTTCCTCGTTAAAACTTCCATAAATAAAAAGTAAACCGATGGTATCGGACCTGCGGAGTACAGATCTCACGTAGCAGCATCAGAAATACAAAGAGGATTAAAGTGTTCCATAAAGTAACTATGCTAAACATTTCTGACGAACCATGCTTAAGAAAACATCTTATTGGCAAGAAGCTCTATTTTATGCATGTGATATTAATTTAATATTTAATATAAATTACTCCGGTAATGTAATTGTTATTATTGACAGCATAGCCATTTGGATACCGTTACAAGTTTCGTGATTCTGAATAAAACAACAAATTTCAGTTATTTTTTAATAGTACCTGAATACTAGTAATTACTATAATCTAAGTATTCCTTTAACACAAATAATTTAATTAAAATGGTTCAACTTACATTTATAGGTTTAATAAAGTTAACATTACAATCTGTTAAATTAGAGCCGTTTAAAAAATGTTTATCACAATTACGTTTTTTCAATTTATGTAACTGAATATGTTTACATTAAAAATTATTCATGAAGGACACTATTGTTAATCTCGATGTAGGGTTGACATCTTTCGGTTAAATGAAATTAGAGTATTAAAAATCTTAAAAGTTTATTAAAGGGCTTTTCAATCTCACTGTCAGCTGTAATTTCTGTAATTTCACTGTTAAAAAATTAATCAACTTTTCCTACATATAAAACATCAGACTTTAAATATCAAATAAATTATTTTATAATTGCTAACGTTTATACAATGGAAGAAAGGGTATACGCAGACTGCCACAGAAAGTAGTACAAATGTGTGTGTGTGCCTGCGCGCGTGAGAGAGAGAGAGAGAGATACTGAAAATTCTCGTATTGACACGTAAGTAATCGTTTACTAAGAGAATGATTAGATTCCGGTAGATATAAAAATACTTACTTGTATATAAGTATACAATAAATGATACTTGTAGCTAGCTTTTCCTAGAAAAGTTAGGCCTACATTTATTTTAAGAAATTGAATTCAGACTTAATTTAAGTCATGAGTGTAATTATATTTTTGTTAGAATAATAAATATTTCAGTGGTTTAATACCTCAATCAACCAAGTTATAAGTGAAAGTTACAAAATATTGGATTTACTGTACTTAATAAACAGTTCCTTTATTTTAAAACTGTTGGTAATTCATAAATTTAAATTTTATATACCTATAGTAATTTGAAATTTATTAGACTCACACAAGTTTATTTTATTATTATTATTATATAAGTTGATTAGGTTTATTTTAATTTTTAATTAGACTGTAACTAAAGAAAGTGACTGTCAGTTAATTTTAAAATTATTTTATAGTCTTATTGTGGTGTAGGCAATTAATAAATTAAAATGGGTATTATACTCTTTAAAATACATAAATAACTTTTAATAATTATAATTTACATTTACCGATTTAAAATATATATAAGTACCTAAAGTGTATTCTATATGCACATATAACAAGAAGCAAGCAAATGTTTATACTCTTCGTTATAAGTGCCGATATTTGTAAAATTTAGAATTATAATTTAATCAGCTGCCATTCAGAAATTTTTTTTTATAACATTTTTGTTTATTTTATCTTATAAAAAATTGTACAGTTACTGTATGTACTAAATACAAATCTATACTTTATCTTTTTCGGTAGTAATTAATTTGTTTTAAACATTTACATTCAGACGGAAAAAGAAGCTTTTTTTAGCATATGTTTATTGAAAATTTTTCCTTCAGCTTAATGCGTAGAATTATTCTCCGAAATCTGGCACCACCTTTTGGGAACACTATATTTCTGGGCGCCCGTTTTTTAATAGTGTTCCTTCAACACCATTAAACACTATTAATAACTTTACAGGTTTATTTATTTCCGAAGGATACCTGCGGTACCGATCTTAACCTTACAAGGTGCTCTCCGTAGGCACAAAAAACAGCAGACAATGTGTAAGGAAACTGTGTAAAATAATGTGTGTGTGTGAGCGCGCGCGCGTCATTTTAAGGTTTGGTCTTTTAGTAATACTCAGTTCTATTAGCAACGTTTCAAAATTTAGTCACTTCATACTTGCGCATAGAAGAACAAAATATTTGTTGGAATTTAATACTTCAAAGTATGTTGCTTTATTTTATAGACATTTAGTGTGGAAAATGTTAAATTTAAATTTGGTCTTAAGTTTACAGACTTTAAATTATATTAGATTTACGTTTACAGTATTATACATACGTTAGATATTGGCGAGTTACGGTTACTGGTTAATCACCTTACACGTAATATACGTGAAATGCAATGTAATACGTGTAATATGCTAGATGTATACGTAAATGTTTGATATGTGTAAATCTAATGTTAACACAATGTTCCTAGCTGTGACAATCGAAAATATCTAAAAAAAATAAGACAATCGATTTTACAGTGTTATTACATTACAACCAACGTTGAAGACGTGTGCACGAGGTGAATAAGTTGAAACGTTTTAAGGCTGTTTTTTTACCAATAATATGAACAAATAAACCTTCAAATACCATACAGATGTTACAATTAATTTGATCGGTAACTAATATTTGTATTCATCTACGTGTATCTGTGTGTGTGGGAGGTGTGTACACGCACGTAACACTGTAAAATAAAATTACAATGAATGTGTACGATTCGAAAGCTTGATCTGATTTTATTTTGAAGCTGTGGACAGGCGGGTGTCTTTGAAAAGAACGAAGTACTATGGAAAGCATCGAACAAATTTTTTACAAAGGTTAAAGATTAGAATGTTACACTAGATAGCTACAAAGAATGTTATCGAATTGAAGAAGTACAGGAAAAAGAATGCAGACTACATGCACTAAAAACGAATAACATTGTATAGTATCGGAACGGTGTAACTCACACGAGCCGGAAGAAGATCAGGCCGAAGTAAACAAAGAGTGAACTAGCTGTTGAAATGAATGTTTGCACTCTTGAAACGGTCAGTAACAGCGTAGTAAAGGCGATAATATGTGTGACATTAACAATGCTTAGCCTTAGTTACTTTCCTATAAGCGTTCTCTTAGCGCAAAATATCTAGTTAATTAAACAGATTTAATAAAACTGATTTTTCTTATTATATATAAATAGTATAATTATGTCCTTCATGGCGTTATCGATTGACCAGTCGTGCAAATCATTTCCTATTTACAAACGTGGGTAGAGAAGAGATTCTACTGCACGTCTATCTCGTGAAACCGATTATTTTGTGCTTATAAAGAACAAGGTGACCTTATTAAATGAATTTCTTGACCTACTCAACAAATCTTCTGCTGTAGAGATTTTGTGGAACAAAGGCATTATGGTTTAGTGGCATACAGCGGTAACATGATCAGTTAATGATATAACTGTATATGACAATAATTGTAATGTGCAAGATAATAATATAATACAGTGTAGCTTATAAGTTGCAAACTTCAAAGTATCGAAATCCTCCAAAGGAGATTCAAACTTCTCAATAACAAATTATCATAAAATTGGCACAATTAATCTGTTTATAGAAATAACAATGCTGGTATCTTCTCTGAGCTGCAGGACTAACTCACTATTTTGAACAAAGTATCTTTATTATTACATAAATTTCAATATTAGAAAAAATTTATATTTTGTGATAAATTAGAAAAATCCCGATTTCTCTATTTTTTTAGTAACATTTCAATTACAGAGCACACAATCATAAAATAAACACTAAATATTCAAAACATTCGGTTTTGGATTAAAATTCCTTTTAATCTGACAACCTGCTGAGTTTTTACAATTTTTCCCAAGTTTTGGATTGTTTTTTTATGGGCTTGGTGTCCCAAAATTATGAAATTCCGAAACAACATTACATGTTGTTACACGATGTCAGTTCAAATTTTCTTTAATTTGATACCCCATTTGCCTTTTAACGAGTTTATCAAAGTTTTCACCCACTTTTTGGACCCTGATATCCAAAAACTATGAAAACTTTGAACTTTGAAAATTGAGTACTATGTTTGGTTTATGATTCAAATTTCTTTTAATTTTGATGTCCCACATGGCCTTTTGCTATTTTTTCACAGATTTCAGGCCCTCGCATTCTTGCTTTCCACCGCAAATTTTCGGACGGATGAATAGCGTTCTGTAAGGTAAAAGTATTGACACATATGCCGAGTATTACAAAAATCGGTTCATGCGTTCAAAAGTTATCGTGAGACATATCCCAAACAGGCAGATAGTCTGGCAGGGAAACAAATAGAAAAATTCCAAATGGCCGAGTTAAAAACTGAGAACTCGTTTGGTTCGTTCAAAAATTGATCCGTTTCAAATCCCACTGGCTGTGTTATACAGTGGGCTATTCCAGAGGCACGGCGATTCAGTATGCCTAATGTGAATGTATAGTTACGTTTTGCGAAGTACCGGTGTATGACAATAAAATATAATGAGTTAATTTTGTTTTCATACAGAGGTGATTTTGTTATGAAAATTTTATTATGGATACAGGCAATGAATATTTTGTTTCAGATAAGTCTTTTGCAAAAGATTAAATACTATCGTCATTTAACCTAAATAATTATAGCTGGTCTAGTTGACAGTAAGTTACAAAGTTATAAATAAAACGTGTTAGAAAATATACTTTTTTATATAAACTTTTCCATTTTTGTATTACTTATAAAGTTTTTTTTTTGTGTAGTAGTGTTAGCTTAAAAATTATTATATTTATAAAATTATTATTTAATTATTTTTGTTTGTTTAATACGACAACCAAGTTACATATAAATACAGCGACATCAAAGCGGACGTCGCATATAGTGTAGAAGATGGTAAAAAAAAGAATCGTAAAAATTGAGTGTAACAAATTTGTATCTCCTTTAGTTTAACAAGAATAGTCAAATTTTATTTTTTGTTTAATTTTTCTTCCTTTTTTAGGAATTTTGTAAAATATAACAAAATTATTTCACAGATTATATAAAGTATAGGCTACATCGTACTTCAAATGTTTAAAATATTGTTGCTAAAATTCTATTCAGTAAGTAAGACGATGTTAAATTATCATATTAACGTTATGCAAATTATTATGTTAACGTTATAAATAAAGCGTGTTAGAAAAGATACTTTTTTATATAAACTTTTGCATTCTTGTATTACTTGTAACGTGTAGAACTGTACTGAAATATTCCGTTTCACCCTACGTTTTAATAAATTTAATCCATGTGGTAGAGATATCAGCACAATTTTATTTCTTTAAGTAAACAATCTGCAGAATTATTTTAATAAAAGCCAGTAAATGACAAAAACTAGTTTAATGTAGCATAAAATTGAAATGAATAACATATTGTTTTAAAACATTAAAATATTTTTCACTACTATATTTTAAATTCGTTATAATCATTTCTATAATCATAAAATATGATATTGAGAAAATGAAATATAAATACAGTCATAAAATGCTTAAAAACGATGTATCCTCCATGTTTATTAAGATGTAAGTATAAACTGCAGGGACAGAGTTAATATGAAAGTTTAATGTTTGGGAATTAATTGTAGAATGTTTTAATCAAAGAAAAAGTTTGTTTCCGAAAGAACGATTTAAAATTTACAAATCATTTTCAATTCATAAATCATTGCAAATTATTTATGATCTAATACAGTTCATTCGATCAGACGTGAGATTCAAATACTTTTCAAACGTTAAATGCACAATTTTATTATTTTGTAATTCAGTAACAAAATTATATTAATATTGTAATTATAAAATTATATTATATTCCTTGCACGAACCTCTTTTTAATAGGTAGATATATTCTAAATAACACTGTTTTCGTTCGTATTACGTGTGTGGGAGGATAATGTAAGACACCCTACCTTGACTGAAGCGATCCGCTCCGGTTCCACAGGGCGAGTGCTACAATACACGCAGAGAGCTGAATTTATCAGACCGCGAGTTGCGCGCGCAACTAACAATACCCGTAATTGCAACATTGTTGCTGATGTCATAACTGCAATTTTTCGTGGTTAGTTGAATATGTTAATGACGTGCATAGCGAGACTGTCGTTGAGCGAAGACGGTTAATACTTTATTTTATTAATATTAGGCGATGTAGATTGTGTGTAAGGAATTCGCGCTTGTAGAAGAAGTCTGTTATTTATTGTATTTATAAAATATATTTTTATTAATGTTAAGCATAGCCTATACAGGACGTTGCTATGTGTGTTAGATTTTGTTTATTTTTTTGTTAATTTTTATGTTTTTGATATATAAATTAATTTTTTTAAATAACTTTGTGAACAGAATTGATAATCATGAATTACGTTTGTCGATAGTTAGGACTGCTCTATTCATTTCGGTACTCAATCCTTAAAAATGAAGTTACTTAAAATTTGTAAGGACTTTGGTTTTACAGCTGCCGAACGTACCTAAATTATTCCATCCAGAAAAAATCCAGAACAGCTGTTAACAACAAGTGGTTTCAAATTTTATTAATTATTTTGTATGTTCTGAAGACGACAAATAATACTGTAGAAACATTGTAATAATATTTAAAAAAAATATTACTAATATAAGATTATAAAAAAATTACGAGAAAAAATAAATGTATTATATACACACGCGCGCGCGTATATACGGCTCTCTTTTCCTCATACTTGTATTGCTTTCTTAAGAAAGTCGCTGGAGATATTTGGCAGTTATCGTTACAGTACAATCGTTTAGCTTTTGAACTCAAAATAATTGATACAGTTATGTTGCCATTAGGAGAACTTATAGAATTTGTGGAATTGTGGGAACCCTTGGATGTGTGGCCATTGATGTAGATCGTGCTACATTTCGATATCATTACAAGTATCCTCGTCAGGCTCGCAATCGTGAGATCCCGATATTATGTTTTCGTGTGTACGATACACATATCTGTGTGTGTGTGTGTGTGTGTGTGTGTGTGTGTGTGTGTATGTGCTTGTGTGTATAACAAATATGTGCATAATAGTGGCAAAAATTGGACAAACGTGATACAAATCAAATTTTTAAGCGGTAATTCTTCGAACTTGAAAATGGCTAAAATCGTAGTCTCCAGTCCTATAAACTGAAAAGGAAATAAATCTTCAACAAACATATTCAAAAAAATTATTCGTTTTCCTTCTACGATGCCGAGCGAGATGAGGTGTGTAGTTGACCACCACCAGAAGGTATACCATTTCTTATGGGTGCAAACCATCCAAAATACTATCTTAAAAATATTCAAAACGGCGGCTCATTGATATTTTTAATTGTAAATTTCAAAAGAAAACATTACTTATAACGTACGAAGCCATATTTATGGAATTTGGAAAAACATATTAGAGATATTACCGTTTCTTTTATAACAAGACATTTGGTCTATTTACAATATAAGAACCGTGTATTTGCATTTACATTATATTACTATGATTAGCTGCATTAGTAGTTGTTCGAAATGCCTTAAGGTCGTTTACTATGATTTTAAAATTTTGTGTTCTGCTAAATAGTAATGCATTTAGACCCCCATGGCAACTCATCTCTCATACGAATGCTCACTCACACTTAGTTGTAGACCATAACTGAACACAAAATTTTGTACCATGGTAAATATTTTAGAAAAGGAAAATAAATAAATAAATATTTATTTATGTTTATTTCTTTTTAGCATTTTGAAATCGGAAAAAGTAATCCAGTTTCTTTTTACTTTTAACAACGCCGAAAAAACTATATTGTTCGTGTAAGGAAAATATGCCAAATACATTTTTATGAAAGCAATGGAATAACGCCGATATTTTTAAATCCGAATTTCATAATTAAGGTACGGTTTAATTAAGAACAGAACGAGTTACAAACTTCAATTGGACACAAACAACAGTTAGATATTAATCTAATATTAATTGTTGTTAATAACAAAGACACTCTTACGCAATAACTTTAGTTAATTTATCCAACAACAATAAGTGTCATCTTATTCCATTTTTTCACTAATTAACATAGTAATCTCCTTGAACCGCACTAGTAATACCACCAGGTCTCACTGAACAGAACTACATAGGCGGCCTCTGGTGCGCTTATATTTACACCGTTGATATTCGAGAATAATCTGTCACTTTCAGGATAAGCGTCTTGTATTGTTGTGACACAGCGGGCTGGATGCCGGTAACGTCTGGAAGGAGGCATCTCGAATGATCTAAACCGTTACGTAACTCTACCGCGTACAGCGCACACTATACGTGGGACGCAGCGATGCACTATTATCTATTTTCTTCGCGCAGCAATCTTATAAAAGGATTATTTAATAAAAAAAATTCCTTAAGAACTTGCGACAAAAGAGATCTGTCTTTATATTGGTGTGTTTCAAATAGAGTTGTCAGATATATTTGAGGCACTGACTTTAAGTTTAGTACGCGAGTAGGGAATGTTTGTGCTACACATATCACGATCTTTAGTCTAAAGTTTCCTTATTACTGGCGAGGTTCGCATTGTTGAAACATATTCGACGGGAAGTTAATCGGAAGGTGCATTAAGGAAACGGTTGCCACTGATAATACGGCTAACTCCTAGGTGTGGTATAAGGTACACAATAGTAATGACTTATTTCAAATAAACCTTTGTTATTCGTCTTATTCGTCAGCTTCAGTGTAATGTGAGTTGCCGGATCCGAAATTTTACTTTACTGTCTACTTTCAGTCCCTGTTCTATGTAACTTACCACGGTTCTGCTTATTCTCCATTTTTATGCTTTGTTGTTTACTTTAGGAATCTGATTTAATTAATTCGCCTTAAACTCGTTTTAAACTCGTTTCCGTTCATCTATACCTTATCGTAACCTACAGATTCAGATTTTATCTTCCGTCAAGATTCTTCATTCACTTCCTGCTCGAGTAATCCGTATCATTGCTCAAGACTTGAGATGTTTGTAGAAAGTTCATTTCGCTTCTGCTATTCTCACCAGGTATTTTTGTCGTGAAACCCAGCTCACATGGTATGTTGTGTACTAGAATGGTATGTTGTGTACTGCAGTTGTTTTAGTGGTATTTTATTAACCAGAGATCACTTTCTAGCAATATCGTACACACACGCGCGCGCGCGCACTCTCTCTCTCTCTCTCTCTCTCGCTCGCTCGCTCGCGCGCGCACCACACGCTTAATGTAATAAATAAGTATTAGTTAAAACAACAATTTTTTTTTACTTGCAAAAGAAAGAAAAAGCATGTAACAATACTCTGCCTCAAAAAGCTATCAAAGAAAAGCAAAAGTAAAAAGGAATGTAGGGCCAGCAAGGAAAATATGGAAGATGGTCGGATACTTAAAGATGTGACAGGCGTGTGCCCATGCACATCGACGTCTTCGATCGCTGTCAACCCTCGGCAGTCGTTATCACTGTTCCAGCCTGACCACAAGCAGGATCTACATCCGTTCACGCCCGACATTCGCACATCCGATCCTGCCGACTGCCACCTCCGACAGTCTACAGAATTACAGAATGGCGGGCGCTTCACCCGATTTACCGCCACTCTCCCCAACCAAAACAAGCAATACAGCCATTGATTCCCTCAATAAACATTTGTAGAGGAATTCTTTGATTCATTCTTCTACAAACCTTACCGGTATACTCACTGAAATAAAAACTCCGTTCCTCCCACCAGACACTAACAGAATCAATTGATAGGCCTACCCGGAACTTCCAAACGCGCTACCTACCTAATCAATCGCTTGCAGGCACTCAATAACATTCCACCATGACACAGGTAGCCGACTCTGTGGTTAATCAGTCTTAAAACAGTTTAGACACCCTTTCTTCAAATACCCGCTGTGACAGCCCCACTGCCCAATACAACTCAGAACATTTGACGCCGCGTTTGACACACTTTTCCGTCATTTGCGTCCTCAGCTGCTCGACTCCACCGCTCCTGCATAACTGTTTAGCAAACGAACACCTGTTCTACCCCTTACATAATAAGGAATCCGGCTACACAACTCACATACACCTTCTCATCGTCCAGTCTGCAATGGAGCCGCCGTTACCACCAGTGGAGTACACCACCAGCTGAAGGCGGCTAGTCCAAAAAACCTCAGATGAGAGTCAAACAGCACCAAACACAAAGAAAAAGGCAAATGCCTACACCACGTAGCGACGATGAAGTTGTGATCGAGTGCGTCTTTGCCGGATCGGAAGTTACAAGAATATTGTTTGCTACTATACATGAAGCAATTAAATCAGTTCATACCGTTGATGAACCAAAAATATTATTATATAACTAACAAAGACGACGAGAACAACAGCACTAACAACAACAGTAATAATAATAATAATAATAATAATAATAATAATAATAATAATAATAATAATAATAATAATAATAATAACAACATTGAAATATAATAACATATAATATCATTAAATTACAAAGACACGCAACAAAATAAACAAACACACGAAACAGTAACACATTAAAATAAAATATATTTAGAGAATAATTAAATTTTCAGTTAGTTATTGCTTATGTAGGTACAGAACGTGAATAATAAGACAATATAAGTAGACTACTATAATATTTATTTATTTTTTGATAATATTATTAAATTTATTATAACATTTTATTTTGTTGTTAGAATAAAATTATTTATTTTCATATAATTGCCGTTTATTAAATTATATTAGGACATTTAGAGAAGTTAGGCCGTCAAACAGCCCACGTGGAAGGCAATGTATCCAGTACTATCCTCCAACCTCACGTTTTCACTACAGGATGTTTTTTAAGTTGCTTCTTTAGAACCAGACATCAGTGGTGATAAGCTGTTTTGGAAATAGAAATCGATGGTTACCGGTCATCTACACCGAATGACGACTGTCAGGTTGCCCAGGAAAGCGACCTTCCGGAAAATTGAAGGAGAGACAGCTTCACTTTGCTAATCGGAACACGTGATGTCACCTAATCGCTGTAGGAAGAAGAAAAAGTAAAGAGATCCTAATTAACTGGCAAAATAATTAGCAAGTACTATTGATGAAACAAGAAACTTGTTTAATAATCTGCGACCGAATACAATGCTTCGTTACGTATTTACGTCATTGACAAGCAGTGCAGAGGTTTCAAGGCCAATTGTAGAGACTTCCAAGAAGCCTCAGAAATCTGCAAAGCCATTTTTTAATGATAAGCAAATTGTTAATGTATTTAATTTAATGTAATGTTTTAATCTGTGTATGTGTTTGTGCATATACACATATGTTGTACTGAATAATCATTAGACGTTTTATTTTATATTTATGGAAATCCATTATTTAATTATGAAAGAGTTTCTATGCACGTATTGATTGCTGATTTCTCTTCTTACTGATGTTGAACACGTTTATTGATCAGCATACTCAAGAGTAATGTAAACAATATTGATCAACCCAATCATATTTTGTGTGTTTGTTTGTTAGTTTGTCATTATATTATTTTTGATCAGTTATTTGTATATGTGAATTTATTTACCACCTATTAAATTTTGCAGGTATTGGTCACCTGTGTTATATTTACCGTATTATATGAAACATATTCTGTAAGTTACTGTACACTTGGTTTAAAATTTAAAAATATGTAAGCTTTTCCTAATGTTTAATTTTTTCCTTCGGTAATTAATTTTCAATTAACTTTCCATTAATTAATTAAATATATAAATATACGTGATTAGGCTATACGTTATACATTTACGTATAAATATACGTTATTGAATGCATCACGTAAATTTAATTTACAGAAACCAATACCATTATGTAAAATAAAGTATTTATATTTGTGAGTGTGTGCGCGCGCGCGCGTGTGAGTGTTTCAATACGTTTTTCAGTGTCTTTGACTTTCTAACCTAACCTAACCATTATCGAGTAACTCCTGTACGCGGATAACTTTCATCGTGACGTTCTATTCGCTTAACGTTTCGATCCTAAAATCTGGGATCGTCCTCAAAAGCTAAAAAACGTAAAACAGCTTACAATAAACCATTATAATACAAAATATTATAATGGAAAATATAAATAATTAAAATTAATATTGTGTTCTGACAACATAAGTCTTACAAACATTAGGAACAACATAACAATAAACATATAAGGATAGACATATATTCTAGCAGTCCCAACAAAGAATTTACCCTATAAAGATCACCCATCATTTCTGCAAATACTCTGGATTACAAATACCCACATTTAAAACCAAGATAAAAAAATTGTACTGTCCTGGAACAAGTCAGCAATTTCGAATACCTGGCCTACAGCATGTCTTATAATACAAGCAACTTAATACAAGAATAAGTTACATAAGTTCAACCTTATGTTCGGGATCATCAGGTGAACTCTTAATTTAGCAAGTAAAGAAACACATCTAAAATTCTACAAGTGGGTCTTTAAATTTCCACACTTCTTTACGGGTCTGAGAACTGGACTTTAACGAAATGCCAGGCCAGTCGCATCGAAGCGGGTGAAATGAAATTTCTCAGGCACGTGGCAGGGTATTCTCTCCATGATCATAGAAGAACCACAGATATACGGGAGGAACTGAATATTATGAGTATACTCGACAGGATTGCCCAGTATCGGCTGAATTGGTGGGAATATCTTTGTCTAATGGATGACTTCCGCATCTCCAAACAACTATGGGACTATAAGCCGAGAGGACGGAGAGGTGTGAGACGTGCGAGGAAGCGCTGGAGTGACCAGCTCTAGACTTTGCCTGTTCCAGACCGAAACAAACCATCCTTGGTTTAACCCCTGGAGATGACGATGATGATGAATTACCATTTTCTCTGCTTACTATTTGTCTCTTGCTAGTTTCCTCTCACTTTTCACCCTTCTGATATTATATCCCCACGTTCTTGCGTACAAATTATTTTCACTTTTTTCTTCATTTGTTGATTCTTCAAGCCCGTTGATTCCCACATTGACTTTGTTAACCTTCCGTCGGCCAACTGTGAGGTGTTTGCCTAATGCATTAAGGTCACCGCTAAGTTCTGTGTCATTTCTTTATCGTCAGTGACATTTTAAATATATTAAATTTCTTACAGCACATTTTCTAGACGTGTTTTCTTGCAGATGTTCTCAAGGCATCCGTCTCTAGTTCTTTTATTTGATTCTTATCCGACTCATTCAGCCTTCAGTCTTCCGCCCCATAAGTAGGTAACTACTTTCTGTGGTAAATAATTTTTATCGTTTACGCTGTTTACATTATTTTTCTGTATTTTAGTTCTTCAAGATATTCGATTACGTTTTTTTATGGCACGCCTTCCCTGTATAGTTTATTTTAATACTTTCTGTCTTAACTGTCCAATATAAAATGCAACCGATATCCGTATATGCAATTATTACAGTTCGATGTTTATCCGCAATCTCAAGTTACAGCATATTATTTGAATATCAAAGATATTTTGCACTCTCACAGTGGCATAGCCAAGACGTGTTACTGGTGTTACAACCCCCCACCCCTCTATAGGTTGTCATCGAAGTCTTATAGATAAAATTGCAGGCTTATATAACCTACAGTCTGTTGTAACCGCGAATCTTCTACAGCCGTCAGCACCCCCTCCCCGTTTATCATCCGTAATATAAACAATCACGAAAAAATTCTTATCTACTACAAGCTCCCCTCCCACCCATGGGCAAATCTTGATTAACAAGTCCCCACGAAAAAGTGCCGGCTACGCCACAAAAATCTGGTAATGATTTTGATACTCCATTCCACACATTCGTTGACATGCACATCCATGTTCGCATTTATCCATGTGAACTGGGAAATTGTTGATAGATCTTCAACTCTTGAGAGTGACTCATCGGTCCTTACATTGGATAAATGAAATTACAAGTTACAAGTTTCGTTTCATGCTTTATGTGCTCCATCAGAAGAAAAATTGTAGGTCTTTGGAATATTTGGCTAAAACAAACATAGGCGATAAGACGAACATGGGAGACGATAGAAACGAGACATTTGTCAAACTCTATATAACCTTTCCGATAAGCGGAAACGCTATAAAAACATGGTGTTAGAGGGAAATGCTTTGGAGGAAACTCTAGCGGTTAAGAAAAATGAGTTTCTTGCATGAAAACTTTCGAGTATAAATATCGCAGTGAAAAGTCGCAAAACAGAACAATCGTTATAAGTCTGAAATGATATTTAGCTCCAATCTTGTAGTTGTGTTGTTGCTATGTTTCTGTATGTTCCTTATATGTAGGCATACATTGATGTTAGAATGATGATGATGATGCGACGAAGCGGTTTCAGTGAAGTAGATGACTACGCTATGCGTTTACGTTGGCTGAATCGAGTCACTTTATTGACGGGACAACTTGATTCGGACACACAGGAGGCGCTATTGTTCTAAATACACATTAAAACACATCAAATCCTTACAAATGATGAACTTTTCCCAGCAATAATTATAATTCTAGAAATGTGTTTTAAAGGTTGTAGGTCACTGTCACGGAGGACGAGCAAGAGAACAAACTGTTGACATCAGAGTATGGCCATTCACCAATCTCGGGATTCTCGTTCTAAGACGAGAACAGAGTTCTGCATCTTTAAACTAATTCAGATCGTACGCGACGGTCACATAACAAAATGAAACACAAATAAAGCCAGTTGGTAATAATTTCTACCGTGTTGTTGCATTTCAGGAAAACTTTGCTTGCTTACCTGACACGATTAATGCAATGACGCAAATCGGTTTTCCACGCTTAATGAACGTGCAAGGCACAGTGTTGCAACCATTGTGTCGTCAAGGTGCAAACGATCTCTATGCATTGAAGTGGCGTTCTTGTTAGCAGTGCATTGTTTGTATACAATAAAAAGGTATCGTTGACTGCAGTACTAAAGACGACAAACAGATTTCATTTTTACAGACTGTGTATAAGGCTACAGAAATTTAAGACGTTATAAGCAACACCGAATTTACTTTGAAAATAAATTATAGTAGTATCTGTGTAAATAAATCAACTTATCTGTTTGTCTATCTGTCTCTCTTTCTGTCCCTCGCCGTCGTCTGTCGATCTGTCTGTCTGTCTCTCTCTCTCACTCTCTCACTCTCTCTCACACTCTCTCTCTTTCTGAAACACACGAAGGTCAATAATAACCACAGACCTTTTGCAAATCTTTCAACCTTTACGATTCCTTCCCGTTATCATCCGGTGATCTACAGGTTTATAAAGTCTTACATTGCTTTTGCTAGAAAAACTGTGCTTTTTATGAAAGTCCTGAAAGCCTGGTAACATTTATTAGCATACAAAAGTTTCGATTTCTGTAATAATAATGATTATTTTTTAGAAGGAGGGGAAATGCATTTACGCACAAAGTTTGGGGCACCCATCTCAAGTGAACTACCCACTAAAATTCCTCCGGCGTCGAACAAACAGCAGCCGGGGACCGTTTACCTCACTACTTCAGAGTAGGCCTTTTGCTGCGCCCAGTAGGCTCATATCTACATTGACCTACTTTATAGACATATTAAGTCTCCCTTCTTCTGCCTTCTGCGGAATGTTCTACTCGGTTCCAGACGTCTTCCCCTCTTAGCATGGCTCCGCTGTGTTATCTGGAAATATCGTTCCTCTGTCCGCAGCCAGAAACGTGGCCCACCTGTCAAACATCAAGAGGACGTGCTTAGCTTTATCCTCTATACCCGGCCAGTACAGGCAGTCTGCAGACAAGGCCTTACCCATTTTATGGAGGTAGGATCAGAAGTCTCCATGACCGCTCAAATCTGCATCAGGTAGAAACTAACATCCCATGCTTTATCTCAATCCACGGCCTCGCGTATTGAACAGCATCGCGGATCAGCATCCTTCCGTCTCCTCCGTTCTTTTCCACCGTTCAAGAGAACGGAGCCTCCCTTGGCGTTGTGATAATAATAACAGGAACAACAACAACAACAACAACAACAATAATACCAATAATAATAACGGTCATTTAATAAATAAACTTTTGTTCATGTAATGCACTTGTACTGTGTCAGTTTAGTGCGATTTGAACATAAGGTAATAGGCTAGTACTTGAATCCGTTCATTGGTAGCATTTTCTCTTTTTAATTGTAGTTGTGTTACAATCTGCAATACCAAACAAACATAATGAGTTAACTTTACTCATTAACTCAATTACTTAGTTATTAATGACTGATATACAAATGACATGCAGGATGTGCTTCCAGTAAAACACATCCGTTACAAACACGAGCTACAGCAAGTACACTTTATAAAATACATATTTTTTTAAATAGATGCCGTAATCTAACATTTTCACTGAGTTCGAAACGTTTCCGTGTATGCATCTAATACCGCTAGAGGACGTTGGGATGGTTTTTCAGCCTTCGTCACTTTACCTCTTCTGTGACTGAAAGCATTTGTAGATATCTATCTGGTTTACTCGGTTGGACACAATCATGGCCAGCTCTTGTAGAAGGCCGGAACATTAAACGTGGCAACGTTGCGTCTGAGGTCGAAATAGCAGTTGCGTTGAATGTGATTTGTATTTGATTTGTATCAACTGATCGCCTAGTCGGCCTCAAATTTCAGCTGGTTCCAATGTTGCCACCTTTAATGTTCCGGCTTTCTACTAGAGCCGGGGCGTGTGTTATGGTCACGGTCGCTCATAATATTTTGTTCTGAAAGCGCTGGAGTATTCCATTGTTGGAGTTGACGGGCCTTTCCTGCAGCTGTATGCCATAAGTTTAGACAGATTTAAGATAGCTTTATAAATTAACAGTTTTTTTCTGATAACACCTGGGACTTCGTGCCAGTCTAACTTTTTTTCGAAATTGTATACCAAGCTGTTTTCGCTTAATAGAGATGTGAAGAGCTATCTGAAATTGCGGATTACTGTTTTCAAAAGAGACTTTGTGGGTTAGACACAAAAGTGGCTATAATTAACTTTACAAAACTACAATTACAAACGACTTAACTCTTAACCGTTACTTACAGAACTAATTACAGAGCACGTAAAAATTATTGTAAAACACACCTCTGGTTTCTGTCCACTTATATCTCACCGTTGCAACCAATCTATATAAATACCCGTTGCAATAATCTTTTTTTCTTGAAGTAAGTCGATGTCGTCATTTTCCATAATCATCTAGAATGTGCTATTCATGGCTCTCTGTGCAACACATTGTTATATGATTTGTAAATTCGTTTCATTAAGCAAACATCAATTGAAAGACGCAATACTACTCTTCTTGTTACTTCAGGCATTGCTAAGTAGTCATATAGTGTATACGGTAAATGAAATAGTTAAGTTTATTACCCGTTAGGCCTACATAACCAATACGTGTGGAGATATTCAGTAATAAAATACAAACATATTTTTTCTAAACGACTTCAAGTGGTTTAAAACATCGAATAACAAAGTCTAACCGGAAAACTGAAATATAGTGCCAGTGTGAGTGAGCTGATGCAATAACTATCGAAAGGCTTGAATGATCGATTTCAAATTCCCTGCACGTACCTTGCCCAAGGGGAAAACGGTACCGTACGCATTGCTTTCGAGCAATATCGTCCTACACAAGTGAAAGGGGTAACAAGATAACAGAGTTTTCTTTCGCTTTTCTCAAATTGCTGTAACGTAATATGTCGTTTTTCGCGATGTTCAGAGCCAAGGAACCAGTTTTGTGTACTTTTATAGAAAGTTATGTGAGAGATGACTACGCTGTTTGCTTCCTTAACGTACCCGGCTTAGAAGCCGATTCAATCCGATAACTAGTTAGAAGCTCGAAAGCGCTAATCAACATTCACAAAGTATATAATATTTTATTTTTAAATCTACTGTTATCAATATGTATTTATCCATTTGATATCAATATTTTGTTAACAACATATGAGAAAACACGTTGTCGATTTGGAAGTGACCTTCATTTTTGCGGGAATCGATTTTAACAGTTTTGAAATTTCTGTATTGATTGCGATAATCGCTGTAAAACATAACCCTGTTTCTAACATCAAAAACTAACGAATTATTTAATTGATTGTTTGAGTGTAAATATCACGTAGAGATGTGTATTCACACGTATTAATAAGTTATAAGGTATCAGTGTACATAAAGTTCTCTGGCTATTTCAAAATTTCCTTGGATCAGCCATTTCAGAAGTTTGTAAGATCGCTTCTTTTAAAAAGCAGTGGGGATGCTGGGTGCTGGAATATTATTATTAGAAACGTGTTTAGACCGGAGTGAGTGGAGAATGAAGATCGAGGTGGTAATACTGCCTCATTCGAACCGTTAACGTTGGAAATGAAAGCGAATGTTACCATCCGTAATTAATTTTTCACTTCCGTCACTGTAGTTACGTTGTTGACACGTTTCTGCACATCATTAAACAACGGCTACATCGACGGTAGAATAACGACGACACGATGGGCGAAGATGACAAGCTGCGATTTCAAAATATGTATTTCTGGCTACGTCGAGTGTTCGTGAACTAAAATAGATAGCGTCGTTGTTTTAAGAACGGGAAAATCTGATGAACTCGAGTGCGCCATAGACATAAACACGCTGGCACGCGGGAAGGGGCGTAATTCATTTGCAATGCAGCTGGTGGCTATCACACTTGGGCGTCAGACAAACAAACGGAGCGACCGACTTCTATCTTGTTTCAAAGCAACTGTTTGTGTTTATTTAGCCTCAGACTCGTTCTTTTGCCGGAGGCAGTAGGCCTGCTGGATCTTACCCATTATCTGCCTACCAACACATAAGATAAAATTTATGCTACTCACGTATGTATACCTACTAGAAAAAGCACTTATTGATGTAACGTTGATATAGGTGATTATAAATTTGTAAGCGGCGGGCCCACATGCGAAATCCCCTTAGCTGCGACCGGAGCGAGCAGAAACGGTTCGTTAAAGAACCATTAGAAGAGGTGCAATCTAATACTTCAACGTCTGTGATGCATGAGTGAAGTTCTTAGTAATCTTAAGACCGCCGTTACAATGCCTATATAGAGCCAGCAAAGGGCAACCGCAGAGGTCTGCCACAAACGTATAAAGGGGTTTTGCAAATTTTTTGCAAAAAATAAATATCAGGTTTACCGCTTACGCCGGGTCTCCAAACTTTTTCACTTGGGGCCGAATTGAAAAATCTTGGAAGTCAGGCGGGGCAACGATATAAATATAAATACTGTATAAATATAAATATAAATATATATTAAACTTTTTCAAATTTACGAAATAATCAGATTAATAAAATAAGTATTTAATTAGAAATTAAGCAGACTTATCCAAACAAAACAAATTCATTTATTCAAAATAAAGTAAATAAAAGTAAGGAAAAATAACATTCAAAGATATTTCTTATGTACTATTTTTTTGGTTTCTTATGTAGGTACGTATGGGAAGTGTGGATCTGCTTCTGATATAATGTCTATTAATTTTGGGTCAATTTTTGATGCTCCTATCACTAGAATGGATTTCAAGCGTCCGTCTGACAAGTTAGACGTGTACTTTCATTTTATACTTATTTCTTGTTTCGTTATTTAGTAAAATGTTATAATATTGAAAGTATTTTGTCGATTTATTTAAAAACTGCATGCAGCAGATGCCGCGTTGCCGCGGGCCGTAGTTTGGAGACTCCTGGCTTACGCAGAATCCATTGTTGCACATGCGAGGGTTATGTAAAATTTATTTGCTTTGAGTGTATACAGCATTTTTATTAGTATGAATACTGTCTGATAGACGAAGAAACTTCATTACTCATTACTAGGCTACTCACTAAACTGAACAATATCGACTAATCGACGTAGCTGACCACAGCAAACTGAAGCGTTTAGAACGATGAGAAGACAAGCTGAGGCAAACACACCGTGTTTACAACAATGTTTTTTTATGTTAGACGGATAAGAGAAAAGATCAGCATGCATGACAATAAGAAAACAAACTACAGCGCATAACATCTTTATTTGTGACAATGTTTTTTGTTTGGTAGATACACTACGGATAAGATCCTGCCTAGTTTTATTTAAAAAAAGCGTGCGAATCCTATAAAAAGGGAAACTATGACGAAACTATTATAGACACAGTTTCAATTAACTATTTGTCTTCCTTAGTTAAAACAGTTCGAAAGAGCAGCTACAACCTTGCAAGGATTATAAAATTATTATGATGACGACAACGACGATGATAATGACTTCAAGTAGGATATGTTATGTTTGTTTGTTAATATCGATGTTACGTGACTACCTATAAGCTGTTCAGTCTTCTAATGTTACTAAGCTACAGAACACACACAAAATTGTAATTATCAGGAGTCACCATCATGGGAGTTCTTGGTGTCGTGAAACCGCTTATCTAGGTAAAGTACAGCTAATAGCATACAATAATTTATTTCAAACACTTTTTGCTACAGTCTATTTCTTGATGTATATAGTTTATTTAAAATTTATATTTACTTAACCTCAAGATGTTATTTTTCCTTATTTGGAACATGTTTCGGGATCCTTAGTGTTCCCATCATCAGCCTTCCTAATTTTGAATATTGTGGAGTACGTGTGTGCTGGTTCGCTGTTGTTATGGTTTCCCGTTAACACAAACATAATCAATCAATACAAATACAAATACAAGTCAATATAAAACATAATACAATTTTCAAAGCACTCAACATCGAAAATACACAAAATACTAATATGTGGGCCACAATCACACACAACAATAACAATTTTAAAAGCCAAAAACCAACAGGAAACCATAACAAAAGCCAACCAGTACACAGGTAGCATACTCCACAAGATTCAAAATTAGGAAGGCTGATGATGGGAACACTAAGGATCTCGAAACATGTTCCAAATATGGGAAAAATATCATCTTAAGGTAAAGTAAATATAAATTTCAAATAAATAATTTATTTAAAAGCTACTTTCACTATCTCAACTTTATTAATTCAATGTAGTACTTATAGTAGATTTATGTGAGTAAACTTTCAATGAAATCTAAATCTATCGTTTATAAATTTTGGATTCGAAAAGTTAATGATCATTCTATAATATTTTCTACTCTTCAGTTATTTGGCAAATACATTAATATGATTGAATATAATGACGTCGTTAAAGCAACGCGATGTGAACATATTGTTATTACGGGATGCACTTCTTTATTTTAACTAATGAGAAAGATAATAATAATTATTGTTATTAATGTACTAATATGTACATTAAACTTCGTGGCTACGTATTTCAATAACATAAATTCAGTAATTAACAACAATAAAAAATTAAAAAATAAAAATACAATTCCATGTGTGTGCGCGCGTGCGTGTGTGTGTGTGTGTGTGTGTGTGTGAGCGGGCGATACACCGTTTAGACAGTATAATTTATGGAATAGGCTTCACTATTATGGAAAATATTCCAGAATGTTTGTGACGTCACCAAGGTGACGAAGGTGTCGCAGTGTGGCATTGTGTACAAGGAGACAGACCGGTACTTGTAGTGTAGAATACTGCAACTGACAAACATGGTACGTTGTGCAGACGTGCGCTATCTGTACATCAAGATCAATGCGGTTGCACAGTGAACTGTCACTGCTTATTGCTTACGTGTCAATTCCACTTACACACTGCAGAAGTATCGTCATATGTATATCTGATTAATATAATGACCTTCTTCTTCTTCTTCTTCTTCTATGGCGTCACAGTTCGAAGTCGAACATTAGCCTCCATAATCATCCACTTCCATTTTTCCCTGTCCTTGGCGATCGATGGCCATTGTTTTGTTTTAAGTAAAGTATCAGCATCCCTCGCCACCGCGTCCATCCAGGAATGCTTGGATCTTCCGTCTTCCGACAGACCTTCTACCCTCGATTTGACTAAACAGTACCTTCCTAGGTATTCGGTTTCCTTCCATCCTAATGACGTGTCTTGCGCATTGCAATCTATGCAGTTGGATGGTGGTAGCCAGATCATTGTCTTTATATAGGTTGTATAGTTCCTCATTGTGATGCATTCTCCATATCCCATTGACTTGGATTGGACCATATATTCTCCTCAGAATTCTCCTTTTAAAGGCATCGACTATGTTAGCGGCTTGTTTGTTCAGAGTCCAAGTCTCGCTGCCATATGTTATCACCGGTCTAATCGTAACTTTATATAATGTGACCTTGGACTGACGGTGGATATTCCTTGTCTTGAATATAGTTGTCAACGAAGTACATGCTCTATTTTCGGCCTGTATCATTTTCCTTATTTTGTTTATTTCTGCCATTCAACATACCAAATATTTAAACCGATTAACAATAGATTTAGTGATTCGATTTCAAACACGTTTCCTGGTTTTCCTTCGAGTGGTGTTCATAACCTTTGTTTTATCTGTATTCACCTGTAATACTATCTCTTATCCTTCACCTTTGAGTTCATAGAGGGTCTAATATTATAACCTACTGAAATAAAATTAATCAAATATTAGTCTTGCTTTTAGAGAAACGATTTAGTCAATAAAAGGCCTACTTCGGTTGTCGGAAACGTTACAAACCTCTGATTTTAACTTTTAACAATTACCCGTTACGCAACAGTTTTCACTCATAATTAACTTTTTATCTTGCATCAGTGTAGTTACGTTGTTGACTTTATTTTGCACATCATTAAGCAATAGCAGAATGACGACGACACGTGGGGTCGGCTCCAATGAAGATGGTAAGATGATGTTGATGAATACCAATTGTGCCAACAACGTGCCAATTCGGGTTGAAAACGATAATCTCGTCTTCTACTAACGGTGCAATCTGATGGGTTTACAGTCCCAGTGTAGGGATTCGCTGAACTCATTATTACGTCAGAGCCTTCCAACTGTCACCCTGTCAGTCTTAGGCCGAGGCAGTTATACCTGTTGTTGGTCTCTCTTACGCTCTATTCATAGAACGTAGAGGACAGTGATGTCATTTTTCCAATGTCATCATTTAAATGTATGATGATTTTGATAATGAGGAACAACGACGGAAAAAATGATGACTCAAAACTCACAAACCCATATTGTATTTATCGATTTAATTAAAGCATATGACAGCATGCCGCGTGAAATATTATGGAGAGTTATGCAGAATCAAGGAATAAGTAGTAAGTATATAAAAGCAACTAAACAAGCATATAAAGATATGACAACTCAAGTTAAAATAGGGAAAAGGAGATCCAGCAAGATAAGTATTAGTAAGGGCTTGAAACAGGGTTGTTGCATAGCTCCGACTTTGTTTAAGATCTATCTAAATGAAGCCCAAAGTCATCACGGAGGAAAAAATGACGTAATATGGGTGTACCAGTTGGAAGTGACAAGTTGTTTACAATACACTTTTCAGACGATCAGGATGTAATTGCAAAGGACGAAATTGATATACGTTATATGCTTAAGAAACTAGCAGAAGAATATGCGAAATGGGGTCTCGAAATAAATACCTCAAAAACTGAGTATCTTATAGTAGGCGGTGAAGGTCAAGACCTAAAACTAGGAACAAAAGTGATAAAAAATATAAAAAACTTCAAGTATTTGGGTGTAAATAAGACATCGGATGGTGACAACAACCAAGAAATAAAAGTAAGAATAGGACAAGCTAAGACAGCAACAAAACAATTAAACAGTCTGCTTTGGAGTCCACGAATAACAAAAACAATAAAATCAGAATATATAAAACTATAGTAGAAAGTATAGCCCTATATGGAGCAGAACTGTGGGAAATTAATAAAAGAAATAAATCTATAATGAGAGCTATGGAGATAGATTACTGGCGGAGGTGCTGTAGACTAGATAGAGTGAGAAATGTAGAGATAAGACAAGCGATGGGAATCAACCTTGACATTATAGAAACAATAAAAGCAAGAAGACTGAATTGGTTTGGACACCTAAAAAGAATGTCGGATGAGAGATGGCCACGTATGGTATGGGAATGGACTCCACCTTCTAGAAGAAAAAAAGGAAGACCTAAACAGTCATAGAAAATGGACGTCGAAGATGCAATGAATGCAAGAGGACTTACAGAACAGGACTGTTTAGACCGGGGCCAGTGGAAGCCAGGATGCGAGAGGCGGCGCCAGCCGTAATTAAATCGCCAACAAAAAAGTAACGACGACGACAGTGATGATGATATGATGACAAACAAACTATTTTCAATAGCAACATTCTTTTGTATAGGCACTATATAAGACACTTGAGAACTACCCAGATTCATATATTCTCTTTACTTTATTACTTTCTTTACAGCGATTCATCACTTTATTTATTTATATCTTACACACTCTTATACAAATGATGTTGTAGTTATAATTGATTCGTTACACAGAATGGAAATGGTTTCACAACGAAAATGATTTTTAATTGTAGCACGTATTGTACCAAAAAAAGCTACCAATACCGTCAATGATGTTGGCGGGGACATTTTATTTATCGACATTGTTTATATTAGTTTATTTATATTAGGTTATATTATTTTTAGTTTAGGCCTATTCCTGCAGTGTCCAACATAGATCATAGAAGTAACCCTGTCTCAGTTATGTCAATTTCTTCCTGTCTTGAGCTGTTCTTATCCAGGACACACATCATCATGCAGGGGCGGACTGGCATCCCTGGGGGCTCTAGGCTAGAAGTAGTCAAGGGGCCACCTGCATTACGACGGTGGAGCCCCCTTGAGCTCGGCGCCCGGTCCATTGTCACTCCGCCCCACCAATCAATATCCCCAGTAGCGTCAATTTTTTAACTGTACCCTCCTGCAAGTTTATGCAACGGGCCCCCTTTTGAATCTTGACATAAGACCCTGAGCCCCTCCCAGGCCTTCAGGCCCCCCAGCCCTGAATGCTGCAATGACTTTCAAACAAAAATGACAATAGCCTACTACTCTTCGGATCAGTCAGTTGCCTCGCGGTGCACCTCTACAGTAACCTCCTTCGTTTTCCTCCATTAGTAAATACTAAATACGCTGTATATAAACGAGGATGAGAAGTGATCACTTTCAATATGACAAAAATAAATTCTGAAGATTTATTTCCAACAATATTTAGACGAAAAAAGTTTTTTAACACTGGTAAAAATGTATAAATTTCTCGTTTGTTCTCGAAATACAATTTTTATAGATCGGGGCCCCTTAAGTCTCCTCGGCCAGTCCGCCAATGTCATCAAGTCAAGCTCTGTCAGACCCTTTCGATCTTCCTCTTATTGAAGATCTGCATTACGTAACTACTTTGTTCTATTTTTGCTCTTCTCCTTTGGCTGGTCCCGCTTCCATCAACAACGGCCAACTCACAACCTTTCAGTCTGGTATCTTAAAGAAAAATAGATGTTATGTCTAAGAGAAAGATCTGGTATCAACATAAAAATATTTAACACTGACGTGTAAGAGTGGCGTAATAGTCAGCGCACATTCTTCCATAGGGGAATGTGTTCAAGATGGGCCGGTTTTCACAACATTCATCTAGCCCTAATGAGCATCTGTTTTCATCCGGGTGGAAAATATAAAAGCGTACTAAGGGTAGTTTGCCACCACGTAGTACTCGTGTACCGTATACTGCAAAAATAATGCGTTTATTTTATAACTTGTAAACGGTATAGAATTTATAAGTTTGTTTTTGTAATTATTAATGTATGCGTTGGCAAAGTTCTTGCCTAAGATTAGATTTTCAGTAGTTCCTGGAAATTTCTAGTATTCTAGTATCCCAGCATATTTCATGAACTCAATACTTCACGCTTATCAAATAACCAGTTTCTTCCAGAACAATTGCCGGAAACGTTTATAGATATTAGTTATTTATCGCAAACGGAAATGTTCGCGCTTTGTGACCGCCGAGCATTTTAACTTTAAACAAACTGAACGCGTCGTAAACACGGCACTGATTTCATTTATATTTTTACCCACGTATTAGCTCGAGGCGTTTACACATGTAACTGAAGAACACATGTTTGCCGCCTTAGTTTGATTTAATGTCGGCGTTTGCTCGTGTTTATAACCAATCAGGAAACTGCGTAACCTTTATACTTATTTGTTTGATATAGCCAGAATAACAACACCAAAACTAACAAAAAATATAAAAAGTTTGAACAATTTGAAACTCGGTGAAAGTAATGTTGCAAACAATACCTTCATATGTTTGTGCATATTTGTGCTTTTGAAACTTGGACAGTTAGCAAACATACGTAACGTGTCGTTAGAACAGAATCTCTCTGAACTGAGAGTACAGTAAATATGTGAAGGATACTTATTATAATATCTGCAGACCAAAGATAAGTTACTAACGCCCTGCCCTGCTTCACCAGCGTCTGTTAATTTTCTTCTTAACGGACCGTTTCAAATAAAACTATTATTTGAGCTTCGTAAAGGTTACCTCCTGTTAAATTCTTAACGGAGGTCGACGAAACAGGGCATAAAACAGATTACTATTATTTAAAAATACAGTTAGATTGTATCATCTTAAGGCACTTTTATAGTATTACGCTGTAAGCTTGTCGTCTCCTATGTTTGTTCTATAACAGTTTAATGCGTTATTCTTTAAGGCAAAATTTAAAATCTGTGCTGCATAAAGTGTAACAGAACATAAAAGTCCTCGAATTGGTTCTTCAGTGTGTGGTAGAGTAGAGTTATGTTGAGTAAGAGATATCAACAAATAAGTAGGTCCTAAACATACCATCAGACCCTTATGAATCTGTAGTGTGTTCACAAGGTGAGGAGGATGAAGCTGTTTGTTCAGACATTTTTTGTTTATAGTCAGCATCACGATGCGATTATCGATGGTACAATAATCATTTTTTATACATGATTATTTAATTTGTAAATACAGTATAATTGATTAAATACGCAACCATACTTTTTAACTACTACATTTCTATTCTTTTGTAAAAACTAATAATTACAATTTGTATAGCAATATATATTTTCATAAGTTGGGTTTTGGTAGTGAAAAATAAATAAAAATCTTTTAAATAAAATTGTTTGAAAATTCAATATACAGTGAACAACATACACGTTTGCGTTTGTGATAAAAAAATCGGTATGGAGAACCATACACGACTTCAATGTTCTAATTAATTATAAAATTATTTTTAATATGTAGGCCTAACACTCAGAACGAAACCAAATACATCAGCATACTTTTGGTAAAAACGCTGAGAAAGATGATCAAATTACAAATCGTAACTAGCTGTTAATATCTTAAAAATAAAGAATTAATTTGATTAAATTATCTTTTATTTAATCAACGCGAAAGAAACGAATACCGCCCAACGTCTGTTATCTATGAATTTCTGAAAACGAAAAATTTTGTTTAAATATCCGTGGTGACATATCATGGAGCGATATCAATGTTAATATTCTATTGAAATTTTTAAGTTTTCGGTCGAATAAATTTATAACATCAATACGAAAAATTACCCCCCTCTTCAACTACCCTTTTTATTTATAGATATTTCACCTACCTTTCTATAGCGGATTATTATGACCTTCTTTTCAGGGTAGTTTATTTATCAAAATTTAATTCTTTACCTTGTTAAAACGTAAAACGTTTAAGGTAAACTACCCTTTCACCGTAACCGTTGTTCACCAAAATTAACAGACCTTGCTTCCTCTACATCTCGGGCACATATGCTAAACATTATTTGATTCTGTTTCAATTTGCGGCAGTTATCGTTCGTCATAGAAAAAATTCCACACACACACACACGCGCGCGCGCGCGCGCACGCACACAGATACTTTTCGGAAAATTACTTTTCTTCATGTTTTGAGGGTAGTAGAATCAGAATCACTCCCTTATCTCGAACACAATTTGTTTCGCGATCACGATACTTCTATTTCCTTATGGAACATGGTAGTAAAAATACAATTACTTTTAACCACAAAATTATTATAACAATGAATTTTACATTGTTACTATTTTTAAAGATTTTTAGACATTAGATCTCTTTCTGTATTCTTATGCTTTTTTAAGGGCAGTTTCCAATTTAGATCGATACGGTAGAGTGGACAGCGCAATTACCGCTGAAGTATGTCAGGAGATCCTGCCCTTCTCTGTGCACGTAAACGATGCACCCTAGTTGCCTGAAACCCGGTTGGCAATGTTTCCTGACGGTACGGCACTATACCTATACCAATGCATTATCGGCTACAATGTACTCAAGATAGTATATCTCATACAATGTATGAGATAGTAACAAAATTTTATGACGTAAATCCTGGACAAATATTTATACCTAATTCTGTTTAAATAAACGCAAACACTTGCTTTGAAACTAGATAGAAGTCGGTCGCCCCGTTTGTTTGTCTGACGCCCAAGTGTGATAGCCACCAGCTGCATTGCAAATGAATTGCGCCACTGCGCGCGTGGCTAGCGTGTTTATGTCCATGTCGCGCTCGAGTTCATCAACGCTGCGAGGAAAATTCGTTACGCCGAAAGCACAGTAAACAACTGTGAAACTGTGATTTCACAACTTTGAAACAAGAAACGAAGAGTAATTTATAATCTAACATAGTTTAGTTTAACCCAGTAGTTTAAAATTTAATCTAATGAAGTTTCAAATAAACTATCAGTACAACAAAATATTAATATGATTAGCATAATTTATCTTCAGCTTCGATTTTAGTAAGAATATAATGCTTTCTGTCGACATGTTTTCTATTATCCTTTCACATTTGTCACATCATCTTCTTCTACTCACAATCCGAAGATTATATATATATTGTGATGTACATGAGTCACATAGAAGAAGTGGTCGAGATAGATTTTATTGGAAAGACACGGGTTTATTAATGATGCTATTGATTTTTCTGACAATCTACTGAGATTTGAATAGTTTTTAAAAATATAACTAATTCTTCTCTGTTACACATATATTGTAGTGTTATGGATGTGCATAGGTAAATTAATATTGCCTAGAAAAACATGTTGTATGATAATTTATTAAACGTTAATTAATTAAGCAAATGTTGCACATTTAAAAATTCTTACTCCTGATTTTCTTGACAAATTTCTCTGATAACTATCCTAAATTTAAATAAAATTAATTGCCTTTTACGAGTTTGCTTTAACCGGGTTTTAGGCTTTTAAAAAAACTTTTAGAGTTTACGATTGAATATTAATATTAAAATTTAGACTTCACTTGACTGTAACCTGAAGAACTATGTGCGTAACTGGAGTCTGGTGTCCTGATGATATACAGTTGATCTCCGACTGTTGTGGTGTATCCGTAATAATGTCGACGGTAGAGTCCGTCAGGGACGATTTCGGGTTTTTACTGGCTTCGAATTTCACAAGTTAAGCTATTTGCATCCGTGGCGTAATTGGCCTTACACCAATTCCAGTACGCTTGAAGTGTCTTTCCAAACCAAGGCGGATAGTTTTCCACAACCAAGGAAAGCACCGGCTTTTAAATTTCGGTCGGACTAACACTTGTTTATAATGTTTAATTAACTCGAGATTATCTCTACGCGATCGGCAAATTTTGATGCGGTGAATTCGCGGGATTGTGGTCGTTTCCTCCAAAAACTGCGTTTGCAGATAAACACACTTGTATCACGTTCAAATAACCGATATGAACGGGTCATGTTTGATTATGATATGAACTCTTTACTGGAATTCTGAAGCCTGGGTCGGTCAGTATTTAGTTTAACCGAGACAATTACAGTCGGATCATGTGAAATTCAACTTACTCTAGTCAAGAATTGTTCTAAAACTGCAGCAAAATTATCTAAAATTTAGAGTTTTTTATATGATTTTTACGTGTGAGTCATACACAGAATCATTAAAAAAACACATATATTCACACCAAGCCATTAGTATATTTAACTATTTAACTTGTAACGATTTCAATTATATGCTCTTCTAAGTCACATCCGGAAATCTCAATTAACAACGGTGGTATAATTTGTTTTCTAATTGCCGCCTACGGGGCACACGCACACGAGCACTGGACTATCGTTACCCAAACCTACGATAATTACGCACAGTTTCGAATATAGAACTACATGTTTAAACTTACAACAATTTATTTGCAAGTCTAAATAACAAAGTTCCTTGCAAACTAAATACAGAGTCCCACATGCAACGCTACACACTTCATATATGCTCTTATTCATCGTATGGTTTATTTCGACCAAATATACGGTGCATACAAACGTATGAAACAGGTAAGTTAATTTTACACAGTAAGAGATCGTAAACTGAAACAGTGGAATATAACACTAGTACGAGGTAAAACTTGCAATATTTTTTAAAATTATGTTAAATAATTGCTGTCTTTTCAGTCTTATCGGAATCTTATCAAAGTAGTTCTCCTAATGGCCGTCCCACGTTTAAGTTACAGCATTGGTTAAATGGGCCACACTGTTGTCAGACTTCGTCGTGTGTAGCGATAGTAGAGTCCACACATTGAAGGCGTTTGAAGTACACGTCACCCGATTAAGATGTCGATTTACTGCAATAGGGAGTGAACCTTTTTCAGTGAAGAACTACAAATTATTAGTGTTTTATTTATTAGTGTTTTATTTATGGTGGAAATACTCGTGTGTCAACAATAACCTGAAGTAGTATCACTCAGTTCTTTATATGAAAATAATATGAAATTAATCATAAAAAAGAGCTTTACTTATAACTGGAGGTGTTGTTATATTATCTAATGAATAAGCGGTGTGGACAAACAATACAAAATATCTAGAATATAATATAATAATGTTATATTTTGTAATATAATAATCCTGAAAGTCTTGTCATTTTAGAAATAGTTGTGGATAGTCGCGTAACCTAACGTTTTTGTTAGTGGTGGTGTGAAAAAACTTTGTTATATTTGCATTTTGCGACAGTGGATAGTGAGTGAACAAAATATAATTCGTTACGGCACCTTGCGGTACCTATAGCACATTTTAAATTTTCTTCTAAGCCTTTCTCCGTGTCTCCTTTTACTTAAACATGATTCCATTGATGAAATTATAAACTATGCAAATTATAAAATAATTAACGCACCATACACATATTACACTTCACTGTAGAAAAATTAACACATAAATTTATACACTAATAAATTAACAAGAAAAAACATATGAATGTAAGAACAGATCGCTGCTAACTGTCGTTGGAATAGAATGGCAAAAACAACTGTTTCTAACACTTTACTGGCGGTAAGGATGGCTCTTACGGGGTTTGTGGTTTCTTTCCCCACAACCTTCATTAGTTGGTTGTGTGACTACAAAATAGTATGTTTAACTTCCTAAAACTTGTGTGTTGGTCTTCAATAGAACGGGTGTTCCTGTCGACTTTATTTATAAGTACTCTCTCACATATTTTGTACGTTACAGTTGTCTGTTTAATACTTGATATGAAATTTGTATAAAAGTTTTTTTTAATTACTAATTGAAAAAGCCCATAAACAAAATGAGTTAAGATGAAATAGATGTATAGTTATCTAATGCGCATTGTGCACAACAAATAATAGACGCATGAGTTAAATAAATTACAATGGCACAATGCAGGTAAACATTTATATACTTTCAGTGGCGTATCCATGGATTATTTGCATATTGACCAAAATATTTTGCACGATGGTGTATTATTATTGATGTGATGCGGAGTAGTGGAAGAGGTTATTATTTGCGGTAGTCGGAGATTTGCGTTGTCATATGCGATTTATAGATTGCTTATTACAGGCACCAGCGAGCAGATCCTGTCGTAACCTTTTGACTTCCCCACTTGCACTGTTACGCGCTCTAACCACAATCTGTAATCGCTTATATAAACAAGCCGCAGAACTCGACTCGACTCTTGATTACAGTCACACTATATTTATTTTAATCAGCCAAGATCACTTGAGCCATACTGTTGTCTAGAATGGTCAGACATTACTGCGTTAAATGGGGTGTCTGTGGTAATGTGTAAGCAGCAGCTAGTCTTCGATAGGCGCTACTGCAATAATGTGTCCAGCAGGTAACAAGCTTCGCACCTTATTTAGCCTATATCGCGTGGACCTAGTAAGGCGTATAATTCTTTGTTTATTTTAGAAGTATTCTTTTATTCTTGAACTCTATTTGGTGGGACAAACAAATTTCGAGAGCCACAAAGATTCATATAGGAAAAGCTTTAGTTGAATCAGTTCTGTCTTACGGCTGTGAGGTATGGACATTGAGCAAGGAAATTATACGACAATTGAATGCCGTGGAAATGGGTTATCTCCGTAGAAGTGCCGGAGTCTCAAGAAGGGAGAGAATAACCAGCGAGGAGCTCAGAAGAAGGATGCATGCAGAAGACACAATTATCAACAGAGTAGAACGAAGAGGCTTAAAGTGGTTCGTTCACTTACTCCGAATGGATGAACAGAGATGGCCGAGGAAAATATTTCAGTGGAAGCCCCCAGGCAGAGGAAAAAGGGGCAGACCTAAACTGTCCTGGTATGAAAACATGAGGAAGGCCACATGGAACATCATAACTTGGCAGAAGAAGATGCAGAGGACAGAAATGGTTGTTAGGTGTGGGTATGTGGCAATAGCCGATGAAAATCCCTTTGCGAGAGTTTCTTTTATTCTTGTGCAAATTTGGCTACCAACTGTTGATAATATGTTGATTTCTTAAGAGCTTCGTGACTTAGAATTAAAACTTTTTAGGCCGTATTCCAGTGTCACTGTGTAGGGTACCATAATTCCGCCTGGGTCCATGACGGCCATTTTCAGTGGGGCGAGAATTGAGATCTGAATTACCCGCGTGCGATTAAGGTAAACAAGTTAAGAGATGTCTCTGTTAGTTCGCTTACTATTGACTAAGGCCGTGAAAGCTTACGTTATTGGCTTTGGGTATTCTTACATCATGAGAATCCTTTCGGTTTAAGTTGCCTTGTAAAACAACTTGTACACTTTGCTCAACTTGTATTTGTACGCTTTGCTCTAATGATGGGTGTACAAAGTAATGTAAGAATGCTTTGAAAAGCAATTGCAAAATACGAACAAGCAATAATTAATAAATTCAAGCTTGTAACGGTACAAAATAGAATTTCGTAAGAAACGTATAAATAATTAGGTGATTAAACTTTACGTAAGTATCTGTAATACTTACATTACTACACGAGCAAAAACAGAAAAACTATATGTGTTTCGTGGAACACACGCCAGAAGTAAAAAATTCATTGTCGAGTCAACTGATTCATCGTGTAGAAGGTTACTCGTATATATTTATAGCAAGAGATTTTGCTATAAAGAGTTAAAATTCAAATAAGAGCGAACGCATAATTAAACGAGACATGAACATAGTAGTGTATATATTACCTTCATTATAAGAAATCGATATTTAAAACGAACATAATTAGAATCATATCATCCAATATTATCTTCAGTATACGTACATACGTAGAAACGATTTATAATAAATAAATTATTCAATTTAACAATATGATTTACACAGTACTTAGTTGAAAAGTAGAATGTGATCTGCGTAAAATTATAATTAAATTTTTACAAATAATAAGAAAGCTAAATTTTAAACAGGAAAACAAACTTTCAGCCAAATAGAATATAAGAACTAGAATCAAGCTAACAGATCAACTAAAAACGTACAAAATAAACAAATATATACAATTAAAATCTTTAGACTTTTAAAACATGTACGAAATATTCTACTTGACAGTAGTATACATGTTGTAGCATGACAGATTATCCACATTGTTCTAATTTAAAAAATAATCATGTATAAAATAAAAATAAAATGACATCAAGGAAAACTACTACAAAAATTAATCAAGGACCACAGTGAAGTGAAATCGTAGTTCGAAGAGATAAAATAAATTAAAACCAACCATGCAATATATAAGAAATTATATAAAAATAATGATAGGCCAATGTATAAAGTAATTATACCCATAGGAGCAGGTAAGGAAATACCCCGGATAGACAAACATCCATAATAAAAGAACAACTATTGGAAAAACAACCACATATAATAAAATTCGAAACCCCCAAAAAAGATGAAAATAAATAAGAAAAGTACAATGCAATAAAATAAGCGTTAATGTAAAGTATGTGTAAGTAAAGGTTCTAGATATAAATTTAAAAATGTACCAGTGCAATTTAATTTTATAATGAAAGACAAATCCTGATGATCTCATATAAGTGATATTCTTTATCATACAATACCAGACAAAATGACAAAAAATAGTATAAGGGTATGCAATAAATAGTGAAGTGAACAAGGAGAAATCCTTAAACTAAAACCAAAAACAACAAATGACTGCTTAAAATTTAATTTTAATGAATAATTTAAATGAAGAAAGAACAGATGTGTTTTGTTTATATTAACAGTTCATTGAACTCAAGGCTTGAATGTTTGAGATTGAGTATAATTTTCTTTTTTGTTATAGAATATTTATTATGTTTTAACGATATTAATTAATAATAAACCTTACTGTAATTAAATAAGGGTAATTTAGTTAAGATGTTATAAGAATTATAGGTCAGAGAACAAGCTGGAATTAACAAGCTTATTAATTGTTATTGGTATTAACAAGCTGGAATAATAATAAACATTGTAAATGAACTAACATAAAATCTAGGCCAAATGGTAAATCTCACCAACCTTGTAATTAGTAAATAAGTAAAGGAAATTAATTAAATTGATGAAAATTGTATAATTTAAATCAATCACACTGTGTACGATAACTGTAACAACAATTTGTGAAGGTATTGAAGGAATGTATAAAATATTATTAGAAAAAATGCAAGTGTAATAACACTGGAATCTAAAGGGAAAGCCTAAATTAAGGATAATATTCAAATTATTTAACCAAATCAGAAAATTACTGAGAATTAAAGAAATCAACTTATAATAAGACAATCAACGATCTTGTTCAATGTTAATTAGAATCTAACAGAAATTGTAAACCATTTAATGTGACAGGAAGTACAGTTAAAGCCCACATCCAAATATACTGTAAATATGACTTTTTGAGTTAGAAAATACCATAAAGTATATCATGTTGGATATTAAATAACGCAGAATTAAATAAGGAAATTGGATATGTAATTAGTATTTAATAAAAATAAATAATAGTAAAAATGTAATTAAACATATAATGAAAAAGTCAATTATTTAGGCCGAAATGCCATCTGGTTAAAACGATGTCGATTTAATATTAATTCAGCCAGGACCTATTGTATGGAGAAGAAAGAGAGTTAGTTGATTGTTACACATTGAGACGTACACTTCTAAACGAGCTCACACAAATCAATTCATTAAAAAAAAAAGAGAGAAGATATAATTTTGAACAGCTAAACCTGTAAAAATAGAAAAGAATAACTAAAAAATGAGTCGTCAACACCGAGTTCACGTGGAATAAACCAAATTAAGCGATTTATGAAGATTGGAAGTCGTAATCCAGATAATAGAACAATATAAACGTGAATTCAAAATTTTATCGACACGAGATTGGACATTGTAAAACCTCACAACTATTGGAACAAAAACACCTTTGAACACTGATTGCCGTGCCGAACAACTGACCACTAATCCCGAATAATTACACTGTGATGAAGAGGAATTAATCAGTACTGCTTGGAAGAGGAACACACCAATAACCAACATTTATTTGAAGGAGTTCTGCAATGAAGACGCCTCGTACATATACAGCACGTGGGCGGCGATTTTGGAATACTCCCAGCATCCTCTGCGGTGACGTCAGAACATCATCCTGAGTTTGGTTCGAGAAATCTAATTCATTAACATTTATATCTTAAATACTATTTCTATTTTTTATAATTAAGAAGTTTTCTCTGTAAGTGTTGTACTTTTCAGATTTGCCTTTTCTCTGACTATTTTGAATAACAGCTAACTTATTTAAGACCTGTAACTTAACATTAATAATTTATATAACGAAAACAATCGCCCAGAGATATGAGTTTGTGAGCTGTCGATTAGCCGATCGATTCAAAATCGATTAGTCTCGATAACATTAATAAATTCGTTGAATATTATAATTTTTGCGTTTTATTTATTAGTAAACATATAGATAGAAGAATTTCAGATAATATTTGACACCTAGACTCCAAGAAAAGAAGAGAATAACATCATTGAAGGAGTACACTCATTAAATAATGGAAGAACACTAATTGATTATTACATTTTATAATCTAGTTAACGCGGAAAAACAATTCTTGTTATTCTAAAGTATTAAATTAATTAAATTAATAATTAAAGGAATTAAAAAAATAAACAAAAAAAAATAAATAAAATATAGAATTTTTTTATTTTCAACCAAAATTTTTTTATCCTACTATAATTTTTTGTAACTCCAAAAATCGAATTTTTACGAAACGTTACAATGTTATAATAAAAAATAGGTATCATTAATTTTAAATTGTTTTTATTAATTGAACAATTGGAAGTTGTGTAAATAAATAGGCTAATAATGAACTAAGTACAAGAAAAAGATTTCAAAAGTATTCAGCTCGTTCTCTCAGCATGTAAGAGCATTTTATTTTATCATAATTAAAATTAATTTTAATATCTACGTTTTCTTGTAATAGTTTTTCAACATTTATAATATCCTCTAGATTTTCCAAAACAGATGGTTTGTTTAAATCACCCATATTTGTGGTAGTGGGGAAAGTTTGGGTTGCTATGTGGGGAAAAGAGGTTTTGTTGACATAGCAGCAGTGCTTCTTCGTTTCATCTATTTTGTTACACACTGAATCAGTTTACTAGTCTAGAAGAACCCCTGAATCAGTCTACTACCGAGACCCGACGTATACAGGAGTGAGCCGGTCAACATAGTGCCGTGTGTGAAGTTTTCACTTCAAACATTTCGCGTAATAAATGTATCGGCATTGCGTTAGGGGCTTTAATTTAAGAACTTAATTTAAGATATGAACACAAATTCCAAACAAGGAAGTATCTGGAACATTATCACGTTTTGCCTACTTCTATACCGACAAACGAGGTGTGACGTTAAGTCACCTCAATGTCTCTCATTTGAAGCTAAGGCGCACTGGCGCATGTGTACGCTTTATAGACATAGAGGCAGTGCGAGGGGGCAAGAAAATTCCTTTTCTAGCTTTACATGATGTACACTAACTCAAATGAATTTTCGACTTTGTATGGTGCTGGCAAGCGACTGTTCTGCCTTTTTAATGCATTCCACAGAAGACATCTTTCAAGTGTTTGTGAATTTATTTTTTGTTATTCATTTCGTCTGGCAGTTGAACCCTGCTTTACATTTCCGCAATTCAGAAGCGTGTAACCAAAATTACCGAGACGCGCCTGCCGCTACATTTAACTCTCAGACGGTACGAATACCATTATATCGGTACAACGTGAATTTGTTATGACGGAGTCGACCCGTTAGTATATAAAAGCATTCTACATGATACACCTTAGTGTACTTTTTTTTACAAACATTGCGTTACATGCAAATACTTGTCTTATTAAAGTTTACCGTCTTCATATAGCCTATGCCATAAATCTGATACAACTGCTGGTTTCAGCCCAACAGAGATCACATCATCCTGGTCAATCCATCGTAGCTTTGGTCATCCCGAACTACGCTGTTCTTCATCACCTTCGCATCAGAGCATAGGCAAGATGCTGTCTGTTCCGCCTTCAAAGATCCTCAAACCATCTATTCGTGGGTCTACCCACTTACCTGTGTCCTATAGGTTATATTTACGTACTTGTTTGGCCAGTCTTGATTCTGACATTCTTTCTAAGTATTCTTTGCACTATTGTTTATAACATTTTAGTCTTTCGTTCAGGTTAAAAACTTGTAATTCTTCTGATAAAGTTAGGAGTAATAAATAAAATGTCATTTTAAAGTAAAAATCTCTCTTACTCCAAATACATCCGAGCAACGCTTTACACGCTGAATCAGTTCACTTGCCCCTCGATTCTGAATTCCTCACTTCTGGCCTATGTCCCACGACACGCTCATATTTTGCTGATTTTTCTGGTCTCGCTACATTATTTGATCGTTAGTTTCTAAATGTATCATTCATTTTCTTCTACACTGTTTTTTATTACAGTAACTCAGTAGTATTACAATAACTCAACGTTGATTGTTTAATTTTTCTTACCTTACAAAGTTTTACCGGTTTAGGCAATTCTCACGAAACGATTAAAAAATCCATAGAAGTTTCACGTACGTATAAATTGGAATCCGTAATTCTCACAAAACGCAAGAATTATTGTGAGTCATCTCCACTCAGGTGCTGAAGTTTGCATTTCGTATTCTCAAAGTGATCTTTATGAAACTGACTGGTCAAGGCAATAGAAAAAGGAGCGTATAAAGCTTTGTATATATGTTCTGTTGTCTGCTTACTGGTATTAATCAGCTACTTAAAGTTTATGACTGACACAATTTTTTGTTAAAATGTTAATATCATTTGAAAAAGCTCAAGTTGAGCAATGAAAAGTTGTACAGAAAAGTTAACGGCGGACGTTCAAAACATTTTGCTTTGAATTCTCGCGTGATTCCCTAAATCTGCAGCTCCCGTAGAGTCTGAGTGTTAACTGTTATCAGTATTATTATTATTATTATTGTACCGTTATTATACTATTATTTGTGCATAACCATGAGGACCTTATTTTTTATTTTGCAAAGAGGTTTCGACGACGCGGTGTGACATCTATGCGACGTATTTACTTTGGCAATAAGAAACCTACAATTCAACGTACTTTCTTTTCTTCTATATGTTTCCATCTGATGTTGTTTATGCTGTTATTTTCTACGCGTATACGTCTGTGAGTGCATGAGTGTATGTGTGTGCGTGTGAGCTCGCGCCTGTCTATCTTGTGTCTTACAATTTTAATTTATTGATTTGCTATTATTAATTTTTGTTTATTAGTGCAGTCCAATTAGACAAAAGGAAAGATCAATGTGCTAAAAGATCCCGGCCAGCAAAACATGTGTGTGCACCTTTATATTTTTGTTTAAAACATTTTTGTTTAAAATTTTATATTTTGTCTAAAATGACCCCATCCATACGACCCTTGCTAAAATTTTGGTTCAAGAAAAACAGTCAGTTTTACAAGAAACATGTTCATTATAAAACTTGTAGTTAAATAAAATTCGCCACATAACGTTTCTATGACTTTTCTTCGTATAAATAGCCGTTTTCAACGGTATACCCGCGTACAACATTTTATACCCCTCATACGTCTCCAAAAATACCTACGCTAGAACACTAGGCTTGTAATTTTTTGAATGAGGTGTCTCCATTATGTCCAATCCACAGTGTTCTTTGTTGTAATTGAAAATTTGAGATAATTATTTTCTGTTTTTGAACAAATAAATTCTGTAGGTATCGTGGTCTTATAAAAGTACATTAAATGCTGACATATTTTACAAAAGCAAATGTTAATACAATGATTGTTTACACACACACACACACACACACACACACACACACACACACACACACACACACACACACACACACACACACACACACACACACACACACACACACACACACACACACACACACACACACACACACACACACACACACACACGATTATGGTTGACCTGTTCTTATGAAAGCAACGTCCACGTTCTGTTCCCACGACGTACAATAGGCTATTCAACCTTCAAGTGTATATTATATCTTACAATAAGCCCTACAGACTTGTCTCAAGCAAACGAATGAACCGAAACCGCCGTTTACTCCTTCTTAAATTCTTCACTTATTTTTCTTTCTACAGATGTTTTAACTTTTTCCCCAGCGCCCTGGTCTAGTACCTCATAACAATGTAGAAAACTATTTTTCTCTCCTTTGAAAGGTTTTCATTATTTGATTTTCTATGGGATTCGATAAGGTTGTAAATACTCCAAATTGATTAGACAGACCTTAAAAATTTTAAATATGATAATAATGACCTATTAATATCTTAGAAGATTCTTCTAACGTTCGGGAATATAACTGCCCATTTTAAAACTCACAACTTTCAAGTATCTAACACCAGTAGTTCCCCCCACGTATATCGGCTACCGTAAAATATCTAGCTGCCACTTTTGATCCCAAACAGAATGTCCCAAATAGATAAGCCTATGTATTCAGTTAACGTAAATAGAGAACTTACGAAATTGGTAATTAGTGCTTAACACAAATGTGGTCAAAACAAAACCACGATAATAACATACTATTTACTTACGTGACTAGAAAATATTTTAGTTAGGGGGAATAACATAAGAACCTTGAATCCTTTTCCTGTGTCGTAATTTATCAAAAAAAACTGTCTTAAGTGATTTACTATTTAACGATATCACGTAACATTTTTGTAGATGATATGGAATTTCTTGGTAATAATATATTGTATAATTCACATTTAAAACAAAAAACAAACTGGTTTTGCAGTAGAAACAGATTCAAAGAACCTGTGTGTCAAGCTAAGAAAACGCTCACTGCATAAGAACAATACAGAAAATTTTCACAATTTTGATTTGTAAAAGACGGGTGATAAACTAATACTGTTACGCAATTACGGAACACTCTAGGGCAGTTGAGAGAGTCGTTCTACCTGCTTCTCGACTAGCTCAGCGTGCCTCGTCTGTATCAAGACTGTTCACTCATGTAACACAAAGTACCTTCCAGAATGTTCAAGAGCACTTGAAATACGCATTATTCTGGGAAGTTACAGTAAGGATAGAAAGCTATTCTGCAAGTCCTGCGCTACCTATATAAGCCACAGTAGTTGGCTTTGTCAGCCAGTTACGTTGAGCGATTTCCTTAGTGCGGATCAAGGCATTGTTGAGGTTTAGTAAAAAGTGATTACTGAGTTATAATTAGTGTGGAATTCTATTGCTTGATATTATTATTCCATGTGGACAATTCAGCTTGAATTATTGTACGAGTAAAATCTTGTTGAATAACTTGTTGATTACAAACTGTTATTTGTGATTAAATAAAGCTGGTCATTAGTGACTTCATTGGTGTCTGTATTTTGTTTTCCACTGTACCATACGACGATCAGTGAAACTTTTCGTAACAACACGTAGCATATAAGAAAGTAGTCATAATTATTGAACTATAAGGCGAGTTAAATGAATAATTAAGAGTTATTATAAATAAGTCTGTTATAAGTACATTAAAGTTATATAAGGATTACTATGTATAATAAATCTGCAATAAGTAGGTCTACAATTAATTTGTCTCTAATTTTCTCTAATTCTTCTCTGATAGGTTAGCTAAAATAAGTATTTAACTAATTCTGTTGGATATAAGTAACGTTTATTTAAGGTTAGGCTATTGAGCGGTTCTTAAAGTATCTGCCTCAAATCGTAATTACTTCTGTAAATGGTTGATCACGGTACCGTTTTTATCTGCTGTTAGTAAGATATCACACTTAAGTCGCCTACGCAAGTTCTAAATTCTCACGTTTTCATTGGGGTTTGTTGTTGTGCCGTATCATTACAGACTACTGTCTGTGTAACTGTTAATGATTATCTGGCGCTGATGAGGACGTCAGTCTGGCTGAGTGATGGAGCCCCGCGCTGTAGTCAGCTGCAATCAACTGAGCGCACCTGTGTCAGTACACGCTATCTGTAACCGACGCACCGCCTATCTGCACAGCCCAAATATTCTTACGTAGTAAATCCTTAAGTAAGTAGTTGTAATAAATAATCACTCAAAAACAAATTTATAGCCTTCAAGCAAATTATTTTTCAATCGCAATGTTTTCAAAGTAAAGTTATGAGTTGTAGTTTCCAGATCGTTACACTTACGACTCAACATTTTATCTTTCTTCAGTAAGTTGTGTATGCGTACTTCTATTGCTGTAAATAATCTTCACGCTTTTATGTCAAATAAACTTCCGCTCACGAGTATAAAAAGGTCCTCAAGTGTTCAATAAAAATTCTCCTCTGTTCGATTGTTTCCAGTAAATAAAATAAAGAAAATTCCATCCGTTAAAATTTAAAATATGTCAAAGACATCAGGTTACTTGTGCACAAGCACATTAAACGTTTGGCCTACTTCCGTGTTCACAAACGAGGTAAGACATTAAGTCAGCTCACTGCCCCTTTCCGGTTCGTGGCTAATGCCTTGATAACATTGGTGTCGTGTGTGTGCGCCCGTGTATGAGATGAGAGGAAGGGGAGAGAGAGAGAAATATATTTAACTAAACATAATGTATCCTAATTCAGATAAATATTTAATATGGTATCCTGCTAATACGGAACTACTTTACCCTTTAACGCTTTTGATAGAACACGGGTTTCAGAGTTCTCTTACACCGGTACCTTTTAATTTTCTAATATTCGTGCTGCTTCTGTGCAGTTGTGTGTCGCGAGGGTTGTTTGGAAAGCTTCCGGCCTGGCTATAATTATTCACAGTTCGGTCCGTCAGATGACGTATCGTAGTGTTTAAAACAGTTGCATTTATTAGCTTGATTTCTGTAATGAAGCAAACGAGCCTAGTGTTTCTCGATCAATGTGTAAAATCTTTGAATACTGTTTCATAAAATATTTAACCCCAACGAAAGGGGTCAAAACAATCTATTTTTGCGTTGGAAGGCTTTTTACCATCGTATTCAGCAGTGAGGAAATGGGCTGCTGATGTTAGTTTCTTTGTGACGATGAACTTTGAGATCGTCTAAAAACTGCTACAATTGACAACAACGTCGAAAAACTCCATAGTGCCGTATTAAATGAGTGACACGTGAGTATGATGATGTTTCTACCACAAAAAATTACACGAACAATTGCATATTAAAAAGTCTAGAGCGCGATGGCTGCCACTATTTTTAACGGTCGAGCAAAAACTGTTTGGGCAAGTTTAATCGCAGCAGAGATTTTGTGACGGTCTGCCACTGTTGACGAAAAATGGATCCAACACTCTCACAGTTCATTATTTGCCCTATTGCTTACCATTAATTTCTGTTTTTCCGTTAGTCGATAATTATTATTTAAAGTGTGCTTTGCTATCAAACGAGTGAATCAAACTTTGTTTTACAGTCTTAAATGTTAAAGTTTAAACACATTTTGCATCCGTGACAATAAAAATTTGGATAAGTAGGCAATAAATAAGCTGATTTTTTGTATAATCAACAGTCTCATATAAATTATAATCAAGACCTGAATTAGACCTACAGAGAGGATATGTTAATGTTAAGTCTTACGTGTTAACTTCACACTTATCTTCTACGTCCGCTCTAGTTATTATGACAACAATAGTACAATTTTTATATCTGGCTTAACCGAACGTTTATAGTTACACGATCGCATAGCTTAAAATTATTATTAAATGATAATTTCACTTTCACGAGATTTAATTTTGTTATTTTTTGTGGCTAGTCATAATTTGTTAGGTACTTTATTTTCCTCATTTATTTGCTCGTATGTTTTGTAAAGAAATATAAAAAAGAAACAATAACATTTAGGCTTACTTGCAGTTGATGAGGTATTAAGATTTTTGTTAGAAATAAGATTCGTGTACATGTTAATAGCGAGGCTATCTTGGTTGTCGGTACCAGACGGGGCCGTGTCTATCCGCGTACCGGCTTGTCTCCTTCACTTCAAGAAAGGTTACTTTTCTGGCAGATAAAAAGTTGCATCTATTGTTAACAGGGTTTTACAGTAGACTCATTGCCACGGCCCCATCCAGAGGATTAAGTGGAATTTTATTCCGTTGCATGTAACTTTATTTGGTTCAAAATATTCATTTTATCATTATATAATGGTAACAGCCTATTATGTAATAATAATAATAATAATAGATAATGAAATATGATTATCATTTATTCATAGGCCTAATTTAGCATTAAAATAATTATTTCATTTTTCGATAAGTGACATTTCATTTTTTTCATATAACATTAATAAAGATATAACTTATAGACTGCGCCCCTGAGAACAGTTACTGTTTACAAAAATTACACAAAATACAGTCAATGAAGTGAAGTTAATTTTTTGCACAATTGAGTTATTAATTTATGCTCATTAAATTTGTTTTAAATAAAACAAAAAAATACTATCCGTAATTCTTCTTAAATATGATATATTTACTGAATCTTATAATCTATCGTAAACAAAATCGTAAAGAATTAGTAATTGTGGTGAACTGAGACTAATATGATTTAAAAATACATTTATAAAATAAATACTACAATACTACAACTCCATATTAGAGTTAATACAAATTGGTAAGTGAATGTTATATTCTCTAATGGTACAATTTACGTGGTAGGCCTACAATTAAGACAGATTGGTTAATCAATAATGGGTTTTATATCTCTGATAATGTAATTTGCTTACTGCTACAATTAACACAAATCGTTTGTTCTCTAATACACTTGATACAGTTTACTTGCTACAAGCGATTAACTTGTTAAAACTGATTGATTTTTAAGGTACATATAACAGCTACTTTAAGAGTAAAAATACTTTATTGCCTTTAAAAATTCCTCGAACAGATTTTTATCTGTAGAATTCATGTTCCTTCAAACATACTCTACTAAATATTATTCAAAGGAACTCACCGACATCCTTCCTACCCATCGCCTCATGTCTCTTTTCATTTTTGACCAATGGCTCTCGATGTTCTGAGTATGGATGTTTGTGTCACTGCGATATACAAACTTCAGAGAATGGTTAACTCGCAAATGAGTGTAACTTTATTTTGTAGGGAATTGTAGCCTCTTCATATGTCCGTAATTATCGCAGTTCCAGCCTGAACGTTTTCCTCAATGACGTCCATCAAAGTGTTAGCATCCCGTTTATTTACAACTTTCAGGAAGCAATTTTTACTCCTTCCGTCTATTCCACCGATTACCCACCGAATCTTCATCACTCGACCCCTGTTATACTTTCCCTTGCAAGCGCACTCTCGCATATTCCCACTGTTTCACCAACACCACCAATTTTTGTACTGTTCTCCAGCAACCACAAAGTTAATATTTCCCGAAACTCGAAAATTAATTTTCTGATTGTTTTCGTATTTAATTCGGTTTGTTTTGTCATTATAGAAATCGGATAGTTAAGAATCCACGCAAATAAAATGAACAACAAAGATTCTGGTAGAAACCGCGCTATGCCAAAAAAACGTATTGTCTCGCAGATTCTTTTTTGATCTACATTGGTTTGTCCCGCACCTGTATATCAGATTTTTATTACACTGATTATTAAGATACATTTTACTACCACACTTCAAACATTCAATTTTGTTTCGTATAATCTTCCAGTCTGTGATACATTTCCTTATTCCGTTGTCCCTCACGTAATTTCTAAAAGAATTAATACTTTTAAAATACATCATAGAAAACAGTGTTAAAACTTGAAAATTTGAATGTGACTGTGAACTTGAATAGCTCCTACCGATTCTTACAGTATCGCAAGCGTTGAATTTAAGAGAAAAAATGGCAATGCCTTTGTAGGAGTAAAGAAGAAGAGAAGGGTGGAAATGCCTCTTACTCCACCAACTTGGTCCTTCTTCAAGTTACATAAACATAGACATCCAGAATAATAGTCATACTTTTTCAGTGGCCGTAAAAGTAACCTTCTCTTCAGTAAAATATAGGAACATGCTCTTCATGATCATAGAAGAAACACAGATATACGGCAGGAACTGAATTTAATGAGTATACTCGACAGGCTCGCCCAGGATCAGCTGAATTGGTGGGAACATCTTTGCCGAATGGATGACTGCCGCACCCCAAACAATTCTGGAACTACGGTTCCATAGCCGAGGGGACGGAGAGGTGTGGGACGTCCGAGGAAGCGCTGGAGTGACCAGATTTTTGGCTATTTGAGACCGGAACAAACCATCCTTGGTTTAATCCGTGAAGATGATGATGATGATGATGATTTTATTTATATATATGTATGTATAATTAATAACAAATAATACCTTTCTTACAAGATAATATTATATATTATTTAATATTTTAAAATGTTTCGGTAGTTTAACTATCATGATCGTTAGAATATATTTTAAGGCATATGAATCATCATTTATATAATAATAATAATTATTATTATTATTTTGATTATTGGTGGTATTAGTAGTAGTAAATAACGGTATTATTATTATTATTATATTACATAATATAATATAATTGTTGCACTGTTATGAATATGTAATATTAAAATAAATGTTTTCGAAACAACTAAAGTTGCATGAGACAAAATAAAATGCCACTTAATCCTCTGGACGGGGTCGTGGCAATAACTTATTAAAACCCTCTTAACAATAGATGCACCTTTTTAGTGGCCATAAAAATGATCTTTCTTGAAGTGAAGGGGACAAGCAGGTACGCGGCCCCGTGCAGTAGCGACAACCCGGCTATTTAACTGTCTTAAAATCAAAACCTATTTATAAGTTTAAAAATAAAAATAAATGTTTATAAGATTCAGATTTTTCAATGTTTGCTATGCTTAAGACACATGTATATAGTGCATTGGAGTATTGTATGTACTTTACAACACTTTGGATGAGCCATTAAAGTAAGAATTAATTAATTGCACAAAAATTGATTATTGACAAGTGATTCATTTAATTTGAAATTCTCTCTCCTATGGCACTACAGCCCTTGTTGAGCCCTGGCCTCCTTCAATTTTTCCCCCCATTCTCTTCTGTCGTTAGCCATTCTCCTCCAGGAACGCACTTACCGTATTTCTTTCGCATCCTCATCCGCCGCGTCCGCCAATCTTCTCCTCGGTCTTCCCACTGGTCTTTTTCCGTGGATTCTGGTATTCAATAGTTTTCGTAGTATTCTGTTTTCCCCCATCTGGCTACATCACCTAACCACCTTAGACGCTGTAATTTGAAATTATATACAACAAAATTCTTAGGATGTCTATGTGTCTACAAAAAACCTTTGCCTCCGAATAGATGTTCCAATCTCTATTAATATTGTGGGACTAGAGACGAGATTAAACATAGTTGTTAGAACAACAATATGTATGGTCTTTAGTCGTTAGACATTTCCAAACCTATAAAAAAATTAAATGCAGAATATATTAAAATTTTATTTTAATGGGATATCTTAGTGTAAATATTGGGGATGTTAAATCCTGATCTAAAGAATTAAAGTTAAGTGGCGTATTAAATTAGCCCGTACATCATTAAAAATATCGGTATGGAGAACCATACATGACTTCCATGTTCTAAGATTTATATTTTAAATCATTTTCGAAATGAAATGTTTCCATTGAAACTACTTCTTACCACTTATTGCTTCAGCCTTACCCACAGTACTGTGGTCACTAACGTATACCACCACACGTTATCGCACTCGATTTTCACTGATGATGGCAGTCGACGGCACTGCCGAAACGTCTGGTTTTGCAGAAAACATTGGACTACGGCCAAACAGCCAGAGAAGGAATTTTAACAACAAACTACTACTTTGTTGCCGATAACGTAGTACACATAAAAATTATCCCCTCCCCCTTCAACTATAATTTTCATTTATAGAAAATTACCCCCACCCCGTTCAACTAGCCTCTTCATTTATAGATATTTCATCTACGTTTCTACAGTGGATTATTTAGATCTTATCAGAATACACTATTTATCAAAATTAAGTACTTTATTCTTGTTACAACAAAAAATGTTTCTGGTAAACTGCTCTTTTCCCGTAACCGATCTTCACCAAAATCAAAAAGCCCCGAGTCTTCTTCAACTCAGGCACATATGTACAAAATTATTTGATTCTGTTTGAATTTACGGCAGTTATCGTTCGTCATGAAAATATTTCTCTTGCTCAACATAAAATGTTGCAGGTATACTACCCCTTTCCATTAACCGATCTTCACAAAAATCAATAGGCCTTGACTTCTCTAAAATTTAGAGATGCATGAAAAACATTATTTGAATCTGTTTGAATGTGCTGCAGTTATCGTTCATCATATAAACAATTACTCTTGTTAAAACATTAACAGTGGCAGGTAAACTACCTCTTTCCCTTAACCGATCTTCACAAAAATAAATAGGCCTTGAGTCCTCTACAACTCAGGCGCATACGTAAATAATTGTTTGATTCTGTTTGAATTTACGGCAGTTATCGTTCTTCGTGGAAAACGTTCTCTTGTTACAACATAAAATGTTGCAGGTAAACTACCCCTTTCCCTTAACCGATCTTCAACAAAATCAACAGACCTTGAGTTATCTACAATTGAGGAAGGTATGCAAAAAATTATTTGATTCTGTTTGAATTTGCGGCAGTTATCGTTTGCCATAGAAAACAAATCTAGACAGACATAGACAGACAGACAGACACGCAGACAGACACTTTTCGAAAAATGACTTTTTTTCATTTTTTGAGGGTAGTACAATCAGAATCTGCAATAATCTCGAACACGATTTTTTTTGCCATCACCATACTTCCATTTCCTTATGGAACATGGAAGTAAAATGAGAAAATTTGTGTGCAACAACTACTTGAAACTTTGTTAAGGAATGATTAGATATTTTACGACGGTCACATCGATCGTCGTGTTGTTCACTGGAAACACAATTACTGATACAAATGAAGTCACTAAATACAAACTTTAGTTAGACATTAACCACAGTTGTAAATCAACAAAGCATTCTTGTACAATAATTCATGTTAAATTTGTCCAACAATAAATGTTACCTTATCACAGGTTTGTACTAACTAATAGAATATTCGCGTCTCAATAAACAGCAACAATCACTGCGAACCAAATTGTATAATTGCCTGGTGTAACGGAACTGAGACGGCCATTGGCTGCTTATATTTAAACCCCACAGCGATTCCAGATTTAACTTCTTTCATTGTCAATTGTCTTTCACCTTGTCGTAACAATATTATGTATGACGAAATTCCTATGGAATCTGTGCTATTGTGTGGGACGAAAGTATGGGATCTGAAAGCTCTAAATCTCAACGGCTTGGAGGCGTTCGAGATGCGGCTCCACAGAAGAATGCTCAGAGTATCCTGGAAAAATATGTATATGTATACGTACTGACAGACACAAATAAGGAGCACTCAGCTGTGTTTGCGAATATTTAACAAAAATTGTTCGGAAGTGTCTAACAATAATTAAAACTATATAATCAAAAAGGTAATTTTCCAATTTGCATTAATGAAATGGTACAGGTTTGGCCAAAGCAAGGTAACACCACAAAATACTTTAAATAAACTGTTATATTAAAATTAAATTCATCTATTTAAATTAACATCTATAGTTTTCAAATTGTAAAATAATCCTGTTCTATCTAAAATGTTATTAATCTGCTATTAACTTATAACAGACTGTTGTTTCAAAGGTTCAAGCAACCAGTCAACAGCACACAAGCTGACGTTGTGTAGTGCTTATGGAACTAGAATATGCAACAATACATTTAAAGCATACCACTGTAGAAAAAAATTACGATTAGCGCTTTTAAGCTTCACAGCTTATCATCAGATCGGAAATATTTATTTGAAAGCGCTGAAGCTTGAGAGCGCTAATCGTAAACCTATCCTACAATGGAGAGCAACAGTGTAATTTCTGTTTGTGATTATAACCACTAACACAACTTTATTAATTAAGTACAGATAAAGGTAAAACTAAATTCTTACAACTTCTTATCCCAGCATTATATTAATAATAATACTAGGTTTTTTGTTGCATATTGTTTACTTGATAAGTAATGAACACTTTTAACGTAAGAATATATTATATTGATAGTGTTATACGTGTTTAATAGTCTATAACTTCCGTGACAGAGACTTTGTGCTAGTAGTAATGATGATGATAATGATGACGACGGATATGATGGTGACGATAGTTAAAACTATTAAAACAACTAGTGTATTATTAGTAAAATACCAACCAGCATTTAAAGTGTTGATTTTGTTTTAAATATCATTGTATATCATCATCATCCAACTCATTGCTGAATGTTCACTTCCATTAGAAGGGTTCTCCAACAGTCCCGATCTAACGCATTGGCTCTCCAGTTCCTCAGTCCAGACAGTTTGGCATCACTGCTCACATCATCAATCCATTGCAGCTTTGGCCTGCCTCTCTTTCTTCTTACGTCCAACTGCATCATCAAGAGATTCTTTGGTATTTCATCCTCCTTCATCCTCATCAAATGTCCGGCTTACCTAAAACTAGATAATTTAATATATTTTTTAATTCGGGGTCAAAACGTCCTACGACTTTCTCCGATGCCCAAAATCTATTGTTGCCTGTCGTTGCAGATTTCATCGTTTAGTCCTCTATCGCTCATTGATCTTCGTATGCTCTCTATCCATGTTTTCTTGGCCCTTTCTTTCTTTCTGCGCTCTTTAGGTATCCATCCCATCTTTCTGGTATCCATCTCATTGTGTTCTTTGGTAGTCGGTCTTGGCCCATTCTTTGCACTTGTCCGTACAAGATTAGTTGTTTCTTTTTCAATGCAGTGGATGATTGTCTTCTGTACGCCCATTTCTTCTTTGATCGTTTCATTTCGTATTCGCTTTAGCCTTGAAGTTCTAGCAGCTGGTCTCTAAGCATCCATTGAATATACTTTATAAAATCTACATCCGTAAAGAGTAAGTATAATCTTGCTTATAACGTATCTGACATACAGGCCTATCACATATAGACCCATAATTTTTCGGTAATACCTTTCTTTCAGAAGTTAAAAGATGTATTTAATTTAAGTTCGTGATGGTCCATGTTTCTGCTCCACATGTCTATACCAGTCTTATTAAAGTTTTATAGAGGGTGCATTTTGTTTATCTTCATATTAATCTACTTCTCATCTCCTTTGACAGTCCAAAGTAGCATCTCATCTAATTGCTGCTGATATTTGCCGTTTGATCTCATTCGTAATACCACTATTTGTTACCACCATTGCAGCCAGATATTTAAAATGATCGACTCTTATTTATACTTACTATACACTAAAATCTTATAAAATAAAACCATTGTATGTAGTTAGTATAAATATTGCCAAAGACACTTTATTAATAACTTTGCACAATTTGGTCTAAAATTTCCGCAAATCAAAAAAAAGAGTGTAATTTCAATAAATTTTAAACAAAAATAAACAAAAATTTTTATTTTTGATTTTCTGTAATGTTTTGAAATTTAGTCCGACGTAATTTTTGCGTTTGTATATTTCTAATTATAGAATTTCCTGAGCAGAAATTCGTTAACATTTGTTCTACATAGAACTCACATGTCTGTTCCCATACAACAAAAACATTACAAATAGCACACAATTTACAAACCAGTTACGCTGACTTTATAATTAATGCATGCCAAGTTACGAAAAAATTCAGTGTTACTAACATATAATTCCCCTTTCCCTACGTATCTATATTATCGAGAAAACCTTTGCAAATTTTGAATTGCTTGGTTTTTTTACGACCCGTTATAAGTGAGGACTGGAGTCAAGAAAGAAGAAATGTGGATGTACAGTAGTATTCTGTTGTTGTTCCTTAATCAGATTAAGAGAGAGATATAATTTTAAAAATCATGAAATTATCATACGTTATCATAATTGTTTTAATTTCTTAGACTTTTGTTGACACCATCTTTTAGTATTTCAGTTTAATCTTTGCTGAGTCGCTTATTTTACACTTGATAATTGTAACAGTATCGTAGCTAAGCCTAATCGTTGTTTATTTTTTCTATCTTATAATATTTAGAAAAATTTCTTACTATACTTTAATATCTGAAAAGATGGTATGAACATGTTCGTGAATAATACGCTAGGGCAAGCGTTAAACCTTGTCTGGATTTAACAATAAAAGAATAATGAAGCCCAGCTTCAGGAAATGTAAAACACACCTCCAAGTTTTGAAATAAATAATGCAGAATGTGGGGATGACATGACTCAACAATTACACTTACATTGGACAACCTAAGACGCTATTTGTATTGCCAACACTTTTGAAAGGAGTGTAAAGCTGTATCGATGACCAAACATAACATAAACGGAGAGATTTCTATAGGTTTAAAAAAAATTAAGGTTAAGTTATAGATCCCGCGATCAATTAAAACCGTTAATTATAATAGCCTATTAATACAAAACAAAATTATAAAATACGGAACAAAAAATAGTTGGAAAAAATTGAAGGAATTTTAAACAAGCCATTAAAACACAGACAACGATTAAAGTGGAAAGTAGATTAGATCTTATAATTTTTAAATGGAGAAGAACATCATTGTCTGAGCCAGTGAAAGTATAAGATTATGTCATTTTATGTTTCCAGTTGGGATTACGATTATGGTATTAGTACTAAGCTTTATAACAAAACATGTACAAAATAGTAAATGGAGAATTAATTAAGTGAATCAATATGTCGACTTCGTAGCTTCAGTCTGACATCGCTGTAAGACATCTTGTAATTGGTTTTGCCAAAGAATCTTGCTTTTGAGCCAAAACAATCCACACAACAGAAATTAAGTTACTGCAATCAATAATGAAATCCACTGTCAATTGCAACTAGAGTGTAAAAACAAAAAGAAACAGAAACAATATTTGGAACAGATCCCGATAGTTGAGAGTCTCAACAGGCCGGGAGCAGAGGAAACTTGAGTAAAGACTGTATGAATGTGAGACGTAAGACGGATGTACAATTCGGAGGGAGAACAATGTAATACAGTCGAATATATTATAACAATACAAATTGCCAATTTAAATGTATTTTAAATTGTATAGTCCCACGCTTTTGGGAAACAAAATTATACAACACGAATTGATTATTTAATGTAATTTAATTTGTGCTGTGCTAACATGTATCTAACATTACTGTTAGAAGGTACCAATTACTGGGGTTTGGGTGTAATAGTAATAAGAGTAGTCATTAATTAAATTGTACCTGTTTTCATTAATTTATTAAAAAAAAATCAAAAGTGTTTTTAAATTCGCATTTACTTATCCATAAAATATTCATTATTGTTTGTTTAAACGTTTCTTTGTTGCAATACATTCATCATAAAATAAATCTTATATCCTATATTAACAAAAGTATCTGCTACACATTTATTTGTTAATCTAAAATTTCTCGACCGCTCAGTCTGACTGTGTGCTTTATTGCAGTTTTGTTTTCTTTGCTTTATACATTTTTTATTACATTACTTTATGCATTGCATACATCTTGTAACATGACATAAGATAGTGAAAATACACTAATGATTAACAAACAAAAAAGCTGAAGATAGGAAGAAATGTCAAAAAACTTATAACTCAAAGATTAATGACCAAATTACGAAATGAAAATTGACTAAGGAACTGACGATGACTTGACCCAACAGATTGGAGAAAAACAAGAAAAATAGAATGGAACAAGAAAGAAGGAACAAGAAACCAAATGTAATCAAGGATATAACAACAACAATTGTAATCCCCAAAATATGACTAATATAGGTATGTAAAACAATGTAATAAAACAGTTAGGGCATAAATAAGATATAACCATGTAATCAATAAAAAGTAAGATAGAGATATTATGTATATTATATGAAAGAAGAAGAAACATGTACTTATAAATATAAGGTAGGAAGCTAAAAATAACCATACCCAATTAATAATGATAAACATAGTCAAAGGAAGTAAAAAATACATTGAGCCAAATAAAGGCAATAATTAATAAAAAAAGTGATCAATGTGAATTGAAAATAAAATAATTATTAATGACCAATAACCACAGAGTGATATTAAAATAAGTAGAGAAACAGTGTGAGTAATATCAAGTGAATGAGATAAAAAAGTGAATAAATATAAGTAGGTGGTGACAAGCTATGTAAATAGCATATTATGAAAATGTGAAGTGTTAACAAATAAAGAAACCTTCTATGAAGGGAAAAGTGCAGTGAGTGTACAGTATAAAGTACTTAAGAAGCAGACTGTAATAGTATAGCTAAACAGCCTTTGATAGAACTATCTGTTATCACATAAGAATGAACTAATTGTACCATTAGTAATTTTAGTAATAGTAAGTAAGAACGAATATAAAATAAGATGAAAATTAAGTTATTAGAGTGGAAAATAAGAAAGACAGACACTGTATTTTAGTGAAGGAATTAGTAAGTGAGATATATTGTGTAAGGTACTGTTTAAAATTAGTATTATAAGAGTTTCGTTATTGTTTAAAAATCTATAGAATTTACTAATTTATAAGGTAAGCAAGATAGAAATAAGAAACAAAAAACAGTTAGAAGTTGAATTTCAGGTTTGAGCCTGGTAAGAAAATGTTTGATTTTATAATAAGAGGTGTGGTTAGAAGCACTAAGGTTTTATTATCTATTTCTATAAAAAATTGTTAAATGTACTAATATATAAGGCTAATGAGTTATAAAGAATGTTAAATAATAGTATGGGGAAGTCTAGGCTCTAGGCCTAACATTTAGTGAAGGAACTTTGTAAGTTTAAAAGGAAAACAATAACCCAGTATCAATTAGAGTATATCAAATGTTTAAGCAGTTAAGTAAGTATATCTAGTACAAAAATGTATAAATAATATCCAGTTTAAAAATAACTACATAAGAAATACAAATAAGAAAATAAGGAAAATGTTATTAATTATTCAAAAGTAATCATGAGGGATATCAAAATAATCCTTAACAAAAAAGAAGAACAATGGTGTTCATATAATTGATGTTACTACTAATATAAGAAAGAAATCATAATTTGAAGATATTTTATAAATTTAAACCAAAATAAAACGTTAGAATATAACAATGTCATAAGATATTGACCAATGAGAAATAGCATAATTCGAAATGTAACCATGGCAACTGACGCTTATTACATATAATACCGTTGGAATTCTAATTACTTCATTATTGACTAACGCGGAGGGCGGATGTATGAAGCTCTCGATCTAAAATTAACTTAAAAACTTTAAATTTTAATAAATTTTGAAGGAAGAAGTATAGGAGAAGCCTTCCAAACTACAACTGATGAGATGAACGACTATTAAAATAATTGAATCATAAAAATCATGGTAAAAAATACGAATACTTCAAATTAACGTAACAGACGACCTATCCTGAAGGAAGAAGTGGATTTACCTAACTCAACCTGAGGACATCGAACATCTATGCGAACTGATGGAAGCCGAACTTCGAATTAGAACCATTTGAACTGGAATTTCGAACCATCCAAAGAAGAGAGGACTCCTAGAGGTTTCCTGAAGAAGAAGACGATCATCGAAGAAGCCACGTCAAGAAATCGATGAGTATAAAATAAAAACTTCACTTCAAATAAATTTTCAATTATCCATAATAACGAACTATATAAATATTTTCACTTCACTGATCACAAAATTGATTCAATAACTGAACTTAATCAATATATCACTCTTAATAAAACTTAATCAACCAATAAACTTTGATATTAAATTATAATAATTTTCAAAAAAAAAAACATAACTTGCTGACAAGAATTTAACCAAACCTATTCTAATTCTCATTGCCAATAACTTACTTTGTATGTTTTAGTATATCAACTACTGTGTATTTAGTTTTAAGGAACGTTATAATTTTGTGCATTTATTAGCCGATAATCCAACTTCTGTAGTCAAAAGGACATACTCCCTGAGACAAACAAATATTAACTGTAAACAAAAATGTACGCCATAATGTTTTCTTTACGTACAACTGAGCAAGCTGGCGGCGATACCAACCGAGCAATTTGTAAACACCAGTATCAACATAAATATATGTATTATTCATTAACTGTAATTGAACAGGTAATATAAAGAAGGGTTCAATAAATTTTAATATTCCTCAACGGCTGTATGTTTGATTCTTATAAAACAAGCTAATATAAAGAAATATTAAAAACAAACCATCAACATACTACAGTTAGCGAATTCGACTCTGCAAGATAGCGTGAGCCAATCAGGTGGCGAGGCGGTGAAATTTGAATTGAGCGACGAGAGATACGGTTAGCCAGTAAGTATTGAGAAAAGGTAGAAACCGGCTCGCTACACACGATTAATTTTCACAAAAGTAATTCTCAAATTAATACAAAATAACCAACCCACAATTACACGGTTAGTTTACGAATTAGACGTAAACAAAGGGTAAAATTCAAACACCCATAAACGTCTAGTTACAAAGTGACGATCCCAACAGTGGGGCTTTTCGTTTCTGTTACAAAGACGAATACAACGGGTGATAATAATACCACGTCACACACGTAAAACGATTTATAAAATCTTAATGTTTTATAAACATTTAACTTGACTAAGAGAATTGTCATTCTCTTTCTATAACTTCCCAACTACTTTACTTTCTGCATTGCGTGTAATATTATTCATTGATTACTTTATAAGCTTTAAATAAAAATTTACATTTACTAAATTACTTGTTAATCATCCAAGCAAAGATTTAAATTTATTTGAAATTAATTGTTCATCATCAAAGAAAATTCTTATCGACTTTAAATTATATTCTCTTATCTCTATCTACATTTAACATAAATTTTATTTATTTTAAAAAATTTTTAAATGTCTTTTCAATGTCTTTATTCTCTCATTTACAAATTATAAATTGGTTATTTGTCACCTCGATTCTGTAGATCGTACCCATGTCCTCCGTTGATCTGTCCCCCTTCAAATGGAGTTCCCTGCACGTTCTCCGGTTCCACTTGTCGTCCTCCAGTTACTCGTCCCTCATGGTCCCATCTGGTTGCTGTAGTGTAGAGTGATATGTTGCTCTGCATCAGCTTATGTTGTCCTAGCAGACGCCTCTATTGCTCTGCATAGCGTTCCTCTGCCTGATGTGACTCGTCGGTTGTCTAGAGTGCTGAACGTTTGTGGTTGTAGACTTGTAGATTATGTTCGATAATCGTATTTAAAAAAAATCAAACTAAGAATTACTGTTTGATACTTGGATGAACGTATTGTCCATCCGACTTTACAGTTTATTTAAAAAAATCGCGTCGATACTGAACATAGCGTCCCGCCGCTTCTGAAGACTGATTGAGAGTAAAATTGGCTCTCCTGGGCCCGTATTTATATTCACTCAAGAAACCACACCTGTCGGAACAGAATTCTGCATGTCAGAAACTGTCCGTGGCGTCAGTTCCCCCACTATCCTCCAATTTCATATTTTCGCATATTTCTGCCAATTGCAACTTCTAATGCGGATTTTAAGGTGTTCTAACATTGTCGGATTTAATTACACATATTCTGTGTAATTACTATTGGACTCGCATAGTGTAATTACTACGCTCTTAAAATCGCACAGAATTCGCACTGAACGTCCTAATCACACCGTTTTCGCACTGCACATGTGTATTAATTTTATGCATATTTAGAAGTCTTTGCAATTTTTCTAACATTTACGGTTTGCTTATAATTAAATAAAACTATAATTTAGCATCTACTTGGGGTGAGATAGCAAACTTTCAGGCTTGAACAGGCTTCACGCACACACTCTATTTTTTAGTGTACACACTCTCAGCGGCAATCGCGTGATCGTGCCTGTCGATTCCTGTGTATAAGCTCAGCTTTCAATTTCACACCTGCTTATCTATTGCATATTAATAAAATTAATCTAAATATTTATTTTATTTAATAAATGCACAGTACAGCCTATGCTTGTATTGTTTTCTTTTTCCTTCAACTGGTTTGACCAAAATTAGCAAAATTCCCATTGGTCAATACAGTTGAGTTCAAGTGTCACATGACCATTATTATTTAAAATTTACAATTCTTACTTTTCTACTCCAACTTACTCCCTATTTAATATTTAATAAACCTTAAATAAGTTAACACCATGATATTCCTAATAAAAATACAAATATTTTAACATCTCACAAGATACATGTGAGTGCCCTAATAGTTCATTTAGAAATTTACAAAATTCTATCTCATGATCATTTATATTAGTTGTGGCACTTCCCAAATTATATTGCAATTATATTAAACTATTACAATGGTGTTCTTGATTTCTAAACAAGGCCTAAATTAATGGTTTTGCTATGTTTTACTGTGACATTATAATTTAACAGTTACTTTGCAATGATATTATGTTGTTTTGGCCTTGTTCTGTCCGTTGCTTTATTACAGTCCTTTAGTTTACAAATTTTGTGTAGCCTGTTGGCTTAACTACATTTTTGAAAACTTATAGTGATTACATGGTATAAAAATGCTAACATAAACATGAATTAACATACTTAAATACTGTAATGCTTACATGACTAACTTTAATTGACATTAAAACAAAAAACTAAACCTTCAAACAAATGTTTACTACTTACTGTTAATGTTAATATCCTTTTTACTATTTGGTTCATCATAAATTGTTTTTTAATATACGTGTCACCGACCGTGCCAATTTATTATTTCATGTGCGGTATATTGACCATATGTCTAACCTATTTCAGGAAAATTTACTCGTCTGTTTGGAGGTCAAAACTGGTAATACTGCATCAAGTCTTTTAAATGTTTAAGTGATTTACATTTAATGGAGTTTTATGTCAGAAAGAGTAAGTAGGATTATGCACAGATGCCTCATTTCCTAATTCGTTTGACGAAAAAGGGCCAATTAAGCTCTTATGTGAATGCACTCTTAACCAAAGGTTTTAGGAAATTGCATTAATTTTTTTTTGTTACATGTAAAACAAAAGTGAATCCATATCTATTCAAAATAGCGTTATTCATAAACTGCTTCCATTTTCAACTACTTGGCTCTGTAAGTGGGGTTTTCAACTAAAGACCAAAATCAAATTAAGGGAGAGGAACCTCTTACTTATGAGAACCAGGAGGCCACCATGCGGCTGGCAATCAAAAAAGAAATTCACACATCGTTTTGAAAGCCAGTTTGTGGTATTCAGAAACAAGCGTCTTATTAATGAAAGAAAGACTTATCTTTAAAATTTTGGTTTTGTTCATAAAAAACCGTTCAGATATATTACTATTTCCTAACTACTTAATGTATTATTTATTATTGTATGTTTTACATGTATGTGGGAAACGTTTAACAATGCTTGTATCAGTAAATAATGCTATACCCATTGTTATATAATTATGGCTTTTTAATGAATTTATACTTTATTATAGACAAATAGTTTTAACATGTCTTGAAATTTCAAAAGGTTATCTTAATTCTGCTTGTTAATTTTCAAGAAAATTGCTTACTATGTGTGTAAAAAAGTTCCAAATTAAAAAATACAAGAATTTTAAATTGTTTTTGTTAGTTATATATTGATAAATTGTTAGTTAAATTGTTTATATTGATAAGTTATGTTTATCATTCATTATGTAACGTAACGATATGAAGGGGCCAATAAATAAATTAAAATAATATAAAATAACTATAATAAGAACATTCACATAATTTGGATGAAGGAATTAAATCCAAATTATGAAAGCTTACTAAAAGAAGTACTATACAATAAGAACTTGTTATTGTAATTAGATCATAAGACCAGTCTAAATGTAAGAATTTAATTGTGACAAAACAATAAGTGAGTGTGAAAAATGGTAACTGCTAGTTGTAGAGAGGGCTGCATTAAATAATAACAATTACCTAAGTGACCAAGTGTAGTAATAAACAACTGAGATAAAGTGATACAAACCAGATATACAATAGGATATAGACAGTAACAGTGTTTACTGTGTTATTACATTTTAATTTAAAAGGTTTTAATGTTAAATAATAATGATTGTTTAATGTTATCATTCATATATTCAAGAAATGTGACTTTTAATGTGCTGATGCACAGAATATATGAATTTTGATGAACAGTAACAAGAATAAAATGTTACTAAGTTAAAATAATATATTAAAAAACAATTTATGATGAACCAAATAGTAAAAAGGATATTAACATTAACAGTAAGTAGTAAACATTTGTTTGAAGGTTTAGTTTTTTGTTTTAATGTCAATTAAAGTTAGTCATGTAAGCATTACAGTATTTAAGTATGTTAATTCATGTTTATGTTAGCATTTTTATACCATGTAATCACTATAAGTTTTCAAAAATGTAGTTAAGCCAACAGGCTACACAAAATTTGTAAACTAAAGGACTGTAATAAAGCAACGGACAGAACAAGGCCAAAACAACATAATATCATTGCAAAGTAACTGTTAAATTATAATGTCACAGTAAAACATAGCAAAACCATTAATTTAGGCCTTGTTTAGAAATCAAGAACACCATTGTAATAGTTTAATATAATTGCAATATAATTTGGGAAGTGCCACAACTAATATAAATGATCATGAGATAGAGTTTTGTAAATTTCTAAATGAACTATTAGGGCACTCACATGTATCTTGTGAGATGTTAAAATATTTGTATTTTTATTAGGAATATCATGGTGTTAACTTATTTAAGGTTTATTAAATATTAAATAGGGAGTAAGTTGGAGTAGAAAAGTAAGAATTGTAAATTTTAAATAATAATGGTCATGTGACACTTGAACTCAACTGTATTGACCAATGGGAATTTTGCTAATTTTGGTCAAACCAGTTGAAGGAAAAAGAAAAAACGATTATTCTATTGTTAGGCACTAAAGTATCCAGGTCATCTCTGTGCTGTGCAGAGTAACAAAGTATAACAAAGAATCAGATCCGAGTGGAAGAAAAAAGTGAAAAATTGTAAAACCTAAAATCTAAATGAAGTCGAAGAAATGAAGATGCAATAAAATAATAATAATTTAAAGAAGAAAAAATTAATAATATATTAAAGAATGAACCGAAAGTGAATAAATGATTCTCAAATTGGGTGAGGATAAACCTTTTTATAATATCACAGTTCAAACTTCACAACACCAAGATACATCAACTAACACTTTCCTTCAATAACACTAGTGAAAAGAAAACAATATCTAATATAAATACAGTGAACATTTAGTGTAATTTATTTTATTTGTAAAACAGATGGTGAAGACATTTTCACATGGAGTTAGTTGAACAACAAGCAACCATCTTGTTTTTGTTAATTTGAACTCTGGGTAGCCGCCATGACACCTTGTTATGGAAAAATGAAATGAATTATTATTTTGTCAAACTGTATCAAATTTAAATTTGTTATTATTAATCTATAAGGATTAAACAATTGTAATGTGTTTAATCGTGTATGCATTTCTGAACTTTACAATAGCAGTCCAAAGAACCCAAGAATTAATATTATAAATAAATATTATTTAAGAATCGAACTGAGTAAAAGAGTCGATATGGGCAATTAGCTATTTCGATATAAGGGTCGTTAAACTGAAATATTAATAAAAATATCGGTATGGAGAACCATACATGACTTCCATATTCTAAGATTTATATTTAAAATCATTTTCGAAATGAAATATTACCATAGAAAATACTTCTTTCTACTTACTGCTTCAGCCTTAACCACAGTACTGTGGTCACTAACGTATACCACCTCACGTTATCGCACTCGATTTTCACTGATGATGGAAGTCGATGGCATTGCCGAAACGTCTGGTTCTGTAGAAAACATTGGACTACGGTCAAACATCCCGGGAAGGAATTTTAACAAAAACTACTTCTTTGTTGCCGATAACGTTGTACACATATATATATATATTATAACGGTACCAAATATTAACTATTTGGGGTTATATGTTTACCGCATGCTGAAAGCATATTTAAATAAAAGTAACAGTCAAAACTCCATTTGAATGTAGCGCATTGAAAATAATGCTGTGTAAAGCAACGCACACGTGGTCATTATGTAATCAGTTCGCTGTACAAGGAAGCGACCACACCCAAACTGTTAATTATTAATATCTCGGAAACTAATAAATAAAGGCGAAATCTAATATAGCGAAAATGTTTACCAAGATATTAATAATAACGTGTGCAAATTTGATGCAAGATAATTAACAAATGAAAGAGTTAATTAAAATAATTGAATAACTTCTGTAAAAATAAAGTTACAATAAAGAGATTTTACTATGTTATAAAGATAATAATTTGTGACAGATTGTATATTTTAGATTTCACACAACTTGATTTGCAACCAAGTTATTGCAAAATTAAATAAGTAAAGGATATCCGTAGCGACAAATTGGTTCCGCCGAATAATTATGTTAGATAATAATTCTATTCTCCGTCTGTGGGAACCAGACTTCATTCTCACGGACTAAGGGAATTCTAAATTTTATGTGGTAGGGAGAGTGTTTCGACCAATGAAATCATTTCGCGCGAGCCCCGGCTACTGCGGTGTTTTATGGTTGAAAAATCACTCTTCTGTCAGTACTCACGAAGTTAAGACGTAGTCCTTCGATCGTCTAGTAGCCGAAGTGGTGAAGATCAACAAGAAGACTCTACGTGGTCAACACACACGCAATTACGAACACACTAACTACAGATCATCTGTATAGCTCGTAATTGTTGTGTAAAGGCGAGATACTCTTCAGGACATCAACTAAGCTTATTGTGTACTACCAGTTAGTCATAAGCACGCAAGAGATCCACCCGACTTCAAGACCAGACTTCAAGAATACAGCAGAGAGGCCGTCTAAATCATTGGTTAACAGCTGACGAGCAGAGCGACCACTCGAACGAAGCACACACACACACACACACTGACGTGCAACGTGCGAATCGACGGAGAACAGGAAGCAGTTCCAGCAGACAACAGCAGACGTTAAAATATTCACAAACAGCAGGGAAGCAGAGTGTTGCCGAATTTTGAACTCCACGACCGAATCCAGCAGTTCAAAGCAGATTACTTTCTCTAACCAAGGACTCGAATCGACGAGGGACAAATCGGGACGACATCCTCTTCAGTAACAGGAAAGCAAAATCCACTTATTTATTTTTCAGATCAAATTTTCTATTTTTCAAGTAAAACATTGTAATTCAAATAATTCAGGTGCCAAACAAAAAGCAAAGACTCTAGTAATTAAAAAGTAAATTCGTTGTGATAATCTGTATAGCAGTTTAAGGCTTTAGTAAGTTATAGTTAAGAAATAGAAGTAGTATAAAAGCGCTATACAAATCTTAACTGACAATCTAATCTTAGATCATACTGCAGTAGATCAGAAGTAGAATCACTAGAAATGAAATAACGTGAACTAGACTGTCACGTCTAATTTATTTTAATTAATTATTCTAATTAATATCGGAGTTTTATATTTTGTTTCATGAACACTTAGATTCAATTTAATTAAATAAATTTAATTAAATTCAAATCAATTAATAAAGTAAAATTTAAATTGCAATTAACTCGCAAAGAACGAGTTCAGTTTCTTTCAACTATTAATCAATCGAAAAACATCGATTCATTGTATAGACTATAAGAAAATTCATAAGATTATAACCATTCTATTCTTGTGTGTTGTTGGTGTAATAAACAACGTTTTATTACCCCATATAACAGTGTTTTATTGTTGTACGATAAAGCCTACCAGTCTCACAAATCTCTCCCCCTTTAAAGTAACCCATTATGTGTGTTGTTGTAATAATTTGAGATTACTAGCTTGCGAACTTCAAATCCAAAATCCACACGCCCTAGTCGGAAGAATCTGCAAGATCAGACAGCAGGTGGGTACTCACACACAACATTACATTACAATAACGCATAGTAGTGTAGTTATAAATGTTTCCCGGAACGTGGGGCGCGATTGAATTAAATTAATTAAATCACAACGAGATTGAAACGCCACACTTGTAGTGTAGTTATAAATGGCGCTCCAATCTCGTGGGGCTCGAGAAAATTAATTAAATTCAATTTAAATTTAATTTTCACTGTAAAACAAACTTTGCTGTTTTACTTCATACAACAGCTGGCGTCCAACTAAACAATCCCCAAAGAGTTTTGTGACTGGTGTGTGTACAACAGTAAAGTTATTGTGTGTATTTGAAACTGTTCTTAGTATTTTAAATTGTGTATATTTGACATTGTTGTCTATTTAAAATGGATATGGATAAAATACTTAAAGAAATACAGCAAATGAACGAGAAAATGAGCGCGGATTTGACCGCTAATATGATTGCGAAATTTGAACAGAGTGCAGCCAAAGCTGAGCTAAATATCGCAGAATTAAAATCTAATATCGAAGCGCAAAGAGTTAGTCTAACCGAAGCATTAGAACAAAGTAACGCTGACATAAACGCCGAGATTGAGCAAAGCAATAAACAAACCACCGAGAAAATAGACGAAAGCGTAAACGAGTTGACCGCTAAAGTCACCGAAATCGCGGAAAGTAATAAAGAGCTAACCGCGAGAGTCGTTGAAGTCGGTGAGAGTAATAAACAATTAACGGAAAAAGTCGCAGAGATCGGTGAAAGAGTAAATACGGTCGATACTAAAATCAATGAACGGTTTAAGGTTTTTGAGACCACTATGCAAAAATCGTTTATTGAACAAGTAACACGTATGGAGGGCCGGTTCAAGGATCACATAAGCCGTTGTGAAAAGCAAACACTAGACGTCTCTAGGAAGGTCGAATCCCTAGAGGTAAAAATTCACGCGGATGTGACCGAAACGCAACGACGAGTAGATAAATTAGACGCTTCAATTGTAGAGACGCGATCTAACATTGACTCTAATAAAGAGAGTGTTTTACAAACGTTAAGCGACGAGATTTCGAAAGTACGACAGGAGGTACGAAGGAGGTCTGCTCCAAATATTTTGGTACAAGGTCCTGTCGATGAGAAAAATCGCGTGTATTTTACGGGGGAAAATAACGAAAACCCCATTGAATTTTTATTAGCATGTGAGAGTGAAATGGCTAGAGTAGGTTCCCGACTAGAAGATCAAGACAAAATACAGTGGGTGGTTAACGCGATGCGTGATTCGGCGCGTAAGTGGTATAACATTGTACGCGATAGAGTGTCCACATACGCGGAGTTCAAACAAAAATTTGAAAGCCGGTACTGGAACTCGCATACCCAACGACTTCTGCGCAATGAACTGGAATATGGCCGTTTTGATAAGAAAATGGGTATTACCGCCGAAAATTATATAATCCAGCAGGTCGAACGCGCGAAGCATTTAACCCCAGCATTTGCGGAGATTGACATAGTCACCAAGCTTGCCTACCATTTTAATCATAACATTAGAGTAGCTGTATTTACCCAGGGTATTCGCACGGTAGACGAACTCCTGATTCTAGTGCCCAAAGTGAGACGGTTTTTGATTTTGGTGGGTGGCGTTATAATCCCGATTTTCGCCGAAATAATGAAGGGCAGAATACGCGACTACAGTACCATCAGCAAACGGATCAAAAACCGAGTACCAGTTCTACTCCACCCCAAACACCGTCAAAACAGCCAAATAAAACCTTTGAGTACAAGGGAAAACAAAATTTTGGTAGACCAAAGGGGCAGGGTAAGGGCAACGACGGGGCACAAATTAGAGCGATTCAAACGGTCGAATTAGCCAAAGCTGATACAACTGAAAAAGACAGCGACTCCCAGGGCAATAAAAATTCGAACAACAAATCGAAAAATTACCAAGCTACAAAAAACGTGCCAAAATGCGCATCCAGCAAGGACGCGCTATAAATTCGGCAAAATTGTGTAAATATAAGCATGTTAATTATAAGGATTATATATTGTGTGAAATGTGTACTTTTAATTATGTAACTTGTGTGCCAGTTAATAATGTGTTCCCACCGGATGTCAGGGATCCGTTGCTAGAATCCGGTCCCACGCGACAAAGGCCCGTGAGCGCGGCGTGTCCGGTGTTACACGCCTTTGTCAATAGCGTTCCCACGCGGATTTTGTTGGATACCGGTAGTGTTGTATCCGGCGTCAGTGAAAGGTTCCTGCGTACCAATAAAAGATATTTTCGTACGGCACCATCACTCCCAATCAATCAATTTTATATACGAACCGCTACCGATACAAAAGAAAAAATTGACACTCAATACTATCTGACTATCATGCTAGACGAAGTGCAATTTGAAGTGTGTGTAGTGGCTATAAACAATTTAATATGTGATATGTTATTGGGGGTAGATGTATTAGAACAAATACGTGCGGAAATTAACACCAGTGAACACTTATTAAAATGTACCATTGACAATGTTAGTTACACTTTTAAATTGAACACACAGACACACACACAAGACCATGGTGACCCAATTAAAATCACACGGCCACCAAAACAAGTAATTCATTATAAAGAATGTGAAGAGGGGGAGACCACCTTAGATTCCCGAACTGAACGGAGATTGTCGTCGCTGCAAGAAGAATTCAGCGATATCTTCAGTGAAGAACATTCAATCTCATCAGTGTATGAACACAGAATCCACCTCACAGAGCCGGAGAAGTTCATAAGGAGAATCTACCAGGTCCCTATAAAATACCAGGGCGAGGTCCAGCAGGAGATACAGCGGATGTTGGAAGAAGATATTATTGAAAGATCTCATAGCAGCTTCCTCAACCCACTGCTGGTCGTCCGCAAGAAGACTGGAGAGATCCGACTCTGCCTGGATATGAGGAACTTAACAGTCTCGTAGAGAAAGAGTTTGACTGCGCACCGACAGCGGAGGACCTCTTCATTAAATGTGAAGGAGCCAGGTACCTCACGAAGTTAGATCTAACAGCAAGCTTCTGGCAGGTCCCGCTGTGTGAGCAAGATCGTAAGTATACAGCATTTATATTTAATAACAAATGCTATCAACACAAGGTGGTACCTTTTGGCCTTAGCACGAGTCTCGCTGCGATTGTAAGATGCCTTGAGAGAGCTCTAGGACCTGAGGTAGACCCATACACGGTAATATTCGTGGATGACATCCTCGTGATATTCCGCACTTTGGAGGAACACTTCGAGCACCTGCGGAGCGTCTTCCAGAAGCTGAGGTTAGCAAACATCAAGCTCAAGCTACACAAGTGCGAGTTTGTAAAGTCCCAAATGAAGTTCCTGGGACATATAATCTCAGCTACAGGTATCAGTACGGACCCAGAGAAGCTCAGGAGTATTATGGAATTCCCGGTGCCCAAGAACCTCAAAGCACTGCGAGCATTCCTTGGACTCACGGGATATTACAGGAAATTTACCAGCAAATACGCAGAATATACAGTCCCGTTGCTACAGCTGGTACGCAAAAATATAAAGTGGAAATGGGGTTCTGAACAGAACGATGCGTTTGAGAGGGTTAAAGGCCTGTTCCAATCTAATTTACAATTGTTCCATCCACAGCAGGGTAGGAAGTACGTAATGTACACTGACGCTAGCGAGTACGCTATCGGCGCCGTGTTGCATCAAGAAGACGAACAAGGTAGTCTTCATGTTGTAGCATACGCCAATAGAACGCTCAAAGGCGCTGAGTTGCACTATTGTACTTCCGAGAAAGAAATACTCGCCATAATAAACGCACTCAGAAAATTCAGACACTACCTATACGGTACCCATTTCGAGATTCACACTGATAATCAGGCGTTCTCGTTTATATTAAAATGTCGATTAGCAAATTCCCGACTAACACGATGGGTGTTAGCTATTCAGGAGTACTCCTTCACTATTAAATATTGCAAAGGATCAGAGAATACCACCGCAGACACTCTAAGTAGATATCCGCCCGTAGAAAAGGAGGAGGTATATGAAGCAGCTGACGACGAGTTGAGAGTGTTAAATATGCAATACACTGTCGCGCCTGAAGCTACTAATATGCTACAGAAATTAGGACGCGAGCAGGACGATAACCTCGCACTCCTTGCTAAAAAGCTAATGTTAGCAGCTCACCCAAATCCTCACTATCGTATACAAGACAATATATTGTATAAATTGTTACAGGGCGAATGGAAAGTGGTATTGTCTCCAGCGATGCTTGCGTGTATAACACAATCTTTACATATAAAAATGGCGCACGCATCTCCTGTAAAATGTGTCAAAATATTGCAGGAGGATTTTACAATAACCAACATGTACCGTAGGGTAAAGAAATTGCTAAAACATGTTATCCATGCCAGACAGCGAAAGTACCAAACGTGCACACGTACGTGCCCATGGCCAATGTGATAACGGAAGGTAAGGGACAGATGATCGCCATCGACTTTCTGGAACCATTACCCAAGGCTACCAGAAATCTAAAACACATGGTAGTTTGCGTCGATGTGTTTACTAAAAAAGTTAGCCTTTATGCGATCCCTAGGCCCACCACAAAGTCCGTTTTAAATATAATACTTAATAAGTATATCCCGCAACATGGACCAATAAGGAACGTACTTAGTGACCAGGGAAAGCAGTTCCAAAACAAACACTGGGCAGCCACCCTGGAACGTAACGGTATCAAAGCAGTCCTAACCTCGATACGACGACCACAGGGAAACCTTGCCGAAAGGGTGAATCGGGAAATCGGTAAAATGTTCCGTATCTATTGCTATAAGGAACAAAGCAAATGGCCCGAGTTCTTACCATTCTTCGAAAAGGCAATAAATGAGAGTTATCATGATACCACGGAATACACACCAGCAGAATTAGACTCTGGAACCACGCCAGAGAGGTTTTGGGATAATTATTTAAGTAAGCCAAAGACTTATAATCTACCTCTGCCGGTGCAATGTAAAAATCAACTTGTGAGGGAAAGAATTGTTGAAAAAGGGCGAAAAAGGGCAGACAAATTTAATACGACGCATAAACTAACGAACTTTGTAGTAGGCGAGAAAGTACTGCTCAAGGCGAATCCTGTAGGCCGAAGAGACATAAATGTGGCTGCAAAGTTTTTTCGCTTATATAATGGTCCCTATCTGTTGGCTCAACAACTCGCACCTCACACGTTTATCGTTACGACGCTGGACCGAATGAAAACGATCGGTAAATTCCATGCGAGCTCTTTGAGAAAATACTTTGAGTAGCATGGCGTTCCAAAGCGCGTCGCGACGAAATAATAAGACTTTAAAAAGATAAATAGTATTTAGACTTAATAATAATTGTATTATAATAATTAAAATTAAAATAAGTAATTTGTGTTTTATAATATTATTAATAATAATTATAGATAACGTGAGTATTAATAATAATGTTTTCCTAGCGCGATAAATAATAAGCGTATACAACCGAACGAGCTCACAGCATTAAACAGTTACGTCACGCGATAACAACTACCTGACCCACATATGAAACTAGGTCAAGCAATTAGCCGCGCGACGGGCGATAACGATTCTAAATGCTGTCAGCAAATTCTTTGTACGCGTGCCATTGTTTATAAACAAAGGGTACTACTCGTTTTAAAAACATTGATACAAATAAGTTGCAAATATGATAGTTTAAAACATGTATTTAGAGTTAAATTGTATATAATGCAATAACATTAACACTTGTGTACGTGTCTTCAGAATAAGTAATACAATGTATAGCTAGTAAGAATAATGATTACAGAATATGTGTGTAATGATTAAGAAAAAAAAAAACTGTAATTATTACATTCATTTTTTTTTTAAAGCGGGTGTGGGAATATATAACGGTACCAAATATTAACTATTTGGGGTTATATGTTTACCGCATGCTGAAAGCATATTTAAATAAAAGTAACAGTCAAAACTCCATTTGAATGTAGCGCATTGAAAATAATGCTGTGTAAAGCAACGCACACGTGGTCATTATGTAATCAGTTCGCTGTACAAGGAAGCGACCACACCCAAACTGTTAATTATTAATATCTCGGAAACTAATAAATAAAGGCGAAATCTAATATAGCCAAAATGTTTACCGAGATATTAATAATAACGTGTGCAAATTTGATGCAAGATAATTAACAAATGAAAGAGTTAATTAAAATAATTGAATAACTTCTGTAAAAATAAAGTTACAATAAAGAGATTTTACTATGTTATAAAGATAATAATTTCTGACAGATTGTATATTTTAGATTTCACACAACTTGATTTGCAACCAAGTTATTGCAAAATTAAATAAGTACAGGATATCCGTAGCGACAAATTGGTTCCGCCGAATAATTATGTTAGATAATAATTCTATTCTCCGTCTGTGGGAACCAGACTTCATTCTCACGGACTAAGGGAATTCTAAATTTTATGTGGTAGGGAGAGTGTTTCGACCAATGAAATCATTTCGCGCGAGCCCCGGCTACTGCGGTGTTTTATGGTTGAAAAATCACTCTTCTGTCAGTACTCACGAAGTTAAGACGTAGTCCTTCGATCGTCTAGTAGCCGAAGTGGTGAAGATCAACAAGAAGACTCTACGTGGTCAACAAACACGCAATTACGAACACACTAACTACAGATCATCTGTATAGCTCGTAATTGTTGTGTAAAGGCGAGATACTCTTCAGGACATCAACTAAGCTTATTGTGTACTACCAGTTAGTCATAAGCACGCAAGAGATCCACCCGACTTCAAGACCAGACTTCAAGAATACAGCAGAGAGGCCGTCTAAATCATTGGTTAACAGCTGACGAGCAGAGCGACCACTCGAACGAAGCACACACACACACACTGACGTGCAACGTGCGAATCGACGGAGAACAGGAAGCAGTTCCAGCAGACAACAGCAGACGTTAAAATATTCACAAACAGCAGGGAAGCAGAGTGTTGCCGAATTTTGAACTCCACGACCGAATCCAGCAGTTCAAAGCAGATTACTTTCTCTAACCAAGGACTCGAATCGACGAGGGACAAATCGGGACGACATCCTCTTCAGTAACAGGAAAGCAAAATCCACTTATTTATTTTTCAGATCAAATTTTCTATTTTTCAAGTAAAACATTGTAATTCAAATAATTCAGGTGCCAAACAAAAAGCAAAGACTCTAGTAATTAAAAAGTAAATTCGTTGTGATAATCTGTATAGCAGTTTAAGGCTTTAGTAAGTTATAGTTAAGAAATAGAAGTAGTATAAAAGCGCTATACAAATCTTAACTGACAATCTAATCTTAGATCATACTGCAGTAGATCAGAAGTAGAATCACTAGAAATGAAATAACGTGAACTAGACTGTCACGTCTAATTTATTTTAATTATTTATTCTAATTAATATCGGAGTTTTATATTTTGTTTCATGAACACTTAGATTCAATTTAATTAAATTCAAATCAATTAATAAAGTAAAATTTAAATTGCAATTAACTCGCAAAGAACGAGTTCAGTTTCTTTCAACTATTAATCAATCGAAAAACATCGATTCATTGTATAGACTATAAGAAAATTCATAAGATTATAACCATTCTATTCTTGTGTGTTGTTGGTGTAATAAACAACGTTTTATTACCCCATATAACAGTGTTTTATTGTTGTACGATAAAGCCTACCAGTCTCACAAAACTCTCCCCCTTTAAAGTAACCCATTATGTGTGTTGTTGTAATAATTTGAGATTACTAGCTTGCGAACTTCAAATCCAAAATCCACACGCCCTAGTCGGAAGAATCTGCAAGATCAGACAGCAGGTGGGTACTCACACACAACATTACATTACAATAACGCATAGTAGTGTAGTTATAAATGTTGCCCGGAACGTGGGGCGCGATTGAATTAAATTAATTAAATCACAACGAGATTGAAACGCCACACTTGTAGTGTAGTTATAAATGGCGCTCCAATCTCGTGGGGCTCGAGAAAATTAATTAAATTCAATTTAAATTTAATTTTCACTGTAAAACAAACTTTGCTGTTTTACTTCATACAACAGCTGGCGTCCAACTAAACAATCCCCAAAGAGTTTTGTGACTGGTGTGTGTACAACAGTAAAGTTATTGTGTGTATTTGAAACTGTTCTTAGTATTTTAAATTGTGTATATTTGACATTGTTGTCTATTTAAAATGGATATGGATAAAATACTTAAAGAAATACAGCAAATGAACGAGAAAATGAGCTCGGATTTGACCGCTAATATGAATGCGAAATTTGAACAGAGTGCAGCCAAAGCTGAGCTAAATATCGCAGAATTAAAATCTAATATCGAAGCGCAAAGAGTTAGTCTAACCGAAGCATTAGAACAAAGTAACGCTGACATAAACGCCGAGATTAAGCAAAGCAATAAACAAACCACCGAGAAAATAGACGAAAGCGTAAACGAGTTGACCGCTAAAGTCACCGAAATCGCGGAAAGTAATAAAGAGCTAACCGCGAGAGTCGTTGAAGTCGGTGAGAGTAATAAACAATTAACGGAAAAAGTCGCAGAGATCGGTGAAAGAGTAAATACGGTCGATACTAAAATCAATGAACGGTTTAAGGTTTTTGAGACCACTATGCAAAAATCGTTTACTGAACAAGTAACACGTATGGAGGGCCGGTTCAAGGATCACATAAGCCGTTGTGAAAAGCAAACACTAGACGTCTCTAGGAAGGTCGAATCCCTAGAGGTAAAAATTCACGCGGATGTGACCGAAACGCAACGACGAGTAGATAAATTAGACGCTTCAATTGTAGAGACGCGATCTAACATTGACTCTAATAAAGAGAGTGTTTTACAAACGTTAAGCGACGAGATTTCGAAAGTACGACAGGAGGTACGAAGGAGGTCTGCTCCAAATATTTTGGTACAAGGTCCTGTCGATGAGAAAAATCGCGTGTATTTTACGGGGGAAAATAACGAAAACCCCATTGAATTTTTATTAGCATGTGAGAGTGAAATGGCTAGAGTAGGTTCCCGACTAGAAGATCAAGACAAAATACAGTGGGTGGTTAACGCGATGCGTGATTCGGCGCGTAAGTGGTATAACATTGTACGCGATAGAGTGTCCACATACGCGGAGTTCAAACAAAAATTTGAAAGCCGGTACTGGAACTCGCATACCCAACGACTTCTGCGCAATGAACTGGAATATGGCCGTTTTGATAAGAAAATGGGTATTACCGCCGAAAATTATATAATCCAGCAGGTCGAACGCGCGAAGCATTTAACCCCAGCATTTGCGGAGATTGACATAGTCACCAAGCTTGCCTACCATTTTAATCATAACATTAGAGTAGCTGTATTTACCCAGGGTATTCGCACGGTAGACGAACTCCTGATTCTAGTGCCCAAAGTGAGACGGTTTTTGATTTTGGTGGGTGGCGTTATAATCCCGATTTTCGCCGAAATAATGAAGGGCAGAATACGCGACTACAGTACCATCAGCAAACGGATCAAAAACCGAGTACCAGTTCTACTCCACCCCAAACACCGTCAAAACAGCCAAATAAAACCTTTGAGTACAAGGGAAAACAAAATTTTGGTAGACCAAAGGGGCAGGGTAAGGGCAACGACGGGGCACAAATTAGAGCGATTCAAACGGTCGAATTAGCCAAAGCTGATACAACTGAAAAAGACAGCGACTCCCAGGGCAATAAAAATTCGAACAACAAATCGAAAAATTACCAAGCTACAAAAAACGTGCCAAAATGCGCATCCAGCAAGGACGCGCTATAAATTCGGCAAAATTGTGTAAATATAAGCATGTTAATTATAAGGATTATATATTGTGTGAAATGTGTACTTTTAATTATGTAACTTGTGTGCCAGTTAATAATGTGTTCCCACCGGATGTCAGGGATCCGTTGCTAGAATCCGGTCCCACGCGACAAAGGCCCGTGAGCGCGGCGTGTCCGGTGTTACACGCCTTTGTCAATAGCGTTCCCACGCGGATTTTGTTGGATACCGGTAGTGTTGTATCCGGCGTCAGTGAAAGGTTCCTGCGTACCAATAAAAGATATTTTCGTACGGCACCATCACTCCCAATCAATCAATTTTATATACGAACCGCTACCGATACAAAAGAAAAAATTGACACTCAATACTATCTGACTATCATGCTAGACGAAGTGCAATTTGAAGTGTGTGTAGTGGCTATAAACAATTTAATATGTGATATGTTATTGGGGGTAGATGTATTAGAACAAATACGTGCGGAAATTAACACCAGTGAACACTTATTAAAATGTACCATTGACAATGTTAGTTACACTTTTAAATTGAACACACAGACACACACACAAGACCATGGTGACCCAATTAAAATCACACGGCCACCAAAACAAGTAATTCATTATAAAGAATGTGAAGAGGGGGAGACCACCTTAGATTCCCGAACTGAACGGAGATTGTCGTCGCTGCAAGAAGAATTCAGCGATATCTTCAGTGAAGAACATTCAATCTCATCAGTGTATGAACACAGAATCCACCTCACAGAGCCGGAGAAGTTCATAAGGAGAATCTACCAGGTCCCTATAAAATACCAGGGCGAGGTCCAGCAGGAGATACAGCGGATGTTGGAAGAAGATATTATTGAAAGATCTCATAGCAGCTTCCTCAACCCACTGCTGGTCGTCCGCAAGAAGACTGGAGAGATCCGACTCTGCCTGGATATGAGGAACTTAACAGTCTCGTAGAGAAAGAGTTTGACTGCGCACCGACAGCGGAGGACCTCTTCATTAAATGTGAAGGAGCCAGGTACCTCACGAAGTTAGATCTAACAGCAAGCTTCTGGCAGGTCCCGCTGTGTGAGCAAGATCGTAAGTATACAGCATTTATATTTAATAACAAATGCTATCAACACAAGGTGGTACCTTTTGGCCTTAGCACGAGTCTCGCTGCGATTGTAAGATGCCTTGAGAGAGCTCTAGGACCTGAGGTAGACCCATACACGGTAATATTCGTGGATGACATCCTCGTGATATTCCGCACTTTGGAGGAACACTTCGAGCACCTGCGGAGCGTCTTCCAGAAGCTGAGGTTAGCAAACATCAAGCTCAAGCTACACAAGTGCGAGTTTGTAAAGTCCCAAATGAAGTTCCTGGGACATATAATCTCAGCTACAGGTATCAGTACGGACCCAGAGAAGCTCAGGAGTATTATGGAATTCCCGGTGCCCAAGAACCTCAAAGCACTGCGAGCATTCCTTGGACTCACGGGATATTACAGGAAATTTACCAGCAAATACGCAGAATATACAGTCCCGTTGCTACAGCTGGTACGCAAAAATATAAAGTGGAAATGGGGTTCTGAACAGAACGATGCGTTTGAGAGGGTTAAAGGCCTGTTCCAATCTAATTTACAATTGTTCCATCCACAGCAGGGTAGGAAGTACGTAATGTACACTGACGCTAGCGAGTACGCTATCGGCGCCGTGTTGCATCAAGAAGACGAACAAGGTAGTCTTCATGTTGTAGCATACGCCAATAGAACGCTCAAAGGCGCTGAGTTGCACTATTGTACTTCCGAGAAAGAAATACTCGCCATAATAAACGCACTCAGAAAATTCAGACACTACCTATACGGTACCCATTTCGAGATTCACACTGATAATCAGGCGTTCTCGTTTATATTAAAATGTCGATTAGCAAATTCCCGACTAACACGATGGGTGTTAGCTATTCAGGAGTACTCCTTCACTATTAAATATTGCAAAGGATCAGAGAATACCACCGCAGACACTCTAAGTAGATATCCGCCCGTAGAAAAGGAGGAGGTATATGAAGCAGCTGACGACGAGTTGAGAGTGTTAAATATGCAATACACTGTCGCGCCTGAAGCTACTAATATGCTACAGAACTTAGGACGCGAGCAGGACGATAACCTCGCACTCCTTGCTAAAAAGCTAATGTTAGCAGCTCACCCAAATCCTCACTATCGTATACAAGACAATATATTGTATAAATTGTTACAGGGCGAATGGAAAGTGGTATTGTCTCCAGCGATGCTTGCGTGTATAACACAATCTTTACATATAAAAATGGCGCACGCATCTCCTGTAAAATGTGTCAAAATATTGCAGGAGGATTTTACAATAACCAACATGTACCGTAGGGTAAAGAAATTGCTAAAACATGTTATCCATGCCAGACAGCGAAAGTACCAAACGTGCACACGTACGTGCCCATGGCCAATGTGATAACGGAAGGTAAGGGACAGATGATCGCCATCGACTTTCTGGGACCATTACCCAAGGCTACCAGAAATCTAAAACACATGGTAGTTTGCGTCGATGTGTTTACTAAAAAAGTTAGCCTTTATGCGATCCCTAGGCCCACCACAAAGTCCGTTTTAAATATAATACTTAATAAGTATATCCCGCAACATGGACCAATAAGGAACGTACTTAGTGACCAGGGAAAGCAGTTCCAAAACAAACACTGGGCAGCCACCCTGGAACGTAACGGTATCAAAGCAGTCCTAACCTCGATACGACGACCACAGGGAAACCTTGCCGAAAGGGTAAATCGGGAAATCGGTAAAATGTTCCGTATCTATTGCTATAAGGAACAAAGCAAATGGCCCGAGTTCTTACCATTCTTCGAAAAGGCAATAAATGAGAGTTATCATGATACCACGGAATACACACCAGCAGAATTAGACTCTGGAACCACGCCAGAGAGGTTTTGGGATAATTATTTAAGTAAGCCAAAGACTTATAATCTACCTCTGCCGGTGCAATGTAAAAATCAACTTGTGAGGGAAAGAATTGTTGAAAAAGGGCGAAAAAGGGCAGACAAATTTAATACGACGCATAAACTAACGAACTTTGTAGTAGGCGAGAAAGTACTGCTCAAGGCGAATCCTGTAGGCCGAAGAGACATAAATGTGGCTGCAAAGTTTTTTCGCTTATATAATGGTCCCTATCTGTTGGCTCAACAACTCGCACCTCACACGTTTATCGTTACGACGCTGGACCGAACGAAAACGATCGGTAAATTCCATGCGAGCTCTTTGAGAAAATACTTTGAGTAGCATGGCGTTCCAAAGCGCGTCGCGACGAAATAATAAGACTTTAAATAGATAAATAGTATTTAGACTTAATAATAATTGTATTATAATAATTAAAATTAAAATAAGTAATTTGTGTTTTATAATATTATTAATAATAATTATAGATAACGTGAGTATTAATAATAATGTTTTCCTAGCGCGATAAATAATAAGCGTATACAACCGAACGAGCTCACGGCAGGAAACAGTTACGTCACGCGATAACAACTACCTGACCCACATATGAAACTAGGTCAAGCAATTAGCCGCGCGACGGGCGATAACGATTCTAAATGCTGTCAGCAAATTCTTTGTACGTGTGCCATTGTTTATAAACAAAGGGTACTACTCGTTTTAAAAACATTGATACAAATAAGTTGCAAATATGATAGTTTAAAACATGTATTTAGAGTTAAATTGTATATAATGCAATAACATTAACACTTGTGTACGTGTCTTCAGAATAAGTAATACAATGTATAGCTAGTAAGAATAATGATTACAGAATATGTGTGTAATGATTAAGAAAAAAAAAACTGTAATTATTACATTCATTTTTTTTTTTAAAGCGGGTGTGGGAATATATAACGGTACCAAATATTAACTATTTGGGGTTATATGTTTACAGCATGCTGAAAGCATATTTAAATAAAAGTAACAGTCAAAAATCCATTTGAATGTAGCGCATTGAAAATAATGCTGTGTAAAGCAACGCACACGTGGTCATTATGTAATCAGTTCGCTGTACAAGGAAGCGACCACACCCAAACAGTTAATTATTAATATCTCGGAAACTGATAAATAAAGGCGAAATCTAATATAGCCAAAATGTTTACCGAGATATTAATAATAACGTGTGCAAATTTGATGCAAGATAATTAACAAATGAAAGAGTTAATTAAAATAATTGAATAACTTCTGTAAAAATAAAGTTACAGTAAAGAGATTTTACTATGTTATAAAGATAATAATTTCTGACAGATTGTATATTTTAGATTTCACACAACTTGATTTGCAACCAAGTTATTGCAAAATTAAATAAGTACAGGATATCCGTAGCGACAAATTGGTTCCGCCGAATAATTATGTTAGATAATAATTCTATTCTCCGTCTGTGGGAACCAGACTTCATTCTCACGGACTAAGGGAATTCTAAATTTTATGTGGTAGGGAGAGTGTTTCGACCAATGAAATCATTTCGCGCGAGCCCCGGCTACTGCGGTGTTTTATGGTTGAAAAATCACTCTTCTGTCAGTACTCACGAAGTTAAGACGTAGTCCTTCGATCGTCTAGTAGCCGAAGTGGTGAAGATCAACAAGAAGACTCTACGTGGTCAACACACACGCAATTACGAACACACTAACTACAGATCATCTGTATAGCTCGTAATTGTTGTGTAAAGGCGAGATACTCTTCAGGACATCAACTAAGCTTATTGTGTACTACCAGTTAGTCATAAGCACGCAAGAGATCCACCCGACTTCAAGACCAGACTTCAAGAATACAGCAGAGAGGCCGTCTAAATCATTGGTTAACAGCTGACGAGCAGAGCGACCACTCGAACGAAGCACACACACACACACACACACTGACGTGCAACGTGCGAATCGACGGAGAACAGGAAGCAGTTCCAGCAGACAACAGCAGACGTTAAAATATTCACAAACAGCAGGGAAGCAGAGTGTTGCCGAATTTTGAACTCCACGACCGAATCCAGCAGTTCAAAGCAGATTACTTTCTCTAACCAAGGACTCGAATCGACGAGGGACAAATCGGGACGACATCCTCTTCAGTAACAGGAAAGCAAAATCCACTTATTTATTTTTCAGATCAAATTTTCTATTTTTCAAGTAAAACATTGTAATTCAAATAATTCAGGTGCCAAACAAAAAGCAAAGACTCTAGTAATTAAAAAGTAAATTCGTTGTGATAATCTGTATAGCAGTTTAAGGCTTTAGTAAGTTATAGTTAAGAAATAGAAGTAGTATAAAAGCGCTATACAAATCTTAACTGACAATCTAATCTTAGATCATACTGCAGTAGATCAGAAGTAGAATCACTAGAAATGAAATAACGTGAACTAGACTGTCACGTCTAATTTATTTTAATTAATTATTCTAATTAATATCGGAGTTTTATATTTTGTTTCATGAACATTTAGATTCAATTTAATTAAATAAATTTAATTAAATTCAAATCAATTAATAAAGTAAAATTTAAATTGCAATTAACTCGCAAAGAACGAGTTCAGTTTCTTTCAACTATTAATCAATCGAAAAACATCGATTCATTGTATAGACTATAAGAAAATTCATAAGATTATAACCATTCTATTCTTGTGTGTTGTTGGTGTAATAAACAACGTTTTATTACCCCATATAACAGTGTTTTATTGTTGTACGATAAAGCCTACCAGTCTCACAAATCTCTCCCCCTTTAAAGTAACCCATTATGTGTGTTGTTGTAATAATTTGAGATTACTAGCTTGCGAACTTCAAATCCAAAATCCACACGCCCTAGTCGGAAGAATCTGCAAGATCAGACAGCAGGTGGGTACTCACACACAACATTACATTACAATAACGCATAGTAGTGTAGTTATAAATGTTTCCCGGAACGTGGGGCGCGATTGAATTAAATTAATTAAATCACAACGAGATTGAAACGCCACACTTGTAGTGTAGTTATAAATGGCGCTCCAATCTCGTGGGGCTCGAGAAAATTAATTAAATTCAATTTAAATTTAATTTTCACTGTAAAACAAACTTTGCTGTTTTACTTCATACAACAGCTGGCGTCCAACTAAACAATCCCCAAAGAGTTTTGTGACTGGTGTGTGTACAACAGTAAAGTTATTGTGTGTATTTGAAACTGTTCTTAGTATTTTAAATTGTGTATATTTGACATTGTTGTCTATTTAAAATGGATATGGATAAAATACTTAAAGAAATACAGCAAATGAACGAGAAAATGAGCGCGGATTTGACCGCTAATATGATTGCGAAATTTGAACAGAGTGCAGCCAAAGCTGAGCTAAATATCGCAGAATTAAAATCTAATATCGAAGCGCAAAGAGTTAGTCTAACCGAAGCATTAGAACAAAGTAACGCTGACATAAACGCCGAGATTGAGCAAAGCAATAAACAAACCACCGAGAAAATAGACGAAAGCGTAAACGAGTTGACCGCTAAAGTCACCGAAATCGCGGAAAGTAATAAAGAGCTAACCGCGAGAGTCGTTGAAGTCGGTGAGAGTAATAAACAATTAACGGAAAAAGTCGCAGAGATCGGTGAAAGAGTAAATACGGTCGATACTAAAATCAATGAACGGTTTAAGGTTTTTGAGACCACTATGCAAAAATCGTTTATTGAACAAGTAACACGTATGGAGGGCCGGTTCAAGGATCACATAAGCCGTTGTGAAAAGCAAACACTAGACGTCTCTAGGAAGGTCGAATCCCTAGAGGTAAAAATTCACGCGGATGTGACCGAAACGCAACGACGAGTAGATAAATTAGACGCTTCAATTGTAGAGACGCGATCTAACATTGACTCTAATAAAGAGAGTGTTTTACAAACGTTAAGCGACGAGATTTCGAAAGTACGACAGGAGGTACGAAGGAGGTCTGCTCCAAATATTTTGGTACAAGGTCCTGTCGATGAGAAAAATCGCGTGTATTTTACGGGGGAAAATAACGAAAACCCCATTGAATTTTTATTAGCATGTGAGAGTGAAATGGCTAGAGTAGGTTCCCGACTAGAAGATCAAGACAAAATACAGTGGGTGGTTAACGCGATGCGTGATTCGGCGCGTAAGTGGTATAACATTGTACGCGATAGAGTGTCCACATACGCGGAGTTCAAACAAAAATTTGAAAGCCGGTACTGGAACTCGCATACCCAACGACTTCTGCGCAATGAACTGGAATATGGCCGTTTTGATAAGAAAATGGGTATTACCGCCGAAAATTATATAATCCAGCAGGTCGAACGCGCAAAGCATTTAACCCCAGCATTTGCGGAGATTGACATAGTCACCAAGCTTGCCTACCATTTTAATCATAACATTAGAGTAGCTGTATTTACCCAGGGTATTCGCACGGTAGACGAACTCCTGATTCTAGTGCCCAAAGTGAGACGGTTTTTGATTTTGGTGGGTGGCGTTATAATCCCGATTTTCGCCGAAATAATGAAGGGCAGAATACGCGACTACAGTACCATCAGCAAACGGATCAAAAACCGAGTACCAGTTCTACTCCACCCCAAACACCGTCAAAACAGCCAAATAAAACCTTTGAGTACAAGGGAAAACAAAATTTTGGTAGACCAAAGGGGCAGGGTAAGGGCAACGACGGGGCACAAATTAGAGCGATTCAAACGGTCGAATTAGCCAAAGCTGATACAACTGAAAAAGACAGCGACTCCCAGGGCAATAAAAATTCGAACAACAAATCGAAAAATTACCAAGCTACAAAAAACGTGCCAAAATGCGCATCCAGCAAGGACGCGCTATAAATTCGGCAAAATTGTGTAAATATAAGCATGTTAATTATAAGGATTATATATTGTGTGAAATGTGTACTTTTAATTATGTAACTTGTGTGCCAGTTAATAATGTGTTCCCACCGGATGTCAGGGATCCGTTGCTAGAATCCGGTCCCACGCGACAAAGGCCCGTGAGCGCGGCGTGTCCGGTGTTACACGCCTTTGTCAATAGCGTTCCCACGCGGATTTTGTTGGATACCGGTAGTGTTGTATCCGGCGTCAGTGAAAGGTTCCTGCGTACCAATAAAAGATATTTTCGTACGGCACCATCACTCCCAATCAATCAATTTTATATACGAACCGCTACCGATACAAAAGAAAAAATTGACACTCAATACTATCTGACTATCATGCTAGACGAAGTGCAATTTGAAGTGTGTGTAGTGGCTATAAACAATTTAATATGTGATATGTTATTGGGGGTAGATGTATTAGAACAAATACGTGCGGAAATTAACACCAGTGAACACTTATTAAAATGTACCATTGACAATGTTAGTTACACTTTTAAATTGAACACACAGACACACACACAAGACCATGGTGACCCAATTAAAATCACACGGCCACAAAAACAAGTAATTCATTATAAAGAATGTGAAGAGGGGGAGACCACCTTAGATTCCCGAACTGAACGGAGATTGTCGTCGCTGCAAGAAGAATTCAGCGATATCTTCAGTGAAGAACATTCAATCTCATCAGTGTATGAACACAGAATCCACCTCACAGAGCCGGAGAAGTTCATAAGGAGAATCTACCAGGTCCCTATAAAATACCAGGGCGAGGTCCAGCAGGAGATACAGCGGATGTTGGAAGAAGATATTATTGAAAGATCTCATAGCAGCTTCCTCAACCCACTGCTGGTCGTCCGCAAGAAGACTGGAGAGATCCGACTCTGCCTGGATATGAGGAACTTAACAGTCTCGTAGAGAAAGAGTTTGACTGCGCACCGACAGCGGAGGACCTCTTCATTAAATGTGAAGGAGCCAGGTACCTCACGAAGTTAGATCTAACAGCAAGCTTCTGGCAGGTCCCGCTGTGTGAGCAAGATCGTAAGTATACAGCATTTATATTTAATAACAAATGCTATCAACACAAGGTGGTACCTTTTGGCCTTAGCACGAGTCTCGCTGCGATTGTAAGATGCCTTGAGAGAGCTCTAGGACCTGAGGTAGACCCATACACGGTAATATTCGTGGATGACATCCTCGTGATATTCCGCACTTTGGAGGAACACTTCGAGCACCTGCGGAGCGTCTTCCAGAAGCTGAGGTTAGCAAACATCAAGCTCAAGCTACACAAGTGCGAGTTTGTAAAGTCCCAAATGAAGTTCCTGGGACATATAATCTCAGCTACAGGTATCAGTACGGACCCAGAGAAGCTCAGGAGTATTATGGAATTCCCGGTGCCCAAGAACCTCAAAGCACTGCGAGCATTCCTTGGACTCACGGGATATTACAGGAAATTTACCAGCAAATACGCAGAATATACAGTCCCGTTGCTACAGCTGGTACGCAAAAATATAAAGTGGAAATGGGGTTCTGAACAGAACGATGCGTTTGAGAGGGTTAAAGGCCTGTTCCAATCTAATTTACAATTGTTCCATCCACAGCAGGGTAGGAAGTACGTAATGTACACTGACGCTAGCGAGTACGCTATCGGCGCCGTGTTGCATCAAGAAGACGAACAAGGTAGTCTTCATGTTGTAGCATACGCCAATAGAACGCTCAAAGGCGCTGAGTTGCACTATTGTACTTCCGAGAAAGAAATACTCGCCATAATAAACGCACTCAGAAAATTCAGACACTACCTATACGGTACCCATTTCGAGATTCACACTGATAATCAGGCGTTATCGTTTATATTAAAATGTCGATTAGCAAATTCCCGACTAACACGATGGGTGTTAGCTATTCAGGAGTACTCCTTCACTATTAAATATTGCAAAGGATCAGAGAATACCACCGCAGACACTCTAAGTAGATATCCGCCCGTAGAAAAGGAGGAGGTATATGAAGCAGCTGACGACGAGTTGAGAGTGTTAAATATGCAATACACTGTCGCGCCTGAAGCTACTAATATGCTACAGAACTTAGGACGCGAGCAGGACGATAACCTCGCACTCCTTGCTAAAAAGCTAATGTTAGCAACTCACCCAAATCCTCACTATCGTATACAAGACAATATATTGTATAAATTGTTACAGGGCGAATGGAAAGTGGTATTGTCTCCAGCGATGCTTGCGTGTATAACACAATCTTTACATATAAAAATGGCGCACGCATCTCCTGTAAAATGTGTCAAAATATTGCAGGAGGATTTTACAATAACCAACATGTACCGTAGGGTAAAGAAATTGCTAAAACATGTTATCCATGCCAGACAGCGAAAGTACCAAACGTGCACACGTACGTGCCCATGGCCAATGTGATAACGGAAGGTAAGGGACAGATGATCGCCATCGACTTTCTGGGACCATTACCCAAGGCTACCAGAAATCTAAAACACATGGTAGTTTGCGTCGATGTGTTTACTAAAAAAGTTAGCCTTTATGCGATCCCTAGGCCCACCACAAAGTCCGTTTTAAATATAATACTTAATAAGTATATCCCGCAACATGGACCAATAAGGAACGTACTTAGTGACCAGGGAAAGCAGTTCCAAAACAAACACTGGGCAGCCACCCTGGAACGTAACGGTATCAAAGCAGTCCTAACCTCGATACGACGACCACAGGGAAACCTTGCCGAAAGGGTAAATCGGGAAATCGGTAAAATGTTCCGTATCTATTGCTATAAGGAACAAAGCAAATGGCCCGAGTTCTTACCATTCTTCGAAAAGGCAATAAATGAGAGTTATCATGATACCACGGAATACACACCAGCAGAATTAGACTCTGGAACCACGCCAGAGAGGTTTTGGGATAATTATTTAAGTAAGCCAAAGACTTATAATCTACCTCTGCCGGTGCAATGTAAAAATCAACTTGTGAGGGAAAGAATTGTTGAAAAAGGGCGAAAAAGGGCAGACAAATTTAATACGACGCATAAACTAACGAACTTTGTAGTAGGCGAGAAAGTACTGCTCAAGGCGAATCCTGTAGGCCGAAGAGACATAAATGTGGCTGCAAAGTTTTTTCGCTTATATAATGGTCCCTATCTGTTGGCTCAACAACTCGCACCTCACACGTTTATCGTTACGACGCTGGACCGAACGAAAACGATCGGTAAATTCCATGCGAGCTCTTTGAGAAAATACTTTGAGTAGCATGGCGTTCCAAAGCGCGTCGCGACGAAATAATAAGACTTTAAATAGATAAATAGTATTTAGACTTAATAATAATTGTATTATAATAATTAAAATTAAAATAAGTAATTTGTGTTTTATAATATTATTAATAATAATTATAGATAACGTGAGTATTAATAATAATGTTTTCCTAGCGCGATAAATAATAAGCGTATACAACCGAACGAGCTCACGGCAGGAAACAGTTACGTCACGCGATAACAACTACCTGACCCACATATGAAACTAGGTCAAGCAATTAGCCGCGCGACGGGCGATAACGATTCTAAACGCTGTCAGCAAATTCTTTGTACGTGTGCCATTGTTTATAAACAAAGGGTACTACTCGTTTTAAAAACATTGATACAAATAAGTTGCAAATATGATAGTTTAAAACATGTATTTAGAGTTAAATTGTATATAATGCAATAACATTAACACTTGTGTACGTGTCTTCAGAATAAGTAATACAATGTATAGCTAGTAAGAATAATGATTACAGAATATGTGTGTAATGATTAAGAAAAAAAAAACTGTAATTATTACATTCATTTTTTTTTTAAAGCGGGTGTGGGAATATATAACGGTACCAAATATTAACTATTTGGGGTTATATGTTTACAGCATGCTGAAAGCATATTTAAATAAAAGTAACAGTCAAAAATCCATTTGAATGTAGCGCATTGAAAATAATGCTGTGTAAAGCAACGCACACGTGGTCATTATGTAATCAGTTCGCTGTACAAGGAAGCGACCACACCCAAACAGTTAATTATTAATATCTCGGAAACTGATAAATAAAGGCGAAATCTAATATAGCCAAAATGTTTACCGAGATATTAATAATAACGTGTGCAAATTTGATGCAAGATAATTAACAAATGAAAGAGTTAATTAAAATAATTGAATAACTTCTGTAAAAATAAAGTTACAGTAAAGAGATTTTACTATGTTATAAAGATAATAATTTCTGACAGATTGTATATTTTAGATTTCACACAACTTGATTTGCAACCAAGTTATTGCAAAATTAAATAAGTACAGGATATCCGTAGCGACAAATTGGTTCCGCCGAATAATTATGTTAGATAATAATTCTATTCTCCGTCTGTGGGAACCAGACTTCATTCTCACGGACTAAGGGAATTCTAAATTTTATGTGGTAGGGAGAGTGTTTCGACCAATGAAATCATTTCGCGCGAGCCCCGGCTACTGCGGTGTTTTATGGTTGAAAAATCACTCTTCTGTCAGTACTCACGAAGTTAAGACGTAGTCCTTCGATCGTCTAGTAGCCGAAGTGGTGAAGATCAACAAGAAGACTCTACGTGGTCAACACACACGCAATTACGAACACACTAACTACAGATCATCTGTATAGCTCGTAATTGTTGTGTAAAGGCGAGATACTCTTCAGGACATCAACTAAGCTTATTGTGTACTACCAGTTAGTCATAAGCACGCAAGAGATCCACCCGACTTCAAGACCAGACTTCAAGAATACAGCAGAGAGGCCGTCTAAATCATTGGTTAACAGCTGACGAACAGAGCGACCACTCGAACGAAGCACACACACACACACACACTGACGTGCAACGTGCGAATCGACGGAGAACAGGAAGCAGTTCCAGCAGACAACAGCAGACGTTAAAATATTCACAAACAGCAGGGAAGCAGAGTGTTGCCGAATTTTGAACTCCACGACCGAATCCAGCAGTTCAAAGCAGATTACTTTCTCTAACCAAGGACTCGAATCGACGAGGGACAAATCGGGACGACATCCTCTTCAGTAACAGGAAAGCAAAATCCACTTATTTATTTTTCAGATCAAATTTTCTATTTTTCAAGTAAAACATTGTAATTCAAATAATTCAGGTGCCAAACAAAAAGCAAAGACTCTAGTAATTAAAAAGTAAATTCGTTGTGATAATCTGTATAGCAGTTTAAGGCTTTAGTAAGTTATAGTTAAGAAATAGAAGTAGTATAAAAGCGCTATACAAATCTTAACTGACAATCTAATCTTAGATCATACTGCAGTAGATCAGAAGTAGAATCACTAGAAATGAAATAACGTGAACTAGACTGTCACGTCTAATTTATTTTAATTATTTATTCTAATTAATATCGGAGTTTTATATTTTGTTTCATGAACACTTAGATTCAATTTAATTAAATTCAAATCAATTAATAAAGTAAAATTTAAATTGCAATTAACTCGCAAAGAACGAGTTCAGTTTCTTTCAACTATTAATCAATCGAAAAACATCGATTCATTGTATAGACTATAAGAAAATTCATAAGATTATAACCATTCTATTCTTGTGTGTTGTTGGTGTAATAAACAACGTTTTATTACCCCATATAACAGTGTTTTATTGTTGTACGATAAAGCCTACCAGTCTCACAAAACTCTCCCCCTTTAAAGTAACCCATTATGTGTGTTGTTGTAATAATTTGAGATTACTAGCTTGCGAACTTCAAATCCAAAATCCACACGCCCTAGTCGGAAGAATCTGCAAGATCAGACAGCAGGTGGGTACTCACACACAACATTACATTACAATAACGCATAGTAGTGTAGTTATAAATGTTGCCCGGAACGTGGGGCGCGATTGAATTAAATTAATTAAATCACAACGAGATTGAAACGCCACACTTGTAGTGTAGTTATAAATGGCGCTCCAATCTCGTGGGGCTCGAGAAAATTAATTAAATTCAATTTAAATTTAATTTTCACTGTAAAACAAACTTTGCTGTTTTACTTCATACAACAGCTGCCGTCCAACTAAACAATCCCCAAAGAGTTTTGTGACTGGTGTGTGTACAACAGTAAAGTTATTGTGTGTATTTGAAACTGTTCTTAGTATTTTAAATTGTGTATATTTGACATTGTTGTCTATTTAAAATGGATATGGATAAAATACTTAAAGAAATACAGCAAATGAACGAGAAAATGAGCTCGGATTTGACCGCTAATATGAATGCGAAATTTGAACAGAGTGCAGCCAAAGCTGAGCTAAATATCGCAGAATTAAAATCTAATATCGAAGCGCAAAGAGTTAGTCTAACCGAAGCATTAGAACAAAGTAACGCTGACATAAACGCCGAGATTAAGCAAAGCAATAAACAAACCACCGAGAAAATAGACGAAAGCGTAAACGAGTTGACCGCTAAAGTCACCGAAATCGCGGAAAGTAATAAAGAGCTAACCGCGAGAGTCGTTGAAGTCGGTGAGAGTAATAAACAATTAACGGAAAAAGTCGCAGAGATCGGTGAAAGAGTAAATACGGTCGATACTAAAATCAATGAACGGTTTAAGGTTTTTGAGACCACTATGCAAAAATCGTTTACTGAACAAGTAACACGTATGGAGGGCCGGTTCAAGGATCACATAAGCCGTTGTGAAAAGCAAACACTAGACGTCTCTAGGAAGGTCGAATCCCTAGAGGTAAAAATTCACGCGGATGTGACCGAAACGCAACGACGAGTAGATAAATTAGACGCTTCAATTGTAGAGACGCGATCTAACATTGACTCTAATAAAGAGAGTGTTTTACAAACGTTAAGCGACGAGATTTCGAAAGTACGACAGGAGGTACGAAGGAGGTCTGCTCCAAATATTTTGGTACAAGGTCCTGTCGATGAGAAAAATCGCGTGTATTTTACGGGGGAAAATAACGAAAACCCCATTGAATTTTTATTAGCATGTGAGAGTGAAATGGCTAGAGTAGGTTCCCGACTAGAAGATCAAGACAAAATACAGTGGGTGGTTAACGCGATGCGTGATTCGGCGCGTAAGTGGTATAACATTGTACGCGATAGAGTGTCCACATACGCGGAGTTCAAACAAAAATTTGAAAGCCGGTACTGGAACTCGCATACCCAACGACTTCTGCGCAATGAACTGGAATATGGCCGTTTTGATAAGAAAATGGGTATTACCGCCGAAAATTATATAATCCAGCAGGTCGAACGCGCGAAGCATTTAACCCCAGCATTTGCGGAGATTGACATAGTCACCAAGCTTGCCTACCATTTTAATCATAACATTAGAGTAGCTGTATTTACCCAGGGTATTCGCACGGTAGACGAACTCCTGATTCTAGTGCCCAAAGTGAGACGGTTTTTGATTTTGGTGGGTGGCGTTATAATCCCGATTTTCGCCGAAATAATGAAGGGCAGAATACGCGACTACAGTACCATCAGCAAACGGATCAAAAACCGAGTACCAGTTCTACTCCACCCCAAACACCGTCAAAACAGCCAAATAAAACCTTTGAGTACAAGGGAAAACAAAATTTTGGTAGACCAAAGGGGCAGGGTAAGGGCAACGACGGGGCACAAATTAGAGCGATTCAAACGGTCGAATTAGCCAAAGCTGATACAACTGAAAAAGACAGCGACTCCCAGGGCAATAAAAATTCGAACAACAAATCGAAAAATTACCAAGCTACAAAAAACGTGCCAAAATGCGCATCCAGCAAGGACGCGCTATAAATTCGGCAAAATTGTGTAAATATAAGCATGTTAATTATAAGGATTATATATTGTGTGAAATGTGTACTTTTAATTATGTAACTTGTGTGCCAGTTAATAATGTGTTCCCACCGGATGTCAGGGATCCGTTGCTAGAATCCGGTCCCACGCGACAAAGGCCCGTGAGCGCGGCGTGTCCGGTGTTACACGCCTTTGTCAATAGCGTTCCCACGCGGATTTTGTTGGATACCGGTAGTGTTGTATCCGGCGTCAGTGAAAGGTTCCTGCGTACCAATAAAAGATATTTTCGTACGGCACCATCACTCCCAATCAATCAATTTTATATACGAACCGCTACCGATACAAAAGAAAAAATTGACACTCAATACTATCTGACTATCATGCTAGACGAAGTGCAATTTGAAGTGTGTGTAGTGGCTATAAACAATTTAATATGTGATATGTTATTGGGGGTAGATGTATTAGAACAAATACGTGCGGAAATTAACACCAGTGAACACTTATTAAAATGTACCATTGACAATGTTAGTTACACTTTTAAATTGAACACACAGACACACACACAAGACCATGGTGACCCAATTAAAATCACACGGCCACCAAAACAAGTAATTCATTATAAAGAATGTGAAGAGGGGGAGACCACCTTAGATTCCCGAACTGAACGGAGATTGTCGTCGCTGCAAGAAGAATTCAGCGATATCTTCAGTGAAGAACATTCAATCTCATCAGTGTATGAACACAGAATCCACCTCACAGAGCCGGAGAAGTTCATAAGGAGAATCTACCAGGTCCCTATAAAATACCAGGGCGAGGTCCAGCAGGAGATACAGCGGATGTTGGAAGAAGATATTATTGAAAGATCTCATAGCAGCTTCCTCAACCCACTGCTGGTCGTCCGCAAGAAGACTGGAGAGATCCGACTCTGCCTGGATATGAGGAACTTAACAGTCTCGTAGAGAAAGAGTTTGACTGCGCACCGACAGCGGAGGACCTCTTCATTAAATGTGAAGGAGCCAGGTACCTCACGAAGTTAGATCTAACAGCAAGCTTCTGGCAGGTCCCGCTGTGTGAGCAAGATCGTAAGTATACAGCATTTATATTTAATAACAAATGCTATCAACACAAGGTGGTACCTTTTGGCCTTAGCACGAGTCTCGCTGCGATTGTAAGATGCCTTGAGAGAGCTCTAGGACCTGAGGTAGACCCATACACGGTAATATTCGTGGATGACATCCTCGTGATATTCCGCACTTTGGAGGAACACTTCGAGCACCTGCGGAGCGTCTTCCAGAAGCTGAGGTTAGCAAACATCAAGCTCAAGCTACACAAGTGCGAGTTTGTAAAGTCCCAAATGAAGTTCCTGGGACATATAATCTCAGCTACAGGTATCAGTACGGACCCAGAGAAGCTCAGGAGTATTATGGAATTCCCGGTGCCCAAGAACCTCAAAGCACTGCGAGCATTCCTTGGACTCACGGGATATTACAGGAAATTTACCAGCAAATACGCAGAATATACAGTCCCGTTGCTACAGCTGGTACGCAAAAATATAAAGTGGAAATGGGGTTCTGAACAGAACGATGCGTTTGAGAGGGTTAAAGGCCTGTTCCAATCTAATTTACAATTGTTCCATCCACAGCAGGGTAGGAAGTACGTAATGTACACTGACGCTAGCGAGTACGCTATCGGCGCCGTGTTGCATCAAGAAGACGAACAAGGTAGTCTTCATGTTGTAGCATACGCCAATAGAACGCTCAAAGGCGCTGAGTTGCACTATTGTACTTCCGAGAAAGAAATACTCGCCATAATAAACGCACTCAGAAAATTCAGACACTACCTATACGGTACCCATTTCGAGATTCACACTGATAATCAGGCGTTATCGTTTATATTAAAATGTCGATTAGCAAATTCCCGACTAACACGATGGGTGTTAGCTATTCAGGAGTACTCCTTCACTATTAAATATTGCAAAGGATCAGAGAATACCACCGCAGACACTCTAAGTAGATATCCGCCCGTAGAAAAGGAGGAGGTATATGAAGCAGCTGACGACGAGTTGAGAGTGTTAAATATGCAATACACTGTCGCGCCTGAAGCTACTAATATGCTACAGAACTTAGGACGCGAGCAGCACGATAACCTCGCACTCCTTGCTAAAAAGCTAATGTTAGCAACTCACCCAAATCCTCACTATCGTATACAAGACAATATATTGTATAAATTGTTACAGGGCGAATGGAAAGTGGTATTGTCTCCAGCGATGCTTGCGTGTATAACACAATCTTTACATATAAAAATGGCGCACGCATCTCCTGTAAAATGTGTCAAAATATTGCAGGAGGATTTTACAATAACCAACATGTACCGTAGGGTAAAGAAATTGCTAAAACATGTTATCCATGCCAGACAGCGAAAGTACCAAACGTGCACACGTACGTGCCCATGGCCAATGTGATAACGGAAGGTAAGGGACAGATGATCGCCATCGACTTTCTGGGACCATTACCCAAGGCTACCAGAAATCTAAAACACATGGTAGTTTGCGTCGATGTGTTTACTAAAAAAGTTAGCCTTTATGCGATCCCTAGGCCCACCACAAAGTCCGTTTTAAATATAATACTTAATAAGTATATCCCGCAACATGGACCAATAAGGAACGTACTTAGTGACCAGGGAAAGCAGTTCCAAAACAAACACTGGGCAGCCACCCTGGAACGTAACGGTATCAAAGCAGTCCTAACCTCGATACGACGACCACAGGGAAACCTTGCCGAAAGGGTAAATCGGGAAATCGGTAAAATGTTCCGTATCTATTGCTATAAGGAACAAAGCAAATGGCCCGAGTTCTTACCATTCTTCGAAAAGGCAATAAATGAGAGTTATCATGATACCACGGAATACACACCAGCAGAATTAGACTCTGGAACCACGCCAGAGAGGTTTTGGGATAATTATTTAAGTAAGCCAAAGACTTATAATCTACCTCTGCCGGTGCAATGTAAAAATCAACTTGTGAGGGAAAGAATTGTTGAAAAAGGGCGATAAAGGGCAGACAAATTTAATACGACGCATAAACTAACGAACTTTGTAGTAGGCGAGAAAGTACTGCTCAAGGCGAATCCTGTAGGCCGAAGAGACATAAATGTGGCTGCAAAGTTTTTTCGCTTATATAATGGTCCCTATCTGTTGGCTCAACAACTCGCACCTCACACGTTTATCGTTACGACGCTGGACCGAACGAAAACGATCGGTAAATTCCATGCGAGCTCTTTGAGAAAATACTTTGAGTAGCATGGCGTTCCAAAGCGCGTCGCGACGAAATAATAAGACTTTAAAAAGATAAATAGTATTTAGACTTAATAATAATTGTATTATAATAATTAAAATTAAAATAAGTAATTTGTGTTTTATAATATTATTAATAATAATTATAGATAACGTGAGTATTAATAATAATGTTTTCCTAGCGCGATAAATAATAAGCGTATACAACCGAACGAGCTCACGGCAGGAAACAGTTACGTCACGCGATAACAACTACCTGACCCACATATGAAACTAGGTCAAGCAATTAGCCGCGCGACGGGCGATAACGATTCTAAATGCTGTCAGCAAATTCTTTGTACGTGTGCCATTGTTTATAAACAAAGGGTACTACTCGTTTTAAAAACATTGATACAAATAAGTTGCAAATATGATAGTTTAAAACATGTATTTAGAGTTAAATTGTATATAATGCAATAACATTAACACTTGTGTACGTGTCTTCAGAATAAGTAATACAATGTATAGCTAGTAAGAATAATGATTACAGAATATGTGTGTAATGATTAAGAAAAAAAAAAAACTGTAATTATTACATTCATTTTTTTTTTAAAGCGGGTGTGGGAATATATAACGGTACCAAATATTAACTATTTGGGGTTATATGTTTACAGCATGCTGAAAGCATATTTAAATAAAAGTAACAGTCAAAACTCCATTTGAATGTAGCGCATTGAAAATAATGCTGTGTAAAGCAACGCACACGTGGTCATTATGTAATCAGTTCGCTGTACAAGGAAGCGACCACACCCAAACTGTTAATTATTAATATCTCGGAAACTAATAAATAAAGGCGAAATCTAATATAGCCAAAATGTTTACCGAGATATTAATAATAACGTGTGCAAATTTGATGCAAGATAATTAACAAATGAAAGAGTTAATTAAAATAATTGAATAACTTCTGTAAAAATAAAGTTACAATAAAGAGATTTTACTATGTTATAAAGATAATAATTTCTGACAGATTGTATATTTTAGATTTCACACAACTTGATTTGCAACCAAGTTATTGCAAAATTAAATAAGTACAGGATATCCGTAGCGACAAATTGGTTCCGCCGAATAATTATGTTAGATAATAATTCTATTCTCCGTCTGTGGGAACCAGACTTCATTCTCACGGACTAAGGGAATTCTAAATTTTATGTGGTAGGGAGAGTGTTTCGACCAATGAAATCATTTCGCGCGAGCCCCGGCTACTGCGGTGTTTTATGGTTGAAAAATCACTCTTCTGTCAGTACTCACGAAGTTAAGACGTAGTCCTTCGATCGTCTAGTAGCCGAAGTGGTGAAGATCAACAAGAAGACTCTACGTGGTCAACACACACGCAATTACGAACACACTAACTACAGATCATCTGTATAGCTCGTAATTGTTGTGTAAAGGCGAGATACTCTTCAGGACATCAACTAAGCTTATTGTGTACTACCAGTTAGTCATAAGCACGCAAGAGATCCACCCGACTTCAAGACCAGACTTCAAGAATACAGCAGAGAGGCCGTCTAAATCATTGGTTAACAGCTGACGAGCAGAGCGACCACTCGAACGAAGCACACACTCACACACTGACGTGCAACGTGCGAATCGACGGAGAACAGGAAGCAGTTCCAGCAGACAACAGCAGACGTTAAAATATTCACAAACAGCAGGGAAGCAGAGTGTTGCCGAATTTTGAACTCCACGACCGAATCCAGCAGTTCAAAGCAGATTACTTTCTCTAACCAAGGACTCGAATCGACGAGGGACAAATCGGGACGACATCCTCTTCAGTAACAGGAAAGCAAAATCCACTTATTTATTTTTCAGATCAAATTTTCTATTTTTCAAGTAAAACATTGTAATTCAAATAATTCAGGTGCCAAACAAAAAGCAAAGACTCTAGTAATTAAAAAGTAAATTCGTTGTGATAATCTGTATAGCAGTTTAAGGCTTTAGTAAGTTATAGTTAAGAAATAGAAGTAGTATAAAAGCGCTATACAAATCTTAACTGACAATCTAATCTTAGATCATACTGCAGTAGATCAGAAGTAGAATCACTAGAAATGAAATAACGTGAACTAGACTGTCACGTCTAATTTATTTTAATTATTTATTCTAATTAATATCGGAGTTTTATATTTTGTTTCATGAACACTTAGATTCAATTTAATTAAATAAATTTAATTAAATTCAAATCAATTAATAAAGTAAAATTTAAATTGCAATTAACTCGCAAAGAACGAGTTCAGTTTCTTTCAACTATTAATCAATCGAAAAACATCGATTCATTGTATAGACTATAAGAAAATTCATAAGATTATAACCATTCTATTCTTGTGTGTTGTTGGTGTAATAAACAACGTTTTATTACCCCATATAACAGTGTTTTATTGTTGTACGATAAAGCCTACCAGTCTCACAAAACTCTCCCCTTTTAAAGTAACCCATTATGTGTGTTGTTGTAATAATTTGAGATTACTAGCTTGCGAACTTCAAATCCAAAATCCACACGCCCTAGTCGGAAGAATCTGCAAGATCAGACAGCAGGTGGGTACTCACACACAACATTACATTACAATAACGCATAGTAGTGTAGTTATAATATATATATGTATATATATATATATATATAAAATATGCTTAAAATTAATGGCTTGTATAAGTTAATGATTGATCTCCATTAAGTAGTGCTCAAGTTTCCAAAGTTTTAATGTTATGATGTCCGTAATTAAAACATCAGAGCAGGTTTAGTGTGTATGAGGGTACACCGTGGACAAAAATTTTTAACATTTCCTATAGAGCGTTGCTTAGAATAAAGCTGCGAATCTACAGTGTACGTTTCACAGAACAAACACGCGGAAAAAAGGAAGGCTCCGAAGTCACTCATGGACCCTCAGCATCTTGCAGAGGGTTCATTCCCTAAAGACGAAAAGTCTGTCTATGAATCGTTCCTCTGTAAACACGTGCAGTTACACTGCCCAGCGATCCACAGGAAGCAAATCGCTATCCACGCTGGACACTTTTTCGGCTTGCATGCGTTATGTTGGTATGGGTTCGGCACTTTCCATTTAAAAAGCGTGCAAATGTAAGAAAATAAACATGAATGAGGCCAGAAATAACGCGAATTGTGTGTGTGTGTGTGTGTGTGTGTGTGTGTGTGTTTCTTCCCTGCCTTTTCATTGCGGTCGTCATAATAATAAAATGGAAACGTAAACAGTACATAACTGAGAAAAAAATACATAAATGAAAAAATTATAATTTTATTGCCTGGCAACAAAATTAGTTTATTTTTAACAATTACCATTGTTTGCAAAAGTTTAAATGAATTTTCAAGTACTTTACTGTTGTTAAAACGTAAAAGGTTGCAGGTAAACTACCCCTTCCCCTTAACCGATCTTTACCAAAATCAAAAGTCCTAGAGGCCTCTACAATTCAGTGACGTATGCAAACAATTATTTGATTCTGTTTGAATATGCGGCAGTTATCGTTCGTCATAGTAAATTACCCTTGATAAAAAACGTTGCTGGTAAACTACCCCTTCCCCTTAACCGATCTTCACCAAAACAATAGGTCTTGAGAACTCTGGAATTTAGGGCTGTATGCAAATAATCTTTTGATTCTGTTTGAATTTGCGGCTGTTATCGTTTGCCATAGAAAATACCCTTGTTAAAACATAAAACGTTGCAGGTAAACTACCCCTTTCCCTTAACCGATCTTTACCAAAAACAACAGATCTTGAGAACTCCATGATTCAGGGCTGTATGCGAAACATTATTTTATTCAGTTTGAATTTGCGGCTGTTATCGTTTGCCAAAATAAGAAATTACCCTTGATAAAAAAAATCGTTGCCGGTAAACTACCCCTTTCCCTCAACCGATCTTCACCAAAAACAATAGGTCGTGAATACTCTACAAATCAGGACTCTATGCAAAAAATTATTTGATTCTGTTCGAATTTGCGGCTGTAATCGTTTGCCATATAAAAAATCTACAGACAGACACACAGACAGACACACACACAGACACTTTCCGAAAAACGACTTTTTTCATGTTTTGAGTGTAGTACAATCAGAATCTGCAATAATCTCGAACACGATTTTTTTTGCCATCACCATACTTCCATTCCTTAAAGAATATGGAAGTAATAAAGATTAATAATTATTATAAATGGGTATTAAATGTGTTTTATTTATAGAATAAATTGAAATTAAAGGATTTTTGATTAATAAAAGAAGAGTGAAACGGCGTTGGTGATTGGAACTTCATCGTAAACAAGGGATTACGCAGATAACATATAATAGTCAATTCGATATGACGATCGAATAAAACAACAACAGAACTTTTCTTTTATGAATTTTTTTTATCAAAACAAACCAAAATTAAATAATAATTAAAATTCTTAATATACAATTTTTAAGAACAAACTCAAATTAACATAATTAACCTAACTTAAATAAATCCCTAGAAGAATAAAATTAAAAGATTTATAAAATAATTAAACCTAATTTAAATTAAACTAAACCAAAACACAATACTTAAGGAACACACCTCATTAAGAATAAAACTTTGCAGATTGGCGCAACCAATGCGGGGCGTTAAACAATAAACGTTACAATATGAATTAATATCATTTAAATTGTATCAATATAAACATAATTGTAAAACCATTAATGTGTATATGTTTATTGGCTTGAGTATATGTTAGCATATAAGGAGTGGATGTGGATCCGTTAGAAAAAATAATTCTTTTAGTCGGCTCCATCACCAAAACGGTTGAGAAACACTAATAGAGATAACTGTTTTGAAACATCATACGTGCTTTATCAACATTTACGTTTTCTCAAACGATCCCAAAGCTTTACGCACTTATGTAAATATTTCATGCCTGGGAGTAATTTAGGATCAGTACAAAAGTCTGTATTAAATATTATTAATATTTAATAAGTATTAAATATAATATGTTAAATATAGGGTTTACCTTAGCCGGCCAGTCTTGTATTGGTGATATTTACCTGAAACACGAAAAACCTTCTTTTAGTAAATAACTAGTTTTAATTTTATTTATTTTCAATTATATCCCTTAAAATTATTGTAAATGTCACAAGAAAAGTACAAATAAGGAGAATTAATTATCAGGAGGAAGAAAGTTTTCATTTAATGTACATGCAATTTGAATAAAATACATTATTTAAAATAAAATAATATTTTCAATAATTAAATAATAGATATTAATTATATTAACCTATAAAAGGTGTATATCAGAGTAAAAAAATTAACATGTAATAATTAATAATTTAGTATTATTTGTAAACCTCAGTTTGATTGGCTATTAGCCCTAAATATTATTTGAACTATACTAAATACTAAATATTGCAACAGTAGAACCATTTACGGTACTGTGCATTGCCAAAATAATTTGAATAAATAATAAAAATTAATAAATATTATAACGTTGCAGAAATCAGGCCCTATAGGGTATCCACAAGTATTAGAGAAATGATAACAGGTAAAATAACTTAATAAATAAAAATGAAAAAATATAAAATGGAGTTAAGAAAGAAGAAAGAGGAATTGTAAACAAGAATAATAATTAAAAGAATAGACTAGACTGACAAAGAAATAACTATGACCCAACCCCAGAGATTGGCCAGATATAGACAATAAGATGAGAAAAGATTTACAAAAATTAAGATGACAATTAATGATAAAGGACACAAATGAGTAAAGAAAATAAAATAAATAACCATGAATAAAACAATAATAAAGAAAGTACACTAACCATAAAAAAAAGGTAAGACAATTGTTATTAAATAAAGTATGTTGTTAAGAGTGTTATTATAATAAGAAAGTAAGACACAAAATATTGAAAGAATAATCATAAATGTATGTTTAAAATATCATTGAAACCAAGAGTGAGAGATAGGTAGGGAGTGATAACAATAAACAGTGAAGTGATGAGAATATTAAAATAAACAACTTATAATCTTAAGGTAAAAAAATAGGAACCAAGTGTAACAAACCAGAACCATAATCAAATGATGAATAGACAAATAAGTTAATTGTGTTAGCCTGTAAGAAACAGAATAGTTGTGGGTGTAAGAACTAGAAAACATCTTCTACTACTAAAAGAAACACTAGAATGATTATCTTTACAGAATAGATGGTGTCAATACAATACTCACCAAAATTGTTATTTTGTTAATTTAAAGAAAACTAGTTTGTTTGTTTAGTGTTTAAAGGAGTATAAACCAAGAAGGCATAACTTTACAGTAATATGTTTGTATTTTTTATGTAAGTAATGAAGGTATAAAGAGATGAGTAGTATGGTCATTTTAAGTAATGACATACAATATAATAATTGTAATTAATAAGAAGAAATATGGCTGAACAATATACAGACCATTAAGTTATATCTATATTATGTTTTGTTAATAGATTTAAGTGTTAAATAGGTGTGTGAGAAAGGGGAGTAGGAATAAACTAGCAATGACGTAAACTTAACAAACAACAAATTAATAACTATTATATAAATAGAAAAGAAAAAATATCAGATAAGAAATAATTTTGTAAAAGTATAATAACACTAATAGATTGTAAAACAGTTTCAAAGTAATTCAAAAGCCAATAAGTGCAAAATGAAAATAAGCAGAACATATGTACTTAGTAAATAATGTTTAAATAGAGCAAAATAAGATATTCTAAGATGTTACAGTTTAGGCCTATAAATGACATAGCTGTCTAACTTCAGAAAACCAATTGTAAACAGTTGAATATTGTATTTGAATAATAAGACGAAGTAAATTATGTAATTACCATTAACTAACATTAATACCATGTCAGAATGAGAATAAACAGTATAAATAAGGGAAATATGTAAAAACATAGTATTAGCAATATTGTCCAAAAACATTAATACATGACCTAGACCAGCCTTGTGAGATGTCAAATTGATCTTTGAAAGAAAATAGGGACATCTATGTTAATATTTCAAGCATTGGAAATATAACCAAGGAAAAATAACCATTATAAAATATTTATTCATTTTGAACAGAAAACCAGGATTTATAACAATAGGTTCAAATGTACTTAACCAATCAGAGTATAGGCGGTTGCCATAACAACAGAACGTTATTATAATTTTGACCGTTATGTAACGGGAGTTCCATTATTAGCTATCCAGAGGTATAGACGCTATATTGATGCGGACCTATTAAAGGGAAATAACGAAGAAAATCAAAAATAAATGAAAGTAAATTGAATATCAGAAGTCAACCATAGTTCCAGCAACTCAAGGAGGAACAATAAACGAAATTTTAAAATTATAAATTAAATAAAAAATTGAATGAAAGAGACAGACGGCAGAAGGAGACGGCAACCATATCATTGAAAATAAACGAATGTACTAATACCACAGTGAAGAAATCTTGACGATCCATAACACAGACAACATGGTTTTGTTAAGTACAAATTAAATTATCAATAATTACGAACTAAAACTGATTAACTTTTTTCACAATATATAACTCTCACTCTGAACTTTGAACACCAATTTCTTTCAAGGATTAATGAATCATATTTAATAACACTGTATGTAAATGTAAGATAACCTATGTCCGAAACCTATAAAACTGACACACACTTTTAACCAACAGAGTTGAATTTCATGTAAACATTTTTAGTATTTAAGTACCACAATTGTAGGGTAGTGTATTTATTTAACATCTTGTTTTAAATCTTTTCGTAACCAAAAGAACTCACTGGCAGAATAAATTGTATAAATAAGAACGTTGTAGCCATACGACTGCTGCCACCTTTGCTCTCTGCTGAGTAAAAATTAATTTATTGCCGAGGCTAAACTTTATTATAATAACATCTATGGTACGACAATTATAAAAAATTAATGAATCATCGAATCAAATAAATAAGTATGAAACTTTACTAGCTGTCCTGTGTTTATTTAAATTGTATTATGTATGTTGTGTTCTTTAGCGGAGAATAGAATTCTTTGGCCAAATTTTATGTTGGCAACACGTCCAAAGACAAGCGAAATTCGAGTTCCCGCCAGTCTGCGAGTAATTCGAATTCATTATCACCGTACAGGAGACAAACTAACTTTGAATCTTTTAATTGTTTTCTGAAAAACAATTTGGCGACTTTCGGGAAATAAACATACAAAATAATGACAGGTAAGGATTTCGGTACTGGTTATTCGTACGTTCGCGACGGACGCAGTCTGCGTGAGGTACGTTTAAGAGCGACGACGACTTGGTAAGACGTCGAGAGTACACAGAATATTCTTACACTTTTACAAATAGGCGGACGACGTCAACATTACAAATTGATGCAACCAACGTGTGGCTAAATAACCCGGGGTAACACGGTACATTACAATAGGAATTAATAAACATGATTCAGATTTTAAGTTGGGTCGTAGTTAAAAAGGGAACGCAGAATTCCTGCATCGACACGTATATCTGGCTCACCTGTCGCTAGCGTTGTGTACACGTGTATTTACTTGTGTGTGTGAAGCCTGTCCGTTCCTGAACTGTAACCAACCCTTTTCAAGTAGTGATAAATTTTATGTTTTATTTTAATTATAAGAAAAATATGTACGATATGGTAATAAAAAGACACCAGAGGGTGTAGAAAATAAAGGTGAAGAAAGGTTAAAAAACCGTGACAAAGTGACAGAAAGTGCAATTACTATAAGTAAAAAGTGAATAGCTCTTTTTGTAAATTACAATAAAAAAGTGTAATTTACGTATAGTAAACATATAAAAATTAACGATCGATTGAGCATCGAGTAGTGTGAAACAGACTTCGTAATTCGCGAAGATAGGCGAAATTAGTGAATTGAACCAGAGTGGCGGGTAAAGACGCTTCGACAAACTCTGACAAGATGAAAATTGTTCAGACCTGAGCTTTTGCACGACCTGGCTATAAATACCAGGTCGCGCTAATAAAGTTCCTTCTTCTATTTTCAACCGTTGCCGTAGGAGGCTATGTCAGTCGACGACAATATTTTAAATCTACAGTGAGAGTCACGGGACGACCTGGACGTCTAACAAGAACAGCAGAGCACATACGAAGAGGTTCGATGGACTCACGTACGATCCATGAGATGATACGAGACAACTAGTAAACAGCACTAGCAGTGGAATCCTGGAAGAGGACCAGAAGACCAGAGGACCAGAAGAACGAGAAGGACACAGACCGAGGATCCGAGGAGGACACACTGATAGTATAGATAGAATTTATAATGTAACGAAGAAATGTTTAACATAGAATTGCTAATATTAGACATAAGATATAAAGTCTATTTTATGATGAGTATACGGCAACACAGAAACATTGAAACAATAGATAATGAATATTTTATGGGGAAGTAAATATTATTATTATATTATTATTGTTTTTATTTTTTTATTTGAATAAAGAAATGAAAACATGTTACGATACCTAAAAGGACTACTATTATTATGGTTACACCTGAACTCAAATTATACATACACGGTATCAGTAATGTTGTATGAATGTAAACACAGCACAAATTAATTTCCTATTGTATTGGTATAATTTTGTCTCCCAAAAGTGTGGGGCTATACAATTCAAATTACATGTAATTGTTTACACAAAAGGTACCGTTGTAATATATTAGGCTATGTTTATTCATACGATAGTAACTTACATTCATAAAGTAAGCTTGATTTCTATAATTGTGTTCTCGAGGGTCAACCTTTATGACAACCTAAATATAAGAGTATCTCAGCAAATTAAATGTTTGGATACCACTCCGTCTTCGCCAGTTGTACAATGAAGAAAATTGTTTGAAACGTCGATTCAAAGGGAAATACGTTTTTGCTGGAGAAGACCTTAGTTAATTACTTAGATATAACGATCCCACATGGGATTATTACTGTTACAGTATTGAGCGACATTATCGTTTCATGCAATACGGCAACATCAATAATCCATAAATTTGCATCACATTAATCTAATTTTATTATTGAGTTGACTGTGCAAAATGTTTGGTTTACAGATCTCCACACTGAATACCAAGGTATTTATGGAGCTTTTTATGGGTACTGAGTACCAGCTTTTTATGGAGCTGATACCACACGAGCAAAATTGTTGTATGTGGTTCTGTTCTGAAGCAGGTTAGTAATTTTGAATATCTGGGCTGCAAAGTATCTTAGAAGTGCTACGCCTGAATGCCTTTCCCCGAACTTCAATACGGATATGAAAATTGGACTTTAACGAAATCCCAAGCCAGTCGTATTGAAGCGGCCAAAATGAACCTCTTATATCATTTTCAAAATCTCATACGAAATGTTGATGTACGGCAGGAACTGAATATTATGGTAGGATTGCCCAATATCGGCTAGAATGGTTGAAACATCTTCACCGAATGGATGAGTGCAGCATTCCCAAAAAATATGGAGTTACAAGCCGAGAGGTGTGGGGCGTGCAAAGAAGCGTTGGAGTGACCAACTCTAGTCTACCTGATTGGGACCGGAACAAACACGTTTTGGTGTAATCCTCGCTAAAGATGATGATCCTTAATCTAGTTTTGTTGTTAGGACTTTTAGAATTGATTAAAAAAGTGAAAGGGAAATTTTGAATGTTACACACACACAGACTCTTGTGCGCGCGCGCAAGCCCCAAAACACAAAAATATATGTTGACATACTTACACAAAATATAATTTTACATTTTTACCTTCCTCCTTTAGTTTTCCCCTCTTAGTGTTTGCTCTTCCCCTTCCCTCCTGCTTACATTAAAAATTAGTTTAATATCCATTCACGCTTTTCAATTAAAAACTAACGAAATATGTTGTTACGAAAATCGCATCTTGAAAGAGTGGAATAAAATATTGACGGCCAGAGTGGCCGCCACAATTTTTATGAACAATATTTAAGATTGTTAAGGTTAGACACTTCTAAAGATAATCCATTTCCCTAATTATTAGTAATCCAATACGTGTTATACACAGACAATACTAGAAGTGGTTAAGTGAAGTAAATTAAAACATGCCGCAACAGAAATAAACAAATAACACTTGACAAATGAATAACGTGTAAGTATGTAATAGTGTTTCATTGTTAATATCTGATGTTGTTATGTTATTACATTGGGCAGGGACTGCGGTGACTAATCTATACAGCATATAACTTATATGCAATAGAAATACCACTTACTTAACGTCACGACGACCGCCAAACTACAACGGAGCGCAAACCAATGACACTCGAACCAAGGCATGAACGAAATTAAAACTGCGTCCCCTTCCTGAGGAAGAGGCCAGAGGAAACGATATTGAAAATAAAGGACAGAACCAGAACATTAAAACAACAACTCAAGTACATGTACATAACGTAGATCAGCGCTCTAGTGTCTGTCAGCGTGTATTTACTAGCGTATTGTAGGACTTAGTCAATTTTGACACAAAGTTCATCGCTGTCGAGCAAACAATTTGATTGGCATCTGTCTAGAAAGGCTTAACGTCTCCAGGCGATGGGGATCTCGTTTGTGCCATAACCTACGCCACCTATCCCTATTGTCTTGTCTTGTAAGCCGGATTACGTTATAGACAAGGTTTTGAGTTCTACACTTTATCGTGTTAAACAAAATGAATAGTGTCTACGTTTACCATATTAAAGAGAAGGATACTATAAACTGCCTTCAGGATACTAAATATTATTTTTGTTTTTTTAATAATAGTAAGGTTTTACTTAAAAGAAAGTCTGTATTTGTTTTTAGTCAATTATGACTTTAAGTCGTGTTGATGAAAAAGTTATCTTGATAATTTTTAACAAGTTAAATTTTGAATATTAAAGTTTTAAACCTATAAAGTTAAAAATAAACTTGTGTTTATTAATTTGAAATAAATAAATATTTAATTGAATAGTTTGTATGTGCTTTACTGATTTACAGAAAACATTCAATTACGTAAAACTGAAAGATAGTTGCAGTTGATACAACGAGATTCCTTTATAGTCTAGGCGCTAGCCCATGTCACGTGTGCAGTTGTGTGTCCCCTAAGTTTTGTTGCGGGGCTTTGTTAAAGACCTATAGGAGTATAAAAAAAAATTGGTCACATGGTCCAGATCATGGTCGTTTGGTCGCCATATTTAAAAATGGCCGCCAAATTGCTAGATTTTTGTTTAAGTATATCTCCGTACCCAGAGGTCCGATTTTAAGTTTTTAAAGCTCATTTTACTCCTTTGTTAAAGGCAAACAAATATTGTAATTAAACAATTTTTGGTAAATTTAATAGTTATTGAGATACACTAAGGTTTTTAATATTTCCAGTTCGCGAAGGAATTTAGACAATACTCATTGCCTTTTTATTGTAGTTACAATATGATGCAACATTTAGTTTCTTTTTTGTTACAGGTAGTGGGATAAACTTCAAGTAAAACAAGATGAGTTACACAGTGAAGCTGGTCAATCCTCAGAAGAGACGTAGAGACGATGGAAAAGACATTAACTTGTGCATTTTATGTAAAAAAGTAAAACGTTCTTTGCAATTATGTTCAAGCGAAAACGGTATAAAAAACATTAAAAGTGCTTCTGAGCTCATTGGGGACGATGTGTTGAAAAGCATTGAAGATGAAAAAAGTATAAAATATCACATAGCCTGCTACAGGCCTTACATACTTAAGGGAAAACGAGCTGAAGAAAAACAAGAAAAAGATGCTGAAGAATCAAGCTCGGAAGAGGAGGGTAATACCGGCACCCAACAACAGAGACAGAAAAGTAGATCTGGACCTAGTGGACAATTAAAAAAATGTATAGTGTGTAACCAATTAAAAGTAAAAGGAGACTCGAAACTGTACCGTATTTGTGAGAAGTTCAGAGCAGAGCAACTACTGAAAGCCTCGCGGTTTTAGGTTGATGCAGTTTTTCAGCGAGTAGCTACATTGGAAGATGTAAATAGTGTTTTTGCTGCAGACGTCCACTGTCACAAGAACTGTATAAGGAAATACATTTTGAATTATCAAAGAGATATTCAAAAAGATGCAGCCGAAGAAACTGCTGGTTCTGAGGGCCTAAGAGAATCTTTTACAACGTTTGTGGCTAAACTTCAATTTGAAACCAAAGGATACGCAATTGCATACCTATGCAATGAATTTAACGAGAAATATTTGTCCAGTGACATCCATATTTCAAATAGAAGGATGAAAAGTTTACTTATAGAGCACTTTGGTGATAGTATTTATTTTACTTACTCAAAGGATCCCTCTGTATCACAAATGGTATTTTCAAATAAAAAACTGTGGCACAACTTGCAGAAGAAATTCGTAACTCTGATTGTATTAAAGAATGTGCTGAAACCTTGCGCAGTGACATTAAATGCTATGATTTTGGTTTAGAAAATACTGACCGCGACGCAAAAGATCTATTTAAATCATTTACAGAAGCAAAGAACAAAGTACCGAAATCCTGGTTAAAATTTTGCTCAGCTACGTTTCCCTGCTACCAGACTTCTCACCAAGTACAGTTAAAATGTCAATCAGTTTTCCAGATACTATTTTATCTAATACACAGTGGTGCACAGAGTACCCCTCTGGAAGTCGATTGGCACAAACTATTCATGAAATGACTCGCTCTAAATTGTTAGTTAAGATTATGAACCGTCTTGGAATGACTGTTAGTTATGGTGCGTTGGAGAGACATAACGTAGTACTTGCTTCAAAAATTTTAAGTTACTCTGGGGGCACAGGCGTACCCCTTCCCAAGGAAATTAAACCAAACGTACCAATACGAGCAGCAATGTACAATTTTGATTACCAAGAGCAAACCCTTTCTGGTATTGGAGGTAGCCATGACACAGTATTAGTAATCTTTCAAAATTAAAGTAACAATGTTGAAGATAGCAACACCAACCTACAGAAAAATGTAGTCAACAAAGGAATGCGTTCCTTTCACAGTCTCCTGCCATGTCAAGAGCACAAATACTTTAAAAAACCAACGCAAAGTGGAGAAATCAGCAAAACTTTTACAGTGGCACGTAAACCTAACCTTGACCTGCCTGCTTCATCAGCAAGAGAACAGGATATGAACTGGACTTTGTGTAGATATTTCGCAAGTAGAGAAAGTGATCCTGATGAATGTAGATACCTAGCTGGAGTGCATTCAACAGTATGGTATCAAGTGAAGATATTCCACAGACCATAACTGCTTTTACCCCGATATTGCCACACCCTGCGACCGAATTCAGTTCAATATATACGTGCATGAAAAACTTTCAAGGCTGTCTGGCAACAGTAAATCAAAAATCAGGATCCCTTTGGGCTGATGAAGGAGTGTGCAGAATAGCTAAAGAAATACAACTGTTGCGACCAGAAGAGTTTTCTAATATCTTTCTTGGCTTAGGAGCTTTTCATCTTGCGAAAGATGTTATGACTTGTTTTGGAAAATATTTAGCAGGAAGTGGAGTACAAAACATTTTCATTGAAACTGAAACGTTTGGGCCAAACATAGTCGAGACTGTACTTGCTGGGAAGCATTATTCTCGTGCTATAAGAGGTTTTTCTATGCTAGCTGAAGCTTTGCAACGGTTGTTACTTGAAGCATTCATGGAAAATCACAATGTGCTAGAAAACACAGTCAAAGAAGTTACAACATTAACAGAGTGCATTAAGGCTAAAGATTTGATAGGTACAGGAACTCAAGTAGAGACTCTTAAACAACAAATTCCAAACGTTGTGGAAGAAATAGAAAAGTTTGCTGAAGAACAAGGTAGAGAAAATGAGACATTTCGGTATTGGTAACACTTCCTGAAAACTCTATTTCCTATATTGAGAGATCTGACACGAGCACAGAGAGAAGGGAATTGGGATCTAAATATTAGTGCCTTAATGCTGTCAATACCACTCTTCTTTGCATTTGACAAGACAAACAATTCTCGGTGGCCAAGTGTGTTCTTAGAGGACTGTTTACATCTTCCACTGGATTTTCCTGATATTTATGCGGAATTCAAAGCTGGACATTTTGTTGTAAAAAACACTCAGCGAAAGTTCAGTTGTGTGGCTATGGATCAAACACTGGAACAATATTACAACAAACCAGCTAAAGGCCAAGGAGGAATCATCGGAGTAACAAGAAGAAAGGAAGCTGTGGTGCTTCATGATCTCATCAAACATGAAAAAGTCCAAATAGCACAAGTTTTGCGTGATTTATGTGGCCTTGTTTATGAAGATGAATACACTTTGCATCACGAGTTTTCAAACAACACTACTATTGCTGATGAGCTATGCATTAGAAGAATTGCGACCTTCATGAAGAAACAAGGAGATCCGTTCATGCGTACGGGCTCCAGCTGTGGAACAGAGCAACAGAATATAATTACTAAACAAAAGATTGATCGTGGGATAAGCACTGATCTTTTAAACTGCATACAAATAGGAGAAAAAGCCCATACTCAGTTGCGGAGTGAAAGATTTAAAGATAAGTCACTCAGTCTAATGCAACCTATCAAGAGATTTAAAAATAAAACTAAAATAATTAATCCTTTTGAAGTGGACGTGAAGAATGAAACTGCCCATGCTCTGCGTTTAATTGACATTGCACGGTGTCGAGGATATGATATAAATTATCTTTTGTCTTATGAATTAACTTCTACATATTTGTTTTTGACAAGAAATGGATTTCTGACAAAACCGGAAAAATCGCAGCTGGTTCATGAACTAGAAAAAAAGCTACAAACACCGCCAAATTCCGAAACTCCTCAATCTCCTGGTAAAGCAACAGTTATAGACTTTATGGCATTTGCAAGGAAGGTGCCAACTAAATCTTTAAAACTGAAGACATATGAAGAGTTTGTAGGAAGCATATATATAGGAGCTATATGACAAGCCTCTCACAAAAGTGAGCGCGTCGACATTGTTTTCGATGTTTATAAGGAAAAAAGTGTGAAAGGGTTTGAGAGGTCCAAGCGATCACGGAAACAACCTGTAGAATATGTAGCCCCAAATGACAGCACACCGCTTCCTGTGGATACTGACGCTTATTGGGCCTCGTCTAAAAACAAAGAATTGTTGCAATCATACTTTGTTGATTGGATATCCCGGAAAAAAGATTCTGTCACTGCATCTGTTCTCATTTATCTTGGTGGTGTAGTAAAAGAGATGGTCAGCCAAGATGTTTTACTATAAAGAATCGGATAGTTGAAGAAGAACTTACTTTGGAATCTGATCATGAAGAAGCAGATGACAGGATCCTAACCCACATGATACTGACTTCAAAAGTAAGCAACGTGGTTATTTGTTCTACTGATACCGATGTTTTTGTTAGTGCACTCTATCACTACCTACAGAAGTGGAAAAGGTTAGGACTTAAAGAACTTTGGATTGCCTTTGGAGTAGGAAAAACATCGCGGTACATTCCACTTCACTCCTTTGAAGGCAGAGTACCACTTACTGTTTTAACAGCTTTACCAGGTACCGACTGCGACACTACAAGCAAAGTCAGTACGAAGTTAGCAGCTTTGAAAGCAGCAGAATCATATGCAGAAGACCTCTTGTTAGAGTTTGGCAAAGGGCCATTGAATGAGGACATGGAAAAAAAAGCAGAAGAATTTTTGTTCGTGCACTTGCCTCAAGCTTAGGTACAATGGATAAATTACGTTTCCATCAGTTCCATCACAAAAAATTACGAAACTTTCAAGATTTGGCCCCTACCTCAAGATCTACCCGTCTTCACATAAAAAGAAGCTACTTGCAATGCTACAAATGGATTAATGCTTTGGAACCGTCTGACAAACTCAATCCGTTGGACTATGGTTACATAGAGGAAGACGGTACTAATTCCACAAGTGACAGATGATCCAACGGAACCTGAAGATTTTCCTATGCCATGTAATTGCCAGATGTGCTTCAGAGGAACTGTATGTCCCTGTCGAAGATTGAAAATAATGTGCTGTGACTTTTGTAAATGTAAAAGTAGTGTTTTGGACCAATGCAAAAACCCTCATACATAATTCTGTTAAAGTCTTTATCTCTGAAAGATTTACAATATTCAGTTTAATTTTTTGGTACTATGTTATTAATTTGTATCAGTATTATCCACTACGACGTATCTGTTTAGAAGCACCTACTTAGTAAATACATTATTTTTTGTATTTGTAAAAATATACTTTTAGCTCTTTGAATCCAATTATTTACTTGTACCTAAAAATACGCCATTGTTCCATTTTTTAAATTATGCTATACTTCAGAAACTACGTGATTTAACAAAAAATGTGTAATCACAAAATTTGTTTGCCTTTAAAAAAGGAGTAAAATGATCTTTAAAAAAATTAAAATCGGACCACTGGGTACGGAGATATACTTAAACAAAAAAATCTAGCAATTTGGCGGCCACTTTTAAATATGGCGACCAAACGACCATGATCTGGACAATGTGACCAATTTTTTGTTATACTACTATAGGTATTTAACAAAGCCCCGCAACAAAACTTAGGGGACATATAACTGCACACGTTACATGGGGTAGCACCACACTATTACTTGCTTATACATATTGTTATGGGCGTTTATGCAAAGCCGGAAATGAAAATTAAATGGAATGGAAGACTATTTAAAACAATCCCATCTGCAAAGAACATACTACAAAAGAACTCATTGAGTCCTTTACTGTTTATTGTAGTTACGGGAGACATAATGGAAACCGTAAAAACCACAGACGGATCACAGATTGGATTCAAGTAGGATTATTAAGTTACGCAGAGGATTCTAACTTACAAAGACTCCAGTGTAAACTTGATAATGCGTATAAAGTTTCTAGTAAGAAATAATGAAAACTAAAACAATAACAATTGGGACAGAATATGTACGTTTCAAAATAGTGATGGACAGTGAGCGTCAAAGCGATTTGCAGCTTTCCACCACGCATATATCAATTAAAAAAGTTATGGAATTCAATTATTTAGGTCACTGACAACTATCCCCAAGACACCTGGGGAGATAAGTGAATGTGCAAATTATGTAAACTAAAAGAATAGCCGCTTGGATGAATGACTTTGTGCGAAAAAATAAATACCTCAGGAAGAAAAGCAATGTCAGTATTCTTAAAGAGCAGAGGAAGATAAATTTTGACAAATGGCGCAGAGTTTACATCAGAAAAACAAAAAAGCAGGTACACGTTATAACCCCTCTTTCCTTTTACATTGTATATAGAATTTTTTTGTATTTTATTTTTTTTTTGTAATTATCTTTTCTTTTTGAAAGAGAAGCCACAAGTTATTTAAAACTAGGCAGGAGCCTAGAGAAGCCAAAATGTGCTGGGTCCAGTATGACGGGACCTGCAATGAAACTCGACTGTAATATAACAATAACAGCTTTTATTGTACCCCATCATTCGCTACATGTAAATGAAAATTTAACACATAAATATCACATAAGTTTGTCACCTAATATTAGGAATAACACACAAATACATAATAAATAAATAAGCGCCATGTTTTTAATAGTGTGAAAAGACAAGGTCTGTATATCAGTGATGATTATATATATATATATATATATATATATATATGTATATCAGATAACGTTCCGTGATTATGTAATTTCCCACCCCTTTTGTGACTAGAGCTTAACATAGACAGAAACATAAAGACACGTACAGAAACATAAAGACACATACACTCATAATTATACACAAATATTATGAAGACGAATACCCCTGGAATACACATGCTCAACAGGCAGTGTTTCTACCAAGCCCTAAAACCGGCAGTCATAACTGCTCGCCCTTCAGTCACCGTCATTCATCAATTTCCATTAAGTTGAATAAATACGAAAAACCCCTGAAAGGATGATAATCACTCATAAACCATAAGAAAGACCGGACCGCCCCTATGTATAGATAGCCACTGATAATTACCCCCATCATGAGCATATGAATTCTTTAAGTTTCTTCAACAGCATAAAATGAAAATAAAACTGCATCACCTGATTCTAAGCAATTGTTATGCGGTTCTAAAATGTTAATTTGTTTTACAAATTCAGATGGATTCATGTATCAGTATATGCATTACAAGTAAAAAATTAATCAGTATATGCTTTACAAGTAGAAAATTAATCAGTATATGCTTTACAAGTAGAAAAATTAATCAGTATATGCTTTACAAGTAGAAAAATTAATCAGTATAGACCTTTATAAAGTAAAAAAAAAATAATTAGTATATGCCCAGAAAATATGAAAGTTCTTTTCTGTTAAAGCCGAATGGCTGTATATAAATGAATTTATAATAAGGACTGTTGTGTCCTAGCAGATGTGGGAGCGCGTCAGCTTGTGCTTAACCTTATGTGACAGGAATCAAACCTGCCTTAAACTGTATGAACACGTGCCTGGCAAAAACTATGTCCCCTTTTATTCCCCTGAAAACAGCCAAAAAAGAAAACGAAAACTCCCCAGCCCCTACATGTTAAACCCAAAATGAAATTAATATCAACCCCATTCTGAACCAGCCGGAACAGAATTCCTAACATGTGATATAAATTTTGTAGTACGTATGGTGATGACTATTGGCAATATGTGAAAATGTTTAAGTGTAAAAAAAAAAACTCTGGCACGCTCCCCCAGTGCAGCACACAATTACAAACATTGTACTTAGTGTTTTGAAGTGAAATTATTAAAGTGTTCATTAACATTAACACGTAATGTTCAGAATGAATTTTCAACTGACACACCCTACAGCGGACTGTCTGGCCACGTGGGCACGTGGTTTCAAAGGAAATTTACACTGTTAATCAGGAGCACAGTAGGCCCGGTCACAAAAAAAAAAAAATAAAAGAGTGCATATCACCTTAATTATGCAGAGCAAGCGTTACATCTTGAGTTAGTCACCCGACTCCTTTTCCGAACAGGTGCGTTTCTGATGGTTCATGGCTGATGAGGATGGAGTTCAATCAGCAAGGCCAGCATCTCCGGCTTTAAGCGAGAACCCGGGAAGTCTCGTAAATTTAACCAGCCATCAGAGTGGAAGAAAACTGCGTAGTAATGTCTGCTCGGATCAGGTAGTCGGTGCTTCTTGCTTGCCGGGCGATGACTGAATTATCCAACTACATTCCAACAGACAGCAAACCTCCCTACGAGGTGCGCGCGCAGCTTTAACGGAGCCGGACAAGGGTCGCTTCAACCGACCCTTGCATTCGCGTATTTTACAATTAAATTCTCTAAAACTTTCGACAGCCGGATTTACACCGGCACAACGTGGTAGAAATGAGAATTCTGAGAAGAATTCTTGGGAAGACAAAGTGAGAAAGAATACGCACTGAGAAATAAAAGAAATTTGTTATATATGTCGAAAAACAGATATAATAGAATGGGCAACGGATAGTAGACGGATATCGAATGGGCGTATAACACAGTGAAAGAAGTTAATATCGCAAGAGACAACAAGTCAGGAAAAGAATTGGGACGCTTAAAAGAAGATAGCGGAAAACATGTGGGAAGCTGATGTTATTAAGTTATATACAGACTAAGTTTATGCTCTTAATACAGCAGAAAATAAGAAGACAATGTTTATTTAATTTTTGTATGGGTTCGAAATTATTAACTTTAAAATAGGTTAAGATACCTATTATTCCTTCATGCAACTTACTTTGGTCGCTAGGTACGACGCGTTTCAGGATCAAAGTCCCATCTTCAGGTGGATCACTCGGGTTGAGTTCGTCAGTTCATAAAAACACATAGGCCTACATAAAAAACACTGAATTCAATAAACACTTATACTGCATGAGGGGACGATGCGCATCGTCGAGAAAATAAACGCGCACTGGCCGTATAAAGTCCAATGCAGAGATAAGTTGGTAGTAGGCCTATTCCTCATGTCTGTGCCAGTTTTTGTATCACAGTATCGAAGAGCGAGTTGGATTTGAACGACACCATATCGTTCAAAAGGCACTCTTGCTGGGTCCTAGCAGCTTTATATATCTCAAACTCTTCTAATGCATTCATATATCGGCCTTTTTTACAAAAGTGTATGGGTTTAAAATTAACAGAGAAGTCCGTGTAACTGTGATCACAATCAATCAGGTGTTGCGTGTAAGTCGATTTATTGTTTGTTACATTCTTCATGGGGAAGTGTTCCTTGAAACTCTCTTCAAAACCTCTCCCGGTCTGGCCGATGTAAAACATGTGGCAATCATTACACACAATTGTGGTCTAATTACCGGCACTGCTGGTCTACTAATATAAAAACACCAAGGTCAAATTAATCAAGGCCTCTTCTAACATTGAATTCAATAAGAAATGTTTACACTTAAATCTCATACCAAGATATGCCGTTATTAATATTAATAACAAATCTAGAGCCGCACAGATAGCTAAAAGTTCAGCAGAGAGAATTTTGATCAAGAAAGAAATTGACCATCTATATGTTAAAACGATCCGTCTCAACTCAGAATTATAGAGAATACACTTGGAATTACTCAATGCATTACATCCTGCTATCTATAATAGTGTACTCGATAAGGTTGAACAACAAATACAATGCATCAGATACAAAATATTAGTTACACACAACAAGAAACTTTGCTCTCTACAACACAAACAACGTAACACTATCGATAGAGTATGTAAACACAAATTTTATAAGCGGATAGCGAATTTAACCGATATGAACCTAACAAATGACGAGGAAACTTTACTGAATAAAGGACTGAAATATAATCTACCCGCACTTAGTACGGATCATTTAGCACATGAAGTCATTAACGCTGAAGCAGCCATTAAATCTTTACCCAATGATAATACGCAAAATGAAGCCAGAGTAATGATAAACAATAAACTTAATAGGCTATTAAATATGAATACACAGACACAACATCTCGAACGTAAATATCGTAACGACCGCGTATTAATTAGTAACTTACGTAAGAAGTTAATTGACAATAATATTGTAGACTATTACTGAAGGCCGATAAGGGTAATACTGCTGTCTTGCTACACAAACATGTATATGTGAACAAGGTACAGGACTTCATAACCAACAATAACATTGACATATTGACTGACGACCCCACTAAGAGTTACGTTAAAGACCTGAACGCTGTTGTTAATAAATGTACCAATCTTTTTGATGAGCGCACACACCGTTATTTGAAGCCGATCCACGCACGAACCCCGCTGCTTACGGGCTTACCAAAAATCCATAAAAATGACATTCCCATTAGGCCATTGGTTAACTTTACAACGGCGCCATGCTACAAAGCCACTAAAATACTACAGAAAATTATTAAAAATAATACAACACTTCATAATAATCATAGCGTTATAAATAGTTCTGACTTCGTGAGTAAAATTAAAGACGTTAATTTGAAACCACAATAAAAGATAGCCTCCTTCGACATAGTAAGTCTGTATAAATGTACCCGTTAATGAGACTGTTGAAATATTAAAAACAAACTTAATGGCCAACGCCACATTAAGCCCACAGGCTGTAAATGAGCTAATTATGTTGCTTAAAGAAATATTGCGCCAAAATTATTTCACTTTCAACGATACATGCTACAGCCAAAAGGAAGGCCTGAGCATGGGATCTACTCTAAGAGGGATATTTTCTGAACTTTATCTTAATTTTTTCGAAAGTGAATATTTATTTTCTAGTAGTAATAAATACCGTAAAAACATCGTGTCCTACTACAGGTATGTCGATGACACATTTATCGTCTTTGACGGCACATTAAGACAAATTGAGATTCTGAAAAACTACTTGAACAGTGTTAACAAACGCATACAATTCACACTTGAAACAGAGGAGAACAACCAACTGAACTTTCTTGATGTCACCATTATTAAATCCCAGATCTTTTTCAAATTTAAATTTACAGGAAGCCCACTACCACTGACACTACAATACACGCTCATTCGTATCACCCGTGGTCCCAGAAAATGGCGGCATACAATGCATTTGTCCATAGACTTCTTACTGTACCCTTAGAGTAAGATTGCTTCATTGAAGAAGTAAACACTTTAAAACACATCGCCATATCCACCGGTTATAACGCTAATTTAATATATAAACTCATCTCCAGGCACAAGAGCAAAACTCAAATTCCGAACAGCGCGGTGCATAATACTGACAGATATATATCGGTGGAGTACACATCTTTGTTGTCTAACATCATAAGAAATCAATTTAAGAAATACAATATCGCAGTTATCTTTAGGACAAAAAATAACATTGAAAATGCACTGCGCCCCAAGATACACAGAAGCGTAGAGACACGCTCTGGCGTTTACAAAGTTGTGTGTAATGATTGCGACATGTTTTACATCGGCCAGGTCGGGAGACGTTTTGAAGAGAGGTTCAAGGAACACCTGGCCATGAAGATTGTAATAAACAATAAATCGACTTACACGCAACACCTGATCGATTGTGATCACAGTTATACGGACTTCTCTGTTAGTTTTAAACACAAACAGTTTTGTAAAAAAGGCCGATATATGAATGCATTAGAAGAATTTGAGATATATAAAGCTGCTAGGACACAGAAAGAGTGCCTTTTGAACGATATGGTGTCGTTCAAATCCAACGCGCTCTTCGATACTGTGATACAAAAACTGGCACAGACATGGGGAATACTACCAACTTATCTCTGCATTGGACTTTATACGGCCAGCGCGCGTTTACTTTCTCGACGATGCGCATCGTCCCCTCATGCAGTATGAGTGTTTATTGAATCAGTGTTTTTTATGTATGTGTTTTTATAAACTGACGAACTCGAACCGAGTGATCCATCTGAAGATGGGACCTTGATCCTGAAACGCGTCGTGCCTAGCGGCCAAAGTAAGTTGCATGAAGGAATAACAGGTATCTTAACCTATTTTAAAGTTAACTATTGCAACTTGGTAACCATACACACAATTAAAAGCGAAATTATTATCTACCGATTTAAACCGATACTATTATATCATCCAGTAAAACAAAATACGATATTAGGACTACGTGAGTATCAGATTGTATGTAAATATTGAATGTCCACCACAGAATCAAAGGTCAGAAACAAAGTTTTAATAACAATAGCTCCTGTTGTACCGTCGAAGTAGTTTACGACTGAGACAGTGTGAGGTGTCCATGACTTACTGAGCTGTTCGGGATAAAACGAAGGCCCAATACCGATACTTAGAAGGATGCCATCATTATCCATGGATGTTATCTCAGATACTCAGTTCTACAGAAACAAACGTTTTGTTGACTCAAATTACAAATAAACTCTACACAAAAGTGGGACAGATTGTATCAAAGATAGTTGCGCGATGTAAACCGTAGCTTTGCTCCACGCGTGTGTCAAAAGTTAAATGGGCAGTTTGCGTGGTTGGTAACAACAGTAATTTAGTTAAACGTAAACATTTTATACCGTATTTTCTTTTGTAAAGTCTGTAAGGAAAACTTTTGACAATGCGGTTTTAATCGATTTGAAACTGTGTACAAGAGTGAGTTACGGTATTTTGTACTAATTTTGTACTATTGAGAAAAAAATAATTCACTATTGTGACTGCTCTGTTAATATTTTTCTTATGTTAGGACTCTTTCTGTGTATGGCTCTTTCAGGATCCTTCGCAAACGTTTATTCCCTATGGAAAGTCAGTTTTCATGACAGCACCTAACGTACAAATGGAACCTTTTTTTCAGTAACATAAAAATGTCGAACAAGAGCATTTTTTGATAGATGGTGTTTTATATCACAATCTTGTCAAAATTATCAAACCAATGTCCTTGTTTCCGCCTACAGTTAACGTTATTCGTATAACTGTTATTATGTCAGTCCAGTGCATTGGTCAAACGACATATTTCTTTTTGTCAAAATATGTGTAACTTTTCTTGGTCTAAGAAAAGTCATCAGGCCTAATTAAATACCACGTTCCTGATGAACACTCTTGTCTTTTATCCGGCTACAGGACAAGTCTTTTGCCTTCCTGATGCCGGACTTTTGTCCGGCTACACTCTAAACAATTTACTTTTATCGTAGTTGAAGCCATGATCAGAGAAGGTAAATTAAGCAGCTTTAAAGTTAAGAAACAATGAAACATATAATCAGTAGTGAACCACGTAGAATAGAAACGGCATATTAAGTAATTTGACAATTATTGTAAGAGCGAATGAGAGATACGCAACTGATAGCAACATAAGCGTACCGTAACATTAATGACGCTAAACCAGTGATTGTAGTAGCGTTTACGACGTCAGCCAGCTTTACCTACACGCTGCCTGGCCGTCTTTGTGTCTGCTGATAGTGCACACCTCTAACGTCGACCAATATAGATCGAGTTGGCTGACGTGGTGATTTTAAACTCAATCTTGATTTGCGTGCTCTTAACCAGGTTAGTGAATTAAATAGTGGTACGTAGTGTAGCAAGAAGCTAGAAAATTCAGTGATCTAATATCTCCCGGGATAAAGAAATCCCCTTTTACCAAGTGCCAAAAGAGGACGGATTACTGGGAAAAAGGATAAGGCACCCTCCTACCCTTGGGATGAAAAACAATTCCTAACGGAGGGTAAACTGCCAAGTCATCGGAATAGGATGGAGAAGACAAAGGGAAACGATTCCATTAAAGATCAAATTAAACAAATCTTTTGTTTAAGAATGCTGAGAATGGTGGGGCAGTCTGTGGTAAACTGTGGTGATTTAACAGACTGCCTACGGAAGAGAAGAAATTGCAGGTCCACCAACCTCTGGGCTGAGAAGAAGACAGTGTTATTCTTATATACTGTTACATGTGTTAGACAACGATGATTATATTAGATATGAAATAGGCTGTCATTCTTTAAATTAATTAAATTGAAATATTTGTCGCTTGAGAAATATCGAGTGATTAACGACATCGATCGGGACCTAAAAATCTCTACGGTTGCTGACGAGATTAAACGGGTTGCGGATAAACACGAAAGAAGACTACATGCACACGAAAACAATGAAGTGCTACAACTGCTTGATAATGCTGAACTCGTTCGGCGATTCCAGAGACAGAAACCATTTGAACTAATGAACTAATTAATATGTCTATACTCCGGGCCACCTTTTGAGCAGACTAAAGCAGAAGTGAGGGAGTAGGCCAGGGGAAGGTGCGGGTGAAAGGGGCAGCGCCTACGGTGTTGTCAGATGGTCGGAGAGGGGCAGGGGGCGCACGCCTGTCAGCACGAGTTATGGCAATGCTGTCGCCAAGGCGGAGCTGCCGCACTTACTTACGGTGAGCACGTTGACAGCTCTGCTGTATTGTAGTGCTAGAGCACAACTTTGAATCGCGCGCCGGTTCATTTGGCAACCAAGGCGAGTGTGACGAGCCGACGACATCACTTCCGCTTTAGTCTGTTCAAAAGGTGGCCCGGAGTATAGTAAGTCTCAGCACATGAACAACGTGTAACTGAACGGAGGAATGTTCCAGTGGGAGTTTATCCTATGGCCTATATCCTAAGGCTCTGTCTGGGGTTACCTTGCTTCTGTTTACAAAAGAAAGCTGCAAAGCGTCCTCGATAGGAAACTTTGGCTAGCGGCCCCCTGTCGGTTCCATTCTCGCCTTCTAAGAAGTGGACTAGGTGATGTTAAGTTATTACGTATTAGAATTAAATGCTAGATAGTTTTTTAAGTAGTTGCAGTGAAGTTAAATAATAAAAAAACGTTGCTATGATCAAAATAATTCGTACACCATTATAATAAAACTACTTGTCTTTTGCCATTTTTCAACATTTGAACGAAATACGTTGGGTAGTTACATTAATAGTGAATATTAAATGCTAAATATTATGTATGGTTAAATGTAAACAACAAAAAGCGTGTGTGGTCTGTGGGGTAAACAAATATAGCATTTGAAAATGTTTATGTAATAAACTAATTATTTAATCGTAACTTAACAGTTGGTTATTCTGATATACGTACAATACTGTTGACCTTAATCAGAATTTGTCCTGGGATTTTGTTCTGAGTGCACCGCATTTGAAGAAAGCAGAATGTGTAAAAATGCCGTTTATAATATTAATGGAGGTTAAAAATGTAAACTAATAAACGATTTATATACCCGTCATTGGGACACTGCATTGTCTATTCAAGACAGGACGTAATCATAATTTACTTCTTGCCTTCAGAACTTTGCTGTACATCTTCAGCCTACAAATCTTGAATACAAGACTACAATAAGATAAAATAAAATTTAGTCTAAATAATAGCCAATAATATGGCTAAGATATTATAATGCATTACGTTTTGTATAATAGTTTTCTTTCATGTAACTGCTATCAGAGTCTGGAAACTAAATTGTATTTTTAATTGAATTAAAAATTAAATTTGAACAATCGATTTTTAAAAATAAATATCGAAGATATAGAATTCTAATACTTGCTCTGATCGTCCGTTTTACTTAGTTTATAGAAGCCACAAACATAATTGATGTCTTTGACAACAGGAATAGAAGATACATCAGACGATGTCAAAGAATGGCAGAATTAATTAGTTCAATGTAAAGCAGAATAAATAGTTTACTCAAAACGAAGATAATTAGAACCAAAATGATATTTATAAAAAAGAAGAAGAAGAAGATGATGATGTTATGACGACGACGAGAAGACGACGACGACGACGATAATGATAGCATGATAACAACGACGTGCTGATGATTTGTGATGATAGTGATTAGTGATGGCGGTAATAATTAGAATAGTAATGATACGGGTAATAAAGTGTTCATAATAAAAGTACTTCAAAGGTTAATAATTATTTTTTTCTAATCGTAAGCTTAACTGATTACAGTCTTGTTTCAGCTATCATCTGAACACTGTACGGGAATGAAACAAGAATAGGATTTTTCCTGTTATAGGCGCAGTGGAGGGAGATCGGCTCTTGACTAGTTACCGTCTGTCGGGGATTGTTAACCTGCCAGATTTACTGGTTAAGACATTATTTATTTAGTAGAGGCAAATAATGATGTGACAACACTGTTGTTCTGTAAAGGTAATATTCCAAACCTAGCCTATATTAAGATTTATAGCACTACACTTTTCTTTTCCTTGGCTCCTGAACACGATATCGGCGTTAAGAAACGTCTATTGTAGTTACTCTTCTATAAAAATTGTAACTTTTGAAGACTTTTTGGAATCTTCACAAAGTTGACCTGTCGGTAAGAACTCCTTTTGTATCAGCAGTGAATCTTTGTCGTCGTAATTTCATTGATACCAAGGTTAGGTTACGACTAATCCGACGAGAAATGAGCATTTAGTTCACTACGCTATATTTTTCTGGGAGATGTTGTTTAATATATCCTCGAAGCTAGACACTACGGGTCCAGGCGGGTTTTAAGATTTGGCTGTAAATATTTTTGTTTTGTTTTGTTTATACAGAAATGAGATTTCCTTTTCTTTCTTTTCTCTATGCGTTTTCTATACTAAATTGGTATCAAAAGTAAAACAAAAATGCTTCATATTATTTGAATAAAAAGCAGTATTAAGGTAATAAACAATCGGCGACTGCTTTCTAAATTAAAAATATATAACGACGAATGTTTTAAATAATGATTTTAACTTGTGCATATGGATATAAACAATAAATCAAAATTATTTTTCATGTGAACTACGTTGTTGTTTCACACGGAACACTAACTATTACTCACAGCCGAGCTGATTTCCATAATTACAGTGCGTGCCGGAGCGAACTAGTGATTTTTCAATTTTTCCGTTACTTCGTCCACCTTTTTCAACACTTGTAATGGTGAGCCTGCCCACTCGCACGCGCCGCCCTACTACAGCAGGCTACAAACCTCTAACATATTGTTCCAGAGTAACTGGATTCGCTAGAGACAAACTCTGATCAGCACACAGGTTCAGTATTTGTGTTTTTCAGTTTTATTTTCCAAAACACCAAACGATTGACCATACTACAGTAAGGCATTGTCAATGACTCGACTGGAACTCAGCACAAAGTGTTGCCGTACATATATTTTGGCCTATACAGTGATCCACAAACAGTACCATACTTTAAAGGACAGTAGGACCTATTAGCAAGTAAAGAAAACGTATATGAATTTTCAAAGCGTTTCTGGTTTTTGCGTTCTGTTCTGTTTGTAATCGTGGCTATTTCTTTTAATTTTAGTGTATCAACATACAATTACATGTTTTATTTACTTTTACATTAATTGTTATCAAAAGTAACAAATGCCACATTTTAATGTAATTAATTTTTTTTAACTCAGTATTTCATCAGTATGTAAATCAGTATTTTAATTCAGGTTTGATAACGGAAATCCTTAAAGAAATGCGTTTTACCACGTTCTGTGGTTTAGTGACAGAATTATTTTATACCATTAATTAAATAGTGTCTTATACTAAACGACTTTATCTCCGTACACAGTTTATACACATAACGCATATTCCTTGCATACTATGAGTTACTGCTACGAAGTGGCTAAACTTGTTCATTATTGATGAAGTCCTCACGGTTCATGTATCATGACATACAACTGTGCCATAATTGTATAAAACCTACATCACGTTGCTATTTAGCTACTGGTGTTAGTATAGAAGCAGCAACGGAGGTTTTACAATCAGCAGTTGAGTACGTCACTAGATGGACAAAAAATGGCGCATCAAGTTGAACGAAACTAAGTCATATCAATTTCACCAACCGGAAAGTAGTTTATTTACCGATCATAATCGATCAGCAAAAAATTCCACACGCAAGCTCAGTGAAGTATCTGGAAATGACGCTGGGTGCCAAACTTAGGTGGAAAGAACATGTTAAGAAGAAACGAGAAGAACCTGGATTAAAATTGAAGAAAATGTGATGGCTGCTTGGAAGACACTGTGAGCTGTCGCTGGATAACAAGTGTTATACAAACAAGTCTTGAACCAGTCTGGGTGTATGTGTACAGCTTTGTGGTTGTACTAAGAAATCTAATATTAAAATAATTTAGACTTTTCAAAACAAGGTTCTTGCCAGTACTATTGATACGTAAGAAATGATGACATCCATCAGGACCTGAAAATACCTACGGTTGCTGACGAGATTAAACGGGTTGGGGATAAATATGAAAGAAGACTTCATGAACACGAAAACATTGAAGTGCTACAACTGCTTGTTAGTGCTGGACTCGTTCGGCGATTGCAGAGACAATAACAAATTGAACTAATGAACTAAATGTGTTTAGTAATTCTCAGCACATGAACAACATGTAACTGTACGGAGGAATGTTCCAGTGGGACCTTATCCTATACAGTGTTAAGTTATGTATTAGAATCATATTGTTAGATAGTTTTTTAACTAGTTACAATGAAGTTAAATAATAAAAAAACAACGTTGATAAGACACCAACGTTACAATAAGCTGACATTATTCTGATTGCTCTGGACGCTATCGGCTATTCTAGATGGTTCCATTCGTTTCACCGTTAAAATCAGATGATGAAGCGTATACTTCGAAACGGGTCAACAACATAAAAAAGAAATTACAAGGCAGATCGAAAAAGGTTAGTACGTGTATAAGATGAGTTGGAATATCCATGCCTATAGAATTAAAACTGGTGAATTTGAACGTGTATGCCAAGTGAGTGAGTGATATTTATACGTTTTAGTAAATATTTATACACGAATGTATTGATTGTCTGTAACTATAAGTATGCAACTTGTTATTTTTAAAAAGAACAACAAAAGGTATAAACTACAAGCGGATTCAGACATTGTCTAAGCCAAATAAAACTCTAAATCTTCCTCCGCACGTATAACGGATAATATATATGAATAGCGAATAACAAATTATTAATATGTCGACCGTAAGCTTAAGTAGTTTTGTTGTTAGTAACATCTGTGTTTTTCAGTTTTATTTTCCAAAACACCAAACGATTGACCATACTACAGTAAGGCATTGTCAATGACTCGACTGGAACTCAGCACAAAGTGTTGCCGTACATATATTTTGGCCTATACAGTGATCCACAAACAGTACCATACTTTAAAGGACAGTAGGACCTATTAGCAAGTAAAGAAAACGTATATGAATTTTCAAAGCGTTTCTGGTTTTTGCGTTCTGTTCTGTTTGTAATCGTGGCTATTTCTTTTAATTTTAGTGTATCAACATACAATTACATGTTTTATTTACTTTTATATTAATTGTTATCAAAAGTAACAAATGCCACATTTTAATGTAATTAATTTTTTTTAACTCCCTCTAACATACACGACGAGTAGTATCTCTAGGACATTACCAGCTTAGGAAACGGAATCAGGGTAAATGGACGTCCCTTATGCTTGCAGACTACTCTTGAGCATTAAAAGAGATGTTTCTGAAGGAAAAAACTGGAGGGAAAACAAATTTTATATATAAATAGTTGGTTACTTTCAATTCTGTAAAATGTATAAGATTGTTCTGAATATCCTTACGTAACACAAAAGTTAATGCATTATCAGCTTCGCTTTTTAACGTAGTCTTGCATAAAGCAATGAACAGATTAGACGTAAGAGGCAATTTACGTATAGGCTAACTCAAACACATGCCTATGCAGGTGATGTAGCCTTGGTGGCTAGACGTCTCACAGCTCTTAGTGAAATATTAGATACAGAAGCCTGTCCTTTGGGACTTGTTGATGAAAAAAAAACGCACTATATAGGCCTACTAATAACAGCAGCACCAAACATGTTTTAACGACTCATAAAATCCTTGATTTGGGCGAAAATCCTTCCCGGGCGTTCTCCTATCACATAAAATAGGAGTCGTGTTCGGGAAAATCCTAACGGAAGAAACTCAGCTGATTGTACATATGCTACTGAAATGCGTCAGATAGCGTGAAAATAAAATGTAGGTTACGGTGAAAGTAAAGTGTAATTTTAATTTTCCGTGTCAATAATTAGGCATTCAAAGTGTCTACTGTAGATACTACTGTAGGTCTACTGTAGGTCTACTGTAGGTCTACTGTAGGTCTACTGTAGGTGTACTACACGATACCTCTTCGGTTAGTGAACATTTGACGTTTCATGTTGTGCACTGTTGTTCAAACGGCAGGCACAGCAGCTGGAATTTCATTAGAGTAATCAGCAGTTTTTCAAATTATTTTATCGTTTGTTAGTCGGATCTGATACCGCCGTTTGTAATCTGGATATTTCCAATTCCTATTGTTTTAAAACAGCAATTTGTTTATAGTCAGTCTGAATTTGTTCGTCCGTTAATGGACTTTTTATTGGGTTTCTGTTTTATAATATTCAATACATGTTCACAATTCTGCCGTTGTGTTGATTCATAGCGGCCATCAATAGCAACGGGCCGCCTGTGAATCTAACCGTGGACCTCTGTACAATCCGTCATTGTTTTGTAATCGCTTGTTTCACACCTTTCACCTCCACACGAGTCAATTGCTTAGTCTCATGTAACTTGTATAAGTTCACATTGGAAAATGTAGCTTTAATGCTACAATAATTTAAATATTATAATATTATGTACACTATAGTACTGTTGTACGGTTCAAGCGTAAACAACAATTCGAGAAGTCACAGATTTCGGCAGAAAACCCTTGTAATGTCTTTCCTGTTGCTCATAATCCTTTCATGTTTTTGGGTTTTTTAAATTTTATTATGTTTACAATTTACAATGAAAAGCTACTGTAGCATTAAAGAGAGCTTTATGTTGCTTGTTAAAAACTGTAATTAATGAAATAGTTAACGAAAAGTTTTGACGCCTGCATTTCTCTTAGCTTTACGCCTGTGAAGAAGTTAATTACTACTCCTGAGGGATCTTTCGAATCACATTACAATTGTTTAACTAATGGTGAGTGAATTATGTCTGCTATGTAAAACTCTAAACTTTCGTCTCTGTATTGTGTGTTTCGGTGGGTACGTTAGTTACGCTAAGGTATTATTTGCATCCCAATAAAGTCGCTGTTACGACTCTGACAGCGAACAGAAATAAACAGAAACAGATACATTGTGTTGTTAACGTTTAGTGTACGTTGATCTATAGGATAATTGATATTGCTTAAAACGATACCTTGGATCTAATAATAATCAAGTGCTCTGCAGCAATAACGTTATTGTATTACACTCGGTTGGAAACGGGATTCCCTAAGAGCAGTTACCATTGATAATAGAGCCAATTACACTGGCAGCGTTTATTGAGGCAATTAGTATTGAAACTCCCATTAGCACTGGCTGAATCTGAAAATCTCATGTCTCAATTTTAGTTGTGTAATGAGACAATTGTACACATAGACATATACACAACACGCGCGCGCGCCCATATACACATATATAAAGATTATTTTGTTATTAAGGTATTAAAATTATTAAATAAATGCGAGAAACATAGGCCTACGTATTACAGTTTGCTAATACTCGAACACTTGAACACTCTCTCGAACTCGCAAAACAGCTCACAGATGGCTATACACTCACTGAGTCGAATCTGCATGGATTTCAGATTACAGATCTCCACATTGAAGACAAAGGGGATTATTTTGAGTATCAAGGGAGGCGAGTTAGAAATTTTGAACATTTTGTATGTAATGTGTTTTATATGATGTGGCAAAGAAGCTACATAAGTTCAACCATATCTGTGGGACCATCAGGAGAATTCTGAAATCAAGGAGAAAAGAAACACGTCTGCAGATTTACAACGTGATGGCCCTTCCTCACACTTCTATATTGGTCTGGGAATTGGACTTCAACAAAATCCCAGGTAAGTCGTATTCTAGCGTCCAAAATGTGATTTTTCAAACACTTGGCAGAATATAATCTTCAAGATCGCAAACGAATTGTCAATGTACGACAAGAACTGAATATTATGAATACTTGGTAGGGTTGCCCCATGGTGGAAGTATACATGGGTGTGCTCATGCGTCTGTATCCAATTACCTCTGCCAACGAGTGTGACGTCACTGTCGACGTTAGAACGCTGCCACATCACAGTTTATTACAGTATTCCGCCGAATTTTTCTCTCTGTTTTAGTGCATGTCTTTTAATAATTTGTAGTGATTTTTATTTTTAAATTTTCTATAATATTGTTTATTGATATAGTGAAAAGTGACTAAGGCTAACTGTTCAGTATTCGGTTGTAACAATAATAATTAGAACACGAAAGGAACTGGAGTGAAATATTACATTTCTCCGGAAAACGATGAATTAGCGCAGCGATGGCTACAACTGTGCAGTAGGAAAGATCGGGTTAACTTAAAATTTGCTACTATCTGTTCACAACACTTTGTGAAGAATGTTTTTTGACCCCATTTAAACATAAACTGCTTCAGTATTCCCCGAAAAGACTTAGAAATTTAAAGCTGACGTGGTCTCTACACTAAAACTCTCCAAATTCAAATACAATGCATCACCGATACGTGTTAAAGGCGAGAAAATCCCTGGTGCGTGGAACTATTGAAAAATCGGCACTTGATAGGGTTAAGGAATCCGAGCCAAACATAAGAGGCCTATAATTCTGAACTATAAAGTTGGCTTAATGATCCAGTAATAATAAAGTAATACATTATATAAATAGACGTTAATGAGTTGCAAAATAATTAGTTAAACTCGGTAACATTTTATTTAGCGACTGTGTGTTGATGTAGGCGCAAACTGTAACGTCATGCGCAAAGCGATACAGTTTTCGATCCGTGAATGAGCACATCCATGTGTCCTTCCACTATGGGATTGCCCAATATCGACTAAATAGTTGGAACATGTGAACCGAATGGACGACTGCCGCATCTTCTAATTGAACTATTGAATTATAAGCCGAACGTAGGGAGAGATCTGGGACGTCCGGAAAAGCATTGAAGTGACCAGCTGTATCTTGCTGGGAACGGAAAAAAATATTTTTGGTTTAATCCTTGCAGAAAATGATGATGATGATAAACATTCTCTGTTGCGATCAGCAGTGACGGAAGTTATCTGTTGGAATCTTATTTCTTACAACCAATGACTTTATGAGTCAAATATATAGACGCGCATAACGCACGGATGGTAAAACTAATTTTGGAAACATTATTTAAATTTGTTATAAAAACTAAAATTTTTATGATTACAAAGTAATTGTTTAATGTGTAATACTGTTATAAAAGTGTATTGTTTTTAAATGGGCTTTAATTTACTTAGTTTAAATTAAATTAAATTAATTTAATTAGTAAAAATTATAGTCAAAAAACGTCAAAGGGTCTGCGATGACCCTTTGGATAAAAAAATTCGATTGGTATGCTTTTATTACATTTTATTCTATGCATCTTTAGCTTTAGCTTGGTACTTAATTTATAATTTTATATGCAGTAGAACACAATTTATAAGCATTTATGTGATGATAACACAGACATTTTCACGCTTCAGTTTGACTATGTAGGCCTACACGGCTTACATGCACCGCCAAACATGTTACATCATTACAGAACTCGTTTTCCTGTCCTTCTGAACTGGTATTTTGTTTTGTTATGTTTGGACCGCATGATTAGCTGACTAACAGAGCAACAGGTGATCAACATTTACAGTTTTGTTTGAGGTTAGGTGAGGTTAAACAATCGGTGTCCGTGGATATCTGACTGATGCTGCCATCAATGAAATTCAAACTTATTATGGATTAGCGGCTAGGAAAAACGTAAAAAGCTTAGAAGAGTTGTTTGGGCAGAATATTTTTACCTTGCTTCAAGCAATGAGACATCCATGCATACGTTATTCCCAAAAGGCGAGGAAAGTTGGTGCAAATATCAAAAGGGGTAAACCAAAAAGAAACAATATGACCATAAAAATTGCACACACTTTTCAAAAATTATCACTCAAGAAATTAAACTTATTTTAAAGGTTTAGCAAAGCCTGAGTTTCTCAGAATATGCTTTCATAGTGGCGCCCAGAATTCTAGTGAGAATTCTCACTAGATACACTGTAGTATTGAAAACTGTATTCGAGTTTGGTGTTCATCAAGCCATGGGCTACTTTCAAAAATAGTGCCATAGTAAAATGCGCATTATTGAAAACGTTTTTGGTTACCCCTGGCACAAATTGCATACAGACGATGAAGAAGTGGATGAAATAAGAATTAAAGAGACAAAGCAATTAGAGAACTTGAAAGACAGGCCGCCAAAAGGAAAACTTTGCAAAAAGAAAATTTAAGGATTAATATAAAGAATAAGAGGACCCAGAAAACCCTTCCTATGGAGTAGGGATGCTCTGAGGTAAGAAAAAATTCACTAAATAGTGTATTTTTAACTTTAAATGCGATTTTCCAAAGATTGTGGTTTTTAGTGTATAGATACACTTTTCTCAGTCACGGTGTAAGATGTCTGTATGATTTTTTTATTTTACTTCCACTACTAAGGTGCATATTTTTAGAAGAGGATTTTGCAGAAATCTTGTTCAGCTGAAAACTATGTAAAATTATGTGTCATTTTTTTGTAAAATTTTGATTGTTTTTTAAAAAATGTAAAAAAAAGTTTTAACAAATCGTTTGTTTAAATTATACAGACCTATACCTATGCCCTTCAAATTAAAAAATAGGCTGTCACTTATTTAGTTTTGGATAAAAATGTACCTAAATTTTATTAATTGAACATGGCAAAGTTAGGGCCACCCCAGTCCTCTTAAACAGCTGTAACTCGGTCAATTGTTGTCAAACAGAGTCGAAACTGTCAAACTTGAAAATACTCAGATTAACGGAAATCCTAATAACTACACAAAAGATTGGATAACGTTATTGAAAAACTCTATACTGACAATGTTATTTAATGATAATTAGGAATAATGTTATTTACAGTAACTCCTCAACTCCTCTCCCTTCCTTTTGAGTATGTTCCGCTTTAGTCAAGTCGATAGTCTCATCGGATACACTTACAGCAAATACTTTTCTACGTGTTTCTATTAAACAATTTGACTAAAGGCACTAGTCCTTTCTTGAAAAGTTTAACATTCTTAGAGTATACGATTCTAGGTAATTTTAAAACATTTGGTGCAATTTTTGTTGAAATCATGTTTAGCAGGAACTGAGCATGTAACACTATATTTCATAAGTAAAAAAAAAGAGTTCGTATAAAACGGTAAGAATGCCAGAGTGCACGTCATTTTGAAAGAGAAGCAAATATCAGATTTTCGACTCAGATTATTGGACAATTTCCACGGTCAGAGGCAAATCGCCAGTTTACTTACGCATATAAAAAACAGACGCTCAACACATGAAATGAGATTGACAAATATTTTGCAAAATCTTTCTCGTGAATTATGAAGAATTCAAATCACACAGAGTTTTTTTTATTGTATTTTGTGTATCAATACTTAGCAACTTTTAAGTTACTTTAAAACCATACTCCAAACCAACAGTATTTAATTAATTAATTAAACTTTTACTTGTCTAGGATAGCCGGTACCGCGTTAATATTCACGCCTCTATTTCCATATTTGAATATGCATACGTACATATAAATCACATTTAAAATCTGGCACTTTGAGATAAACGTTAACACTAAATAAAATTACAATCTAGCCTAACCACACTCAATCAAACTAAGTCGTACTTCAAAATGCAGTACTCATTTGTAGACAGTGACATATCTGTCATTGGTAGTGCTCGGCTTTTCTAGCCAGGTTCAGTGACTACGTTAATTTCACGTAACCATTTATATCGTTAGTTTAGTACAAAGCTGACAGTTACGGGATATTCCTGGTGCAGGTAGAATTTAATACAAGAAAGAAATCACAACTTTTCGTTTGTACAAATATTCCAGATAGTTGAAAAATACAGAACAAAGCAAACACAACTATAAATCTGAAATAGATCAAACGATCATACTATTTCAGTAACCCGTTATCTTAGTCATGATGTAGACAAAACCAAAACCTAGATCGGTGGTGCCTGTTATTTCAAAGAAATACTCTTAAATAATTTTTGTGAAATTTATAATTTTTATTTTTAGATAATTATTTTGTCTTTACATTACCGTCAAACATACTAAAAGTATTTTTATACATTTATTATAAAAAATTTTGTTATTAAATTTATTATATTATAAAATTTATTGTATCAATAAAAAATATAATTTCTTGTAACAGCTGGTTAGAAATATTTATAAAATTTATATTAGGCCAGCGTCCAGCCACAACGCAACACACGTTAGCGTGTCGCCAGGAATGTCAACTAAACAAAGAGGATAATATAAACACAATCAGGTACTATGAACGGGTCTAGCCTAAGTGTATATAGGTGTAGGTTTATACTCTCTCGAGGTTTCACAACTGTTGTATCCAGTGGCGGCTCGTACCAATTTTGTACCAATTTTTACAGAACGTAGTTGATTCATTTGACCATCGAAATGAATTCTGTACGTTATACTGTATCTTAAAAATGATGGCAGAAAACTTACTCAAGATTACGGACACAAGAGATTGAAAATTTCAACACTCATCAAGGTAGACGTCCTTCGGTTCGTCCTGATCTCGGCGCTTCCTCTGCTAGTGCCAGTATGAGGTGAAATAAGGTTAACTAAATTGGAACGATCTGCTACAAAATCTAAAACGATGGCATTTCACGTCAGGTATTCTATAGGAACTGAGATAGTCGTGAATAATCAGATTTTGCATCACGTTATTCATTTTAATTACCTGAGTTGTAATATCTCATATGGAACTGATATCGATTGGGATAGTAAACTAACAAAATTTAGACGCGTCTGTGGAACGATTCATAGGTCATTGAAAAATAAAACACGGAAGGATAGCCGAATAAAATTTTATAAAACTGTCGCTGTCAACACATTTCTGTATGCTAGTGAGACATGGACTCTTGGTAAAAGGGACGTGCAGACGAAATGGCGGGCCAAATGAGATTTCTAAGAGGTACACAAAGTTGTTCTCTCTTTGGTTGGAGAAGGAACGAGGATATTAGATGCGATGTAAACATAGTGTTATTGCACCAGTAGAACAACATTGAAGACTACAGAAGGAGATGGTGTAAAAACTTGAATCGCAGCCAGATATCCGTCTAACTGTGGCTGTCTGTGGTTATCACCCTACTGGGAAGAGAGATGTCTGTAGACCGAGGAGGAGATGGGTCAGGTCTAAGGTCTAGTCCTTAGAGTGGTAATGATGATGATGAAATTAGATAGAAATTTTGACTTCAAATATTACGCGGTTACTAAAAGTTATATGGGTTATACGTTTGTTTGCTATGTGTCCCCAAAATCGCTGCTCGGATTTTAATAATTAAATTTAATTTCTTTGTGTTTTGATGCCACTGGGTATAACTACATGCTAGAAAACTAAAAACGCTAAGCGCAACACGGTCTATTATTAAATGTAGAGATGCAGGATAATATTTAACTTTATTTGTCTGAACACCTGTTTTAGCTTATAAACGTTGCGAGTATTTGATATTACCTTATTATCCAAATTCAGGATTTGTGATTCTTGTTTCAATAACTGGTAATAACACTTTCACATTTCGATTCCACTTGTCTCGTACTGCACTCAGATTTCCTGACACAAGAGCTATCGTACTTGTGCCACTTATTTATGACCATTTATGCCCACAAATTCTTTCCTTTTTATGAGTATGAATAGAGAGTATATAAATATTCTCTGCCTCTTTAAAAGATGACTCTGATGGATTGTAGACATATAAATTTGAATCTGTCGGCCGTTTGTCATTACAGAAGAAATACGTGTAAAACGTGAATAAATTAATACATAAAAAAATAAAATAATTATCTATCAACGAGTGATATAGAGTAAAAAAATAAAATAAAAACTTTGCATAATACATAATCAAAAGGTAAATAATACAAATAAATGTGTAGTTATGAAATAACCTACAGCACTCACAGAACACAAGCACAATACGAGACACACAACACACGTACACTTGCACATCAACAAGGCCAACAAATCGTTGATAGAGTGTTATGTACTTTTTTAGATATATTAGTCTAGAGCTTCTATTAATTCTTCTAATGGTATATTATTCCCAGCATACCCCAACATAACAGAAGTTCTAGACCAAATAAAAAATAGAATGGCAACAAGACCGGATGGAATTAACACAGAACTCCTAAAAGGTGGTAGACTGCTATTAAACCTAGACCTTTGCCAGTTGATTAATGCAAGCTGGGAAAAACCAATTCCAGATTCTTGGAGAATAGCAGACGTAATATCGCTATTTAAGAAAGGGGACAGAAATGACTTGGAAATTATCCAGGCATAAGCATGGTGAATACGGCCCACGAATTATATACAAGGATAATTAATAACAGACTAAGTAATATTCCAGGCGCTCTCCTTCTTGAAGATTAATGTGGATTTAGAAAAGGAAGTTCCTGTAGTGACAATGTCACAATTATGCGCCAATAGATCGGAAAAAAAAGAGAATTCAATCTAGAGACAATATTGACTTCATAGACTCCAAAAAAACATTAAACCGGGTGAATAGATTAAACCACATTGTAGAAACAGCAAAAGGGATACCCACATCAAATAATAGAAGTAATAAAAATCCTGTAAGAATCCTGTATGTATGGTATCACTATAAAACCGGGAAGGAGAAAAAGGAACCTATTATTTTAACAGAGGCGTTAGACAAGGGTACAGTTTATCACCTACTTTATTTAACATATATATTGACGATGTTGTAATGTAATGGAAACAACGAACTGGTCGGGAATCTACTTACTTCCCGATAAATACTCAATTAACACTGCTGTTTGCTGACGATCAAGATATCCTACAAGAAAACTAAAATGTATTACAAAAAGCAGCATATCAACTCAGTAAAATTTGCCGTGAATATAATTTAAAAATATCATAGTACGCTCCAAATATTAATAAAATAATAATAATAATAATAATAATAATGGACAATAATCTTATTGGACAAATATCCCACTACAGCTATCTACGGTGCGACGTAAGCTATGAATATGAACATGATATCGATAATAAAAAAACAGATACCAGAGGATGTGTGGAACAATTCATAAGACTGGAAAAGAAATTACGAAAATATAGAGAATTGAAATTTTATAAAGTAATGGGGGCACCGGTATTGATGTACGGGTGTGAATAATGGACACTCACCCAAAACCAGAGAAAACGAATTGAAGCTAATTCTTAAGGAGAATTTCATCCTGTCAAAGGATGCACCTTAAGGCAAAGGATCACATAAGAAATGCAGACATAAGGCAAGAGCTGAATATATACTCAATGAATGATAAAATTAAACCAAATAAAGAAAACTGAATATAACCCCTAAATAGAATAGGCGACTTGAGAATAGTAAAAAAATATATAATCCAGTGGAAGGCTCTTGGAGAACAAGATAGAAGGAGATCAAGGAAACTGTGGGTGTGACATGAAACAGGCTGCAAGCCTAATCCTTGAAGTGAAGAAGAAGAAGAAGAAGAAGAAGAAGAAGAAGAAGAAGAAGAAGAAGAAGAAGAAGAAGAAGAAGAAGAAGAAGAAGAAGAAGTGTGTTCAGACCTAAAACCATGATTCGCCTGTGATGTCGGCTGCATATCGCTTATCGCCCAACCAACTAAGGGTCCGCCCCCCCTTTCAATCTAGCAGTCGACTCACGGAGCTCCACGAGGCAAGAGCCTATTCCGCGCGTGTGTTACGCAAATTCACTTTACGGCCGTCAATCCGTCAATATGTTAACTATTTAATCGACTCAATTTTAATTAATTTAAATTATTAGATATGCAGTCGTACGGGCACGCGCGGATGTACCGAATTGCATGAGTAGTCTATGAATTAATCTGTTTTTTATAATAAACGTTTTATACAGTCCATTTTATCGTTTTATACTTTGTTTAATCTCAGCCTATGGTTTAAAGTGTGAACAGCCGTTAACTCCAAGCTACGCAAGGGGACACCAAGTTCAATTCAACATATGGTACTCCGGGCCGAATATGAACCAGCGACCTATGGATAGCGATCGAATCCAGGCCGAAGATGATTTATGTATAATCGAGTGCAAACTGCACAATCTTATAGAAAAATTCTCGACTAATCTTACTGAGAATTTTAATACTACTGCTAATGTCAGTAGAGCGGAAAGATTCGCTCATGTCACGCAACTGGAGTCCATTAAAATCCCAGAGTTTAGCGGAAATGTTATGGAATGGCAACACTACATACACATATTCAAAGACTTGGTAGATTCTCGCTTGGATCTTACCAACATACAAAAGTTTCATTACTTACACAATTCATTAAAGGATGAAGCGCTCCAAGTTATAAAATCAGCTGCCTATAACCGGTGAGAATTATGGCGTAGCCCTAGGGTTACTCATGACTAGATTTGACAATAAGCTAATTATTGCCATCCACCATGTCGAAGATATACTGAAAATCAATTCTATCGATAGTCAATCGGTGGGTAGCATATCTAAATTTCTTAATAAAATAAGCGCAACCATAAACGCGCTCAAGTTTATGGCGTTACACGTAAATATTTATGAGCTTATTGTCACTCAGCTATTAGCGTCGAAATTGGACCCAAACACTTCCAAACGTTGGAAGGAGTCACTCTCTAACGTCAACTTTCCCGATTTTGAAGGGTTGATTGAGTTTTTAAACAACAGGAGATCGGTGCTGGAAACCGTGGCGGCAGATTCCGAGAGTGGTCGGGCAGGCAACTCAGCAAGGCCTAAACAACTGATAACATATGTAAACAATTCAAAACAAGGCAAGATGGCCAGCTATCATGCTAATTTTAAAAACATTCAATGTGCAATGTGCAATGCTAACCACAACGTACATACGTGTAAACAATTTGAGAGGTTAACCATTGACAAACGTAAGGAGTTTTTAATTAAAAATAAATGCTGCTTTAACTGCTTGCGGGTGGGCCATTCTGTAAATGAATGTAAAAATAAGCACACTTGTAAAACTTGCTCTAAGAAGCATCACTCCTTAATACATACAGCACAGGGCACCTACTGTACCCTCAAACTAAAAACTAATAGGAACATACTATTGTCTACTGCGTTGTGCAAAACATTAGACAATTCTGGTAAACCCCGCCTTTGCAGGATTTTACTGGGCTCTGGTAGTCAGGCGAATTTCATTACACAGGCCTTTGCCAAAAAACTTAAATTGAACCTTCAAAAAAATGAGTTGGAGTTGCCAAATACAGGCATTAACAATGCGTCCTGTCGGTCCCACCACAGGACTACTATTACCTTACAATCGCTGTACGAAAAATTCAATCTTAGCGTACAATGTTACATCCTGCCCAATCTTACTGACAATCTTCCCACGGAATCTTTTGATCCTGCGCAGTTGGGATTGCCCGAGAGTATATTCCTAGCGGACCCAAACTTCAGCACGTCCTCGAGCATTGACGTTCTGCTGGGCGACCAATTTTTCTTAAATTTGATTAAGCCCGGCAAATTTGTCTGGGACGGGAACTTCCCCATTCTTCAGGAAACTAGACTGAGTTACATTGTGTCTGGAAATCTTCCTTTCAAATTCAAATCTCCTTATCGTGCTTCGTCATTTATTGCGAGAAATGACAATAAAGAGCTGACTTCTATGGTTGAGAAATTCTGGCAGGTCGAGGAGTATCCTGTTGATTTGCCCTCAGCTGCCGACGAGTCATGTGAGTGACACTTTGTGCCTAACACGCTGAGAAATAGTGACGGTAGATTTGTTGTTAGGTTGCCCCGTAGGGCTGGTGATGTGGCTCTGGACGATTCGCTGGCCCATGCTAAACAGCGTTTTCAGACTCTTGAGCGTAAACTCATGAGGAATCTTGGGTTGAAGCATGACTATTCCAAGTTCATCAAGGAGTACCAACTGCTGGGGCACATGTCACCACTCAGTCCCAGCGACAATTTGGTTCATCGCTCCAAGGCGTACTCACATACTCACGTACTCCCCATCACACGGTTTTCAAGAACTCAAGTCTGACTACAAAGCTCCGCGTGGTATTTTATGCGTCCGCAAAATCCGCTAATGGCCGTCAACTTAATGATACGCTACTGGTAGGGCCGACAATAGAGCAGGATGTTTTTTTTATTATACTCCGATTTAGGACCCACGTCTTTGGCTTAACGTCCGACATCGAGAAGATGTATAGACAAATTTTGGTCGATTCAAGCGATTGTAACCTCCAAAGAATACTTTGGTGGTATTCCCCCGACTTGGAGTTGAAACTTTTGGTGCTCAGGACTGTGACTTATGGCACAGCCAGCGCTTCATTTCTTGCTACCAGGTGTCTATTCCAGGTTGCGGATGACAACCTCAACAGTTTCCCTTGGCATGCCGAATTATTGCTAACGACTTCTACGTCGATAATTTAATTACCGGCTGCGATGATATAGATGAGCTCAAACGGTTGAGATCGGATGTAAGCGAATTACTTCGACAGTATGGGTTCCCTTGCACAAATGGTCTTCCAACAGCCAAAAAAATCATAAACCAATGCGGCACTGCCATACCCCTAAACAAGGGTAAAAATGTGAGCACTTTAGGGCTACTATGGAACAACGGTTCCGATATGTTTGTTTATAAGATAACGCTCAAACCTTGCCATGAGGCGTTTAACAAAAGAACTGTTCTTTCAGTAATTGCGGGCATTTATGTCTCGTTGGGTCTACTTGGTCCCGTAGTTTTTTTATACAAACGTTTCATGCAGCAACTTTGGCAAGAAAAAACGAATTGGGATGAGGTCTGATCAGATTCTCTTCTCCTCAAATGGAGGGAATTGTATAGTAAACTAAATCTAGTCAATAAGATTAATGTGAACCGTTGCATAAAGTCTAACCCATACACGAGATCGTTTCAAATTCACGGGTTCGCGGATGGTTCCTGTGAGGGTTATGGTTGTTGCATATACGCAAGTATGGTATATGATAATGGGCGTGTCTCATCTAATTTACTATGTTCGAAATCCAGGGTAGCCCCCCTAAAACAAATTACACTGCCCAGACTTGAGTTATGCGGTTGTCTTCTGCTTGTCCGTTTACTTCAAAAGGTTATTCTTGCATTGAACATACATGCTAATGAGATCCATCTGTATTCCGACTCAATGGTCGCCCTCCAGTGGATACACGGTGAGTCCTCCAGGTGGAAGACCTTCGTCGCCAATCGTGTGGCTGAAATCCGGCAGGGTTCCAATAACGCTGACTGGAATCATGTGAAGTCCCAGGATAACGCCGTCGATGTTCTATCTCGTGGTTGTCATCCAGACAAATTGCGGAACTTCCAATTGTGGTGGCATGGTCCGGCATGGTTTTTGCAAGATCCAATTCACCACCCCAAATTCAGCACAAATGATCCGGCCACCATACGGGAGTGCCGATCTGAACAAAAACAATCGGCAATCCTTGAATGTATGGCTAGCGTCGTCGCTACCGTTATAAGTGAAGACTTTTCCACTCTTCAGAGATTGATACGCGTTATCAGCTATTGTTTCAGATTTATCTATAATCTGAGATCGAATTCCCCTAGTTCGGGACATGACCTGCGACTGTCCAGGGAGGAATTAAACAACACTTACAATTTCTTTATACGCCAATCTCAGTTGACGTACTTTCACAAAGAAATCATTGAGATAAAAAATGGCAATCTATTCAAGTCTCGCAAAATTATCTCTCTCCATCCATTCATCGACGATTCGGGGTTATTTCGGGTTGGAGGTCGTCTCCAACATTGCGATTCGCATTACGATACTAAGCATCAGATTATTCTGCACCCAAATGCCCACCTCACTAGATTAATAATAGAGGCTGAGCATTCGAGGCTGCTTCACGCGGGCGTTCAGTTAACGCATAGTTCTGTTCGTCAAAGGTATTGGATCGTCAACGGCAAGATTGTTGTCAGTTCTGTCATCCGTAAGTGCATCAAATGCTTTCGCTTCAGAACCCACAAGCAGACGCAGCAACTTGGTCAGTTGCCTTCGTCAAGAGTGGTATTGACCAAAGGCCTTCTCTTCGTCTGCTCTAGGTTACGGCAGCCCTATCGTGATCCGTCATGGCGGGCAGCGATCAAAGATTACCTCAAAGGCATACATATGCTTGTTTGCCTGTCTCGCTACGAAAGGGATTCATTTGGAATTGGTGTCTGACTTGACTGCTGAGGCATTTATTGCCGCCTTTAAACGATTCATTGCCCGCTGCGGCATTCCCGGGGAAATGATGTCTGACAACGGCACTAATTTTACGGCCGCGAGTTCCACTTTGCGCGAGTTATACAAATTATTCACCTCTGAGGAATTTAAAACGAGTATTCACTCATTCTCACTTGCCCAAGGTTTCAAGTGGTCGTTCATTCCATCCTCCTCATCGCACTTCGGCGGCCTTTTGGAGAGTGGTGTAAAAAGCGTCAAGCATCATCTGCGCCGCACCATTGACGCCACCATTCTTAACTTTGAGGAATTATACACAATCCTTAGTCAAATTGAGGCGTGTTTGAACTCCCGTCCTCTTTCTGCCATCTCATCTGATGCTAGGTATCCGCAGCCCCTTACACCCGGAGACTTCTTAATTGGCTCGGCCTTGACAGCCCTCCCCGACGCTGACCTTGTAGCCATTCCTTGCAACCAACTGCGACGCTGACAATTGCTGCAGGAATTTGTACAATCTATCTGGAGCAGATGGTACAAGGACTACCTGCACCAGCTTCATATATATATAATAGGGTTGCTACAACTAGTGCCGTCTCCCTTCCTTCAACCTGGCTTTCCAATTCTCCTGATGTTCCCATTGTCCTTCCTCAAGTCCTATACGTTGCATAGATTCATCCACTTCGTCCCTCCAAGATCTTCTTGGTCTCCCCCTTTTTCTCCTTCTTAATGGACTCCATTCCGTCACTTTGTTGATCCACCTATTTTGGGCTCTCTGGACATGACCGTACCACACCAATCTTTTTTCTTCTTTGTAGTCAATTACACTTCTTTCCGTTTCCATTCTTCTTCTGATCTCCTCGTTTGTTATTCTGTCTGCTTTCGTTATTCCACAGTACCTCCTGCAATATTCCATCTCCGTTGCAAGAATCTTTCTTTCATTCTTTTTCGTAATAACCCATACTTCCGCTGCATACATCATAATGCTTTGGACTATGGTCTGATATATCATTTTTTGGCGCTTTTTCTAATCTTTTTGTCCCATATAACACTGCGTCATTGTCTAATCCCTGTTCTAGTCTGCCCTAATCTACTTTTTATTTCCTCTTCCGTTGTGCCTTTTTACTCAGTGTGAATCCTAGGTACTTGAATTTTAAAATTTTCGTCTACTTCTAAATGTGTTGTTTTTTCATCTCTAATTGCCAAGTATTGAGTCATTTTTATGTTTATTTCCAATCCCATCTTTGTGTATTCTTCATTCAGCTTTCTGACCATGTAGCTTAGATCTTCTTCATCCTGGGCTATAACTACCTGGTCATCGGCGAAGCATAGTGTGTACAGGTGTTCATTTCGTATCGGTATTCCCATTCCATGGCATTTATGTTTCCACATGGTTAATGCATATTCTAAAAATATCTTAAACAACGTGTGCGATGTTGGGCAGCCTTGAAATAACCCTTTGGATGTTTTTAACCTACAGACAATTTTGTTACCTACTTTAATTTGTACGTTGTTGTTTTTATATAGATTTTTTACTGCTTGCGTCAGGACTTTCGGTATTTCCAATTGTGATAGAGCTTTAAACATTTCTTGTCTGGTTACTGTATCATATGCTTTTCTAAGGTCGATAAACGCTAGATGTACTTCCCTGTTCTTCGCTTTTTTCTTTTCTATGATCTGATGGATTGTATATATCTGGTCTACGCATGATCTCCCGGCTGTAAAACCTGCTTGTTCTTCTCCAATCTTTCCCTCTATATTTTCCTCGATTTTATTTCTTAACACCCTACCATACAGCCTTCCCATTGTTGCTATGAGACTTATGCCTCTGTAGTTTTCGCAGTCTTTTCTCTTGCCCTTTTTAAGTATCGATGTAATTCGTGCCTTTTTCCATTCCGCCGGTAAATCTTCTCCATTTATAACCTTCTCGAATATTCTTCCTATCATTCTCATACGTTTTTCGGTTCCATACCTTATTAGTTCGCTACTAGCCCTCCTGGGCCTGATGCTTTGTTGTTTTTCATTGAGTTTACTGCTTTCCTTATTTTTCTGCCGTTATAGTATTCTATTTTCTGTTTCTGCCTCTATTTTTTCTTCATCGTTATTCAGGAATTCTTGTCTACGCTCCGTAAGTAGGTTTTTATAGTGTGTTTACACTCATTGTCTTGTATGTATTGAATATAGGTTTTATCCTTCCTATTCGTTCGGAATGATTTAATTACATTCCATGCTTCTGAACTCCTAGCTCCTCCTATGTATTGGTCTACATTTCTACACCTGTTTTCCCATGCTTCATTTTTCTCTTTGCTGACCATTTCCTTCACTTCCTTGTTCTTCTCTCTGTAGTTTCTGTAATCTTCTTCTTTTTTCGTGGACATCCATTTGTTATATAATTTTTTCTTTGCTTTTATCTCTTCTATCGTCTCTTCCTTCATGTCCGATTTATTTGTATTATTTCCCTGTTCAGTCTCTCCTAGAACTTCTAGTGCTGCTTGCAGCATAGCTTCTTTTATGTCTTCAGCACCAGCTTCAACAGCGTAATAAATGGCAGACCCCCAAGGATAACCTCGCGGAGGGTGCTGTGGTCATAATTATAGAGGATAACGCCCCTCCATTACACTGGAGTTTGGGTGTGGTCACTAAGGTTTTCATGGGCGACGACCAGTTGGTGCGCGTCGTTGGCGTCCGCACTCCCCATGGTATATTGCGTTGACCTATTCATAAGCTGTGCGCTTTACCTGTGTCCAACGAATAAGGACTGTCGTCACTCGTATGGGTTTCACTCCATGCGAAGGGGTGTTACTGTTCTGGTCCTCAGTAATGTTGCCTTGTGCAGAAGACTTTATTCAATTTATGTGATTTATGCGATTATGAAATTTATGCATGCCATTCAATTTATGTATTGCATTCAATTTATGTGATTTATGCAATTCATGTATTTTATTCACTATTTGTATTCTATTTAATTTATGTATTGCATTCAATTTATGTGAGTTATACGATTTATGCACGCCATTCAATTTATGCATTGCAGTTAATTCATGTATTTGATACAATCTATGTATTCTATTCAACTTATGTATTGTATTCAATTTATGCATTGCAGTCAATTCATGTATTTTATTCAATCTATGTATTCTATTCAACTATGTATTGTATTCAATTTGTGTGATTTATGCAGTTCATGTATTTTATTCAATCTATGTATTCTATTCAATTTATGTGATTTATGCGATTCATGTATTCTATTCAATTTACGTATTGTATTCAATTATGTGTTACAACCAATTTATGTAGCCGCTATTGGTGTCATGGGTGAGTAAACTGCTCACTGCATCAAGCTCGGGAAAAATCGAAATCTTCGATTTTTGACGGGCAGTATGTTCAGACCTAAAAACCATGATTAGGTCGGCTGCATATCGCTTATCGCCCAACCAGCTAAGGTCGGTCCGCCCCCCCTTTCCAATCTAGGAGTCGACTCACGGAGCTCCACGAGGCAAGAGCCTATTCCGCGCGTGTGTTACGCAAATTCACTTTACGGCCGTCAATCCGTCAATATGTTAACTATTTAATCAATTCAATTTTAATTAACTTAAATTATTAGATGTGCAGTCGTACGGGCACGCGCGGATGCACCGAATCGCATGAGTATGAATTAATCTGTTTTTTATAATAAACGTTTTATACAGTCGATTTTATCGTTTTATATTTTGTTGAAACCCAGCCTATGGTTTAAAGTGTGAACAGCCGTTAACCCTAAGCTATGCAAGGGGACAACAAGTTCAACGCAACAAAGTTTTAGTCTGTAATTAGCCTGAAGAGGGTTGCCGCTTGTTTGGGTAGTCTAAACGTACATTTACATTTTTTCTGTGATGGCGAAAGTCCATCAGTTTGTTTCAGATTCAATATTATGCTGTGTATATAAGAGAAATTTAAATTAAAGTATACAGACTTGAAGTTTTTAAAAAGTTTTCAAAGGTTACGTTCCGAATTTAACACTTTAAGCTAAGCATTAACAGTACGAAAAGAACTTTTTTGTTTGGGACATCACGGAATTTAAAGGTTTTATAAGATTAGAAATGAAGAAACTTTTGGAAGACTCAGAGACATATTAATTTAATATAAAATCTTACTAAGAATATATGTACAATTCTATGATACACTGTTAAAGATTCAGAGTCGGTTCATATACGATTGAAGGTGCAGGAGAAAGGACAAAGTGCAGAGTGTACAAGTATAAATACTGGAATGGATGAAACACTTGGGATATATTAAGTATGTAGGAGGTGAAAGTATTAGCCGCGGGTAGACTATGCTACTGGGCTGTTTCAAACTAATGAAGAGATAGAACGAAGGAGAAATGTACAGAAAGGGAGAACACAATCGACAAGGTTTATACGTGATATAAGTGGTTTTAGAAATTAAACAGCTAAATAGCATCTGGGTGCAGGCTTGAGGTTACTGCTCGATTACATTTGTCCTCTATTGAAAGCAGTTGTCACTTAATAAGCAGGTAAGTTAATTACAGAAATAAAAGCATTAGATTGAGATATTCTTAAAACAGATGAAACAATACTTGCCAGGAAAAGTACTAAAAATGTGAACTTCCCCAAGCGCATTATTGCACTTCCTGTTTTGAATAATTAAATTTCTCTAACGGTATTTTTCCTTGTAGTACAAACTTTAATGTTCTGTTGGGCGACAAAGAAAATAGAAAATATTAACCTGATTACAAAAAGGTATATGCAAAAATTATATTATTATAAAAACTCTTGGACTTTTGTTATTAACCTCAGAAATACACTAAAATATACTTTGATGGAACGTGGGCTTACAAACGGTCTAAACAACTAAATACGAAGTAAAACTTCCGTAGTTCTTGTCACAATATCACGTGTGAGAAAACAAAAAATTTTGCACTTCAAAAGGTCACAGGAATCAAATTGTCGTAAAACAACTACATCTCGCTTTTATATAGTGGAGTGTACTAAGTGATGAAAAACTAGTGATGAAAAATATGAAAAACAGCTGGATTACGTAGGAAGTTGCAGTAAATTTCAGAAAATGTATCTCCTACGACATACACGTATAATACGGTCCTTGTATAGTTCTTCAAACTACTTGTAATATTCTCTATTCTTTAATCATTATGCTCTATTCTCTATTCTCTATTCACTAATTATATAATTCTTTACACGGGCATTTTTTAAGTTTGAAAACTTCATATACAGCACTACGGTGACTGGCTTACTCCCGTATACCTCGCGCTCCTAGGGCAGTAAGCTGATTCAAAAGTCAGTATATAGATGACACGAAAAAGTAGTGTTGCCAGGTCACTCAAACCTGTTTTCTTCACATAGCTACCCAAAATTTCTTCACTACCACAAATGTGTGTGCTTTAAGAAAGGGTAATATTTTAATGAATGCGAGAATATATTACCTAAATGTTAAAATACAAGAATAATGTAAACATTAAAAATAATGTTATCTTCAATTAATCTGAATAACATCTGATAAGGAAATGTTTAACATTTACTTCAGGGCCGCCACCAGAGCGCAGCACTACGGGCGTTTCTTTTATCATAGTGTGTCGCGTTACATTCGCGTTACTCCCAGACGAGATTTTGTGTTTACACAATCTTAATTAACACAACAATCTTTTTAATTTTTTTGATTTAATATACTGCGCTTATGACATTTTAATTTTCAACTAAATATTGCGTAAATCATATTTTACTTTGAAAAATTATGTGATATATAGATTGTATATGTATGTATACTGAAAATAATACGACCTGTGATAGGATTGTATTCAGGTAAGTTCATTGGGAATTTAGATTTCTTATAATAAAATACATATAAACAGTACTCTGTCCCTTACACTAAGATTCTCTCTTATTTGAATCTTAATTCTTTATAGCAAAACTCTCTTACTCCAAATACATACAAGCAACGTATTACACGTTGAATCAGTACACTCACACTCGACACTGACGTAGTAACTTCTAGTGAATGTCCCACGACACACCCATTCTAACTTTTTGCTCCAATTCTCGTACTACAAGTTATGCATATTTGAATTGCTGAAGTCTGTAGGCCTATTTAATTTATGTAAACCGTAAATTTATTATACGATAAGGTGAGACACAATATAAGCAAACAAAGATACTGTACCTGACATGTTTTACTTTTGTTTGACAAAGCAAATAAAAGGCATGCGATATTTGCTGAAAAAGCACTGAGCTAAACATTCCTATAATATTGATAAACGTGACCCGAGTGAAAACTTTAGACGCTGTGTATGAGACATATAAATTTCAACCCTGTGTATTAGACGTTATATTTTCTCACCCCTACTGGCTATCAGAATTATTTAGGGTGACGTCCTGAGATGTTTGCATGATTGCTTTATTACTCGTTTAGGCAAGTGAATTTAAATTTTGATAAATGGTAGGCACCTGCAACAAAAATATTTTTATTACGAGCATTTTGTAAATAAAATTCCAGTATGTTCTGACAATGATGGTGGTCTTTTTTGTGCTTCATCAAACAGTTCTATATAGGATAAAAACGTAAGAATCGTGTAACAGAAATTATGGGTGAATTACACATTTGATTAACTATGAGTTAAGAAATAAAGAGTTAATTTAGCATCCATAGGTACAACAAAAGGTAGGACATAGAATCCTCAACAAAGTAATTCATTGGTAGACGGAGGCTAGACTTACCACGCAAAGCTAGACAAAAGGCATAATTAAGAATATAAGATAATTGTCTATCGAAGGTGAATGAAAGTTTTAGTCACATGTTTGCTTTAGCCAGAATCGAAAGCAAGGTGAAACACTTGATGTGTTCATTTTTTTTATTTGTATCGGCCATCTGAGGACCACATGCCGATTTTAGTTCTTTATTCCTTGTTATTTTCTTTTTCTTCAATATTCTTTCAGCTTTTCATTATGTCTCTTTTTCCTGTCTTCAGTCCACTTTAAACCTGCGTTTTTGTCTCTACTACGCTGGACTCCGTTTGTCCGCAAAACTTCCCATTTAATTGCTTCTTCTGCGTTTATATTATTTTGTCTGAATCCTTTTTGACTTCTTTAATCCAACTTGATGATGACTTCTTTCTCCACAGATATTTAAAGATCTGTTTCGTTAACCTGTTGTTATTTATTCTATATAAATGTCCAAAAAACGACGTATTCTTGATTAATTTATGTATTTGATTTACGATACAGTTTATTAAAAAAAACAATTGAAGTAGTATTTTACAAAAATAACATATGTAACATAATAGCGTATGTTTTAACAATAAAGTGTAAAGTTTAGTGATAAATAAATAATATATGGCTGAGCTCATCTTTAATTGATAAATTTCTTATTAACTCTTGACGTAAAAATCAACATTAATGGAAACATTAGGTATAAAAGTTAATATACTGTGGACTCAAAATTAATGGCAACTGTCAATGGACAGTTATGAAAAAAATAGCAGAATGATTCTAAAGTTAAAGTTTTCAATGTTAGCTCGTTGAATCGCATTAATTTGTATACACTGAACAGTTAAACTGTTCCACTGTGGTGAAGTCCACAATACTCCATTCCGTTGATACTACAGATTGGTCCCGCGCAATGATGAATCAATTACAAACTCTAAAATTTAGTAAACACTTTTTATAAAACGTTGTGGAAGGAGACTGTCAAACAGATTTTAGTTTTGTCATTCTAGCGTTTTTATTATGTCTAGTGATCTCTTAGATAACTTTTGCAGACGAACAGGTGTATCTGATGGAATATATAAGCAGCCACAAGCAGTCAGATCGAATTTAGAAAGATTAGTTTCACAGAAAATTTATTAAGCTAATAAGTACCTTAAAAGCTAAGAAAATATTGGTTGGTGGAGCAAGGTGGCTCATTAAAAATCTTCAAATCAGCTTCTTGTTAATTAATCAACTCAGGAAACGTGCGACACTCTAGCATAGCTTTTATGTGTCTAGTAGATAATTTTAGATTTCAACTGCAATGAGTATTAATTAATAAGGTTCAAAGCCAAACATTATAAAAAACAGAAATATATTTACTTTTTCCCTAAACCTGCATTTTTGCAAAGACAAGTATGTATTACCATACTGAAGGCTGAAAACGTTTAAGAACTTTTTTCTATACGTGCATGAAAATCAGCATCAGACATGCTTGGACAATGCACGTGTTTAAGAAATTTGTTTTTAACATTCTGCAATTATTTCAGGAAATAGACTGAAATTTCTGTTCTGTAAGTAAATTCGTCACTTTTGTACGATTTTTCTCTGGCATTCACAGATTTATTATATTTTATGATAAAATACGGCATATAGTTAACTTTAATTTGTATTCATAATGATTGCTTCTTAACTTATTATTCACACGGGTGAATAAATATCCAAGCAAATTATTTACAAGGGTCAAGGTAATGATACGTTTTTAGCACTAACTAATACCATGTACTATTCAAAAGTATTACTAAAGTTTTAGAATTATGGAATATGACAAACTCGTGCTTCAGGACAAAGTATGTGACAAAACAGAAAGAAACATAGAGATTATACCTGGTCGGGGCTGGATTTTCAATAGAGCACAAGTCTCAAGAGGGACACGTCCAAGGGAAAAATTCAAGAGATACAAAATTTATTGTAAACATTTGTAGTTGAAAGATATTTTTTGTTGGTTGGCATATCGAAGCTCTAATTATTTATGTTTATATATATATTGTAACGATACATATTTGCATATTCGCCCAGGGTATTTATTTGTACGTATAAAATAAATATAAACAGTTGTACATAGTTCTAAATGGTGCATACGGCAACAGACAAGAATTGGACAAAATATAACCGGTTTTGAACAGTGATATACTTGTTTGACTAACTGTGTATGTGCACAGTGTTTATGATGCGCGCGCGCGCGCGCGCGTGTGTTGTCACCTGACCGAGGAAGAAAACAATTGCGTCTTTGTGTACAGTGTATTTAAATTGTGGTAGTTCAGACAGGCATAAAATACAAATAACTAAATATGTTCCTTTATTAAAAATTCGCACACTGACAATACATACACCAAAGTGAATAATTTCATTTTAAAACGTGCAAAATGGCATATGTGTAGATACAATTTGAAGGCAAATGGTAAGAGTATAACCGAACTATAAACAAATTAATTAAATAATCATTTAATTAATGTGTTACAAGGAATTAATTAATATCTAAACAAATACATAAGTATCACAAATCTCATGATTAAATTATTTCGCACTTGAACACTAATTATGAGCGTAAAAATACGAAAAAAGTGATGGCGAAAACCGAGGCGCTGACCAAAATATACATTTCTGAGATGGCATGTTAAACAATCTTTGACCTGTCAGCGTGCTTTAAGTATAAAACCCCGGACGATTCTCAATGACGACACAGACGCTAATAATTTGTTCACGGGGACACTATGTCAGTTTGCTAAGCGACATAAAACAGAGACACCAATCATTCTAGACGGGGAACACCCTGTTAAACGGACAACCGACAACAGACTCCGGCACCAGGAACATCATCATCATCATCATCATCATCATCATCATCATCATCATCATCATCATCATCATCGTCGTCGTCGTCGTCGTCGACGTCGTCGCCATCACCATCATCATTATATAAGTTTGATGATGCAGCAATTATGTTTCTTGTACAATTATATAATATTATGATATTATATAATTTTAAATATATAAATGTTGATCGGATTGAATTCTGAAGTTGAAAATGTGAGAGAGAGAGAGAGAGAGAGAGAGAGAGAGAGAGAGAGAGAGAGAGAGAGAGAGAGAGAGAGAGAGAGAGAGAGAGAGAGAGAGAGAGCTTGTGAAAAAGGTAGGAGTAAGACTTTCATTGTGATTATTAAGCTATACTTATTAAAGAGCTTCTTTAAAATTTTAACCTTAAATAACACTATATACTATAATGTTTTCCTTCCTCAAATATTTTAAAATAATTTGTAAGTAATAGTTTCTGTTAACATTTGCAAATAATTTATAGTAATAGTTTGTTGACGGTATAACTTATCAAGTGAATGTTTAGTAGTTCCTTAATTATTGTTCGTTGTGTCGCCTTGTTATAGCTTTTTGTGCTGAAATTATTAAATACCGTAGTATATCTGGTACCGATTTTCTTGTATGGCTGTCAGGCAAGAATGTTAGCAGGTTTTATAAAAACACAAACAGGAAAATGTGAAACAAAATTAACTGAAAAATGTAATAGAATTGTTTGAATGGGAGAGGTCAAGAGTGACACAATCAGAAATATTTTAAACGTAACAGATATATTGCACAAAATTCAGTATAATAGCTCAGATGATTTGCCTTGTCGTATAAGAATAAGAAAAAAACAGAACGGCCAAAGTGATATAAAAATTTGCAGCTGGGAACCAAAAGAAAGCGTTGACGACTTACTAAAGCGTGAGACAATGAGGTAGCCAATATACTATACTTAAAGATGAGGTAAACACTATAGAATAAAAAAAAATTATCGCCTTGAGACCTCAGGGAGAAAAGAACAAGTGTTAACTAAGTAAATAACTGCCACCACATATAATCCTTCAGAAAACTACCACTTTTATCAACTTCAGTTCTTTTTATGAATAGTGTTCCAATAACGTCGATTAATATTTTTTATAACTATAATAAAAATAGTTTTTCTGAAATTGATAGTTTACCGCAAAGCATCAAACTATAAAATTTATGTCTTAAATGAAAAATAAATCTATTTTTTACTGACAAAAAACATTATCGTGCAGCTATAAAGCGTTTAATGTCAGATCGTTGTATCATCAATGTGTTTTATGAGACTAATTCTGGTAATATAATGTAGCATCGTAGTTAACGGCCGGCTGTTCGAACACAAAAGTTTCAGGTCGACTTGAAACGAGTTGTTGTTGTTGTTGTTGTTGTTGTTGTTGTTGTTAAGAAGTATACCGTAATGCAAGAGAACAATGTAGCTAGAAGCGAATGAATTTTGGCCCCCTCCCCGACGAAGCCAGCGTTTGGATCTTGGAAGGAGTTATTTTACGCACACCATAACTCAGTTATCAAGCTGTATTAGCTTTTACAACGTTTGTTACGATTTGTACACATTTTTAAATTGACCTGAGTTTAAATTTTTAGTCTACACTGCTCATTACCATTATCCTTCTTCTTCTTCTTCTTCTTCTTCTTCTTCTTCTTCTTCTTCTTCTTCTTCTTCTTCTTCTTCTTCTTCTTCTTCTTCTTCTTCTTCTTCTTCTTCTTCTTCTTCTTCACTACGTGGCTTGGGCTATATCGGGAGTTCGACTTCACAGACTCTCTGACCATTTTCTCCAGGGCCTTCACGATCTCTCGTTCCACTGGCCTATATTCAAACGATTGTTTAGGAATACGCGTGTCTACTATGCGTTCCATGCGTTCCGCATGGGACTTCAAATTCTGCCTGTATTCCTTTATTCTATCCAGAAACAACTATAACTTTTGATATTTCCTTATGTCATCGTATAGTAGATGATCTCTTAAACTGGACCCTTAACTGCTCTTAAAAATTCATTTGAGGCCGGTATTGTTGAAGGAGAGTCCCTGTTTCACATCCATACATTAAAGTTGGCACTGCCACGACCTTATAGAACTTTAGCTGTGTCTGCCAATGCGTTTTATTCTAAAATCGTCTTATTGTTCCAGGTATAACTAAATTTATTTAACTTTCTCTCGATCTCGTTGTCCTTCCTATATGAGACAGCATTTGTTATTATTAGTGACATAATTGGTTTCAGTTATTGTATTCAACTGAACAACACGACGATCGGAGTGACCGTCGTAACAATGTTTTAAATAACACTAGCAGAAGCCAGCATACGGTTCGTTTGTACTAAGAATTCTGAAAGGTAAAACCACGAGGGAAACTCGGATAAAATTTATAAAATAATGACGGTCTCCATTTTGTCGTACGAATCTGAATCGTGGGTCCCTGAGAAAGGATACTGCAGGCTGGCAGAATCATCGGAAATGTAATGTTTTGTCTGTCAGTGAACAACTGTACAAGGCTTGTAAGAAGTACAAGAGTGTAAGAAATATGTTACGTTACCTTCATTGTATAGAGTAATTGGCTGATCAGCTGATTATTTTCAAAGGTACCAATCCGTTATATTTTGCTCATACAGCATAATTTCAAGTCATTGTGGTTTAACCGGAGAAAATCGTTTTCCCTAGTAAAGCTGTTCTGACCAACTATATATTCTGCAAGATATATTTTATACACAAACGCAAATATCAGATAGGTTAAGCATTTTACAAACGTCTGTATGTATAGTGAAGAATGCATTATCTACATAAGACGTTCATCCTTTGTCACCATGTAACCCTTCATCAGCATCTTCATCTTTTTTTGTTTCTTCTAATATTATTCATCAGAATAACACAGAACGACAAAACACACTTCTGCACACCGCATGGAATATAAATGGAAATACAATTTTCAGATTTGTGTCCTTAATCTACCAAAATTTAACTTATACAAGCCACTGATTGGCCAAAGGCAAACTAGTATTTAACTTCTTCTAGTTGTTTCTAAATTGTCCCGTGGTTAGCTAGCTTTACCTCTGTCATAACGAGTATGATTCTTGTCTTGGTTCGAATATGATATACTGCTAATTTACAGTTGTCGTCTTTGACGAACATAAAAATAACTCACATTTACATCGTATTCAACCATATTTACTTTTAAGTCTCATTTAAGCCTGGTGAAATCTTTATGAATTGAATACTTCGGTCAGCGAAAGTTTGTACAAGGCCGCACAGATTATAACTATACAAAACCGGCATTAGGAATACAACCGATAGCGGAAACCGCAGCTCGATACAAAGAATGATCATTTTATATATATATGTCCCCTGGCGGTATTGCGAGGAAGGGTATTATGTATAGTAGGTATTATTGCAGAAACAGTATGGAAAGACTGAGGATACGATTATTAAGCCTGAACAGTGAACAGTGTCCAATTCTTGGAAATTGGGAAATTGGTAATAGAAAATAATTATTTAAAAAGATCGTAACGTACTTTTTTTCGGGCATCTAAGGACTACATGCGAATTTCAATTGTTTACTCTTTGTTATTTTCTTTTTTCCAATATTCTTTCATTTTCACACTGTGTCTCTTTTTTCTGTCTTCAGTCCACTTCGAACTGGACTCCATCCATTTTTAACACTTTTGCCCGAAAAACTTCTCTTTCAATTGCTTCTTCTGCGTGTATATTATTTTTTCTAAATCCTTTTGGACTTCTTTAATCCAACTTAATGTTGACTTCTTCCCCCACAGATATTTGCAGATTTGCTTTGTCAACCTATTGTCGTCCATTTTATATAAATGTTCAAAAAATAATAATCTTATTTTTCTCATTGTTTCTGTTATATTTTATATACTTTGATATATTTCATCATTACTTCTTAATTTCCAACCTTCTGAAGTTTTTCGTGGGCCTAATATTTTCCTAATAATTCGTCTTTCCAATATTTCTAGTTTGTCTAAATTATAATTCAATGCTAGACATTCACTTGCATATAGGCATTCTGGCTTCACTACTGTACTGTAATGCCTTATTTTCGCATTTTTAGATGTGCACATTTTATTGTAAATATCTTTGGTTATACCATATGCCCTTTCCATGTTATGAATCCTCGTAACGTACTTTATATTTTATAGTATTCCATGTGACGAGAATAAATTATGAAAAGAGATTAGAAGAAAATGTACGTACAACGGCAAAGCATAATCGTGTCCGGCAGTACAGTTACTATTTGCGTTGGTAACGCATTACCGACGTTGTCGCCACTAGTCAATTTTGCAACTTCACGGTTCATTTTATCGCAATTAAATCCGTTTCTATACACAGAAGACTGAATTAAACAACTTTGCGGTACGTATGTTTCTTAGAATGTAATCCATTATGCATTCGGTTAAATAGATTTCTATTTAGTAAGTTGATAGTTTTCAGTGCTCACGAGCGCGTTGCATAAACGCTTTGACGTCCACGTGACACAGCTCAGTCTAACGTGTCTCATCGGACGGTGAGTTACATCTCACAGACTACAGAAGACTTGTTGTTTTGTTCTTCTAAGTATAGATAAGCAGAGTACTGGACAGTATTTAGTTGAGTAGCTAGAGAAATGATACTTATCTTACGTATAATATACGATATCTGAATAAAGAATTTTAGAATTCAAGATCACAAATCTGGTTTGGTAAATTATCAGAATATTATATACAATTTAAATTTAAAACGAAAAATTTGTTAAGATAGTTTTTACGTCCCAATTAAGGAAACTAGTTATTAATTAAATTTATTAAATGGCACATTTAAAGCTTACTATTTAACACTTGACTATTTCGAAATTATTTAAATAGCCTTCTACCGTCCTGGTTTGCAATCATCAGGGACTGATACAATCTGATAGTTATTAGCAGATCTTTATATACAAATAGGAGATAAAACCAGTTTCCCTTTTTTTTGTACCATCAAAGAAAGGGACAGGGTAGGGTATTCTGGCAACCATTACGCATCACCCGACAATTATAACATAAGAGTACTATCTCACGTACTCGATTGCAGAGGATAACGCGAAGTAGGGGCTGATCGAACTTGATTTCAAGGCGCGCCATACAGTGTTCTCAATGGGGTTTTCCTTCATTCAGACTAGGTTAAGCACATTTATCAGTTTACATTTCATAAATAGTCACAAGGTGTATGATGAGCTCACTCCTCTAAAAACTTATCACTTTGTTCTTGAGATGCCTGTCACTTGACACATTACACCAAGTCCAATGGCTTCATTCTGTTTAGTGTTTGCACAAGTTCAGTATTGTTGAGAAGTTGCAGCATCTCGACATTCGACAATCCCTGTGGATGTCCTTTTTCGTATGTACCATGGGGCATTAAAAATACTCCTCAGTAGGCCTACTTTGTAATAGGAATTTTTTCTATGGCGAACGATAACTGCCGCAAATTCAAACAGAATCAAACACATTTTTGCAAATGTACCTGAGTTGTAGAGGACTCAAGGCCTATTGATTTTGGTAACGATCAGTTAAGGGGAAGGGGTAGTTTACCTGCACCGTTTTATATTTAACAAGAGTAATTTTTTCAATGCCAAACGATAACTGCCGCAAAATTCAAACAGAATCAAATAATTTTTTGCATATGTGCCTGAGTTGTAAACGACTTAAGGCCTATAGATTATGGTGAAGATCGGTTAAGGGGAAGGGGTAGTTACCTGCAACGTTTTACGTTTTAGCAAGAGCAAAGTACTTAATTTTGATAAATAAAGTATCCTGAAAAGAAGGTCATAATAATCCACTGTAGAAAGGTAGATGAAATATTTATAAATGAAAATGATAGTTGAAGGGAGAGGGGATAATTTTTTATATGTATACTACGTTATCGGCAACAAAGAAGTAGTTTGTTGTTAAAATTCTTCACCGGGCTGTTTGGCCGTGGTTCAATGTTTTCTGCAAAACCAGACGTTTCGGCAGTGCCATCGACTGCCATCATCAGTAAAAATCGAGTGCGCTAACGTGAAGTGGTACACGTTAGTGACACAGTACTGTGGTTAAGTTTGAAGAAAGAAGTCGTTTCTATGGAAATATTTCATTTCGAAAATGATTTTAAATTTAAATCTTAGAACATGGAAGTCATATATGGTTCTCCATACTGATTTTTTCGATTAGTTTTCTTCGTGTATCCCCAGAGTGGTACACTATATGTCCAGACAGGCTTAAGGACTTATTTAATCAATAGTTTATTATGTACAGGCAACTCAGAATGTCGCCCGAGGAGCCAGTACATTTTTCTGAATGTCTGATCAAGTTCAGTTATTTTCTTTTTTACTTGTACTTTCCGGCCTTACATGGCATCTGATATCAAGCCTAAGTACTTTGGACTATTCTAATGTGGGACCACTTGTTGTTGTTGGTCAACAACCACAGATAGTTAATTTAGTTTCCAATTGGTAAAATTCACGAGCACTAACTTGCCTTCATTTACTTTTATCCGCCATCTTTTAATCCAAGAATAGACTTTGTCAGTTGCAGATTGTAGTTTCTCAGTTGCTTCTTTAATTCTGTTACCTTCTTAAATAATGGCAGTGTCATCAGCAAAAGGTAGCAACTGCGGCCTCTTCACAGGTTGGTGTATCGTTCGTGTACAGTTGGTATTGGACTGGTCCTAATACGCTGCCTTTTGGAACACCAGCTGTGATTTCTATTAATTCAGAACAGTCCTCGTGTTTTACTCTGAAACATCTGCCTAAAATATAGGATTTAAGTAAGTTACTGAAATTTTTTGGTAAATCTTTCTCCAGTTTGTACACTATCTAGCGATACCAGATTTATTAAAGGCCTGTGAACATTGTGAACAAATTCGTTTTTCTGCTATTGCCATCTCAAGAATATTGTTAATTTTATATAATTGATCAATCTTTGGCTGTTTATTACAGAATCCAAATTGATAGTTGGGAATAAAATTCTTTTCCTCAATCTATATATATAAAAGAGAAATACCACTGACTCACTCACTGACTCATCACGAAATCTCCGAAACTATAACACCTAGAAACTTGAAATTTGGCATGTAGGTTCCCTATGTGATGTAGGTATCCGCTAAGAAGGGATTTTTGGAAATTCGGCCTTTAAAGGGGGAAAAAGGGGGGGGGAAAGTTTGCCTGACTGACTGACATAGAATCAACGTAGAGCAAAACTACTGAATGGATATCAATGAAACTTTGAACATAGCTTCATCATAGGTCTTAGGTGCTCACTAAGAAACGGTTTTAAAAACTTTCACTCCTAAGGGGCAACCCCCCCCCATTGTATCTATGTATGTATGTTCCACATCTCCTCCTAAACCACTGGACCGATTTCAACCAAACTTGGCACAAATATTTTACGCGACGGGAGAACCAACATAGGATAGGTGTTTTTTTCGATGGGGTCCTTTGGGGGGTTCTTTGGGGTTTTTCACATCTCTTCCTAAACCACTGAACCGATTTCAACCAAACTTGGGACAAATATTTTACGCAGCGGGAGAATCAACATAGGATATGTGTTTTCTTCGATGGGGTCCTTTGGGGGTTCTTTGGGGTCTTCCACATCTCCTCCTAAGCCACTGGACCGACTTCAACCAAACTTGGCACAAATATTTTACGCAACGGAAGAACCAACATAAGATAGGTGTTTTTTCGATACGATCCTTCGGGGGGTCCTTTGGGGTCTTCCACATCTCCTCCTAAACCACTGGACCTATTTCAACCAAACTTGGCACAAATATTTTACGCAACGGGAGAACCAACATAGGACAGGTGTTTTTTTTTTGATACGATCCTCTGGGGGGTCCTTTGGGTCTTAAACAACTATTAGATCTGGTTACTATGGCAACCCAATAGAATAGATTCTTGTTACCATAGCATCGGTGGAAGTCTCCCGCGTAGGAAATAGCGCGGGAGTCGTCCGACGGGCCTTCCCCGGAGTTCATCCACGGAACCCGGGGAGTCTTAGGTCGGAGTCCAGAGTCCAGAGTCCACGGTTCTTATAAATAAAGATATAGGTTATGATATCAAAGGTGGTGTATGCATCTTAAGAAACGTCTTAATAGTGTGTGAATTCAGAGTTGTTTCAGTTTGAATTTAAAAGTGTTAAAAAGTGTGTAAAGTGTTTAAGAGTTAAGATCGAAGTAAGTTATAAGCGAGTACAAAAAACAAAGTTTTGATAGCGAATGTATTCAGACCATAGAGCTCAGACAATATAAACGCACTTGCTTCAGTTTGAATTTAAAAATTGATAAGCTGAAATCTATAGAGGTATTGTATTGTTAGAATAAGTTTAGGAGACACTAATTTAACAAATGCCTTATTTCAACATTAACACAATGAATTATAAAACGACAGTTAAATACGCAGCGCGTGCAAGTACTGTAGACATTTTATTGAAAACTAATTTAGCTGTTCGCCCTCTCCCAGGGTTAGAAATCGAGCAGGAGCATCACGAACAACAGAATTCTTCTCCAGATATAAGAATACAGTTTATGACATGTTCTTAAACAGGTGCGCTACAGAGTATTCCTCCAGTGAGAATGCGAACGTAACAATATAAGGAAGATTATACAATATACAAGTAATATAACGTTAGAACAAGAATAGGTGCCTATGAGCCTATCAATAAATTATGAACCCGAGCAACGCTGGGTAAATCGGCTAGATATAGATATCTATATAACCCAAATACCACTGACTGACTCACTGATCACGATATCTCTGAAACCACTGAATGGATATCAATGAAACTTTTAACATAGCTTCATCATAGGTCTTAGGTGCTCACTAAGGAACGGTTTTAAAAACTTTCCCTCCTAAGGGGCAAGAAACCAAATACTGAAATTTATCGCGGGAATTGCATACTTTGTAAATGAAATGGCTGACAACTCAGTTTACTGGAAACCCCGAATACATTTAGTCCTGAGTTTTTAATCATTGTTTTAAATTGAAAAAAACTTCGTTGTTTGCAGGTTCTTATAGTCGAGAAAATTTCGAAGTTCAATTAATTAATAAATGTATGTACTTTTTTTCTCGGAAACAGCTCTAACGATTTTCTCGAAATAAATAATAAATAGCTGTTGCTATGAATGTAAATAAACAAACTAAGAGTTGAGAATTTGTACAATCTATCTAATCCTATACTATTAAGCGAGCAATAATTGTACAATTACGTACAACGTGAAACTCCGTAGCGAAGCACGGGTATTTTGCTAGTAATAGATATTTGAAACTTTAAGAATCACTTACCAAATATCTTGGAGATGATCGGTAGCAGTGATATCGGGTGGCATAATACTTTATCATCTGGTGATGTACCATGATTTGGAATCATTATTATCTCTGCCACCTTCCACTGAGTTTGTACATAATGCAAGCGAAATGCTGCTTTGATCAAGTGTGTAAGGTTGGTAGTTCCTTCTCCTGGCAGTTCTTTTATTGTTTTTAGTGTTGTCAGGTGATAGACAGGAGATTTCTTAATGCTTAAACTTTGTCAGTTGTACTTGCACCTTCTTTTGGAGTTACTGGTTTCAAGTTCGTCTTATCTCTGTTATTCGTTTGAGGTAAGTACTCTTTGCTGTTTGTCTGGTTTATGGCTAAAAAGTGTTATACAAATATTCTGAAAACCTTTCAGCTTTTTGAACATTGCCTCTTGCCCAGCTCCCGGTATCCTTGCGAAATGGTGGAATATGATTTTTTGGTCTTGTTCTTATTGGTTACAGATTTTGCTCTGATTAATGTCAAACTGTGAAAGTCGCCACGAGAATACACTGCATCTACTTTTATTTGTACAGTTCTCATAGTTTATTCTGTTTTCATGAAATAATTTTTTGTCGTATAAAATTAAGTCGTTTGTCGACCTTATTATAGAAAATCAAGATCTCTTTCACAAAATCACCAAAATATTGGAAAAGTAAAAATAAATCGTTTCCTTACGTTTTTCTAAGCTTTGGTCAGTAAATAACAAAGTGTCTATACCGTATGAAAGTCTTCATAAAAGGTTCTATTTGTTTAACCGTTATTATCATGACATACTCTCTAACGTTGTAACAAGACATATGATCCCAATATTTTAAATAACAAAATATTAACACATGTCATGATAATTGAGATAACAAGACACATCAAGTACTTACTCTGAAAAGGCCAAGCATGAAACTACATAAGCAACTCATCAAGAAGAATGAACTCACAACGCAGGAGTTAATAAAATATAATGGTAATAATAAATAATAATAATTAATAAGAAGAAAGAAGATACATTAAACAGTGATTATACAACAAGAACCAATAACCCAATAGATTCGGTCAGTAAGGAACAAATAAAAACAAGGAAGAAACATACTATGAGAAAGACACATAACAACCATGGCATAAGATAAATTCCAGGAGCCAGTCAACTATAGATTAACATCTTACCCGTATAAATACTAACTGAGAGACTTACAGATTGAAAATAAAACAATAACTGACTAACTTAGTTGACCCATATATGACCAATAATATTGTAAATGAGTAGGGCATCCCATATTAGCCAAAAGAGTGGAAGCAACAATAATGTTAACACAAAAAAAAGCTGTAAATAACAGCATAATGACATATTATGCACAGCATTAATGTAATATAATCGAGAATTAAAATTGTCTCATAACTGTAATTATTGTTAGTTAAGTAATAGAAAAATCATGTAAGATAGGAAAAAAGAACTAATTAATGAATTACCAGTAGCCATTAATAACATAATACTTGAAAAAACAAGGTTAAAAAATGTAAATTTGTATCAACCCAATTCACCCATTGTTGCTACAAAAAATGGAAACACATAACCTAGATACAGGTACTTTCCACCTAGTTTCATATTTTTTTAATAGCAAATAAAACATGTCTAAACTGAAATATTTTGTACACTAAATCAAGTAGAGGTAATAAGGTTTCTACCAATACCAAAATCAGATACCAAGAGTAGTCTTTATATAAGAATTAATGTAAACAAAGTGAACAGAAACAGTCAAAATGAGATTCACCATGTGAAACATAGATAAAACCATATTGTAAAGTTAGATAGGAATAAAAGGAGGATACCTATATAATAAATAAGATATAATATCACTATTATAATAGTATAAGAGAATTATAAACAATAACATAAAGTGTAATAAGAATAATTAAGCACATCTGTCATGTGACACTAGATGTAACTACTACGTATTATCCAATTCTCTATACAAAAGAACAGACAAGTGTATAAAAAACACAAGATTGATAATCAATGTACTAATTATAATGAACTATTTTAAACTAGATAGTAGACTGGAAGGACACTACATTTTTAAACAAGACTTAAAATAATGGTACACTTTATAGTGCCATACAGAGGTCACATTAAAAACTAAAACGACAGGGAATGATAATATATTCCCATAAACAAGGACAACCAGTAGTTATAATAACTCTGTGTAGACAATTGGGGCAATATAGAAACTGCCCAGATACTTTTTATTATAAATAATTTGTTAATATAATTAGTAGACTCTTAGGCTAAACCAATGTTAGGATATGAGCTATATTTTGTCCATAAGTATAAGTAAACAATAAGTGAGAAGTGTTGAAGGACTTGGAAGGCATGCTCTCAAAGAGATATGATTACCATTAGATAGTTATAATTCAAGAATAAATAAAATTAATAGTAAATAGTGTAATTTGATAATCTCAAACATTAACTCCCTTAATAATGGACGAAAGCATATCATGAGTCGACTCTAAATGAAGAGCCAAATGTTCGCCATACAGTGATCAGCTTAGATTTAAAATCTATGCAGTAATAAGAAAGTTATATAAATTATAAAGTACTTGTATCGATTTGGGAAAATGTTTAGCATCAGTGTATACTCTCAAACCCAGCTACCCCAAGCTAAAAACAACAATTAAAATATTTTGCGAAGGGGGTATGTGCGCTAGATTAAAGATCGTCAGCCAATCAAATCAGAGAAATTGACGAATTTTACAATGATCCCTCGAAAGAACGGCAGCATCACGCGTCGATTCGAGGCACTTTATAATCAAACTTTCATGTGTACAGACGGCAGCTCGACACCGGAAGAAAACAGCTGTAACCTAGTTTGTGCGCGTCATCAATGTCAACAAAGCAACACAACCTAAATTTGTGCATCCATAATTACACTGCTACTGAAGATATTTGAAGAATAAACAGTGCGTTAATAAGGATTGCTAAGTGTATAATCCCTAGCAATTCCGGGATTTAAAGGGAGTACAGTGATTTTCTAAAATTAGTTAAGATTTGAAAAAAATGACGATATAATCGAACAACATTATTGTAATGTGTGTAACACAAATTATATAGGTCATTGCACCTAATCAATATCACTCAGTCAACAGTTATAATGATAATTCTCGAATTAAATTTAAATAATTCAGAAATAAGAATTTTGAAAACAGTAATTGTTTATTATGTATGAACACTGAGTGTGCTATAACCACACACCTGATTGAAGTTATTGTACAGTAAGCCTAGATTAAACTAACAAGCGTTAATAAGAGATTGAGGATTATCGACTGACTGAATTAATTAACGAAAGTTAACAAAAATGCAAATATTCTTTATGTTTCGTAATTTAGGAAGAGTCTACTATTACTATTTTGAATATTTCTTCCTATTATGAATAAAAGCTAGTGGCACTAAGCTATATAAATACTGACAACTAAACGATTACCTTTTACGGAATCAAGTATGACGATTCAGATGTTTCTTTAAACAACACTGTTTCGAGTTATTATTTTATTATGTTCACATTTTAGATATTATCAAAAGTTCTTTTAACGTTAATAAACGTTCATTAAATCATTTAATATTTGTTGTCGAGTGACTGTTAAACCAGTTAACCTAAAATGCCAAAGCAGGCATGGTTATAATTTTATATGTTATGTATTTAAGAGATGATTGAATTGTAATCAATCTCTGACTACCTAATAATGGTAGAGTAAGATTTCTAGTAAATTATTTGGTATTCTGCAGGCTAAAAGAACCTACACTTGAATTAAATTATTTAACCAAACAGTATGTTAACAATAGTCTGACGTTGTAGGTCAGTACTATCACCCTGAGATAATTTTTTATAAAAACAAATTACCAAGGTTAAGTAAATTTGAACCAAAAATGGTTAATGGTATTTTAAATCATTAAAGAAGTGTTAACAAGGAATAAATTATAATTTTTATAAGACAAATCAGAGTCTGTTAGTTTACTTCAATAGACTAGAGCTTTATAGGATATGTGAACGTCTCTCATTGGACGGCACGACAGACAGCGGCAATTTGAATTACGGTAAGTCAATCTAAAAATTTAGATTGCCACATCGACCCTATGAAGTCAGCCAGAATCAATACAAGTAAGTGATCATTTCTTACATAAATATATGTACTTTCAGTGAGGAATCCACGTCACCGATTCGCCTAGTCGATAGAAGAAAAATACATTGAGCTAACTTATCAACATTTTAAATACCTTCATTAACCAACATCAAGAGCAATTCACCGAATTTATTTGTCTTGGATTCAATTAAACAATTGAATTGTATTGAATAAATTATAAACGTTTCAATAAATTATAAACATAAACCTTCAATTAAAACTTAAAACCTATTAAACGGATTTTTAAACACACCGTACACAGTTTTTCTACAACGTTAACAATAGTAATTGGACAGTAAAATTTGATAACAATATTTAACAGAATAAAAGCGACACGGATGCTTAGGACGGAACAAAACTGTTAGTAGCAGGATGATAACAGAGTACAGGAAAAGGGAGTAATTTTGTATGAGATTCAGTAATATATATTTTCTTCTTTAAACGTGGAAGTCCGAAAGCACAGTGACTGACAGTAGCAAATAAATCCCCACTAAGGACAAATCTCTAAAGGCTACAATTTTCTTATCCATAACTTCCACAAGGGTACAACGCTGCTTGACCTAAGCATGTAGATTATTATATCATTACGAAGTGCCAGCATTAATTAGATGCAAAAACGCCTCACCGTAGCTGCCTTTCACTGAGAGAGAGAGAGAGAGAGAGAGAGAGAGAGAGAGAGAGAGAGAGAGAGAGAGAGAGAGAGAGAGAGAGAGAGTGAGAGAGAGAGAGAGAGAGAGAGAGAGAGAAAGAGAGAGAGAGAGAGAGAGAGAGAGAGAGAGAGAGAGAGAGAGAGAGAGAGAGAGAGTTGCATATAGCCGAATTCATCTAGCATTTATGAAGTAATTATGTATGTACTGGAGTTTATTATTTATTATATTTCATAATATATGAATTATCAGTGTAAGCATTTGTTTACATAGTTGATTCAGATTTACAGGTTAACAGTCGAGAACACCGTTACAGCTTATTCGCTTTCCGTAGAGAAGTTGAGAAGTTAAAAGTTAAAACCAGTGAGCAATGTATGCAAAGAAACTAAAGAGTTGTGAAAAATATCGCTGCAGTTACATGACTGAAGCTCACTACACCCTGTAAAGATTATAACTGGAAAATATTTTGTAAATGTTTTATAAGTGAAATTTTTGTTTCAGTTTTTGGATTAACATTGTTTGATAAAACATTCAGCATGTTTTTATTTGATACTGTTAAATAATTGATTTATATACGACCGCCAAGGATGTCAATATGAGCGGAAAATTTATACTTCCATTGGTATGTAGCGGGTTTGTTTCGTCATTCCACACATATTTGTTTGGTTTGACACGAATAATTTATTCGGTATATGGCGTTACTGGAATTATCCGAAATATTAAAAAAATATTTAATATCTGTGTGGGAGGGGTTGACCTGAAGTTCACGGCGATTTGTTAAGTTTTAGCAATGCAGGGATCGTAATTTTTAATAACTGAGCCAATAACTCATCCTGTGTGTTTCAATCTTTCGATACTTTTACAGGATTTATTACTTTTTAATAAGAAGGAGAGATATGCATTTACGCATGAAGTGTGGGACTCCCATCTCAGCAATCAAGCGTCAGTTTGGGACCGTTTATCATGCCACTCATCAATCTCGACTAGACACTTTTCCTGCGCCCAAGTGGAGTTACATCATGCGTCTATTGTGACAATTAGTTAGTCGGTCTAAGTCTCTTTGCTCGCCCGGAGAATGCCATCTGCGTACTGTGCTACGCGATTCCAGACGTCCTCCCTCTTAGCATGGCTCCGACGATACTATTTGGAGCTTTCCGCCACAAGGGGCGCTCTTTTCGTGGCCCACCTTGAAGAAGACATTCTCCACTTCATCCTCTACCCCGGGTAGTATAGGCATTCTGCAGACAAGGGCCTTCCCAATTAACGAAGGTAAGATGGGAAATGTTTTTAACCCCTCAGAAGCTGCATTAGGTAGAAATCACCTCCCCATGTTTTCTATCGATTCACAACCTTTACGTGTTTGATCACCACCCCGGTACAGCATCCTCTTCTCTCCTCGTGTCAAAACCTCTGCCACGTCTCAAGGCCTTTAGTGAGTTGAGTTTGAGTCTCTCTCTTGGTGGTTTATCATTTCCTTGCTGACCTCGGCTTCTCTGAAGTGTACAGCTCTCCGCTCCTCTGCAAGAATATCGAGAGCGATAACCCCAGCGATCATTGTAACAGCTGGTTTGGAGACGATGCGGTAAGCAGGTTTAAATTAAGCAAATGGCTTTGTGTACTCTTATACATTGATTCTGAGTACGACACATGAATCTGTTTCGTACACGTCACATGAATCTGAGTACATCGCAAACGTGACTCTGTTTATAGTGAGTAACAGAAGCCAAGGAGCGACTACATAACTGGCGACTCAGCAGATAATAAAGTAAGCAAAAACTATGCTAAATAGATCAGTGTATCCAAAATGTCGTCGTGGTACTACCAGTACATGGTGGAATGATACCTCTAGATTAGCTGACTGCTGATTTAGTCAACATTACTCCACATGTGACCTTTGCTAGGTATGCAGAGTCCTACGAGAGCGGCAAAGCAGGCAGTCAATTGGTGTTTTAGCAATTAGAGTGCACTAAGTTTTGTTAAGTTGTTTATCACCAGCGCCACTAATTGTTTGTTATAATTGTTTTATAGTAAACAATTTCATAGCAATTTTGTATCCTACAGTTTACTTAGGCTAACTATATGACTCCTATTATTTTTGATGAACAATCTTCTTCTTCTTCATCTCACAGAGTAGGCACTTTGCCTGTTCCGTTTTCACAGAGTATCTCTCCATCTAACTCTCGGTCTTCCTACATCTCTTACACCAAATGATCTATAATCAAACACAACAGTAGGTAGTCGTCTATCCTCCATTCTGTCCAGATGGTGTAACCATTCCCTGCGATATGTCTGGATCTTATCAATTATGGAGATATTATGGAGGTCTTCTCTAATATCCTCATTGAGTAAACGATCCTGTCTCGAGTAACCCTGTGTTCTTCTCAGAAACTTCATTTCCGAATTTTGAACTGGTTCACATCCATATAGTAAAACAGACACTGCCATTGTTTTATAAAACTTAAGCCTTGCTTTTTTCCCTTTTCCTCAACGTTCTATTATGACACAACACATCATCTGAAACCTCGACATTTTTATAGTGATATCTCGGCCTGTGTCATTTCCAATACAGATAGTGCAACCCAGGTAATTGAAGTCAGAGACTTGTTTCAAAACTGTTCCCTCGAGAACAGTTTTTGATCTGACTGGAAACTTCCTCCAAAAAGCCATGATTTTTGTTTTCTGGTTAGGTATTTGAAAATCATATTTTTACAAATATGATTTAAACGATGTAAAGAATACTTCAATACTGTTTTCTTTATTAAGACTGCATTTGATGAACAATAAAAAATATATATTTGTATAACTGTTATTGTATTATAATAGTACAATATCTCTTACAGCACGGATTTCTATTATGGAGTAGATTCTATGTACTAAGGTGACTTAATGTAAAAGTGTTGATCGAAATCACGATTGTTGTTCCTCTGTTACTTAATAATTTGTTTAGCCTACTGTAGATCACTGTAGATGCACCACGTCGTAATAACACACACACACACACACAAATTGCAATGATACATATTTGGATATTCGTCCAGGGAAATTTATTTGTACATATAAAATAAATATAAAGAGTAGTAAATAGTTTTAAGTGGTGCATACGGGAACAAACAAGCATTGGACAATTCGTAACTTGTTTTTTTCTTAAACACCTGTTTTGAAAAATGAGTTACTTGGTTACTGAGGGGTGGATAACTGTGTGTGTGTGTGTGTGTGTGTGTGTGTGTGTGTGTGTGTGTGTGTGTGTGTGTGTGTGTGTGTGTGTGTGTGTGTTGTGCCTGCCCTCGCACCACCTGATTGAGGGAGGAGACAATCGTGTCTTTGTGTGCGTGTATTTAACTTGTGATAGTGAGCTCCAATTCAGAGAGGCATAAAGTAGAAATAATTAAATATGTTCTTTTAATAAAAATTCGCACAGTGACAATACATACAGCAAAGTCAATGACTGCATTTTAAGACGTGCAAAATGACACGTGTCGATAAAATTTGAAGGTGAATGGTAAAAGTATAACCAAACTATAAGCAAATTAATTAATTACTCAGTTAATTAATATGTGACTAGGAATTAATTAATATATAAACAAAAACAAAAGTATTAAAAATCTCAGGATTCTATTAGTTAGCACATGAACTCTATATTTTAATGTCACACACCCAAGTAATTAAAACAATTTTATAATTGTTTTTATGTATGTGTTTTATGTTTGTTATTTATATGTTAATATCTGTGTTTATTCTTTATTGTTTGAATATCATTTATATGTAATTTACAATGTATATACTACGACTAATATGTGTAAAACAGCTTCTTTCAAAAGGCAAATTTTAATACATATTTCCTTTTAATTTTTAAAGAATTTTTTTTTATAAATCGATGTTTTATTAGCATAGTTTTCACGCCACAAAATCTTTATCCTTTTTACTTCCATGTTCCTAAAGGAAATGGAAGTATGGTGATGGCAAAAAAAATCGTGTTCGAGATTATTGTACTACACTCAAAACATGAAAAAAAAGTCATTTTTCGAAAAGTGTGTGTGTGTGTGTGTGTCTGTCTGTCTGTCTGTGTCTGTCTGTAAATTTTTTTCTATGGCAAACGATAAAAGCCGCAAATTCAAACAAAATCAAACAATTTTTTGCATGCAGCTCTGATTTGTAGAGTACGCAAGACCTATTGTTTCTGGTGAAGATCGGTTAAGGGAAAGGGGTAGTATACCAGCAACGTTTCTTTATCAAGGGTAATTTTTACTTCCATGTTCCTTAAGGAAATGGAAGTATGGTGATGGCAAAAAGATCGTGTTCGAGATTATTGCAGATTCTGATTGTACTACACTCAAAACATGAAAAAAAAGTCATTTTTCGAAAAGTGTCTGTGTGTGTGTCAGTCTGTCTGTTTGTGTCTGTCTGTAAATTTTTTTTCTATGGCAAACGATAACAGCCGCAAATTCAAACAATTTTTTGCATGCAGCTCTGATTTGTAGAGTACGCAAGACCTATTGTTTCTGGTGAAGATCGGTTAAGGGAAAGGGGTAGTATACCAGCAACTTTTTTTTATAAAGGGTAATTTTTACTTCCACGTTCCTTAAGGAAATGGAAGTATGGTGATGGCAAAAAAAATCGTGTTCGAGATTATTGCAGATTCTGGTTGTACTACACTCAAAACATGAAAAAAAAAGTCATTTTTCGAAAAGCGTCTGTGTGTGCGTCTGTCTGTCTGTCTGTCTACAAATTTTTTTTCTATGGCAAACGATAACAGCCGAAAATTCAAACAAAATCAAACAATTTTTTGCATGCTGTCCTGATTTGCATAGTACTCAAGACCTATTGTTTTTGGTGAAGATCGGTTAAGGGAAAGGGGTAGTTTACCAGCAACGTTTTTTGTTTTAACAAGGGTATTTTCTGTGGCAAACGACAACAGCCGCAAATTCAAACAGAATCAAATGATTATTTGTATATAAGCCTAAATTGTAGAGTTCTCAAGACCTTTTGTTTTTGGTGAAGATCGGTTAAGGGAAAGGGGTAGTTTACCGGCAACATTTTATGTTTTAACAAGGGTATTGTCTATGGCAAACGATAACAACTGCAAATTCAAACAGAATCAAATAATTTTTTGCATACAGCCATGATTTGTAAAGTACGCAAGACCTATTGTTTCTGGTGAAGATCGGTTAAGGGAAAGGGGTAGTTTACCAGCAACGTTTTTTTATCAAGGGTAATTTTTACTTCCATGTTCCTTAAGGAAATGGAAGTACGGTGATGGCAAAAAAAATCGTGTTCGAGATTATTGCAGATTCTGATTGTTCTACACTCAAAACATGAAAGAAAGTCGTTTTTCGAAAAGTGTCTGTGTGTGTGTGTCTGTCTGTCTATCTGTAGATTTTTTTCTATGGCAAACGATAACAGCCGCAATTTCAAACAGGATCAAATAATTTTTTGCATACAGCCTTGAATTGTAGAGTACTCAGGACCTATTGTTTTCAGAGAAGATCGGTTAAGGGAAAGGGGTAGTTTACCGTCATGGTTTTTTTATCAAGTGTAATTTTCTTTGGCAAACGATAACAGCCGCTAATTCAAACAGAATCAAATAATTTTTTGTATACAGCCCTGAATTGTAGAGTTCTCAAGACATTTTGGTTTTGGTGAAGATTGGTTAGGGGAATAGGGTAGTTTACCTGAAACATTTTATGTTTTAACAAGGGTAATTTTTTCTATGACGAACGGTAAATGCCGCGTTTTCAAACAGAATCAAATAATTTTTTGCATACATCCCTAAATTGTAGTGATCTCAAGGCCTTTAGATTTTGGTGAAGATCGGTTAAGGGGAAGAGGTAGTTTTCCTGCAACCTTTTACGTTTTAACAACAGTAAAGTACTTGAAAATTCATTTAAACTTTTTCAAACAATGGTAATTGTTAAAAATAAAATAATTTTGTTGCCAGGCAATAAAATTATAATTTTTTCATTTTAATGTAAATCATGTATGAGAGAAAATATATCGTTCGTGGCAGGCAAGCATATCTCAATTATGTAATGTTTACGTTTCCATTTTATTATTATGATTACAGCAATAAAAAGGCAGGGAACACACACAGAATTCGCGTTATTTCTGGCCTAACTCATGTTTATTTTCTTAAATTTGCACGCTTTTTAAATGGAAAGTGCCGAAACCCACACCAACATAACGCGTGCAAGCCGAAAAATTGTCCAGCGTGGATAGCGATTTGCTTCCTGTGGATCGCTGGTCAGTGTAACTGCACGTGTTTACAGAGGAACGATTCATAGACAGAATTTTCGTCTTTAGGGAATGACCCCTCTGCAAATGCTGAGGGTCCATGAGTGACTTCGGAGCGCTCCTTCTTTTCCGCGTATTTGTTCTGTAAACGTACACTGTAGATTCGCAGCTTTACTCTAAGCAACGCTCAATAGGAAATGTTGAAAATATTTGTCCACGGTGTAGCCTCATACACACTAAACCTTCTCTGATGATTTAATTACGGACATCATAATATTAAAACTTTGGAAACTTGAGCACTACTTAATGGAGATCAAACTTTAACTTATACAAGCCATTAATTTTATGGATATTTTTTATATATATGTGTACAACGTTATCGGCAACAAAGAAGTAGTTTTTGTTAAAATTCCTTCCCGGGATGTTTGGCCGTAGTCCAATGTTTTCTACAAAACCAGACGTTTCGGCAATGCCATCGACTTCCATCATCAGTGAAAATCGAGTGCGATAACGTGAGGTGGTATACGTTAGTGACCACAGTACTGTGGTTAAGGCTGAAGCAGTAAGTAGAAAGAAGTATTTTCTATGGTAATATTTCATTTCGAAAATGATTTTAAATATAAATCTTAGAACATGGAAGTTACGTATGGTTACCGATATTTTCTGAATATGAAATTCCAGTAAATTAAGAAGCTGATTGAACGTGTTTTGTGACATTCTAAAACGTACAGTCTGCTTCCAGATCACTCGTTAGTATATAAAACTGTCCCACTATCAACCGTTTAACGTTATCAGATGCATCCGACGTTCTCTACGACTGCTACGTCTTCGTACGGGAAGAGAAAGAAGAAGAATTTCTTCTACAGTGTCCATGATTCAACTGATGTAAAAAGTAAATAAAACAATTTTCCATCACTAAACAAAAGCAAATGGTGTCAGTGGCGCGTCTCTGCAGCGAACCCATTCCGACAAGCCACTGTGTGGTGGCAGTGCGTGGGGCCTCGAAGTAGCGGATAGAAGCGACTGAGTAGCCCCATACAGTGACCCATCAGTAAGCGGCCTAAGGAAGATCTTTTTGAGCAATGATTTTACTTCATTTTTATCGGACCTACTTTTAAAATATTGGTAAATGAATTAATTAATTGTTGTGGTAACCATGAAAATGTAGCTGCATATTTTGACAAATAAGGCCTACTTAATTTAATGTTATCTATTAGGACTGTTTAAAGAAGCAAAGAAATTTTAAAATGTTTATTTCAAATAACGTTGTCACAGTTGTCGTCAAAGTTAATAAAAATTTAGAACAAAAGTCTCTAGCCACATTTTTCCAGCAACCAAATGCATTACCTGTGACCATGGAGCCTAACCATGTCAACTAATTATTCAATAAAGATGTGCAGAAACCAAGGAAGGCTATAAATTCTTTCGGAATTGCTGTTATAAATGTATAGAGTAATGTTGTCTCCAAATGTCACCTCAGACTGTGTTTTCCGTTTTTACGCCAATCTGACCAGTTAGAAATTATTATAAATTTCATTGTATTACCAACTTTATTACTTTTTCTGTCGTTTCTTCAATTTTGTTACCTTTTTTTAAGCACGAGTTACAAACATAAGGCACGACAGTAGAGACATTACACTTAAAGTACAACGGAAAGTACTTAATTTTGATAAATAAAGTAGCCTGAAAAGAAGGTCATAATAATCCGCTGTTGAGATGTAAATGAAATATCTACAAATGAAAAGGATAGGTAAGTGGGAGGGGGTAATTTTAACATTGAAAATGTTTATAAGGCGTGTCGCACATTTGCTGCCGATCGCTGGTGCGTTATCGAAAATGGGAACCGGTGAGTTTCCATAGAAACTACTTCTTTGTTGTCAATAACGTAGTACACATATAAAACTTCGCTTATGAATGCGACTACATTTAACTTACAATCTGTACATTGGTAAATGAAGAATGAATTCATTGATTGGTGAATGAAGAATAAATTCATTGATTGGTGAATGAACATAAATATATATATATATATATATATATATATATATTATATAACGGAACCAAATATTAACTATTTGGGGTTATATGTTTACCGCATGCTGAAACAATATATAAATAAAAATTAACAGTTAAAACTCCATTTGAATGTAGCGCATTGAAAATAATGCTGTGTAAAGCAACGCACACGTGGTCGTTATGTAATCAGTTCGCTGTACAAGGAAGCGACCACACCCAAACTGTTAATTATTAATATCTCGGAAACTAATAAATAAAGGCGAAATCTAACATAGCCAAAATGTTTGCCGAGATATTAATAAGGACGTGTGCAAATTTGATGCAATATAATTAACAAATGTAAGAGTTAATTAAAATAATTAAATAACTTCTGTTAAAATAGAGTTACAGTAAAGAGATTTTAGTATATTGTAAAGATAATAATTTGTGATAGATTGTATATTTTAGATTTCACACAACTTGATTTGCAACCAAGTTATTGCAAAATTAAGTAAGTACAGGATATCCTTAGCGACAAAGTGGTTCCGGCGGATAATTAAATATTAGATAATAATTCTATTCTCCGTCTGTGGGAACCAGACTTCATTCTCACGGACTAAGGGAATTCTAAATTTTATGTAGTAGGGAGAGTGTTTCGACCAATGAAATCATTGCATGCAGCCCCGGCCAGTGCGATGTTTTCTGGTGGAAAAATCACTCTTCTGTCAGTACTCACGAAGTTAAGACGTAGTCCTTCGATCGTCTAGTAGCCAAAGTGGTGAAGATCAACAAGAAGACTCTACGCGGTCAACACACAAGCAATTACGAACACAATAACTACAGATCATCTGTATAGCTCGTAATTGTTGTATAAAGGCGAGATACTCTTCAAGACATCAACCAAGCTTATTGTGTACTACCAGTTAGTCATAAGCACGCAAGAGATCCACCCGACTTCAAGATCAGACTTCAAGAATACAGCAGAGAGGCCGTCTAAATCATTGGTTAACAGCTGACGAGCAGAGCGACCGCCCGAACGAAGCACACACACACACACACGCTGAAGTGCAACGTGCAAATCGACGGAGAACAGGAAGCAGTTCCAGCAGACAACAGCAGACGTTAAAATATTCACAAACAGCAGGGAAGCAGAGTGTTGCCGAATTTTGAACTCCACGACCGAATCCAGCAGTTCTAAGCAGATTACTTTCTCTAACCAAGGACTCGAATCGACGAGGGACAAATCGGAACGACATCCTCTTCAGTAACAGGAAAGCAAAATCTATTTATTTATTTTTCAGATCAAATTTTCTATTTTTCAATTAAAACATTGTAATTCAAATAATTCAGGTGCCAAACAAACAAAAAGCAAAGATTCTAGTAATTAAAAAGTAAATTCGTTGTGATAATCTGTATAGCAGTTTAAGACAGTAGTAAGTTAGAGTTAAGAAATAGAGGTAGTATAAAAGCGCTATACAAATCTTAACTGACAATCTAATCTTAGATCATACTGCAGTAGATCAGAAGTAGAATCACTAGAAATGAAATAACGTGAACTAGACTGTCACGTCTAATTTATTTTAACTAATTATTCACATTAATTTTAGAGTTTTATATTTTGTTTAATGAACACTTAGATTCAAATTAATTAAATAAATTTAATTAAATTTAAATCAATTAATAAAGTCAAATTTAAATTGCAATTAACTCGCAAAGAACGAGTTCAGTTTCTTTCAACTATTAGACAATCGATAAACATCGATTCATTGTATAGACTATAAGAAAATTCATAACATTATAACCATTCTATTCTTGTGTGTTGTTGGTGTAATAAACAACGTTTTATTACCCCATATAACAGTGTTTTATTGTTGTACGATAAAGCCTACCAGTCTCACAAAACTCTCCCCCTTTAAAGTAACCCATTATGTGTGTTGTTGTAATAATTTGAGATTACTAGCTTGCGAACTTCAAATCCAAAATCCACACGCCCTAGTCGGAAGAAGCTGCAAGATCAGACAGCAGGTGGGTACTCACACACAACATTACATTACAATAACGCATAGAAGTGGTAGAGTTATAAATGGCTTGCCCGGAACGTGGGGCACGATCAAATTAAATTAAATTAATTAAATTCAATTTAAATTTAATTTTCACTTGAGAACAAACTTTGCTGTTTTACTTCATAAAACAGCTGGCGTCCAACTAAACAATTCCCAAAGAGTTTTGTGACTGGTGTGTGTACAACAGTAAAGTTATTGTGTGTATTTGAAACTGTTCTGTGTATTTTAAATTGTGTATATTTGAGATTGCTGTGTATTTAAAATGGAAACTGATAAAATGCTTAAACAGTTATTACAAGAAATGAAACAAAACGCGGCTAAAGCGGAACAAGCGAACGCGGAAATGAAACAAGCTAACGCGGAGTTGACCGCTAAAATAGACGCGAAATTTGAACAGAGTGCAGCCAAAGCTGAGCTCAGTATAGCGGAATTAACTTCTAAAATCGAAGCGCAAAAAGTTAGTCTAACCGAAGCATTAGAACAAAGTAACGCTGACATAAACGCCGAGATTAAGCAAAGTAATAAAGAAAGTAGTAAAGAATTAACTGCGAAAATAGACGAAAGCGTAACCGAGTTAACGGTGAAGGTCGCAGAGATCGGTGAAAGAGTAAATACGGTCGATACTAAAATCAATGAACGGTTTAAGGTTTTTGAGACCACTATGCAAAAATCGTTTATAGAACAAGTAACACGTATGGAGGGCCGGTTCAAAGACCACATAACCCGCTGTGAGAAACAGACACTAGAGGTTTCCAAAAAGGTGGAATCCCTAGAGGTAAAAATTCACGCGGACGTGACCGAAACGCAACGACGAGTAGATAAATTAGACGCTTCAATTGTAGAGACGCGGTCTAACATTGACTCTAATAAAGAGAGTGTTTTACAAACGTTAAGCGACGAGATTCTGAAAGTATGACAGGAGGTACGAAGGAGGTCTGCTCCAAATATTTTGGTACAAGGTCCTGTCGACGAGAAAAATCGCGTGTATTTTACGGGGGAAAATAACGAAAACCCCATTGAATTTTTATTAGCGTGTGAGTGTGAAATGGCTAGAGTAGGTTCCCGACTAGAAGATCAAGACAAAATACAGTGGGTGGTTAACGCGATGCGTGATTCGGCGCGTAAGTGGTATAACATTGTACGCGATAGAGTGTCCACATACGCGGAGTTCAAACAAAAATTTGAAAGCCGATACTGGAACTCGCATACCCAACGACTTCTGCGCAATGAACTGGAATATGGCCGTTTTGACAAGAAAATGAATATTACCGCCGAAAATTATATAATCCAGCAGGTCGAGCGCGCGAAGCATTTAACCCCAGCATTTGCGGAGATTGACATAGTCACCAAGCTTGCCTACCATTTTAATCATAACATTAGAGTAGCTGTATTTACCCAGGGTATTCGCACGGTAGACGAACTCCTCATTCTAGTGTCCCAAAGTGAGACGGTTTTTGATTTTGGTGGGTGGCGGTATAATCCCGATTTTCGCCGAAATAATGAAGGGCAGAATACGCGAGAACAATACCAGCAACCTGACCAGAGACCGAGTACTAGTTCTACTCCACCCCAAACATCGTCAAAACCCCCAGATAAGACCTTTGAATACAAAGGCAAACAAAATATTGCTAGATCAAAAGGGCAATCGAAAAACATCGATTCATTGTATAGACTATAAGAAAATTCATAACATTATAACCATTCTATTCTTGTGTGTTGTTGGTGTAATAAACAACGTTTTATTACCCCATATAACAGTGTTTTATTGTTGTACGATAAAGCCTACCAGTCTCACAAAACTCTCCCCCTTTAAAGTAACCCATTATGTGTGTTGTTGTAATAATTTGAGATTACTAGCTTGCGAACTTCAAATCCAAAATCCACACGCCCTAGTCGGAAGAAGCTGCAAGATCAGACAGCAGGTGGGTACTCACACACAACATTACATTAAAATAACGCATAGAAGTGTAGTTATAATATATATATATATTTTAGATTTATTGAAGCATTTTCAATGCCCTTCTCTGTGCATTGCATTTGTGCAATGCCTGTAAATATTTTATAAAAGAAAATGATAGTTGAAGGGGAGGCAGTATTTTTATATGTGTACTACGTTATCGGCAACAAAGAAGTAGTTTCTATGGAAATATATCATTTCAGTTTGCCAAACTTATCAAACTTTTCAATTTATATTTAAATGGTTTTAAACATGGAAGTCATGTATGGTTCTCCATACCTATTTTTTATAAGTTTTATATGTGTATTACGTTATTGACAACAAAGAAGTAGTTTCTATGGAAACATTTCATTTCACTTTAACAAAATTCTATATTTTTCATTTTAATTTAAATCACGTATGAGTGAAAATATATCGTTCCTGGCAGGCAAGCATATCACAATTATGTAATGTTTACTTTTCCAAAGTTTTATTATTTTTCCTCAATAAAAAGGCCGGTAAGACACACACATACATATACAAAATTCGCGTTATTTCTGGCTTCACTCATGTTTATTTTATTATGTTTGCACGCATTTTAAATGGAAAGTGCCGAAACCCACACCAACACAACGCGTGCAAGCCGAAAAGGTGGACATCGATTTGCTTCCTGTGGATCGCTGGGCAGTGTTGTTTGTTGTATTAAAGCAATTAATACCATCTGTGTACTTATTTCTATTATGATGTGAGAATTATAGACTAATATGTGCATGTGTGTATGTATGAAAAATATATAAATATTTTTCTCCTTTGGAAAATTGTTTGCCCCTCCTTGAAAATATTTTGACCTCCCTGATGACTAGTTACTTACTAGCCTGTGTGGAATATAGCGTTATGACATGGATCAGAATGGTGGGTGTTAAACAGGAGACACAAACGTATTAAGGAAGAAATGTCTTGCTGAGAAATTTATAATTATACGGGTGAACAGAATAGTCGTTCAGGAAATCAGAAGACAAATGGAAAAAAAATCAAGACTCGATTTTAAAAAAGAAAAGAAAGAAGAATTTCGACGAAACCGAAACATCGAAGCATGCTAATGTTTTTAGGCTTTTGAAACGTATAATGTGGATAAACTGCAGATAAACAAATGCTATATAACAAATATATTTATTATGAAACAAACATTATCGTGTTAGAAACGACAGATACCGAAGATTTCTAGACTGTGGGGAATCGAAAGTGTGGAAAAAATATAGTGTTAACATCACCTGGAGCGTTACATTTTTCGATGACGTTACACATTTTGCATCACGCATTTTGTGAAATGACCCCCAGCCTAAAAACATTATCATGTTAAAAATGACTAGTATAGTATTGACAGGAAAGACTTTGATAACACTATAGACATCCCTCGGCCCCTCGCAGCGAGAGTCCAATTTCATTACAGGAATCAGATCGCCGCTACCTTTAGCTAGCTCTTCGTTCGACCTACAGACATTTTATCCAAAAGTAAAGTCCTTCCTCACGAAGGCTGAGGATAGTCTTCATCCACTTGACATGGTGGTACCATTTTAGCTGATACGTAATTTCTTCAGAACTCAAGCATCCACTTACTTAATTAATATTTAAATGATTTTCAATATAAATTTTAGGACATGAAAGTCATGTATGGTTCTCCATACCGATTTTTAATCTCACCATTAATCTACACACTTTGTTTATTTACAGGACAAATCACCCGTGGTCCCAGAAATTGGCGGCATACAATGCATTTGTCCATAGACTTCTTAGTGTACCCTTAGAGCAAGATTGCTTCATCGATGATGTAAAAACTTTAAAACTCATCGCCGTATCCAACGGTTATAACGCTAGTATAATAGATAAACTTATCTCCAGCCTCAAGAACAAAACTCAAATTCCGAACAGCGCGGTGCATAATACTAACAGATATATATCGGTAGAGTACACACCTTAGTTGCTTAACATTATAAGAAACCAATTTCAGAAATACAATATTGCAGTTATCTTTAGGACAAAATATAACATTAAAAATGCACTGCGCCCCAAGATACACAGAAGCGTAGAGACACGCTCTGGCGTTTACAAAATTGTATGTGATGATTTCGACATGTTTTACATAGGCCAGACCGGGAGACGTTTTAAAGAGAGGTTCAAGGAACACCTGGCCATGAAGAATGTGGTAAACAGTAAATCGACTTACACGCAACACCTGATCGATTGTGATCACAGTTATACGGACTTCTCTGTTAGTTTTAAACACAAACAGTTTTGTAAAAAAGGCCGATATATGAATGCATTAGAAGAATTTGAGATATATAAAGCTGCCAGGTCACAGAAAGAGTGCCTGTTGAACGATATGGTGTCGTTCAATTCCAACGTGCTCTTCTATACTGTGATACAAAAACTGGCACAGACATGAGGAATACGACCAACTTATCTCTGCATTGGACTTTATACGGCCAGTGCACGTTTACTTTCTCGACGATGCGCATCGTCCCTCTCGCGCAGTATGAGTGTTTGAATTCAGTGTTTTTTATGTGTGTGTTTTTATGAACTGACGAGCTCGACCCGAGTGATCATCACCTGAAGATGGGACCTTGATCCTGAAACGCGTCGTACCTAGCGACCAAAGTAAGTTGCATGAACGAATAAAGGTATCTAACCTATTTTAAAGATTATGATCGTCTTACTTGATATTTCCCATCTATGTTTCCTTCTAATGCCATAATCATCAGTAATTTGGGCTTAATCAAGTTACACAGATCTCGAACTTCTTCTTTCTCTTTGGTCCTTTCAGGTTTATATATTGCTACGCTGAGGAAATAGTACCTCAACGCTGAGTGACTACGTGACGTCATGCACGTATATTTGCGCAAAGAAATTACGTAACGCTGTGGAGTGTTTGAGTCGCCCTTCGAGCGTTGCATGGCTACAATAACAGCATCTAACATCGAGGTATGTCACTACAGTGCTATGTGACGGGGTATAAATACTGGATTTTGAAACGGTCGAATTTCAACTTAGACCTAGCGATATTACGGTGCGGTTCGGTGTTATTTTTGCGGAAAGTGATCACTGTGTTAATTAGCGCAAAACTGTAACAAGGTGACATTTATTGTTGCATCTTGGGCAGATTTAACTTAGATTATTGTATTATAAGAGTGCCTCTCTTACACCTAACTGTTTTTTATGTCTAATTAATGTTCGTAATTAGTGACTTTATTGGTGTCAGTTATTCTGTTTCCTCTGTACCACAAGACGATCGGTATGACAGTCGTAACAATATTACATTTACTACATTTCCATTTGTGCGTCACAATAATACCCACGTATTGAATTTCTCATAACCCCCCCAAAAATATTTCGTGTGTGTTCTTTTATACTCTTTATAATTTTTAAGTTTATCCTTCCATCGAATCTTCTGTAGTCTTCTTCACCAGTACCGTGCTCAAGTTGTAAGCAACCGCACATCATTTAGAAAGTTTGAACTGGAATTCTATACATAAGCATACAAAAGTGGAAAACGGGAGCAAATTCCACTATACCTTCAAGGGCGTTCTAGAGAAACAGCAGACGAAGATAAAGACAAATATTTACCCAAATATTTGTGCTTTGTTTTTTATTTTTATATGATTATCTTATTAGTCTGTATCTTTGTAGTGTGATTGGCTGATGATGATCATCATCGAATCCAGTTCCAAACAACTGCCTGACAGCTACTGACACACTATATTGCAGCTGTTACTTATAGGTATAAAAATAAATATCATCGTAATTCAAGAAATCACAAAAATTAAAACTGAAGACTAACACGTGAATGCTAAGGACTTAAATATAATTGTAGACATATTATTTAATTTGTTTCTAAATTTTGTAGTAACTTAAGACACGCATATTAATTAGAGCCATTTTCGGTAGGTGTTATGAAAAATATTTCCAACAATTCGTATCGATAAATAATATTATATATTTCCCAATTATTATTGTTTCGAAATCAGCGATTTCTTCCTTAAGAATCTTTTTCCCGGCAACTGTCTATACCAAACACTGCTTAATGAAACCCATCTGTTCTGTTTTTAGTTCTAACCAAAGTTATATTGAAAGTTGTCATAATGTTGAGCTTTACTCTTAATACCACAATCATTCATTTCGTGCCATTTACTTTTAATTATTGTTACATATACTTTAAATGCTTTGATTATATACTCTTTCACTTGATTTTATTTAAAAGAAACAATTATGTGAGTAATAACGCACAAGTTTTGAGATTATGTACATTCAAATTAAAATTTTATAAAACTGCAACTACAGATGGAAGAGACCAAATAATTTTGTCACCACAACTACATTTTCACCACTTACATTAAATTTAATTCAGTCACGCTAACTAATTAGCCCAAATATTTTAAAACGTATTTGCAAACAGTTAACCTCCCCCCCCATGTTAAAAAAATATTTAATGATACGTCACATTTCTAAGAGAATACAGTATCTAAAAAGACTTTTTTAATTAAACGAATATACTCTTATAACTATTTTTAAATAGCATTTAAAAGTGGAAATATTTAATCTGTGTTGGATTTAATAAAATCTCAGGCATAACTTACTAAGTGAATTATTAGATTCCTATTTACAAACTTTTAAATTGTTGACAACTTTCGGTTCCAAGAAATGAGACAAGAACTACTTATTAAGAAGTATTTACAACCAATAAATAGCGAATAATTAAACGGAAGAGAAAATAACAAGATTTGTCTGGCGAATGGAAAAAGACTAGATCATATGTCTGTTGGGAAGAGAATGATAGGAATATATAAGCACAGCTGGGTGAAAATTGAGCGGAAGGTCGTTGAAGGCCGTGGGAGAGGGAACAGCTGTTACATCAACTTTCTGCTATTTCTCACCGGCGTACAAACACTTTGCCAACATATCGTTTCACTGATGAGACATCTTGATAACTCTAAATTTATTTTAGTTTTTAAAATAAGTAATTACTGTTTCGTCTTTAATAGTGTTTACCCAAGTGTTAGTATTAACAGCAAGCAGCATTAACGGATTGGTGTACTATCGAATACGCGTTTACGTAGTAGTGGGCTTTTATTATTACACGAGAACTTATTATTTATCTAATTAAATTAATAATCATATACAAAACAATACAAAATAGTAACACACTTAGAAATATAAAACATTATTATTTTTACTGCTACTACTACTACTACTACTACTACTACTACTACTATTATTATTGTTGTTGTTGTCATTGTTAATTATAATTACGTAATCTATATTGCATTCTACGAACACAATAATAATAACATTTTTCTAGGAATGTGCTTTCTTTCCTTACACACGATTAGCAGACACAATCTGCTTTTTCAAACGGTATTATTCATTTGTATTATCGATGAATTATGCTATCGAGTAACCGATTTGTACTTCCTTTGAAATATTTTAATTGTTGTTATGTCTGTTTATGAAATTAGCTGTTTGGATGGTTTTACATTGACGAGTTCTAACGTTGTATTAATTTTATGTACATTATTATAACACACACACACACACACACACACACACACACACACACACACACACACACACACACACACACACACACACACACACACACACACACACACACACACACACACACCGAGCGCTGATGGAAGCACGCACGATCAGCTGACCAAATGTTGGCGTTGTTCTAAGTAGGCCTATATACGAGGGTATCGATGAACGCTGGTGCACTCATGTTTGTCCATAAACTGAAAGGTAATTTTAGAAAGTTCTAATGAAATTACGTGTAATTTATTACATGTACAAAACATGTAAAGCTGTATATATTTATACTAGAAATTGATTGATGTCGCAAACGATAAATACAATTTAAACGATGAAAATTTGTACACGTTACAAAATATTAACTCTTTCCGCAGGTGTGGTATCGACAAACTCCGTGTCTCTGTAGGCCTATATTCAGCACAAAATAACTAGCAGAGTAAGCTATGATAGAATTTTGTTAATTTCAGAGTAACAGTAAATAACGAAACGAATAAAGTGTACGAATTACAAATTTATTTAGTCATCTCGGATAAGAATTACGACCGCTAATTACAATTAATTAGCTACATATTAATTGTATGAAAATTGTTTACATTAAACATTATTAAATAATACAAATTTATTTAAATTTTGGCGAACACTAAGACTAGAGAAGGTAGCTGCAGCGGTTCTTTCCTTAGCAATATCATAGCACAAGATTTTATGAAATAATGTCCCTATCAATTTAATAAGTTTAACTTCATGGCTGTCATCAGAAAAATCATTGTTTGAAATATATTTTTAAACACTGTGGCGGCAAAGTTTTTTCAAGCTGACATAATCAGTTTTTTTGGTATTAAATTTACTGTCAGATATAATCAATAAATTTTACATCAATTTTACAATCTTTAAAATATATGATGACGCTGTAATTAATTTTCTGTTGACACAAAGTTAGTAAAATAAGTGTAAACGCTCAAGTTATTGTCATCTGTTATCAGTAAATGAATCACACTTTAACTTCGAAATAATTTTTTTTACAATAAAGCCCACATGTTTTTTACAAGAACTGTCCCAAATGTAATAATTGTAAGGTGTCAAAGCGTATCATTGTAAAGTGTATTACAGACTGAATGACTCGTTTAGTACACGTGTTAACTTAGTGCCAAACGCTTTATCACCCCCCCCCCTCCCGGGGCTCCTGCCGTTCACTTTGACTGACATCACGCGATCCATATAGTACACATCTATGGCGATACTAATACGACTTAGTGACTAGGATTGATAAACTATGCATGAGTCAATCAAACTAGTTTTGCGTTTATCATCAAAATATGAATTGATCTATTACCTAAAGAACATTATATGAAGACAACGAAAACAGCAAATAGTTGTAAAGAAATAACTAGTGAAATATGGGAAGCAATGAGAGTAATCAGACAGCACAATGCAATGTTACGGAATCCGAAAGCAAGTAGTAAAGTCGAAATAAGATTGTACAAAACAACGATAAAATGTTTTTGAACATATGTTGCATTGATACTGGAGATTAATACAAACGTGCCTCGAATCGACGCTGTACAGATGAGTTAATAAGTTTTGTACTCTAATAAGTATATCTAACTGTAATATATATATAATATTTTCCACAAAACAATTTTACAGTTTTTTAAAAATTTGATTTCATCATTGGGCTTAATGCCGTTAAAATTTATAAAATTCTGTGGAAACACTACATCTGGAGTAGGGTCAAAATTCTCTTTAGTCTGATAACGCTGCAGGGATTTTTACAATTTTTTTTAAATTTAGTTTCACGAAAATAGGTTGATGCAATTCGAAAATTTTCTTGACACATGCTCTAAACAGACATATATACGCTACAGACAGACAGCAAATATCATACGGTAGAATTAAAATGAGAACTCGTTTTTCTCCCTCAAAAGTACTATAGGTATTGTACAAAATTATTTAATAAAACCAGTAATTGAAACAGTACACAAAACAGACAATAACAATATACATGAAATAAGTAACTGACATAAACAACTATTTTTGTTGACATTGACATTTTTGTGACAAAAATGTATAATCTAACAATCGCGTTATGATCTAAACAGTTAAATATGCAGAATTAAATGATGCAGAGACGGCAACAAACTTTACATAACACAAAAAAAGAAAATTTCTTTTATACTTCTTTGGACAGTAACCTTGAGCACATCAATTCAAACGATGTTATAATTATGACCCGGTATTATTTCCACTGTAGGTATATTCGATTGGAAATATACAAACACACAAAAACATATAAAAACGACATCCTAAACGAACAGACACAATTCAAATCACACGCATTATTCGAACATATCACACCGCACACACACAACATCGATCTTTCAAAAGTCGATACCGTCGCCAAGAACAAGACGGACAGTACTCCCAGCAGCAGCCTCTGAAGAAGCTTTTTAAAAGCGAAAACCGGTTCAGGCTATAAGGTCAAACTATTACGTTTTTCCCATAAAAAATTTGTGTTCCGAGACGGTAGTGAATTAATTATATTTAGTTAAGTAACGGACACGTCATGGACAACGAAATCCAACAATTAATTGGAATACAAACACTTCCACAACGACACACGGGCTTGTATAAGTACATGTGTACTGTTCTCTGCTAAGTAAAGTACATTTTCTAAAATATGCAGTAATACACGTGTAATTAACATATATGTTCTGATCGACTGAACGAACACAGAAGTCTCATTTGTTGGTCGCAATATTGGAGCTACGTCAGATCCTATTGATATTACCATTTACAGAAACGAGTAAGCAATACGCCACGTGGTCAATATTTGTAGTAACGATCTGGCTTTTTGTATGGCAGGATACGTCTGTATATGTATTGTCCGCTTGCTACGTGTACAAACATGCGCTTCAACGGACGATTGCCTGGTTCACTGTAGTTTGACAATGACTCCAATGCATATTACAGTGTACACAGCTACACAGCTGTCTGCCATGATGCATATGTGTACACAGCGCCAGAGAGTGTAAATATCCAACAGAGAACACTGTCACACATGGAAGCATAAATACAAAAATATGTGCGATCTATGGAGAAGTTGTTAGACGAACGGAAAAGCTGTACCGACGAAAGGAAGAAAAACGTTTGTGAATAAAGAACACAATTCTAGGTTACGTTGAAGAAAAATTATTGTTACGGCACGGACACGTCAAGAGACTACAACAGGTCGATGAATGGACAAAGCAACTGATTCCAATTACCGTTATGCTGAATGTTACCATTCAACTTTTGACCAAAGTCAATTTGGCTTTTAAAAATTGACAACGGTTAATAGAAGCTATTTTTAAGGCAGATAATTGAAAAACAATTGAGGAAATATAAGTCACGCCTATTTTATTTGTCGATAAAAAAAAACCATTCGACAATGTAAATTGAAGTTCAAAAAAAAAAAACAGACATTAAATTTAAAGGCAGACGACTGATTTACAACCTTTATAAGTACGAAATTGGAATAGTTTTGTTGTAGAGGTAACCAAGAAGCAACATTTATTGGAAAGGGTGTGAAGGAGGGATGTGCCTCTTACCATACTTGTTTAACTTGCACGCTCACGAAGCAATCAACAGAGTTAAGGGGTAAGGTCAAGTTGGAAAAACACTCACCGACAGTGGAAAGATATGATGAGCACAATATAGTTGTTGCTAGAAATGTAGATTTTCAGCAAATTCTTATTAAATGTTTTTAAATGACGAAACAAAGTAGAACATAAAAATTAATAAACGTAAGGCAAAATCATAGTATTCCATAACAATAAAAAACGTGAAAATAAAATTAAAATAGGAAATGATGTTCCACAAGAAGTAAAAAAATGCAAATATTTCATAGTAGAAACGTAAGTGGCCATTGAAATATTAAGTAGAATTAGTGATACTAAGCATGCATTCAGTAACAGGAAAAAATCTGTACACTTCGAAGAATATCGCATTATAATAAAGGAAGAATTGTTACAGATTTATGTTTGGAGAGTTACTTAGAGTTAAAATGAATCTTGGACAATAGGAGATGGAGAAAGACACGCATAGTTTTTTCAGAGCAATGCTTTAGGTAGGTTGGAGAGGCAAGCTTACAAGCGATGTGGTTTTTTCGAAAGTTCAAGAGAAAACAAGGTTCTTAAAGCACTTGAAACGAGGAAAAGCCCAGCTAACTGGTTAAATACTTGCCACACTCAGTCTACCTTCTCCACTCAAGAGATTCAAATCACTCGATTAATAATTGTTGTAAAAAAATTTACCCGTTCATTTTAAACTGTGTAGCAGTTTTATATGTTGTCCATCTTCACTGACAAACACGCGCAAGAATGTATTTACTTTACGACAAAATTAATTTATCTGAAAGCCTGTTTACATTGATTTCTGTTTAGATGACAGCATAACGAAGCATTATTTAACTAACAAAATTTGTAATTCACTGGTATATTACATCACAATAAGCGTAACCCCTATACTTGCCTAATGGTTAAAACACACACACACTCTCTCTCTCTCTCTCTCTCTCTCTCTCTCTCTCTCTCTCTCTCTCTCTCTCTCTCTCTCTCTCTCTCTCTCTCTCTCTCTCTCTCTCTCATGGTAACAAACTCTGTGTGATACGTAATATGAAATATAATGTTTGTTTAATTTTCATTATTTGATTAGGCCCTACATAGTTGGATTCACGACATACAGAATAACATCAATGATTACAGTCAGTTAACGGTTTATTTACTCTTGTATTGTTTAATTACAGGCATTATATATCAGTTTTTACGTCAAGTCCTACAAACGCTATAATGAACAACTGAACTGTGCACTGATTAACTACAAGTCAAATGCAACATGAAGATTTTAAACTATAATTGAATACAAAATTATACAGGTATTAATGTGGCATAAAGTGGCAACAGATACAGCAGATTCAAAATTACGACACTCTGTTTCTTCTTTTTACAACCTTCTTCTTCAAATACAGATGGTAATCATATTCTGTTGATTGTCCTCTGTTTTCTGTTTTCTGTTGTTCTGGTACAGACCTTATAAAGGTACTTGTGATTACTACACTTCATTGCTTCTTGATCTGTCTTAGTTTTAGGTTATACATTAACTAAAAAATCTTCCTTAAATAATAGTTTTCCCAATATACTAACAGTTTTGTGAAGAACTCGCGACAGATTATTTTGATCGTGAAGCTCTCACGGAAATACGGTAAAATGTTATAGTGAGTGATATTCATAATACTCATATTCCGTTATTCGTAACAACCGTTGTTATTTCAAGTGACGGTTTATTGCTTTTTCAAGTTCGTTTCTTTTGTGACGCCATGTGGAGCGTGATTTCTCGATTATAAACAGCAACTGGCAGACAACGGAAAGTTCAGTTCTGAGAATCTGAACATTCATGTTACCAGTTAATCCAACTCTAATGAAAATGAAGACTAATTTACCGTAAGATTTTCTTAAAAATAAACATTTTGTTTATTGTTAATACATAAATAGAAAGCAAAGCTACATTCATTCTGTAGATATTAAGTTCAATGATATATTTCTATAGGACATACGATACCAATTTTTGATTATATTTTTGTAGTTTTTTGGGCACAAATACATGTATATTTTCAGATCTCTCACGTTATCGAGATCTGAACTGTACTGATGAAGCTTTCCACAATCAGTATTTTTATGTATTCTCTTAAAGACGTTACCATTGCTCGCCTACACACACATGTGCACAAGTCTTATATAATATCTTGTGTTTTATAATGATATATAAGTCTATTTTATTCACAGCTTAAGTAACAATAAATAACCTTGGTGGTATCTCGTGTTCTAAATTTTGACATTAAACTGAATTATTTAAACAAATTATTTAACTGCATTATCAAGCCCACGCCGGATTAAATACTTAGCGATATTCATTTTACAATGAATAAACGGTTAACATCTTTTTTTGTTTGTCGGTTATTAAAGTTCTCTTTGCTTCTGCTTCAGAGTATTCATTATTTTTCTCCAGCTTGTATTTCGGCTAGACGCGAGGCAATATTTCTTTAGCGACCTTCTTAGCATCAATGGTGAAGTGAATTCGCAGACTTCGGTAGTTACTTGTAACGACTAAACAGGCTGGCGATGTTTCCTAATTGTTGCAACCTTTCCAGTCAAGTGGTAGATGTATTGCTCTCGATGGTCGAAACCAATAAACCACGGCGTCCACAAATGTGGCTTTGACAGTGACAACTAGCAGAACGGCAAATGCATTCATGCTGCAGCAAGTGCCTTTTCCATCTCCATAAACAGTTTTAAACATGCATGATTTTTCAGGATACCCTTAACGACCTCGAAGTGCGTGAAACCGGTATGGTGTCTTACATTGTCCCCGCTGATTTTCAGTTACATTCTTTTCTGTAATAAAGCAGGTAACGTTGTGTTCTCATAAGTATCACTCATGTTAAACAACTTTTGGTATTGACACATCAAACCAGGTGAAAAAATAAAAATAATACAGCATATTTTGCATTCCAAAATTTGATTAATCATATTAACTAAATTAAGTAAGAGAACGCACCAAAATAAATATTTTTAATGGCTTTTACTTGAAATGACATTTTCGCTAACTTTAAAAAATCTATATTTAAGCTTGTGGACACATGAATACAAATTAGTGGGGAAAAATAGTCTGGCAGCCACATTCAAGCAAGTGTTTGCAAAATAGTTGTCTCTAAACTACGGCACACAAAATGCTAACGTTATATAAAACACGTAAAAACAAAAAAGCACGCACTAGTTTATAGCAAACGCGTGGCGCACACAATAATTATGGAAATGAATTAGGGGTCAGCGTAAACAAAGCGTTCCATGTGACCACATGCGGTAGTCAAACTTTTTACTATAAAATTATTTTCTTGAATTTTATTTTGTTCTTTTTTATGACAACAAAATGAGATTTTTTTATTAAAAATTGATAATTATCAAAGCATCTTTATTATCGTCGTCGTCTCGTCGTCGTCGTATTCATCACCACCACCACCATAATTTTTGAAAAGTCCAGTATCCTACCTCTTTCGTTTTCGAATGAGAACAACGGCAAGTCACTCAAGCAGTTCTGGCTCATGATACTCCTTAAATAGGTTTTACTGAGATTTAGTTCTGAAAAACATTTTTCTGTCTTTCTTACTTTAACAGGCACTGTAAGATACATGAAGCAAGGTGTTTATAGATCAGAAGATACAAATTAGAGCGTTGTTACCAATAAAAAGAAGATATAAAAGTTTGTTAATGCCATTCATCATCAAGGAACCGCTACGGGTGCCTTGTTCTAGCTATCTCACTGTCACCATCATCATCGAATTCACGTTAGCTGTAATCAACATGCCTTCGTTATTATATCGGTTGTTGTCACAATCATTACAAGTTTTGTAACATCGTCGTTGTCTTTGTGAACGAAAGCTTTGTACCTAGTTGGGATGGTGTCCTTTTTAGGTTTAGGTTGCTGCACCTGTTTAGCTTCACTAACGTTTAAATGGACAGGGCTCACGCTACGACATCCATTAGGCTTAAATGATATTACATTTTAGACATGCAATTCACATCCATTCTGGTTAAGCGTTCACCTCAATTCTCCTTATATTGTTGCTTCTAACGGTTACATATTGTTACGACGATCACCAGATCGTCGTGTTGTACAATGGAAACAGAACAACTGACACCACACCATTGGAATCACTAATTATAAAATTTAATTAGATACAAACAACACTTGGAAAGCTACAAATGGACTCTCATAAAATAATTCAAGTTTATATTGTGTAACAAACAACAATAAATTTAACCTTATTGCAGACTTGCGCTAATTAATACATTAGTGCATATTGCCAGGTCTAACTAAACTGAACTCGGCCACTTCAAAATCCAGTAGAATAGTCGCATTATGCCGGTAGAGTAGTCGAGAAATGTGTGGAAGGGGGATCTCGAATTTTCTAGTGCGTCAACACAATTCTGCCGCAAGTTACGAGCCACGTAGGCACTTTTGTTATTTTTTCAGCTCAACGTAGTATTCAACTCCTTCCGTATGGTTTCGTTCCTTGTCTTACCTTCTTTCGTAATGTTTACTTTTTTTAAGGAATTTTGCCTCCGGTATTCAGATTTCCTGTCCCCTTAGCTTTGTCCCCTTATCATTCCCGTATAGCATGACAGGCACAGCTAAAGTGTTAGATAAGCGATATATCGTCTCTAATTTACTTTAGCTTCTAAATGTCTTTACTGGTATTCCACAAAGGTCTTAATACTTACAAAACTTTGTTGATAAGATCTCTTAATATATTTACATGTGACATCGTAACAAAGAATGGTATTACTCTCCTATAACATATTTGACTCCTGCTTCCTTTTCTTAAAGCTCATCTTTCTATATATGTGGTTGCAGATACACTGATGTGAGACAATTGTGGATTTCCTTTAGTAAAACAAGTAACGAGGTGGTAAAATCGATATCAAAAACAGTAAAACAATCACTGTTTACAAATTTACGCTTATTAAAATAATTGTTCTCACACATAATAGTCCAAGACGTACCGTTGTGTCTTACAATAGTATTGAAATAACCAGTAAAGTTTTTGAACCGCGGTCAATAACATATAACTTACGCTAATTCCTTCTTCTTCCAAAGTCATTTCAGCTTTGCTAGACGACTGTTGAAATTATAGACCTAAATTTTTAGACAATCACCTCTGATAACTGTTTATAAGGACTTTCAAGTAAGCCTTATCTGGCGCCCAATCTGAAAATGAGCAAACATTCAAAATGTGCTTATCGGCAGTCATTCCAAATTTCCTGTATTAGATTCATTAATATGACATTCGTTGAGTAGCTCTTACTTTTAGTAAGTACTAGCTGGAAACCCGTGCTTCGCTACGGTGATTATCAGAAAAAGCAGAATGTAAAATCAGAAAATAGAAATAGGTTATTTGTGAAGCTTAGATACCGGTATTTTGAAACTAAGAGAAACTATTTAAGCTCATCAATTTGAAGATGATCAAGCTTGAAGATGATCAATTTGATCAAGCTTGAAGATGGTCAATTTGATCAAGCTTGATCAATCAACTACTAAAGCTTGAAAATTAATGAGTTGTTAAAAATTACGCTGTATTATTTAGTTAGAGAATGTAGCTAAGTTTCTGTTAGAGATTAAGACAGTCCTTTATTGTAAGTCTAACAACAATAAAATGGATGGGCTTAAGCCCTTTGATCCCACCACCATCCATGGTTTTTTGATCTACGTAGCCAAGCTAATAACTTGCTTAGCATATACTTTCACTTGCTCCCTCAGATTAAGTGCTCAGGACCTCCCTGTAAACTACATTCCCGGTTTTGGTCTCTGGCTGGAGGTGACTATGTCAGGGGAACTGACTCTGGAGAACGCCACGTACAACTGGCCATGGGAGAAACAGTCATTCCTCAGATCCACACCAGCCACTATCAAACTCTGCCCCTGAGCCTTATTAACGGTCATGGCGTAGCACACCTTAACAGGAAACTGCAGACGTTTGAACTGAAAGTGGTAGTTTGATGGGATCACAGGAATTCGGGGGATGATGACGGTTTCTCCCTTACCGACGCCTGTAAAAATCGTGGCTTCGATAACATGTTTGTGCAAAAGCCTGGTGCCATTGCACAGTTTCGGAGGGTTTAGATTGCGCAACAGCATGATTGGAGCGCCAAACTTGAGGTAGAGGACGTGAGGTGGTACTCCTGGTGGGTCGAGAGTATGCAAGAACTCCACAGGGTAATGTACAGCATTCTCGACCTCCACCACAGAGTCCACAGACTCTTACCTCATATGCTCAGTCGGCAGCTTCTCCAACAGAAAGTTGTTGACGCTGTTGGCTGAGTCGTTTTTTGGAGTGAGAATAGCTCTTCAACCATGAAGTGCAATCCTCTCTAGCTTGATGAAAGTTGGGGTATATACTGTCACGAAAGCTGATCAGATCTCCCACTACATCGCAAAGGTTACCAGGAATATTTTTTCTTCCCTCCTCTTCCAAAATCTTGCCAGCACCAATACCAACCAATAAGTTAGAATATTCCTCTGCCCTCAAGTTAAGTTGGAGGTGGACACGCATGTTAACTCTCAAGGACAGGACTTTGACATTAGGCCATAAGAGGGATGACTTGAGACAGGCCTTGACTTCATCTGCACGTGTCCCCCGTGGCACAACAGGCAAGGTCTGTCTGAAGTCACCAGCCAAAAGCACCGTAACTCCACCCATAAGACGGTTGCGGCCCCTAGTGTCCTGGAGCGTCCTGTTCAGAGCCATAATACCTCCCTTGTGGGCCATGATGCACTCTTCCCACACAATAACTTTGGCTTCTCGAAGCACCTGAGCCATGTCACTCTGCTTAGAGTTGTTACAAAGTGCTGACTCAGAATGATTCAGGTTGAGAGGTAACTTGAAGGCAGAGTGAGCCGTCCTGCCTCCGTCGATCAAGGTAATTGCAATACCTGAGGAAGCAACGGCAACGGCGAAGTTCCTTTCACCCCTAATTGTGGCTAGCAACAGATTGATCAAGAACGTCTTGCCAGTGCCACCAGGAGCGTCAAGATAGAACAACTGCCCAGAATCAGAAGCAATGATGTGCATGGTTTCATCGTAGGCTTTCCTCTGTTCTTGATTTAATTTGAAACATTCACAGCAACTCTTTCGGACAGCTAAATGGTATCATAAGGCAGATCCCACAAGTGTTCACGGTTGGCGACAACGGCTGCTTGCTCTCGTGAAGGTGATGGAAAAAAGTACTGCAGGAAGGATAAACTAAAAAGGGGCATTATCAGTGTTTTCGCGCATTATCAAAAAGTTGCGGTTTTCGCGTTTTCCGCGAATAGGCGTTAAAGCTTTCAAAACATTTCTTAGTGAGCACCCAGAAGCGAAGAGGAATATATGTGCCGAACTTAGAACTCAAAATATACCCTCAACGCCACATAGCATAGCAAGGAATAGAGGGACATGGTGAACTGTTTCGCGATTATTTTCGCGCCTCCTCGTGGTTATAGGCTAGATGAAGAAAATACTGTTTTAGTAACTCCCCAAAAGCCTAAAGCAAAGCAAAGAAATAAACATTAGACTTCCAGGAAGCGTATAGTTGAAAAAAAGCTGCATTATCGGTGTCACGGTTTTTAGCGGTTTTTTCGCGTTTTTCGCGGTTAGGCGTTAAAGTTTTCAAAACCCTTTCTTAGTGAGCACCAAGAAGCCATGAGGAACATAGGCCTATATGGCGAATTTAAAGTTTGTAGGCTTTATAATTATGGAGATTTCGTGATAAGTGGGTGGTATTTGGCTTTTATATGTATAGATATAGATAGGACTACATATAGGTGCTGTGTTTCACCAGCATTGAACCATTTGTAGTACAATCGAAATAGGATTTATTTTATTTGCTTGAACGTTTTCCGCATGCAACTGGCCAAACAGTGTCTCCGTACTCTGTTCGGAATATATGTGCCGAACTTAGAATTCAAAATAAACCCTCAACGCTACATAGCAAGGAATAGAGGGCCAGGTTGAACTGTATCGGGATTATTTTCGCGCCTCCTCGTGGTTATAGGCTAGATGAAGAAAATACTGTTTTAGTAACTCCCCAAAAGCCTAAAGCAAAGCAAAGAAATAAACATTAGACTTCCAGGAAGCGTATAGTTGAAAAAAAGCTGCATTATCGGTGTCACGGTTTTTAGCGGTTTTTTCGCGTTTTTCGCGGTTAGGCGTTAAAGTTTTCAAAACCCTTTCTTAGTGAGCACCAAGAAGCCATGAGGAACATAGGCCTATATGGCGAATTTAAAGTTTGTAGGCTTTATAATTATGGAGATTTCGTGATAAGTGGGTGGTATTTGGCTTTTATATGTATAGATATAGATAGGACTACATATAGGTGCTGTGTTTCACCAGCATTGAACCATTTGTAGTACAATCGAAATAGGATTTATTTTATTTGCTTGAACGTTTTCCGCATGCAACTGGCCAAACAGTGTCTCCGTACTCTGTTCGGAATATATGTGCCGAACTTAGAATTCAAAATAAACCCTCAACGCTACATAGCAAGGAATAGAGGGCCAGGTTGAACTGTATCGGGATTATTTTCGCGCCTCTTCGTAGTTATAGGTTAGATGAAAAAAATACTGTTTAGTAACTCCCCAAAAGCCTAAAGCAAAGCAAAATAATAAACATTAGAGTTCCAGGAAGCGTACAGTTGAAAAAAAGCTGCATTATCGGTGTCACGGGTTTTCGCGTTTTTTCGCAGTTAGGCGTTAAAGTTTTCAAAACTCTTTCTTAGCGAGCACCTAGAAGGCAAGTGGAACATACGTGCCGAATTTCAAGTTTGTAGGCTTTATAATTATGGAGATTTCGTGATGAGTGAGTGTATTGAATAAGTGAGTGATATTTCGCTTTTATAATATATAGTTTTGTTACCGTTTGACTTCATAAAATTTGAAATCCAAATAGTTTTTCTGAGACCAATTACAAATAATTCATTTCGAAAATGAAATCAACCCATATAGAACGGCAGTCATGAAATCACATGAATAGAACTGAGAAGCTTAGCTGCTGCTAGAGGCAAAAATAGAACTCACTAAATACTTTTACGTGGTCGAAAAAAAATATGGGAACCGTTTTAGGGAAGCTGCTTAACTGCAAGCAAGATATGATGGTAATGACGATGGAAAATATCTTTTTGTTTCTTCACATTTATGTAGGACGTTCCTTTGTATTTTGACTAAACCTTGCATAATGTGTGTTAGTATACTTGGCATCAGATAAGGCGGAAAACATAAATTCTGCTCCAGCGGAAAAGAGAAAAGCAAGATAAAATTCTGTTCATTTTTATTGCCTTGTACTTCCTTTTCTTGTTATCAGCGATATGTGTACTTTTAATTATAATATGAACACTAAGAATACAGTAAATTTGCTTGTTTAATGATTAGTTTAGAAAATATACTAGTCACAATTAGCTTTTTATAGCATATACAGGGGAATCGTATGGTTTTCAAATAAGATGTACTTAGTCAGTTTGGCTTAAAAAATATTTTTATTTATGACAATACATAGTGTATGTTGGGAATTTCATTGTTCATTTATGTTTTGAAGATCACGTCGCTCAGATGTTGGCCATTTATGTTTATGCATGATTGTAGCCGGTCCCGAAAACTCCGAGTAGCGTTAATTAACATCTGACGTGGAATACGAACGATTTCCTCCTGGATTGTCGTCTTCAGATCTTCAAGGCAGCGTGGCTTGTTAACATATAGTCGGGACTTGAGATATCCCCACAAAAAGAAGTCACATAAGCTTAGATCGCGGGAGCGAGGAGGCCAGCGAAGATTGCCATATCTGGAGATAAGGTGGCCTGGAAACTGATCCCGTAAGACAGCCATTGAATTACGAGCTGTGTGTGCAGTTGCACCATCCTGTTGAAATCATACTCTCCTCATTGCCCATCTGCGACGTCGAATTTCTGGGAAGAAGAAGGTTTGGAGCATCGTAATGTAGCGCTCTGAATTAACAGTCACAGTAATGTTGTTTTCCTCAAAAAAGTACTGGCCAATAATGCCCTTCTCCCCAACTGCACACCATATTGTTACTTTTGGGCTGTGAATAGGGGACTCATGTAACATCTGAGGATTTTCATTACACCAATATCTACAGTTTTGTTTGTTAACGAACCCATTTAAATGAAAATGGGCTTCATCACTCATGAGAAAAATCATGTTTTCATTATTGACCATGGTTTCAAGCATGGTTTCACAAAAGACACGACGCTGTTCATAATCACCTGCACTAAGTTGCTGACATACCTGAATTTTGTGTGGGTGATAATGAAGATCTTTGTGCAGAATCCTTTGCACTGTTGACTCGTTAATCCCTAAACTCGCAGCACGCTTGCGAACCGACCGTTTAGGGCTCTGTATCGCAGACGTCCTAACTCGCTCGATGTTTTCGGGCGTACGGGCTGTGTTGACAGGGCCAGGTGGTTTTTTTCTTCATTACGGAGCCAGTTGTGTTGAAGTTTTCAAACCATCTCAAAATGGTGTTGCGGTCTGGAACAGGTCGGCGGACCGGAATATTAAAATGGGTGCGAAAGTCACGTTGTGTCTGCGTCACTGACTCATTGTTTACGAAAAACCGCCGGAGAGCGAACGTACGATGCTCCACGTTCCACGACATGGCGGCAACTAAACTTCCCGCTCTAACGAACAAATCAAGGCCAACCCACACTCACTGATGCCAACCGCTCGGCCGTACTACCCAATACAAAAACATGCGGTTCCCGTGACGGACCCTGTATAAGATTTAATATGTTGTTAGAATGAAAAATTACTGAAAATTGTGAATGTGCTGCCGCTTAACTATTATTCGTAAACTCTTTGTGACTTTTGTTATAACGTGGGTTTACAAAGCTGTTAAGGAATTTGTGGTCAGATAGTGGGTTTTTTCATTTTTGTTTACGCATCTCAGATTACGGTTGTAAGCCCATTTGTGATCTTTAAAATTTACTATAAACAAAACCTTTACTCATAATTTTGCCTATCTACGTCTAATAAACAGTTAATTTTGATGTGCTGATGTAAACAATTGTTTGCAACTGTTCTCTACATTTTTCACCTGTTGTAGCGAAATTTTGTTGGCATAATGTTCAGCATAATAGATTTTGTTTATGTACTATAGATCACTAAACAATAATACGAGTAAACATGTGTTACCGAATACTATTTTAACTGAAAAAGTAATTGTTTTAATACCTAATTATTTTGAAAGGAAAATAATATGTATTTCTTTCTGTATTCATTGTATCTTTGTTTAAAGCTAATACCCATTTCAAGTATCGGAACACCTAGCAGCCGGCTCTGATGAAGACTGCATTAGGCAGAAGCCAACTGAGGGTAAGGGGAAAATGTTATAAAGGTAATAAACAAGCATTTTAAAATTAAAAATAGTCTATTATGATGTATTATTAATACGACACGTCATAGAAAACAAAGTAAAAGGGATCAACGCATGAAGGCACTACGCTCAACCGAGTACATATTAATGAAATACAGCAAACAGTGTACATACATAAACAACATGGAAATGCTAAAGGTAAACACAAAATGTGGAAAACTAGACATTCTTTAACAAGTAGCAACATGAAAACACACAAAACATAAAAAAACGACATCCTAAATGAAAAGATACAATTTTAATCACACATATTTTTTTGAACACACTACATGTTCAACATACGCGTACATCAAAGATTTGTGAACCATTTCAAATATCGGTGGTACTTCCAGCACCAGAACTGACAACGTTCCTAGTGATCATCTCTGATGAAGTCTCCAATAAGCAAAAGCTAGCTCAAATGAAGGTAAACATTTCATTATCATTTAGCCTATATAGCCTATTTAAAAATTATTGTTTCGCAGTTGGAAATAAGGCATTAACTTTTTATAGGTAATAACTCAGTATATATTTGTAATACTTCAACACGTCGTTGAAAACGAAATCCAACAGATATAAGTGTACGTAATGATTTATTAAATGTACGTAGCGTCATCCGCCAGTTGTTTCTGGAACGAAACGTAACGGACACTATGGGGACAGTTGAAGCGCTTAGACATTTTGAAATATGAAACTATTTTTAAAGGTTTTGAAGTAACATGAAAGTAACTGTCGAACGTGTGTCTTACAAACTTTACATAAGAAAACGTGTTTTAAAATTCTCCGATGGCCTAAATTACTGTTGTTAGCAATCACGCGAACAGCATATTTTATAATTCACGTGGTGCGTGCGAAGGCGAAGGCAAAAGATCGCATCGCGCGGTCAAAAGTAACACGCGTCGTCTATAATTACTGGGTTCCACTGGTTGGTGCGTAGTAATAAATCAATGGAATTTTTTTGCGGTGGACACCATTAACTCCACTACACGGACTAGACCATGACCTCGTTTACATCCGCTATTCCTAGTCCAGCATCTAGTCCTTTCCTCCCAACTTGTAGTTGCGGACTTTCCTAGAAATTCATTTCCTCCCTATCGGATAACAAGTTGTATGCACTTTCCTTTGAACTCAACAATCTTGTCGTTTAGGCCACTTTGCACATCTGTAGGCTATTCCTAATCTAATCTCTTCCTGTGATACCTTTCATTCTCTCCATGGATTTATTTCCGCTGCCTTTATTTTACTGTCATCGTTTTACGTTTATCCAATTTTTTAAATAAGAGTGCATTTATGATACAATAAAACTAACGTAAGTCTGTTTAATAGTTTACGAATTAAAAAGAAATCTCTGGATTGAATGTTTGGAACACAGTAAAGAAAACGTACAATTGAACAACAGAAGCATTTAAAATGCGTTGCTACAGAAGAATATTAAAAAACCAAGCGGAGAGACAAGGTAACAAATAAGCAGGTTTTAGGAATGTAGAAGAAAGGCGATGTTTGAGGAATAGTACGACAAGAAACGGGACCAGCTGGTGGGGCATTGGTTGAGACACACAGGATAAATGACTTAAACGATAGAGGTGCAATGAAAAGGAAGAACTGCAGGGCAAGGCAGAGATGAGGATTACTGAGGATGTGTTGTGTTGTAGATATTTAGAGAATAAAAGGCAGGCTTTGGAACGGAGGATTTGGAAGGTCGTATCAAACCGGATAGGAAACTGATAACACAGAGGAATAACGTGTATCAACTGGCTGAGATACGTGGAAAGGTTGCAGAATATAGACTGCAGAGCCAAATCTACGGTGAAAGGTTTAAGAGCCACAATATGATTGTGTAGAACTAGAGAATTAAATGTGGAAATATATTTTTAGAGGATTATTCAGGAAATAGGAAAGTTGGACGAAAAAATGCGAAGACCAAGGTCCATCCAGTACGACAGAGTAACAGGATCAGTTAATAATCGAGAACTTGTTAATAATTTTAAATGTCAGGTTTAAATTTTAGTTTTTTTACATTTACAAAATTTGCATTATTTTACCATTTTTGAAGTGAAAACTTCTATAGGCACGTTGGGCGATTTTTTAAAATAAAAATTTACATTTAAAATAAAATATAATAACTATAATTTGGAGAGTGCACGTAATTTATTTTTTATAGTTTAACTGTTCTTAATTTTGTATAAGCTTAAAGCTTTTGTGTTGTAGTTATTTGCATTAAAATACTAACAATAAAACGTCTGTTTTTATCAACACGATTAACAGCGGTTATTAGCTCAATAAGTTTTTTTCTGGGCATTACGTTAGTGCAACATTTCAACAAAATTGAATTTAAAGGATATGGTATACAGTTACTCTCATAAAAATAGTTTACCGCTTACGTTGCACGGGAACTGTTTGTAATATTTATCATGTTTAGCATGATGGATTGCATAAGGTTATCTGAAAATGAATCCGGTTTACAAGACCATAGGTTGGGGCAGGTGGCATGGGTTACGGCGGGCGCAGACGAGACTGCCATCGACCGGAGACCTTAAGCCTCTCTAGACACATGCCAATCACACGGTGTCCTTGTTGACAGCGATCGACGTGTATACGCTAGTAAATAAGCGTTTGCAGGCAACACGCTCAGTCTTGCATATTGCAAGTTGAAAGGTAGTAATATTTAGTAAACTGAAATAAATTTAATTAAATATTAGCGAAAACAAGGTTTACTTATTTACACAAAAATTCAATTAAAAAAAAAAAACACTCGCATGTTCCAATACGCTCCTACGTTAATGTAAGTAACTATTCAACGCTACGTGCTACATACAATAACAGTCACTATGTTGATAAATGTACTAGACTGCAATTATAACAAATTAACAGCTTGATAATGACCTAAAATATCACTACGGGAACTATACGCTGACTACAACCAGCCACTAACACTATCACTATCTCTGTCGCTACCCATGTTATATAGCTGAAATCAAGGTCAACAATGGCTTGACGATTGCTAGAAAGTACCTACTACACGCTTCTTTATTAATGGAGTAGGCTTTCCCCAAGTGCTAAATACAAAATAATATAGATAACATAAATTTGGCTAAATGTGCAATGTGTATATTTTATTAGATTTTTCTTTCTGATTAGGCCTACTACTATTGTGACTATTTCTACTTTTGTCTTTCTATCTACTTCTATTCTAATTTCACACACACACACACGCGCGCGCGCGCGCGCGCGCGAGATAAATTTTAGATCTTTGTGAAAGTAATGTGTACATTAGTTTCGGTTTGAAACTCGTATTAAATTTTGATCTTTTCCTCCAACACGCCTTCCTGCGACGTTTAGGAAAATTCATCTGTGCTATTTCAGATTATTTAATTCAATACAATTCTTTAAAATTTGAAATAATTGACTTAATCTAATTTACTTAATTTTCTCAGATGTGAATCATGTTTAGTTAATTTTCCACGACCCGGTATTATGTCGCCAAAATCGCGGAGCTCAGTATCCCGGGAGTAACCCCCGGTCCTTCGCATCACGTGCTTGTAAGTACGTTATTTACAAATGATCCTAAAACATTATTTTACACCCCAGAAACCAGTAACGAGACAAATGACCGTGTCCCTACAATTAACGTTTAGTACGCTTACTTACTACTACTGGAAATGATAGTGTACATAATAATAATAATAATAATAATAATAATAATAATAATAATAATAATAATATTAATAATAATAATAATAATAATACTGAGTCTCAATAACCCTATTCTATTAGACACGGACGGAGACGAGATATTCCAATAGCGGCGGTTAATAACCATGCAACCAATTACTCTAATGCCGTTTATTACGCTATTAAATACCGATTACTATTCATCTGGTTAACTCTGTGAAATCTAACTTGGCTCTATAATGCAAAATATGTATACACATATTCATCCCTCTCATTACATACACGTCTCGTTAATAAATGGACTTACTGAAAAATATAATTTATATATATATATATATATATTTATAAAATATTTATAAGTATATATATATATAATATAATATATATGTATAATAATTATATATATAGTATATATATGTATATATACTTTTTTTATATAAGTAACTCGACGTTTCTTGCAGGAATTATATAAATTTGTAAATTTGTGATGTTATTCAATTTCTTTCTTCTGCAAGTAGTATAATTCGTATATTCTTTTTGTATTTATATATATTTATATTTTTATATTTCACATTTATATTTTTTTTATAAATATGATATTTCACATATTTATCAATACCTATTTGAAACTAACTTTCTTTACAAGTTGCTTAACTGTCATAAATCGAATAAGAGTTGTTAATGTTTTATTCAAATTTTAATACATTTTTAATATTTTAGTAACGTGTTGTTATGTGTTATGCATCTTGCAATAAAAGAGTGAAGTTCGCAAAAAAATCAGTTAGATTTTTATTGTGAAACTGATTCTTATGATACAAGATGTATATTGCAACAGATCAAACTTTATTATTCTAATAAGGATATTGTGAGTGTGTAAAAATCATATACAAGTCTATTATGGAGGAGATGACAAATTATTTATTATACAAAAATATTGGTTTAAAGATGTATAATGTATTTTAAATTACCATGTATTGATAATATATTTAATTGTTTGTATTGTTCGATAATATAAATCGATTTTACTTGTTTGCTGCAACGTCCTCCTCTCGTCTCGTCGGTCCCGTTTTGGCGTCCTCTTCTTCCTGTCCCTCCTTCCTGGTGTCCTCTTCGTCCTGGCGTCCTCTTCGTCTCGTCATCCTCTTCTACAGCTTTACTCCTTCCTGGTGTCCTCTTCGTCCTGGCGTCCTCTTCGTCTCGTCGTCCTCTTCACAGAGTCTCGTAGTTATGTTTGACTGCTAACATTGATTAGTTTCGTGATAAATTGTTCACTCACAATGATTATAAATTTCATTCATTTAGTTTATTATTAATTTATATTTTATATTTCTTAATCTCAGGATTTATCTGGGTATTTACTAATGCGGTGCGTTTAATGTACACCTTCCACGATATCTTGTAGTGTCTTTAAGTTCCCTAAGCGGATATCTTAACTTACACGAAACAGCACTGTATTATATTTTAAATTTTATTTAATTATTTACCCTCTCGGTTCTTATCGCAAAACTTCGTTAACAATTTCAAGGTTTATAGTTTATTTTACATAAGATATTTCTACGTTTGTAAGAGAACAACTCTCTTACCCGGGCACAACTTCCCCTAGCAACGTCGAGAGACAGACTGTGTCCATCCTAGCTCTGCAACGTATGAATCTCACTGAATTTGGTGTATTTTGATAGGCCAAGCCCAAGTCACATGATTAATGGAACAACCAGATACACAAATTTCGTGAAAAACTTTGTATAATTTAGCATAGCCCTGCATGGAAATTATCTACAATTTTTATTACCCTATCATTGACAAGAGTTACACTTGAGTTTTTCTTTACTTAAAGAAACATATTTCTAAAATAGTTACGAACCTCAGAGTATACACAAATCGAAGCTATTTACTTAAATAATTCCTTGTCAAATTTTTATGTAAATCGGTTAACTACCACTGCCGCTATAGCGATCGCAGATTATCACACCCGCACCAATTCATACAAAAAATACATGACAATATAGTACATCCTTTTATGAAGAGTTTGGTGTAACCTATATGCTTATCAATTTTTAAATACAAAACTTATGACTAAAAGACAAAATATTACACAAAACAAATTTAAACAAGAAAATGCTCTTCATGTACTCTGATATAAACAGCATATCTTATCATCCTGTGTTCTGTTGCAATATATATCAAGTAAAATAAATGTTCCTGTATTTCAAACGTACAAACGCATGAACCTTTGTCACGTCATCCCATACCATAGACCATTATGGACCGAACCGTTAGCTCAAGCCGTCTTTGGCCAGAGCTCGAACTCCCCGACATCGGCCATCAACCTACTGAGAGAAACAGGACTCCTCCGTTGTTGTTGTTGTTATTGTTGCTGTCGTCATCGTCGTCGTCGTTGTTACTATTACTTTTATTATTACAGTTATCATCATTATTATTGATTTCTGCACAAACTAAGATTCAGAAATTTGTTACAGAAACTAAGCATCTTGTCTCTAAGCACCTTTTGGTTTACGCTATTCCGAAACACGCTCCACAGTTTATTAGACAGTTTGCAGAGCCAGCAACATATGACAGGATTCTCTGTGTGAAATGAGCATAGAGGAAAGAGATATAGCCTACTATATACGCGCTATTTGTTTCAACGTTCTCTGATAGTAAAATTTAAAGCAATAAAAATTTTTAAGAATAAAATAAAAAGAAGAACTAAATTTAAAGAAAAACAATGCTCAATTTTATTGATATCTTGCGTATACTCTGAATATTGTCAAGTGGATAGCGATCTTACGTCAAGTGGAATAAATTACTGAGAGACACAGACAGTCATAATGGCGATAGTCATAATGGCATTTACCACGCCTTGTGTAACCACACTCGTATTAGATAATGATTTTCTTATGTTATACCTGCACTGAATACGTACTACACACGAACCGTTCAGTGAGTGACTCTGCCGTTTCGCTGCGGGTTGCCAACTGTACACGGAAAGCTTTACATATAATACAGAGCGTTGGACGGTGCAAAAATTACCACGTGTTTATCTGGGTAAAAACGTGGCAACATAGTGCCGTTACTATGCTGATCCAAACGAATTCTTGTAAGGTGATTGGCGGAGATTCTTACACATGCTTTTACTCCCACTACATATATCAAACGTCAGAGTCGCTTACTCAACGGGTCGCGCCTAAACACAATAAAGACAATAACCGTCACTAACCGATTTGCCGGCACAACTGACAGCTTACTGATCAATTAACATCATCGTTTTCCACAAATGATATAATTGCTCGCACTATTACACTTCCTAGACATTTATCAGCCAAATAAAAGAAGAATCATAGAACAGGAATTCAGCATCTAAACCTAATAAACCTAATAGGGTCGTCGTGAGGAAAGAAGAAGTGGCCAAGGAAGGCGACAGGGCACTGCACCAACACCTGCTACAAGTTATTATGTATGATATTGAGGGGAAGAAAAAGCTGCTAGATTTAGTTCGCTTCAGCATAAGCTGTTGACCTTAACGAATGAGGCGCCAAAATGTTAATAATTATTGCTGTCCCTTATATAGATGTTTATGAATTTCTGAATATCATTGGCCTCTGGTGTTTAGCGATTTACTACACTGTTCCAAGAATCGATCATTCTAAAGACCCATTTGCTTCGCTGCCCCGCGATCTCCGCAACAATCATCTTACTGTTGTTCTATATGCAGTGATGTATCTAGAATTTGGCCTTGGGAGGGGGGTCCGTGGCCCGGTCGAGTATGCTTTATACAAAAAAAAAGAAGTTAAAACCAATCAACATTACTATGTTTAAAGTGGCTGAAAAACGCGTGGTAGCATCATGAAATAAATCCCATTAAAGTAAACGGTAGCCGATAACGTTATAAAAATACGAGTTACTGAAACATTGCTTAGAAGATACTGAATGAATTGATTTTTCTATATTTCGTATTTCACGCAAATTTATACGCAGATTCTGTGTAATAAATCTGTTATAGATACAAAAAATATTACTAAATAATAGCTAAAAAACGCAGATCGAAACAAAATAAAAGAGCCTAAATTTAAGATATTAACATAATTCGTTAACTTTTTTCGACCCCCTGTGAGGAAGGGTTATTTCCCTCCGTTAATATTCTTGTTGGTTCCTATATTATCATTTCGTTATCTGCATGGTCAGGAACTAATCTGTTGTCCATCCTGAGCTTCTTTGTATCGTTTGTGACAAAGGAGTACATTATAAATAGTAGTATTATATACTCGATAAGGGCACAATCGAATATGAGGACGCCTTATCACAGAAAGCGCGACGCGTTTTGTGTTAACAGAATGAAAACATATTTTAAATTTAAAGCGGTGGTTAGTTTTAGTAGTGAAAACCTTGAAATTTTATCGGAGAGATTATATAAATTATGTAATTAGTTTTTTAAGTCGCTTGTGGCAAGTATAGGCCTATTAAGTTTTGCGTGGTTTAAACGGTCCGCATTGCTTTTAAACAGTTAACCGTCTGTTCTTACAATATAGTATTCCATTAAAGATTACTATTGAACCGGATCCTGTTTTCTTATGCACGCGTAACACTATATGCTATCAAGTGTCAGCTCAGCCGAATTGACGCGTGGTGTTTGTACAAACAAGTACGTCCTTTTACACACGCGTCGACACAATACACAGTGCACAAATATTGAATCTTCGGTATCACTATGCATTATTCTATATTATATCGTGGAAACTATTTTCTTAACCATCATATTGATGTTGTATAGCTTAAATAAATAAACGCGGTGTTCGCAAAAGTTATGGAACTCAGTTGAATATTTGATGTATTAAATGTCTACAGTGCTGAATACGATTCTTATACACGTTTGTTATACAAGATTCGTTGTCAATAATAAATAGGATACTTAGAAAGTTCAAGGCCGTGCGCCAAAAGCTGCTGACGATAGTTGACATTGAATCGTTGAGCAACTCGTGCTTCAGATATTTGAACTTTGTATCATTGGTTTTTGAAAGTGAGAACTTTGTATACCGCAATATGATGCACGGCTCACTCCCGTACACCTCGCGGTCCTAGGACAGTAAATTCACTCAACCTGTCACGAAATAGCTGAAACAAAAAAGCTGTGTTGCCAGGTCAATCAAACCTCTTTTCTCCACATCCCTACCCAAAATATCCCCACTTCCACAAATATGGGTGCTTTAAACGAAGCGCGTAATATTTTGAAGAATGTGATCATATTCTAAATGTTTAAATACTATTACAAGAATAACGTAAATATTAAAAATAATTTTATTCTTTAATCAATCTGTTTGGTGTTTGATCACACCTCATGACAAAATGTTTGGCGTTTGCTTCAGTTCAGACACCAGACTACAGTAAATACTTCGCTCATCTCTTCGATCATAATGTATCACTTTATATTCTCGTCAACTTCAGGTCCGCCACCAGAGAGCAGTGACAAACAAGATTTAGTAATTACACAATCAACTTAAATAAAATAATAGGCCTAATCTTTATAATTTTTTGTAAAGAACTGATTATTATACTGCGCATATCACGCTCTAATTTTCCACTAAGTATTGCGTAAATATATTGTTAGATTGAAAAAAAAATAAATATTTCTTACGAATTTGCTTTTATTTATGTTTATTGTAAATATCGATTTCTTATAATAAAAACAAATAAATACTACTATGCCCTCATCTTATTTAATTATCTGTTCACGCTTACTTTAGTTTTCATTCTTTATACGATTCCTCTTACCAGGAATACTTTCTCCTTATAGGAAAGTTGCTTACGAGCAAAGTTTTATATGTTGAATCAGTTCATTAGCCAGTCGACACTGAAGTTCTCACTTCTGACCTGTGTCCGAAGAAACAGCTTTTTTTCCTGAACAACAAAAAGAAAAAGAGGTTTTGTGTACAAACGTTTTAATGTTGTGTAATTGCTATCTTCTAAACGTCTTCATCGAATCTTCCGAGTTAGATAGGGACAAAGCCCCAAGGATAAGAAACTATTACTTCTTTCTCATCATTATGGACCTTTTTAGCGTAAGTTAAATACGAACATTTTATGATTTATTCGAGAAAAATACGACAGAAGATTATATTGTTGGGATACATTAAAAAAGTACTACAATCCAAATTAAAATTTGCGAAAAAAAAGACATTGCTAACAAATTATCGTATGGAGAGTAAAAAGTAAACCTACTTTATAAAGAATAAGGAATTTAAGTGAGGTGATTTCTAATAACATGAGCTTTATTAAGTTGCACTTGAGTAACTATAGAGTAAGATAGAATATTTTTAAACTAGCACTTTCATAATTTTTAAAACCTCTACTTTTAAAGTAAATTTATTTAAAAACGTAGGGTTTAATAAAATATAACACATAAATGTTAAAAGTTTGTGCAGTATGTTTAAATTTATATATGTGAAAACTTTTTCGAAAAAGAAGTGGGTACTTTATGGGAAATATACTGAAAACGTTGCAATTCATCTTTATCTTGAAAACCGTTACCTGCGAAACATAATAAATATATATCGTAAAAATAGATATATAAGTATTCGTATAACTTTTGGTTTTCTTTACTAAAATATTTGGAACTATAGAACGCACCGTGTAAAATAAATACTAGTATGCTCGATGAGCTGCAAAAATCGCTCACCATTTTAAATACTACAGTTGTTATTACATACATTTCTATACTTGATAATTTTTTGATTACGAAAAATACAAAAAAGTTTGATTGCTTCACTATTTCTTCAGTAATATAATAACTATAGAGCACACAATTGTTCAATAAACACTAAACATTCGAAACAGGGATTTTGGTTACAGCTCCTTTTAATAGTCTGACACCCTAATAGATTATCACAGATATTTTCAAAATTGTTTTTTTGGGGGAGGGGGCATTGATATCCCCAAAATTAGAAATTTACAATATTTAATACTACATCTAGATGTTAGATGTTAGTTAAAATTCTCTTTCATTTGATAGCCCCCACGCAGTTTTGTGTTTTTATCAAAATTTTCACCATTTCATAGCCCTGACGTCCACAAAGTTAGTAATTTTCAAAACTGTTAGTAGTTAAAATTTTTATAGTGGTTAAAATACTCTTAAATTTGATACACCACATGAGTTTTAGTAATTTTTTAAAATTTTAATCCTTACATTTTTGTCTCTCCCCATGGTTGGGGAGTTCAGTTTCAAAAACAGTTCAAATGCTTTCGTGAGACCTAGCCCAAATAGGTAGAGATACAAATAGACAAACAGACAAATCGAAGTCAAAGCTGAAACTCGTTTCACTCGTTCAATTGTATAGTTAATATTGTCCAGAAATCTAGGAAAGCCAGGTTTCGGATTTAATATTATTTTTGCCTTTTAATGTGGGCCTACCTCTACTGCAAGGGAAAATCCAGTTGCATATGTTTTATGGGATATAACGTGCTTGAAGTAAACCATATTTGTAAAAGAATATTTGAAGTGAGAAGAGTTGCACATGGGACTCTGTATTTTAGTTTGTAAGAACATTGTTATTTAGACTTATAAATAAAATATTATAAGTACAAAAGTGTGGTGCGTTATATGAAAATTTCAGTAATTATCGTTAAGTTAAGGTTACGATAGTTAAGTGGGCATGTGGGTGTGTCACGTAGATGCTAATTAGAAACATTATAGCGCAGTTATTAATATTTCGAGAGAGGACATGGACAAGAATGTAATTTATGTTATTACAAACAATTTGCCGTAATTAAATGTAGTATCCCCTAGGTGCAAATATGTTTTCTTAATAACTCTCTATATGATTTATACTTGAAAAGCCATTAAAAGGGCACCATAAAAAGAAGAGATAATATCGAGTTATTTAAACATTAAAAACATGTGTTAAAACCCGTATTTTAAAACCCTGTGCTTTCCATCGTTGCGGATGTTTGTCCGCATAGATGTAGTAAATCACTTTAAGTGTACTAGAACCGAATGTAAGATCAATACACACGCGTGTACCAAGTTCAACTCGACCAATTTAACGGCTGTAAAATTTTGAACCCAATAAAACCGTAAAAGCACCCTGAGGAACTCTACTCTCTATACAGTTGAAAACTTCGCGGAGCGACATCTACAGCTCAGCGGTAGAACTAAAATTTTTCGTGTGCTGCAAGACGTATATTTCGCGTAAACACCTGTTAATTTCCAGATATATCTGCCAATGTATTCACATTTTACCAGCTGTTAAAATTTTCCTTTCACTCGTGTTTTTAAAATGCACAAAATCAAACATCGTGTTGTGATGAATTCTCTGTTAAAAACGTTTTAGCGCCAGTTGAAAATCAAATCAAAAACGAAATTGTAAATGTGTTAGGAGATGCTGCGCCTTCAGAAACAACGGTAAGTGGGGCACACTTGAGTTTAAACATGGTCGCACAAGCACTGAAGACTATCCCAGCAGTGAATGTCCAAAATGTGCAACAAAAAATGGCATTAATGAAAAAATTTCATAAGGTGCTGGAAAACCGCAGATTGAGGAGTGGATTACGTTGCTGAAATCATAGGCATCTCATATGAGCCTGTGCATCATACTTTAACTCACGAACATGGTGTGAAAAAAACGTTGTGCAAAATGGCTCCCGCATCTGGAGTTACTGCAATTTTGGGGCGTCCAGTGCGACCTCGTTTTCAATGGTTGTAAGACCACATTTAAACCCAAGTGCCTACTTGAAAACCGTTGGTTTTGAAGTCGCAGCATCTCCTGACACATTTAAAATTTTGTTTTAGATTTCCGTTGGCGCTAAACAATTTTTAACAAAGAATCACACCACGATGTTTGACTTTGTCCGTTTTTCAAAACACACATGACACGTCAATTTCAAACAGCTTCTAATCAATGAATAAATTGATAGATAGATTTAGAAATTAACAGGAGTTCACATAAAATACAAATCTTTTAGCACACGAAAAATTTTAGTTTTACCGCTAAGCTACAGATCCGCGAACTTTTCAACTGACACTCGTAGGACTGTCCAGAACCAGCTGTTGATCATCAGGTCACCCGACTTGCTACGATCATTGTTCTTTAAACTATAGTCAAGAGAAGTGCAAATTTTACTATTACCACTCAATCATAAATTATAAATAAATTTTAAAGACAGAAAACTGTGTAAAACAAACTCCTAAAAGACAATTAATTTTAATTAAATTTGTGTTGATCAACAGATACATTGTCAAGTACGTACGGAGTACATTCAATTTCAATCACTGTTATTTAAATGGTTTTTTAGTAACGCATTATTCCGTATATTTGTCTCGGAGATGTTAATTTATCTGTGTTCATCCATTACATCGCATGTACATATATCGCCCGTACACACACACTCACACACACAATCAAAAGAGAGAAAATTTTAGTCATAAAAGCAATTATTTATCACCCAGATTTAGTTGTACGAAGCTTTGTGAAAAATTACAAGTACAGTAAAGTTAGAAAAAGTAAATTAAAGCACGCTCCGTTGGCTTTAATTACGGTGTGTCTTTCGTTGTAACTTTAATAGGCCTACATCCTATATATGAAACATGGGTTGCTGTGAAACGTAGTTGAAACGATTGGTTTCCTAGATTGACAAAGGTTAATGAACCTATTAAATTTATTTTTTAATCGGACACAAAAGTGCAAAATATAATGGCTCCTGTATTACACACATGCCTCTGAATAACACTGCCTCTGGTGACCCGTTAGTGATATATATTTGGTTCATAATAGTTGTGTTTCAGTTTTTTGACTCGCATCTTTCGATGAGGTATGCCGTTTGTATCTGGTGCCGTTAGAAATAATTAGGTACCGTATACGGTATGTTTGTGTCTGGTGCCGTACAAATAATTGATATATTGCTGACCGCCAGGAATGTTAACACCCTCGGCGAATTTATTATCTTTCTATATGTGCAACGTTTGTTTCGTACAAAGTTACTAGACATACATTTGCCAGTTCTTCACGTACATATAAATGTCCTGTGTTAGTGAACGACCACAGAAACATTTATGGAAGTACTCCAAGTATTAAAAGCAATGCGATATTAACGGAGAGCGAGTTTTTCGAAGTCATGAAATATTTGTGTTCAAACAACGGTGTAGGTTCTAACTTTTATCACAAAAGCAAATAATTGTTAACATTCTACGTTATAAAATATTTTGTTGGCTTACGGTAAGCGTTTGTACTGGTCAATAATTTTGCCGCTGAACCACTAAACGTATTCTGGCGTATCGTACAGTGATAATTAACACTGTTGTTTGCTTGCTTGTAAACTTTACTAGTTCTTAAAGAAGTTAAAGTAGGCTTTTGCTGATGATACGCCGGTGAACAGACGAGGCACATTAACAATGTAAATGTATAAAATTAAAATTTCGACTAACGAAAAAAACTGTAACTAGCGTACTAAACAAACGGTTTTTAATATGGAGATTTAAAATACAACAGCTTATTTGAAAATACAGATTTCACGCTATATTTGAAAATATATTTTCCTTTATTATGTTATTGTCTGTAGATAGTACCAGTTGGTCATGTAGAATTATTCAAATCAACAACGCGTTGTAATTATTAGAATGTAATGAAACTGGCGAACGTTCCGTACTTTACATTAAATTTAGCGTTGAAACAATTGCCTTTACTCGTCCCGCTTACGAAACATAAGGTCAATGAGAACATTGCTACCTTTTGAGAATTTCGAAGATGTATGCGTGACAGTCTTCGTCATCCACAAGATCTTGGACTAACTCAGACTTCGTAAAAGTTATACACTGGGACTTGAGATTCTAAGAACAAGTGGCCAAAGGTTGTAAAACTTCCAAAGAGCTTCTCTGTGCTGCGTTAGTATGTCCGGCAACAAAAAACAATTACACTTATTGGAAGAGCTAAAAGACCAAGATTTTTCAAAGACGTAATCCACTTATCAGTACAGTATTGTGCAAAAGCTCTGATGACGGCAGCCAATTTTAATGAGTGGGTAATTAAATGGGATAAGGTCTTCTTGACACTTTGCATATTTTGCAATGTCGTGGTATCAGGTGTTGGAAAATACTATTATTAATTGTTTTAAAATAGGCGGACTCATAATAGAAGATGTAATGTGGAAGAAGGCTTAGAAGAAAATATCGAGACAGGAGTTCGATGATCAGATGGGAATTGATGAACATGTTGCGGTAGCAGCCGTACTCACTGAAGACATTTGTGAAACAATCGCTTCTACATCTAAAATAACGAGCAGAAGCCTGCGAATTCGATAGAGATGTCTGTGAAGAAATTCTACCGGCAAGAACATGTAAAGAAGTACGTACATCAAGATTTAGAGATCCTGCGGCAGTATGTTTACCAGAAAGCTAAAGATTTTCAAAAACGATATGAACTCGAGAAATTTATTAATCACCTGACACAAGATAAGAAGAGTTATGGTAGGAGATGGAGTTCTCACAGTTATGGAAGGAGATGGAACATTTCAACATAAATGCAAATTTGATTGCAGCCACCAGAAGATACTATCAACAAAATATCACCAGGGTTAAACTTGGAAACAAACTCACTCTCCCATTCGAAACTACAAAAGGCGTAAGACAAGGATGCTGCTTGTCCCCTACCCTCTTTAATATATACTTAGACAGATCTCTAGTAAGATGGACAAATAAGTGAAAAAGCATGGGGCTGAGAGTAGGAGATGACAATCTGTTCACTCTATATTTTGCCGATGACAAGATTGTGGTAGCGGAGGATGACGAAGACCTCGAGTATATGGTCAGAAAGTTAAAAGAAGAATATGACGCAGCTGATTTGACGATGAACATGGCAAAATAGTGGGCAACGAGGAACTTAAGGACTTAAAATTGGATGTGGACAGGATAAGAGGTGTTGAAAAAAGTAAATATTTAGGCGTTATTTTCAACAAACAGGGAAGCAGCAAAGATGAAATTCAAGAACGTGTTAACAAGGGGCGAACCGTTATAAGAACGCTGAATTCTATTCTATGGGAGAGAAGTATAACAAGAAATACAAAGAAACATATTGCAACGATATAACATTGCAAAAGTTGCATAATATTATATGGTATGTGTACAAATTTTTGTACGTAAATTTAGGCATCTCATGCCTCACGTCCAGGGCGACAAATTTATATAACGTGACAATTTGGCAAATTTAATTTAATTTTAATTTGTGGAGTCCTTCGATCTTGGAGCACCAAATTTAAACAACGTTACGTTACATAAATAGGTGTGAACGGTCTCACGTTCAAGATTGACAAATTCTTTAAACATATAACATTTAAATAGGGGGTCAGGTGTATCTGCAATAAGAACTCTACGGAACTTGAAACAGTAATTAAAATTTTTTTGATACTATAAAAAAAATATGTGCACATGGCACTGACTTCGATTTAAAAAACATTAGTTATTATTTGTTATAATGCCGTAAGGCTTAAGATATATACATCCTTACTAACTAAACATTCTATGCTACTAAATAGTATATAAAAGAAAAATCTCATTTTTAGACTACTCAGTCTATTAATATGTTTCAAAATCAATTTTTAAATCTTTTTTCTATATATGGTACGTACTCAAAAGATTAATAGTTATTACTTCTCAGTACAGTTTTCTCAAATACTAATTGTTTTTATTTATATTCTTTGTAATCATTTTATATCATATTAATTTGAGCTCTTGTTACGTTAATCGTATTTCTAAAACATCTATGATTTTTAACTCTACTATACAAGAAATATTACCATTATTTTTAAATAAAATATTAATGTCTTTAACTGTCTTTGTATACTGTGTATGATTAAGATATGAATAAGTTGTCTATCACCTTATTGTCGTCAATCATACTCGATCATTTTTTGTTCCATCGGTGTTGATCTTCGTCTCGCCTCCAGCGTCGGCTGTCTCTCTTCTCCTCTTGTCCAGCGTCGGCTGTCTCTCACTCTCTCGTCCTCTCCTCTTGTCCAGCGTCGTATCGCTATAGAACTTCTTCTCTTGTCCAGCGTCGTATCGCTATGGAACGTCTTCAGTAGTGCTCTTATTAATTACAATGTTTGTCTTATAGCTTGGTTACGTATTTGTACATAACTGGCAATTTAAACTGTTTATAAAAATATTAATAAATATGCCGTGCTGACGGGCATAAGCTCCCGCTGCATCGTGGATGATTCAAGAAAGAGAACCACTGAAGCTTGCGTGTCCTATTTATACCCATGTCTTGGTCGACACCCTTCAGTGATACAAAATCGACATGTTAGAAACTGTCTTTGGCGTCAGTTCCACCACTCTTTGTCAAATTCACTATTTTTTATATTTCTGCGAATTGCAGAGTCCTGTAAGTATTTTTTTATACTTATCTTATAACTAATTTTTCAACACATGTTCATTGTAATTTTGGACATTGCAACTTAACCCTTTTGATTTGTACACAGTTATTTCACTATTGCACTTGTACGGCGTGTCGCTTTCGCGTGGTTTTCGCACACAGTATTTATTAAATTTATTTACATTTTATGGTGCTTTTGGATTTTAATTCTTAATTCTAGTTTATGAATAATTACGGAAAAACAGTCATTGTGCAATTATTCATACTGGGGTGGCAAACTTGCCTGCAGAGACCTGCGTTCACACACACTAGCAAAATACTGGTGTACACACTTTCAGTTACATTTGTGTGTGTGTGCACGTTGATTCAGGTCGAAACACCTGTTCATATTTTTGTCTGAGTCAAGCTTGCAATCCATAACAAGCTTATTTCTAATAACAGTTATTAAGCTTAACAACAGTTCTAATAACAGTTACAGCTTATTATTAATTATTTACAGTTCATTAAGTAAATTTAATTTTTATATTTCATGCTCAGTACATCACTTATTTGTACTGAGCATTATTCCTCTGCTTGGTAACAAAAAAAAAAAATTGTAATAAATTTATTTATTATAAATTTTTTTTTCTATTTATTTATTATTATTATTTGCAAAAAAAATATAACAAATAATAAAGAATAATATTCGTCACTTCACCCTTAATAGGAGTGTATACAAATGTCTTACCTCCCCTCTTTCGTACGCTCACTGCTCGCGACCTTGAATTAGGGTGGCTTTACAAACAGCTGATTTGACTGGTTTCAATGACCTCTGATTTATGTGTAGAACTTCTTAAATGACGTTGCGTGGAATTTACCAATTTCTTTCTTCTGTATCTCATCATATACAATGAAAGTGTTCTGTCCCACTCGCTGTCTTAACGTATACGGTCCATTATAAAGTCTGAAGAATTTCTTCGCCGTATTATCACTCCTTTTTCCCACTGGATTTGCTTTGAGTAGTATACTTTCTCCCACGTTGAATTGTTGTAACTTGTGAGTTAGATTAAATCTCTCTATTCTCTTGTTACCTCTCTCTCTTATTCGTTGCTTTGCGTATTCAATTTTCACACTTATTGGTACAGGTACATTTTGGTTATTAGGTTTGTTTAGATATTTAGTCCAAAATCTGGTTGGCTTCTTATCTTCTTCTAATTCCATTGGAGTGTATCCTGTTGCTTCACTATAATTTTCGTTAATGGCTTTTTCAATAAATGGTAAATATTCTGCCCATTTATTGTGTTGATTATGGCAATATATTCGTAAATATTTACCTAATTCTTTGTTAACTCTCTCAGCAAGGTTTCCTTGAGGATGTCTTATGGATGTGAGTACTGGTTGTATTCCATTTTCCCTTAACGTCCTCTCCCATTTTTCACTTTGGAATTGCACACTTTGATCACTGAGTATCTTCTTCATTTTTCCATATAACGGAATATATTTTTGCAGTAGTATCTTTAGAACAACTTTGGTTGTGGGTCGCATAATTGGGTACAGTCGGACTGCCTTGGAAAACACATCGATACATACCAATATGTGCTCCACACCTCGACTTGATCGTGGTAATGGTCCCAGAAAATCCACTGCAATTAACTCTCCTTTGTTTTCCTTCTGTATACTCTGCATTCCTACATATGTGTGTAAATTCGGTCCTTAATTTTACATTAACTTACTCATACATTCTTACCTTCGCTTCTAAACTTCCTTAGCTCTTTTCTTAACATGACATTACTTTATCTAATACATTACTTATACACTATATTAACATTCATTACCTTTTATTACATTTCTTTAACATTACCTTTCTGATCGCTACAACTTTCTTGAAATACACTTCCGTAGCAGAATACTTTTTTAGCTCGTAGTGTGTCGCATGGTCGGTTACAGAGGAACTGTCTTGGAAAACAACGATATTTTTCTCGAAGTCCTTAAGCCTAAGTAGTCTCTGCCCTTATGACTTTTCACTCTCGCTTTCTTCTGTGTCCTCGTATCTTCGATAAGTGTTCGCTTGATCAGCCGTTCTAATAATTATGGCAATTATTGCCGTTCCTAACCCTTTCTTCATATTAATAACAACAATAATAACATTCCTTACTTTCTTACATATTTCTCTACAATAGCATTCCTTACCATCACTAATACATTTCTTAATTATACTCTCTTATATTATTACACATATTATTTCTCATTTAAAAATAATTATTCATTCCATTCGGGTATTGAGTTCAGTGTGTAGTAGGAACTTACACCACTCTTTATAACAATTGCATTGTCCATAGTCTACCGGACGTATATTGTTCCTTTGTAGCGTAGTCGCCGCGTTTACTATTATTCTCACCCTCGTATAAACAACGTCTGCGTTCCATTGTATTAATCCCTTGTTTGTGTGCGTACTCACCTTGTGAACGTTTGTGTTTATCGTAGAAGTCACCTGTTCATTGAGCAATGTTTTCATCTTGCCTCTCTTTCTCTCGTAACGAATGCTTCGCTCTTTCTCACTTCTCTCGTCCCTAGTTTGGTTGAGTGAACTTACCTGACCAGTTGTCGACGGTTTTTTCATACGTCGTTTACGATAACCTCTGTAGCTTTCATACTTACAGTTATAATTATCGTTATTATAATTATTGTGCGTATATCTAACATCATATTTACCACAATTTTGCGTAGTGTTTCGTCTAGTGTTTCGTCTAGATAACTTACTACGTTTCTTGTTAGGCCTACAGTGATATTTATCTCCGTAAGTGTGGTGTTTTATGTGTTTCAAATGTGTCATCTTGTGTGATTTACTATTGTGTGTGTGCCTCACACTTGGAATATCGCTATTAATAAGGTATGTTTTATTAACCTTTATTTGCTTCTCCTCCTTAATGTTAATAACTTTTTTATAATTATCATTAGTAATTACACATGTATTTTTAACTACTATGGTTTGTTCACCTTCTACAGACGCTATGTGCGTATTTGTGTCTCTAATTTTCTCTTTTGCTATCCTTTCTTCTCTTAATTCTTCGGTCAGTTTTGTAAAAAATTCTGTTAACTCTTCTATTTGAGTTCTAATATTATTTTCTTTTACTTTTTCTGTTTGTTTGTTCTCTACTTCACCAAATACAGCTTGCATCATGGCTTCCAGTGCTTCTCCCATCCTCAAACTTCCCGATATTGCCATGGTGAATTATTATTAAAATTAAAATATTTATTTAATAGTAATTCTTTAAAAATTATTATTGATAACCGTTCCCTACTTATTTATTTATTTCTGTATTTTTATTAATAGTTATTATTAATACTCATTACAGTTACACCTGTTACATAGACAACAATATTATTTGTGGTGGGCGCCAGCTGTGTGATTACACAACAATTAACATTACATTCAGTTACTGTTTACTACAAATAATAATTACATATTATACATTTTTTATTTAACACTCTTTATATATTTTAGAGCAACCATTTAGCTACATAAAAAAATTTTAATAGTCAAATGATGGGTATCGGGTCATATATTCATGATCTACAATTTATGTCACAAATTTTTTGTTGTACATAAATTTAGGCATGTCGGGCCCCACGTGCAGGGCGACATTTTATGCAACGATACAATATTGCAAAAGTTGCATAATATTATATGGTATGTGTACAAATTTTTGTACGTAAATTTAGGCATCTCATGCCTCACGTCCAGGGCGACAAATTTATATAATGTGACAATTTGGCAAATTTAATTTAATTTAAATTTGTGGAGTCCTTCGATCTTGGAGCACCAAATTTAAACAACGTTACGTTACATAAATAGGTGTGAACGGTCTCACGTTCAAGATTGACAAATTCTTTAAACATATAACATTTAAATAGGGGGTAAGGTGTATCTGCAATAAGAACTCTACGGAACTTGAAACAGTAATAAAAAAATTTTTTTGATACTATAAAAAAAATATGTGCACATGGCACTGACTTCGATTTAAAAAACATTAGTTATTATTTGTTATAATGCCGTAAGGCTTAAGATATATACATCCTTACTAACTAAACATTCTATGCTACTAAATAGTATATAAAAGAAAAATCTCATTTTTAGACTACTCAGTCTATTAATATGTTTCAAAATCAATTTTTAAATCTTTTTTCTATACATGGTACGTACTCAAAAGATTAATAGTTATTACTTCTCAGTACAGTTTTATCAAATACTAATTGTTTTTATTTATATTCTTTGTAATCATTTTATATCATATTAATTTGAGCTCTTGTTACGTTAATCGTATTTCTAAAACATCTATGATTTTTAACTCTACTATACAAGAAATATTACTCTTATTTTTAAATAAAATATTAATGTCTTTAACTGTCTTTGTATACTGTGTATGATTAAGATATGAATAAGTTGTCTATCACCTTATTGTCGTCAATCATACTCGATCATTTTTTGTTCCATCGGTGTTCATCTTCGTCTCGCCTCCAGCGTCGGCTGTCTCTCTTCTCCTCTTGTCCAGCGTCGGCTGTCTCTCTTCTCCTCTTGTCCAGCGTCGGCTGTCTCTCACTCTCTCGTCCTCTCCTCTTGTCCAGCGTCGTATCGCTATAGAACTTCTTCTCTTGTCCAGCGTCGTATCGCTATGGAACTTCTTCTCTTGTCCAGCGTCGTATCGCTATAGAACTTCTTCTCTTGTCCAGCGTCGTATCGCTATGGAACTTCTTCAGTAGTGCTCTTATTTATTACAATGTTTGTCTTATAGCTTGGTTACGTATTTGTACATAACTGGCAATTTAAACTGTTTATAAAAATATTAATAAATATGCCGTGCTGACGGGCATAAGCTCCCGCTGCATCGTGGATGATTCAAGAAAGAGAACCACTGAAGCTTGCGTGTCCTATTTATACCCATGTCTTGGTCGACACCCTTCAGTGATACAAAATCGACATGTTAGAAACTGTCTTTGGCGTCAGTTCCCCCACTCTTTGTCAAATTCACTATTTTTTATATTTCTGCTAATTGCAGAGTCCTGTAAGTATTTTTTTTATACTTATCTTATAACTAATTTTTCAACACATGTTCATTGTAATTTTGGACATTGCAACTTAACCCTTTTGATTTGTACACAGTTATTTCACTATTGCACTTGTACGGCGTGTCGCTTTCGCGTGGTTTTCGCACACAGTATTTATTAAATTTATTTACATTTTATGGTGCTTTTGGATTTTAATTCTTAATTCTAGTTTATGTATAATTACGGAAAAACAGTCATTGTGCAATTATTCATACTGGGGTGGCAAACTTGCCTGCAGAGACCTGCGTTCACACACACTAGCAAAATACTGGTGTACACACTTTCAGTTACATTTGTGTGTGTGTGCACGTTGATTCAGGTCGAAACACCTGTTCATATTTTTGTCTGAGTCAAGCTTGCAATCCATAACAAGCTTATTTCTAATATATTATTAATTATTTACAGTTTATTAAGTAAATTAAATTTTTATATTTCATGCTCAGTACATCACTTATTTGTACTGAGCATTATTCCTCTGCTTGGTAACAAAAAAAAATTTTAATTAATTTATTTATTATAAATTTTTTTTCTATTTATTTATTATTATTATTTGCAAAAAAAAAATAGAACAAATAATAAAGAATAATATTCGTCATTTCACCCTTAATAGGAGTGTATACAAATGTCTTACCTCCCCTCTTTCGTACGCTCACTGCTCGCGACCTTGAATTAGGGTGGCTTTACAAACAGCTGATTTGACTGGTTTCAATGACCTCTGATTTATGTGTAGAACTTCTTAAATGACGTTGCGTGGAATTTACCAATTTCTTTCTTCTGTATCTCATCATATACAATGAAAGTGTTCTGTCCCACTCGCTGTCTTAACGTATACGGTCCATTATAAAGTCTGAAGAATTTCTTCGCCGTATTATCACTCCTTTTTCCCACTGGATTTGCTTTGAGTAGTATACTTTCTCCCACGTTGAATTGTTGTAACTTGTGAGTTAGATTAAATCTCTCTATTCTCTTGTTACCTCTCTCTCTTATTCGTTGCTTTGCGTATTCAATTTTCACACTTATTGGTACAGGTACATTTTGGTTATTAGGTTTGTTTAGATATTTAGTCCAAAATCTGGTTGGCTTCTTATCTTCTTCTAATTCCATTGGAGTGTATCCTGTTGCTTCACTATAATTTTCGTTAATGGCTTTTTCAATAAATGGTAAATATTCTGCCCATTTATTGTGTTGATTATGGCAATATATTCGTAAATTTTACCTAATTCTTTGTTAACTCTCTCAGCAAGGTTTCCTTGAGGATGTCTTATGGATGTGAGTACTGGTTGTATTCCATTTTCCCTTAACGTCCTCTCCCATTTTTCACTTTGGAATTGCACACTTTGATCACTGAGTATCTTCTTCATTTTTCCATATAACGGAATATATTTTTGCAGTAGTATCTTTAGAACAACTTTGGTTGTGGGTCGCATAATTGGGTACAGTCGGACTGCCTTGGAAAACACATCGATACATACCAATATGTGCTCCACACCTCGACTTGATCGTGGTAATGGTCCCAGAAAATCCACTGCAATTAACTCTCCTTTGTTTTCCTTCTGTATACTCTGCATTCCTACATATGTGTGTAAATTCGGTCCTTAATTTTACATTAACTTACTCATACATTCTTACCTTCGCTTCTAAACTTCCTTAGCTCTTTTCTTAACATGACATTACTTTATCTAATACATTACTTATACACTATATTAACATTCATTACCTTTTATTACATTTCTTTAACATTACCTTTCTGATCGCTACAACTTTCTTGAAATACACTTCCGTAGCAGAATACTTTTTTAGCTCGTAGTGTGTCGCATGGTCGGTTACAGAGGAACTGTCTTGGAAAACAACGATATTTTTCTCGAACTCCTTAATCCTAAGTAGTCTCTGCCCTTATGACTTTTCACTCTCGCTTTCTTCTGTGTCCTCGTATCTTCGATAAGTGTTCGCTTGATCAGCCGTTCTAATAATTATGGCAATTATTGCCGTTCCTAACCCTTTCTTCATATTAATAACAACAATAATAACATTCCTTACTTTCTTACATATTTCTCTACAATAGCATTCCTTACCATCACTAATACATTTCTTAATTATACTCTCTTATATTATTACACATATTATTTCTCATTTAAAAATAATTATTCATTCCATTCGGGTATTGAGTTCAGTGTGTAGTAGGAACTTACACCACTCTTTATAACAATTGCATTGTCCATAGTCTACCGGACGTATATTGTTCCTTTGTAGCGTAGTCGCCGCGTTTACTATTATTCTCACCCTCGTATAAACAACGTCTGCGTTCCATTGTATTAATCCCTTGTTTGTGTGCGTACTCACCTTGTGAACGTTTGTGTTTATCGTAGAAGTCACCTGTTCATTGAGCAATGTTTTCATCTTCCCTCTCTTTCTCTCGTAACGAATGCTTCGCTCTTTCTCACTTCTCTCGTCCCTAGTTTGGTTGAGTGAACTTACCTGACCAGTTGTCGACGGTTTTTTCATACGTCGTTTACGATAACCTCTGTAGCTTTCATACTTACAGTAATAATTATCGTTATTATAATTATTGTGCGTATATCTAACATCATATTTACCACAATTTTGCGTAGTGTTTCGTCTAGATAACTTACTACGTTTCTTTTTAGGCCTACAGTGATATTTATCTCCGTAAGTGTGGTGTTTTATGTGTTTCAAATGTGTCATCTTGTGTGATTTACTATTGTGTGTGTGCCTCACACTTGGAATATCGCTATTAATAAGGTATGTTTTATTAACCTTTATTTGCTTCTCCTCCTTAATGTTAATTACTTTTTTATAATTATCATTAGTAATTACACATGTATTTTTAACTACTATGGTTTGTTCACCTTCTACAGACGCTATGTGCGTATTTGTGTCTCTAATTTTCTCTTTTGCTATCCTTTCTTCTCTTAATTCTTCGGTCAGTTTTGTAAAAAATTCTGTTAACTCTTCTATTTGAGTTCTAATATTATTTTCTTTTACTTTTTCTGTTTGTTTGTTCTCTACTTCACCAAATACAGCTTGCATCATGGCTTCCAGTGCTTCTCCCATCCTCAAACTTCCCGATATTGCCATGGTGAATTATTATTAAAATTAAAATATTTATTTAATAGTAATTCTTTAAAAATTATTATTGATAACCGTTCCCTACTTATTTATTTATTTCTGTATTTTTATTAATAGTTATTATTAATACTCATTACAGTTACACCTGTTACATAGACAACAATATTATTTGTGGTGGGCGCCAGCTGTGTGATTACACAACAATTAACATTACATTCAGTTACTGTTTACTACAAATAATAATTACATATTATACATTTTTTATTTAACACTCTTTATATATTTTAGAGCAACCATTTAGCTACATAAAAAAATTTTAATAGTCAAATGATGGGTATCGGGTCATACATTCATGATCTACAATTTATGTCACAAATTTTTTGTTGTACATAAATTTAGGCATGTCGGGCCCCACGTGCAGGGCGACATTTTATGCAACGATACAATATTGCAAAAGTTGCATAATATTATATGGTATGTGTACAAATTTTTGTACGTAAATTTAGGCATCTCATGCCTCACGTCCAGGGCGACAAATTTATATAATGTGACAATTTGGCAAATTTAATTTAATTTAAATTTGTGGAGTCCTTCGATCTTGGAGCACCAAATTTAAACAACGTTACGTTACATAAATAGGTGTGAACGGTCTCACGTTCAAGATTGACAAATTCTTTAAACATATAACATTTAAATAGGGGGTAAGGTGTATCTGCAATAAGAACTCTACGGAACTTGAAACAGTAATAAAAAAATTTTTTTGATACTATAAAAAAAATATGTGCACATGGCACTGACTTCGATTTAAAAAACATTAGTTATTATTTGTTATAATGCCGTAAGGCTTAAGATATATACATCCTTACTAACTAAACATTCTATGCTACTAAATAGTATATAAAAGAAAAATCTCATTTTTAGACTACTCAGTCTATTAATATGTTTCAAAATCAATTTTTAAATCTTTTTTCTATACATGGTACGTACTCAAAAGATTAATAGTTATTACTTCTCAGTACAGTTTTCTCAAATACTAATTGTTTTTATTTATATTCTTTGTAATCATTTTATATCATATTAATTTGAGCTCTTGTTACGTTAATCGTATTTCTAAAACATCTATGATTTTTAACTCTACTATACAAGAAATATTACCATTATTTTTAAATAAAATATTAATGTCTTTAACTGTCTTTGTATACTGTGTATGATTAAGATATGAATAAGTTGTCTATCACCTTATTGTCGTCAATCATACTCGATCATTTTTTGTTCCATCGGTGTTCATCTTCGTCTCGCCGCCAGCGTCGGCTGTCTCTCTTCTCCTCTTGTCCAGCGTCGGCTGTCTCTCTTCTCCTCTTGTCCAGCGTCGGCTGTCTCTCACTCTCTCGTCCTCTCCTCGTGTCCAGCGTCGTATCGCTATAGAACTTCTTCTCTTGTCCAGCGTCGTATCGCTATGGAACTTCTTCTCTTGTCCAGCGTCGTATCGCTATAGAACTTCTTCTCTTGTCCAGCGTCGTATCGCTATGGAACTTCTTCAGTAGTGCTCTTATTTATTACAATGTTTGTCTTATAGCTTGGTTACGTATTTGTACATAACTGGCAATTTAAACTGTTTATAAAAATATTAATAAATATGCCGTGCTGACGGGCATAAGCTCCCGCTGCATCGTGGATGATTCAAGAAAGAGAACCACTGAAGCTTGCGTGTCCTATTTATACCCATGTCTTGGTCGACACCCTTCAGTGATACAAAATCGACATGTTAGAAACTGTCTTTGGCGTCAGTTCCCCCACTCTTTGTCAAATTCACTATTTTTTATATTTCTGCGAATTGCAGAGTCCTGTAAGTATTTTTTTATACTTATCTTATAACTAATTTTTCAACACATGTTCATTGTAATTTTGGATATTGCAACTTAACCCTTTTGATTTGTACACAGTTATTTCACTATTGCACTTGTACGGCGTGTCGCTTTCGCGTGGTTTTCGCACACAGTATTTACTAAATTTATTTACATTTTATGGTGCTTTTGGATTTTAATTCTTAATTCTAGTTTATGAATAATTACGGAAAAACAGTCATTGTGCAATTATTCATACTGGGGTGGCAAACTTGCCTGCAGAGACCTGCGTTCACACACACTAGCAAAATACTGGTGTACACACTTTCAGTTACATTTGTGTGTGTGTGCACGTTGATTCAGGTCGAAACACCTGTTCATATTTTTGTCTGAGTCAAGCTTACAATCCATAACAAGCTTATTTCTAATATATTATTTATTATTTACAGTTTATTAAGTAAATTTAAATTTTTATATTTCATGCTCAGTACATCACTTATTTGTACTGAGCATTATTCCTCTGCTTGGTAACAAAAAAAAATTTTAATAAATTTATTTATTATAAATTTTTTTTTCTATTTATTTATTATTATTATTTGCAAAAAAAAATAGAACAAATAATAAAGAATAATATTCGTCATTTCACCCTTAATAGGAGTGTATACAAATGTCTTACCTCCCCTCTTTCGTACGCTCACTGCTCGCGACCTTGAATTAGGGTGGCTTTACAAACAGCTGATTTGACTGGTTTCAATGACCTCTGTTTTATGTGTAGAACTTCTTAAATGACGTTGCGTGGAATTTACCAATTTCTTTCTTCTGTATCTCATCATATACAATGAAAGTGTTCTGTCCCACTCGCTGTCTTAACGTATACGGTCCATTATAAAGTCTGAAGAATTTCTTCGCCGTATTATCACTCCTTTTTCCCACTGGATTTGCTTTGAGTAGTATACTTTCTCCCACGTTGAATTGTTGTAACTTGTGAGTTAGATTAAATCTCTCTATTCTCTTGTTACCTCTCTCTCTTATTCGTTCCTTTGCGTATTCAATTTTCACACTTATTGGTACAGGTACATTTTGGTTATTAGGTTTGTTTAGATATTTAGTCCAAAATCTGGTTGGCTTCTTATCTTCTTCTAATTCCATTGGAGTGTATCCTGTTGCTTCACTATAATTTTCGTTAATGGCTTTTTCAATAAATGGTAAATATTCTGCCCATTTATTGTGTTGATTATGGCAATATATTCGTAAATATTTACCTAATTCTTTGTTAACTCTCTCAGCAAGGTTTCCTTGAGGATGTCTTATGGATGTGAGTACTGGTTGTATTCCATTTTCCCTTAACGTCCTCTCCCATTTTTCACTTTGGAATTGCACACTTTGATCACTGAGTATCTTCTTCATTTTTCCATATAACGGAATATATTTTTGCAGTAGTATCTTTAGAACAACTTTGGTTGTGGGTCGCATAATTGGGTACAGTCGGACTGCCTTGGAAAACACATCGATACATACCAATATGTGCTCCACACCTCGACTTGATCGTGGTAATGGTCCCAGAAAATCCACTGCAATTAACTCTCCTTTGTTTTCCTTCTGTATACTCTGCATTCCTACATATGTGTGTAAATTCGGTCCTTAATTTTACATTAACTTACTCATACATTCTTACCTTCGCTTCTAAACTTCCTTAGCTCTTTTCTTAACATGACATTACTTTATCTAATACATTACTTATACACTATATTAACATTCATTACCTTTTATTACATTTCTTTAACATTACCTTTCTGATCGCTACAACTTTCTTGAAATACACTTCCGTAGCAGAATACTTTTTTAGCTCGTACTGTGTCGCATGGTCGGTTACAGAGGAACTGTCTTGGAAAACAACGATATTTTTCTCGAAGTCCTTAATCCTAAGTAGTCTCTGCCCTTATGACTTTTCACTCTCGCTTTCTTCTGTGTCCTCGTATCTTCGATAAGTGTTCGCTTGATCAGCCGTTCTAATAATTATGGCAATTATTGCCGTTCCTAACCCTTTCTTCATATTAATAACAACAATAATAACATTCCTTACTTTCTTACATATTTCTCTACAATAGCATTCCTTACCATCACTAATACATTTCTTAATTATACTCTCTTATATTATTACATATATTATTTCTCATTTAAAAATAATTATTCATTCCATTCGGGTATTGAGTTCAGTGTGTAGTAGGAACTTACACCCCTCTTTATAACAATTGCATTGTCCATAGTCTACCGGACGTATATGGTTCCTTTGTAGCGTAGTCGCCGCGTTTACTATTATTCTCACCCTCGTATAAACAACGTCTGCGTTCCATTGTATTAATCCCTTGTTTGTGTGCGTACTCACCTTGTGAACGTTTGTGTTTATCGTAGAAGTCACCTGTTCATTGAGCAATGTTTTCATCTTCCCTCTCTTTCTCTCGTAACGAATGCTTCGCTCTTTCTCACTTCTCTCGTCCCTAGTTTGGTTGAGTGAACTTACCTGACCAGTTGTCGACGGTTTTTTCATACGTCGTTTACGATAACCTCTGTAGCTTTCATACTTACAGTTATAATTATCGTTATTATAATTATTGTGCGTATATCTAACATCATATTTACCACAATTTTGCGTAGTGTTTCGTCTAGATAACTTACTACGTTTCTTTTTAGGCCTACAGTGATATTTATCTCCGTAAGTGTGGTGTTTTATGTGTTTCAAATGTGTCATCTTGTGTGATTTACTATTGTGTGTGTGCCTCACACTTGGAATATCGCTATTAATAAGGTATGTTTTATTAACCTTTATTTGCTTCTCCTCCTTAATGTTAATTACTTTTTTATAATTATCATTAGTAATTACACATGTATTTTTAACTACTATGGTTTGTTCACCTTCTACAGACGCTATGTGCGTATTTGTGTCTCTAATTTTCTCTTTTGCTATCCTTTCTTCTCTTAATTCTTCGGTCAGTTTTGTAAAAAATTCTGTTAACTCTTCTATTTGAGTTCTAATATTATTTTCTTTTACTTTTTCTGTTTGTTTGTTCTCTACTTCACCAAATACAGCTTGCATCATGGCTTCCAGTGCTTCTCCCATCCTCAAACTTCCCGATATTGCCATGGTGAATTATTATTAAAATTAAAATATTTATTTAATAGTAATTCTTTAAAAATTATTATTGATAACCGTTCCCTACTTATTTATTTATTTCTGTATTTTTATTAATAGTTATTATTAATACTCATTACAGTTACACCTGTTACATAGACAACAATATTATTTGTGGTGGGCGCCAGCTGTGTGATTACACAACAATTAACATTACATTCAGTTACTGTTTACTACAAATAATAATTACATATTATACATTTTTTATTTAACACTCTTTATATATTTTAGAGCAACCACTTAGCTACATAAAAAAATTTTAATAGTCAAATGATGGGTATCGGGTCATACATTCATGATCTACAATTTATGTCACAAATTTTTTGTTGTACATAAATTTAGGCATGTCGGGCCCCACGTGCAGGGCGACATTTTATGCAACGATACAATATTGCAAAAGTTGCATAATATTATATGGTATGTGTACAAATTTTTGTACGTAAATTTAGGCATCTCATGCCTCACGTCCAGGGCGACAAATTTATATAATGTGACAATTTGGCAAATTTAATTTAATTTAAATTTGTGGAGTCCTTCGATCTTGGAGCACCAAATTTAAACAACGTTACGTTACATAAATAGGTGTGAACGGTCTCACGTTCAAGATTGACAAATTCTTTAAACATATAACATTTAAATAGGTGGTAAGGTGTATCTGCAATAAGAACTCTACGGAACTTGAAACAGTAATAAAAAAATTTTTTTGATACTATAAAAAAAATATGTGCACATGGCACTGACTTCGATTTAAAAAACATTAGTTATTATTTGTTATAATGCCGTAAGGCTTAAGATATATACATCCTTACTAACTAAACATTCTATGCTACTAAATAGTATATAAAAGAAAAATCTCATTTTTTGACTACTCAGTCTATTAATATGTTTCAAAATCAATTTTTAAATCTTTTTTCTATACATGGTACGTACTCAAAAGATTAATAGTTATTACTTCTCAGTACAGTTTTCTCAAATACTAATTGTTTTTATTTATATTCTTTGTAATCATTTTATATCATATTAATTTGAGCTCTTGTTACGTTAATCGTATTTCTAAAACATCTATGATTTTTAACTCTACTATACAAGAAATATTACCATTATTTTTAAATAAAATATTAATGTCTTTAACTGTCTTTGTATACTGTGTATGATTAAGATATGAATAAGTTGTCTATCACCTTATTGTCGTCAATCATACTCGATCATTTTTTGTTCCATCGGTGTTCAATATCGTCTCGCCTCCAGCGTCGGCTGTCTCTCTTCTCCTCTTGTCCAGCGTCGGCTGTCTCTCTTCTCCTCTTGTCCAGCGTCGGCTGTCTCTCACTCTCTCGTCCTCTCCTCTTGTCCAGCGTCGTATCGCTATAGAACTTCTTCTCTTGTCCAGCGTCGTATCGCTATGGAACTTCTTCTCTTGTCCAGCGTCGTATCGCTATAGAACTTCTTCTCTTGTCCAGCGTCGTATCGCTATGGAACTTCTTCTCTTGTCCAGCGTCGTATCGCTATAGAACTTCTTCTCTTGTCCAGCGTCGTATCGCTGTGGAACGTCTTCAGTAGTGCTCTTATTAATTACAATGTTTGTCTTATAGCTTGGTTACGTATTTGTACATAACTGGCAATTTAAACTGTTTATAAAAATATTAATAAATATGCCGTGCTGACGGGCATAAGCTCCCGCTGCATCGTGGATGATTCAAGAAAGAGGACCACTGAAGCTTGCGTGTCCTATTTATACCCATGTCTTGGTCGACACCCTTCAGTGATACAAAATCGACATGTTAGAAACTGTCTTTGGCGTCAGTTCCCCCACTCTTTGTCAAATTCACTATTTTTTATATTTCTGCGAATTGCAGAGTCCTGTAAGTATTTTTTTATACTTATCTTATAACTAATTTTTCAACACATGTTCATTGTAATTTTGGACATTGCAACTTAACCCTTTTGATTTGTACACAGTTATTTCACTATTGCACTTGTACGGCGTGTCGCTTTCGCGTGGTTTTCGCACACAGTATTTATTAAATTTATTTACATTTTATAGTGCTTTTGGATTTTAATTCTTCATTCTAGTTTATGAATAAATACGGAAAAACAGTCATTGTGCAATTATTCATACTGGGGTGGCAAACTTACCTGCAGAGACCTGCGTTCACACACACTAGCAAAATACTGGTGTACACACTTTCAGTTACATTTGTGTGTGTGTGCACGTTGATTCAGGTCGAAACACCTGTTCATATTTTTGTCTGAGTCAAGCTTGCAATCCATAACAAGCTTATTTCTAATATATTATTAATTATTTACAGTTTATTAAGTAAATTTAAATTTTTATATTTCATGCTCAGTACATCACTTATTTGTACTGAGCATTATTCCTCTGCTTGGTAAAAAAAAAAAATTGAAATAAATTTATTTAATATAAATTTTTTTTTTCTATTTATTTATTATTATTATTTGCAAAAAAAATAGAACAAATAATAAAGAATAATATTCGTCATTTCACCCTTAATAGGAGTGTATACAAATGTCTTACCTCCCCTCTTTCGTACGCTCACTGCTCGCGACCTTGAATTAGGGTGGCTTTACAAACAGCTGATTTGACTGGTTTCAATGACCTCTGTTTTATGTGTAGAACTTCTTAAATGACGTTGCGTGGAATTTACCAATTTCTTTCTTCTGTATCTCATCATATACAATGAAAGTGTTCTGTCCCACTCGCTGTCTTAACGTATACGGTCCATTATAAAGTCTGAAGAATTTCTTCGCCGTATTATCACTCCTTTTTCCCACTGGATTTGCTTTGAGTAGTATACTTTCTCCCACGTTGAATTGTTGTAACTTGTGAGTTAGATTAAATCTCTCTATTCTCTTGTTACCTCTCTCTCTTATTCGTTGCTTTGCGTATTCAATTTTCACACTTATTGGTACAGGTACATTTTGGTTATTAGGTTTGTTTAGATATTTAGTCCAAAATCTGGTTGGCTTCTTATCTTCTTCTAATTCCATTGGAGTGTATCCTGTTGCTTCACTATAATTTTCGTTAATGGCTTTTTCAATAAATGGTAAATATTCTGCCCATTTATTGTGTTGATTATGGCAATATATTCGTAAATATTTACCTAATTCTTTGTTAACTCTCTCAGCAAGGTTTCCTTGAGGATGTCTTATGGATGTGAGTACTGGTTGTATTCCATTTTCCCTTAACGTCCTCTCCCATTTTTCACTTTGGAATTGCACACTTTGATCACTGAGTATCTTCTTCATTTTTCCATATAACGGAATATATTTTTGCAGTAGTATCTTTAGAACAACTTTGGTTGTGGGTCGCATAATTGGGTACAGTCGGACTGCCCTGGAAAACACATCGATACATAACAATATGTGCTCCACACCTCGTCTTGATCGTGGTAATGGTCCCAGAAAATCCACTGCAATTAACTCTCCTTTGTTTTCCTTCTGTATACTCTGCATTCCTACATATGTGTGTAAATTCGGTCCTTAATTTTACATTAACTTACTCATACATTCTTACCTTCGCTTCTAAACTTCCTTAGCTCTTTTCTTAACATGACATTACTTTATCTAATACATTACTTATACACTATATTAACATTCATTACCTTTTATTACATTTCTTTAACATTACCTTTCTGATTGCTACAACTTTCTTGAAATACACTTCCGTAGCAGAATACTTTTTTAGCTCGTAGTGTGTCGCATGGTCGGTTACAGAGGAACTGTCTTGGAAAACAACGATATTTTTCTCGAACTCCTTAATCCTAAGTAGTCTCTGCCCTTATGACTTTTCACTCTCGCTTTCTTCTGTGTCCTCGTATCTTCGATAAGTGTTCGCTTGATCAGCCGTTCTAATAATTATGGCAATTATTGCCGTTCCTAACCCTTTCTTCATATTAATAACAACAATAATAACATTCCTTACTTTCTTACATATTTCTCTACAATAGCATTCCTTACCATCACTAATACATTTCTTAATTATACTCTCTTATATTATTACACATGTTATTTCTCATTTAAAAATAATTATTCATTCCATTCGGGTATTGAGTTCAGTGTGTAGTAGGAACTTACACCCCTCTTTATAACAATTGCATTGTCCATAGTCTACCGGACGTATATTGTTCCTTTGTAGCGTAGTCGCCGCGTTTACTATTATTCTCACCCTCGTATAAACAACGTCTGCGCTCCATTGTATTAATCCCTTGTCTGTGTGCGTACTCACCTTGTGAACGTTTGTGTTTATCGTAGAAGTCACCTGTTCATTGAGCAATGTTTTCATCTTGCCTCTCTTTCTCTCGTAACGAATGCTTCGCTCTTTCTCACTTCTCTCGTCCCTAGTTTGGTTGAGTGAACTTACCTGACCAGTTGTCGACGGTTTTTTCATACGTCGTTTACGATAACCTCTGTAGCTTTCATACTTACAGTTATAATTATCGTTATTATAATTATTGTGCGTATATCTAACATCATATTTACCACAATTTTGCGTAGTGTTTCGTCTAGATAACTTACTACGTTTCTTTTTAGGCCTACAGTGATATTTATCTCCGTAAGTGTGGTGTTTTATGTGTTTCAAATGTGTCATCTTGTGTGATTTACTATTGTGTGTGTGCCTCACACTTGGAATATCGCTATTAATAAGGTATGTTTTATTAACCTTTATTTGCTTCTCCTCCTTAATGTTAATTACTTTTTTATAATTATCATTAGTAATTACACATGTATTTTTAACTACTATGGTTTGTTCACCTTCTACAGACGCTATGTGCGTATTTGTGTCTCTAATTTTCTCTTTTGCTATCCTTTCTTCTCTTAATTCTTCGGTCAGTTTTGTAAAAAATTCTGTTAACTCTTCTATTTGAGTTCTAATATTATTTTCTTTTACTTTTTCTGTTTGTTTGTTCTCTACTTCACCAAATACAGCTTGCATCATGGCTTCCAGTGCTTCTCCCATCCTCAAACTTCCCGATATTGCCATGGTGAATTATTATTAAAATTAAAATATTTATTTAATAGTAATTCTTTAAAAATTATTATTGATAACCGTTCCCTACTTATTTATTTATTTCTGTATCTTTATTAATAGTTATTATTAATACTCATTACAGTTACACCTGTTACATAGACAACAATATTATTTGTGGTGGGCGCCAGCTGTGTGATTACACAACAATTAACATTACATTCAGTTACTGTTTACTACAAATAATAATTACATATTATACATTTTTTATTTAACACTCTTTATATATTTTAGAGCAACCATTTAGCTACATAAAAAAATTTTAATAGTCAAATGATGGGTATCGGGTCATACATTCATGATCTACAATTTATGTCACAAATTTTTTTTGTACATAAATTTAGGCATGTCGGGCCCCACGTGCAGGGCGACATTTTATGCAACGATACAATATTGCAAAAGTTGCATAATATTATATGGTATGTGTACAAATTTTTGTACGTAAATTTAGGCATCTCATGCCTCACGTCCAGGGCGACAAATTTATATAACGTGACAATTTGGCAAATTTAATTTAATTTAAATTTGTGGAGTCCTTCGATCTTGGAGCACCAAATTTAAACAACGTTACGTTACATAAATAGGTGTGAACGGTCTCACGTTCAAGATTGACAAATTCTTTAAACATATAACATTTAAATAGGGGGTCAGGTGTATCTGCAATAAGAACTCTACGGAACTTGAAACAGTAATTAAAATTTTTTTGATACTATAAAGAAAATATGTGCACATGGCACTGACTTCGATTTAAAAAACATTAGTTATTATTTGTTATAATGCCGTAAGGCTTAAGATATATACATCCTTACTAACTAAACATTCTATGCTACTAAATAGTATATAAAAGAAAAATCTCATTTTTAGACTACTCAGTCAATTAATATGTTTCAAAATCAATTTTTAAATCTTTTTTCTATATATGGTACGTACTCAAAAGATTAATAGTTATTACTTCTCAGTACAGTTTTCTCAAATACTAATTGTTTTTATTTATATTCGTTGTAATCATGTTATATCATATTAATTTGAGCTCTTGTTACGTTAATCGTATTTCTAAAACATCTATGATTTTTAACTCTACTATACAAGAAATATTGCTCTTATTTTTAAATAAAATATTAATGTCTTTAACTGTCTTTGTATACTGTGTATGATTAAGATATGAATAAGTTGTCTATCACCTTATTGTCGTCAATCATACTCGATCATTTTTTGTTCCATCGGTGTTCATCTTCGTCTCGCCTCCAGCGTCGGCTGTCTCTCTTCTCCTCTTGTCCAGCGTCGGCTGTCTCTCACTCTCTCGTCCTCTCCTCGTGTCCAGCGTCGTATCGCTATAGAACTTCTTCTCTTGTCCAGCGTCGTATCGCTATGGAACTTCTTCTCTTGTCCAGCGTCGTATTGCTATAGAACTTCTTCTCTTGTCCAGCGTCGTATCGCTATGGAACTTCTTCAGTAGTGCTCTTATTAATTACAATGTTTGTCTTATAGCTTGGTTACGTATTTGTACATAACTGGCAATTTAAACTGTTTATAAAAATAGTAATAAATATGCCGTGCTGACGGGCATAAGCTCCCGCTGCATCGTGGATGATTCAAGAAAGAGAACCACTGAAGCTTGCGTGTCCTATTTATACCCATGTCTTGGTCGACACCCTTCAGTGATACAAAATCGACATGTTAGAAACTGTCTTTGGCGTCAGTTCCCCCACTCTTTGTCAAATTCACTATTTTTTATATTTCTGCGAATTGCAGAGTCCTGTAAGTATTTTTTTATACTTATCTTATAACTAATTTTTCAACACATGTTCATTGTAATTTTGGACATTGCAACTTAACCCTTTTGATTTGTACACAGTTATTTCACTATTGCACTTGTACGGCGTGTCGCTTTCGCGTGGTTTTCGCACACAGTATTTATTAAATTTATTTACATTTTATAGTGCTTTTGGATTTTAATTCTTCATTCTAGTTTATGAATAAATACGGAAAAACAGTCATTGTGCAATTATTCATACTGGGGTGGCAAACTCACCTGCAGAGACCTGCGTTCACACACACTAGCAAAATACTGGTGTACACACTTTCAGTTACATTTGTGTGTGTGTGCACGTTGATTCAGGTCGAAACACCTGTTCATATTTTTGTCTGAGTCAAGCTTGCAATCCATAACAAGCTTATTTCTAATATATTATTAATTATTTACAGTTTATTAAGTAAATTTAAATTTTTATATTTCATGCTCAGTACATCACTTATTTGTACTGAGCATTATTCCTCTGCTTGGTAAAAAAAAAAAATTGAAATAAATTTATTTAATATAAATTTTTTTTTTCTATTTATTTATTATTATTATTTGCAAAAAAAATAGAACAAATAATAAAGAATAATATTCGTCATTTCATTCTTAATAGGAGTGTATACAAATGTCTTACCTCCCCTCTTTCGTACGCTCACTGCTCGCGACCTTGAATTAGGGTGGCTTTACAAACAGCTGATTTGACTGGTTTCAATGACCTCTGTTTTATGTGTAGAACTTCTTAAATGACGTTGCGTGGAATTTACCAATTTCTTTCTTCTGTATCTCATCATATACAATGAAAGTGTTCTGTCCCACTCGCTGTCTTAACGTATACGGTCCATTATAAAGTCTGAAGAATTTCTTCGCCGTATTATCACTCCTTTTTCCCACTGGATTTGCTTTGAGTAGTATACTTTCTCCCACGTTGAATTGTTGTAACTTGTGAGTTAGATTAAATCTCTCTATTCTCTTGTTACCTCTCTCTCTTATTCGTTGCTTTGCGTATTCAATTTTCACACTTATTGGTACAGGTACATTTTGGTTATTAGGTTTGTTTAGATATTTAGTCCAAAATCTGGTTGGCTTCTTATCTTCTTCTAATTCCATTGGAGTGTATCCTGTTGCTTCACTATAATTTTCGTTAATGGCTTTTTCAATAAATGGTAAATATTCTGCCCATTTATTGTGTTGATTATGGCAATATATTCGTAAATATTTACCTAATTCTTTGTTAACTCTCTCAGCAAGGTTTCCTTGAGGATGTCTTATGGATGTGAGTACTGGTTGTATTCCATTTTCCCTTAACGTCCTCTCCCATTTTTCACTTTGGAATTGCACACTTTGATCACTGAGTATCTTCTTCATTTTTCCATATAACGGAATATATTTTTGCAGTAGTATCTTTAGAACAACTTTGGTTGTGGGTCGCATAATTGGGTACAGTCGGACTGCCCTGGAAAACACATCGATACATAACAATATGTGCTCCACACCTCGTCTTGATCGTGGTAATGGTCCCAGAAAATCCACTGCAATTAACTCTCCTTTGTTTTCCTTCTGTATACTCTGCATTCCTACATATGTGTGTAAATTCGGTCCTTAATTTTACATTAACTTACTCATACATTCTTACCTTCGCTTCTAAACTTCCTTAGCTCTTTTCTTAACATGACATTACTTTATCTAATACATTACTTATACACTATATTAACATTCATTACCTTTTATTACATTTCTTTAACATTACCTTTCTGATTGCTACAACTTTCTTGAAATACACTTCCGTAGCAGAATACTTTTTTAGCTCGTAGTGTGTCGCATGGTCGGTTACAGAGGAACTGTCTTGGAAAACAACGATATTTTTCTCGAACTCCTTAATCCTAAGTAGTCTCTGCCCTTATGACTTTTCACTCTCGCTTTCTTCTGTGTCCTCGTATCTTCGATAAGTGTTCGCTTGATCAGCCGTTCTAATAATTATGGCAATTATTGCCGTTCCTAACCCTTTCTTCATATTAATAACAACAATAATAACATTCCTTACTTTCTTACATATTTCTCTACAATAGCATTCCTTACCATCACTAATACATTTCTTAATTATACTCTCTTATATTATTACACATGTTATTTCTCATTTAAAAATAATTATTCATTCCATTCGGGTATTGAGTTCAGTGTGTAGTAGGAACTTACACCCCTCTTTATAACAATTGCATTGTCCATAGTCTACCGGACGTATATTGTTCCTTTGTAGCGTAGTCGCCGCGTTTACTATTATTCTCACCCTCGTATAAACAACGTCTGCGCTCCATTGTATTAATCCCTTGTCTGTGTGCGTACTCACCTTGTGAACGTTTGTGTTTATCGTAGAAGTCACCTGTTCATTGAGCAATGTTTTCATCTTGCCTCTCTTTCTCTCGTAACGAATGCTTCGCTCTTTCTCACTTCTCTCGTCCCTAGTTTGGTTGAGTGAACTTACCTGACCAGTTGTCGACGGTTTTTTCATACGTCGTTTACGATAACCTCTGTAGCTTTCATACTTACAGTTATAATTATCGTTATTATAATTATTGTGCGTATATCTAACATCATATTTACCACAATTTTGCGTAGTGTTTCGTCTAGATAACTTACTACGTTTCTTTTTAGGCCTACAGTGATATTTATCTCCGTAAGTGTGGTGTTTTATGTGTTTCAAATGTGTCATCTTGTGTGATTTACTATTGTGTGTGTGCCTCACACTTGGAATATCGCTATTAATAAGGTATGTTTTATTAACCTTTATTTGCTTCTCCTCCTTAATGTTAATTACTTTTTTATAATTATCATTAGTAATTACACATGTATTTTTAACTACTATGGTTTGTTCACCTTCTACAGACGCTATGTGCGTATTTGTGTCTCTAATTTTCTCTTTTGCTATCCTTTCTTCTCTTAATTCTTCGGTCAGTTTTGTAAAAAATTCTGTTAACTCTTCTATTTGAGTTCTAATATTATTTTCTTTTACTTTTTCTGTTTGTTTGTTCTCTACTTCACCAAATACAGCTTGCATCATGGCTTCCAGTGCTTCTCCCATCCTCAAACTTCCCGATATTGCCATGGTGAATTATTATTAAAATTAAAATATTTATTTAATAGTAATTCTTTAAAAATTATTATTGATAACCGTTCCCTACTTATTTATTTATTTCTGTATCTTTATTAATAGTTATTATTAATACTCATTACAGTTACACCTGTTACATAGACAACAATATTATTTGTGGTGGGCGCCAGCTGTGTGATTACACAACAATTAACATTACATTCAGTTACTGTTTACTACAAATAATAATTACATATTATACATTTTTTATTTAACACTCTTTATATATTTTAGAGCAACCATTTAGCTACATAAAAAAATTTTAATAGTCAAATGATGGGTATCGGGTCATACATTCATGATCTACAATTTATGTCACAAATTTTTTTTGTACATAAATTTAGGCATGTCGGGCCCCACGTGCAGGGCGACATTTTATGCAACGATACAATATTGCAAAAGTTGCATAATATTATATGGTATGTGTACAAATTTTTGTACGTAAATTTAGGCATCTCATGCCTCACGTCCAGGGCGACAAATTTATATAACGTGACAATTTGGCAAATTTAATTTAATTTAAATTTGTGGAGTCCTTCGATCTTGGAGCACCAAATTTAAACAACGTTACGTTACATAAATAGGTGTGAACGGTCTCACGTTCAAGATTGACAAATTCTTTAAACATATAACATTTAAATAGGGGGTCAGGTGTATCTGCAATAAGAACTCTACGGAACTTGAAACAGTAATTAAAATTTTTTTGATACTATAAAGAAAATATGTGCACATGGCACTGACTTCGATTTAAAAAACATTAGTTATTATTTGTTATAATGCCGTAAGGCTTAAGATATATACATCCTTACTAACTAAACATTCTATGCTACTAAATAGTATATAAAAGAAAAATCTCATTTTTAGACTACTCAGTCAATTAATATGTTTCAAAATCAATTTTTAAATCTTTTTTCTATATATGGTACGTACTCAAAAGATTAATAGTTATTACTTCTCAGTACAGTTTTCTCAAATACTAATTGTTTTTATTTATATTCGTTGTAATCATGTTATATCATATTAATTTGAGCTCTTGTTACGTTAATCGTATTTCTAAAACATCTATGATTTTTAACTCTACTATACAAGAAATATTACTCTTATTTTTAAATAAAATATTAATGTCTTTAACTGTCTTTGTATACTGTGTATGATTAAGATATGAATAAGTTGTCTATCACCTTATTGTCGTCAATCATACTCGATCATTTTTTGTTCCATCGGTGTTCATCTTCGTCTCGCCTCCAGCGTCGGCTGTCTCTCTTCTCCTCTTGTCCAGCGTCGGCTGTCTCTCACTCTCTCGTCCTCTCCTCGTGTCCAGCGTCGTATCGCTATAGAACTTCTTCTCTTGTCCAGCGTCGTATCGCTATGGAACTTCTTCTCTTGTCCAGCGTCGTATTGCTATAGAACTTCTTCTCTTGTCCAGCGTCGTATCGCTATGGAACTTCTTCAGTAGTGCTCTTATTAATTACAATGTTTGTCTTATAGCTTGGTTACGTATTTGTACATAACTGGCAATTTAAACTGTTTATAAAAATAGTAATAAATATGCCGTGCTGACGGGCATAAGCTCCCGCTGCATCGTGGATGATTCAAGAAAGAGAACCACTGAAGCTTGCGTGTCCTATTTATACCCATGTCTTGGTCGACACCCTTCAGTGATACAAAATCGACATGTTAGAAACTGTCTTTGGCGTCAGTTCCCCCACTCTTTGTCAAATTCACTATTTTTTATATTTCTGCGAATTGCAGAGTCCTGTAAGTATTTTTTTATTCTTATCTTATAACTAATTTTTCAACACATGTTCATTGTAATTTTGGATATTGCAACTTAACCCTTTTGATTTGTACACAGTTATTTCACTATTGCACTTGTACGGCGTGTCGCTTTCGCGTGGTTTTCGCACACAGTATTTATTAAATTTATTTACATTTTATGGTGCTTTTGGATTTTAATTATTAATTCTATTTTATGAATAATTACGGAAAAACAGTCATTGTGCAATTATTCATACTGGGGTGGCAAACTTGCCTGCAGAGACCTGCGTTCACACACACTAGCAAAATACTGGTGTACACACTTTCAGTTACATTTGTGTGTGTGTGCACGTTGATTCAGGTCGAAACACCTGTTCATATTTTTGTCTGAGTCAAGCTTGCAATCCATAACAAGCTTATTTCTAATATATTATTAATTATTTACAGTTTATTAAGTAAATTTAAATTTTTATATTTCATGCTCAGTACATCACTTATTTGTACTGAGCATTATTCCTTTGCTTGGTAAAAAAAAAAAATTTTAATAAATTTATTTATTATAAATTTTTTTTTCTATTTATTTATTATTATTATTTGCAAAAAAAAATAGAACAAATAATAAAGAATAATATTCGTCATTTCACCCTTAATAGGAGTGTGTACATATGTCTTACCTCCCCTCTTTCGTACGCTCACTGCTCGCGACCTTGAATTAGGGTGGCTTTACAAACAGCTGATTTGACTGGTTTCAATGACCTCTGTTTTATGTGTAGAACTTCTTAAATGACGTTGCGTGGAATTTACCAATTTCTTTCGTCTGTATCTCATCATATACAATGAAAGTGTTCTGTCCCACTCGCTGTCTTAACGTATACGGTCCATTATAAAGTCTGAAGAATTTCTTCGCCGTATTATCACTCCTTTTTCCCACTGGATTTGCTTTGAGTAGTATACTTTCTCCCACGTTGAATTGTTGTAACTTGTGAGTTAGATTAAATCTCTCTATTCTCTTGTTACCTCTCTCTCTTATTCGTTGCTTTGCGTATTCAATTTTCACACTTATTGGTACAGGTACATTTTGGTTATTAGGTTTGTTTAGATATTTAGTCCAAAATCTGGTTGGCTTCTTATCTTCTTCTAATTCCATTGGAGTGTATCCTGTTGCTTCACTATAATTTTCGTTAATGGCTTTTTCAATAAATGGTAAATATTCTGCCCATTTATTGTGTTGATTATGGCAATATATTCGTAAATATTTACCTAATTCTTTGTTAACTCTCTCAGCAAGGTTTCCTTGAGGATGTCTTATGGATGTGAGTACTGGTTGTATTCCATTTTCCCTTAACGTCCTCTCCCATTTTTCACTTTGGAATTGCACACTTTGATCACTGAGTATCTTCTTCATTTTTCCATATAACGGAATATATTTTTGCAGTAGTATCTTTAGAACAACTTTGGTTGTGGGTCGCATAATTGGGTACAGTCGGACTGCCTTGGAAAACACATCGATACATACCAATATGTGCTCCACACCTCGACTTGATCGTGGTAATGGTCCCAGAAAAATCCACTGCAATTAACTCTCCTTTGTTTTTCTTCTGTATACTCTGCATTCCTACATATGTGTGTAAATTCGGTCCTTAATTTTACATTAACTTACTCATACATTCTTACCTTCGCTTCTAAACTTCCTTAGCTCTTTTCTTAACATGACATTACTTTATCTAATACATTACTTATACACTATATTAACATTCATTACCTTTTATTACATTTCTTTAACATTACCTTTCTGATCGCTACAACTTTCTTGAAATACACTTCCGTAGCAGAATACTTTTTTAGCTCGTAGTGTGTCGCATGGTCGGTTACAGAGGAACTGTCTTGGAAAACAACGATATTTTTCTCGAAGTCCTTAAGCCTAAGTAGTCTCTGCCCTTATGACTTTTCACTCTCGCTTTCTTCTGTGTCCTCGTATCTTCGATAAGTGTTCGCTTGATCAGCCGTTCTAATAATTATGGCAATTATTGCCGTTCCTAACCCTTTCTTCATATTAATAACAACAATAATAACATTCCTTACTTTCTTACATATTTCTCTACAATAGCATTCCTTACCATCACTAATACATTTCTTAATTATACTCTCTTATATTATTACACATATTATTTCTCATTTAAAAATAATTATTCATTCCATTGGGTATTGAGTTCAGTGTGTAGTAGGAACTTACACCCCTCTTTATAACAATTGCATTGTCCATAGTCTACCGGACGTATATTGTTCCTTTGTAGCGTAGTCGCCGCGTTTACTATTATTCTCACCCTCGTATAAACAACGTCTGCGTTCCATTGTATTAATCCCTTGTTTGTGTGCGTACTCACCTTGTGAACGTTTGTGTTTATCGTAGAAGTCACCTGTTCATTGAGCAATGTTTTCATCTTGCCTCTCTTTCTCTCGTAACGAATGCTTCGCTCTTTCTCACTTCTCTCGTCCCTAGTTTGGTTGAGTGAACTTACCTGACCAGTTGTCGACGGTTTTTTCATACGTCGTTTACGATAACCTCTGTAGCTTTCATACTTACAGTTATAATTATCGTTATTATAATTATTGTGCGTATATCTAACATCATATTTACCACAATTTTGCGTAGTGTTTCGTCTAGATAACTTACTACGTTTCTTTTTAGGCCTACAGTGATATTTATCTCCGTAAGTGTGGTGTTTTATGTGTTTCAAATGTGTCATCATGTGTGATTTACTATTGTGTGTGTGCCTCACACTTGGAATATCGCTATTAATAAGGTATGTTTTATTAACCTTTATTTGCTTCTCCTCCTTAATGTTAATAACTTTTTTATAATTATCATTAGTAATTACACATGTATTTTTAACTACTATGGTTTGTTCACCTTCTACAGACGCTATGTGCGTATTTGTGTCTCTAATTTTCTCTTTTGCTATCCTTTCTTCTCTTAATTCTTCGGTCAGTTTTGTAAAAAATTCTGTTAACTCTTCTATTTGAGTTCTAATATTATTTTCTTTTACTTTTTCTGTTTGTTTGTTCTCTACTTCACCAAATACAGCTTGCATCATGGCTTCCAGTGCTTCTCCCATCCTCAAACTTCCCGATATTGCCATGGTGAATTATTATTAAAATTAAAATATTTATTTAATAGTAATTCTTTAAAAATAATTATTGATAACCGTTCCCTACTTATTTATTTATTTCTGTATTTTTATTAATAGTTATTATTAATACTCATTACAGTTACACCTGTTACATAGACAACAATATTATTTGTGGTGGGCGCCAGCTGTGTGATTACACAACAATTAACATTACATTCAGTTACTGTTTACTACAAATAATAATTACATATTATACATTTTTTATTTAACACTCTTTATATATTTTAGAGCAACCATTTAGCTACATAAAAAAATTTTAATAGTCAAATGATGGGTATCGGGTCATACATTCATGATCTACAATTTATGTCACAAATTTTTTTTTGTACATAAATTTAGGCATGTCGGGCCCCACGTGCAGGGCGACATTTTATGCAACGATACAATATTGCAAAAGTTGCATAATATTATATGGTATGTGTACAAATTTTTGTACGTAAATTTAGGCATCTCATGCCTCACGTCCAGGGCGACAAATTTATATAACGTGACAATTTGGCAAATTTAATTTAATTTAAATTTGTGGAGTCCTTCGATCTTGGAGCACCAAATTTAAACAACGTTACGTTACATAAATAGGTGTGAACGGTCTCACGTTCAAGATTGACAAATTCTTTAAACATATAACATTTAAATAGGGGGTCAGGTGTATCTACAATAAGAACTCTACGGAACTTGAAACAGTAATTAAAATTTTTTTGATACTATAAAAAAAATATGTGCACATGGCACTGACTTCGATTTAAAAAACATTAGTTATTATTTGTTATAATGCCGTAAGGCTTAAGATATATACATCCTTACTAACTAAACATTCTATGCTACTAAATAGTATATAAAAGAAAAATCTCATTTTTAGACTACTCAGTCTATTAATATGTTTCAAAATCAATTTTTAAATCTTTTTTCTATATATGGTACGTACTCAAAAGATTAATAGTTATTACTTCTCAGTACAGTTTTCTCAAATACTAATTGTTTTTATTTATATTCTTTGTAATCATTTTATATCATATTAATTTGAGCTCTTGTTACGTTAATCGTATTTCTAAAACATCTATGATTTTTGACTCTACTATACAAGAAATATTACTCTTATTTTTAAATAAAATATTAATGTCTTTAACTGTCTTTGTATACTGTGTATGATTAAGATATGAATAAGTTGTCTATCACCTTATTGTCGTCAATCATACTCGATCATTTTTTGTTCCATCGGTGTTCATCTTCGTCTCGCCTCCAGCGTCGGCTGTCTCTCTTCTCCTCTTGTCCAGCGTCGGCTGTCTCTCACTCTCTCGTCCTCTCCTCTTGTCCAGCGTCGTATCGCTATAGAACTTCTTCTCTTGTCCAGCGTCGTATCGCTATGGAACTTCTTCTCTTGTCCAGCGTCGTATCGCTGTGGAACTTCTTCAGTAGTGCTGTTATTAATTACAATGTTTGTCTTATAGCTTGGTTACGTATTTGTACATAACTGGCAATTTAAACTGTTTATAAAAATATTAATATATATGCCGTGCTGACGGGCATAAGCTCCCGCTGCATCGTGGATGATTCAAGAAAGAGAACCACTGAAGCTTGCGTGTCCTATTTATACCCATGTCTTGGTCGACACCCTTCAGTGATACAAAATCGACATGTTAGAAACTGTCTTTGGCGTCAGTTCCCCCACTCTTTGTCAAATTCACTATTTTTTATATTTCTGCGAATTGCAGAGTCCTGTAAGTATTTTTTTATACTTATCTTATAACTAATTTTACAACACATGTTCATTGTAATTTTGGACATTGCAAGTTAACCCTTTTGATTTGTACACAGTTATTTCACTATAGCACTTGTACGGCGTGTCGCTTTCGCGTGGTTTTCGCACACAGTATTTATTAAATTTATTTACACATAATGGTGCTTTCGGATTTTAATTCTTAATTCTAGTTTATGAATAATTACGGAAAAACAGTCATTGTGCAATTATTCATACTGGGGTGGCAAACTTGCCTGCAGAGACCTGCGTTCACACACACTAGCAAAATACTGGTGTACACACTTTCAGTTACATTTGTGTGTGTGTGCACGTTGATTCAGGTCGAAACACCTGTTCATATTTTTGTCTGAGTCAAGCTTGCAATCCATAACATGCTTATTTCTAATATATTATTAATTATTTACAGTTTATTAAGTAAATTAAAATTTTTATATTTCATGCTCAGTACATCACTTATTTGTACTGTCGCAATATATATATATATATATATATATATATATATATATATATATATATAATCACGTTTATCCATCATTAGCTAAACATGCAAGTTCTGACCAGAGAAGTTGATCTTTTTGAGACCCCATATATAAAAGTTACGAGTAAGCTTAGACATTTTATTCTTACATATTCGTAATCAGCATAAAAAACCGTAAAAATATATATCCGTTTCAAGATAGTTTGTTGAAAAAAGTTGAATAATAACCCTGTTAACATAATCGTTACAAACGACTCACACGTGTAAAAAAATGCATTACTATTTTATCACGGATATCGGTTTAGCTTTTAGTGATGAAAAATATGCACAGTGTTGCCACAAAATATATATAAAGTCACGAAGGTCACAACGTTGCCAAGTCTACTGAACGTAAGCAATTCCTGCAATATTAGCAGGTGGTGTGTCTCGGCTGTTTATACAATTACTGCTTCCAGTCGCCTACGTTTAATTCCTGTATACGATCTTAGTTATTTTTAATTTCAGTACCGTAGTAAAAATAATCTTTGAAAGACGTAATCAACTATTTTTCAACGCTGTTATTAAAAAGTGGGTTAATCATTCAATGACAGAAAACATATAAGGTATAAAATGTTGTGATCACTTTATTCACACGTTCTTTTCTTGACACGTAAATAACTATATACTAAATAAAGATATAATAAGTATATCTTCATTGTACATTAGTATAATATGTAGTTAAAAAGTACAGTACAACCTGTCACATCCGGACCTGTGATATCCGGAACCTCCCATATCCTGACGTATCTCCAAACTAATTTTTGCAATTTTGGTTAGCGAAATGGTTAGGGATGTAAAGATACTACTCAAAAAACACGTTCTTCTTCTGTGTATCTTCTGTAATTGTTAATTATATTAATTGAAATTTTGGCTACTTATAGAGATTTAATTACTGAACACAATGCAGTTTCCAGAATTGCTGTATATTTATTGGTTTTGAAGTTATCGCAGGTTGAACTGCAAAAATGAATTGAATAAAATTCACTCATCCGCCCGCGAGCTTCACTGACGAAGTTAGAGTGAGATAGTTGCTTATTATACGCTCTCTGTCTAGCGTACGGCGCAGCGCACAGTGTCCCTTTCAACTAACGCTCAGATATGACGACATACTATGAATCTTTATAATATACCCCGACGATAACTTCAATGAGTTGAACTGATTTTGTGTATAATACAGTATATTTAATGTATCTTTTAAATGTCAATAAATTTCAAATGAAATTTGGGTATACCTGAAATCCTTGAATAATTTACGCACCCGAAATTTTCGCCGGTATTTTTCGTCAAAAAAGTGCGTTAATTATGCGAGAAAATACGGTATTTATAAATGACCTTGTGATATCCGGATTTTTCCATATCCGGATCGGCCGGTCGCCATATTAGTCCGGATATGACAGGTTGTACCTGTACTGGTAAAAGTATGAATACGGTACAGATAGACTTTTATTACTAATATTTTTTGCTACGGTTTTCTATAAATAGTAACTATTCTCGGTAAAATAAAAATAAAATAAAATAAAAGATTAAATACAAATATCTAATATTTTCTGAATAAAATATATGTATATTTTAACAAATAATAATTATGTAACTCTGAAAAAATTTAAGACAAATCTTCATTAACTCTTGTAGGGAATTAATTAAATCTTCATTAATCTTTAAAACTCTTGTAGGGAATTCGTTTTACACACTTAGGCCTATATGTATTGAACATAATTATTATAAAACCATTTATTATTAAAAGGGATTGTTTAAATTACATATTTATTCCTACCATTCGCCCACCCCGATTATTTCTTTTGTTAAATAAATCTTATGACATGTCTTTTATATGTTTTGTACACCTCAGATTTTGTGTACACTGTATATATTTCGTATTTTTAATGTTTTTAGCTAAGTTTTCATTAGCCTAGGACACCAGTCCTTCTCAAAATTTGCATATAATTTTACCCTGATTAACGAAACAGCTCCTCTCTGTCTGTGTACCTCTGTCTCACTTTCTTGCTCTCTCTCTCTCTCTCTCTCTCTCACTCTCTCTCTCTCTCTCTCTCTCCTTATTCGTTCTATTTCTTTCCCTTATTTTTATTAAAGAATGAGCCAAGGAGGTTATGTACATTTACACCTGCCGGACACCTCTAAGGTTGCCTCTGTAAGAAACAATAAAATTTCTCAAGTGTTTATGAAATAAGGAGGACACTGGAACATGGTAAACGCATAGTAATGTTTATTTGGCTGAGACAAGATAAACGAGAAACGTGATTACATTTCTGGCGGGAACGATTATGCATTTTTCAAACTGGCGTCTACGTCACACACGTCCGTATTTTCTACAAACATTGTGCACAGTTTAATCTGAGTTGTGGTATCTCGAACTCAGAAATGGTTAATATACGTCAGCCACTGCTATGTACAGTGATATGTGTTGTGTCTATTCAGCGCTAACACCACAGGTCTCCAGCACAGAGACAAGATTTCTCATTCCCGTCAACATGAGTACCTACTCAAGATCAAATAACATTCTTAATGTTGTAATGACAGACGTGTACGTTTACAAAACACTGTTTTGGCTGACACATATATACACATCTACGTCTGAACTCGCAACCTCTTATTTATCAGCTGGCCAGTTTTACGTTTCCACCAAACGTGTTCCAGAAAATCATATTAAAATAATATGAATATTTTATAGTAAAAACATAATAAAAATAATAATAATATACAATTTAAAAAGTTAATACACTACCTCTTGCTTATCCTAAGTTTTGTGCGGAGAAATACCTGACCCAGTCAGTTTTCCAAGGATTCATAAAATTGTTATCTCGAATGATACATGGATCTTGTAGAGCTCGTAATCCTAATGTTCCTTGCATGATTGATGGAATATGTACACATAATAACCGAGCAACATTTTACGTTAAACTATTGAAAATAACAATGGTTTTCCAAAGTACCGGAGACGAGATGACGGAATTGTTGGACTAAAAGGAATACCGTATATCATTTGATAATCGTGATTCGTTCAACACAATCGCTTCCTAATTCTACAGTACAATGCTCACATCAATATTGAAAACCGATAAATACATGTATAAATAGGCTTACCATACGTCTCGGTTTGACCGGGATTGTCCCGGTTTGATGACCTGATCCCGGGGTCCCGGCCAGTTTGTCAGTTGTCCCGGTTTGAAAATTGACGAGAGTAGTTTCCGTCCGGGCGAAGACGTTGTGCAAGCTAAGCTCCCGATTTTTGGTTAAATCAATAGAAAAGAGAGTTTGATAGATTAAAAGTAATTTTTCATGAATGGAAAATTCAAAAGCTGCAGTAGTCACTTTGCACGAGTATACACATTCAAATGACTTAGGGAGCACAAAAATCCTAATGTGTGCTATACTTGCTTTCCTTCGAAAAGATGTGGAATGTGGCTGGCAGTATATCCATGGTCAAGTTCCAGAGGAAGAGAAACTCGATTAATTCTTTAATTGTTTCGTAGAACAATAGCTAGACAATGAGTAGTGCCAGAGGAGTTACGGAACTGCTACTTCCGACGTCATACAATGAATAATACCGTACAAGCACGCATCAGAAACTAAACAGCCACGTTGGGAGACCACATCCAAGAATAAAAAACATTATCAAATGTTTATAATCTGAGGCAGAGAAATCTATTCAGAACACGATGTAACGATGGAGTGAAATTTTTAAGCTATGAAAAGGACGAAAAAGTATACTGAATTGGATAAACTAAAAGATATGAAAAAGATTCTGAAGTTGGGATGTTTCTCAAGATCACGTCGTCCGTTCTACAAGTTGACTAATAAAAATAAATAAAAAATAACCTTCCTTTTTAATTTAGAGAGAGAGAGAGAGAGAGAGAGAGAGAGAGTGAGGGAGCGGCTATGCAAGTGTGTGTGTGTGTGTGTGTGTGCGTGTGTGTGCGTTTTATAAAAATTGTAACTTGGTAAACGTAGTTGGTAACAAAATATACATTTAACGAATTATAAAAACATAAACACAATACAGGGTGGATGTACGTACATCGTTGTTTGTGTGTTCGCAAGTGGGAGGTACTCTCACGTATCAAAAATTAATTACGTGTCTTATCTACTTGAGTGTTCGCAAGTGAAACGAGTTGCAAGTGCCACTGTTCGTAAGTGGGAGCACACCATCGTCGGCCGGATACGAAAAGCAGATTAATTTACCTGGTTTCTTCGAGACAAAAGCATCAACATGAATCAAAAAATTTAACTTGCAACCATTATTTTAGTAAAACGTAGATGATTGTGGGTACCATAGCTTAGGATTTTAGAGCATAGGCTTGTACATTTATCTAGGATTTACATTATGTAGCTGATGATAGAAGTTCAAATGCGAGTTCCTGGTCCCTAAAAACATGGGTATCTCAGCTGGGAGAGTGAACTCCAAGACAAAATACTGATCCTTCAAATGTGTGTGTGTCGGGTAGGTATACTAGTAGGCCTACTCTGGGCTCCTTAAAAAAGCTACTGCTAAAATAACAGTGATTTGTTCTAATTTTGTTTGCTACATAATAAGGTGACCCCGTATAACATTAAAATTTGGGTTTGGCAAAGATTATCAGAATTGGCACATTCAACAATTAAAAGTTTTGTACGAATGAGCAGAAAATAATGGTATTTAAAAGGAACTATAAAGACATATCTTATGGTCATAAACAAACCGTAGAAGAAACTACAATTGTAATCAGTATAGTCATATTTGGACAGGTGTAGAAAAATATGGAGAAGCCTGTACAGGTGTGTCGGTGCTGATGGGAACACACATAAAAACGTTTGTATGAGATTAAACGTATGTATCCAAGATAAATACCGTTTTATCTACAACAGGTGGCTTCGAAATATGAATTTGGGGATTTCCCTTTTATTTAGGCGGAATTGTTATAAGGTAAATACAGTACAACCTGTCACATCCGGACCTGTGATATCCGGAACCTCCCATATCCGGACGTATCTCCAAACTAATTTTTGCAATTTTGGTTAGCGAATGGTTAGGGATGTAAAGATACTACTCTTGATGTTTTGGCTGATCACCAATTTTTCTTCACTACACTTACGTCATTCTGCGATCTGGTTCACTATTTTTGAATATTTAAGTTTTTACAATTGAAATACTTTATTTGGGGCAACTGAGTTTGGGGCAGCGGCGTTAGGTCGACTCACTTTGGCTTCATGGCTTCCAAAAAACGTGTGCATTGTATGAAGCAGCCGAATCACAAACTTTTTCAAAAACTGATGTAGGCGTACTGTAAGTAAAACTTTTTAACCAATTTTACTTTTTGTATTTTAAAGAGTACAGTGTACAAATGCAAATGCTAAACCAATAGAAACGTCTAAAAAAACACGTTCTTCTTCTGTGTATCTTCTGTAATTGTTAATTATATTAATTGAGATTTTGGCTACTTATAGAGATTTAATTACTGAACACAATGCAGTTTTCAGAATTGCTGTATATTTATTGGTTTTGAAGTTATCGCAGGTTGAACTGCAAAAATGAATTGAATAAAATTCGTCTAAAATCATCCGCCCGCGAGTTTCACTGTGAGGAAGTTAGAGTGAGATAGTTGCTTATTATACGCTCTCTGTCTAGCTTACGGCGCAGCGCACAGTCTGTCCCTTTCAATTAAGGCTCAGATATGACGACATATTATGAATCGTTATATATGTAAGATAATCAATTTTTGTGAAACCTATAATATATCCATTAAATAGTGTAGACTAGACAAGTATGATAGTAGCTTAATACAGTCTTTTTTCCGGGATGAAAGGGAAATTATAATATTGTGCGCTTAAGAATGAAACTTTTTTTGTTACTAGACCAACGTTTATGAAAATCTATTTGTCTTCATTTCTCAGATTGTAATAAAATTGGAATCAATTATAGCCTATATCAAATTAAAAATTTTTGCCAAAATTATTTGTTACTAACCAAGTTTACTTTATTTTCTTAACCGATGGATTTTTGCATATCAAATTCCGTTTATTAGACATCGAGAATGCGTCCAAGAAAAATAGTAGTTTGATAAAACTTATTACTAAGTTTTAATGTTTGTTTACATACGGCGTTTTCAAGAAACTGTAACAGTGTTAGAATAAATAGGCCTACTTAAAAATTTGATTACATACCTGCACCTAGTTTCGTATACAGAAGCAGTGTAAAAAGTATTTTGTAAAGCTTTCTTACAAAATTATAACATAACTGAAGCCCAAATGATGTTTAAGATTTTGCACGTTAAGTCATATAAAGTTTACTTAAGAACCTGTTACGTTCAGACTTCCTGAGATACAGTTATTGAGAAGAACAAGAGTAACAGAAAGAAAGAGAGAGAGAGAGAGAGAGAGATAGAGAGAGAGAGAGAGAGAGAGTGAGAGAGAGGTCAAAGTACATGATGTTTACTACAGTTGGCTACTTATAAGGAACTTGAAAATAATTAAACTTATTGTAATGTAGAAAGTTAACGAAACATGAACCAAAAGCGAGGATTATGTGCAGCAGACTCAAGAGTTTTATTAACAGGATCCAAACAGCCTTTGATGAAACGATTATTACGTTAAATAATTTATTCGCAATTAAGAAGTGGTACATTTTGAAGAAAGGAAAAAACCGAGGATGAGGAACTTATAAGTTGCTATTAAAATATGTAACTTACCTTTTGGATACCTAATTATTTTACAAGCAAGTTACGGAAACTATAAAAAAATTAATTCTTAATATATAAGCCTTCACGTATTATTTCAAAAAAATTAGATTACTGCTCACTGTGATATACGAAAAGCAAAAATATAATTAATGTAACATTACAACTCTTCAACTCTGTAAGATATAAACTCTTCTGCTTCTGCAGGTTGTTATTTATATTATTGGTACTTGTAGAAATTTTTATTAATCAGAATGGTGAATAAATTTCCAACGGATGGGAGTCAACTTGAAACATGTTGCTTCGGTACTACTGTATACCAATAACTGCATAACTATATTCTTACAAATGATATTCGGTATGAATGAGAATAATTAAAAATTCGTAATTCTCTCTCCCCCGTCTCTCTTCGTCCCCTCACTCTTTCTCTGTCAATTTTCCCCATCTACCTCACTAATAGGGACAAACCTCACTACTACCTTTAATTAAACATGACTACCTCACTATTAATTTCCTTTTATTTTCATTAAGTTAGCACGGCAGGTCCTTCTGCGACTGCACCCAAAGCGCGCCTCTTTAAGTGTTTGTTGAAATGTTACACTGCTACAAACAGATTACTCAAGTTTGAATGTGTAGTCTATACGAACACAATGAATGATTAAACAAACACGCACACCACACTACCTTGGACAGGCATATGTACATATGACTGTCATCTCACGTTTCTTATTTAATTTTTATTTTAACTTTTTAATACTTTTATATGTTTAATTATTATGTAATCGTTAAGGATAAATAGGAGAAATAACTCTTTTTAATTGGCTTCATTATATCAAAAAGTAATTCCTTGCTGGATCGCGAAATATTTACAATTCATCTTTATTTACGTAGGTCTTGAATGTTGTGACACCGATCCTTTGAAGTATTCTCCGATCTTTATATGTACGGTATTCTTTTCCGGATGTCTCTCTTTGACTATGATCCCAGGCATTCAAAGTTTTGTGTTTGGACTCCTATGATTTTCTGGCCTACTATTATTATACATTTTTATGTGCAAGAAAGTGGCTGAAGTTTCCATTTATAAACTACCTGATCCCCCTCGAACAGTCAGTGATTACTATAGACCGGGGTGACACGAGTTCTGGAAAGACACTCTAGAGAGTATCGCTGTATCTCTTCTGTACCGTTTTGCTTCTTCCATTCACTTTATGCCCACTCTATTTTTGTTAGTCTACGACAAACAATCTTTGGTATTAGATTTCTAACGACCAAAAATACTTCCAAAGAATTTGATCTTCTTGCCTGTCCTTTCAAACGGAGCACTGTTTCTATTTTAACAGGACGCACAATACCCTACAGTTTAAGAATATATAGACGAAGAAGTGTATGTAGCTGCAGTGAGGCGAACGAACCCGACAGTATCATACCGAGGTTATCTAAACGAATACCGGAGAGATGCGGAAACGGAGATTTGCGAACACAAGCTATTTCCGGAGATTTGCGGACACTAGGCCTTTTGCTACCTGAGAGAGGGATGACAAAATTCCAAAAGTATTTCTATACCGGAGGCTCGCGGACAGGCCGTATCTGAGGTGCGCCCGCTTGAATAGCAACAAACTTTCGTCAATTACTAAATTTTCAAATGGATTTAAGGCCTCTCTAAATTTTTTTCTTGTGTGTTCGACAATAAGCCGTATTTTTACAAGGCTATCTTGAGTAGGGGTAGAATTGTCACAAAAATGTAAAAGTCGCAGAATTAGTTTGAATCGGTCCCTAGACATAATTTGGGGAAATATCGGCGTCAGTAATAGCAAATCCTTTGCCCAATATTCGTCTATTTCTAATTTGTTTACTCTTGGCATCAGCAGTGAACACCCCAAGAAGAAATTAAATTCTGCAGGCTCTATATCTTTCCATCGGGACAATCGGGATATTAATGTCAATTTTGCGGTAACAAATTTGTAATAATTATTTAATTCTGTGCAAATGACAGAAATAAATTCTAAGGGGAAAAATATTAAAAAAAATCTAAGTGAGTTGCCGTGTCTTCGAAACTAATTCGTAATCCGCTAACTGCTTTATCAAAAGAGTGACGTTTTGTCGCAGGACTGTTGGCCGACCAATCGTAAATTCTTTTTCGCTTCTGAAGATTTCTTACCTCTTCTTCTTCTTCATCATCATCTTCTCCTGCTGATGTTTCATTTTCTGATGAAGCTGCACGTGGTGTTGAACGATTATGAGAAGGCCCGGGAGCATCCATATCTTTGTCTGAGAAAATGTTGTCTTCCTCGTCACTACTCTTCATCAATAATTCCATAACTTCCTTCTCGGATTCTGTGCCATTGTAAACACAATATTCACACCTACTGTTTGCTAAAGAGAATCACAAATAAGACTGAATAGATGTTCTACAGACAGAAAGTAATTATACCTTGCACCCAATGTTGAGAACAATAGCCGTGGTAAGGAATTTGAACAAAGAAAATGATTTTTCTTCATGTTTTGAGGGTAGTACAATCAGAATCTGCCCTTATCTCGAACACGATGTTTTTCGCGATAACCATACTTCCATTCCTTACGAAACATGGAAGTAAAAAAGTTGCTAGCTGAAAAAATAATAGAAGAAGAGAGAGTGAGTGAGTGAGTGAGTGAGAGGACTGAAAGAGAGAAACATGGGCAGATATAAAAAAATCTGTCGCATTAAATTCACGCCAACAACATTCTTAATGTCGTAATGACACAACAGTCTATGTTTACAAAAATTACTACCGTTTTGACGACACAAATATACAGATCTAATGTGTGTTGGCAGGCTGACGCGTTCGTACTACTAATTCATTCGAAGGCTGTATTCACTCCTGTCTGTATTAAAATAATACAAACGTTGTTTTATAGTAATAATATAATAATAATAATAATAATAATAATAATAATAATAATAATAATAATAATAATAATAACTATCACGATTTGTAGGCTTAAGCATTCATAACATAAACAGTTTTCTAACGTTCCCTTCTCTCAAGACTTCTACGAACATTTTTTTAACCTATTGATTTTACTCCATTTTTAATAATTCACCAATCCCTTCAGTTTATAACTTACTGCTTACATGTCGGAGTCATGTGATAGTATGAAACTTTTATTGAGCAGAATTCAGTATGACGGATATTCGTGGCATACCTACGGAGATGTGAAAGTAACGTAGTTTTACTTCGATTGCAGCTTGGATTCACTAAATTCTGTTGCCTTCTGTACGAGCGGGTAAATTCTATGCAGGAATGGGAAAATTATTATGTAAAAAAAAGCAGTGATCATTAAAGACAGAGGCACTGAGTGTAGGAGATCAGACCGTTGTAGGTCAAGTACTAGTAAAACCTGGAAAAGCTTATCGTCCACTACTACATATTAAGTAGGTTTAATGAAAATTATGTAAATGGAACGGATGTAATTTCAAAACTGTTAATTTCCTTCAAGTGTGTACTAAAGTAAAGAATGTTACCATTTATAAGTTGGTAATTACACCAGGTAGGCTTAAACAGGTAATGCTAACAACCAGTAGCCTACTGATTCGAATGTGTGTGTGAAGAGGGCTTTTGAGTCGATAATAACGCTATTACCTACTTGACACAGAAATTCCCGTGTCACCTGCATTTTGTATTATGCAAACGTTCGGAAGATGTAAATTTTTCAACAACATTGTTGGAGTGCCAACCTTTAGAATGAACCGTTGTGGCGGAATGCAAGACTGATTTAAGAAATCAAAAATTCTTGGAGATAGTACACTATATTTTCAATATTAAATACGGTGTTAATAGATTCTTCGGACTTTTTATTATCCCCAGAAAATTTTTCCAAACTTCTATCATTATTTTCCTTCACAGATTCGATTCTTTGGGAATAACCACTTGTAATTTTTATCAAGTAAACACTTGACGTTTTGCACAGAATTTAGCAATTAATACAGTGTTGTACTATTTACTATGTCCCAGTTTTTCGTCAATTTCTGTGAAGCTATCGTCATTAGGAACACTACCGTCACCGAGGTGCAGTAAGTTTGTAGAAAAATCACCATCTCCTCCTCCTCCTAAATGGGCTCTCATATTGCTTTGAAAATTTAGTCTGAATAGCATTCCACATCGCCGAGGACTTTAAACACACTGAGACAATATCAGCGCGGGTTCCTCTTGCAGTTACCGGTAATCTCTAGCGAGAATCCTCTGAAATAACAAATGTTACGCTACCCACTAATTTGTTACAATTTCTTAAGTCTTGGAGAGTTTGATTGACCGTTTCTATACAGTCCACAAATCGCCTTCGTTTTACCGTTCATGATTAGTTTCCGTTTTGATCCCTCTTTCTTTTGTCATGCCTCCTCTTCAATACGAATTGCTTTTTTAATAGGAGTCAGTGAGAATACTTGACTTTTTCTTCTTGGCGCATTTTTATTTTATTTTTGCAGTCGCTTTCGGATAAGGGCGAATTTATTCTGGTGTCAATTGTGATAAGGTATTAGCAGATGTCTCGTTTATTCCCGACGTGGGAGGTCCGGCTACTGTGGTCTCTTGACAATCTTTTGTTGGTGTTAATCTTCCTTCATAATTACTTTTGTCTCCTATCTCTCTGTCAATTACAGGTGAACACAGAAACTCTTCGATACTGAATATATTTTCATTTAATGGCCAAATTCCAGTTGAACTAAAACCTGCTGTCAGTTAGATGGTGTAGCTGCCTTTGAAAGAGTATCTTTTGCTAGCCCAGGTATGTCATGGTTTTACCTGGGTTTATTGTCATCCAGCTCTCAGCGGCTGCACCGAAACAGGCCATATAAACACTTGTCTAATGGCTGAAGTCAGATTGTAACGGGTATGAGGTATAAACTGTTTCATAAATAGTAAAAAAAGAGAGGCTGTAATTTATCTTGATGGATGTGCTACTCCAATACAACCTGCTGGTCCATAAATAATCAAAGTGATATCTACATAACACTCTGTGGATATAACGATAAGTGGTGGTTTCCAGCTGCCATCTATGAAAATACCACTGGTTTCACCCTTTTCCAAAGGGGTAACCCTGCTGACGTGTTTATTTCCCTTCAAACTGACAACTTTGTTAGGACAGTGCACTGTTGTTATGCTGCCTGGTTTCCTTCACATTCCAAATATTGTGACAATAAAAATGAAGGCGACTTATCACAGAATTCCAATATTGAAGAAAGTTTTATGTTATGTTTATTAAAACTAAATGCTATTGCAAAACTTGTTGCTTCAGCCTCTCTAAAAGACAACCTTGAATGTCGCTGCATGAAGCCAGTAAAACAATCTTTTACCGGCCCAGTTCACCAGAAAATCGACATTATTTGCAAACACGTATTCGGAGGCTAACATACGAATATTCTTAGGGTACAAACCATAATAACTAACAGAATAGTGCAGATCATAACACAGAAATCTGATTTTTCTTTTTGTTCTTTCCTAAATACAAGTTGTGGAAAACGCTGAGTCTTTGTAGGGTTTGTGAGCTACATCGCCCCAGAAAGTTTTTCACTTGTACGTTTGAACCAAATATGAAAAAAAGAAAACAGAACAAAATGTTTTACTTACATTGTACCAACATACCACTTTCCTTCTGGTGAAATTGAAGGTACACCTTTAATTTTAAAATTAGTGGCTGAAGTGTAGTGCTGCTGGCCACTCTACCTTTAGTGCGTGTGTTGAACACTCATTTTAGGCAACCTATTCTACCTCCTAAATTTCCTAGGCGACATAAAAAGGAGCCATTATTACTATTATCATTTTAAAAATTTTAGTTTTTTAGGATTTAATAAACACGTAATCTTCATTATAGGATCACAAGTAACTGACACAATTAATTCTGAGATCTGTTAGGTTATGAATTAATTTTCTTTTAAAAGTTATAGAGAAACATAACTTGCCCTCATGTTGCCACATTGCTTTTGTATTAGTATGATTCAATTGTACACTTACCATGGATCCAACAAAGTACGTAGCTGTAAACACCCATAGCAAATTAGTGACAAAAAGGTTGCTTTACACGTTCTAAAATACAAAAGGGAACAAAGACTCATTTTACTGTACACTGCTATAATCAGACTGGAGGAGCATGTACTACAAGCTATAACAAAAACGTTATACAGTTGCAGAGGTGCTGCGACTAAGGGACACTTGAAGAAGTACAAAGTATCAACTTATGTCTCTCTGCTCTCCCCTATATGGTAATACTGTCTTATAACGACTGTTAAACAAATCAAATGTATTGTATACCTTTATATGTGTATTTATACACAATATATCATAAACATTTTTTGTGGCAAAAATACCTTTATATGTGTATTTATACACAATATATCATAAAAGTTTTTTGCGACAAAAATATCTGTCAAATTTTTGTATGTTGTAATGGTACATATAACACTACCAACACCAGCGTACCACAAATAAGTTGAAAGCCACTACAATTAAGAATACCTACAAGGTCAAGCATACGATCATGGATAAAAAAGGAAGTATCATAAGCCAAAACCAAGTGAATTAAAATGAAGAAGGAATTACCAGTAAATGTGCAACTAAAGAAGATAAAGCAAGACTAACGACGAGACGACATACATAATTACCCAATAGATGAAACAGTGAGAAGGAAACCCATTAAAGACAAAATCAAGAAGAAACCTATTAACCGTGAGAAGGAAACCAGTGAAAACAACGCCATGAAGAAACTTATTAAGAGGGAGGAAGGAATCGGTGAAGAGAAGAAGAAAATATCCAGATCGAACACAAAAAAGGGAGATAACATGAATTATAATGAGCTAACATATGGCAATAAAAGAATTATTATAAAAGAAGAAAGAATAAATGGAATAAACAACATGATTTAAACCCCTAAGCTGCAAAACAAATTGACACTGACCAAAACTTATTAAGTGAATACCTTCCTTGACAATGTAATACAAACAATAATCAATAAGAATGAATTATTGAACATAAAAAGTAACAAAGAGAATGAATAATAATAAGTTCTTAGCTAAATTATGTGTATACATGAAAAGAGGGCTATGTCCAAAACACCAATGACCAATTGTAAAGTGGAATTGATATTAGAAATAACCACTAATTACCAATAGTAAAGACTGTAAAAGATAAACAAAATGTAATCTAATAATAACCAATAGATATACCAGTACTACATAAAGTCAAATAAATCAAATGTAATACAGAAACACAAAACCGACAATAATCCATTGTTGTATATTATAACTATATGCTTGCCATAGAATGGATGCATGATGAACAAAATTATCTTGTAAACTTATCATAAAAGAGTAGGAACTAAACCAACAACATTGAATGAGGCAGAATACTATTCGAATAAGTAAATTCAAGGATTATAGCCACCCAAATACTAATAATAACAATAATAATAAATAAACCATGTTGACAGCTAGATGCAAGTAATCTTGGTTACTTTAAACCAAAGCAATTTTCAGTATAAATGCAGAATGAACTACTGCACAATAATAACAGTGCTATCAAAACAATGATAAGAGATATTCAAGCAATAATGAGAATAATTTGATAGGATTACAACCCATATAAAAAGGTAACTTCCTAAAGTATAGTAAACTCACTTAACAAACTATAGTTAAGGTAATAAAACCACAAGATGAAGAAAAAGGACACTATCAGAAGTGACAATGACCAATGCAGTATGCATAGGCCATAATAAAATGTTATTAACTATTAATGTTAGTATAATAGTAAGTATCATGTACATGTTGTGTTTATGTTAGTGTCTATACAGGAAAGTACAAAGCAACTCACCGCAGCTAATAATAGAAGAGTCAACGCAACTTCTTCAGAATCGAACTCATGAAATGGAACAAAAAACATTCTAAACTATTTAAACAAAATTAATAAACGATGTCAAAGAGTAAGTAAACCGATTTATTCATATCGGATTCAATAATAGATTGAATTGGGTAGAATAAATCAATAAACCAAAAATTAATAATAAAAACCAAAACGTTAAGAATAATAATAAAACAGACAATCTCGTCGTGCTAAAATATTCATACACACTTTTTAAGAGAAAATTACTTAAAACTTCGAATCTAACAAGAAAAATATTGTGTCGAGTATTCATAATACAAACCCTTAGATATCAAATATGAAATGAAAATATAAGAACCAAGTAAAATGTATATTCTATAGCCGGCAGAATAAGGGAACGACAAATAAAATAGAGGCAGGATATCAAGAGAATGGAAAACATGGGACTACCTAAACAAGTAATAAGATACAGACCTCAGGGAAGACGAGATATAGGTAGGGCAAGGAAAAGAGATGCCTTCAGTGAAGGCAAAACAGGCTGTAATCCTATACCTTGACATGGAGTAGATTCCTAATACTTAATAGCACACTTAAGAACAAAATATTGGTATGGAGAATCATACACGAATTCCATGTTCTAAGATTTATATTTAAAATCATTTTCGAAATGAAATATTTCCATTGAAACTACTTCTTTCTACTTGCTGCTTCAGCCACTTACTGTGGGCACTAACGTATACCACCTCACGTTATCGCACTTGATTTTCACTGATGATGGAAGTCGATGGCACTGGCGAAACGTCTGGTTTTGCAGAAAACATTGGTCTACGGCCAAACAGGCCGGGAAGGAATTTTAAAAACAAACTGCTTCTTTGTTGTCAATAACGTAGTACATATATACAAAAAATTATCAGGTAAACTATTACGTTACAACAAAAAAATGTTTCAGGTAAACTACCCTTTCCCCGTAACCGATCTTCACCAAAATCAATAGGCCTTGAGTCCTCTATAACTCGGGCACATATGTAAAAAAATATCTGATTCTGTTTGAATTTACGGCAGTTATCGTTTGTCATGAAAACATTTCTCTTGTTACAACATAAAATATTGCAGGTAAACTACCCCTTTATCTTAACCGATCTTCACAAAAAACAATAGGTCTTGAATACTCTACAATTCAGGGCTGTATGCAAAAAATTATTTGATTCTGTTTGAATTTGCGGCTCTTATCGTTTGCCATAAAAAATCTAGACAGACACACAGACACTTTTCGAAAAATTACTTTTTTTCATGTTTTGAGGGTAGTATAATCAGAATCTGCAAAAATCTCTAACACGATTTTTTTTGCCATCACCATACTTCCATTTACTTATGGAACATGAAAGTAAAATCAAAGTAAAATTCTGATGGCAACAAAAATCAAATATTGTATCAAAAATTGGGGATATACATTTTTGGTAGGTATTTGGTAGGCCTACTTACATTGCACAAGGAATGTGTTATTTTCAGTAGGTTATTGATAAAAAATGACTTACAAGTACATTGATTTTTATTACAAAATTTATACAAAACAATTTCAATTCTAAGATATCAATAATTAATAAATATTAAGGATAATGAACAAATTATTTCTTCAGAGAAGATACATAAAAACATTGCAAAAATAATACATATCAGACAAATATTATTACAACAAAAATACCACACAGGCATTTGGGCTTTGTTACTTTATCAGTAACTATAAGATTACATTAATAAAGTACATAGAATATTTATTTACAAGAACATAATTATTACAAAAAGTGAAAACACCTTTGATGAAATAAACATTTTATTTATTACATCAAACATAACTAAACTCAGATGACAATATAAATGAACTAAATATAGGTTTTTCTGCGAGGGAGTGTAGGATTGATTAGGGGTTCAATTAGTTCAAATTATTAAAAAAAAAAATAGCATAAACTATAAATAGAAAAACTAGACTGGTATGTTTACAACAAAATGAAAACTTCAAGTTACATTTAAGAGATATTCCGTGTCAAATCAACAAGTGCTACAACGTGACCTTCTTAGATTTATTTGAAATTAAGTATGCATGTAGTATTCATAAATAGTAACACAAATCAATTTTTTCACATTTTTCTGACGAAAGGTTACTGAGTAATGGGTGCTCAAAAATGAAAAAAATAAATAAAATTTTTGACTTGCGCAACAATATTGATTTGTTCACAACTTGTGTTCTAATTAAGCTAGAACAATGACATCGAGTTCATTTGAAAGCTCTTTTAAAGGGCTTTCATATGATATAAAACATAATTAGTTGAAAATATATATATTTTTTATAAACACATCATTATTGCATTTACTGAATTTTGAAAAACTTTATTTTTAAAATTCTCAAAAAAATATATGTGAAAGGTACTGTTTTCCTCTACATATTCTGAAAGTTTCAACTTGGGATGAGCATGGGATCACTATCAAAAGTAATTTTATGTTTATCACGATTCTGTAAAACGTCATTCAGATCGGTGAATTATTATTATTTTTATTTTGCTACCCGTGACAATTTTTCAGAATCATAGTTGGATTTATTACTTGGCCTACAAAATTGTACTTTTCTTTCATACAAATAACTGTGTTTTAAAGCTTAGCACTAGCTAAATTAATAGCTCAAAATTAATAAATTGACCTAAATATCTAAAATATATATCTTAATACAGTGATCCAGGTTTTCCGTGTACAAGCAAAAAAATCTCATTTTAAAGACTATATACAAAATGGTTGGTTGGTGTGACTATCTCCCATCTGTTTAGTATTTTGTCATCGGATAATATTCAGTCAGCTGTTGTCAACTGTTGTTGAAAGTGACCTGTACATTTTCTTTTGGTGTGACATAGCCTATAAAGTGAAAAAAATGTGATTAATTCTGAAATGTTGTGTTTTGAAACTAGCTTAAAGGTACTTTTGTACAATTCTCACAACAGTGTATAAGTTTATATGCCTACAACCAGTTAATATTGTAACGAGACATATGAGCCCAAATATTTCAGTAACCCAAAATATTAACACAGTCAATAATTGAGTGAAAGAGACAAACCAAGTGTTTCTTCTAAAAGGCCAAGCATGAAACTACATGAGCTACTCATCACCAAGGATAAACTCACAACAATAAGAGTTAATAAAACTAATGGTAACTAACAAGTGAAATAACATTATAAGAAAAAGAAGATGCACCGAACAATGATTGTACCACAGGAACCAACAACCCAATAGTTTTCGGTCAGTAAGGAACCAATGAAGACAAGGAAGAAACATACTACGAGAAAGACACCTAACAACCATGGCATAAAATATAGATTCCAAGAGCCAGTCAACTATAGAACATCTTACCCATATATGCAATGACTGAACAACTTACAGATTGAAGAGATGGACAAGAACTGACTAACTGAGATGACCAATATACAACAGATAATATTATAAATGTATAGGACAAGATATGTTATAAAAGAATGAAAGTAACTATACTGTTAACTGAATAGAAGCTGTGAATAAAAGCATAGTAACATGTTATGCATAGCACCCATGTAACATAAAGAAGTATTAAAATTGTCTCATAATAATAACAAATATTACTCAAATAGTCAAACAATCATGTAAGATAAGAAAAGGCAATAACTAAAGAGTTATTAGTTATCATTAATAAAACCAAACTTGAGAAAATAAGGTTAAAAGAATGTAAATTTGTATCAACCTAACATACACATTGTTGGTGCAAATTTCTCCTAAATTCACATCTATCAGTAGGAAAAGCCTACCTAAACCAAAATGTTTTGTGCCTTAGACCAAGAAGAACTGATAAGCTTTCTACAGGTACCAATATAAGATACCCAAAATGGATTTTAAATAAGAATTTAAGTAAATAAAGTGAACCAAAACCGACCAAAAGGGGATTCAGTAAGTAAAACGTGAACAAAACCACTTTATAATACCAAATAGAAGTAAAAGGTTAATGTCTATACCACAAGTAAGGTGTAATGCCACTATTGTAAAAGTATAAGAATATTATAAGAAAGGACATAATGTATTATAATCGTAATTAAGAACACCTGTCATGTGACACCACATGTAAGTAATGTTAGTCAATGATATACACTAAGGGACAGACCAGTGTACAAAAAACACTAAACCAATTATAAAGAGACTACTATGATTAAACTATTGTAACTAAATAATAGTAGAAAGAGATAAAAGAATACCAAATAAGAATGGAAATAAGTGTACACCTCATAGTGCAAAATAGAGGTCAGAGAGATATAACTATATAAGAATACAGCAGTTCTATAAGGAGAAATTTACCTCCAAACTTATAAATTTTGCACAATCATCTGGCGATATAAGAGCTTCTACAACAATGGACTCTGTAACAAAGAAAGAATTTTAGCTAACAGAGAAAAATAATTATCATTGCCAGTATCAACAAAAGTGCAAATTACTAAATGAAATAATTACAATTTTATGGGAAATAATTTTATTAAACTAATTATGTACTTTATTAAGAACTTTTGTTTTCCAGCAGCTTCCAAAACTCTTTATATAAAAAATAATATAAACAAACTTATTTAGAGCTTCTAACAATACTTATCTTAAAATTATCATATGATTATACTTTCCAAAGGAAGCCCCTGATTTGAAAGCATTGACACATAATACTACTAATTAAAAATGATTCCAACTACTGTGTTACTAAATTTTCTCATTTAAAATGTAAATGGGACTGTTAATAACTTTATATTGTTGTCATTAACAAGACAAAACAATCATTAATGGCTATTTTATCACAAACTTCAAAATCTCCTATAAAGCTTGCTCAATGAAATAGGACATTCCTGATGCAGAAAATTAACTTTGCCATAACACAAATTAAATAGGCTAACACCCAAACAAAAAAATGATTTGAAAACAAAACATTAATGAAATATGGTATGAATTAATTGTGCTACATTCAAAGCTGATTTTCTTAATTGATTTAAAGTACCTGTACAAGTCTAGTTTGTCAAGTAAAGATAATTTAGGTAAACCTAACACTACATATGAAACAAACATTAAATCAAATATGCTAATGTTACAAAATTCACAAACAGAAAAAAAAATTTTAAATTATCTATAGGCTAAATTGCTTTGATTATATTACCTTCTCCACTTCATATGTTTTCCACATCAATATCATCTGATGTCGATACTACTGATGGTGCAATAATAGTCATTTTTTCCCAGTCAATTCTGGAAAGTTCAGGAGAAACCTGAAAGATCATTACAAAACTCATACATAATTTTTCACTAAGTTAATAATTATAATAATATTAAGCTAATAATTAAGAGAATAATTCATTTTCTTAACCTAGCACAATATTTGTATGTTAGCACTATGAATTTACAAAAAGTTAATGGATTTTGTGTAAATTTCTAAAAAAAATTAAATTTACAGCATAATCTAGTAGTTATTTTATAGTAATCTATTTTAATTTAAATGAACTCAAGTCACTATTGCTTGGTTACATCCCTGCACTGAAGATTCCTGAAAAAGATTTCTAATATAATCATACAAACTCGAAAAACAAATCTGTTCAAATGATTAACATTGAATAATATAATCCTGATTATAACGGTATTATAACTAGCAAATACATTACGGATAATTCATCCATACTCTGTATCATTTAAATCTACTATTAAGTATAACACAACCCATAAAATATTTTAGAATATTAAGATACAATTTTTTTAAAATTTCATGTGATATTAGTTGAGTATCATTTAGGAGGTTAAACAATATAAATACAATTCTACACATTAAGTTACAGATTATAAATACAGATAATAAGAAATTAAATAAAAATAACACTATAGGCCTACATCAATTATCGGGTTTAAGAACCTGCTGCTGTAAGCAGTGATAATTTTAGTTTAGTGAGCTTTAATCAGACTTGCATGCAATAATAAATTTTACATAAGATAAAAGAACGATGCTTTCTTTAGTCACCAGCAAAACCTTTTCTGTCTGCAAGTTAATATTATAAAATTTAAAAACAGCACAATTTTATTAAAAAATTTAATCGAGATTAAAATGCATGTTTAAGTCAAAAATTAAAGAAGTCACAGGTCAAATTCTCTTTTCAATTTTTCTTTTACCTGACAAATGTTAGCCCTTAATTTTTAAAGCAGAGCTGTGTTAAAACAAAATTTTTATGACAAATATATTACAGTTTAATGGACTCAATGGTATGAAAGTAACTATGTGTACAAACAATTACAACAGTTTGCTTCAGTCAGGATATAGTACACAGGCCTATATTATAAATTTTGTTATATTAGGTCTTAAAATTAACCTTAACTTTCTACCGTTGTTATATCTTATCAAGTAATTACGTTTCTCTGAAAAATGCTGAATTTGAAAGTATATTTAGAGTAATATAGCTGGACTGAAGAATTAAATAACATATGTAACTAGTTAAATACGAGCAGAGTTCAAATTAAATATATTATGGTAAGGCCTATCATCTTGTGTTAGGTAGGACGACATTTTACGAATAAAATGACTTACAAACTGGATACATTACACAAATATAGGTAGGCTAGAGTAGTAATTGTCAGACTTACAGGAGTATCTATAATAAAGAAACATTATTCAATTAAATTGCAGTCAGTGCCTTACAGGGACTTTTTTTAAAAAAATGAGTTAATTACCCCTTGGGTAATTATGAAGATTCTCATCAATGCTGATATTGGGCTGATATATTTTTATTATATTCTTCTATGTTATATAAACACGAGAAAAATAATTTTAAACGGCGGTCGAACCTATTTACGGAGACAAAAAATTAAATTTTTACTCCCATAAGAACGCATGGTGTTAGCCTAGGTATATTGTATTAATTAAATTAGAATGCTAATTTGCTCCATTATTAAATTTTGGACAGAACACAGTGATATTATGTATAGTTGGGTCTGTAACAACCGGTAGGCCTAGTGTTACAGACCCAAAGTAATCGAGACATTCATACATAACCTAACACAGCTAATTTCCTACAAACAACGGACAACATACACTAAATAAATGATCATCTTACCTTTCATTATTATTCCTAGCGCCTCCAACATATTTTTACTTCGACTTGCAATCACAAACACTTCATACGAATAACAAAATTCTGTCCCACACACGTTAACAAACGAAAACGAATTACCGCACAGCGACGACTAAACAGAATAAATATGGCAGGTCGCAATATTTCGTTATACCAACTAAACAGAATAAAAACACACTTCCCTCTGTAGTGTCTGTCTTTTTTACACATGTTACAAATTTTATAGAATAATTATTACGAATGCCAATATGGCCGACTAACTACCCATATTTCATTATATACATTTGTATATATCGAACAGGTTGTCTGGCTTCAGCGTACAGCAAAAATACGATGTATAAAAATTTGTATAAGTTTTTCGTACGCTGACACACCATAACTTGGGCAAAATAACTTCATCACCTAAAAATGTACTTATACAAGTTCGTCAAATTTGTTTTAGATACCCTGGGTAAAAATTGGGGTGTCATGAAGAAATTATGCGGCGCTAAGTCTATATATATATATATATATATATATATATATATAATAGCATGGTGCAAAGTGTAATTCTTTATGGAGCAGAAGTTTGGAACGTTTCAAAAGTAAATAAGAAAAAACTGATGGCAGCGGAAATGGACTTCTTCAGGAGGAGTTGTTGATAAAAATTAGACAGGGTTAGAAATGAGACTATTAGAGCCGAGATGAATATTGACAGGACAATAATAGATGAAATAGAAAGAAGACAATTGACTTGGTTTGGGCATGTGAAGAGAATGGAAGGTGACAGATGGCCCCGCAAAATACTGGAATGGATACCACCGGTGTGATTACAATAAACAACGACACTGTATTTGATGTGGATTTCGGTCCTACCACATTTCGGTTCCAGAACAAGTAAGAAAAATCAATTACTGTCTACGGCGAGAGGTACTGGACTACGATAACCTGTTATTTTTGTCCCAGCTTGGTTGCTGTGTGTCTGACTGACACACTGTTTCAACAAGTCTGCTTTAATCTATGGGTAACACTAGACGCTGGGAGGCGAGGTAACAGATGAAGTGACAATTTGTGTGAAGAGAGAAGAGGTGATAGAGAAACCAACATTGATCGTTGCGGAAAGGGTCCTGATTGTTCCTCAGTTAAAGGTTAAAGTAAAGAATATGTGGGAGCGGGAAGAGAAGACATACCGAACATATAGGGAATGAAAGAGCACGGAGGTGGGAAGATACTAGTTACAGAATTAGAAATGGATGCTGAAGTGGATAAAGCATTTTATGTGATGTGGGTTGTTTAATTACTCCGACGGGGACGTTAATAATGAATAACTGTTGGGCAAGCTCTTACTGCGGATTATAAAGTGCTTAAACTTTTGCGTAATTACAGAGTCGCTATCTTATTAAGGTTCAGAAGCTATATTGTGTGTACACTGCTTTAATAAACATAAAACACACACAGAAAATAGACATTTTGCAATACTTCTGACTCACGTGGAATGTTATAAAATATTTACTCTCGCGCGCGCGTATGTGTGTCTGTGGATGGTGGCGTGAATGATGAGTTCATATGTGCGTATTCCCGTTTTATTTTTTTTATTGTTCATTAATTAATAAATATTATACCAACCAAGACGTTTATTTTTTTTTGTAACAAAGACTATAATAACACGACTTTAGGTTTACAAACTATTGTCTCGCTGTCATCATCCGTTGAGTATTAGGCCGATGGCTTGTTGCATCCTTCAGGCGTGGTACAGCTCACACCATGGCACGTTGTGACGATTTTAAAAAATATCGTAAATCGCACAAATAAAAAATTTTAATTTCTAACAAGTAAGAGTATTATCCACCCTTACCTATACCCAGATTCCTGAATCAACTTGAAATTGTCCCGTACCAACACGCAAAAAAAGGTGTTAATTAAATAATAATAATAATTACGTTAATTATTTAAAATACGACTATATAAATAAGGAAATCTCTAATTCGTAACCAAGTTAACATAAAGTATTTACATTCTAATTAATGAATAATTAATAATAAATAAAAGAACGAACTATTTTCTCAGTGCGTAAATACGCGCCAGCTTACTGACCCCTCGCCCCTAAACTATGCACACAGTCGCCAGTAGAACTTCGACATGTAAAGATGTGAGTTTTGTGTTGACCACATACACGTAGGTGTATGCCGTTAAAATCATATCTTGTTTGAGGTGATTTTATTTTGAAGGATGTAGTGTGGAAAATAACAACACAAATAAATAATGTAGTGTGTGTAGAGTTATAAAAAATATATAAAGAAAGGAAAACTTAGCCGACACATCTCTTTTAAAAAATAAAACTGTAAGTTGTAAGATATGTAATTTACCAGACTTTAGTACTGCAAAGTAAGAACTATAATTAAGGTGTAAAATGTGAACTACAAACTCCAGACGTAGACAACTCAAACTACAACAGTATGAACTTCAAGTAAAAATCCGATCATCGAGACCAGATAATATCAACCCGATGTAGCTTCAAGAGGAACCACGTACTCCACCCTAAAAGACGACAGAAGATGACCACCAAGGACCCAGCAACAACCTCATATTAAATTCAGGTGATATCCAAACACAACATTTGTACATATTCGTTTCAATAAGAGAAGTAACAAAAGAACACTAAAGAACTTTTAATAATGTAAAGAATAACTTATCAGATTTGTAATTTTTGTAATGAAGTAGTAGTAACAGCACTATATCTAAATGTAAGGTAATTCTGTAGTTTACAACCAATATTATTCTTCCAATAATTTGGTTAAAATTGTGATAAATTAATTTTTAACAAAGTTCAGACCCGGATCCTAGGTATTTAAAACAAACATCTAGATGAGTACTTTTGAGATAAAAGGAATAATACACTTAATATTTTTAAAGCATTAAAAGCAGAATTTACTAAAGTAATTTTTTTTAAAAAAGAAACAAAGTAAAACATGAGATTGGAATAGTAATAAAGAGATGTTTTCGCTAACACCAAGTGAGTGAATAAATTTGTGCAATCCTTGTCTATTTCCTATGTAAAAATTGTGTTGTAATTTGTTGGTAAGGAAGCTTTACTAACAACGGCAGCTAGTTTAATTAACTGGTAACGAATTGAACTAGTTCCCGACTTTTGTGTTGTCTTAACAAGGGACACGTCACAAAAACGTGGTTATTTTGAAATAATCGGACATCGATTAGTCTCGTCTTGACACAAACACTGTTTCTTCTTGCTATATCAGGCTGTTTTCTATAACCATTTTTTATCTTTTGGAGTTTTCGAGAAGAACTACAAAAATTATTTCTTTTAATTTACAGCTACAAATTGAACTTTTTTAAATGAATCTGTTAGACAAGCTTAATACACTGTGACTTCTGTTCTTTTGTTAAAGCTGAGTCACTTATACGCCATTTATATTCCCCACATAACCTTATAAAAATGCTTACTTATAAAAATACACTAGTGAAGACTGCTTAAAGTAACTTTGACTATAAACACGCTGACCAACAAAACGATGAAAAACGATATAAAACGACGGTAGGATGCTCAGAGGGCTGCGTTCATGTTTGCTCCCGAGGTATAAGTGTTTTGCTTACAGCGTCTCGAGTGCCAAAAAAAGTTCGACTTCGGAGAATGCACCTGACCTTGTCAGCGTCAACAGAAGCCACTTATCCTCCCCCTTACACACACACAAATTCACAACATTTTTCCCTGTTTTAAAGCGGCATAAATTTTGTTTGTAAATAACAGATAGTTTTTACATTCGATCCAACATAATTCACTCTTGTTAATAAATTCATACAAAATGTTAAAAAAACTTTGGATAGACTGCAATAAAAAGTGATAGTTCCAGGTAGTTTTTTTAAGCAAGGCTATTTTCACTTATCCATTTTTCGCGTTGTTTAGCATACGAAAAATAAACTTTTAAAATAAAGAGTTTGTACAATAATTGTAAGAATGATGTAGGATAAAAGATGTAAAGTCTGTCGTTCAAACGACGTAATTGAAGTTGTAAATACCTGCACGTAGTCTTGTGATATATATAAAGAAAAAAACAATAGTTTCAGTGCTGTTTGTTTTTCTGAAACTATACACTCATAAGTATAGTGTAGTGAAAGAGTATAAAGATCCGATTTAATACAATATATAAAATAGAACGCATGTAATAATTATATAAACACATGAGCCGTGCTTATAGCTTTAAGGAAGTAATTAAAAAACACCGAATACTCCGAATACAGATTTAACGAACATGACCGTTCTGGAACAAACACGATTTGGCCTACTGACCGCTCACACGGCCACCCCTCTACGCCTCAAAAGGCAGTGTTATAAATGGTCCTTTCGTGGTCTACTCCGCACAAGCAAGAAAAATGAAAAGTTTGATTTTCAGATACTGACAATTATCTTTGAGTGAATTTCAAACACAACGCTGATAATTTGTCTATAATATTTGAATTCAAATATGCAACTCAGTTGTGCTTAAAGTCTAAGTTATAGACCTATTTGTGTTTACAAGAAATAGAGTTGTATTTCGTTTGTTTCACAAATGTATTTATATTTACACAATTTATATTGGCATATTCGTTATGAGAAATTTCAATATTTTTAGTCAATGGTACCAACACATTATTACGTGATAATTTTTTTTATTTAGAATAATAATATATTCTGCCACGTTTTGCATTTAATCATAATCAAAGTACTTAAAATTTTGTTTGTTTTTAACCGACCTTATACGCAAAACATATTGTAAGAAACCATTTTGTTTAAATATGAGATTAAAATACTGAAATGAAATTCATTTTATTAAATATATTGCAATACGTATTTTAATCAGTGTTATTAGACTCTAAAATTTTAAATAATATACCAATATTATTTTAAATCTAACATTTTAAATATGGGTTAGAATAGGTTATAAATCAACTAAACGGAGACAGGTATTATAACCTCTTCTTTAGAGTTATAACGGAGGGAACCCAAAATAATTGGTTCTGCCAATTATTTCAGGCTGCCTTATTAGAGACGAGCTGAAATTTAAATCAGAACAACACACAGTAAGACATACAGGAATCAGGGAAGGTTAAACTGTTGATTTATACACTCAGTAAATGTGTGTAACAAGAAGACTTGCTTTATTAAACATTTGAAATATAACATTTACTCCAAAGAACAGATCCCATGACGTTATTAATTAAATTAGTAAAATTAGGTGAAATGCTTTTTTTAGAATATGGGATCACAACAAATTTATCTAGCTATACCCCCGGATCCGGATAACCATTGGTATTTAGTCTCTAATCTTTTAATTATATTTAATTCCAAAATTTTATCTTTCAAGACTTTTACCTTTTTGCTTTATATATATTCCATTAGAAGAATGGTATTAATAACACTACGTTACGTTAATATCTAAACTGTTACAATTGAATGATATTGAATAGTTACAATTAAATTCTCAAATTTAAGTTTTTATATTCTTATAAAATCAATCGTCTCTGAAAGTCTCTTAAATAGAGTATTGTGTTACAAAAATATTATCATTATTCCTCGATAGACGTGCTATCGAGTCACCTCTATTTTTTTGGATGTCGTAATCGCCTCCATGTGGTTCCGTCTTGGGAGTCCTAAAACGTCGTCCACGTCTTGGTCTGGTCTCTGTTGTTCATGGCTTAATACGTCTGCAGGATAGGTAGAGTCTTCTACGCCGATACTCGTTGATTCTCAGATGTCTCGAACTGCATCATCGGTAGGGTATACTAGAGTTCTCATTTAGATGGTCCATGACCACAGGTCAGATGTTGAAAAGATTCGTCCATCGGTGAAGATTGCAGTCATCGTTTTTTCTTTATTAACACTCGTCGTTTGTAGTTACATCTTTCTTCTTGTTACAAAGTTTTTGGAATTTTCTTTTTGTTAACGTTACATGTTACACTTTTTGTAACGGTTAGTAAAATACAAAATAATAATTAATTAATCCACACTAACAACAAATTGTATAACTTTTGAACAGAGCATTTTGCTCGTGCGTCTGCACAGCTGAGCGTCGTCATCGCAAGAGCGGTATTTTTCGTCCGCTACCCTTGTACATGACAAGAGAGAGTGGGGTGTTTATTCCGCGAGCATATATAGTTCCTGTTTCTCTTTGAATAAACTTTTTTATTTATACCACCTATCGCTACATAAAAATACATCATTTAAATTAATTGTTTTAGTTACTCTCTGTGTCTACAGATACTTTAATTATTAATATTAGTTTACTATATTATTTTTAATTACAGTAGACTCGGAAAACATGTCGATTCCGGTATCAACAGGTAGGCGCTTGATAGCAAGCAAAGGGTTAAATACGAACATAATAATTATTTACAATATGCCTTTTCTTTATGGATACTTTGCCCTTATTAATTACTTCTTCCATTCACACTTAGTACCTACATGTTTTTATTATTATTATTGTGAGATTTAAATGGTTAATTGTACGCAACCTTAATTAATTAAAATTTTTTTTTATTCTGTAAATGTCACAATTTAAATCGTCACATACTCCGCCTCCTTACCAACACAGACTCCTAAAAATTTTGGTCAGCTATGTACAGAGAGTATGCTTGGGAAGTACTATATGAGATTTCTTATTATTATTATTATTTATTAGTATTCTCTTTTATTATTATTATTGCACGGTTCATTTGTTTTAAATTCTCTTTAAATGATCTTAATTCTCATTTAAATGTTCCTTCTCCATGAAATTCCCTTTTTCTCATTAAATACAGTTCTAACTTATAATACTAATTTCCCTAATTTCAGCAACTCACAATATCGTGGCCCGACTGACATCAGCTTACTCTAACTCTACACGTTAGCTTTCAGCATTCAAAAATGATCTCTTGGCTCTTTTGGCTCATCATTACCCTTTTCAGTCGGCGCCATTGTGACTCGTTACTTCACATGTATAATCGCTTCTGGATTATATATCATAAACTTATTTCTAATGTAATCTAAAGAGGATCCCATACTCCACTTTAGATCACTGTTTTGAGAGAAGCGGAATTTCACGAAGGTACTTTTCATTTAACTCTTTAACAATTACTAGACAAAATATGCGGAAGGGGAGACACTTTACACAATGCATTGTAATACGCGGTGGTATTCATCGTTTAGGGAGTGCTACCGTTTATACAATTGAGAAGGGGTGCTTGGCTTACTACATTTCATAACACGCTCTATTGTTCTCTTACTGCCCACCACTGGTTGTTGACTATTCAACGTTACTCGTATTATTATTTACTTTGCTCTTATTTACTGCGATACGATTTACTACTACTTATTTACACGTTACACAAATTTGTTTAACTTAAGATTTATTTAGCAATTATTAATCACTTATTATTACTTTGGGGTTTTAAAAATTACGTAGAATTATTTCCTATAGTCTTACCATATTTACTTAGGACACTTTATTTACCCTTTTTTTTATTTGGCTGAGTTTACAAGTTTACTGTTTAGGGACATGGGGTATAGTACTTTATCTAACAAGGGAGGGTTAGCTAAGTCATTTATTCATTTGAAAATTTAAATCACAATATTATTTGCTCTACAATACTATACAATTATTTCCTACACACTTTAATACATGGTAAACATTTATTAACAGAGATTATTATTAAACCTTTGGCATTAGGCATTAAATTCTATTTAAACGATCAGCTCTTGGTACTCCTTTTCTTTTCTTCCGTGACCTTCCCTTTATCTCGTTTCTTAAAATCTAACTTAATTTTATTTCTACTACTAATTTACGTAACCTCACAACATCATGGCCCGACTGATTACATCTTGCGTACTCTAACTCTAGTAGTTAGTTTTCTGCTACTTTCTTTAACTCTTGTAAAGAATTTTTCAGTGCGGCGCCATTGTGACTGAGTTATGTTCCTTATATCTATTTCGCTTACTTATACTTAAGATAATCTAAAGTTGATCCCATACTCAACCTTAGATTATTTTTTTTTTAATTCTAGTTGCTTACTTTACTGAGATAAGCGGAATGTCACGAAGGGGAATCTTTATTCACTTCTAAGCAATTAACTGTAACACACTAAGCGAGAGGGGACAAACACTTTACTTTCAACGATCAGCTGTTACGCTGGAATGTAGGTCAAACTAGTTTTCTACAATGGCCTCGTTTATGAGTACAAAGGGGAGAAGTCGACTCGGGGGTGGATAGATCTCTATGGTTCTCATTTAACAATAGCTGGCGGCTAGGGACTTATTTTCAAGCAGGACACAACTTATTTATTATTATTCACACATATTATTCATTTCTTTTTACCGATCTCACTAATACTTTTATAATTATAATTATACTAACGTGTTATAATAATTTACGATATTATTAAACTTTGTATTTTAAATGACTTATTATTTATTATTAGTACTTTGGTCTGATTTAAGAGACGGTTTCTTTTTATTTCGAATTAGTTTATTTACTTAGGGAAACATCATTCCATTAAATTAATTAGTACACTTGTTTTATTTAATTCGATTTAATTTTCAACAAAGGGGAGATACATGTTTACTAGGCACAAGACGACACACAGGAAAGGACACGCTTCTTATAACAATACACCACACAAGAAGGGTGACCGATTGTTTCATTCCGCGATGGGGGAGGTTCACAATGACAAAAATACACACTAACAGGAACAGACAAGAATTCAACCGGTCTGGTATTGTTTACAAACAGACGTGTTGTAGAATGAACTTTTGACAAGCTCCTACATGGTTTGTTTACATTGGATTATATGTTACTCTTACTTTACACATATCATATTTACTAATAAAATTATCTATACTATATTACTATAATATTAAGTATTATTTTATCTTATTTAAATTTCTGACACATATTAAAATACACGAGTAAATAAATCAACAGCCCATGAATAGGGACACAATCACTGTTTAGCAACACAAGTCACAAAATTTTTTTGTTATTAGTAGCAAAATTTAAACAAACCAGCAGAGCGGCGCATCCTATTTGTGACACTCGGTACACAATTAATTAAGCAATTAAGCAACCAAGCAGAGTACCACATCTTACTTGCGTCACGATGCTTACAATTATTCTCAATTAGACAACAGCACAATACACAATTAATTATTATTTACACCATAGCACATTTATCATTAATTAGCAGTTAATTAATAATTAAAAGCAGAGTGGCGCATCTTATAACCTCTTCTTTAGAGTTATAACGGAGGGAACCCAAAATAATTGGTTCTGCCAATTATTTCAGGCTGCCTTATTAGAGACGAGCTGAAATTTAAATCAGAACAACACACAGTAAGACATACAGGAATCAGGGAAGGTGAAACTGTTGATTTATATACTCAGTAAATGTGTGTAACAAGAAGACTTGCTTTATTAAACATTTGAAATATAACATTTACTCCAAAGAACAGATCCCATGACGTTATTAATTAAATTAGTAAAATTAGGTGAAATGCTTTTTTAGAATATGGGATCACAACAAATTTATCTAGCTATACCCCCGGATCCGGATAACCATTGGTATTTAGTCTCTAATCTTTTAATTATATTTAATTCCAAAATTTTATCTTTCAAGACTTTTACCTTTTTGCTTTATATATATTCCATTAGAAGAATGGTATTAATAACACTACGTTACGTTAATATCTAAACTGTTACAATTGAATGATATTGAATAGTTACAATTAAATTCTCAAATTTAAGTTTTATATTCTTATAAAATCAATCGTCTCTGAAAGTCTCTTAAATAGAGTATTGTGTTACAAAAATATTATCATTATTCCTCGATAGACGTGCTATCGAGTCACCTCTATTTTTTTGGATGTCGTAATCGCCTCCATGTGGTTCCGTCTTGGGAGTCCTAAAACGTCGTCCTCGTCTTGGTGTGGTCTCTGTTGTTCATGGCTTAATACGTCTGCAGGATAGGTAGAGTCTTCTACGCCGATACTCGTTGATTCTCAGATGTCTCGAACTGCATCATCGGTAGGGTATACTAGAGTTCTCATTTAGATGGTCCATGACCACAGGTCAGATGTTGAAAAGATTCGTCCATCGGTGAAGATTGCAGTCATCGTTTTTTCTTTATTAACACTCGTCGTTTGTAGTTACATCTTTCTTCTTGTTACAAAGTTTTTGGAATTTTCTTTTTGTTAACGTTACATGTTACACTTTTTGTAACGGTTAGTAAAATACAAAATAATAATTAATTAATCCACACTAACAACAAATTGTATAACTTTTGAACAGAGCATTTTGCTCGTGCGTCTGCACAGCTGAGCGTCGTCATCGCAAGAGCGGTATTTTTCGTCCGCTACCCTTGTACATGACAAGAGAGAGTGGGGTGTTTATTCCGCGAGCATATATAGTTCCTGTTTCTTTTTGAATAAACTTTTTTATTTATACCACCTATCGCTACATAAAAATACATCATTTAAATTAATTGTTTTAGTTACTCTCTGTGTCTACAGATACTTTAATTATTAATATTAGTTTACTATATTATTTTTAATTACAGTAGACTCGGAAAACATGTCGATTCCGGTATCAACAGGTAGGCGCTTGATAGCAAGCAAAGGGTTAAATACGAACATAATAATTATTTACAATATGCCTTTTCTTTATGGATACTTTGCCCTTATTAATTACTTCTTCCATTCACACTTAGTACCTACATGTTTTTATTATTATTATTGTGAGATTTAAATGGTTAATTGTACGCAACCTTAATTAATTAAAATTTTTTTTTATTCTGTAAATGTCACAATTTAAATCGTCACAGTATTTGCTTAAGCTTGTCCAGCAGTTGGACTTGTGCAGCATTGACTGTGCCATTGTCCAGGCTTATTTCCGGCAGCGGAATCACAATTTATTTATAATAGTACATAAACAAAGTATTTGTCAAAAATGAAGGCATACTAAAGGTTCTTCTAAACAACGGCTGTATGACGAGAAGGTAGTATTCATGTATGTAAAGGAAAATAAAAGAAAGAGTAATTTAGTTTCCAAAACGGCAATCCTTCCTCATAGAATATATTCCATGTTGATGTTTGTAGACCACATATATTTAAAAAATGTTATTTTGTTTAATGTAAGGACGTTACATATGGTTTTTTCATATGTAATTGAAAAATATGTAAAAAATTGAAAAACTTTATGTTTTAATATCAGTATCTTCAAAAGACTGAAAGTGTAACTGTCTATATACATTAAAGCCTAAAATAAATAAATAAAAAAATATAATAAATATTTAATTTGATCTATAGAAATATATAAAAATAAAATATAAACATACCATTTTTATTTCTGAGCAAAAAGTAAACTTTTTTAAACAAGAATATATTTCATTTAGGCTAAATTATATGTTGCAATACTCTAATCGACAATTTTCAAATACTACCTTCATCTGAAACAATTTAAAGACAGTTTTATAAAATAATTCAGATAAAACAAATTCTTGCTTAAAAAAGTTTGTTTATTACTTAGGTAAATAAGAAAGAGAATACTTAATGATACTTAGTGACAATGTAAGAAAGACAAAAATTTGTGACATATGAGTTTGAAAAGATTTTACGTCGGTGTCTGTAATTAAGTACGTAAAAGGTCACCTTTCAATGTACAACAGCGTTTTGTTTATTGCCCAGCCCTAATCCTAACCTCCTGTGTCAGGGGCCGCTTCTATCTCAGCTTCATCGTAAGCCATAGTGCTGCGTTGACAGTGTACAGATCTCCTGCGGGATTTATAGAGGCGAGAATGCCCGTAACATCGTTGCCATTTGTAATTCAGGCAGACAATCAGAGAACGTTGTTCCCGCTCCGAAAGTACAAAGAAGCAAACTCACACTTGTTCGTATATTCTTTTATTTATGAAGGTAATTTAAAGACGTTCGGTATCTGGCAAGAAGCACTGAGCTAAAGGTTCTTATCATATTGACCAACGTGACTGGAATGTATCAGTATACCATTAGACGCCAGGTATGGGGTGCACAAATCAAACAACATTATTTCTTTGAGTAAGCTGACTGAGAGGGTGAACAGCGAGTCTTTAGAATACTAAACTAACTTGTTAACTTCATTGTTTGTTATTGTTTGTTTTCCAGTAACTTTTATTAAGCAGTAGAACAAGATACTGTGTCTGAATCCGTGTGTTCAACACATTGTAACCATTATGTCTTTTACAGTAAAGTAGAGGAGTTTGAAATATCCCCTGGAGTGTTCTGCTTTTCATTCACTGTGTCTTGGCCATATCATGAAACATCCTCAAGGGCTCTTTTTCTTACGTCTCCTTCTATGCCTTCTTTCAAGCTTTCTCTTGGACTGTATTTGGGGTTACCAATTCAATACTTGGTTTGAAACTCTACGTTCGGTTATACGCTGAACGTGTCAATACCAGATTAACCGTTTACTTCCGATGCCGCCCGTAACTGAATGTGTAATTTTCATAATCTCTCTTATGTACTCATTTCTTATCCCGCTTCTGGTCAACCTACATATGATCGTTTTCAAAAAGCCATTTAGTTACCCTTAATCCCTTTTCTATACTACACTTAAATGACTACATTTTGGTGTTTCTTTAAGATTGTTTTCCATGACACATGGTTTAGTAGAGGGTCACACAATTCCTTCCAAAGTCGTTTCTTTATTTGGTTGCAAGACTCAAGATTTTACACCATCCTAGTACAATGAAAGAATTTTAAAAACTTATCTTGTTTAATATTACCTAATGCGTTAAATTTTACCCAACGTTATTATTAGTTATAATGCGACAAAGTGACGCTACCTTCTTGCTACAGAATTGTTGGTAATTTTAGACAGGGACAGTGGCGTTACAGAACATTTTAATTTACACACTAGACCGCACATTACTGTTGAATCAACCAAGAGACTACCTAAACCTGTTGGTTACGTTTGGGGCATAATTTTCTTTTGTATCGTTTATAATAGGAATATTATAGTGATTGGTTCTGACGTTTGACTGGATGAATGGAGTAGTTTGTATGCTTGTATGTGCATGTGTGTATGTTGTGCTGTAACTCCTAAATGAGTGATCTATGTGACCAACACGGTTTAATCAACTCTTCTCTTTCGATGAGAGTATCCTAGACTACATAGTGTTTTGAAGAAAACAGTGGAAGTTAGAAAAAATTGGTTCCATTTAATTCTGTAAAGAGTGCTGTAACTCGATTCATCTTGACATCGCCAGTCGCCTTGGATTCAAAGATATATCCACAAAAGTTTAAATAACGCTAACTATGAACAATAGGAAGAATTCGTTTCAAGTTCATCAGTAATTAAATGGCTGAGTCAGGAAGATTATATGTACATCTGGAACTACATTTGCTGTGGTTCTACAAACACCAAAGCTTTGGTAAATAAGTGTCATTCGATTCTACTTTGACTTTGTGACTACCACTGTAGGATGTCCCAGACGTTAAGAACGGTAACTTGTGTTCTTTTTTAGCGTTTTTTGGGAATAGCAATACATACACGTATATCTGTTACGGAGATTGTCACTGCCAGGGTTACATTATAAAAGTCAAGCACTACCGGGCTGTTGGTTCGTGGACGATTGCTTGTCGATGAGTAAATGTTTTTTCTCGAAACGTTTAGGCTACCCAGAAGCTGCCAGCTACCAGAAGCTTTATTCAATAGTAAAAAACGTTCGACACACGTAATGGCAGGCAGAATAATACCCCTGCTGAGGTATAAGTCTGCCATCCCATGTTGAACATTTTTTAGTACTGAAGAAGGACTTAGGTGGGTAGCCGAAAAGTTTAAAGAGAAAACAAGTATAAATTGACAAGCAATCGGTCACGGCCGAACAGCCCAAAGGCGTTGTATTTGTGGTCTCTAAACGAGATTTGAATAAATTTTTACTAAGAAATAAAAGATGGCGAAAAACGAAATGTCGACGCGGGTGTAACTGCTACACAAGAATAGCAACCAGGAAATGACAGTAGAAGTGTCAGAGTTTTAAGAGAAGGAAACTGACACAACAGTTCCAGACCTGGGCCGTCTCGTGGGGAAATCTATGAAGCCCCTGAGGTAGCAATTACATTGTGTGAAAGGCAAAGGGAATCCGACAGCATCCAATTGTTGCAGCTCAAGCGAATTCGAAATTTAGCGACAACAAATTGTAAGGGTTGTTTCCGCGAAATGATAATTTATAATGTTTTTACAAGTCCACATGTAGGCCTATAATAGTAAATACAGGTCCTGTAAAAATATATTTTATTGTGTATTTTTGACGACTTGTAAGTTTTTAAAATAAATACACAAGTAATGAACATAAGGTGTAATGTTTTTCTATTTCTTTGGAACATGGTTTTTCTGTACTTCCCATATCCGGATTTTCTCTTATCCGGACTACCTTTGGACTCAGTTGATCTGGATAAGGCCATAATTAGAACTGTTGTAATAATAAACAATCACTTTATGAGTATCGATTCTCTGGAGCTCAAAAATTTGTTTCATTATTTAATGATCAGGATCCATTGCGATTGACGTAACAATATACTGTTATGTTACAATTTACAGAAAATGCTTCCATTTCGTAACTCGTCGTGACGTACCGTAATGTTACTGTTAATATACAGGTTGATTCCAAATTTTACGGCAATCTCTTGGAAGCTGATTCTATAGCTAAAAATAAGTAAAAACGTCCGTATAAACATAGGTCCGAAAACGGTTCGTTAGCGAGTTACGGCTCGCGAACCAGTTTGGTCTGAGTTCTGCTCCCACGGTAAAATGACGCCATACTGAAATTCTTGGGTATAAAGCAAAGGGTAAATTTGGTGGTTTCTTATGGCTTGTGATCTGAGAAAGTGAATCGAAGAGAAAGCTGAGCTATATTTCAATTAGTTTCTAAGGAAAACTGTGTACAACACATAAAATTGGAGTCGAATAATCACACTTTTTTAGATTTGATATAAAATAACTTCGTTAATTTACTAATAAACACATTAAATGTTTAACTAACTTTGCATAGAATTTAATTATGAGAAAAGTGATGTTCATATTGTCTATTAAAAATAAGTACAAATTTGAGAAATTAGACTTAAATTAAAAACAAAACAGATAAAAATGCCCCAGAAAAGTGTTACAATTTACAAGAAATTGTATTGTAAACATTCAAAACACCCACACTTGTGTAGAATAAAACCCACATGAGAATGCTACAAGACATGACCAACATAGTTTTTCATTTAATGTATGGTGCGGCCTTCTTGGTGATAATCTCTTAGACCATTTTTTCTTACCCCCAAGGCTTAATGGAAGACAATACTTACATTTTTTGAAAACGAATCTGATGGAACTCTTGAAAGATATTCCACTTGCAGATAGAGTGCAGATGTTGTTTTTGAATGACGGAGAATCTGCTCACTACTGTCGTGATTTGATGAACCATTTAAATAACACATTCGGTCAAATCGGTCCAGTAAAATGGCCACCTCGATCTCCTGATCTCACGCCAGCAGACTTTTCCCTTTGAGGGTGGATAAAGTCGTTAGTTTATTCCCCTCGTATTGGCACACAAGAAGAATTGAGACATTACACAATAGAATATGGTTAAGAATAATCCTGATCCTATATGAAGTGCCCGGCTAGCATGGATTCGCCGAGCTGATTTCTGCATTCAAAAAAATGGACACATTGAACAAGTGCTTTGAACGAACGTTCAGAGCTTTATCAATTAAAACATTTTAGTATTTAATGATTTGAAGGAAAAACTCAATAATATATTTTCATTTTGTTTACAATTATATTTGTTGTGCAACGTTTACGAAAACGTTTGTCCTGTTTAAGGTTGTCTGTTTAACAGTTTTCTGCATAACTAACTGACGAAACTGTACAGTATACTTTATTAAGTGACATACTTTACTGGTGTTAACCGTGTACCAAATAGTACACACTAAATTGAACAGTATAAAACAATATTCAAGATTAAACTCTACTTAGAACGAATAGGAAAGGGTCTTAGGATAGTTTTTTTGGCGTCGGCCATTACATTAACGTCTCTGCCTGGCAACTTTTAAAATATTTTGAATAAACTGAACACTATAACAGTAAATTTTCTTGTGTAATATATGGGATACATACCCTGAGATTACACAAGAAGTGGCAGTAGACGTTCGGTATCTGAGGTATCATTGGTCTGGAGGCTCATGAGTAAGTGTATATGCAATTGTGTCCCTCCTGGTATTTGTTTTCAAATTATGTGCTCACATTAATAAATCTGACGATTTCCACACCTTTTTTGCAGCGGTTACATATTAAAAAATACTTCAACAACACAAATTTAAAAATGTAGTCTTTGTAAAATTTACACTAAATATATTCTACAAATGGTATGTTTGAAGGTGTGTTAGCGTGAAATATACGTGGTTTTTCAAAACCGTAGAAATGTTGCGAAAGTTACGAGCAAGGCGAAATTTGTTCGTAGAACAAAGCAGAAAAAGCAAACAAATATTAGTTTACCACGATTGCGTGGCACGCACTGTAATTATGAAAATGAGTCACGGTTGTGCGTAACCCTGGTGTTTTACAAGCAGAGGTGGGTAACACCGCAAAAAGTAAATTATTGAGTTTTGTTTTGTATGTAGTACTGGTCCATACATAGACACAAACGATTTACCAGTGTACGCACACATTTCACCACTTCATGACGACGCATCAGGTGACATACCTTCTGAGATTGTCAGTGTAGGGCGTTTCAAAAGGTTTTCCCAGTATATGTTTGTAATAACTTACATATGCGTTGTTGTATTATTATCCATACAATTTGGGCCATTACAGTATATATAGCTATTTCTTGATTTTTTTTCCGAGACACCTTCATCTCCGATCCATATATTTTTTTAACACTTTTTTCAAGTGCCCACAACGCGTTTTCACTGCTTCTGCTCAGAACCTTGTTTTTTAAGCATACAAGAGCAAATAGTTTTTGTAAAAATGCCTCTTAGTTATTTTTTGTAGCAGTATGCAGTTAAATTCGCTATGTGGCTCGAAGTTAGCCCTTTTACTAAGCGAAAGGATTCTTCAAGTTTCATCTTCCATGAGATTAACATTACCATCATCGGTACGATAACCGAAATACTACTATAATCGTAAAATTTCTGCAGCCATCGTCATTGTCACTATAGTTGTTGTTTTTGTTACAATTTTCTTTAAAAATGTTGCACCTTTGAGAAACCCACACAGGGTATCGTATTTCTTCAATCGCGCCTCACATCGCCTAATTTGTCCTGCATTAGTTATTGGAGACATTGTATTGCTTTTCTTCATTACAAAGCTTGTGCTATCATGAGTACTCATTACTTATTTTTATAATTTATTTCAAAGAAAAACAAATTCAAATTTTTACTTTTTTTCAAAGCAGAAACACGCAGGAAATAACCCGGCTGTAAAGTAAGTAACTGACTGTCTTAAAGTTTATCTCGTTACACTGCAACAGAAGTTTATGTAATTATCCCAAATTTTAACATATCAAGCTGCATTCTGCTCTTCACAATGTATGGATTTTAAATGCAATCTTGGATAAGTAAATACTTATGAGACGTTAAATTGTCCATTTTCTAACACTTTTAGGTAGGAAAGGTCACTTAGGTTGAAAGTCCGACGCGGGCCGGCAGTGTAGTTCCGTTTGCGACTCACAATTACAACGTCTATGCTGCGAAGTCAAGGTCACTACTCAGCCTCCTTTCCCACCCCTATTACGGGGGAGGCAAATAATACATATCTGGCATCACTGGTCTATATACGTAACAAAGGCGGGCGCCACCTTGCCACTCGTCACCACCCATGGTGACTAGACGGCTGATTTCTTCCTGGCGCTGGAAGAATGTGAGTTCTACTAAAGCAAGGGAGCGCAACAATCCCCAGGCGTAATGTTTGAAAGAATAAAAACGGTAGTTCAACAATCGTTTTGGAATCTCGTGTTTAAAATATCATCTTGGTTATCTTCTAATAATCTTCTTATTAATTAGTTGAAATATAAAATTTATTATTCATGTGTTATGAATATTTTAAATCAGACTTACAAAAAATCACACTTACAAAGGTTGTAAGTTGTTTATCTGAGGAACAATTAAGTAATAATGTTGTTAATATTTCGGCTTGCCAGGCTGTAAGGCCGTGGTCCAAAGTTGTTCAAAGCAAACGTTTCGACCGTCCTTTGGACGGCCATCTTCAGTGCATAAGGCTGAAAACAAAGATTTTATTTGGTTGGATAAGGCAGCCTGAACCACAGTACTGTGGTTAGTGACTACAAAATCTTTGTCTGTGTTTTCAGCCTTCTGCACTGAAGATGACCGTCAAAGAAACGACCGAAAAGTTTGCTTTGAACCACAGCCTTACAGCCCGGCAAATAGTAATTTTACAACATTGACGCCGCCCGTGAAAGCCTTAGTCAGAATTGAGTCATACATTTCTTACAAACATATATATTCTGACTTAGAGGAAATATCGGTAAGCTGAACCGTACATGACTTCCATGTTCTAAGATTTATAATTAAAATCATTTTTGAAATAAAATATTTCCATAGAAACTACTTCTTTCTTCAGCCTTATCCACAGTGGTGTGGTCACTAACGTATACCACCTCACGTTAGCGCATTCGATTTTCACTGATGATGGCAGTCGATAGCACTGGCGAAACGTCTGATTTGCAGAAAACATTGGACTATGGCCAAACAGCCCTGGAATGAATTTTAACAACAAACTACTTCTTTGTTGCCGATAACGTAGTACACATGACATATGAATAAAAATTATCCCCTCCCCTTTCAACTATCATTTTCATTTATAGAAAATTACCCCCACCCTCTTTAACTAGCCTTTTCATTTATAGATATGTCGTCTATGTTTCTACAGTGGATTATTACGATCTTCTTTTCAGGATACTTTATTTATCAAAATTAATTACTTTGCTCTTGTTAAAACATAAAACGTTGCAGGTAAACTGCCCTTTCCCCGTAACCGGTCTTCACCGAAATCAATAGGCCTTGAGTAACCTACAACTCAGGAACATACGAAAAAATTATTTAATTCTGTTTGAATTTACGGCAGTAATCGTTCGTCATAAAAAAATTACTTTAATTAAAACATAAAACGTTGCTGGTAAACTACCATCAACCCATTGTCTCTTAACCCATCTTTACCAAAATCTAAAGGTCTTGAGTCCTCTACAATTCAGGGACGTATGCAAAAAAATATTTGATTCTGTTTGAATGTGCGACAGTTATCGTTCGTCATAGAAAAAATTACCCTTTGTTAAAACATAAAACGTTGCAGGTAAACTACCTCTTTCCCTTAACCGATCTTCACCAAAATCAATAGGCCTTGAGTCGTCTATAGTTCAGGGATGTATGCAAAACCTATTTGATTCTGTTTGAATTTGCGGCTGTTATCGTTTGCCATAGAAAAATTCCACACACACACACACACACACACACACACACACACACACACACACACACACACACACACACACACACACACACACACACACACACACACACACACACACACACACACACACACACACACACACACACACACACACACACACACACACACACACACACACAGAAAAATGACATTTCTTCATGTTTTGAGAGTAGTACAATCAGAATCAGCCCTTATCTCGAAAACTATTTTTTTCGCCATCACCATACTTCCATTTCCTTATGAAACATGGAAGTACAATGCATTAAATTAGGTGATAGTCGATTAATTTTTCATTGTAATGATCACGAGACCTACAGATTTCAAAATTAATGTGGTGTAGAGGGGGAAACAGGAGAACTATCACATCGTGGGCGTCAAAAACGACACGCATCGTCATCGCCGCTACCCCATCATCATTATCGTCACCACCACGTTTGTTAATAGTGTCCAATACTTATCATTGGATGAACGTTTTTTTTGGTAAAAAGTCTCTTTAAAATAAAAAAAAAAATTTTCCGTTAAATAACTTCTTTAAAGTAAAAAAAATGCCTAGTAAATTTCTCGTGGTGCAGAAGATTCTCACAATTTAAACAAAATAAATTATTTATTATTACAAAAATTTTAATATTAAATATTTTTATAATTATTACATCAATTATAAAAACTCAGATTTCTCTACTATTTTGTTTACTAAAATAATAATTGTACACCAGTAGGATATAAAATAAACGAAAAATTCAAAACTTCACATGATTTATTAGTCACATTTATAACAGTAATGCCCAAAACACAAATAATTAAGTCCTAACTTTTAGTTCATAAATTTTTTCATTTTATAGGTCGACGTCTAATAAATTTTACAAATGCCTACACGTGACTACCAATAATATGTAAATATTTTTAGAAATATAGCTAATAAATGTTTGAAGGCGGTCCAAAATTTGCAGGAGAGACGTTATCCATGCAAATTATTAAAGATATCAAGTTTATATTATAAATACAATTTTTCATAGCTTGATTCCCTATATAGACATTTCTATATTCATAAAATGATGACTTACATTTTTGACCTTTTGTGCCCTAAAGATAAGCAAAATTTCAAAGTAAACTATACATTCGGATTTGAGTAAAACTCCCTGATTTCTGATATTCAGCATAATGTTTTAAAATTTGTATCACTTTTAGGCCCTGGCGTCCTAAAAATTTTGAAATTTGTAAAATTGAACCGTAGTCTGTATTCAGATATAGTTAAATTCTTTTTACATTGATACCCTAAATGGATTCTTACCATTTTTTTTTTAAATTTTGGTTTCTCATTTTAGTACCTCCAGCACCCTATTATTGGAAGGATAAACTTAACAATCAGCAGAGGTTTGTGGTATAGTTGCATGGACACGTGTGCCACATTTGTAAAAAATCGGTTCGTACGTTTAAAAGTAATCGTGGCACAACCAACAATCCCAGTAGAAGAAAATCGATCAACCCTACTATTTTGGCAATTTGCACGATCTCGGACCTTCATCTAGTTCTCGAATGGTAGAAAAACAGAAAATAAAAAGAGGTTGATATGTTTACTTTTGCAAAGGAATATTTCACAGAATGAATAAAAATTTTCATAATTATTTCTTTTGTTGTTATCTCTTCTCTTAAACCTGTGTTTTTTCCAACGTGCTCATTTCCTCGCCTATGCACGTGCTGCAATTTATTTAAACTGTTACATAAATAATGATAATGTGATGTATTTATAATATACACACACGTATCGTTTACTAATGGTACCTATAATCTCAATTTTCTATTGTATTGTATTTATTGTTCATAGCCTAAAAGTACCATACATACGATTTGCAATAAAATTTGTTATTACTCACATTATTAAAAACGATCGATTCGGTCACAGACCATCATACAGAGTGACCAAATTTCTACAACATCTAATCCAAGATAATATCACGTTATCATCGAAGTCTCATGTACCTAGCAATAGTAAATTTATATCATTTGATGTTTCTGATATGTACACCAGTATACCGAGGGATGATTTATTGTTAGTATTAAAAAGGAATTTAGAAAAAAAAACAATAAATTACAAAAAGATGAAATTGAAAATTTAGTCAAATTAGTAAAAATGATAATTAACCAAATTATTTCGTATATGAAAATCACCACTATAAGAACAAAAATGCTCTTGCAATGGGGGCTCCACTTTCATCTATCTTAAGTGTACCTACAGCACCTAGAAGAAAATTTTATACTCAACCAAAAATTCATTTATACAACACATCAAATATTGGTACAGGTATATGGATGATGTCATCTGTTTATTTGTAGGTACTGCTAGACAAATCGGCCAACTTCTAGCATACATCAACTCCATCAATTCTGACATTAAATTTACAAAAGAAATAGTGAATAAAGGCGAAATAAACTTCCTAGACCTTACCATAAAACGCCATGCAAGCAAACATCATTTCTCTATATACTCAAAGATACTCATACCATTCACGCAGAGAGCAACCATCCCTACTCATACAAAATTTCTGCATACAACAGCATGGTATATCGAGCCCTCACATATCCTCTATGCAGGAAGCAGTATGAAAAAGAGATACACATCATAAAGCAAATAGCTCAAAGCAATGGATATCAGCCTCAAATGATTGATAAAATCATTAAAAAACAAAAAAGGAATAAATCAGAAACAAATAACGTATCAATCAAAAGGAAGAAAACATGCACATTACATTGACGACAACTCTCAAAAATTAGCTAGAACATTTGCAAAATACGACTATCAATTAGCGTTCAGAACAAGCAATGACATCTACAACAATCTGAAAATAAGCAATACAAAAAAGAAAAGCATTTATGAAAAAGCTGGAGTCTACCAATATCAATGTCAGCCTGCTAATTCGACAGAATGTGATGTACGGTGCAACAAAAAATACATAGGATTCACTTCAAGATCATTTAAACACAGATATATTGAACATACCAAACATTCTCAGCACTCAAATCCGAACTCAACAGTAGCCACACATAAAATAACAGTCTTGTGAATATGGTCCAATACACTTAACATTAACACTTACATTTAACCGTATTGAAAACTTGCAGTGATGAAATAAAATCTAATATATATGGACAATACCGAATATACAAACATGTAAAAGAAGAGGGCCATGCAAATCTATTGAACATCATGACATACTTCAAAAATCGTATCACATTTGAAATATTACGGCAAAATGAAAATCAACATTCAGTAATCAGCAGATATAATGTATAGAACGGAATGTAAAAATGAACACTCTGTAACAAGATGAGTTCTCGGGAAACTTTGGACAACGACGTACGTATCAAGTTTATTAATCAGTGTCTACGAATTCGTTTTTGTAAATAGTGACTGTTTTAATATATTGTGACCACAAGTGTGCTGTGTATGACCTGACGATGGTCTGTGACCGAAATCGATCGTTTTTAATAATGTGAGTAATAAACAATTTTATTGCAAATCGTATGTATGGTACCTTTAGGCTGTGAACAATAAATACAATACAATAGAAAATTGTTACATAAATATTTAACCTTTTCAACTTTATTGTAAGGTTGTTCTAATACATCTTTTATTTGTCTAACTCTAAAACTGCTCATCGCAAATAAACAAATTCCTCATTTATACATTTTGACTGAGCGAACATATAATATGCTGTCAAACATAACTAAGGTATTGAGTATATTAGGATGCCGTTTGTAACCTTAACACAAAATTTTCCACTGGAGAATACGATAACGTTTGTGCGGTTCCAGTTGCTCCGCCGCAGATGGCAAAGAACCCGTGACCCAGTCGTTAAGCGACGATTTTAACAACAGTCCCTTTACGTTCAGCAGCTACTGCGGGACGTAAACTCAGATCGATGGGACTCATATCTTGAGTCTCTTGAAGTCGACCACGCCTCCGTCTGGAGAGCGGCGAGTAGACTGACCCACGAGAAGAGAACTCGCAACCCGCTGGAAACCCCGAACGGGATTGTGTCCTCATCAGAAGGCAAGGCTGAGGTCTTCGCCGACTCCATGGAGTCGCAATTTACCGTTCATCGAGGCGTTTCGGACCCTGCCCACTCGGCAGAAGTCCGGGACTTCCTATCTGGTTATTTTTCTCGCCCTCCCGCTGGCCCAGACCTCCCGTTCGACAGAGACGAACTCGTTTCGTCTGTCTGCCGACTAAACCGCCGTCGCGCCCCCGGTCCTGACCGGATCGGGGCAGCTGCATTACAATATCTCCCGGCCTCAGGCGTTGACCTCGTGCTCGAGCTGTTCAAATCTTGTCTCCGGCTACAGTACTTTCCCCGCCTGTGGAAAACAGCCAACATCGTTATGATTCCAAACCCCGCAAGCCGCGCATGCTTCCTGAAAGCTATCGGCCAATATCTCCCTTGCCAGTTATCTCGAAGGTGTTCGAGCGGCTCCTGCTGGCCCGCATCTCGCCGTTGTTGGATAATTTTATCCGCAACGAACAGTTCGGGTTTCGCAGAGAGCACTCGACCACGCTTCAACTAGTCCGCGTGGTAACGCAACTCTCTGACGCCACCAACAGGCGAGCGGCTACGGCCGCCGCACTGCTGGACGTGAGCAAGGCCTTCGATAAAGTCTGGTACGAAGGTCTTCTCTTCAAACTTGCCAACTCCCCCATACCATCGTCCATAGTGTTTTTCCTCCGGTCGTATTTCAGCGACCGAACCTTCAGGGTGAGCGTCGACGGAACCTGCTCTGCAGTTCATCCCGTCGCCGCCGGCGTACCTCAGGGATCTGTCCTCGGCCCCGTTCTGTACCTTGTGTACACGAACGACCTGCCTGTCTTGCCCGGTGTCACGTTGTCTTTGTTCGCTGACGATGCAATGTATCATTACAGCTCTGTGTCCCCGCGTTTTGCGAGCACACAGTTGCAGCGTCAGTTGGACCAGCTTCCGGACTGGCTACGGAAATGGCGGGTGATGATCAATACGGAGAAATCCGAAGCGATCTGTTTCACTCGTAAGTCCATCTCCTGATGCCAGCCCCTCTCCCTGGAAGGGAGGCCTATCGCCTACAAAGAGTCGGTGAAGTATCTAGGCGTTCGGCTCGACCGGCGTCTTTGCTTCAACGCCCACGTGACTGAAACCCTCTCCAAGGCTCGCGGCGTCCGAGCCAAACTTTACCCATACCTCGCGTGCCGCAGCCCCCTGGCGCTGCGCACGAAAGTTACCCTCTATCTGTTGTTTCTCCGGTCTGTATTGACCTGTGCGGCACCTGTTTGGTGGTAACTTGTCTCCGCCACCAACAGGCGTAGGCTGGAAAGTTTCCAATCCAGAACCCTCCGTTCCTTGTCGGGATCTCCTTGGTTTGTTAGAAACAGTGTAATTCGAGGAGGTCTACGAGTTCCTACTCTCTCTGCCTTTGTCTGGTCATTAGCTGCGACTCTCTTTGCCGCAGCTGAGACCTCTTCCTTCCATTACCTCAGAACCATCAGCACCACGCAACCACCTCCCATTGTCCGGGTCAAACGCCCTCGGGCGATTCTCGATGACCCGCCATAAATTTAAGTAAACTAATTAAATCTATTTTTGCATACTCACTATCTGCCCTTGCCCCAGAATTTACCTGCAAAGCTGTTTCCTTCCTCCCTTCCTAGTATACCGACCGCGCTATCACTGGCACGGAGGCTCTCCGCCTCGCGGGGAGCGACCGACGCCTCACGGCCGGCGTCTGCACGCGGGACTGGGAACGGGTGACATCTGTCACCTAAACCCGTTCATGCGGCAGTGCCCACTGATTGCTGAAATTTTAAAATAAATAAAAATATAAAAACCTTTCTCCCCCGCCTTCTCAGTTACCTGGTTGGCGGTTGTCCATTCCTGTTTTTAGGCAGCAGTCGAATGAACCAGAACTACGTATATCCACAGGCAGCCATTGGGCTCGACCCAGATGCTGCAGTCATGCACCGGGTGCAAAGACGCCGCGCTACTACAGTGCTACATGCTACTGCTACATGGTTCCAGTTGTAGGCAAATACAATAATAAACTTGTTGAACGCGGCAGCTTAAATGACTTGCCATGTATTCAACCTGTGACTCCTAAATGGTTTGATTATTTGAAACTACGTATATTATGAATTCCCGAACCAGGCAAATCAAGTTTATTTGCTTTGTGTTTTTATCGTTACAAAGATTTATTTTGTTTAGATTAATAAGCTCATTTGCTAACGAAGCGAAACTTTACAAAGCCTGGACAAAAAAATATCCAGTTTTCAAGTATTTCAAAGCTGTGTGATTTGATTTTAGAGTTATAACGCAAGTAAAACTTTATTATATTTTACTATTAAAATACTCGATTGCTCATTACTATTATTTTAATACTTTTTAAAATAGTATTACAATAGTCGACTATACTAGTATCATAAAATAGTCGATTACTACTACTCGACTACTCATTACTTGATCGTCATTTTGTAGTTCATAGAGGTTATACAACAGGCAATAAGAGGTACCAGAATAGAATCTGACTCTTACATTAAGGCGAAACTGGAATAGGTTTATCACTTGAATCACAATATCGACGATATAGTTAAAGACGTCCATTTTATGAAAGTGCTCTTAACCGTTCAGAAAAAAGTCTAGTAACAACTTGGTGTAAATAGCACACAACTGCTTCTGAACAAGTGTTACGACACCGTCACTCTACAAGATGTCCATTACAAGGTTCATCAATCAAAAATGACAAACGATTGAAGTAGGCTTGTTGTCGTCAACGGAGAAAAAAACAAAAACGGAGAGATCAATAGCACAATGTCCCCTCTTAATTGTCAGGTATAGCGTTGCTTTTAAATAATAAAAATTTAGGCATATACTTAATAATTATGATTAATGAAGTTATATTTTTCGTCATTTTGAACAGACGCGGGCACGACGCGAGTCGCGGAGTATCTTGGACCTAAATTGCCGTTTCGCAATCTGGATTTAGCTCGGTAAGCGATATCACCTACTGTTTGTAAGCAGCGACGTGCAGTGTTACTCATTATATTGTTACAACGGTTGCACGGATCGTTATGTTGTACAGTGAAAACAGAATAACTGACACCGACGAATTCTCAAAATACAAACTTTAATTAAAACAAGCAACAGTTAGAAATCACAATTTACACAGTTAGAAAACAGCACTTTTACACAATTACTCAAGTTAAGTCTATCCATCACACAACAATAAATGTCACCTTATTACAGCACTACGGAACCAATAACGCTAAATCCGCAAGTCTCAATAACAATCATTCCGAACCGGACTGTACTATCGCTAGTCCAAAAGCTGACTGAACTCTTTAGCCGGCCGCTTGCGCTTATATTTGTGTACCCAGCTGAGATTCGAGAATTAATCTGTCGCATTACAGATAGGCGACTGGAATCCGCTAGAAACTGTGTCACTATCCGACCCTGATAACGCTGCGAATAATGATCTCCAGCCTTAGTGAGTTACCGCGTGTTAAGAGTCACGTAGACACTTTTGTTATTTTTCAGTACAACGTTTACAAGCAGGTTCTCATTACATGCAGTCACTCATCAGTCACACTTGCTTTCACGAATCAAAAGAGCTTGAAACCGTTACAACTTCCCAACAACTGTAAAGCCGTCATGGTCATGAATAATATTTGTGAATGTACCCCCGTGCTTGTCCTTAAATCCTTAAAACCCCCAAATAAACTCCATTGAGCTGAAGAACTCGCTTACTAGTCTAAATAACATAATTTATTGTTAGATAAGTTGAAATTTAAAGATTTTATTTATTTTTTACTGTGAGTAACGTTAGCTGGGAAACGAGGAAATGACCATACACAAACATAGACTATGTGTAATAGTCTATGTGTAGAGGCCTATATATAATACGTGTCATAGATATACATAGCTGATAACAATATGGAAAGTATTTTTGGAAACAGCTTAAACGTTTTTGTAGGCGGTTCATCCAAAATTGTCAAAGCATGTTGACAGGTATTAACTTTTCCAAATTATTAAAAATATATAATTCACATTTTGAATAAAATTCCTCATAATTTGACACCTCACATAAACTTTTAGAAATTTAAAAAAATTGCCACTTCTATTTGTGCTTGTCGTGCTTTCTTCTTCTTCTTCTTCTTCTTCTTCTTCTTCTTCTTCTTCTTCTTCTTCTTCTTCTTCTTCTTCTTCAAGGATTAGTTTATATAAACCTGGTCCGGCACTCATCTCATTGTCGGACGACCCACGTCTCCTCTACCAATGGCTTTATAGTTTAGTGCCACTTTCGGCAATTGATAATCTGTCATCCTTTGCAGATGATCCCACCATTGTCTTCTGTAGCTGAAATAGTTTCATTTATGTCCTCTACTTCGAGTTATGCTATGATATCCTCATTCCTTATTCTACCTTGCGACGTATAGTTTAAAGTCCTTCAAAGAAACTGCATTTTAGCACTCTGAATCTTCCCATAATCCTTTCTTGTCATGATCCACGCCTCACTCGGATATGTCAATGTGGGTAGGCCTACTGCAATTGTAAAAAGAGAAAAATTTCAAAAGTAAAAACTACATTTGTATTTGGGCTAAAATTGGCTTTACTCTGATACTTGTCACGTAGTTTGACAATTTTCAAAATTTGTATCAATTTTCAAATCCCTAGTGTCATGAAATTTTTAAATTTCCAAAACCAAGCCTTATACTCGTATTTCGATTTAAATTAAAATTGTGCTTAATTTGGTGCCCGGTGAGTGGGTAGTTGCTTGTGCCTGTCTAGATATAGGGTAATATTTATATTTTTAATTGTGTATCTTCTATAAAGATCTTGTTTGCGTGAAGTGTTACCTCATGTTTAAGGAACGTATCTTTGTGTAAGCAATAAGTCTATTAAATTTGTCAATTAAAAGAAAAAACATTATCCATTTATGAATAAATTGAGTTCAGTGCATAATGCATAATTAGACCTATGTGTAAACAGTCAGCCTAATATTTTTGAATGTCAAACAGGAGTTTTAATTACTGTAAAACTCTACAATGGAAACTAACAATGTGTGTGTGTGTGTGTGTGTGTGTGTGTGTGTGTGTGTGTGTGTGTGTGTAGGTGTGTGAACTCGCGCACCTTTATTTGTTACACGAAACACAATGTGTTACACACAATTAAAATAACACAATTTTCTCCTAACTGTTGATGTTTCGCGACCACCTTCGACTGGAGGAAAGTACGGTCCAGGTACGGAACAAACTGTACATGCCGACGCAAACGTCGCTTTAAAATTCTCCTTACAGTTAACAGTTTTAATGTTAATTTATATAGATTAGCAGACATTTACTACATGTTTAGTGTAATAATCAACATTAATTTAAATTTTTGTCAGTTGTAATGTAATAAGTACGTTTCTAAGTGTTTTCATTACGGAATTAGTAAACATTAACAAAAAAAAGTTCTGGCAAATTATAACCAGACAAATAAAAATTTGAGAAAAACATCTAAAACGGAATTATAATTAACTCCTTCACAGGAAAATGTTTTCTACTTTTTCTTCTTCTTCTCTTCAACGATTAGGTTAAACAAACCTGTTCCGGCACCCATCTCGTCCTCGATAGACCCACGTCTCTTATGCCAATGGCTTTATAGTTCAGTGCCGCTTTCGACAGTCGATCCTGTCATTCTTTGCAGATCATTCTACCACTGTCTTCTGTAAATTAAAATAATTTCATTTATGTCCTTTACTTGGAGTTCTGCTCTGATACCTTTATTCTTTATTCCATCTTGCATTGTATAATTTAAAGTATTTCGAAGAAACTGCTTTTCAGCACTCTGAATCTTGCCGCTTCCTTTTTTTTTTTTCATGACCCAAGTCTCACTCGCATAAATCAATGTGGCTATTGCAATTGCCTTATAAAATTTAATCCTTGTGCTGTGTCTTGTTTTATTTCTACGATTTCTGTGAATCGTACCACAAATATTCTTAAATTTATTTATCTTCTCTCTTATATCATATTCAGATGCATAGCTTACTGCACAGCCGAGATATTTAAAGCGGCTCACTTGTTCTAAAGTACTGTTGTTTATAACTATCTTAGTCCTACAAATTTTTCTACTTTAACGTTTTTCGTAACAATTAGGCAAAGTCGATGCTTGCGGTTGAAGAGTGAAAAACAGTGACTCTTGACACATTTCGTTGAACTATGAATTAATTCAAAATGCAAACGATTTTAAAACTACACAGTCAAGTAGAGAGATAAGCAAAGATTGCAATGGTTTATGCATTGCAGAAAATATAAAACATTTTAAATCATAGTACAACTGCCAAAGCATCTTAATCAATAAACAAATTTTTTAGAAACTATTTAATCTTACCTGCATATTACCAACGGTTTTAAAATTGTAAAGATCCTTTAACTGGCAAAGATTATTATAGTAATATCAAAACAACGTGATTACAATAAAGAGGTGAATTATAGTATTAGACAGTGCTCGTTTGCCAGACGGCTCATGTCTCACACGAGTACCGATCATTCATGAACTTGACATCCACAGAATACATTAACGTCAAGAAATTGGGGGTGGGGATTGCAAAGTAGCATACTACATACGTTGGCTGATATTACGTAGTACTGGCAAGCAACGTTTGCGTATGCAAGACTTTTGTCCTCGAAAGCGATATTAAAATGTAAAACCATTTCTGCTCGATATTCGTGGCCTTAAGTACATCTGTGAACCAGCCATCTGTATCCTGCCAACGTTTATGTAGATGTAGGTTCCTGTGTTCTGTTTTAATACGGTCTCCGTTAACAAATATTTTGTTCAAACTGGGGGAGGGGAGATGATAACAAATTATTAAATTATACATTGTCAAAATTACTACAGTCATCTAATTATTTGAAGTCTACACGCAGGCGCGCGTGCGCCAGCGCACACACACACACACACACACACACATTCTCTAAAGAAACATACGTAAACACAGAACAATAATATGCATTGATCAAGTTGTCGCTCGGCAATTAATAGAATAATTTTTTTCCGTATCGGCCATCTAAGAACCGACCATGCCAATTTCAGTTCTTTACACTTTGTTATTTTCTTTTTCTCCAGTATTCTTTCGTCTTTTTACTGTGTCTCTTCTTCCTGTCTTCAGTCCACTTTGATCCTGCGTTTTTCTCTCTCCTACCCTGGATTCCCTCCATTTTTAACACTTTTGCCCGACAAACTTCTCTTTCAATTGCTTCTTCTGCGTGTATATTATTTTTTTCTAAATCCTTTTGGAGTTCTTTAATCCAGCTTGATGTTGACTTCTTCCACCACAGATATTTGAAGATTTGCTTTGTCAACCTATTATCGTTCATTCTATATAAATGTCCAAAAAATAATAGTCTTCTTTTTGTCATTGTCTCTGTTATGTTTTCTATACTCTGATATATTTCATCATTACTTCTTAACTTCCAACCTTCTGAAGTTTTTCGTCGGCTTAAAATATAATTTTAGAAATTCTATTCAGTGGTAGACATTCACTTGCATATAGGCATTCTGGGTTCAATACTGTACTGTGCCTTCTTTTCGCATTTTTAGATATGCACCTTTTTTATTGTAAATATCTTTAGTTATACCATAGACAAATTTATTAATTTTTGAATTGAATAAGTAAAAACATGGTATAGTTCTACAGATATTTTTTCCTGCCAATTTTTTTCGCTAGTTACGGCAGCTGCAGAAGTTAGATTTGAATTGAGAGATTTAAAGTTTATGATCGGCTGGGGTGGGTGTGGTGGTAGTGTATGACAAAGGGAGTCATTATCGATTACCTGTATTTTTTCAGGTACTATAAAAGGTGTCTATTTACAAAAAAAAACTATACCAAGTGTTTACTTATTAAATTAAAATATTAAGAAGAATAATAGGCGGGCCAAAAGGCTGCGAAATTGACATAACGGCCCTATGGTGTTCAGGTATTTTCGGTCACCTCCTTTTCATTTTTCTTACGTAGACACATTCCATTTTACCGGTTCTTTGCCAATTCTTTTATAGAGTTTTTTCTTTTCTCTCTTTTTCTTTAAAACAATTTTGGCAACAAAATTATCCAGAATCATCCCTTTAACTCTTCTAGCATATTTCATTTCAGCTGCTTGGAGTCTCTCTTCCCTTATTTCTCACTCACCCTCTCTCTCTCTCTCTCTCTCTCTCTCTCTCTCTCTCTCTCTCTCTCTCTCTCTCTCTCTCTCTCTCTCTCTCTCTCTCTCTTTTACTTCTTGTCTGTTTTTTTGATAAGACCCAATTTCTCACCACATTGAATACAGTCATGTGAACGCTTTATAAACCGAGCTACTTGTTACAGTGAATATCCCCCCTTCTTTGATGTTTAAAAATATATTGTGTGGTGCATACTGTATTCTGTTACGACTTTAATCCTCTTGTCTAGTTCATCATTTTCCTATCGTATTTCATCCAAGTTAGTAATTTGACTCAAGAATATGTAAGCTTTAACTTGTCCAATGCATTTACTAACCAGTAAAGCACTAACTTCGCATTTTCTTTATTACTGATTAATGATTTTCAAAAATGGTGAAGTCAGATACATTAGAGAGAATATTAAAAAAATTACAATTAATTATCATTTAAAGAGGTGTTGCAGGTTAGTTTAGCTCCTAAAATGTAAAAGGGGGTTATCACATTAAATAATCTAGTGTCAAGTAGATTTTGATGACGTAGTTATATTTTTTTTTTTTTACTTCTGATTGTTTAAATTCAGTTTACGCGAAATCTGTAGAAGAAATAATTTGTTCAAATGTGACATTCGAGTACTAATGTGCAATTAATTTAATTTACGCACAATATTTATGTGCAATCAGCATTTTGTATGCTAATAATCTAAAATTAATTAGAGTACATTAAAGTTACTGCCTTGGAAAAAAATTCCTTTGGAAATGGAAACAAAAGTTAACATTTTGTTACTACCCGCGCAAAACATCTTCATCCATCGCATGTCAAATAGCTCTGTGTCGCTACACCAAGTATGGGAAGAAGCTACGGGGTATAAATCCATTTAGTTTAGCGAATGAACAATAACAGGTTTTGATTTAAAGGTGTCCAATGTTTGGATTTGTGCGTCATTTCCGGCAACGGTATCACAAGGGTTGCAGTGTAGCTTGGAGTGGGAGTTACTTGATTACAAGACGTCTGTTACAAGAATAAAAGCATTATTATAAAAGCTTCTTGAAACAATGGTTGTATGACAAGAATATAGTAGCAAAGTATGTAAAGGAAAACAACACCAATAATGAGCTTACCAAAGCTTATTTTCTGTCGTTCTCGTATCAGTTTTTACACTGACAGTACTTCCTCATAGAAAATGTTATCAACGTTGTTAATTGTGACAAAACATATTTTTAAAAATCCCTTCAGATTTAATTAAAAAATGTTACAAAAAGCTTTTGCAGATATTCGAAAATAATGTTTAACGTGATGTTTCCCTCTACATAAAAGAAATGTACTAACCTAAATAAGTACCTTACCAAAATAATGAAGAACAAAAGAATAACTAAGTAAAGGAAGAATAATATTAAATAAGTCTATCAACCAGGAATAGATAAAGAAATAATCGTTACAGAGTCATGAACAGAATGAAAACTTCAAGTAGCCTTATAAGCCAATGTATGAAATAACTTGGCAAACAGACATCTAAAAGACTAGACCAGACTATAATTTAGACATTAACAGTTACCCAAGAGATTAGTAGAGTGAGAGAATATATAAAATTTACAAAATAGAAACCATAAATGTTTAGTGTATAAACCAAGTAATATTTGAGAATAAGAGAAATCAGTCATGTAACCAGAATAACCATTAAAATAGAATTCAGATTTAAGAATGAGTTTGTAAACTATCATATGAATAGAATTGTAATAAAAAAACTAGCGATTTACGAGCATAATCATATGTCTTGCAAAGAAAAACTGATAAACAATGATAATTAAAAAATGAAATAACACAGTATAAACAATAAATAAAATGTAAAGTATTATTAACAATGTATAACTAGTAACTGGTAACATAACCTTGAAAGAAATGTATGACCAGGGAATATAATCCTGGATTAAATATAAAATATACTGAATATATAGATACTATAATATCTGTGAGTAAATAATATACCATGAGACAAGGATAGTGGATAACATTACACGATAAGAATGTTGTAAAAGTGTTAATTTTGTCTAATAATGTAGTAGAGTATGAGGTGAATGAAGCATAATTTTGTATATTCAAGAATAATTGGATTGTAAGAAAGAATATAAAATAACTCAATTTATAGTATAAAGTATGGCAATTGAACTGGCTACTGGCCAATGATGTTACATCAACCAATATTATTGTTTTTGAAGGAAGAATAACATAATTAGTAAGAAATCAATGGCAAACAACAACATACTTCTAATTAATAGAAGAAGAGAGACCATATAAGGTATAAAACTTATAATAGCCTATGTACCATATGTCAAGAAAATAATTATGTAAATAGATTAAGACATGATTAATCTAAAAATGCTTGTATATTAATCATGAGAAGATAATTAACCAGATAGGTACTTGGACAAAATGACCCTCCTAGACTGAGTATGACAATTAAGAGATGGTAAGATATATCACATGTTTTAAGGAACCAAATGTATATCAAAAGATTATAAAGTATATTAGAAATAAGTATCAATTATACAAAAATCATAGTTATGCCATATTGTAAGATGTAAAAATAGTCATAGTGACCCAACTCAATGTTAGCCCTATTAGAGAAATGAAGAATTTTATAGCAAGTTAAGATTTATTATCATGTTTAATACTATTAAAAACATTTATTAACAACATAAAACACATTTTCAAGAAAGGAAACAAAAATTGTAACAAAAACATCAATTTTAAATTAATGTATTAGTATAGGCGAGTCATTAAAAAATTGTTTATTTTCTTAATTAATGTATAGAAATATATCATGTAAAAGTTCAAATGTTAAGCAAGCAATGCAATACTAATAATATTTTAACAATTGTAATTATCATCAGAACCCAATGTTAGTTTTAAGAATTTTGTGAAATTGGGATATAGAAACTGAATACTAACAACACCGAAAAGGACGCTAAGTTCAACTCTCTAATTAAAATGACGTAATGATCATTGACCATGACGTAATTATTAACCAATTAGAATGTTATGTTGGGAGGGGGTAAACCCCGAAGAGAGGAGTCTCGGCACCAAAAAGCAGACACTATAAATAAAAAATCTCAGCGCATCGCTGACAATTCGTGTATCACCATCCAGAGGAGTAACTACGGTTTTTCGCGTCAATTTTAACCTAAAACTAATAGTAGGAATCCAGTTCGAGATGTTAGGTATTCCATGTCAGCAAGAAAATAACCCCGAAAAAGTATAAAGTGTTGTGAGTGAGTGGTGAAATAATATGGGCAATAAAGTGAATCAATAAGTGAATAGTGAATAATAAAGAGTGAATAACAAAAGGGAAGTGTAGTGTAAAATATTTCAAAAATATTTTAACCAAACTATAAATCATAACATTGAAATAACTTCACTACTGTATTTACACTTATATAAGATATTTCACTACACCATAACAATAACACGCAAGAAAATTTAAATTTTTTAATTATTATTCAATGAGTTTCATGTTGGAAACTATTTAATACTTTCACACGAGGATAACCTCAATTTAGCTACTGTCCGGCATATATGAAGATTTTATCATTGTTAGAAGTAAGATATTATTTGAGTGTACCATAATCAAGTAATTATGGTAAAGTTTAAGAACCAGTGGCAGTTAATTTCGTTAGTATTGCTGTAGACCAAAAGAATTCATGCCAGAGAATATTATCAAACCATTTATACTAAACTTTAATTAAAGTAGAGTTGCCAACCTACTGAGCTAGAATTATCATAAGCCAGGTTAGTTTATTGTCAAATCCAATGTTATTTAAATAAAATTAGAAACAATCAAACATAATTGAAAGAAAATAATATATTAGTTGTTAATCAAATTAATTTCCTACGACTGGTTATTTTTATAATTGATATTTTTATTTACGAAAGTTGGAATTTTCAATCAACCTAAACGATTACGTTGCAGTGCCGAATCTGGAGGCGCCACGTCTTATTTGAATTCTCCAACCAAAACAAATGAATTAACATCAGAATGAACAAGAATAATCAGATTGAATTAATGATATCAAAACACCAAATAAATTATTGATTTCTTTAATATCAATAAATTTATGGAATGCTAATTTAAGGTTCCATGGTGCGCCCAATTTAATTTAAATCCACTCTTAAATAAATTTCGATAGTGGTGATTCATATCAAATATAATTTAATTAATTAACTGAATAAACATTACAAGATTCGACATTACAAAGACGTAACGACTTAGTAAGTATATTATACTTAACGAAACATACGACGACACATTAAGGTACGTACAGGGAAGCGTAGCGATTTTAATTAGTATTTTTAAAATGACTTTTGATACTCTCTATTCACTTCAACGTCAAATACTGAATTATTCGAGAAATGTAATAAATATTAAATTTTACCACGTCTAAAACACAAAAAATAAAATTTAAATATATAAATGTTTTAATACTAAGTAATAAATAAACTCTTTACTAGACAAGATCATATTTTATGTAAATTATATTATACTATTCCGTTTTTTGAACATTTTTGTAATATGTATATGTAATTCTATATATATTTTATATAATATAATATTTTTAATATTGTTTAATAAATAAACAAATTTTAGACGAAAACATATTTTCCTGTAAGTTATATTATATATTATACGATATTATTTATCGACAGTTTTAGAAGTACTGCTATCTTTAGATATATTCATTTAAAGATGAACTGTTTTTAAAACTGACGAAATACAGTATTACAAAACAATTTAAACAAAATGTATTCTTGTTTAATAAGAGTAATTTTATTTCTTAATAATGAAGACATTACAAAAGTAGTGTAAGTAATAAATGAATATAAATTTACAAAGATTTTCCGTCGCTTTTTGTAATTAAGTATCACCTCTGAAAGCTGTATTTATAAGGTTAGCTTGTAAATGTGTAACATGCCTATTGTTAACTCCCAAGGTCCTAATTCTGGTCTTCTTCTCTCAGCTGGTGATTCTATCTAATTTTCACTAGTGCTACGTTGACAGTGTACAGGACGCACTTCTGCCGGATTCAAGGTGAGACGTTTGTAACATATGTGGTCACTTTTAATTCAGCCAATGTTCGGACTATGTTGTTTCCAGCTGTGGTATACACATCAGAAAGTACAAAGAAGCAAACTCACGGTTGATGACATTTTTGTATTTTTAATGCAAGTAAGAGATATGTGATATCTAGTGAGAAGCACTGAGCTAAAGATACCTATCATATTGACAAACGTGACTCGAATGTATCAGTTAAAACCTGTAGCTGCCATTATAAGGCGTGCAAATTAACCGCCATTGATTTCCTCAGTCAGCTGATTGAGACGGTGAACAGCGAGTGTTTAGAATACGAAATTAGCTTGTCAACTTTATTGTTTTGTTACTGTTTGTTTTTCAATAACTTTCATTCCACTGTCAACTGTGGAGTTTCAACAATTTTGAATGTTGTGAGTGTACACAAGAGTTCGAATGTGGTATCGCTTGTAAATTTCATGGCTTTTACACTGGAATAGATGAGTTAAAATTTTTATTGGCAATTTCCGCTTCAAATATTTATATTTTAAATATTAATCTTTAGGGTTCCTACTCTTTAACTATTCTCCTATGTTTCCATCTAGTTTCTGCTGGCCTACCTTTGGGGTTACCAATTAAATATTTTGTTTGTGATTGTATGTTCGGTCATTTACTGTACATGTTAATACCAAATTAACAGTTTATTCCTGACGTTACCTGTAATTGAATGAGTGATTACTGTAATCTTTGTTATCCATTGTTTACTATCGTATTCTGCCTTCAGTTGGTCGTTTCCATAAAGCCATATTAGTTTCTATGAATGCCTTAAACGACCGTATTCTAAATTTTCTTTGTTAGCTTCCTTCCCCATAGATTTGAGATACCTTAGGAAGAATGAAGGAAAGGCAAGAAAAGATTGAGTCAGAAAGATTACAATGAGAGTGAGTTTTAAGACCGTACTTTTGAAAGATCAAATTAAGAAAGCACAGTTGCGCTGGTTTGGACACGTTAAGAGAAAGGAAGGCGATATGTTTCCAAAAACAACTGTATGAGGTAATAATTGGTGGGAGAAGATCTAGGGGCCGGAGAATAGTGACTTGGAAGGACAATGTGAGGTGCTCTCTGCAGGAGCTGGGAGTGCAGTAGAATGAAGCCAAGGCCCTGGGTATGCAGAGACCACGGTGTCGTGATCTTTGCTCACCTTGCGGTAGACGAGAATTGGAATAAGAAGAAGAAGAAACTTTCTTTCCATAGAAGAGTAATAACTTGACTTACAAAGTCGTTGTTTTCTTTTATTGCTGTATCCCACTTTTCCACCTTCCTATACGTATAACGGGAGAATTTTACAAACTTATATCGTTTAATGTTACCTAATGTCTACAGTTTTATCCAACGTTATTATTAGTTATAGTGTGGAAAAATGATGAGTGGAGGATAAGAAATAAACCGAACATAGATGAGCTTTCAAAACATGAAGACATTGTAAGATTTATTAGGTGCCAACGAATACAATTGTTAGGTCAACTAGAAAGGATGGATAATCAGCGTATACCAAAGCAAATCCTAAGGGCACATAAATAATATGTATAAAAGCGGAAAGAGGGGTCGACCTAGGACAAGATGGTTGGATGGTGTGCTGAAATATCTCAGAACAATGGATGTGAGAGGTTACGCTGAGATGGCAACGGATAACAGATATTGGAGAAGATTGGAAGCCAGGGCTCACATTGGGCTGTAGTGCTAAAGAATACTTTCGTAACTGCATTGCTAATGAGTTTTGATACGTGCATTGGCTTTAGTGAAAGACTATATTACACACAGTAGGGCGCATACTGCTATTAAATGTCCCAAGACGGCTAACATCTGTTAGTCACGTTTGGAGAATAAACTTTTCTTTGTACAGATTATTACGGAAAGAGTGGGGTAGTAATGACTTTTGACTGCTAGAATGGAGGCTTCAAACGGTCGTTAGAAACGCAATAATACCCTAACTGGAAATTTTCATGTGGCTGTTTTAAGCTGTAATATATTTATGATGTATTCTGCTGTAACTTTAAAACAAGTGATGTAAGTTTGTTGTGATGCTGCAATCCCAAAACCTGGTAAAAACGTGTCATCTGATTCACGTATTAACTTTGCGAGTGCCACTGGATACAGGGCATCTCAAAAAAGTGTGTTCTTCATTAGTATTTTTTTCAGCAGTAACAATATATAAACTCTTAGGCTATTTGTTAATAGTACAGTTTTTTATTTGTAATTAATTAATATTTTTGAATTGTTTTTTAGATCGTTTTATCGTTAAATAATAAGGTCGAATATTTTGGCTAAGATTGAATTTGCATTGATATGTGTTCAAACACAGAACATTAACATGTGTGAAAGTGCGGTTGTATGCTTGAGACTGAAGTAGTTTATAAATTTGGTAAAAGCCTGCAGATCATCATCATCATTATTGTTACTTGTTGATGATGTGCAAGTTATGTCTGTGTAGTTTCGCTGTTTTTTAACCAAAATTACATACGGGTAAATTGAAGACAGAGACGACTTTTACTCAGTTAATGAAAAACGTAACAATTCATTCATGGAAGTTAATAAAACTACCCGATTTGTGTTTTTATTTCCTATCCTTATTCCACTCCTGTATAGTATAGGAGACATACATCAAGACCGGAGAGGAAGGAAGTAATCTGACGGAATTTATATGGTACAGAATTTGTGAGTTGTTTTTTTCCAATAATGAAGTATATTGTTACAAGGTCACAATAGTATATTGTTAAGCCATTGCAGAACGTTCTACGTATTTGTCGGCAACCAGCTGTAATGTTGTGTGCCTACGTGATTCTTAACGTATGTCAGCGAGACTATTGCAGACCATACCGGTTGGCGCACTGTGTTCGCGGCCGCAATCAATTACGTTCTAGTGTAGTGTTGACGCGTATTATGCATTATTCTGGAACACTTGTGCTATCTATTTAAACAACGATAGCTGCCGCTTAGAGTCAGTCTTAGGTCGGCGATTACTCAGTTGAGTTTAAGCGGCGATGTATTCAAGTGAGGTTCGAGTTTACTTCGGGCGATTACTCTGTGCGTTCAAGTGGTTATTAGTAAAAATTGATTATACTGCGCGACTCTATTATTTGACATTATTAATGCGTGTTAACAATCTTTATTTGAGTTGTTGTAAGAGACTATCTTGTTGATTACAAACTGTTTAATTGTGATTAAAGCTGATTGTGATTTGTGATTGTTAAAGCTGGTGATTAGTGACTTAATTGGTGTCTTGTATTTTGTTTTCCACTGTACCATATGAGGATCGGTAGACCGTCGTAACAATATATTATTCGTAAAACATTCTGTAGCACACTCCAGAAAAGCTTATTTTTGCCTTTTAAGTATAAACTTACCTTTACCTTTATACGGCTGTCAAGATACGAATTACCTAAACCGAATCTATGCAACATGAAATTCTAAATATAGTCACGGCCCATTAATTTAACAAAACATGACTAATAACATTTCAGAATTCCTGTGTTTTACAATGATTCCGTTTTATTTTTATTGCTTATTTTAGATATGTTCTCTATACTTCAGCTGGTCTCAAAACGTGCAGTTTCCAATAAAACACTACTTTCAAGTTTTTGATACTAACACAAAATATTTCTTATTTATATGTCGTAAAGGGTGAGATAAAATAAAATTTATTTTAGTCTTAGATTAATATTATATTTAATATTTAAACGATAATATTTTCTTTGGTGGAATTATATACAAATTGGCATCTAGTCTGAAAGCAGTCTTCTTTTCTTTCTTCTTCCTCACAATTGTCATGTATTGTGAGAAAACGGATGCTCCTTGGCAAATCTTGATGGCATTGCATCTTTCCAGACACTAACCTGTTCTTTTTTTTAGGCAGCTGGAACTAGATTGCAAACATTTCCGATCCACACAAATCCCTTTTTGCTATAAAGAGAGGAACGATGTGCTGCCGCGACCAGTTGAGTTATGTTTATTGTCAGGAATAGTAGTCAGAGTTGTACGAATGAGTTAATGCACTGCGTGATTAGACTGTGTATTAGGAAATGTTTAGTATTTAGTTGTTTATTTGTTTTACCAGCTACTGTAATTATCTAACCAGCTGACTCGTGTTGTTGTTTATGTGAAGTGCGTCTGGATGATTGTATCACTAGGAGCACTGTTGTAGTAAGGACAAATTGTAAATATCCATTTCTCCGGTGCTCAAAACTTTTTATTCTACTATTTAAATTGTCACGATTTATTACGGTGGACGTAACAATATGTAAAATAATTAATACATACATACGTAAAATCCTTCAAAATGTTTTTTAATTAATGACTTTCCGTTCGGTTATAAGGTCTCTAATAAGAAATATTTTATTTTTGATAAAAATAGGTCTAATATAATTCGTTTAACTTAATGCGTCTACGCGTACATTTGTAAAAATTAAGTTGAATGTGTTTACAATTTTTTTCATACTAATGTGTTTAAAGACCTTGTAAAAATAATTCAGACGGAGAGAGGTTCCGCTTCTGTGTCTAGCTTATATAATTCTTCAGACCGAATAGAAACAGCACGTAACTGTAAAAAGAACAGAATAATGTAGATTACTGGTGACAATAATGTTGCCTTTAAATCAATTACGATCAAACTTTATTTGTTATTTGCAAATATAATTTACAGAGTACGAGTATTACACCAAACTAGTTTTACGGAACACGTTATGAGAATAACTAAACAGCTTTCGACTAATGATGATACTGATAAAGTAAAATGTTTAGCGCGAGTTCAATAAACGTGGCAAAAACTAATGAATTTGTATAACATAGAATTGTTTACAAGTAGGGAATATATTGTTACGACGGTCTCCTTGATCGTCGTATGATGCAGTGAAAAACAAAATACAAGACACCAATTAAGTCACTAATCACTAGCTTTAATTAATCTCAATTACAGTTTAAAATCAACAGTTATTCAACAAGGTTATACTCATATAATAATTAGTGCAAATCTGTCCACACAAATAGTAATGGCAACTATAAAGAATTCTTCACCATAATCACTTTTCACTAATACACCACTCGAGACGCACTGTTTCAATCGCCCGACAATAACTAAAAACTAAGCTGCAGGTATGAGCTATTTATAGTCTGCAGGGTTCCATAATGTGAGTCCTTAACAAACACTAAAAATACTAGACGATACTTCATCGCGGCGTTGGCAGAAACACACCGTTGGGCTAGTTAGTTGAGAAGCTTTCGAACAACACTATCAAATGTACAAGCATTTTCTGTATTACGTAACACTGTCTCGCATGTACATGCGTCACGTACGCACACAAACATTATAGCTGGGCTCTGCTGGGATAGCCGAGAAACAGCTAGTACGTTTTTTAACGGCATAACAGTACAATAAATGGCTGTCATACTCTGTCATATTGTGTACTCATAAAACTGATCATGGGCGCGTTTACTTTGAGTCGCTGTTTGTAAACGATAAATATGAAATTTTCAGTGGTCAAAAGGTATTTCCCTGAATATTTTTTAACCAAACGTCTTCATACACTACAACTAACATATTTTTTATGTATGCAATGAAATTTGAAGTAATGTAGCATGTAAGCGATAACTCGATCCCCTTGAATAAAAAGCGTAGAATATTACGAACACACCATTACACTAATTGCGTATATGCCTGCTTATAGTTAAATCAGAAACTTCTCTAATAATGCAGACAAAACAATTTACAGAATCTTTACCTGGAATTTTACTTCGTTAGTTACTGCAAAAACGAGCTCCCTCAAAACAGTCACGCACTTCTGTTGGACAATTGGAATGGAATCAAAATTACTGTTTTTATACAAGAGTCAGGCAATAATTATCAGCATCGTGTCCTGTAATTGTTTTCTTAACTCTGCATTGTTTGTTTGGAGAAGTACACGGTAACGTTGCTGCCTAATTTTCAGTAGCTCATTCAGTTCGATGATGTTAGCCAAAACGTTACGCTTTTTAGTTTGCACAGAGTCAAGCAAAGATTATTTATTTTGTAGACTAGACGTATATCGTGTTGCAAAAACCATGAATCGCTGGTCTAAACGCGTCTGAAGTTTCCACAACTGAGATTATGCATGTAATTTTCACAAGCTTTGATGTGACATTTATATGCTCAGTTAGTTTTACTCTGTTGCTTTGAGACACTGAATAATAAGGAGTCACGTTTGTGTGAACTTAATATGTTTTACTGAAAAGGGGAGTTCAAATACCTGGGTAACATGATAGATAAGGATGGATCCATAAGCACGACGATACATGACAGGATACAAATAGGAAGTAGGGGAATATTATTCCAACTGTAGCCTATACCAAACTCAGTAGTCGTAACACAAAAATAAAAATGTATAAGCCACTTATAAGACCGATTGTTCCTTTCAGAAGCGAGACATAGACATTAACAAAAAAGGAACAAGAAACAATAAGAATGGTTGAAAGAATGATTATAGGATGTATTTATGGCCCTGTTACAGAAGATGGTGAATGGAGGATAGATTTATTGAAGAGCTATTGAAGCAAGAGGACATTATAAAAATCGTAAAGTCTTAACAAATGCAATGGCTAGGTAACACAGAGCAGCTTCTGATCCCAGAACGGATGATCAGTGTATAGCAAAGAAAATCCCAAGGACACAAGTATATAAAAACAGAAAGAGGGGCCGACCTAGGGTAAGATGGTTGGATGATGTGCTGGAAGACCTAAGAAGAATGGATGTGAGTGGTATCAATGGAAAAACAGAAATGTATACATGCTTGACGGAAAACGAATTTATCCAAAATAAAAGCAGTTTTTCTATACATATAATGTTTTCCATATATCAGAATGTAAACAGTACCTTTCATTAGTTCGTCACAATGATGGAACTACAACGAGTTCTACAGAAACGTGTAACAGCAATACAAATGATCGTTATCTACGCTGTTGTAGACCTACATCGATACACTGAGTTCTGCACTGCAATAATGGACATATCGAACACGCTTCGCTGTTTAATTTGCTTGTTCATTATGTGCACTTATGAGCGCTTGCTGTATCACTGCCTGTTTACTATAATTTGACAACAACCCTACTTTATACTACAGATTACATACAGTATATTCCATTCTGATGTCTGTGCATAAGGGAGCCTCCTCAGGATAATTTTAAGTATTGTTGCATACTACGTATGTAAATATAAATATTTAGGCTGTACTATTCACAAAAAATAGAACAATTTTACATTGAAAATTGGACAAACTATGGCACTCAGACAAATTCAACGAGGAACCCAGATAAACTACATGTCGTTTGACACTAGATTTTGTTCGTGGTTTAGTACTGACAGTGAGTTAACACATGACAAATGATTTATAACGTTATACATCAGTTAGACACAATTTTAAAACATTTTTGTGGAGTTTTAGACAAAATGTATCTTCGACCACATCAAAAGCAAATTTATTGTCGCCTGAAATAGCTAACAAGCCTTCAAATTTATTAACCGTTTATGTGCGTGTTACGCACATAATAGAATTATTATTCAATTAAGACTATTATGATGTTAATAATGTATAGAAATCAATAAATATTAATACTTATTATGAGTATATTAATTCTTTATTGTTCCTAAACAATACAAACACATCAGGTCTTGATGATACAAAATTTTATGGAACGTTGACACAAATGTTTTACAATTTCTAGTAGTCAATGATTAAACTTCACAAAACGTTTCACGACTGTAACTTCCAAAAAACTGCATTCTTGTAAAACTACGTATATCCCACTATAGTTCCCCGAAACAGTGAAAGTGATAGTGTCACATTGCTATCAATTAAAATATCCATAAAATGTGTAATTAAACACACGCGCGCGCGCGACTCTCATACGCGAACCAAACACCCACCTACTATACATAAAATAGACATACAAAGTAATGAATTATAACATCCAAGTGTAATGATTCACTTATTATCACCTATAATGCTTATATCACAATTAGTCAACTTTCTTTATATCATTATTATCACTCATCATTCAGAATATTAGCGACAAAGTCATTATACATTATGATATGTCTTGTGTATTTAATCTTTCAGATTTAATTTACTGTAAAAGTAGAAGTAGTATTAGCAGCAGCAGCAGCAGCAGCAGCAGCAGTAGTAGTAGTAGTAGTAGTAGTAGTAGTAGTAGTAGTAGTAGTAGTAGTAGTAGTAGTAGTAGTAGTAGTAGTAGTAGGAGCAGCAGCAGCAGCAGCGGCAGCAGCAGTAGTAGTAGTAGTAGTAGTAGTAGTAGTAGTAGTAGTAGTAGTAATAGCAGCAGCAGCAGCAGCAGCAATAGTAGTAGTAGTAGTAGTAGTAGTAGTAGTAGTAGTAGTAGTAGTAGTAGTAGTAGTAGTAGTAGAAGAAGTTTAGGCTGTTAGCAGCTTGCACAGTATTGACCAACGTTTCATACAGAACCGTAAGGGTACGGAAACAAATCAGGTGGCATTAATTATTCAAATTCATTACGGCAGGGTGGCTCCGATCGCCCAGTGTGTTATGGTCTTTGTTAATCATGTACAGATTATGTCCTCTTCGGGTGCAATTATTCAACTTACCACATAAAATTCAGCTGTCAAAAACATCGAAATAATTATAAAAATATTATGGATCGGTTTATGACGAGGAGGAGCAGAGGGAGATAGAATTGAAGAGAGAGGGGGAGAGATTGTGCCTTTTTCTTCTTATTTTGCAGATGTAATCAGTGGACTAGTAAAGTTGCTTTGCTTCGGGTCGTCTACCTTATCAGCATGTGCATCCTCCAAACACATCCGTGCAAAAATTATTTCCAAGAATCTATTTCCTTGCACACTGACAATTTCCATGTCAAAGAATTTGACTACCATGATGCTTCGTTACGGTAATTTTGAAATCCGTATTTCCTCAACTTAGATCTTACCTTTTCAACATGAATCTTTGTTTTTACACGTCGTTTTAAATACAAAGATTGTGTTTTTGCTAATCTGTTCATTTCATGGAAAAATCTGAATTATCCTACAGAAATATGTTTAATAAGCAACTTCCTGCTGATTTTACCGTTTCTCACCCAGTGCATGACACAAAACGGTGTTTTCGTACATTACGATTTCGTAAAGTGTTTTTTACGACGGAATAGTTGATAGGAATGTCTGATATTCAGTCGTCACACTCAGCTCAAGGTCGAGTCAACCCATGCCTAGCGTTGGAAGACTACAGCAGACACAGACAGCGGACCTCGTCTTCACGGTGAACACACAACACCTCCCCACAACACAACCCGTCATCACATGTGTTTACACGGAAAATTGTGTTTAAACGAAAAATTGGCTCTTCGGGCATGGCGTGGTGTGAGATGTATGACAGCTACGGTAGATAGGGGCAGCCAGCGAGATAAAATTTTTGTCGTTTTGTAATAATGTTTCTTGAGTCTCAGATGAAGTTCATCTGTGTCAATAAATATGATTTTAAACTATTACAATAAAAACCATTTGATTAATGGAGTTAAAATTAAACCGATGTGACCAATTTATTAAATGTTTAAAAAGTGTATTATTGGATATTAAATTGAGAAACAGAGAACTGCTGCACACCACTATATAGTCTAGATAACTACCGATTACCGCTTTCGAGCCTTTCAGCTCATCCTCAGATCGGAAGCACACAATGACATCAAACAAACATTACTAAGACAATACGTACACACCACTACCTATTTGCCCACCCCTTGCAGTGGAAGTACATAATTTTGTAAACAACCACTCACTTAAACATGCTTGACATCGACTTCCTACCAAGTATGGGCGAGACAAGAACAAAACTAGGGAAGAAGAAAAAGAAAAGATCTACGTTTGGTCTTTGACACACATAGAAACACAGACAAGAAAAATTAAACGATTCTTTAAAAAACATGCAGCAGATATAGTAGTAATAGGCTTTCCATAAAGAGGAGAAGTTAATAGAACAACTAGTTCATTACAGGCTTTGTACAGGTCTCGATACTTTGTAGAAGAGAATCGCAAATATATTAATCCGCTTGACAACTTCCAATTTTGAAGGTGGTTACTAGTACGGATGAATGAAAATTTGTAGAGGAATAGGAAATATTGAAAGAAAAAAGATGTTGGATTTTCAGTGATAGGTATAGAAACGACGTAACGCACTTAGCATGTAAGAGAAATAACGGGAATGTACCTACACGGGTGACTTGAGCCCGCTCACGGTGGTAAGAAGTCGATGACATGGATGTTTCCCTCCGCGGCTGTTTATGAAATGGTGTATGCCGTCTATAAGGGAATCGGTAAGTAGACAGTAAGCGTTGCCTTATTATTGTTTATTGACGTTATTGTGCGTTTTGAGGATGAGCTGAAAGGCTCAAAAGCGTTAATCGGAAGTTGTCTATATAGTGGTCTGCAACAGTTTTATTTTCTGACTGGAAAACAACTGCCAAGCTATTAGACCGTGGTCCAAGATTATTAAAATTATGGGTTGCTATCAAAAAGCTGGTCCACGATAACAACTCTGTCAGGATAAACTATATAAAAACTCAAAAAATTCACAAGAAAATAACAGACGTTTCGGCGTGCCCTCGACGGCCTTCTTCAGTGTTGCGGAAAGAGGTAGTAAGTCCCGCAAGAAACTGAGATTGTAAACTTCGTTTTCATATAGTTTATGTTGTCGGGGCTCCTATTATGGACCATTTTTATCTCAACCATAATGTTGGGCCACGGTCTGTCAGCCCAGCAGTTGTTTTCTAGCCAAATACCGGCAGTGAAAGCCTAATTTCTTTGTTGAGTTTTATTTTATGTTTGGAAAACTACGAAAGTCAACTCGTTTCGGCCAATCAGCATGAGTTTTATAAAACAGAAATAAGTTTTACGTCTTCAACCATGGAAACTAAAAACAAAGTTGCTAAGTAAGTAGTGAGAACTTACGATTTTCGTGTGTTTCGGACCAAATGTGTGTACATAAACAGGTCAGTTGTCAAATTAAAAGTGTTTTTAATTAATTAACATAGACTTTACGAGTGTAAACGCGTGATAAAGTGAATGTATAATGTGTATGGATTTAGAGTAACAATTTTTAAACGACAGAGGCGTAGTTCTGGTGATCGTGGACTTGCTTTTGTTCATGGCATTCATTTGTCATCCTGTGTTGTGTGGTTTACGGTTGAAGGCCGAGTTAACCGTAACCCCACCAACCTACTGGTGGGGCTATATGATAGACTGGCTGAGGTAGGAGAGCTTCAGTCATTAACAACGCAGCATCTGTACGTAAACCTACCATACAGCTCGCGTGGTGTGGTGATTTATACCACGCCTACACGATGAAACAGGTAATATTCATAATACTCAAGAGATGACGATGACGATGACGACGATAAATTGTAAGCCTAAAGTCGTGTTATTATAGTCTTTATTAGAGCAAGCAAAAAAAAAAGTGTTGCTTGGTGTAATGTTTACAAAATAATGATCAACAAAAAGGAAAACATGTATTCACTCAAAACACACCAGCATGTACAATCAGGAATACACACACAATTTTATAGCACTTTACGTAATCGTAAATATTGCAAAAATCTATTTCGCGCGTGTGTTGTGTTTGTTATCGTAGTGTTTGCACGGTATCCCTTCAGAACGTTAATAAGATAGCAAGTGTGTGATTACGCAAAAGTTTAAGCACTTTATAATCCGCAGTAACTGGGTACCCAACAGTTATTCATTATTAACGTCCCCGCCGGGGTAGTTAAACGACCTACGTCACATTAAATGTTTTATGCTTATGACTAGGTCAGTTTCACCGTCGGTTAATATATTTTTGCTTACCGCGCTCTCCATAATGACAGGGCTCTCATTAAGCCGTGTCTTTCCTTCATTTTATCATTATTATTTCTATTATTATTAATAATATTATGATTAAGATTAATATAATTAAATGTGAATCGTAGTCCTTATTGGAGGACTATATAATTAAAAAATTATAGTCCTTATGCTGGAGGATTCACATTGCAAAGGAAATGGACCTTGCTTACCACATATTTTGGTTCCAATATTATTCGATTAAAATTGAAAAATGAAACAAAAATTTAACTAAATTAGAAATATTAATATTATGCAAGGTCGAGATTAATTATAATTTAGTGTGAGTTTAACTTATATAATTAAATGTAAGTTTTATATTTCTTGTAACTAATTTTTCTAGTTTATGTCAGATTACATAGATCCCCTCGAATTACTGTCACTGTAACTAATGCATAGGTAAGTAAAAATGTAGCGCGGTTCGTTGGCCGAAAACATATGTAGTGGTGAATACGTAAAAAGTGTACAAAGGTACACTTTACGAAATATAAATAAAAATAAAAATGACATATGTAGCCTAATTAAGTACACAAGTATAACTTATTACTGTAATTAGGTAAATATAAAAAAAATTCTTCGTAAGAGGTATTGTAAAGAATATATAAAGAATAAACTTCGTCATCTGCCGCTTTGTTTACAGCTAATGTTAGTACTCTTAGATAACTTTTCAGCCCTTTATCGTCGGATAGCCTGCCAAAAAATTGTTTTCTTTGTGTATTGCTACGACAGTTACGTAACGCTCTCGACTTTACGAGAACGTCATTCCCCACGATTCTTGCCTAGTCGAGCAGGTGCAACGTCTCGGTCAAGGCCATGCACTCAAGTAGTTTCCAGACTGTTTGAGCACTCTTAACTATGTAAATTATGCCGGCACGCCGAAAAAAGATTCTGCTACTTGTGCGGGGCATATATAAGAGTCTACGGCTGACTTAGAAGTCAGTTACACCTTGGCGATATTGAAGAGTGCAGATCAAGTGATTGTTGCGGATTAGTGGAAGGTGATTACTGTGTTGTAATTAGTACGGCACTCTAATAGTTGACATTATTATTGCGTGTGGACAAATTTAACTTGAATTATTCTATGAGTGTACCTTGCTAATTTCAAATTGTTATTTATGAAAAATTAAAGTTAGTATTTAGTGACTTAATTGGTGTCTGTATTTTGTTTCCGCTGTGAAGTACGACGATCCGTGAGATCGACGTAACAATATTGTGAATTACCGGTTAATTTCTCTTTGTATGTTCTCGTACCTATCAAAGAGTTGCCTCTTTAAGCGTGAAACTATGGAAGCCATTTTTAAGTCCATCTGAAAAAGTATATTACTCCAATAATTTTTTGGTTCTTCTCAGTGATCGTCCAGCACTCAGGTTATGTACAGTAATAGGCCTTATATTCGGATGTAAATCTTACATTTCTTTGGAGAGCAATTCTAGTGGATTAAAGAAGGAAGTTTAACTTGCGTATGTGCTATACCTAGATTCGCCCGACGCTTTATATCTTCCTCATAGGTCGTATCCTGAGTAATAGTGTTCCCACCTAGTGTATACTTTGCACTCTTTTGTCATTATGTTGCCATGTAATTTAGATCTGACTGAATATAATGGCCAATGCAAGTAACCAGCTGCCTTTTTTGTTACTCACTTAATACGATGTGTCCTCTTCAATTGTCCTTTTGCCTTTGTGAGGGTTGTGGATTTCATTCGGTTCATGATTAGTGTCTGCAAGTTTTTATCCTGACTTAAATGTATTGTATGTTGCTTCTTGTAGCGAAAGTCTGGTTTATTCGTTAAATTTATTCGCTCAACTCTGCTGCAAAATATAATATTCAGCTCTGGTATAGAATTTCAGGCAATAGAGGTGTGCTGGAAAATTATCTGAGTAACATCAACACCAGCACATAAACTTATTCTTTGAGTTTAAATACTTTTTTTAACAAAATAAATTGCTTTAGATAGTTTCCGTACTGTTCAAATGGTCCTCACAATATAATCCCTCAAAATCTAATCCTTTGCATCTGTTGCTATAGAGAGACTGAATTAATGGTTAAGTAGAATGTCCTAGCCCGAAACATTGCGAGAAACAAATTTACTTTTTCGTTTTAATTCAAAACGGATTACTCTTTCTCCATATAAACCTACGTCCTGTTTTACTTGATACAGAAAGCATTTTGTATTTAGTCAATCACACAGGCTTATTCACAATAAACGAAGGGCCTTGTAAAAAGTGAAAGAACACGTATACCCTTTGCGCCCCCCCCTTTCGGAAAAAGCTCTTGCGCAAAAGAAATGCTAATCTTGTTTTCTTACATTACAGTATGTGATGCAAATTTGAAGTTGTCATCTCAGGCTTAGCAATCATTAGTGAAGGGTTGCGTTTACGTAGTAAACATTCGTTATTTGAAATACTTTATGTACTTTATGATATTTAAGGCAATAATTAATAATAATTGTTTCTTTTGTTATTTTATTAAACAGTATTTTATAGTAAACAATTCTTTTAATCTATCGATACGTTATTACGATAAAACCTGGAGTTTGTTGCATACTGTTACATTAAAAATTCACGTTACACCCAAGAAAAAGTTCCCTAATTCATTAGCGGTGTTATTGTTTAATAATACGATTCTTCCAAAACGAATCTTCACTACAGACTGACGAAAGTTTCCTTTTCTCGGTCAGTATCTCTGTACACTGCAATAAATTCAAATCTGAATGACTTTATGAATGGAGCATTGTAGTCTGTTTTATGAGTACTCCAGAAATATCAGGTTATGGACATATGATTATATATTGATATTCTATAAACTATTACTCACGCTTAGGTATATTGTGTGAAAGTGTTTTAAAATCAGTATATTGTTACGACGGTTTCACGGTTTGTCGTGTTTTACAGAGGAAACAAAATAACTGAAATCCAGTGAATCTACTAATTACAAACTTTTATTAGATACTAACAACAGTCAGAAGTAAACGAAGTCACTCTCGTGCAATAATTCAAGTTAAATGCACTACAGTAAATGCCACTTTTTTACAGTTTTGCACTAATTACCACAATAATCAATTTCCACTAAAGAGCAACAATCAATTCGATCCGCCGTTGTAATATCGCCACGTGTAAGTGAACTCGGCCGCTTCGAAATCCAATATTTGTACCTCGGCCGACTTGCAAAGCAGTGACATAGCGCGCCTGGATGTCGCTAGAGTAGGCCTACTTGAGTAACGTCTGGAAGGGTCATCTCGAATGACATAGAGCGTTGCGCAACTCTGCCGCGCAGAATGATTTCCAAACGACTGTAACAACCTTGAGCTCAGCCGTGTGCCAATAGACACATAGGCATTTTGTTATTTGTCAGCTCAACGTAGCTATATTAATATATGGATTGACCGCTTTTTAGTTCATACGTTATATGAACACTTTAACGGCTTTTGACGTGAAACGTCTTTAAAATCACACTGAAACATACGGGTACCAGAACAGAAATTTGTACCGTAACGAAAAGGTCTATATCGTCTTGCCTTAATAACTCCCTAAATATTAGTCTCAGAGACGTAAGTGCGGTGCATTTTTTAACATGTATTGTCAGCTCGCTGATACGACCTTGAGTTCGCGTCGCGGGCTAGCGGGTTGGCGGGGAGGGGGCACAGCGCTGATTGGCCAAAACCGGCGCTCTGGCTCCTTTCCATTCAGTGTAACTCAGGACTCAGACGTGGTAGCGAGGTGATTCGTGTGTTTATGTATAGAGTTTGTAGAGATCGATCGATTTAAGTAATAATAAGTGTATTTTGGACAATATTTCTATGTAAAAACTTAAAGTAACCATGTAAAAAACTGTAGAAATTCAATATGTCAGCCTCAGCCCGCGTAAAAGCCAGCCGAAAATATAAATTACGCATATCGTTGGAAAGAGGAGGTTATGGGCCACGCACAGGTACCCCAATGTCCGGTGCCGAGCGAGCAAGACTGTTTCGGGAGCGTCGCAAAGCTCAGTGAACGACGCCGACGGCGCGAGCACCTCTACCGCTGCTGTCCCCGAACCAATGGACATAACGAGTGAAGATGACACCCATACATCTGTCGAAGACGTCTCCGAGCTGATGGATATCAACATCACTCGAATTGATGCGATGCAGGACCATTGGCGTGCAGCGGACAAACGCTTCAAAACGGTATTCGAAACCAATCCGTTTGGTCTATCTTGCAGCGTTTGTGATCGACTTTGGTTCGACAGAGATTTAAAGACGGCGAAAGCTCGTAACATTCCTATTCTTCAGACTAAATTCCCCGGCGAAAATGTAGCGGAATTTCGTTTATGCAGTACCTGTAGCAAGTCGATAGATGCTAATAAAATCCCGACGCTGTCGTGCTCGAACGGATTTCGATATCCCCCGAAGCCGGACGGCCTGCCGCCGCTTGACCGGATCAGTGTTCGGTTGATTTCGCCGCGCTTACCCTTTATGCAAATTCGTCGTCTACGCTACGGAGGTAATTATGGTAGGCCTATAGTCGGCCAGGTGATCAACGTACCCGTCGATGTGAAAAACATGGTGCAGCAGCTACCGAGGCGGATAGACGACGACTTTCAACGTCAACATAAAGAAGAACCTCATCCACAAATCCAATTATCTGAGCGGTTTCGTACGCAAGTCGGTGATCAAGGCTTGGCTGCGCTACTTGGTAAACCAGCCGCTGTACAAGCACTACAACATAGAGAGTGACTGGAGTCCGTTCGACAACGACGAGGATGACAATATCGGGCCCGAGTATCAGATTGAGTCCGTCGACCCCGACTCTGCCCCCGAATCGGAGATCCTGCTCGCCAGACAACATATGATGCTATGGAATGAGGAGCAATGTTTGGACATTGCCCCGGGGCAGAACTCGTCTCCGATTAACATAATCTACGATGTTAACTGTGAGGGAACTATCCTTCCCTCAAGTATACTACGGTGTGCCCCGCCAGTTCGACCTCAACGTGCGAGGCACTCCATACATGATGTCAACCAGCCAGATTCGACGCACCGATCGGCGTGGTGCAACTCCTGACCACGTTCTCTACATGGCCATGAAGATGCTTCGCATCCGCGTTGTCGAAGGTATCTACAACATGTTTCGTAGTGTAAAGCAGACCGAGTCGATCACGCGCAAGATGCTCGAGGACCGAAACTTTATGGACGATTGCATCGACAAGAACCTCGCCTTCTTGAAGTCGATACCGAACTCCGTTTAATATTGGATGGATCGCAAAAAAGGTCTCTTTGCGATGATGCGCCAGCTTGGCAAGCCCACCATCTTTTTTACTATCAGCGCCAACGAGATCCACTGGCCGAAGCTGCTCAAAATACTGAATGATCTCAGCGACTCATTCAAAGACGTGCACGTCGAAGAAGCGTTAATCGACTTGACACGATCTCAGCGTAGCCATCTTGTTAATGAAGATCCGGTAACGTGCTGCGTGTACTTCAACAAGTTGATCGACACCATTATGGCCATGCTTCAAGCGAAGACCAGATACAAGCCGTTTGGCCCTTACCGCGTTCTCGATTACTTTCTTCGCATTGAGTTCCAGCATCGCGGAAGTCCCCATGCGCACGTCCTGCTGTGGCTCGAGAACGATCCGCGCGAAAAGATCTCCGAAAACATGCCGAAGACTGTCCAACTCTTGACAGATCTCTGCTCTGTCAGTCGCAACGATCTACCCGGCGAGATGTATGCGAACCAAGTCCATAAGCACACGTTCACGTGCATGAAGCGCGGAGAGACCGCTTGCCGCTTCAACATACCATACTGGCCGATGACCGAGACTAGAGTGCTGCTGCCGTTACCTAAGGACGATGGACGCAAAAACGGGCTGCAATCGAGAGCCACCAAACCGCGCAAGCTGCTAGATAAAAAGAACTACGAGACGCTCGGCGAGTTTCTAGTTAACAACAAGCTCACGATGGCGTCTTACTTAGATAACATCAGAGCGACGATGCGTCGTCCTACCGTGATGTTCAAGCGCGACTTCAGCGAAATCTACACTAACACGTTCAACCCGTGGATCGCGGGCACGCTCTGCTCCAACAGTGATTTGCAATTCATACTCGAGGAGTACAGCTGCGCGGCTTATGTTGTGGAATACATCAATAAGTCGAACCGCGGCATTAGCAACCTGCATCGCGAACTTATCTAACTGCAAGAACAGAATCCCGAGAAGGAGTACGTGCAGCTTATGGAACAACTCGGCCTTAAGCTTCTCAATACCGTGGAAATGTCATCGCAGGAGGCCGCTTGGTATTTGCTTCGTCAACCGATGAGTCGCAGCAGTCGCGAAGTGAGCTATATCCCGACTGTGTGGCCGCACGAGCGTCATAAGTCACGGAAGCGTAAAGCGGTGATGGACCAGCAGAACTTAGACGAAAACAGCACCGACGTTTGGACCAAGACTATAATACAGCGTTACGAAGAGAGGCCGGTCGAGCTCAAAGACAAGTGTCTCGCCGACCTTATGGTGTGGTACACACCAGTCGCCAAGCGAGGCAGACCGCCCAATGCCGGAGATGAAGTAGACGACAATGCGCCGAGCGATGACGGGCCAGCCCCGGACAACGTGCTTTACGTGTCAGCTTCGACAATCGGCAGGGCGTACCGCAAACGGTCCGCACCGCGAATCATTCGCTACATATGCTACGAATTGGACGATGTCGTGAACTATAAGCGAGAAATTGTAACGCTCTACCTGCCGTTCAAGAACGAAGCGGTCGAAATTCTGGACCGCAACGAGTTCCTCGCGATGTACGACGAAAGGGAAGCAGAGATCATGGCCAAGCGTAAGGAGTTCGAGTCTGACATCGACATCGCGAAGGTACTTGAGAAACTGCAGAAGGTTTGCTAAGACTTCGACAACGCAGATCCATTAGACGCAAGCAACAAGCGAGATGAGTTCGTGCGAAACGTTTTGCGGCCCGGCGATACGGAGAGCAACGACGACTTAGAAAATACCGCTAATACAATCGGTATATCGGCTGTTCGTCAACGCAGCAACGTGATGTCTAAGCAAGAGTACTGCCGCATGATCCGCAGCGCTAATGACGGCCAACGCGAATTGCTTCTCGAGGCAATACATCGGCTGCACATGCCCGATTCGGATCCCATTCAGATCTTCTTCACCTGCCCCGCTGGCAGCGGCAAGACCTACGTGCTCAAGTTGCTAATGGAGACGTACAATCGATACACCCAACAGCACAATTCGCTTCGCAACGCGTATGTAGCCTGCGCGTCCACTGGCAAGGCAGCCGTAAACTTGGGCGGCGTGACCGTACACTCTGCGTTCAAGATTACCCAATCGAGACGAGTCGGCACGATGGCCAGATAGGTGCTTCAGAATTACAGGAGCATATTCATCGGTGTCAAATGCATCGTAATCGACGAAGTGAGCATGATCGGCTGCGACGTGCTACATAAGATCAATCTACGCCTGCAAGAAATCACCGGCGCACACGACCAACCGTTCGGCCATCTCAACATCATCTTCTGCGGAGATTTTCGACAGTTACCACCCGTAAATGCCACACCGGTCTACAAAGCGCCGCGCAACGCGATCGTTGGAGCGGAGCTGTGGTAATCGCTCAATTACTATCCACTCGAGCAGGTGATGAGACAAAGTGATTCCACTTTCTCGGCCATACTCACGAAGATCGGCAACGGTGAGAGACTCAATCTCGAGCAAATCGCTCTAATCGAAACACGCTTCAGAAGTAAAGCATGGTGCAAAGAGAACTTACCTGCTGCTGTTCGGCTCTTTCATCGCAACCATGACGTCGACGCGTACAACAACAACGCTTTCGTGCCTGAGTTCGAGAGCATCGCCGACGACAAGATGATTGGCTACAATACGCTAACGGAGGTCGCGACCGCTCGGCGCAACTTGCACAAGATGAGCGTTGTCGAGTTGGGCGGCTTGCCGTACAGTTTGAAACTAGCTGTCGGCTATCCATATATGATTACCATGAACCTAGATGTTGAAGACGGTCTCGTGAATGGTGCGATCGGCACGCTTAAGTACATAGAACACCTCACCGAAGACGAGCAGGCGGCAAACTACGAAACGGTAGAGGTAGATGATGAACCTCAGCCGTCAACCTCAACCGGAACTCGGAAGAGAGTCCGTCTTTGGCTGGAGTTTCCAAATCCAAGCATGGGCCAACTACGCAGAGTGAAAGCGAAGCCGCACGTTATGTGCAAGCGTAATGTGTTAGATTTAAAGTGGACGCCCATCGTGACCAGAGCCGCCAACATCCCACTCGGCGGGACTGTAAAGTGTAGACGTAACCAGTTCCCGGTTGTGTCAGCAAGCGCGATTCAACGAAGTCGTCTGCAACTACGACAAGTCACACAACAGACCCAGCTTGTGTACGTTGCGCTCAGTAGAGTCACATCGATCAACGGTCTGTATCTCACCAATGATAGAAACGATTTTAAATTTTATCAGGGGCAAGGCAGCGCGGCGCCAACGGTGAAAGAAATACGCGACGAGTACGAGCGGATGGCAAAACATCGGCTGCCCACGCTGACGATGCGAGCAAGTGACTTCTGCAAGCGAGACGTCGTAGCGGAAGTTGATGAAGACGGGGACGACCTACCTCGACGACGGCAAATAGTTTTGATCGTCTCTGCTTTCAGTGCTCAAAGTTTGGTGGCTCACGCGGGAGATATTGAAAACGATAGCATACTCAAACATTCCGACTACATGGCAGTTAGCGAGACTTGGATGGATTGCGCGAACACTGCGCAGCTCAACGGCTTCGAACTAAAAGCACACAATAACACCGCGCTTGAATATCGTAGAGATCGTCCGTCTACCTTGTCCTAACCGCCGCTGGCGCGAGTTTCTGCAGCCGGAGGTTCTGCAATCTACAGAAACCTACAAACTTCACGAGCTGCAAAGAAATCATCGTCGATGCCATCAGTCTCTGCGGCAATTCCGTCTTGAGAAAACATAACGTCCTCGACATATGCCTGGTGGGCGTGAAAGTCGGAGATCGTACGCTGTTTATCCTCGGTGCCGTATATATGCGTCACAAAGCGTCGGCCGAAGATGTTAAGCTATGTCTTTATCAATCGCTCCTGCCATATTCAGCGAACTTGACAAAAGTATTACCGAGCTCTCGACCAGACTCGGAGACTCCGATCGTTCTCTATGGCGACTTCAATAACGATCCACGACACAACAGCTACCTCGTTGACTTCATGAAGAATGAATTCGGCCTCAACTGCGTGCCCACAGAACCAACAACACTGGGCAATACCACTATCGATTGTACGTTCACCAGACACATTGATGTTGATATTATGCCTTATGTCTCTTACTTCTCATACCACAGGTCAATGTTAAACAAAATCGTCGTTGAATATTAGTCGAAATAAATATCAAGTACCATTCAGTGTCTGTTTTATGTTAAAATAAAATTTGGTACGCAGTCAATGTCTCGTTTTCATTTCAATCCAATACGCTAAAAGCGACTCGCTGAAATAGATGTTTCACGTTAAACCAACGGCCGTGAGCCCCGACGCAGCCCGCCCGATTTTTAAATCCGTTTTCTTAATTATTTTTTAATCTCTACGTTTTCTACATCTCTATATTTCTAAAGTCTAAAATGTTTATGATGACGTCTTGAAGATCTAAATAACATTCATAATTCAATGTACTTAACGTTTGTGACGATTTTGAAAAATATCGTAAATCGCACAAATTAAAAATTTTTAATTTCTAACAAGCAAGAGTATTATCCACCCTTACCTATACCCAGATTCCTGCATCAACTTGAAATTGTCCCGTACCAACACGCAAAGAAAGGTGTTAATTAAATAATAATAATAATTACGTTAATTATTTGAAATACGACTATATAAATAAGGAAATCTCTAATTCGTAACAAAGTTAACATAAAGCATTTATATTCTAATTGATGAATAATTAATAATATATAAAAGAACGAACTATTTTCTCAGTGCGTAAATACGCGCCAGCTTACTGACCCCTCGCCCCTAAACTATGCATACAGTCGCCAGTAGAACTTCGACATGTAAAGATGTGAGTTTTTTGTTGTCCACATACACGTAGGTGTATGCCGTTAAAAACATATCCAGTTTAAGGTGATTTTATTTTGAAGAATGTAGTGTGGAAAATAATAACATAAATAAATAATGTAGTGTGTGTAGAGTTATAAAGAATATAAAGAAAGGAAAACTTAGCCAACACATCTCTTTTAAAAATATAAAACTCTAAGTTGTAAGATATGTAACTTACCAGACTTTAGTACTGCAAAGTAAGAACTATAATTAAGGTGTAAAATGTGAACTACAAACTCCAGACGTAGAAAACTCTAACTACAACAGTATGAACTTCAAGTAAAATCCAATCGTCGAGACCAGATATAATCAACCCGATGTAGCTTCAAGAGGAACCACGTACTCCACCTTAGAAGACGACCGAAGATGACCATCAAGGACCCAACAACAACCTCATATTAAATTCAGGTGATATCCAAACACAACATTTGTACATATTCGTTTCAATAAGAGAAGCAACAAAAGAACACTAAAGAACTTTTAATAATGTAAAGAATAACTTATCAGAATTGTAATTTTTGTAATGAAGTAGTAGTAACAGCACTATATCTAAATGTAAGGTAATTCTGTAGTTTACAACCAATCTTATTCTTCCAATAATTTGGTTAAAATTGTGATAAATTAATTTTTAACAAAGTTCAGACCCGGATCCGAGGTATTTAAAACAAACATCTAGATGAGTACTTTTGAGATAAAAGGAATAATACACTTAATATTTTTAAAGCATTAAAAGCAGAATTTACTAAAGTAAATTAAAAAAAAAAAAAGAAACAAAGTAAAACGTGGGATTTGAATAGTAATAAAGAGATGTTTTCGCTAACACCAAGTGAGTGAATAAATTTGTGCAATCCTTGTCTATTTCCTATGTAAAAATTGTGTTGTAATTTGTTGGTAAGGAAGTTTTACTAACAACGGCAGCTAGTTTAATTAACTGGTAACGAATTGAACTAGTTCCCGACTTTTGTGTTGTCTTAACAAGGGAGACGTCACAAAATTGCGCCACTCTGCTGCTTTAAAAAAAAAGTTAATTGTTTACAGTGTGTCACATACAAAATTTGCGCCACTCTGCTATTGTGTAAAAATACTTTGCTATGCTAAATTATATAATAGGTTTGTAAGCATCGTGACGCCTACAAAATTGCGCCACTGTTCTTTGTAAAAATAATAATAATTTTATATTGTTATAATTCGTTAACATTAACTTTATTTATGACAAACATAAATTTATTCACTCTGAAATAAACAAAAATAAATGAGTAAAATTTTAATTAAGTTATAATAATATTAGTATCGCGACTTTGCCGTATTAAACAAGTCATCGCTGGTAAGTATTCCATTCTAAACCTGTCGGTAGAAACCAGTCTGTTCATGTTAAATACGTGTTGAGGAATGTAAACTCTCCCCTTTGTATGCACGCATCTCATTCAAAACCTCCCCTCGCTAACCAAACAAACCACCTTAGACGCGCTCTTTCCTGTTTTGAATTGTCCTGAATTACCACCCTATGCAACTAGACGACTCCCCAAAACAGCTGACCCTTTGTGCTATTGTTAAAGCAATGAACTTTTCGTATATGAAATTTCTCTCTACTATACAATGGTATAAGTTTTTGTTTTGACTAATTATATATGACAGTACAGAAAATTGAATTGTTGTGAGATAAGTTATGTTGATTAATTAATATAAGATTCCATATGTAATAAGATATATATATATGTATGTGTTTAAATGAATTCACGTTAACTATTTTAAACACTTATAAAACGAATTAAAATAGATGACATAAGATTTGTCGTTCGTAATACGTCGTGTATTTAAAGTTGTTATTGTCAAAAATGGCTCAATTTAACCCCGACTTGTTGTTGAAAGACGAACTAAGCTATGAAGCATTATTGCGTGGTCTTCCCTACTCTAATGTAACTGTCGCGGAACTTCGCAAGACGTTACGTGAAAATAAACCGGACAAACCCTCACTGTTAAAGTGTATTAACGATTACACTAATCGTTTAAGTGTTTTAGATTTTGAGAGCGAAAAAGAAACATGTTATCACAAGTATACAGAACTAACTTCGATTGCACAAACCCTGCGTGATGAAAAATCCCCCGCAGTCATTTTACGCACCACCCAAAGAATCGAACATCTGACCCGCCGTATCACCAATTTGTTGAATTGGCCCGGTGATAAAGTTACCCCTCATGATGTACAAAAATTCGCCGAGGAAGCATTACAACAATTACCCGAGATAATGCGCGAATTACGTCGAAGATCCGAATCGTTTAGATTAGAGGAAATTTAAGAAGCAATGACGAAACTAAATATTTCCCCTACCCAATCCCCGACCCAAGAACAGCCAAACGGTACTGCAAAACTTCAGCTTCTGCAGGAATCAAATATAGATCCATTTAAAGAACGGTTAACTGATAGTCAAGTAAATATCCAACCAGCGAACGTTACGTTACTCCCTAGTGAACTAGAAAATATGACCCGTACCTACGATTCATCTCCTCACTTGCTGACGAATCAGTCTGCGGAAAAACCTAGAATGATGACTCAAGTAAATCTAACTACCGAGCTCTATGGAAAGATAACCCACCCTGTAGAAAGTATTTTGTCTGACATACCAATCACTGATGGGCTGAAAATTACAAAGCTCCTTGATTTTATCAAGCACATTTTACAATTAAAGGACCTGCAACAGCTAAGAGATAACCAGATTTTACAAGTAACTTTACCTAAGTGTAGACCTCCTTTAAAAGATAGAGTGTTAGAATCCCTAAGGTATAATCACCCGGTAGAAGAACTTCATACCACCCTATTAAGACATTTCATTCCCACCGGTATCTACGAAGAATTGAAGCGAAACCTAGTACTTCGTGTACAAGGAACATACGAGAGATTAGCTCATTATATATCTGAGGTAAGAGAATCTGCTTTATTGCTACAAGTTAAATGGAGTGAACAACAGTTAGTAGACACTATCTTAGTAGGACTATCTCCCGAGGAGCGATCTCGCCTAGCACTCATGAAGCGACCACCCACTTTCACCGAACTAGAACTATGTTGTATACATTCATCCAACGTCTGGTATTCTGACCAGAATAGACGCGTTTCTATGTCCCAGACTCAACACAGAGATTCATTCCAAACTCGACCAATTGGAAGCGATACCCGAAACTACCGCGATAAGCGATTCGTAAGTACATATAAAACCCAAAGCTACCCCCATGTTTCATACTCTAGACCAAAACCCCGACAACCTACGAGCGAAGTAAATGAGGAAAGAAAATGTTATAACTGTGGAAAGGCCGGACACATTAGCAAGGTTTGTAAACAAAAGCGATACCAACAGAAAACCGACCAATCAAAAAACATTTGAAGCTGGAAGAACAAAAATCCTACGTCTTCCGAAGCACCAGAAGGAAAGGTAACAATAATAATAATCATCGAATAAAAATAAATAGAAATAAACGTATAGACCCTTACTTAACAAGATTTATCGAGAAGTGCAACTCTATTGGTGCATGTAGAACAAGTATATGCCAACTACCCTATGTACAGATAGACCTTGGAGCAACGAATACCCTTGGTTTAATTGATTCCGGATCTACCCGTAGTATAATTAGTAAACAGTTAGCCACCGTATTAGCTAATCATAATCTGATTAAACGTAGCCAAATGGTGAACATAAAGTGTACCACCGCAAATAAACAAAACCTAAAGATATCTCGCAGTATTACGGTGAAATTAAAAATAAAGAATTTTACTTGGTATATTCCCCTACTAGTAGCTGAAAAGTTAGGACAAAACTTAATATTAGGCGCGGATTTTATAAAAAAAAACTGGCTTAATCCTTGATATATATGCAAAACAATATTTCTTCAGATTTGATCGTACTCGAAAATATCAGTTCGACTCCGATTTAAGTAACGACGCTATTTGTGAAACCGCAACTATTAATTCAGAGCATCAAGAATCGAGTCTGAGTCATTTAAAAGGAAATGAGAGACTAAGAATTCAAAACCTAATAAAAGAATTTTCTACTGTACTCACCCCCAAGTTAGGATTAACCCATTTAATCGAATATAAAATAAATCTTAGTGACAACAAGGTAATACGACTTCACCCATACAAATTATCACCGCCCAAGATGGAAATAATGAGAAACCACATTAACAAACTCCTTGACCATTAACAAACTCATTGAACCGTCAACTTCTCCATACTCATCACCTGCATTCCTAGTACCAAAAGGAACTGACAAACATAGACTAGTCGTGGATTATAGACAGCTAAATAAGAGTATAGAATTTGAATCGATACCACTGCCCGACATTCACAGCGCGTTTCACTATTTTACAAGAGCGAAAATCTTCAATATAATGGACCTCAACCAAGCATTCCACCAGATCCCACTAGCTGAGGAATCAAAAAATTTAACTGCTTTTGCTGTGCCATTTAATCTATATCAATTCACGAGAGTACCATTCGGTATATCACAAGGAAGTTCAGTATGTAGCAGACTGTTAGAAAAAATTTTCCATGACGTTAAATTTAAATTTGTATATCATTATCTTGACGATATAGTAGTATATAGTGAGTCAATGGATCAACATATTGATCACTTGCGTGAAGTATTATCCCGGTTAAAGAAAGCTGGACTGACCGTAAACCCGAGTAAAGTTAATTTCGCAGTAAAACAATTCTCCTTCTTAGGTCACATAGTATCAGCCGAAGGTAAGTTTAGCATCGATCCCGAACGTACACGCGCGATCCGAGAATTCTTACCGCCGAGAGACGCCAAAGGTATAGCTCGATTTTTAGGTATGATTAATTATTTTCATAAGTACATACCCCACCTAGCGGATATAGCAGCCCCATTGAATGCTTTAAAAAAGAAAGGAACGAAATTCGAGTGGACTACTCAACACCAAGAAGCGTTTGAAACACTTAAAGAAAGCATAATATCCCCACCTGTATTGCAGTTAGCGGATTTCAGTAAACCATTTGTCGTACAGACTGACAGTTCAAGTGTAGCATTAGGAGCCGTAATATATCAGGAAATAAATAATACTAGACTCCCGATCAGCTATGCATCCCGTACATTGACCGAGCAAGAAAGGAAGTTCTCAGCCTACGAACTTGAATGTTTAGCCGTAGTACTCGCCTTTGATAAATTCAAACCATTTTTGGAACACAAAGAATTTCTACTAGAAACCGATAATCAAGCTTTATCATGGTTATTGAATCACCCAAAACAGTTAGGTCGTATCGGAAGATGGGTGTTAAGATTAAATTGCTACAAGTTCAAAGTGCAACATATTCGTGGTACTCAAAATATAGTAGCCGATACCCTATCCCGCATGTTCCAACTACCCAATACAAGATCTGGAGAAGACAATATTGAAACCACTACCGTTAATACGCTAATTACTAACTTCCCCTTGCATTTAAGGATATCGCATATCACCAACAACAAGATCCGAAATTGTGCATAATAATAGAACAAATAGAAAAAGGAAACCATTCTGACAAATATACCTTGAGTAAAAGAGTACTTTGTTTTAAAAAGGCAAACGGAAAATTACTGAGAATAATCGCCCCGGAAATAATCAAACCCATGTTAATGGACTACTACCATTCATCGACAATTGGAGCTCATATGGGAATTAGGAAAACTATACATCGTATTCGCAAGGAATATCACTGGGAAAACATGAACAGTGAAATAAAAAAGTTCGTGAAAGAATGCGAAATCTGTGCCCTGAGCAAGCCAGCAAGAATCAGTCAAGTCGGAAAATTAATCTCCGAAATACCTACCACTCCCTTCTCGAAAATATACATAGGCTATTCTGGACCTTATCCCCCTTCTAAATCCGGAAACACTATGCTATTAATTTGTGTAGACTCCTTCACTAAATTCGTGTGGATGTATCCTATGCGACGTGTATTAGCATCTACGACAATTAAAATTCTACAAGAAAGACTATTTAAAGATTATGGTACACCTTTAAACCTAATATCTGACAATGGACCCCAGTTTAAATCGATTAACGACATGTGTTTTAAATTAGGAATAAATCATATTACCGTGACCGAGTACAGACCGCAAGGAAACCTAGCAGAAAGATACTTGCGTAACTTAAAATCAGCATTAATATCTTATCATGCTAAAGACCAGACAACCTGGGATCAAAATATTTCATGGATACAATTTGCGTTCAACTCAGCGTATCATGAAGGACATAAATCAACACCATTTGATTTACTGTACAAGTACAAACCCAACCATCCTTTAACCACAAAATGGAAAATCCATGAGTTATTACCCCTGGACATAAATGGGAATAACATACGAAAAATATGGAACGAAGCTCGTGCAAATTTGAGAGCGAATTTACAAAAATCAAGGAAGTATCATGAGCAGAATAATAGGCAAATAAAGTATAAAGTAGGTGATTTAGTAATGTATAAAACTCATCCTATGAGTAAAGCAGTTGATAGGACCACTTCGAAACTATCATATCGATGGTGTGGCCCCTACCAAATTCATAAGTTCATCACCCCCCGTATCGGTCGTGCATTCGTAGAGTGCGGTTATAAGTTTGTGCTCCGTTATCTCTTGTGTTATCTCTTGTGTTATCTCTTGTGTTATCTCTTGTGTTATTGTTTTGTTATGTTTATGAATATAGTTTATCATCTTAGTTTAACATATATCTAATCTGTATATACTGTGTCTGTTTAGACTTCCAGTGCGTGCGTGCGCTGTGTGTGTGTGATTGTGTGTTAGTGTGTGTCCAACTTGTCAACATACAATAATGAATTATCAGCAACCAGGCCTGTCAACTAACGTTGAACCTGTTCCTACAGTCCACTCAGGAACTTCAGTACCTCCAATGTCGCAAAATGCCCCTCAATCCTATAACAGTCAACAGCCAGGCAGAAATGTTAATGTTGATTTCACACAACACGGATCCCACAGCTGGCAGATGGTGAAAAAACGAAAAAGAAGTCGTCAATCTTCAGAAAACACATCTGAAACACACACTCAGCTTAATGACCACAATAGATTTACGGTGTTACCTATAGATGACCCTGATGACGTCCAACCTACTCAAGTCTTAGCTCAGCCGAAAGTACCTAGACCTCCTCCTGTATACCTTCATGGTATCGTCAATTACAGTGAAATGATCAATAATCTTACAGCAATTTTGGAATCAGAACAGTACAGTACTAAATCGTTCGATGACAATACGGTGAAAATCAACACTTTTGCACCTGATTCTTACAGGAAATTAATTCGTCACCTCGAGGACGAAAAAATTATTTACCATACTTATCAAATTAAAGACCAGCGAGCATACCGGGTTGTCATAAGAAACATTCATCCTAGCATCGGTGTACACTTTATTAAAGAAGCACTAAAAGAAAAAGGACACTCGGTCAGAAACATAATCAACGTTCGACACAGAGTCGAGAAAACACCCCTCCCTCTCTTCTTTGTTGATCTTGAACCTGCAGCAAACAATAAACAAATATATACCCTAAGGTCTTTAGGTAACATGCAGATTGCTGTAGACCCACCTCGGAGAAAAAACTTTATCATACAGTGCACTCGTTGTCAGTCATACGGTCACAGTAAGACGTATTGTAGGAAACCTTTCCAGTGTGTCAAGTGCGGAGGTGAACACAACTCCGCAACTTGTTCCAAATCTAAGGATACACCAGCCACATGTGCATTATGTGATGGTCCTCATACAGCTAATTATAAGGGCTGTGAAGTTTATCAAAACCTGCAGGCCAGAAAAAGCCCCGTACGACACTCCACACCTAGGAGAACCCCTTCAATGTTTAGGACTATGAACACGGAACAGAACATGAATACCCGTAACGTCTCTTCTCCTACTTACGCTCAAATTGCAGGACTACCGCAACACTCAGAATCATCGCCCCCTTATGACAGCAATCTCAAACAGACAGCAAATGAGGACATCACTCTTTCACACTTCCTGACAAAATTCGAGACTATGTTCAGTCAACTCATGCAGCAAAATAGCGTCATGCTTAATCTCCTTACAACACTTGTCAATAAACTTTCTAATTAATAATGAATAACAATTACAGGATTGGATTATGGAACGCCAATGGACTCTCTCAACGCACCCTAGAACTCAAAGCTTTTCTTCTTGAAAACAGATTAGACGTAATGCTTATATCTGAGACACACTTCACAGACAGAAGCCATATTAGGATTCCAGGCTTTACTGTTTATGATACCCAACATCCGGACGGGACAGCTCGTGGCGGAACCGCTCTGTTAATCCGAAACAATATAAAACATTATCTCTTCTCTAACGTCAAAACTGCTCACCTACAGGCGACCAACGTTTTAATTGAAGATCAAAGAGGCCCTCTAATTGTTTCTGCAGTCTACTGTCCCCCAAAACACAGAATCAATGAAACTGACTTCAGCTCTTTTCTTGGAACTCTTGGTGCACGTTTTTTGGTGGGAGGTGACTTTAACGCAAAACACCCGCAATGGGGTTCGAGATTAGCTAATCCAAGAGGTAGAATTTTATATAACGTCATTAGACAAGAATCCCTGTCCTTTCTGTCCACTGGTCAACCAACCTATTGGCCTTCTGACACAAATAAAATACCTGACCTAATTGATTTCTTCTTAATACGAGGCTTGTCTCATAAATACTACAAAGTTGAATCTTGCCTTGATTTGTCCTCTGACCACACTCCAATTATTGCCACTATTAGCAATACTATAATTGAGTCTGAAAGTCTACCAACACTCACAAATCGTCTTACTGACTGGGATTACTTTAGAGAGCTTGTAAATTATAATATCCCGCTAGAACTTCCAATCCACACGCCTGCTGAATTGGATGCGGCTGTAAATTCTCTCACCAGTAATTTTCAAAAATCAGCCTGGGAAGCTACACCTTGCAATACAGCGAAGAATAAGCACTTGAACCTTCCTCTGGTTGTCCGGAAGAAATTAGCTGAGAAGCGTAAATTGCGACGAATTTGGCAGCATACTCATCATCCGGATGATAAAAGAAAGTGGAATTCCGCGGCCAGACAACTTAAACGATTGTTGGAAAATCTAAAGAATGAAGGGATTCAGGATTATCTAGAAAATCTGTCACCAAATGAAAGTACTGATTATTCTCTGTGGAAGGCTACTAAACGATTAAAAAGGTTACTATTACAAATACCACCAATACATAAACCAGATGGTAGCTGGGCGCGCAGCAATACACAGAAATCCCAGGTTTTTGCCGAACATTTGGTCAACGTTTTTCAACCTGAAGCCAGCAAGAACGTCTCTTTCGATGAAGAGGTACAAAGATACTTACACTCCCCGCTCCAAATGACTCTACCTATAAGCCTTTTAAAGTTAAGGAAATCAAGGAAATAATCCTGTATAATTTGAAAAGTAAAAAGGCTCCCGGCATTGATTTGCTATCGGGGAAAGTTCTAAAGGAGCTGCCTCACAAAGGCGTTGTACTAATAACATACATTTTCAATGCCATACTCAGACTCGAATACTTTCCTCTTCTCTGGAAATCGGCTCAAGTTATCATGGTCTTAAAACCTGGTAAAAACCCTCAAGAGCCCTCTTCTTATCGACCCATAAGCCTTCTACCGATACTTGGTAAGATCTTTGAAAAGCTGTTTGTAAAACGACTTATGCCAACAATTGTAGAAAACAACCTAATTCCGGATCACCAATTTGGTTTTCGAGAAAAGCACTCTACGGTAGATCAAATACACAGACTAACAAATGTTATCAATAAATCGCTGGAATCGAAGATGTTCTGCTCAGGTGTGTTTCTCGACGTTTCCCAGGCATTTGACAAAGTCTGGCATCTTGGACTCTTATATAAAATAAAGAAAAATCTGCCACATAATTGTTACCGTATCTTACATTCCTACTTAGTGGGCAGAGTGTTTCAAGTCAAGTACTCCGATGCTACTTCTCCTCTATTACCAGTGGGGTCGGGTGTTCCGCAGGGTAGTGTCCTGGGTCCTCTGCTCTACCTCCTGTTCACCTCGGACTTACCGTCAGCAAGTGAAACCACTGTTGCTACCTACGCCGATGACACAGCGATCCTAGCGACACACTCCGACCCCTCAATAGCATCTCTTATACTACAAGAATCATTAAACAGCGTTCAGTTATGGCTTGATAATTGGCGCATAAAAATCAATTCATCGAAGTCAGTCCACTTTACCTTCACCACACGTAAGGCAAACTGCCCTCCAGTCACAATTAACGGTCAACCAGTACCGCAAGCTGAAAGTGCTAAGTACCTTGGGATGCATCTGGACAGGAGACTAACATGGAAAAAACATATAACATCTAAGAAGCTTCAACTTAATCACAAGGTCAGAGACATCTATTGGCTTATAGGCAGACAATCACGGTTAAGTCTCGTCAACAAACTCTTGATCTATAAAGTCGTGCTTAAACCGGTATGGACTTATGGTATTCAACTTTGGGGTACTGCAAGTACAAGTAATATTGAGATTATCCAGCGCTTTCAGTCCAAAACACTTAGATCAATAGTGGACGCTCCTTGGTTTGTCTCAAATAACTCTATACACCGCGAACTCAAAGTTTCAACCGTGAAAGAAGAAATCATGCGCCTCTGCAGGACTCACATCTCCAAACTAGAACAGCATCCCAACCACCTGGCAATTAACTTGTTAGACAACAGTGAAGATATTTATAGACTAAAAAGACACAAACTATTAGACTTACCATTCAGGTTTAACTCATAATGTATTCTCTGTATTTTCTGTATTGTACTGTCTGTGATATCTGTTCTGTATGTTTTTGTATTTGTGTCACTCATACGTGTTAATGTCAACCTGTATATGTGCCTTATGGGCCCAGTGTTTAATGTTTGAACTTATTGTATCATGCCAGCAGGAAGTGATAGTGACTTTTGTTCATTTGTTTACATGTTTTTATCATTTAGTTTTGTATTTTGTTACCTCTTTAATCTATTATCAAAACAAGAAGAGCTGTCAATGGTCAGCTCTTCATAATCCTGTGTGTGTTGTCAGCCAATTTGTTAAATGTTCGCTCAGTCGAACAGCTTAAAGATCTCCAATAAATTAAAAAAAAAAAAAAAAAAATCACCCCCGTTACTGTATCTCTGTATGAACCCAATACAGAAAATTACGTTCGCAGAAGCCATCTGTCTCAAATAAAAAAATGTTTTTCGTGTCAAAATACAGAAGAAAGACTACGAGAAAGATAGAAAACCGAAAATACTATTTAAGTATTAAGAATAAAATATGTTGTACATACTTATACCGAAATACGATAAGATTTTGCAACATCCTATACCATAAGTGAGTATAAACTCAAAACCCCCTCGTACGAATACTAGCGAGGCCTGATCAACCTTAGCTAATGTCCTGCGAGAATGATATAATACATGAGAAGTCAGATGGCGATGATAATGAAGATGACGAGAGAGAGAGAAAGAAAGAAAAATAATCCCTAGCGCAGTAAACTAAAAGTAATTCGATTGTTATTACAATACGTGATTATTATTAGTAACATACTCATGAGTATAACTCCGTAAAACGAGTGATGAATTCAAGAAAAAACCGGTAGTAGATGTAAGAATTAAAATAAGGTAAATTTACGTTTTGTGTATTTTATGTGTAGTAGATGTATTAGAATTTAAATATTTTGTGTAAGTGTAAGAGAACCAATTAATGAATAGAAATAATCTGAGAGAGAGAAATTTCAGTATGAAATTCTGTGTCCAAATATAATTGTGTTTATTAGATTTTCTATTATTACCCCACCACCCCGTTTTCATAGTTAGGTGCAGGAGGATGTGACGATTTTGAAAAATATCGTAAATCGCACAAATTAAAAGTTTTTAATTTCTAACAAGTAAGAGTATTATCCACCCTTACCTATACTCAGATTCCTGCATCAACTTGAAATTGTCCCGTACCAACACGCAAAGAAAGGTGTTAATTAAATAATAATAATAATTACGTTAATTATTTAAATACGACTATATAAATAAGGAAATCTCTAATTCGTAACAAAGTTAACATAAAGTATTTATATTCTAATTGATGAATAATTAATAATATATAAAAGAACGAACTATTTTCTCAGTGCGTAAATACGCGCCAGCTTACTGACCCCTCGCCCCTAAACTATGCATACAGTCGCCAGTAGAACTTCGACATGTAAAGATGTGAGTTTTGTGTTGTCCACATACACGTTGGTGTATGCCGTTAAAAACATATCCAGTTTAAGGTGATTTTATTTTGAAGAATGTAGTGTGGAAAATAATAACATAAATAAATAATATAGTGTGTGTAGAGTTATAAAGAATATAAAGAAAGGAAAACTTAGCCAACACATCTCTTTTAAAAATATAAAACTCTAAGTTGTAAGATATGTAACTTACCAGACTTTAGTACTGCAAAGTAAGAACTATAATTAAGGTGTAAAATGTGAACTACAAACTCCAGACGTAGAAAACTCTAACTACAACAGTATGAACTTCAAGTAAAATCCAATCGTCGAGACCAGATATAATCAACCCGATGTAGCTTCAAGAGGAACCACGTACTCCACCTTAGAAGACGACCGAAGATGACCACCAAGGACCCAACAACAACCTCGTATTAAATTCAGGTGATATCCAAACACAACATTTGTACATATTCGTTTCAATAAGAGAGGCAACAAAAGAACACTAAAGAACTTTTAATAATGTAAAGAATAACTTATCAGAATTGTAATTTTTGTAATGAAGTAGTAGTAACAGCACTATATCTAAATGTAAGGTAATTCTGTAGTTTACAACCAATCTTATTCTTCCAATAATTTGGTTAAAATTGTGATAAATTAATTTTTAACAAAGTTCAGACCCGGATCCGAGGTATTTAAAACAAACATCTAGATGAGTACTTTTGAGATAAAAGGAATAATACACTTAATATTTTTAAAGCATTAAAAGCAGAATTTACTAAAGTAAATTTAAAAAAAAAAGAAACAAAGTAAAACATGAGATTTGAATAGTAATAAAGAGATGTTTTTGCTAACACCAAGTGAGTGAATAAATTTGTGCAATCCTTGTCTATTTCCTATGTAAAAATTGTGTTGTAATTTATTGGTAAGGAAGTTTTACTAACAACGGCAGCTAGTTTAATTAACTGGTAACGAATTGAACTAGTTCCCGACTTTTGTGTTGTCTAAACAAGGGAGACGTCACACGTTACAGGACTATAAGCGTGGTTATTATTACTTACGCAGCGAAGATATTAAATCATAACACGAAGCTATACGCAACAATAAATAATGTATGGCGTTTTCCTCATGATTAACGTTTACTTAGGCCGCACTGAATTTAGGGTTAAATTCATTATGCCTTATATGAACAATTAATGTGACTTTTACAATATTCAGAGTGATAAAACATTTACCACAATTCAGAAAATTCTATAATTCTCCTGCAATGTAGCTTCTTCATCAGAAAAGAAGAGGTTAACCCTATATGCTCTGAACACTGAAGGAAGAGAATTATACATATTATTGTTTTTGCATCCGAAGTGTTAGACGTTAGACCCTCTGTGCTTTCTGTTTTTTGTGTTCCAACATACGTAGCTAAAGGAGCTGATACTTTGTATTTTTATGATGTTTTTTTTTATTATAACTTGTTTTACAAACATATTTTACGATTTCAAATTTAACTTCAGAAGTAATAAAGTAGATATTTCATTGTAACATTTAAATTATTGAGCTAAAATTAATGCATTGCCGACAAGACAATGAAAATGGAATGAGCAATAAAATGCATTCATGAGGAAACGATTTTTTGTCTAACCAACTAGTAATTTTACATTGATTGAGAAGATGCAATCGTGCGCGATTCTCACCTAAGATGATAGCGCTTGTAGACAACACTGCTGGCTTACTATTGGTCAAAACAATGTAGGTAGTGTTAAGCACGATCCAAAAACGATGAAAGCACCTAACAGAAATTTCGAGCATTTTAACAGAGTACTTTACTTAGATTAAAATTGTATTTTATAAACATAAGTAGACGTATTAAAACTTATGACGCCACTTAGATTATGACGATCATAACGACATTTATGGGCAAAACAACACATCCTTAGTTTTACACGTGTTGTTTAACATCTATTGACAACTGGAATGAGGTTTACTGTCGAATATGATACACACTAAACTGAAAATAATATGTTTTAGATTACTTTATGTGACACTGGTTACCTTCAATAATTAGAGCGTAATAGCTTCCTGACAGCCACTAATTTATGCGTTGTGATTCGTGAGCGGTTTAGTAAACGTAATGCATTTAATCTCTAATATCGTCTGCAGTTCGTAATGGATTATCGTATCTTAGAATAGAAATTGTGTCTGATTTGGCGAAAATTGTTTTCAATAAAAGCTGTGGTTGTTTTACGTTTTACGGCTTCGATTTAATTTCACCTATATAATTACCGATATAGACAAAAGGATTATTATGTAACAACTCATGCCATTTACATTAAATTTCTATATAATTACAAACGCAATCGTGTGCTTCTTAATGTTTATTTAAATATTACCCACTGTATTATTTGTGCCCACTGCATAGCAGCTGTAATAAGTATCTATATATAGTTTTGTATTTATATATATATTTATATATACCCTTTATAGAGTTGTCACATGTTAAAAGACATTGAAAATTTTGATTAAAAAATGTATCTTTCAAAATTTCTAATGTATGTGTATGCGAGCGCCCGCGCGCTTGCGTTAACCTGATATGTTGCTGCGGCACTTCCCGCTGCTAGGCCCCGGAAGTGTTCAGCATACACACAAATAACATAATTTAATATCTAAGTACATCAAAATGCTTAAGACACCTTTCCTGTGTTACAACTTATTTCTCAAGCGTTTCTATAATTAACATCATTATATAAAAGGAGGAGGTGCGAGTAAAAGAAATTGTTGAAAGCGTCAATCTGTGAGCTGAGTCGGATGCGACCCGTTTATTTCAAAAACATTACGAGCCTCTAAAATTTACTTAATTATGTGCCAGTCAACAACAGTCAGTACTGCTGATTTTTTTTTGAAAAACTGAATAAAAAAAATGTTAAATGCTAAATATGGGGGTGTCGCATAAATCGATGCTAGTTTACAAAATGGTGTACAGCGTACACGCTGTGATCTATATATAAATTTATGACACTGTTATGTATCACAAAGGTTTATAAAATTGTTTCTGACACTTATGACGAGTAACTAGTTTGTCTCGCTTTTGCTTCGTGATTATGCAGCAACTAGCACCGTAAGTTATTAGGTAAAAATGTTACTTGGCAATCCAGATAAATCCTTTTTGCGACCTGCTGTATCTGGTCGCTACGGCCGCGTGTTCCTCCGTACCTGGTCTGAACCACTGCTATGTCTGTGCTGGAAGATCGTGTAAAACTGTACGAAGTTCGTGTTCTCGTGTCTTCTGTCCGGAACGTTGAACCAAGTTTCGAACTGAAAGTTTTCACATCTTTTAGTACACTTTTATACCCACATCGTTCGATTAACACGCACGCATGCATACATACAGTGCGTGTTACAATTTACAATATTACAAAATAGCATTACAAGGTTATGACTTTAAATTACATATATAACGAGTACTGACACTCAACCTTACACATCTTAGGTCTTGTCATCAAGTTGACTGACTGAAATTTAGTTTTTTGGCGAGGCTGACCATTACAGAGAAGATACATCTTGGTTGGTTATGGATAACAATCTTTTTACATCTATTACAAGTTTTCTTTTTTGTTACAAACGTAATATACAAAATTATTAGCCACTAGCATTGATTTACGATAGCTCAAAAACAATCATAGTTACCTTGGTTATTGAGGCTCCCATACTTGACGAAAGTCCGGCGACGGGCCGCTCAGCTCACAGCGTTTGATGGGAGACTGACGAGATTGTACAAAGCGAACGACAGGGTTAGTAAAAGGGAGGGCGTGACGTCAGTGCGTCGGGCAAGGTACAATTCGCGGATTGTTGCATTCGGCAGGAGACGAATGATTGTAACAATGTACGTGCTTTTTTTGAACTGCGTACAATTGTTCCAAAAATGTGAGCGAAGTAAAATTTTACGTGTGATAAAAACAACAACGAACTAAAAATGCAGTCTTAAATTCTGCAATCTGGACTCTACAAAAAGGGATGTTGGCCTGTACTGGAGTAAAGTAGGCTATGTTAGCAAGGACAAGTCTCTCTCCCGTAGAATTTTAAAATGTCATAATCGCCATAAAATTATCACTCCAATCACCGTTTCCAGGTAGTCGTCATCATCTACAATATCATCGTCAACGTCATAATCATATTTGTCACAATTTTCTATATACGAAATTGCGTGTTTGAAAAAACCACCCAACAGAGTTAATTTCCGCATCGCGTGTCGCACTGATTGATCTTTCCCCTACCTCAATGGCTAAAAACATGGTAGTGAATTGGTCATACGTAAAACATAATATCATGACTAATTACAAATTCTTTGGAACTACTTTTAGAAAAGATAGTATTCATTGTCAGCTCTTTGGAGTAGGGAATCCAGCTAATTCGGATAACACAGCTGTCTAAACTTCTAACTGATAGAATATAACTCATTTACTAAGAATAAAAAGAGAACTTTATGTAATGTAACTACTCCAAACTAAGATAATATTCTTCTTTTTTTCTGTTAAGACAACAGTGTAATTTAAAGTTATCTTAAATAAATATTAACAGGCATATAACCCAGGTGGAAACAGAATACTTCATTGTATGCAAGGGTGAACATTTATGTAAACACACTTAATAATTCTAAGTCAATCTAAAACTCCGATCCCATGCTTCCATCGGTTTAATTCACATAAAACACGATTCTCAGGCCTAATTATTATAATTGTTTTTTTTTTAAATTCTTGTAAAAGATCTTGATTCCGAACATCAGTAATAAAAATCTTACATAGTTGGAAACCAGGAACGTTTTCTTACTGCGTACTGTGTGAAGAAAGTAGTTTCTCTTGCATTATTTTCTCAAATACAAACGTCGCAGATAATGTTTGGCACAATGTATTGCAGAGTCATAATGATATGTATAGGTAGCAGGTGACACAAGTTATGACGTGAACGGAACTTCCATCAAATGGAGATGTTCATGCTCTGTAAGCACTTGCCAATAACACTGCCCTTCTTGGTAGCGATGGACATTTATCGTCGCAAGACGTTTGTTAACGCGGTGCAAATCTACACAGTGACACTTAGCCTTCTATATATGTTCATGCTTCATACATAAATATGTATATAAAATACCCTTCTTTCCCTATCGTTCTAGTTTTAATCGCGTTTGACTGTTCCGACTCCATATCTTATTATCAGATTCCTAACGATTGTACTTCTTAATGTACTGGTTTTAGATTTCCGCAGTATTCTTTCTGGGCACATACGAATTTATATATTTGCATTATCTCGCTACGTCTGTTGTAGATCCTACTCCTAATTGTTTTTCCTATTCTTATACTAAAATATTATGTGTATTGTGGTCTTGTGCAGTCTTTCGTGTCTCTAGAAAATTTTATCTCTAATGACTGTCAGAACCTCCTTTTCTTAAAGCCTACAATTCATTTCCATTCAATGGAAAAACAGTGACTGCCATCACTTTGTAAAATCCGATTATGTTATCTCGCATTCTTTCTAATTGTAGACTTCTTTGGCCTTTGAATTATAGAAGGTTCCTTGCCTTTAAATTCTAGTGTTGTGTGTTTTTGCAAGGGATATCTACGTTATTAATATCCTTATTAGGTATATAAAATTAAACGCTAAGAATTTTTAATGTTCCCTGATAACTACATTCCGAACTGGCCAATATTGTACATACCCGGAAAAACGTTTTCAAACATTCTTAATGCGTTTTTTGTCACTCTCTTTTTATTTCTACACAAGAATAGTGGTCTTGTGATTCACAGTCAAGGTTTTCCCATGACAGTTTGACGAACAGCTTGAAATTAGCTTATTATAACCAGTGTATATTGGCGACATCCTTTTCGTATTTGATATCCATACTTAATCAATTTTCCGAAGTTTCGTGGTCTAAGCCTATAACCCCGAGAATATGAGAGTAGAAAGAGATATTAATTACGTGATTTTTTTACACCCCATAACGACATTACAACCCAATGGTGTAAAAAAGTATTCGCAAACGGCTTCACCGGATGGGGGGACGAAAGAGACCGGACCCCCCCCCCCAGAGGGTTGAAAAAAGTTGACGAATTTTGTTAATCTCTTATTTTGTATTCTGTTTTATTATTGTTTAGGGTGCTTAGAAAATAAATTCAGTCACTAAATATCTTGTTAAACAATGTTTCAATAAAGTGTATTTTTATTGTGTTATTACCGTATACTTTAATGGGATTTTTTCAGGATGTTATCACACGTTTTTCAGCCAAAAGATAGTAATGTTGATTAGTCTTAACTTGTTTTTCTTTTGTATGAAGCCGACTCGACCCCGGATCCCTCAAGGTCAAATTCTAGATACGCGGTCAAATTCTGGTTAGTGTGTAGTACAATAAAGTTGGTGTTTAGAAACTCTATATAGTTTGAAACTACACAAAATGAAAATAACAATAAAGTACTGAACAACAATAGTTGAACTGTAATACGTATGGCCGGAAACGGATTTCTCCATAAGCGGCTAATAATAACAATGCAGTCGCTTACTCTTGCAGCGTGTATTATACGGACGTTACTGATAATAACTCTTAGTAATGTTATTTAAGTGTAAGAACACAACTTGCTGTCTAGTACATAATGATGTAAAACCTATAAGCTATCGAATCAATATCACTATTACCATGTTCCGTTCCGTTTGGAACAAAACTAAATACGCTACTAGATGATTATAAATACTATATAGTAAGCTTTTGTGTCAAGCCAATTTACAAGTCAAATTATGTGTCATTTAAACTAATATAAGTACTCCTAAGAAAGACAATTACGTGTCACGTATTGGAATAATCGAGGCTAATCTAGACCGTACTGGTCGGCGCAGTAGTCTGTTCAAGGCCAGACTTGTAATACAGATTCTAGCGGATTCCAGAAATCCCGTAATATGCAATTCGCTTGAAATGTCATCCGGAAAGTGACTGATTATTCTGGAATCTCTGCGCGGTATAAATATAAGCATCCGGCAGCATTCAGTGAAGTGCAGTTTTGACCCGGGGATATTCAATTGCGGATCAAAGTGTTCGTTGCGATTTAGTAAAAAGTGATTAGTGTGTTAATTAGTATGAAAGTGTAATAAGGTGACATTTATTGTTGGGCAAATTTAACTTGAATTATTGTGTAGGAGTGCTTTGTTGATTTCTAAACTGCTGTTCGTTTCTAATTAAAATCAGTAATTAGTGATTTAATTGGTGCCAGTTATTCTGTTTCAACTGAACAACGCGATATCCGTAATTCCGTCGTAACAATATATACTGAATAAAGTATGCATAGTTCAAGTTCTAGGTGATTGTAGAGAACACACAGTAACCTTTTGTGTCCAAGCTAATTTACAGTAACCAGTTTTCAAATAAAACTATAAGTAACTCAATATAATGTAAAGCATATAAAAAAAATATGAGTAATATAAAACTAGTATAAACAAAACAGATTTAACTTAATTATCGAATTGTGCCGGAGTTTGCATAACCCGGCGTTCGAGGAAATGCAAATCCTATTTTTTCAATAATTGATTCGGATAGTTATCTAGTTATTAGTTGGGGAACGTGATATCGGTGGCGCTGTTCCGGCCGTGAACGCGATCTAGCGGGCCGAATTCAGGTCTCGGTTCTGAGCACATGGCGAGATTCAGTTCCGGCCTCCCTTCCACTGCGTAAACTATTCTAGCCGCTTTCCTCGGTTCAGCAGAGCATTTTCGTGTGTCGTCTTCTCATATTTATGGCAGGCTAATTGTTTAAGACCCACCGGTAAGTGCCTTATATATTTATATAATATATAATATATATATATTATATATATATATATAATAATTTGGTTGTAAAAAAAAAATTTTAATTCAAACTTATTTAATCCAGATGCGAACCGATAGAATGCCCGTGGCGTTGATCAGATGTGTGTGAGTACTGTGAGATATTTAATTAATGTTGTTTTATTTGAATACCGCCTGTTAATTGTATTAACTCATTGTTCATTCAGCATTGTAAAGAGATGTAAGAGAATTAAGTAATTTAGTGAAAACCAGGGACCTGGTTAATTATGTATGAACGCACATGTGTGACCGGAAGTGTGAATTATCTTTAAGTAAATCATTTAATTGTAAACTTTAAGACCACCCTAGATGAAGTACTGTGCAAGTGTTAATTGTCTGTAGCTGATGGACCTTTAAAGTATCCGTTATTTTGCAATATTGATGATCGAACGTAATGCCACGTGGCCAGGGACAGGGTGCATGTCGAGATATGTTGCGGCTGGTCAGGCCTGTGTGCGTGCCTCATTATTGTGCCAGGTTACGAGTGAATGATGATGATTTATTAAAATATAAATGAAATACAGATTTAAAAAAAATTTTATGCATTATATTGAGTTGGTTGGGAGCGTCTAGTTCGGGTGTTTGGTATACATGCCTTATACATGACAAGTCTGCAAGCTTTAGTGAACAGTACATTAATCATTCCGAATATTTAGGGTCCTCGCCTATGACGGAGACCTGACCAAAGCTTGGTGTGCTGTCACTTTCACCAAGCCATGAACCACTAAAGCTTCGTCTGTGACCGAGGAGGGAGTAGCAGCTGCCGCCAACAATCATGGAACCGCCCGCTTCATATGAGGTGATATTAACTCTTTTTATTCTATCCTGGCCCGCAGAATATACTATGGGAGGTGTATGTGCAATATCAGTTTAACTTTATACAGTGACATGGTTCAATCGGGGGTGTGTCGGCAAGACACTTTCAATGTAGCTTAAACTTTATAATACAGTTCAACAAGTACAATTGTAAACTGACCTGTGGGAGGGTACCAGAGCCGTTTTCGTTCCGAATAATGGGTGCAAAAGTTGTAGGGGAGACCTTTTTAAATTAAGTATAGGGGTATGGTTTTCGTGAATCCGAACCGGCTGGTTCGGATGTCATTCTCAGGTTATTACCGGGGTTTTACATTTAATTATTTTCCTGCATACAAGGGCTGGGGTTTTTTTTTAATTCTGTTTCTGGGTTGTCATTTTATAAATTGTTTTCTATTCACAAGGTAGGCACCTGTTGGTGCCATATCATGCAGGTTTTCTACGGGTCATTTTTTGTCAGGTCAGGCCTGCTCTGGTACACTCCTGCAGCCGGACGAATACAGCATTCTCTTTTAATATATGCACATATGGCTGAAATTAAAATTTCCTATTTATTTAAAATTTATATATTTAATATTTTCAGATTTTAATATTTTACATTGAATAAAATTGTACAGGCGGTACTTATATTTTTGTAACTTGTATTTTCTGGCCATTATATACTGAACCTGTCTGTCGTAGATTTTTTTGTAATTGTCAGATTTTGCGAATGTTAGGCAGGCTGTATGTAGCCTTAATTGCAGTTATGCTTTTGTTACTAGCAAATCCTTATAATTAAATAATGACTTGCCATATTATTAGATAATTAATTATGACTTGATATATAATTAAATAAATAAATAATTTTTAAACATTATTAAACTCTTATGGCCGATTTTTGTAAATGATTTGTATGTTATAGAAATCAAGAAATTTCACATTTTGCAGGATTAAACAAATGTTAGTAGTACTTTAACTTATAATTATATTTTCTAATTACGAGCCATTCCAAATGTTTTCTAAATTTATAATGTATATTTGAATCTAACATGGAATTGTTACAGTTCTTAGTTAATTATGCTGGCTGCCGACATTATAAAAATGTATAAGGAGTGGTCTTGGTCGATGACATTAGTTTCCAATTAATTAATAGATATTGGCGGGTTTCAGTTATTTGATATTTCTATACCATGGGGCGATAAAAAGATAATATACTGGCGGGCCGTGGGGCTTTTGGGTATGATGGGATGATGAGTCATAATTGTGATTTTGTGGAATTAATTGTGGTTTTATAAGCTGTTATGTGTTAGGGGATTGAGTGATAAATATATGTATGTGTGTACTTTTTATAATGTCAAGATTTAAAAATATGTGGGATACTTAAAGTTTTGTTGAGTTATGATTCTGATCAATGTAAATTGAGGTGAGGATATACAGTATATATGTATATATATATATATATATATATATATATGTAGATGTATGTGATATTGTGATGTAGGTAATTTCAGATAATAAAAGCTGTTATTGTTGGTTACCAGAGAGTTTAATTGCAAGTCCCGTCTCACTGGACCCAGCGCATTTTATGCTTCTCCTAGGCCTTCCGCCTAGTTTTAAATATCTAGTGTCCTCCTCTAAAAAAAAAAAAAAAATTATAAGGTATAAAAATAAAGAGGGTTTACAGAATTAATGGGAGTCTATCCTTTAACAGATTTAAACAAAACAAACTAATGTAAAGCAGCTTTTTGTTTGTGTAATAAGCTAGTTTAAAAATAAAAATGTAATTAATAGTAAGACAAACAGGAAATCTTACCTTAAAATCGGAACAAATTCTGCCTGCCTATGATGCAGCATAGAAGAATAAACTATACACACGCTTTGTAGAAAGAATGTTGATCAGCTCTGCTTTCTTGGCAGTTCACACAATGTGTGGCACCAACCGACAGCTTGCTAAGTGATGTGAAAATAGGAAAATGCGAACGAGATAGATTCACATTTACACAAAGTTTCCGCAACATAAAATGTTTATTTCAATAAATAAAACACTTTTCTGTTTTATTGTGCAACTCTCGTAAGTACATGTGCCTTTAATATGCTCTTTGTCAGTCTTTATATTTTTTACAATGTTTTATCTCACATTTTCTCATACATCATTACACGAACTTGTTCTCCTATTTTCACCTTACGTTACTCTAAAGATACTTACTACTTACAAACGACTTCCTCTTTCACATTTTGACTAAGCGAATACACGACATAAAACAACAGATATAGGCTTATTGAAAATAGCAGTGGCATCCCTGTTGTAACCTAACACAACTATTGGCTGCGAAGGAGCGCAAACAACGGCCCAGTTGTTCACAAATACACAGTAAGCTTTTTAAACAAAGCCGCATAAATAACTCCTTTTTATTGAAACTGTTTTCTGTATGATTGATTTTTGTAAGATTTGTACGGATTCCCAATCCGAATAATAATTAATTCATTCTCTTGAGTTTACTCTTTTACAGAACATGACTTTCTTTACTTAAAACGTTTTAATAGGCAGATTTGACAAGGAAGCGAAACTTCACATACCCTCAACAACATAAATAACTTAATGTTAAATGTCTTCAAGCTATACAGTTTAATTTATGAGTTTTATTAATGCGTTTTATTGTTGTCATTATTTAGCTTTTACCTGGAATATCACACAGTATTCAGAATAGATATGAAGAGGTGCCACAAAAGAATGTCGCTTAAGTAGAGGGCAATCTGGAATAGGTTTATCACTTGTTCAAGAATATCTTTTTTTAAACGCTCTTCAGTTTCTGAAGATAGTCTTAAAAGTTCAGGAAAAATCAAGTATTAATTTAGTGGAAATGACACATGGCGTGCTCAAGTGCCACGCTAGCACTAGTCAAGAATCTGTCATTACAAAGTACATCGTCAATCAAAAATGACAGAGGATTGAAGTAGTTGAGACATCGCCATGATCCCAGGAAACAAAAACTGACAGAACACTTTGTACGCACTGATTCATAGTTATAGTGTAGTGTTCAGATTGTACAAATTATATCTATCTGTACTTTCTAACCATGACTAAAAATGTTCATCCTGTATATTGTTCATCCTTTTGAGCGGGCGACAGAAAGAGTCGAGTGTCTTGTGCCTGAATTACAATTTCGCTGTCTGAGTGTTAGCTCGATGAATTCCAACACCTTATGTTGCTAAGTAGTGGTAGGCCTATATCTACGCGCGAATCTTTCCAGATAAGTTTTCTTACGCGCAACACTCATTTGGCAACTCTGCTCAGCGATTTACTAAAAAACGTCTTAAGTGTTTTCCATACAAACGTTGATTTACAGGTGGTTTGTAAATAAAACATACTGTTAAAATAAAGAGACATACAATTTTAAAATTATATAAAAAAAATGTACACTTAAAATATAGACAGAAAATTCATAATACACTATTATGAGAAAATTAACAAACTGTAATTTATACATAACACAGAGTTTCATCCTCACGTTAACTACCCAACGTACAAAATATTTAAATAAGTTTATAGATTTTTGTAAAATGATTATAAAGTACATAGCATGTAACAATTTTGTACGAATGTTGTGACTTTTATACCATCACATTTTATTCCTCACCTTCATCATTGACTTGCTCTCCAACTTGATTTTACTATATTAGTAACTTTACTAAAGAAGAAACTCCACTATATCATATTTTCGTACCTGTGAAGAAAATTAATATATTATGTTTGATTAATATTATATAGGTTTATGTGTTTTCTTACAAAATTGGATACAGTATGTATTCAAAACGTTTGTGTTGCGAGAACCATCGTATTAATGTAAATTAAAAACTGAATAAATTTTTGGATATTTTTCACATTTAATCTGAATACACTCTTATCTTCAACTAAAATGCGATTTACAAGGAAACTAAATAGATTTTTAAGGACGTACTAGTTATCTTTTTTGTTACTTAAAGAAATATATGGCGTTAAAATAAAACAATTGGATTGTCTTAAAACAAATAAAATAATGTTTAATACAAAAAAGCTTGTAGAGATATCTTTTTAGATGGAAGAGAATTCTTGACGTTGGTTAGTCGAACAAAATTTTTCTTACTTGACTTTGGTTAACATTATCCATATATAACTAATATTCTGCAGCCTAAATTTGTTTCTACTTTTTCAATTTTTAACGTTTTCTGCTTTTATTTACTCAAATCTTGTAGCGCAGCACGTCCAGTAAGTTCTACCCTTCCGTCACTTGCAGCCTTCATTAAACACCTCATAGTATCTTTTATTATCCAACACATTTTACTTACAATTTTCCTTTAATACCTGTCTTTTCATTAATTATCTTCAACACCTTTAAGTTGCACCATATCATAAACCTGTCACATCCTCTTTGCTGTTTCTCGTTATCACTCATTGTCCAAGCCGCATAATCAGTATTCTAAACAGGGTTCAAAAGTCACATTAAATTCTATTAAACAGTTACTGCATTTGAAGTAAATTTTCTTTATTTTCTACGATTACTAATGTTTGAAAAAATAAAGCTAGTTAGCAGAATATATAAAGGAGGAACCTCAAAAAACTTTAAGGGAACAATGTAGACATTATTTGTAGAGAAAGTAATATGTTATAAACAAAATTATGAAATCATCGTTTACAGAAGTCACGGAAGTTAAGATATTTCCTCTGCGTGGTGGGAAGGATAGAAATATTCAAGGGTACTTGGAAATGAGCAGCAAGTGAATAGTGGGGAACTCGTGGTTGATCAGTGAGGTTGTGTTTTGCCCCCTCCCCATCACGTCATCTCTTTTTAAGGTACGTAAAGAAGAAACTGATCCTAGTCTTCTTGTAGTTTATTTTATGACCAAGGTGGAAATCTTCTTACTCATCGCTGTGGCCTTCTTGGTCAAGTAAGTAAAATTATTTATTGCAATATCTTTTTTTTAACAATATATATTGTCTTGCATTCATTGTTTACTTTATTACGGTCTCCAATTTTTAACATCAAACGATGTGTTTAATCTGTTTTAAACAACATCTAACCTCCGTTATGTTCCAGCAAAAGAAAGTGTCTTGGAAAAAAGTGAATAAAGAAGTCAGCGATTAAATTGACAAAGCATCGGAACAAGTGGGAAGTAACTACATGAAAAATTGTATACTTCTTCCTCAACTCATATGGGTGACCTCACGCTGGATATTGCCTAAAGATGCACTATAGCCTACGTGTATTTTTTTTACTATGATTTTAAATGTTTGAGACTTTGTGGTTTTATAATAGTTCCTGTTTAATAATAAGAGTTAGTAATATCTTGTGTTAAGTAATTTTGAAAGTATATCCTAAACATATTCTAAGTTCATATATTCAAGTGTATTATTTGTAGTATAAAAGTATTATTGTAATAAAATAGTAATTAAATTTTAATTAGACTGCAATAAAATATTTTTGTGCTTCCTTGTAAATTGTGGGTGAAGATTCTGTATAATCAGTGGTAGGTCACAAGACTTTTGTGCTCGGTCAGTCGAGCCACCGCAGATAGTCGTCGTAGTGTGGGCAAACGTTTGTTTTTAAAACAAATAAAACGGCGTGACTAGACAGATCAAAACAATTGTGTGTGTGTGTGTGTGTGTGTGTGTGTGTGTGTGTGTGTGTGTGTGTGTGTGTGTGTGTGTGTGTGTGTGTGTGTGTGTGTGTGTGTGAAGAAATATTAGGCGATTATGGTGATTTTTACAATGTATAATTCGTCAACGTCTTCTGCCTTCGCTGTTTAACGGAAAAATTGTAAGGGAGGCCGCATTCAAACTGAACATAGCGCCCTATCTGCATAACCACTGACGTGCTACAGATGTGTGGTTCACAGATGTACTTAGAACCACGAATATCGAGTAGAAATGATTTTGCATTTTAATATCAGTTCTGATGAGGACAAATTTTTTGCATACGTAAACGTTGCCTGTCAGCTCTGCACAAGATATCAGACAACGTATAAACAACACCTCACTGCAAACCCTACCGCCAATTCCTTGATGTTAATGTATTCTGTGGATGTCAAGTTCATGAATAATCCATACTCGTGTGAGGCATGATGGTGGAGGAAAACGTCTGGCTAACCAAGACTGTTCAAACCCTCGACCCTTTATTAATCGAGTCCTTTACTGTAGACACTTCTTGTTTAGAAACTGCTGTCATATCTTCCTTATCGGTTAATGGATCGTTTTTGCAAATTCATAATTTCCAGTAATATGTAAATAAGCTTGAAGTTAATAGATAAATAATTAAGATGCGGTTACCAATAATATTTATCTTTCAACAGAATTCTTAATGATGTAGCCTAAATACTTATCGTAACGACACTAATGTTATGATGAATTTACACTATAAAAACAAGCACTACAGAAGACAACTGATTTTACTACCTTGACAGCAAAAGATTAAAAATGACCATAATTATTATTACAAAATTAGTCATATTTAGTAGCGTTTAACTATTACTATATGAAGATTAATAAGAAAATGAAGCGTTTAATAAGACTATATAGCGTTTAATGGAAAATTAAGGTTACTATTACTTTAATATTCAACTGTTAATATAACATCCACAAGGAAGAGGGAGAGGACAACATGGCAAGAAAAGTAAAGAATTATGTTGGTTGATTTTAGAGAGAACGTTCTGTAAACTGTCCAGGAAGCTCAGACAATTAAACAAAAATTTTATATTTATTAATTGTCTTTGTATAATGGAACAAAGTATAAAACCTTCTTCAAAGTTGCCGCTACAAGCCTGAAAAGTTTCATTCAGATCGTCCCAGCAGTTTATGAGATTATCCCGACCAGCTTTTCCTCTACAGATTTATAAATACAGATTAACATGGAAGGGTTAAAAAGTAAATAAAATAGCACTAAAGGCAAAAATTAAATTACGTTATAATTTTGTAACAATAATAATATTAATTGGATAGCTTAATTGGATTGAATTATGGCTTAAAACATTTAACTGACCAAATATATGTATAAGAATATTTAAAAATTATACTTAATTTTAATTTAGTGAGGATTAAGAGTTTATGTTGAGCTCATAAAGTGTAAAAAGCATTAAATTTATGTCTCTTGTACTTCTTGATTTATTAATTTAAACAACGAAAGATTAATTTGACTTTACTGAATAGAGTTAAATACAGATATTTTATCATTTAAATTTAATTTATAAACCTACAGGTCAACGTAAAGAATCATTTGTTCAAACATAATAATCAAATAATGATGTAGAATTAATTTAATTTAATTTCGTTAACACGTATTTTGTATATTGTTAATTCTCAGATTATAAAATATTAAACACTGTTAAAATCCTCTTGAAAGCAAACAACTTAATTTTACTACCGTTCAAAACACCGCCAGCCATCGAACGTAAACTACTTCTCTGTTAATAACACAAGGTCACGATAAGGGATATAAATCCGACTTGAATAGTAACAGGTGTAGAAAAACAAGCAATGATAGGTGTTAATTTGAACTTGTTCTGGAGTTGGACTATCGAATGATGTTCGTGCTCATTACCGTCGGGTGTATTACTAGGGTTGCAGTGAAATAATTTTATTACAGTACACATCTATGACACGAATAAAAGCATTATAACAAAAGCTTCTCGAAATAACTGCTGTTTGAGAGAGAAGATACTGCTAGAGAATGTAAACGAAATTAAAGCAATAATGTGCTTGTTAACAGTATTGCTTGGTTTCCTGTTTTGAATAATTTAGTTTCTGTAATGAGACTACTTCCCTATAAAACACATTTAATGTATTTTCTAACAAAACAAAATTACTATGTGTTCATTAGTTTAAATGAAAGGACGTCACAAAAGGCTTTTAGAGACTTTTAAAAATATTTTCCCTGTTTCTTAGACGCAAGTCTATTTACTATCTTCTCAAAAGAGTGAATAATTCAACAAGACATTTACTAAGTATTTAATTTGTCTCTATACAGAAATATATATAAGAATGACATTTAAAACATATGAATATATAAGTATTTTTTCTAATAAATATAAGCTGTAACAACTATATGCAAACATCAGCTTTTAATGACGAACACATGCCTCCTGTTTATTTCTCAGCCGTATTTCTATGGCTTTCTATGTCAAGAGACGATTCTGTCGCAGCTTCACCGTAGGGTTGGGTAGCAGATCTCCCGCGGGACCCAAGGCGAGAGATATTCGGAGGACGTCCATTACAGACACTGGTAATTCAGACGGACATCCATAGGATTCGTTTTTGCTCTAACACACACATCAGAACTACTTTGAAACGGCCTCACTGAAAACAATTGCAGATTAATTTGTTATTTATTAAGGCTAGTAAAGTAAGTGCAACATTTGGTGAGAAGCAATGAGCTGAAGTTTCTTATCATATTCACAGGCGTGACTCGAATGTATCAGTAGAAGACTTTAAACGCGCGTATGAGAAATACAAATCAACCACCATTGTTTTTCCTAGTCAGCGAAAAACAAGAATAGAGAGTGAATGGAGAGATTTTAGAATTCAAAATTAAATTGTAACTTTATTGTTTTGTTGTTTGTCTGGTTCTCAGTAACTTTGATTACACAGTCAACTGTAGAGTTTTAACAAAATTGAATGTGGTGAGTGTACACAAGAGATTGAACGTGATATCACTTTTATATTACCTTTGTGCCTTCCACATTAAAATAGATGAGTTAAAAAATGTTCTTAGTTATCTCTTCCCATTCTCTATATTTTTCAGGTATTTCATGAACCATCTTCATGGGCTCTCTTCTTTAACTCCTCTCCTATAGACATTGGCCTATTTTCGGGGTTACCAATGCATTATTTGTTTTGGGATTCTATGTTTAGTCATTTGGTATACGTGTTAATACCAATTTAACTGTTTATTTCTGACATCATCTGAAATCGAATGAGTGATTCCCTTAATATCTCTTATTTGCACTCGTTTGCTATCCTACTTCTGTCTTTAGCTGATCGTTTCCATAAAGACTTGATTGGTTTCTCTTAGTGCTTTAAATGACCGTACTTTGATTGTTCTTTGTTAGGTTTGTTTAGTATAGAATACTGTTTAGTGGAGTAACAACTTTCTTTACAAAGCCATTTCTTTGTTTAATTACAGTATCCTATTTTTTCCATCCTCCTACCATAACGACAGAATTTTGCAAACTGAGAAATATATGAAAGACATCCTTAACATGTGTTGCAACTGGTAATTCTGGAAAAAATTCAGAGGGTGTTGGTCTCGCTCTAACATACACATCAGATCGTACAAAAATGCGATTTCACAGAAAATGATTTTTTGTATTTATTAAGGCAACTGAAGGTGTGCGATATCTGGCGAGAAGCATTGAGCTGAAGATTCATATTATATTTGTTAGACGTGACTTGACTGTTTCAGTAGAGCACTATAAACATGGGTTTGAGACGTACAAATCAACCAGAATAGTTTCCCCCGGTCAGCGAATTAAGAGAGTGAACCGAGGAGAGACTTCAGAATTCAGAATTAACTTGTTAAATTCATTGTTTTTTTAGCTGTTTTCTTTTCCGTACCAGCACAATTTAACCGTAGAATTTCAACAGTATTGAATATACCGAGTTTGAATCCATCTGCACAATATAGTTTGAACATAATATCACGCATAACATTCACGCCTTATACACCATACTAAAATTGATTAACAACATTTTCAGATGTTTTACGATTTCTAATTGGCATCAATTTTTGGTCTTCTTAAAACTCATCCTTAAGGTTTACTTCCTCTATGCCTTCTATTCAGCTTTTCCTTGGCGTTTCTGGTCTTCTAATACCTTTGGTTTTACCAAAAAGAAGAAAATATCCATCCAGATGCATACCAAGATATTTAACATTTTTGGAAATTCAGAGTTGTTTTGTCTCAAGCAAAAGGTTACATGAGTCGATTTGGATTCATTTTTCTTTATTCAACATTTCTTTAACCAGTTTTGTATTTTGTTTACGTTGTTTTGTTGATTTTTCGCAGCAGTAGCAGCATGTGTGTGCGAGGCTAGGGTGGCTGTGGCATGTGGGACTGTCACCATCACAGTTGATCTGGATGTTGGTACATTCACAGTACAAAGGAATAGAATATTAGCTATATCGTATATTGCCTGGAACCTTTGTACTTTTTTGCCTACGTCTTTGTGGTACTCATAGGATATGTATAACTCAAGCATTCAACATAATAAAATTACCGAGTTAACTCGTTATGATAACTAAAACCGATTAACTATATTTTTAATAACTAATATTAATTTTCATTTTATAAAGAGACATTTTAACACTATAGACAATGTTTACTAGTAACAACATTTTTCTTATCCGTATTTCATGTAGGATAAAAAGTAAAATAGAAACAAGTTTAACACGTTTTGAAAAACTATTCGTTGGTAAAAGGTTGGTGCCCATATTAAAAAAAAGTAAGTAAAACAATAGTATACAAATCTGTATATACTATAAACGAACTGACAGTAAAAGGACCGGAACCTAACAAACTCCTACAGGGTAAATTGTATCTGTTTTAGGACAACTCCAGCAGGAACAGTCCACTACTAAGCATCGAGCTAAGAAGACTAGAGTGTTTATCGATTTTTGTTGGAGTAAATATTAGATGTATTCACCGGACATGTCATTCAAAGAGCTCGTATTGAGAAATTAGCCATTCATGGGAGGATACACGGAAACGGAGGAGGTAAGAAACCACCAGACTTTTCAGCCAAAGCCACAACTTCTGAACTCACGAGGAACGTTGACTCCAGAGATTGCTTGCGGTTCATTATAAATTAGTTATAAAAGTATAACATTAAAGGAGTTTTACTAAAAACGGGTTTGAGAATAACAGAACAATTATAAAACGATGACGATGATGAAAAGAAGGAAAACAGTGGTCTTAGTAAAGACTGAAGTTTTAAACTGTAATTGTAATTCTTTTACAATTATGAAGATACACACCTGAATAATAAGACAGCAAAAGTTAAGAAAACATTGTGTAAACGCTTTTAATCTGTATGTAAAAATATTTCAAAAGCATGAGAGAATTCTCAAAAATTGTGTAACCTCATAAATGTGAACGTATGTGTTGCTGACAAATTATTCAGTCGCAAGACTGATCAGGAGCTAGTCTACTAGAGTCGCTGTCTGTCGACAATAAACTTAACATTTCTGATGCCAAAAAGTTTTCCCTGATTACTTTTTCCAAACGTTTTCATACATTATTAATATTTTGTACTTTTACTAGATGGCCCGGCAGACTTTGTCCTGCCTCTAATTTTTTTTTCATTTTGCTGAGGCCAAAAAAAATGATGTAGATATTTATTTTTTAATTTAATAATAATTAGTAGAAGTATAACTGTCGTCAAATGTTATCTAAATTGGCAGTTATTGATGAATGTTTGGCTTCGCGTAAGTTGATGGTGGCTGATGATGGACGTTTTCATGTGACAGACGAATATTATAAGCAGCATAGTGATAAATACATGGAGCATTATTATTAACAGAAACAACATTTTGTCTTTAAATTAATAAATTTATTTCATGTATTTTTATATTAATTGAGTAATAATATAAATGATTTGTTTTCCAAGAAATTTATTTTTTGCTTATTTTGACAATAATAATTGTATTTTGAAAAAATAAAAATAATTGAAACTATTAAAATTGAAAAAACAAATGTTTATATTTAACGTAAAGCTAAATCATGAACGATATTTGTTGTTTTGCCTTGGGGGGCGTAAACAAATAAATTTGATGGTCGACCAACACGGGAACACGCAACATATAATTGACCGTGTGAAAAACATGGGGTTTCTAAATCCAACCCGCATATATTCATTGTTTGACCCTGCTCTTTATTTATAGTCATAGCAAAGGGCAGCCGGATAAGAAACTGTAAACGTTTAAATTGAATTGTTGAATCAGCGGGAATCATTGGTATCCTTGGCAACAAAACATGATCACCCTTGAATTTTCCGTTTAGAATTGTTACCTCTATTAAATTCCCCATTAATTTTTTTTGACGACTAATCTAGTTCCATTACACAGCCGTGGTGCATTGAGATTGCGCAGTAAAATGATCGGTGAACCAATTTTTACTTTTAAATTGTGTGGTGGCAAACCTGGTAATTCCAGAGAATTAAGAAATTCCGTTGGAAAATGTACAGCTTCGTTTTCATCTACGACTGTATCAATTGACTTAAATGAAATTGCTTCGCCGTGCAACATGTCTTGTATTTTTATATTCATGTCATCAACATCAACATTTTTTGCAGCCAGTATCGCTTGTTCGCTGAGCCATTGGTGATCACGGATATTTTCGCGAATATTTGGGAACACGTTGTTAATTAATAATTCTTTCGTATCCATAATGTTACAGAAGCCATTCGGCAAATTAATTGTTCGAGTATTTTGATCCATAACAATGGTTCCATTTCCAATATTGAGTAGTTGTTTAGAAAATGAGTCAGCCAAAGGATTATTATGAAGCATTACACGCATGTTAGTTGTTAATTGTAATGTGTGCATGTTTCGCCATAAACTTGAAGATTTTAGGCATGCATTTATTTCGTCTGCATATGTCGAACGTGGTATAACTGGCAACGTTTGTCGGAAATCGCCTGATAACAAAATGAGTGCACCTCCGAATAGCCTGTCATTTCCTCTTAAATCTTTGAGCGTTCTATCCAAGGCTTCCAATGAATGCTTATGATGCTTATGGGCCATTGTGCATTCATCCCAGATGATGATATAGCATCTTTGGAGGACTTTAGCTATACTGGAATGTTTTTTAATATTGCAAACAGCGTTTTCGTTTGTTTGTATATTAATTGGCAGTTTAAGGGCGGAATATGCTGTCCTGCCACCGTCTAATAAAGTAGCAGCAATTCCAGATGATGCAATTCCAAGGGCAATATGACATTGTGCACGTATTTTGGCCAAAATTAGTGATATCAGAAATGTCTTACCAGTTCCTCCTGGTGCATCAAGGAAAAAGAAGCCGCCTTGTTGAGCATCAACAGCATGCATAATTGTACCGTAAACCGTTTTTTGTTGTCGTGTCAATTCTGGTTCATTAATTGCAATCAATTCGTCTGTATTGTATGAGTGCTCTCGTTGCATATCACGATTAAACAGATCGCTTGCTGTCCGATTCGGTGCAGGCATTCCTAAATTTGCAAGTGCTTCATTAGCAATTTGCAAACAAATGTCCTCAATTAGAACCAATGATTCATTATAAATCTCTGGCGTGAAATTTAAATCGGTATTTTGCTGTATTGTACGCAATCGATGCAATATGTCTTCGCTCATTGCATCTTTGTATTTATCGCATAAAGCGTCTGGTTTTGTTGGGAAGAATGCGGTTAATAAAAGTGCGAAAAAATTGCGTATTTGGTGTGCTGATGAAGTAAGCGAAACATCAGCCAATGTTAAATCCCAATGTGTATCGTCTTCAAGCAGTTGCAATTCTCGGCATGCGTCATGATTTGATGCATATAATTGGCCATTAACGGTCCTTAAATATTCAAATGATGTTGGGCCACTGACATTAATTAACAGCAAGCGCAAATAAAAACATTCTCGTTGTTTTGGATGTACAGTGTATAATCTTCCTAATGCATTTGTTGAAAAAATACCGGGATAACCATCGACTGGCGTGCCTCTTTTCCTGGGTTCCTTTTTTTTATGTTTTATTGAATGTGAAATATGTTGGAACTTGAGTAAAGTAACGTACGTGCAAATGCACCAAAAATGTTTTCCTGTTTGCATAATTCAAAAAACTCAGTTAATTTGTTTTTGGTGCTGTTAATGCTCTCTCCAATACATTTTGTTCATTGAAGAATACACGGTGTCCATTTTCAAGATGTATAGCCAAGTGAATAACTGCTGGATCTCGTTCATGTATGGGAAATGATAGAATACGCCAAATGCCTTCATTGCTGCTTATGTATCTGCCCATTTGATAGCGCGTAATTTCGTCATTTTCGTTAACATTTTGAACAGTAAATACGGCCATATCACTGCCTTTATTTACGTATTTACATATATACTTTATTGATTTCACTGAACTGCAGAATTCAACATTTATGTGCGCTTTGTACGTCTTAGATAATAAAGGCGAATATGGAACCACCCACCTATTGTCGATTTCAACCTCATCTGCATTATTTCTCAAGTTCAACATAAACAATTGTCCACCATTTTCTCTGGATCTTCGACGATACAAAGGATAACCATCTATACCAGTGATTGTTTCCGTGACAAAATTTTTTGGAAATTTCTTTCTACATCTACCATTATCCATACATGGAGAATCCATAATTATCGAACCACATGGACCATGAATCATATTTCTTGTTACGATATCAAATAATTCTGGATCAACATTTGCATTGGGTATTTCAGCAGAGATAATTGTATCAATTTCTTCTGGTCTAATTTTTTCAATTAACCAAATTAAAATGTGTGCATGCGGTAACCCACGTTTCTGCCACTCAACTGAATACATCCAGCAGCGTGTTTTTCCAAATACATGATGCTTTACAATAAAATCGATAAGAAATTTTAATTTTTGTTTGAACACTCTTGAAGTTACATCATAACGATCAATTGGTTTGTGTCCAGGTAGTAACAGTTTAGTAATTTCTTCCCATTTTGGATTGCAAGTGAACGTTATGAACAGATCAGGCCGACCATAAGCACGAACATAAGCCATAGCGTCTTGTATGTACTCTTGCATATGACGTGGATATGAAGATGGTAGTATGTACATATTTCCCAGATCATTGATATTCATATTTGCATCATTGTTATTGTTAATAGCGTCACGTAAATGTATATATTCATCGGTGTGCAATCGTCCTTGATTAAAACGAATGTATCGCAAACGTTCGCTTTCTATTTTTGCATACATGTCCACTACATACTGATTGAAATAAGTGTCGACATTTGAGTATGTGGTTATCTGCCTGTTCCCGTATCATCAATCGATATGCGTAATAGTTCATGCAGCTAACTTTTTATTAGTTTCTTCACCTGTAAATAAAAAACAATTAGTTACACAGAATTACTTACATGTTGTAAATATTGTAGATATTGTAAATGTTGGTTGTACCTGTTGAAGGATTACGTTGTTGGATATTAATATGATAGCCATCCTCTCCTTCCCAGAAAATAAGTGGATATTGCAGAGCATCATATGAACGATGAATATCATGTATGGTTTGTACGGTATTATCGCGACGCATAATTTTGATATCTCGCTGGGCAAATTGATCACCAACAATAACAATGGCCACTTCATTAATAGTTGGAGCATTAAACCGACCAGCGTGTTGCCCAGCTGGACTTTTGTCGGCTTTGATCACGACCATGTAATTATCACTTTGCATTCCTTCCGAAGCGTGTGAATAATTGAATGAGCTGATTTCTTTTATTTAACATCGTTTCTAGACATGCTACAATGGCCCTTTCTGTAATTTCTTCAATGCGATTGTAATGGCAGCAAATGTTAACTTGCTCTGTTTCGTCTCCCATGAAATAAATTTGCAAGAATTTTGGATCTTGATTTGGCATTGGAAGTAAAGAGCCGATTTGGTGATACACTTGTCCTTGAATTTTGAATGTGGTATCGAAGTGAAGACCATCGTTATTTCTAACGATTTTCTTGGCGCCAAATGATGTCATTTGGAAGCAAGAATTGAATTTTCGTATTTTTCGTAGAAACAATTTGGAATCGGTAGTATCACCTATTAGTAATGAATTTAATGGTTCAAGCGGTGGATGCAATTCTGGTAAAACAAAGTTTCCGGCAGCGCAACACATTCCAAGAGTTTCATTTTTAAATTTTAATGCATGACAAAATTGGCATACTTCATTCATATCTCCAATAATTATTTTTGAATGTGATGAGTACTCAATTCCTGGATCGTATTCAAATGCAAGGCGGTTAAATGATGCTGCTATTAATGCCCGTCGTACTTGAATTCGTTGTCGTTCTGCTAATAGATGAAGGCCTCTGTTTTCATTAGTTAAACGTTGACGTGCCGGTCTGTGTCGTAATCTGTCTGCTTCTAAACGTTGACTGCGCTGCTCTCCACTTTCTTGCGCGCGTGAACGTACATTTAAATTCCTAATATTTTCATTCTCCTGCGAGTGTTGTTCCTCCGTTCTTCTTTGTCGTCGCGCCTGCTCGTTTTGAGCATGTTGTGATTTTCGACCGACGTTTGCCCCTCCTCTTCTTGGCATTTTTCTATCACAAATTTCACAAATGTATATATAAAAATAAAACGTTTTAATTGTAACATTTTATAAATACATCACGTAGCATTGCGGTTATATTGAATTTCCTTTAATTGATTTGTTATTTGCAGCACATTCCTAAACAAAATGTAAATAGAACCTACCATTGAGTTTATATTGAATTGCCGGTAATTGATTTGTTGTTTGCAGCACATTCCTAAACAAAATGTAAATAGAGTATTATATTCACCACTAAACAAAATGTAAATACAGTATTAAATTTACCACTGTGTTTTTAATCACTGTGTTTTTCACCCCACCTCCCAACGTGGACCAAAACACCTATCCTATGTTGTTTCTCCCGTTCCATAAAATATTTCTGGCAAGTTGGTTGAAATCGGTCCTGCCGTTTTTCATATTTTCCATTTTTGACAACCCCCCCTCAAACCGCATATTTATTAAGCCCAAGGGCCCAAAAATTTTCAATAGTGCATATATGCATGTAAAATTGTTACTTCCATCGAAATTCCCTTTAATTCGATACCCCATATGCTGTATTTTCATTTTTCCAATTTTTACCCCCCCCTTCGGCCCAGCCTCACACTCGGCACATGTAAACCTTACTCTGAATCTAACGAACATATGGTGCGAATATGAGCTCTATCGGATAAGTGGTTCAAAAGTTTTAAGAACAATTACAGACGTACACTGCATTTTTATATATAAAGATTTACGAAAACTATATGATATATAAATTAACTTGCAGCCTATTCGCGACTGTTTCTTGTACGTAATTAGGAAATTCTCTAACAACGTTGTCAAAATAATTTACAAAACCCTTACCTGGAAATTCACTTTGTTAATTACTGCAAAACAGGCTGCCTCTTAATACTTACGTAATTCTGTTACACAAATGTATTGAAATGGAAAGTACCCTTTATATACCGGGGAGAGGCAATAATTATCAGCACCGTGAATTTAATTGTTTTCTCAACTGTGAATCTCTGGTTTGCGCGGCTACACAATAATATCACTGCCAAGTTTTCAAAGCTCCTCAGTTCCATTGTTGTTGCCGTGAGTTAACCACACCGTCGTGCTTGTTGATATTTATTATTTAATTATTTTTTAATAATAATTAATAAGCCGATGATTTTATTTTTCAATATTTAATTAGTTATTTCATTGCATCAAATTCTAACCCCTCTATATATTAACAGAAACAAGTTTATTGTGCAGCGATTATACGTATCGCAACGAGCACACAAAATCCTACTAACTAGCCAGTGGTTCAAACAATACAGTTGTGTTCTGTATTAAGACAAAATTGTATTTATAATAGTTGTAATGTTGAAATAATCAGAGGGATACCAGGCAGAGGAATAATTTTGCAGGAATTAATGTGAGCATGCACAGAAGTAATCTGTATTGTCGTAACCACCCCCTCGTTGCCGTAGAACTTAGTCTGTTAATGTCATTATTGTTTGTGATAAGCTATGGTTTGATTACAAAAATATGTTCTACAAATATCAAATTATAGTATTGTGGCTATCAAAATTTGTAGGCTACCAAGTTTACTTCTAATTTTGAATAAATTTGACTTCTAACTTCTAATTTTGACTGGACTGAAAAACCGTGTCCAGTTTGTCTTATATTTTGACCCTCGTTCAGTTAATATTCTCGGTATAAATATATGATTGTGTTTATCACCCCTTCAAAATTCGTACATTTCATGATGTACAGTATATTTATATATATGCGTATATTATTGATCTTGATAGTCTTCAAATTCTTGCTTCTCTTGTATGACGTTTTCCTCATACCATAAGGTCTCTGTTCTTCTTTCCATTAAAAACTTTTTTTATGAAGACATTGGACAAATAATAATTAAACAAACACATCCACCCACCCACCCACACACACACACACACACACACTCTCAGCAATGTGTATTACTCGTAACGCAAAGCGAATTTATTGTCTAAAATAAAATCAGTTTTTGTATATACATAAAATATTTTCTATTCAACTGAACGAAAACAATACCTTTCATTTGTTCGTCACAATAATGGTACTACAACGAGTTCTACACAAACTTGTACACAGCAAAACAAATGATCATTATTTACTCTGTTCTAGGCCTACATAGATACATAGCACTCTGAACTGCAATAATGGATATATTGATCATGCTTCGCTGTTTAATTTGCTTGCTCATTGTGTGCACTTGTGAGCGCCCTATATCACTGTTTGTTTATTATAATCTGACAATAAACCTACTTCATACTACAGTTTACATACAGAACTCTATTCTGATGTCTGAGCATGTGCAGTCTTGACAGTGTAATTTTAAATATGTATTGTTGTGTATTATGTATTTAGTGATAAATATTCAAAATATGTATACAAGCAACAATATAAGAGTTTTACATGTAAAAATAGAACAAACTAGACATCCAGACAAATTGAAGTAGAAATATATAGTCAGCCGTCAGTCGTTTGACACCAGTTTGACATTCTCAGATTGTCAGTCACGAGACTGCTAAAAGCCTTCATGAGGTGTCGTCATTAATTAAAACGTTGGTGTCAACGTTTCAGGATCTGTATTGTCGTCAACATAAACTGTACATGGACAATACTGAATGGAACTGCATATACAACGAGCGTTTATATGTGTTTGCGCATATTACGGAAAGAACAATAATTTCTGTAATATTGCAATTAATATGTTAATAATATATAACATTTTATACAGTGTGTGTATTAGTTATTTCTGTATTGCCCGTAGACAGTTCCTGCTATATCATATCATATAGGCTATAATCAGAAGCAGAATAGTTTTTTTACCGCAATGTGGCGGAAACGAGCAGATATGTGCGGGAAAGGTAAATCCCTCTTACCTGAAACACAAAAATGATCCACAAAAGCGATCCTGTCGAGTATACTCATAATATTCAGTCCCTGCCGTATATATGTGTTACTTCTATGATCATGGAGAGTATAACCTGCCACGTGTCTGAGAAATCTCATTTCAGCCGCTTGGATGCCACTGGCCTGGCCTTTCGTTAAAGTCCAATTCTCAGACCCATAAAGAAGTATGGGAAGAGCCACCACCTTGTAGAATTTTAGGCTTATACAATAAGTTACGTATAAAATGTTTAATTTAAAACAGACACAGACCGATTAGATACACGCACGACGCCATACTTCACGCATACAAAGATAACACAAACGCTTCCCCTCTTTCGTTCCTCCCTCTTTCAATCCCTCTCTACCTCCGTGCCCCTCTCTCTTTCGTCCTCTATACAAAAATATTTGCACAAAATAATTTGACCATGCAGATGAAATGATTCACTTATTAGACAACAAGTAGGCTATAAAAAGTTCTATAATATGTAGGCTATAACGTAGTTTTCCAAATTTATTTAAATCGTTCTCACAACCGTCATCATTTTAGGGATACGCCTTTTGTTCGATACCACGTCATAAACTGCAAGGTAATTCACATCCTCACAAAGATTTTTCAGAATGTTAGTGACAAACTCATTATACCTTATAACGGTTCTTGTGAAATGAATCTTACAGTAGTAACAGTAGCAGTTGCAGCAGCAGCAGCAGCAGCAGCAGTAGTAGTAATAGTAGTAGTAGTAGTAGTAGTAGTAGTAGTAGTAGTAGTAGTAGTAGTAGTAGTAGTAGTAGTAGTAGTATAGTATTAGTAATAGTTGTAGTAGTTGTAACAGTAGTAGTAGTATCAGTAGTAGTAGTAGTAGTAGTAGTATAGTTGTAGTAGTTGTAAGAGTAGTAGTAGTAGTATCAGTAGTAGTAGTAGTAGTAGTAGTAGTAGTAGTAGTAGTAGTAGTAGTAGTAGTAGTAGTAGTATTTGTATCACTATTTTCAACAATAATGTTAGTAGCTATTTAATGTTAGCCAAGGTTTCACACAGAAACCGTAAGGAGTGTGTTCATGGTGTGCGGAAACAAATCAGGTGGCATTAATTATTCAAATTCATTACGGCAGAGTAACTCCGATCGCCCAGTTCATTATGGTCTTCGTTAAACATGTACAGATTGTGTCCTCGTAGGCTGCAGTTATCCAAGTTGCCTACACTAAACTGAGCTGCCAGGAACGTTAAACAATTATAAAATAATTATGAATAGGTTTTGATTGTCACGGCTTAGTAAGGAATTCTTATTTTTACATAACGCGTATAATGTGTATGTAAGAAATAGATAGAAGGAAATGCAAGAGAGACCGAGAGAGAGATAGATAGAAAGAGAGTGAGAGGGGGGGGAGAGAGAGAGGGGGGGAGAAAGACAGAGGCAGAAATTATTAGAGGTAGGAATGAATGAATCCCAGACCGTATGTATCAGGCATGGACCAGCCAAGCAGTTTTGGGGGGAGATGAAAAGTTGGACCATTGAACCATTCTTTAATGGCTTACAGTGTAAATTATAAGGATGATAGGATGATTGCAGATATAAATAATGTGCGTTATTATCAACACAGAAAAATTATTAACACACAAATATGGAATAGTATCTGTGTTTGTCCTTTCGTTGTTATTTTAATAACATTCACTTACAGCATAAAGTAAACACTACTCATTTAAGTTATGTATCAAACAAAAATTAACATGTGGTAAGGTACAGTTAGAATTTAAATTAGTTTAGAGAAAAACTATGAATACATAACGTGATGTGAATGCTGTATCATATTTACAATTACAAAACAACGAAAAACATTTCGTCTGATGTGATCATTTGGTAGGGAAGGGGGAATTCTCTCATTTCCCTCTCTCCCCATGGTTCCGCGCCTAGTATGAATCAGCTGTTTTGGTGGGCATGTTGGTTCAAGCGACGTTACAATTTACATGGCGTTCCGCAGACATCAGCCATTACTGCATTTTGTCATCGATCTCGGCCATGTAAAGTATTTCGATTACTGTTATAGGTTCTGGTGATTCCAATATCATACAGTTCAGTTTAGTTCATTTCGTAGGTCGCTACTTATCTTTATTGTTTTAGGTTATTAAGTTTTCTTGTGATTCGGTAAAATTAAGCTAAGAAACATAATGGATAAAAAAAATAATTAAAGCCAGTAATAGTTAAACATTATAAACGAAGTTGGGAATAAAAAACTAGGTAGTCAGGCAAGTGAAATTGTTTATAATGTTTGTAGGTTCATGAAACAGGAACAAAGTGACAAACTTACAATGGACAAACAAATACGTGAACGAGTTGCTGAAACAATCAGTGTTTCCGGAAGAACAGTTTGAAGCGAAACGCTAATTGTCTTAACCCACTTAAAATATCAAATAAAAAACATCTAAGATGACATCCAAAGACTGGTATTGATGATTTTGATAAATGTGCTATTCGTCGGATTATTAATAAATTTTCCAATAAATGTGTTTGAACTTCCTACTTAAAAATCACCATTAGTTGAATTTATATAGTGTAAGTTTCTCTATATGTATAATACTAAACGTAATCTGTAATATAATTCGAATATTACAAATAAAAATAAAAATTAAAATTAAATTGAATTGATATGTTGGTATGTATTGATATTTTGTTTATCACTGGATCAGTCTGACTCCTTAAAGCCCCACTAGTTAGGCTAGTCAATTTGTAATATAATTTCAAGTGTAATAATAAATAAAATATAAAGATATTGATGATAAGAATATGTTATAACTAGGTGTGTTGGATTGATAAATAACAAATACATCAAACTTTAAAAATTGTGCAAATATTTTTTCTTGTTCTTGTATCGAGTTTGATGGAATGATTTAATTTAATGAATTAATAATTAATTAATTAGTTGAGTTTGTAATTTCCTTCTATATCTATTCTCTCAATGTGAATTATGTTTTTGCTTAATAAAAAATAATAATAACATTAATGGTAGAAATAAAAACAATGCTGGTAACTGAATACTGATTTGCGTTTATTCATTCAAAATTGTGCGCCAGTCAAACTGTGCATGTCCCAGGCACTGGCTAATATTTGCCACAGTCGGCAGTGAGAAAAATCAACAAATATATTTTTTACAAGTTTAAATTTATGGTTCTTTTAACGAGTCGAAATGGTCAGAGGGCAAGGAACAAGATACATTTAACAGGTATTCTTAAACTAAATGTTAATATCTGAAATAGAACAGAATTATTATTACAATTGTCAATTAGAAAGAAATTATTTAAATTTCGAACCAAGTCGAAGAAATGACGTCACTCCTCTCCAGGAAGCACTGGCTGATCGTCTTTATAGAAATTCAGCAATGGTCGCCGTCTGCTCGATTTTAACTGCTATGATGCCGTTGGAATTGAAGATCTTCTCCCACAGAAATAAAACGATGTTCCCTTTTCTGCGAAGTGGTGTTGGTCCAAAATATCGTGTTGAATGTCCCCTCGTCGTCTGCGATGTCGAATTCTGGATGGATCTCTTGTGTAGTGTGGTGTTCAAATATGTGTGTTGGTTTTCTGTGAATTCGTCCCAAAAATTGTTCAAAATGGCTGTCGATTTCTGGTGTTGCGTTTTATGGTGTTATACTGTGTTTTTGGAAATTTGTGAAGTGTTAGACATTGATAGATAAGGTTATTTCACTTGTTAGTTCATCTCCGTTACACGCCACATAACCACACTTGGTTTTAATACAAATTATTTGGTTTTCAATACTCCACTAACACATTTTTCAACTGTTCAGCTTTGCGATTAACAATAGACTAATAGACGCAACGTCGTCGTTTTAGGGCAATTTGTGGTATGTCTTTTTCCTCTTCATATTGTTTAATTATAAAATATCTGTCTAAGACTTGTTTCACTATCTAACTATACATAACAAGTTTTCTTATTTTTTACTGTATTTCAAATATTTCTTAATTTTACATGAATCTAACTATTCAGTAATATTGATTATTTAATTTTACATCTTTTGATATATAGCTGGGTTTGTTTCAAACTCATTTAAGCCCAAAAATTACAATTTTACATAATGATTGTATGCCCCATATTTTGTACAAATTCAGTGTTTTAAAGGTTTTTATTTGTTTTTTCGGTATAATATTTCCCTGGAATACACCTAATAACTCCGTAATTACTTTGTTGTTAATAATTTGGTTATTAAAACATTTCAATATTGATTAATTTGCTGTTTAGTCTGATTTGATTACTATCATAAGCCTATTTTTGACTGTTTCCAAAAGAAGTTAATTTTCTTTCTTTTGTCATTCTATTTGCTATTAACTGTATCTGCATTAATTATATTTTCAATTTCTGTATTGTATGTATTGAATTCTATTCCTATTACATAGATTAATTCTTTGATAGATAATTTTTTTGGTTTATAGGCCAGTCTGTGTTTACAAAAATGGTGTCTTGGCTGGTCTGTTTGTACAATTATACATGGTTTACTGATTTGAATAAAATTATTACATTTTTATGCCCTACTTGCCTCTCTGACTTACACAATGGAAAATTAAATGACCTGATTTTAAATACAATAGAATATCTTGTATCTACTAAACTTTCTTTATACTAATAACATCATTGAACCATAACATGAACATCTTACGCCTAATTTTAACAAAAACATCTTATTATCAACTATTTTCCATATATCCCCTAATTTTAACAAAAACATCTTATTCCTATTATTTTTTACTGTACCATCAAATGATAACAAAATAGCTTATCCTAGACATAATTTAATTAAAAAAATAAGATAAAAAACTCCTATTACTAGTAACACTGTCAGTCACTAACTGTCTTGTGTATTATGTTTCTTTTGAAAACACTTTAACTGTGATCAAAAAACATCGTGTATCTATTTACACCTTACATCTAAAATATTATCTAATTAATAGTAAATAACAAACATCTTAATATTAGTCATACCTTCAGTTATGAACTGTCCTTTGGTATTTTTGTCCTTCTCACCATTTACTTAGCTATAATTAAAGAAAACATTTCATATGTAATAGTTTTTCTTATATCTAATTTAAAAACTCTTATTACTGGCAATGTTGTCAGTCCTTAGACTGTCTTTCATTCCAATGGTTTTATTATTATTATTAAACTTAAATTATTATTATATAATAATTACTATATATTATTATTATATAATTATTATATATTATATTATATAATTACTATTATACTTAAACTTCATTGAAGATTTTTTCATAGATTTTTTAACTATGTTTCTCACTATACACTCTGTAGTTTCTTAATTTTGTTATCTCACTTCACTTTATTGGATTCTACACTCTGGTAGTCTTTTTAGTGAGTTCTACACTATGGTAGTCTCTTTTGACATATTTTTTAACATATTACACTTACAACTAATATACAATTTGTGTTTTATAGTATTGTATCTTGTAACTTGTTTGGGGTTTACCTATATCGGTTTCAATTTTGTCTCATGGTATTTATTATATGACTAACATTTTGTTTTGGCATATCTCTTCCTGTTTCTGGTCTCTTTGTGGGAATCTTGATATGTTTTGTCCCTTCTTCAAATATCACATTAGTAGTTTCCTTATTAAAATGGTTTCATGACAGATTATTTCCTTTTTTATGGTCCTTCCCTTTTTGTACTGCTTCCCCAATCTACTGGGTATACTGCTGGTTTAACTGGTTTTTTCATAGTAGGTTATTTTAATTAATGGTTTTCTTTATTATCTTCCATTTTTATTAACATTTTATAGACTTAATTATACAGTTTCTAGGGTAATCCTTAAACAATTTATTCCTCTCACTCACTATGGAACTTTCTCTTTTATTTATGTAACATTAATTCAAATGTTTAGTGTGATAATTTTGTTATGTTACATATGCTCTCCTGTAAAAGTGATTAGTTCAGATCATACTCTGTATGGATGAAATAATTACTACTAATTCTTTTGTATTTACATTTTCTCCGTGATTACATGTCTTCACTTTATATACCTTCCTTTTCCACCATTGCTTCCTCTCAGATGACGTGTATCTCCTTCATTAGTTTCTTTTTTCATTGATTAGTGGTCTTCAATCTTGTGTATAACATTATCATTTTATATTCCTTCTTATTTGGTGCTTCCTCACCAGTATGTTTACTCCCTAACATTCCCTAACAAATTAATTGGAACAGTTCAGAGTGGCACTTTTGGCTTCAATCCCTGCTGTCCAATACTTCAATTGAGTCCAGAGGTATTATCATCTCTGCTCAACACATAAGACTGATGGCATTTTCTACATCCAGTCATAAAAATAAATAAACAGTAAAAGTAGTCATTTTTGACTAAAATAAACAGCTTTAGATTCTTCACTTCATAATACGTTATATTAATTAATACTTTTATACATTTGACTCTTCTTCTCTCTTAAAGCTTATTCCATATTAGGTGGTTTAGGTATGTGGTATCATATACATTTCATCATGTTTACATAGTAAGTAGTATTTATATTTACTCTTTCTACCATCTGGTATCCATTGAGTTACTTTTATTGCTCATGGTATAACATGAATTAATTCTTTATCACTTTCACTATAACAGTGGTTGTTGTAACAGCATTATCATTATTAGTATCAGGTTTTTTTGTTTTTTGGTCTCACTATTTGGTCTTTAGTGAGTTGGTCCTTCTTCATTGTTCCATTTTTATTAAATTATTTTCTGTGTGAGTTTGGTTAATTTGTTGGATTAAGTCATATGACATTCTGGTTTCCTTTCTCCTTTAGGATTTTGTATCTCTTCCTTACAAAATCTTTTTTCATATTTCAGAGTTATTTCTTATCATTTGTATGAGTAATGATGTGAGTTTAATGTTTCTTAATTTTAGACATTTTTATTCAACTACATTCTTTCTTATTCATAGTTGTTTTTCAAATATTTTGGTATAAGTTGTACTTATTATCGTTTTGAATTTTGAAATTATTATTCTTCAAAATTCTTTTTTCATTCATAATAGTCTTTGAATGTTTGAGTAAGTGGTACTTACTAATTATTTTGAATTTGGACAATTATTATCTGCATCCAAATTCTTTTTACTTGCATAATAGTCTTTGAATATTTGTGTAGCTTGTACCTACTATTGCTTTTGAATTTTGAAGCTTATTATGTTCAAAATTCTTTTTATTTATTCACAATAATCCTTCAAATGTTTTGTTGTAAGTTGTACTTACTAGCTTTTTGAATTTTGAAATTTATTATTTCTCAAAATTCTTTTTATTTATTCACAATAATTCTTCAAATGTTTTGTTGTAAGTTGTACTTACTGATTTTTGAATTTTGTAATTTTTTATTTCTCAAAATTCTTTTTTTTTTGTTCACAATATTCTTTCAGATATTTGGTGTAAGTTGTTCTTACTAATTTTTAAATTTTGTAATTTTATTCTTATCAAAATTCTTATTTTGTTCACAATATTCTTTCTGATATTTGGTGTAAGTTGTGCTTACTGATTTTTGGAATTTTGTAATTTTTTATTTCTCAAAATTCTTATTTCGTTCACAATATTCTTTCAGATATTTGGTGTAAGTTGTACTTACTAATTTTTGGAATTTGGTAATTTTTTTATTCTTCCATAAAAATTCACAATTTCTTCATTATAGTTTTAACTCATAATTATGAGTCCTCCAAATATTTTTTAATGGATAACTGATTATAGGTTCCTTTTACTTTATTCGAAATGATATCCTTTAGTACATATGTATTATTATTATTGTTTTTAATAATCAGGTATGGGCCGGTATACAGCAGTAATAACTTTTTGGTAATGCCTTCCAAAGTACTGGGTAGTTCCCTGTTTTTTAGCAGTACCTTTTCTCCGACTTCATAGCTTATTATTTTCTTAACAGCCCTTTGATATTTGTTCTTGCGCCTTTCCTGGTCTTCTGCCAATTTATTGTAGAATCTGATTCGATTGAATTTGTATTCTTGACTCCTTGGGAATTCTGTTATGTCTTGTATTTCTCTCGGAGGTGGTCTTTCATACATTGCCGTGTATGGCGTGGTACCAATAGCGGTGTGATATGACAAATTAAGGAATTCTTCAGTAGCTAATAAATATTCTTGCCACTTCTTTTGTTGGTTATAGCAATAAGTCCGTAATATTCTTCCGACCTCTCGCAGTACCCTCTCCGCTGGATTGCTGCTGGGGTGGTAGACAGACGTCTTGTATGTCTTAATGCCCAATGTATTCAGAGTGTTTCTCCACCGCCAACCCTTAAATTGCGTTCCATGGTCGGTGATTATGGATGTCGGGCTTCCTACCTCTGGAATGTAATGATTTGTTATTATTCCTAGAGTCTTCAGAGTGGTGGCTCTGTTCACAGGGTATAGTTTTGTAAATTTTGTAAAATGATCCATGATAATAACAATATACTTGTATCGATGGCGTCCGCCACTGCGGGGAAATGGACCACATATGTCCAGAAAGACCTTTTCCAGTTTGGCTTGTGAGGTAATTGGTATCATCATACCCTCCTTTCTCTCATTGTTGGTTTTCACCAATTGACATATCAGACAGGTTTTAAGGTAGTTTCTCGTTTTTCTATTGATACTTTTTATGTGACAATTCTCTTCTATTGCCTTGATCACCTTCATGGCTCCCATGTGACCGTATCGTAGGTGATAGTCCAGGATGATATCCTTTTCAATTGTAGTAGGGATCATGACCTTCCATATTTCTTCATCAAGAGATGTCTTGATGAATAAAATCCCATTATGTATACAATAAAATTTGTTTATTGTGTCATCTTGGTTGGAGAGACGAAGTTTAATAGAGTTTAACTTCGGATCGGACTGCTGGTGTTTGCTGATGTCCCGCACTATCTTCTCTAAATCGGATCTGTCCTTAATAATGTTATAGATTTTCAAAATGCTCTCCTTTTCGCCTTCGAATGTTTGTTCTTCCAGATTCACTCTTGACAATACGTCGGCTACTACATTTTTACTTCCAGGAACATACTCCCACTGTATATCGTATTCCTGTAGGGCGAGTACCCATCTGGTCAATCTACCATGGCTTAATTTGCATCTTCTTAGAAATGATATTGACTTGTGATCTGTTCGGACGGTCACTGGATATCCGAGGATATACGTCCGAAACTTCCCGCAGGCAAAGACTACACTTAGCAGTTCTTTTTCCGTCACATTATAGTTCTTTTCACACTGGTTAAGGGTTCTGCTAGCAAAGCTCACTATTAGATGGTTTCCACTTTCATCTTCTTGGTACAGTGTTGATCCCAAGCTAATGTTACTAGCGTCACAGTTTAGAAAGAAGGGTCGGTTAAAATCTGGATGGTTGAGCATTACAGCATCTAAGAATTTCTCTTTAATTGATTTGAAGGTTTCGTCTTGTTCTTGACCCCATCGCCATTTATTCTTGGACGATAACTGGTACTGAAACTGGGCTGTTAGTTCGGAATAATTATTCTGGAACTTCCTATAATAGTTACATAGGCCCAAAAATGATTGTAGTTGTCTTCTGTTTTTTGGTGTAGGGAATCGTTGTATGGCGTCTACCTTTTCTGTTGATGGTGTTATTCCTTGACTGTTTAGCTGGAAACCCAGGAATTGAACTTCTTTAGCTATAAGCTTGGACTTGTCCAGTTTAAGGGTGACATTATTTTCAGCAAGCTTCTTCAAGACATACTCCACACGATAACAGTGTTCCTCCCAGTTGGTTGATGTTATAAGGAGATCATCAACATAGACAGTTGTGAATTGGAGCGCTTCTGGTCCTAGTATATGATCCATACAGGCGACAAAAACCGCTACTGAATTCACCAACCCGAAGGGCAATCTCTTAAACTGATAATTGCGCCCTTCGAAGATGAACGCCATATATTGCCGGCTTGCTGGGTGCAACTCCACTTGCCAATAGCCGCATACCGTATCCCAGGTGGTAATGAATCGTGTTCCGTGGAACCTCTTCAAAATTTCATCAATTTCGCCAGGTGAGGTACGATCGTTTATTATCATTTTATTTATCTCACGAGCGTCAAGGCAAAGTCTTACCTTCCCATTTTTCTTTTGTATGGCCACAATTGGGCTAGTGTATGGCGATTGACTGCTCTCGATGATATCTCTACGGATCATATTCTGGATCTCTGTGCGTACGGCTTCTTTCAAGGATTGTGCTATTGGGTACGACTTTCGGTTAAATTCTACCGGTTCTCTGAATCGTATGGAACATTGGTAGTTCCGGATCTTTCCAGGTTCGTCAGAAAATACAGCTCGATATTTCTCATATATTTCTGCCAATTGATTCAGCTGGTTTTCCGTTAATTGCTCGTTAGTATTGTGGCACTGGAAGTTACGTATCTCTTGGATCTTTTGTTGCCATAGGTCTTCCTCCGAATCTTGATGTACTGGCTTGTTGTTTGTTGAGTGGTTGGATAAGTAATTCACCTTATTTTGGTGGTCGAGAAGTTGTCTGGAGTCTAAAGTCTTGTTATCAGTTAAATTGGCTATCCAGGTTGAACCTTCAGCAAAGAGTGATACCTTTCCTCGGCACAAGTCGATAATTGCTGGGTTTCGACGCAATATGTCACATCCTATCATGATGTTGAAAGGTAATCCGGCTGCAACAAGAAATATCATATCCACACTAATGCCCTGACTTTTGACATTGAGGGATACCTGCTTTCTTATGGTCTTGTTCTGTCGGCCGGTAGCTCCTACAAGTACAATGTTATTAATAGGTAGTACCGGTAAGTTTTTGTGGCATTCCTGCTGTATCCGGTCCAACTCATTTCGATTTATTATGGAGACATTGGCTCCAGTGTCTATCATTATAGGAACAGAAATACCTTCAATTTCTGCGATTATGTATATTATTTCATTATCATTATTGTTAATATTAAGCTCACTTTCTTCTAATAGGTCCTTACGGATGTCCTTCAAATAACTGCTATATATTATGGTAAAATTTTTTCTGGTTTTCTTCAAATTCCTACCTACTTGATTAAACCCAGCAGATTGGAGCAGTAAAGGGTTATTGGATTTTATTACTGCCTCCGTTCGTTTAAATGTTCCGCTTCATTACGGATTAGGCCGTTGGAAGCGTCAGCTTGAAGTCCTGAGGCTGTTTCGTTTGGTTCTGCTCGATCGTCTGGTTGGGCTTCTGTTACAGGTAGTCTTCGCTGATTATCCAGGCTGGAACTACGTCTGGGCTCGTACTCTCTGTACCGATTACTTCCCTGGCTCCCTTGGAAGGTCTCGTACTCGTAGTATCGGCTCCTCCGTTGAGGCTGGTACCTCCTGTGTCCACTGCCTTCTGCTCGGATGTAGTTAACATTAGGTCGATATGCCCTGTAATTGTTGCTATTACCTCCATTCGGGTAATTTCGGTTATAATTACCATGATAATTATTATTATTAGAAAGGTTGGGGTTCCTCTGACCATTTGGAACATAGTTACTATTCTGATTATAATAACCGTTGTTATTTTGTGGACGGTTATTATTATTATGATTATTATTGTTGTGGTTGTTGTTATTGTTATTTATGCGAGGAATATTACTATTATTATTATTGTTGTTAAAACGGGGCAAATTATTGTTATTTCTGGGGTTATAATTGTACTCGGCATTATTCCGATTTGCGGAATTATAATTATTATTATTACCCACATTCTGCCGATTATTATTATTATTATTCAAATTATTGTTGTTCTCTCTTGGTTCCTGCTTTTCATACCTCCTGCGACTTTGACGGTAATAGTCTTCGTGCTCGTACATTTCTAAAAGCTCGGTCATGGCTTGCACCGTCTTTATTTGACTGTTTCGTCTGGCTCTGATAATATCCTCCTCGTAGTGGTATGAGAGTTTGCTGACCAGGCATTCTTCCGGTATTCGAGGCTCTAGGTGTTTGGCCACGCACACCTTTCCCAAAAAGTACGCCGTTAAAGTTTGGTTTCCATAAGGGTTGTACTTCCCATGACATATCCCGTCTCTGGCGATATTTTGCGTTGATTCAGACCAATATTTGGCTTTGAATAGCCTTCTGAATTGTTGATAGTCGGTCACCTCGTCTCTTATCGCCATCCACCAATTGTCTGCTATTTCCTTGAACGATTCGTCAAGCACCTCTTTATTCTCCCTCCAGCGATTACCTCTGTGTTTGGCAAAGTATTCCTCGATTCTTGCTAGGAATTCCATGGGTTTATTTTTATAAAACCTGAAGTTAATCACTTCACGATTTTCACTGTTGGGACAACTGGTAATGGTTGTCGGTCGACTATGGAATAGGTCTATATCTGTCTGGTTCTGTCGTACCTGACTGTTGATATTGGTCACAGCAGCTTCAATGCCGTCACATTTTTCTGTGAATCGGTCCTGGACTCGCTCCCAGTCTTCCCGTGTTTCCTTTAGTTTTTCCTCCAACGTCTTCCTAGTCGTTTCTTCAATGGTGTTAACCTTCGTATTTATTTCTGTCCTGATACTCCGTACTTCTTGTTCGGTTTGACTCCATTTTTCGTCAGCTCTGGCAACCCTTTGTTCGATTACCGTTATTTCCTCTTCTACTTTCTTGCTGATTGTCTCATTGTTTTCAGCTATCTTCTGGCTCAATTCTTCCTTCAATATTTCCATTCTTCCGTCTAACCGGTTCATGTTCTCTTGGTTCGTCTCCTTCAATTCTTCTCTCAATTGCTGACTGTTATTCTCCATCTTTTTATTGGTTTCTTCCAGTTTCTGGCTTATCTGGGTCAATTCCTCCTTCGATTGTTTATTGTCAGTTTTTATTTCCTCCATTCTCTCCTCCATCTTCTGGATATTTTCCTCCATCTTCTCCTCGATCTTCTTAATATTTTCCTCCATTAGTAATTTATTTTCGTTTTTTATTTCGTCCACCTTCTCCTCCATCTTCTTACTATTTTCTCTTAATTCTTCTTTCAATTGCTGGTTATCGTTCTCCATTTTCTTACTATTTTCCTCCATCTTCTCCTCCATCTTCTTACTATTCTCCTCCATCTCATTACCCAACTCTTCTTTCAATTGTTGGTTATCGTTTTCCAGCTTCTTACTATTTTCTTCCATCTTCTCCTTTAATTCTTCCTTCGTCGTTTTAAATTCTCTGAGTAACATCTCCATCATTTGATCAAATTTTGTATCTTCCTTTGCGGTGGATTTCTCCGGCTGTTCCTTCTGTGGTGCAGGCTTATTTGGTTCTGCTGGCGGTAACATTAACTCCACATCTTCCACTGGTGTCGCTTCTTTATCCTCCATGTTTATCTCCTGCTCGGCCTCCATAGCCCTTTTTCTTGATGTAGCTCTCCTGTGCATCTCGCTCCCTCTTCTGACCTATTGACCGCTGCCAAGCTAAAAATAGGAAATTGGACAATCGTCCTTATTTTATAACACTATTACCTCCTATTTAAAGCCCCACGTTGGGCGCCATTTTGTAATATAATTCGAATATTACAAATAAAAATAAAAATTAAAATTAAATTGAATTGATATGTTGGTATGTATTGATATTTTGTTTATCACTGGATCAGTCTGACTCCTTAAAGCCCCACTAGTTAGGCTAGTCAATTTGTAATATAATTTCAAGTGTAATAATAAATAAAATATAAAGATATTGATGATAAGAAAATGTTATAACTAGGTGTGTTGGATTGATAAATAACAAATACATCAAACTTTAAAAATTGTGCAAATATTTTTTCTTGTTCTTGTATCGAGTTTGATGGAATGATTTAATTTAATGAATTAATAATTAATTAATTAGTTGAGTTTGTAATTTCCTTCTATATCTATTCTCTCAATGTGAATTATGTTTTTGCTTAATAAAAAATAATAATAACATTAATGGTAGAAATAAAAACAATGCTGGTAACTGAATACTGATTTGCGTTTATTCATTCAAAATTGTGCGCCAGTCAAACTGCGCATGTCCCAGGCACTGGCTAATATTTGCCACAGTCGGCAGTGAGAAAAATCAACAAATATATTTTTTACAAGTTTAAATTTATGGTTCTTTTAATGAGTCGAAATGGTCAGAGGGCAAGGAACAAGATACATTTAACAGGTATTCTTAAACTAAATGTTAATATCTGAAATAGAACAGAATTATTATTACAATTGTCAATTAGAAAGAAATTATTTAAATTTCGAACCAAGTCGAAGAAATGACGTCACTCCTCTCCAGGAAGCACTGGCTGATCGTCTTTATAGAAATTCAGCAATGGCCGCCGTCTGCTCGATTTTAACTGCTATGATGCCGTTGGAATTGAAGAACTTCTCCCACAGAAATTAAACGATGTTCCCTTTTCTGCGAAGTGGTGTTGGTCCAAAATATCGTGTTGAATGTCCCCTCGTCGTCTGCGATGTCGAATTCTGGATGGATCTCTTGTGTAGTGTGGTGTTCAAATATGTGTGTTGGTTTTCTGTGAATTCGTCCCAAAAATTGTTCAAAATGGCTGTCGATTTCTGGTGTTGCGTTTTATGGTGTTATACTGTGTTTTTGGAAATTTGTGAAGTGTTAGACATTGATAGATAAGGTTATTTCACTTGTTAGTTCATCTCCGTTACACGCCACATAACCACACTTGGTTTTAATACAAATTATTTGGTTTTCAATACTCCACTAACACATTTTTCAACTGTTCAGCTTTGCGATTAACAATAGACTAATAGACGCAACGTCGTCGTTTTAGGGCAATTTGTGGTATGTCTTTTTCCTCTTCATATTGTTTAATTATAAAATATCTGTCTAAGACTTGTTTCACTATCTAACTATACATAACAAGTTTTCTTATTTTTTACTGTATTTCAAATATTTCTTAATTTTACATGAATCTAACTATTCAGTAATATTGATTATTTAATTTTACATCTTTTGATATATAGCTGGGTTTGTTTCAAACTCATTTAAGCCCAAAAATTACAATTTTACATAATGATTGTATGCCCCATATTTTGTACAAATTCAGTGTTTTAAAGGTTTTTATTTGTTTTTTCGGTATAATATTTCCCTGGAATACACCTAATAACTCCGTAATTACTTTGTTGTTAATAATTTGGTTATTAAAACATTTCAATATTGATTAATTTGCTGTTTAGTCTGATTTGATTACTATCATAAGCCTATTTTTGACTGTTTCCAAAAGAAGTTAATTTTCTTTCTTTTGTCATTCTATTTGCTATTAACTGTATCTGCATTAATTATATTTTCAATTTCTGTATTGTATGTATTGAATTCTATTCCTATTACATAGATTAATTCTTTGATAGATAATTTTTTTGGTTTATAGGCCAGTCTGTGTTTACAAAAATGGTGTCTTGGCTGGTCTGTTTGTACAATTATACATGGTTTACTGATTTGAATAAAATTATTACATTTTTGTGCCCTACTTGCCTATCTGACTTACACAATGGAAAATTAAATGACCTGATTTTAAATACAATAGAATATCTTGTATCTACTAAACTTTCTTTATACTAATAACATCATTGAACCATAACATGAACATCTTATGCCTAATTTTAACAAAAATATCTTATTATCAACTATTTTCCATATATCACCTAATTTTAACAAAAACATCTTATTCCTATTATTTTTTACTGTACCATCAAATGATAACAAAATAGCTTATCCTAGACATAATTTAATTAAAAAAATAAAATAAAAAACTCCTATTACTAGTAACACTGTCAGTCACTAACTGTCTTGTGTATTATGTTTCTTTTGAAAACACTTTAACTGTGATCAAAAAACATCGTGTATCTATTTACACCTTACATCTAAAATATTATCTAATTAATAATAAATAACAAACATCTTAATATTAGTCATACCTTCAGTTATGAACTGTCCTTTGGTATTTTTGTCCTTCTCACCATTTACTTAGCTATAATTAAAGAAAACATTTCATATGTAATAGTTTTTCTTATATCTAATTTAAAAACTCTTATTACTGGCAATGTTGTCAGTCCTTAGACTGTCTTTCATTCCAATGGTTTTATTATTATTATTCTACACTCATGGTAGTCTTTTTATAATACTTAAACTTCATTGAAGATTTTTTCATAGATTTTTTAACTATGTTTCTCACTATACACTCTGTAGTTTCTTAATTTTGTTATCTCACTTCACTTTATTGGATTCTACACTCTGGTAGTCTTTTTAGTGAGTTCTACACTATGGTAGTCTCTTTTGACATATTTTTTAACATATTACACTTACAACTAATATACAATTTGTGTTTTATAGTATTGTATCTTGTAACTTGTTTGGGGTTTACCTATATCGGTTTCAATTTTGTCTCATGGTATTTATTATATGACTAACATTTTGTTTTGGCATATCTCTTCCTGTTTCTGGTCTCTTTGTGGGAATCTTGATATGTTTTGTCCCTTCTTCAAATATCACATTAGTAGTTTCCTTATTAAAATGGTTTCATGACAGATTATTTCCTTTTTTATGGTCCTTCCCTTTTTGTACTGCTTCCCCAATCTACTGGGTATACTGCTGGTTTAACTGGTTTTTTCATAGTAGGTTATTTTAATTAATGGTTTTCTTTATTATCTTCCATTTTTATTAACATTTTATAGACTTAATTATACAGTTTCTAGGGTAATCCTTAAACAATTTATTCCTCTCACTCACTATGGAACTTTCTCTTTTATTTATGTAACATTAATTCAAATGTTTAGTGTGATAATTTTGTTATGTTACAAATCTTATAAATTATCGGACTTAACACAGGAACACAAGGCTATAGCATTAGACGGCTTTCATGTCAGAGAACATAAAGCATTTCAATGCCTACACCACAGCAAGATGTTTCTTCATTCTTGTTAGATAAAATTTACTTTTAAGCGGAAATGTTTTAGCTTTAATAACGTCCTTCGATGTGGAGCGAATTATTCTTGGCTAAACGCTGAGCAATAAACACTGTAAAGGATTGCGGTAAGTACGTATACAATAGAAACCTGAGAGCTGAGGAAGCTCTATACACGTAACGAGGCAATGTCACTTTAAACTACCTCCAGTACACAATAAAAATAATTTTATATTCTTTGTGTTTAATGTTATTCCTACTTTACGACAAATGCCGTCTATGTTGTGCGTAGTACTTTGTAATGATCGTATGGATTTATGTCTGATTATATTTAGGGGTATTTAGGGATTATATGTAGGGATATGTAGGGATTGTCTGTAGGGATTATTGTCTGATTATATGATCATGTAGAGAATATAGGCAACGGCCGTGTGTCTGACCAAGTTTGTTTAAAAATGAATATTTTACGTTATTGAGGGAGTTTCGGAATTGGGCAATACATTTCTGTACATAAAATAGATTTAATTGAAAGAACAAATCGAGTTCCCAGTGTTAACTCGACTATTTGGCATTTGTCCGTCTGTCTGTCTATCTGTTTGGGTATGTCTCACGATAACTTTTGAACCCATAAGCCCATTTTCGTAAAATTTGGCATGCAAGTCCATAATTTTACCCTATAGAACTCTATTTTTTTGAGAGTGATCCCTCTAAACATAGATTAAAAAACAAAAATTTAGGCGTCAAATTGTAAAAAAATGGGAAAAACCACGTGGAGTGTCAAATTAAATGGAATTTAAACTACAACCTGAACATAGTATTCATTTTTGAAGGTCTAAAATTTTTGTAATGTCAGAACCTAGAAAGTGGGTGAAAACTTTGATAAAATTGTAAAATTCATTTTGATAAATAAAGTGAATTTTAACCACAGTCTGAATGCAGTGTTAATTTTGTAAATTTCAAAACTTAAGAACCCAAGGTTCAAAAAGTGGAAATTTTAATAATAAAATTGAAAAAATTCCTCTGGGGTATCAAATTGAAGGGAATTATAACTAATATCTGAATGTAGTGTAAAGTTTTGAAAAGGTAAAAAATTTGGGTTTCTAAGGACCGGAAAACCGATCAAAAGGTTTTTAAAAAATTATGAAAATCAAGCAAGTTGTCAAACTAAAAGGAATTATAGCACTAATCTGAAAGTTTCTATTTTTATTGTTTATTGTACGATTGTTTCTCTACAATTGTTATATTACTAAAGTAATAGTAGAGAAATCGAAATCTTTGTTTTTCCATAACTGAAAAAATATCTAATATTAAAATATAATATTGGGTTTATAATAAATGTACAATCTGATTCAACATTATCGAATTTACGTGCTCATTGTCTCGTCTTGGGTTCTACCTCTGATAAGGTCAGAAACTATTCAGTTCCTTTAAGATTATCTCTAATTTTACTGTTTGATCAAAACTATTTTTTAATTTTGGATCAAACAGTATTTTGGCATTTTTTAATGGAATGAACTTCGTTATTTCACAAAGTTAACCGCTGTTGTTTTAAAACGTGTTCTTTAGGTTTAGATTTTGAACCGATCTTATTATAGGAACAATGTATTAGTACGAATTAGTTTAGGAGCTGTAAGCGGCCTAAGTATAGTGGGTAATGATAGTAGTACCTTTCGGGTTACTACATAATACTATATGCGCTATTGATTTGTCGAATTGTCCACTAAATATTACGGTTTTAATCTTTATATGTATTAATGGATGGTCCCATTGTTTCACTTTCCAATATTTCGTTTAGTTCTCGAAATTAATTGGAAAATAAATTTCTCACTAAGGATGAATGACTTCACCGAGTTATATTCATTAACAAATAATCAGTCTCTTGCAATTATCCGTCTCTCGCATCACAGTTTGCTGGATCTGACCCTGACACAACCTAACCTAACCTGATTTTAGGATTGTCACACAATTTCCAACTCTAAATGAGACGCTTCATAGTATGTTTGTTTATGTTAATACGTTAGATCTGTGTCAAAAAAAGTTTCGTTCATTTTTTGGGGAGAGCAACATAACTCTTTTTTTCACATTCGGTGGGTAGTTTATATACGTAACAATAATCAACATTTTAAAATTAAATCTAAAATGTTTTAAAAATTACAGATTTATAAAATTCTGTTCTTTGATTCTGTGAAAATGTGTTTATGTGATTTATAAATTTACAGATTTATATTTCCTATACTAAGGATATAATATATTTTTACAAAAACGTCGTATCAAGAATTGTTTTCCACAATAGACATCATGAATACTTCAACTTGATATGTTTTGTACAGTACCTCAAACTAGAAGGATGTAATTAGAACAGAGGAAATAATAATTTAGTTGTAAATAAAAATGGAAGTAAAAGTTCTCTTAATATTTGGGAACAAAGAATTGTGGGAAAGCGCATAATGAAGTGAAGAGACACGGTAAGTGGTGCGCATACGTATTATGTCTTGATGGCATAATCAGAATAAATGTGGAAGCACAGGGAAAAACAAGGGCATTTAAGACTACTATTTCTGTATCGGATAGTTCAAGATATCAACGGTCGATAGTGTGGGGCTTCAGAAAGTATAACACAGACCAGATAAAATATGAAAAAACGTCAGAAGTCAAACGAGATGTAAATCAACTGGTCACGACCAGTACTGACAGAAAACAGTTTTCAGCTGCATTGCAAATAACTCTGTTTGCAGTTTTGAACAGAAAATAAAATGTTCTCTTCCTTGCATACGGAATTAATAAAACCTATCGTCTTATCGTCTTTGCTATTATCTTGTAATTTTTTCATAGCTACAGGCAAGTATACAAAGATAGCGTGCTCCGGCGTGCATTCTGTTTCTACTGTTTGATATAGAGTGAACAGATTAGCGAGATGAGATTCAAAGAATTTTTTTCTTTACGTTTTGGATTCTTTGTTTTTTCCGTTTTCCTGATAACACAAAGATACATGTATGCCTACTAGCTGTTCCACTAGTTTGCCTACAGTATGTGATGGTAAAACTTAAAACTGTAGATTTCATTAGACTGAAGGTTACATTGATCACATAGTGAATCAACATAATTTCAGTTCATGGGGAATCGGGTAGTCGTGAGTTTTCATCCACATTTCGGAAGTACACCTGCTCTTGTTTTTAAGGTGCATGCCGTGAGTTGGCCAATTAGGGTTACAGGGAATTTTATTAATTAGCTGTTAAATAATATAATCTTATAAATACAATATATAATATCTCTATCTCTCTCTTTCATTCTGCATCTCACTAACGTCTCCACCACCCACAAAACGTAAACATTACACATAATGCAGAGATGCCTTTGCAAAATAAAATAGTTTCTGACTTTATAAAAGATAATTATTTAAATTATTATCCGGGCTGTAAGGCCGTGGTCTTCCAAAATCTTCATAATGATAGATGTTAAGACGTTTCGGCCTCAGTTCTGGAGGCCATCTTTATTGAAAGGACTTACAGACACAGTACACTGACAAGACTGAGCCACAATCAAGCGATTAACATCTATCGGCATGAAGATTTTGGAAGATAGCCCGGATAATAATTTAAATAATTACGACGCCGGTATGAAAGTTTAAGAAAGAGACTATACCAAAAGTAGCAAACAAGAACTGACTGGCATTCACTAACTGAGAATAACAAATTCGTTTATGTTATCAATTGTTTATTTTATTATCAACAGTTTATATTACCAGCTTCGTTAACAATTTATACCACTAACATTCCACGCACCAACGTCTTGATTTCAAATGCCGATGGAGGAAGCTCTTCAGAAATAAATTAAAATTATTTTATGTACAAAAATGTTTTGCTCAACCGGCGAAAACAGCATCATAAAAATTTATCATTTTGAAATAAATTCATCATACAAATGGTATCTAGTTCTGTGGCAGTACAAAAAATTCTTACTTACAGATAGATTTTCATTCAGATACTTTTATACATTCTGATACAAAAAACTCAGATACTACAAAACAAAGTTATCAGAATAATTGTAGAGTCTTGCAAGAGATATTTTTTATTCCAATTCAACTGTTTAAACCTATTTGAGCTTGTAGTTTGTACATTTTGTGAATACTCTCGCCTTGTGAAGTGTAAAATACACATAGAGTTACTATTTTGGTTGAAAACCTTAAATACCACTGTCACTGAGGACAACATTATGGCCGAAGAAATAAAAGAAAGGATATGTGCTGGAAAAAGATGTTACTTTTCCCTACAGGTTATATGAAAGTGTAAAAACATAAGCAGAGCAACCAAGATTCGTCTCTATAAACAGTTCCTAAGCCAGTGATCATGTGATAGAGGAAGCATGGTTGCGCAGGTGGGAAAGAAAAGTCCTCATGGGGATATTTTGTGCATTGAACGTCCAAGGAGCATGAGGAATAAGGACGAATGCATAAATCCAGCAAATCTATGGGGAACCAGATATAGTCCGAAAGTAGAATCCGGTGGCAGGACATGTCCAGAAATGTTAGAGACATCCATATTGAAGAAAAATTTTACGGAAAGACGTGGTGAAAGAAGAAGGAGGGGTCAGCCCAGAAAACGATCGGTAGATGATCTTGAAGACGACCTGTGCAGGCTCGGTGTAAGAAGATGGAGACTGAGAACAGAGGATCGAGACGACTGGAGACGGATTGTTAGGCTCTCTAAGAGCTGTAGTGCAAATGAAGAAGAAGAAGAAGAAGAAGAAGAAGAAGAAGAAGAAGAAGAAGAAGAAGGAGGAGGAGAAGAAGAAGGAGGAGGAGGAGGAGGAGGAGGAGGAGGAGGAGGAGGAGGAGGAGGAGGAGGAGGAGGAGGAGGAGAAGAAGAAGAAGAAGAAGAAGAAGAAGAAGAAGAAGAAGAAGAAGAAGAAGAAGAAGAAGAAGAAGTAGAAGAAGAAGAAGAAGAATCTTAGATAAACCGCCATGTATATTTCAGTGTTTGCATATTTTAAGGACTGATGGTAAATTGTAGGTTCTCCAATATAAAAACCAATACAAAAATAATCAAATATTGTGTCGAATTAATAAATGTTTAGAAAAAAATTGAAGTTCAGGTAGAGAACGGTTATAAGACATTCAAGCTTTTTTTAATGTCTGAATTTAATTTGGCTCTTGCATATTATGCTCGATACTGTCGGATCTGACAGTAGTCTGTGCAACGATATCAGTATCAGGCAATATGGATGTGTAGTCAAAGCATCGTGGCGCTAATAAACTCGAGCATCATGTCGGAAATTAAAAAACCAGACTTCCCAAAGTATATTAAAACGTACATTGTGGAAAGCAACATAAAATGAAATAAAATATATAAAAAAACAGTAAAATTCGGAAACATTAAAAGAGTGTTATAGTTAATATAAATCCCTTAAAGCGAATAAAACAGGCTTATGTAAATAGTTTAATTAAGAATTTTAAAATGAATTTCAGCTCAAAAAGGGATTTTAAAGTAATTAGAATCGTAATCACTGAAGTGAAAACAAGGAGCGCCGACTGGATTAACTCACCGCTCGAGTAACAACAAATTATAACGGATACGTTTTTTAAAAATATTTTCATAGTTTAGTAACGACAAGTATTTTGCTAAAAAAAATTCTAGACATGTTTCTGCCGGATCCTAATTAAACACGTTTTATTGTTATAAAAAAAATTAGCTTAATTGCAAAATAAGTAAAACTACTGTTACCTTTGATATTACTAAATCATTTAAAATGCTTCAAAATTTTGAGTTTATTTATTTCTACTATTTTTGGCATAAACTTTATGCGTAAAAATCTTTAGAACGAGACTTTGTAATTGTTAATATTTGTTAACTTCGCTAACTGTCATTGAATTAACTTTTATGCCCTAATCCGTTACCATATTTAGATTGTTTTCACTTTACTGTGATCGTCTGTACCTTGATGATGGCCACAAATGTTTTAAATTGCAATAACAGCTAAAATATTCTGGGTATGTCTTAACGGAGACTTAAAATAAGAATATCACTTTATCTGTTCTATTTAACTAAACAAACACTATAGAAGAAAGAAATTGTTGCCACGAAATTCAATTATTATTTTAATACGATATAGCCGGCTGTCGTCAATCAGGCTCCACCATGCTAGAGATACACAACATGCTCAATCAGGCTCAACCGATACATTGTACCATGTAAATAATCATAAATTAATAGTGAGACAACTTGTGTCTTTCATTCTGTGATGGAGAAATACCACAGCACATCTGTGTCAACAGTTGATTTCAAAAACAAGTGTGATTTTCATCATACTATGAATCATGGATCTTCTACATGAGAGGAAGAAAGGGTAATAGCGAGGGGGCTGTTACACTATGCACAGTACTTGTTGCCAAATCGTAAGGAGAGTTGTTATCCTTCACTTGAGTGATAAAAAAACTCTTATTGCTTATGGACCACATTAGGAAGTCATCTCGCCATTGTAATTATTAACATGTGTTTTTTATTGTTTTAAAGCCATGTCTGCAGTGTATTGATAAAAACGGCTACTTAGGCCACAGCATTCAAAAATGTTTTTATTGATGATAATAAGATTTTCAGCATCATTTGTATTGACAATTCTTCCTATTACTATAACCACACAATACTACGTTAATTGATTAATAAACTGCCGATCAATGTGCTTTATATATTGGTTTCAAACACATACCATTTAATTTACCGCTTTATGTCAATCAACTTTGAAAAATCCTGAATTTATATTGGATGCTAGGGAGGAGAATAGGTGCTACAGGAGAACGTATGTTATTTTTATCCATCTTGGAAAACAGTTTGATAAAATTGACCGTACATTTCAATTTAAAATGAGAAAAGTATGAATGGAAACATGTTGACAGGAAACATATGAATACGATCCTATATACTTACAATAGTAAAATACAAAATAAGCGTTAATGCCTAAAAGAAGAAAGCAAAGATTTTAAAGGATAAAACAATACCTGCCTATTGGTATGTTTTTTAATCGTTCCTAGTGAAGTAATTGCTAGAGAACACAAAAAATTAAGAAAAATAATATACATAAATGGTGAGTGAATTACACAGCAGTCGACCTGTGAGCCATGTAGTACTAGCTGGTAGTAAAAGACGTAAACTGCAGATAAATATCTAGAAAATTAAAACAATGCTAACAGATAAGGAGTGTGAAAATGCCAAATCAAATTTGTAAAACTGACAAATATAAATCTTTAGTGGGCCAAGAATTCTTCTAATTAGGTTGCATTCCTACTAGTAACATCAAAGTGCTTGCAAAAGTAAATAAAAGAATAGCATTATCTAAACAAATGTTTTAAACTGAACAAATTTATTATCCATCAAAAACATAAGTAAGAAGCTTGTCAAGCCACTTTTGTGGAGTGTACAACATAGCGGATGTAAACAGAGAACCCTTGAAAAGATGAAGAGAGAGAGATTATAGGCGGCAGGATTATGGATGTGAAGGAGAGTAACAGAGCCTGATTGGAGAAATGAAAAACGACTAGTTAAAGCTAAATGAAAGGAGGAATATGCTCAACATGACAGCGAAAAAAGAAGACTAAGTTATAATTAAGAAGACTGCATTTTTATAATAGGGTCTGTAGTAAGGCATAACATGATTTTATATAATATCTATAATCATAAATAATATGATATACTCAATGCGGATCTAAATTGAGTATGTGGCAAAAACAACAAGGTATTGCCTTTAGAGAATAATGATAGTGCCAAGTTGAGATGAAAGACAATTACGTCACACTTATCACGCGGCATCATCGAGGCTGTTCCAGACGACATCCGGTCGGCGCAGTGTATCAAGGTAGTGAACTGAGCTAAAGCGCTTGTAACTACGCAGCTCTTCTCAACTCGTCGTCGGCCGGAAAGTGGTCGATCTTTCTGCAACCCCTGAGGGGTATGCATAAGCATCAGCGACGGATTTGCAGTTCATTTAGACATGGCAAAATGGGAGTGCGGTTCAGAGTTATTGTTGCAGTTGAGTGGAAAGTAATATTGTGTTAATTAGTAGACAGCTGTAATAAGGTGACATTTATTGTTGTCTCAAGCCTAAAAGCCTAGCTGAACACGTAACACGTTACACAAAATAAAGTTGCACGACTACTGTCGCGGTCCGGACATCAGAATAATTCATCAACATAACTGTTTGTTGTTTAGACGGCACGCAAATGTCGGTAACATTACAAACGCAGATGTTATCACGGCACGTTATATTGTTGGCCATTTTTAACGCTCAATTATCTGATACAAGTGACAAACAAAATTAATTAGCTTCGATTATGCCTACCATTTTTATGGAACAAAAATAGAACTCTATTATTGTTACTCAAACAAGAAACTAACATCGAAAACTGTCATGTGTGTTTTAAGCTGGCATGTACTACTTTAAGAAGTTTAAAAACATAATTAATATTATCTTGATAATATTAAAAAAACATTAATTTATTTTGCTTGTTCGAATATTTCTTTGTTATTTGCTTATTAAAACAATTACTCTAATCACTTTATTTTATACAAAATAATAAAGTATGTAAAATATCTTTGAAGACAGTGCGTCTATTTTCGTAATTAGCATCTATTTTCGTAAAGAATTAAATTATATTGTTACATTTCTACGTTCAATTTATTGGATATTATAAATTTTTTTATTACTGTCAAATACACTTCTTCTTTATTTAGTATGCTTACTCGTAAGAAATTTTAAGTGGAGAAGACGAAAAATCTAAATGGTACATTCTTTAACACCGCGTGCTTTTAAAGATTTGTATCTACAAATCTAATTTAACCAAACACTGATTAAATAATAAACACCATAAAATATGAAAAGATAAAGTAAAAGTCATAAAATTAATCTATAAGAAAACAACAGTATATTCAGAATATTCAGACAGTAACTAATAACTCACTAATTAAAGAGAAAATTTAAAAACCAAACAAAACGATTTACTTAGCGTAATTTTTTAAATATTATTAAAAATACATGAATACCTGAACACTCGAAATTTTTAACGTGATTATCAAAACCACTGACTACGTAAACAAACATTACAACAACGGAAATATTTAAATAGAAATACAATCAATTATTGATTAATATAGACTGTAATATAAACTCTGATGATCTATATTATTTATACAAAAAGTACATACACACTATATATACAATTTATTATTGTTATGCTTAGACTGTAGGCTACATTATTGTATAGTGAGAGCTATGGTCAATGAGTAATGTTTATACTTTACACTACTTTATACTAGTGTAGTGGGAAATCAACTCTTAACACAGCGAGGCCAAGCGTGGACTACTAATGGGTGTAATCCTTCATTCGTCAGTCTGGCTCTCGTCATATGGCTGGATTGTATTCATAAATGTCTATGGCGGGTCTGCATTAACTACTGGAAACAATAACCTACTGAATAGTATCCTCCCGTTCATTCCTACTCAGAAGAGCAAGGGGTTTTATAGCTTTCACAAACTTGTTCGTAACTCTGCGAATCACAGTTTCACACAAAACAATTTTATCGTTTCGCTTATACAAAATAGTAAACGCAGACATTGTATGAAAAATAAACAGAAAACTTTAGGTTCTTCAGTGTGATATTAATTCTATCCGTCTGTTTCTTCTTTTAGTTTGCATAACAGTTGCACGCTAAATAGTAGGGCCTACTATATACATCATGTGTTGCATAATACTAAAATACTAGCCATTACACGTTTACAACTTTAATCATGCAAGTTGCCAGTTTATCGGTACGCTTAATTTTTTAAATAACACTCTTATATTTACAAAACTTCTAGGGAATTTAATAGTTATAAGGTCAGCATTTTCTGCAATAGAAAACAAACAAGAAAACGAGGTAATTTTATACTATATCACACTTAGAATTTATGTCGTACATACTAAAATAAATATATTGCAAAAATGTATCGTAATTACCATTCACTGTCATTAATTAATACGCGCTTAAAAAAAATTATTATTGTTAAAATGACGTATGGTATAGGTGTACGTAAAATTCAGAATAGCTTATAAGATCACTTACTAGATATTCATATTCATATTCATATTCATATTCATATTCATATTCACTTACTAATACTGCATATTCAGGTAAATACAGAAAAGGAAACTCAACACTTAAAAAAAATTTAGTGTCCGTCAAAGTACTGGAGACCGTTACTTTTAGGGACTCATTTTCATGAGCGTTACTTTTCATGGTCTCATTCAAACATGAAGGAAAATATCCAGCCTGGGCACTTTCAAATGATGGGGAATTGAAGAAATCTACAGGTGGCTAACGCGACTGTGGAACCGAGTGTTAGTCGGTATAAGCTGTCCCTCCTCTACTTGTCAACAAGTAGATGTTAGATCACCACATTGTCCTTAGAGTAATAAATTGGTCCTAAAGGCGGTTGGCCCTTTGTTGATAAGATGTGGGATGCAAGGAGAAACCATGACATTGAAGATCCTTATGGATATCTCAAACAAGGAAAACTGGTTTCTTCAGTCCGGTAAGACGGGCAGTTTATCGGAGACAACCCAGACAGGAAATCAGGTTGGATGTCAGGCCAGAAGGTGGCAGCCCACCATCATTTTACCCTGAGATATACTAGCAACATATGTAGGAGATATTAATTATTAAACTCTCTTAAGCAACACATAACCAGATGGATCTAATGTTGACGACCATAACTATGAATTAAAGAAAAAGGAGACTTAGAATTGGGGAACAATTTTAAATTGACTGGTGAAATGCAAGAGTTTGCATATAAAAGAACTGGAACTTCAATGAGGACTTACACTAAAGAGCGTGGATATTGCCACTGTTCCTGAAATGAAAAGAAGCTGAAAGACTCAACAGAGCTAGAGAGCTATATACTGATATACAGTGGTATAGCTTCTTCAAGACGCGGGGCTCCAGGATTAGAAGTAATGATAAAGAATGTGCTAAAAACAGGAGATATAGCTACTTATTTGTAAGTGAAGGAATACTAACAGTACATTATAAAACAATAATGATACACAATATTGGTATCTTTATGTAGCCTCTGAAGACGTTGCGACTACGTATATGATGATCGCAATGAAGACTCAGAAGGTATTGTGATAGTACTGTTCTGGAGCGGGTCAGAAATTTGAATATCTTGGTTATAATGCGTCTTAGATTAGAAACAATGACGTGCTGAAGTAGTTACATAAGTTCAAAAATTTGATTGGGATTATCAGGAGAACTCTAAAATTAACAAGTAGAGACACGCCTGAAATTCTACAAAGTGATAGGTCTCTCCACATTTCTCTACGGGTCTGAATATAGGACTTTAACGAAATCCCAGGCCAGTCGTATTCAAGCTGCCGGAATGAGATTTCACAGGGACGTGACAGGATACACTCTTCAAGGACGCGGAAGAAATGCAGAAAGACGTCAGGAACTGAATATTATAGGTGTACTTGAAAGGATTCCCCAATATCGGCTAAAATGATTGAAACATCTTAACCGAATTGATAATTGCCGCAACCTCAAGAACTATTGAGGTATTAGTTTAAGGACGGAGAGGTGTGGGCCGTTCGACGAAACTTTCGAGTGACCAGCTCTAGTCTATCTGTTTAGGACCGTAACAAACCATTTATGGTTAAATCCTTGTTGAAGATGACAATGGAAAAAAGTTAACTGTGATTATTCTCTTTCTGTATGGCTTGTTTAAACAAATTACAAGTCACTGTTATTGTTAAACGCGTTGTTATATCTGAGCCAGCCTGTAACCGAGACAAGAATAAACGATAGGCCTATGAGTTCTGTGTGTCAAACTTTGTTACTGAGAGCCTGTTCTTACCGAACATCAGACTCCTGATATTCACTCAATGGTAAGAACTGTGTTACAGTCGGCTCGTTCATCAACAACGCGCCAACGGTGATAACGTTAAGTGAAGTAAGTTACAATATTTTTTTATTAGGAAATTTCATCGACCCTGAAGTTTTCTCCTTCCAATAAGCTACAAAGACGAATTTCGTACATTATATATTCAACACATTAAACACATTACAAGTTAAACATATTAAGGAATTTTTTCTTAGTCATTCTCCTTTGATTATGATTCTCCATTTGTCTCTATTTTTAGCATTTTTTAATTGAAGGCCATACTTGTCCGTAGCCGTCTGCACACAGATATTCCACTTTTTTGGGCTTCTATTCTGTCACTGTTTTGGGGACTTTACCTCCTTCCATTTTTCTAAGATGCCCGTACCATATCAATATTTTTTCTACTATCACATCCGCAACCAAGTTTTCCACTTTCATTATATGTCTGATTGCTTTATTCCTAAATCTCTTGCCTTGAGTGAATTCCACCCTTTCTACCCTGAATCTCCTAGCCGTTCTTCGCCAGTAATCCATTTCTGTTGCAAGCAATCTCTTCTGATGTTATATGTTTATCACAGACCATGATTATGTTCCGTATAGAATTAAACTCTCAAAAGTTGTCTTGTAGATCAGACAGTTGCTTGAGTTTTATTTATTATGTTGTTATGTAATACGGAACATTCTCGTACGTTCGATAGTGTCGTTCTAAAAGCTTCTCAACTAGCCTAGCGGGTGTGTGTTTTTTCCCAAGGCCTCTAAAATTTTCAAGTGCTTGTCAAGGACGCATATTATGAAACCCTGCAGAGTATAAATAAGCTAACACCTGCCGCTTAGTTTCAGTTTACTTTGGACAAAATTACTCAGCGCGTTTCAAGTGGCTATTAAAAGTGATTATTGTGCAGGATTCTTATTAGTTGACATTATTATTGCGTGTGAACAAGTTTATCTTGGATTATTATACAAGTTGATTATAAACTGTTATTTGTGATAATTAAAGCTGGTTCTTAGTGACTTAATTGGTGTCTTGTATTTTGTTTTCCACTGTACCATACGACGTTCGGTTAGACCGTCGTAACAATATTCCCACTCCATAAAATCAAACTTGACATTCCTATTGCTCTTCGCTTTTTACGAGTTCTCTTCCTTATATCCATATTGAATGATCCATATAATCCATCCAGTTACATTATCTACCCTAAATAATGAAACTTTCTACTTTTTTAAAAATCAAAGTCCCATCATTACATAAATTATTTGGGTCCGTCGTCATGTACTCGGTTTTACTGTAATTCACATTCAAACCTAATTTTTTGTATTCTTCCACAAATTTGTTTCACACACAATTAGCATTCTTCCCTTATTGGGCTATTAATAACCCGGTCATCGTGAAGCGGATACTGTCCATCGACAGTTCTCAGCTGCTCATCTGACTAGATCTTCTGGCCAATTTTTCTTCAGTCTTCTTTCTGCTCTCTGCCGGTTGGACAATTCCCGAATTAATTGATTTTGATGATCTGTAATCCGTTCTCTGTATTTTATAGCTTGCGTTTGAATCACATCTTTGATGAATGGAATTTTAAAATCCTCGTGAATGGTTTGATTTGAGACACACCATGGAGCGTTTGTTATTATGCGGAGAGTTTTCGATTAAAATGTTTGGCGAATTTTTGTGTTAGATGACTTTGAGCAACCCCATACGTCCATATTGGCTTTAGTATTGTTTTGTATATAATTAGTTTGTTCTCCAGAGATAATTTCGATTGTTTTTCTATTAGCCAAATCGTTTGTCTAGTTTTTATTGCTAGGTGTTTCTTCTTTGCCTTAATGTGTGATTGCCAGGTTAGTTTCTCATCTAAGTGTAGTCCCAAGTATTTTACTTCCGATTTCATTGGTTTTGGGTTGTTGTTTATTGTTACTTGTGGACATCTGCTGCGTCTTGTAGTAAACGTGATCTGCGTCGATTTGTCGCTGTTTACTTTGATTCACCATTGTTTTAACCATTCTGCCAAGATATTTAAATGGTTTTGTATATCCTCAGCAGCTGGCATTGGGTCTTCATTGGATGATAATATGGCTGTGTCATCAGCGAATGTAGCAATCAGTGTATTGTTGGTGGTTGACACATCTGCTGTGTATATTGTGTACAAGAATAGCCCTAGAACACTGCTTGTGGTATTCCAAAGTGGATTTGTTGGTAATCGGATGAAGCGTTATTGACTTTAACTTGAAAATATCTATCTGACAAATAAGACTTTAGCAGAAAGTATAATTGACTAGGTAACTTACGTTTGATCTTGTAGAGGATCCCCTCATGCCACACTTTGTAGAACGCTTGCTAATACTGGAATATTATAATTACATTTTATTAATATAAGAAAGATAGTATACGTGTAATAATATATATGTGCATATGTGTATTTTTTAATAATATATGTATTATTACTTGTACACGATCGACTGTGCTCTGATCTATCTCACAAACTATTCGCCATGTATTAATTTACGGTCACAACCAAGGAAGGACAACTTGTAGTACCAAGCGACTTGCTAACTCCGAATTTATTTGCTGCTCACTGCGAAAGTATTGAGTTAGCGCCTTTTTGTATGTACGTGTGATTTTACTGTTCTGATTCTTTGAGTTTAATTTTAAAAGTTAAACAGGAAAATTTTAAAAATGTTTTCCTGCTAACACCGGATTGCGCTCTGTTTCCCAAGAGGTTTAGCTAGTCGAACTTTGAACTTCAGCACACATATAGATTGAAAACTTTCGTCACAAGTGATACTCGAATGTCAACTTGAGGAAACAAGATCGGAGCTGAACTATTGATCTGGTAATTTGGGTTTCGATTTTGATGTAGTGCGTACGACGTCGAGAGTTAACCCATTAAAATGTAATAAGTTCTACAATAGACTTAACTTGGCATCGTACATTAACTCTCCTGAACCAAATTGATGGCACAAATAAGACGCTTATAGATATCATCATCAGTTCTTCAGATTACCTACTAAATCCTTAGAAATAAATTTTCATCCCACGTGCCTTAGGCGTAACCCAATTTCTACGTCCAAGTCTGTTATTACATGTAGCCTGTAGTGTCTCATAGCCAAAATTTTTGAATTACGTAATTATCAGAATTTTTATAATAAAAATAATTATTTTAAATTTTGAGACAGAAGATACTTTACATGAAAAACAGGAGAATTAGACAAGATATTTTGTTACCAGTAATTGTTTTATCAAGGACAAAGTGAGCTTAACGTGGTGTTTTGGTTTAACGTATGAAACTTTTTAACCGATATGAAGTACAGCATTTGAGAATTTGACGACCAGAAATAAAATAAAAATCACGATTGTATAAAAAAATGTTATGGGGTACGTAATAAGGCAGATAGAAAACGAATATATTTTTTATGTTTAATTCAACTAAATGTTTAATTCTTCCTTTAATGTTAATTAAATGTAATCACTTATTGGCTACATTAGAAATTGGAAATCGTTTTATTGATGGTTCTCTGTGCCATTTCAGTTTTACAGCTTATTGATCTGAAAGCTAATTTTACCTTCTTAGCCATCCAGATTTGGATGAAATTTAAAACGAAGATAGATACAATGAACAATGAAGAGTACCGTAACTTAATAAGCAAACGTATGCATTGCTGCGCTGAGAAGATAAATACCATTGTTACAACTGTACTTGGCACTATCCATAGTTCTGTAAGCTATAGGATTATGCAATGCTCCAGCACGTTAGCAATTTTTCTGCATGTAATTTAAGTCGTTGGACGATCGTTCTACCGGCATCCACGTCAGGTTATGTCACACCACTACACCACACACATTGATTATACACACGGGCTGTCAGATTAATTTGGTGTGCGTTATCGGATTTTACCCTGTGGATTATATACGTCTACGAACATATATAATCGGTGATTTGAATTATTATTGCATTGTTGTTAAATAAATGACATTTATTTTGTGTTACATTAGCGGCGGTTGGACAATCGTACGCTGAAAGAGTTGCTGCATACGAGTTGCTTCGTTTAATTTAAACTGTAGTTAAAGTTATAAATAACTTTATAAACTCCTTTGTGCTCAATTATTCTGAATAGTGTTTCCAGGCGGTCCGTGTGACCGTAGTAACAATATTTTCCTTTATAAATGGAGAACACCGCTGCAATCCTGTCACAAACCCGGAGCCACTATTCAAAGGGTTGTGAAGTGTAGAGGAGTAGTAACACTGAAGTGGGAGTAAATAAAACCACCACGGCATATGAGATTTTCAAGAACGGTCAAAGAATGTTCACGATTGAATATGTGTTGCAAGAGGATATACGTAGTGAGATTTAAGGTGTATTGTTTGAAAATTTGAACGTAAGAATAGATGGAAGGAACGTGTCCTTCATATATTTAAGGCTAGTTTTCTGCTGTGTTTCTTGACGAAGGATTTGAGTACAGACCATGCTTCCCTCTCTCTACTGAAACATGGTTTCTCTATCTCTCTCTCTGAAGTCCGTAATTTACTATTTACCCATGCACATCCCTGCTGGCCTTCTTGGTTTCTTGGTTACCTTCATTATTTCTTTAATGGCTTTGTGTCTCTTTCCTCTGTACTCTCTAAGATCTTCTTATAGCTTAGTGTTTAGCCATTTCTGGAATGACAGTTTTCTCTCCTGTACACCTTCTATATCATCAGACTACCAATTCTGCTTACGTACTAAATTATATTGGTGGTAACAATAATATCAATAAAACATGGTTATCGACTGAAAAACTGTTGTTATAAAAGTTCCGACCACTCAAGTCTACGAGTGAGAACGTTGTATATAGTCTTCATTCCGTGTCCTGACTGCAAAATTCGTAGACAGGTTGGTGGTTGTCTCCTAAATAAAAAAAAATATCAAGAAAGTACAATTAAAAATTTTAAATTAGCATATAATTTGACAGAACACTATAAGACTATAACGACAGTGTTTGATATACCATTGATGAAGGGGTGTATTTTGTTTAATTGCTAAATATTAGAGGAAGTCATTATAGCAGGTGATGGTAATTGTTCAATCCGAGAGTATAGGGGTGTTTCGATTATTCGTCAGAGGAAAGTCGATGACTTTATTGGCCAAAAATAGGGCGTGTATTTTGGTTATAGGGCGCTTTGTTGAATTATACCTAAGCTGAACAATGTCAGGGCTAAAATAAAATTTAATTAGTAATTACAGACTATTTTTTTAGGTAACAAGAAAGAACCTACGAGAATAAACTTAATGAAAATGGTATTTGTTGAAATGGAATGAAAGGGGTGTGTGCTTAATTTAAACCCTAGTAACTGAGATTTATAACCGAACCAATTTTTTACACTCCGCTTGTTTTAAAACAATGAAAACGTTGCTTGAGTGGACAGACATTATTTAAAAAAATTCATTATGTAGTTGTGTTTTTGCTCATTTTTTGACAGCACTTTGTGGAAAAGTTACTAACATGTGTATGTTAGGAATTAGAATTTATTTAATTACAAGGTCAGCGTACAAAGTCCATTGTAAGTTATAGGTAATAGTAACTTAATGTGTTGAAGGAAAGGCAAGAAGAGATCGAGTCATAAACACTACTATTAGAGTGAGTCTTGAGAGTACCTTTAAGATAGTAAAGCGAGTCTTGAGAGTATAAGATAGTACCTTTAAAAGAACAAATTAAGAAAGCACAGTTGCGCTGGTTTGACACGTTTATAGGATGGAAGGGGATAAATTTCCAAAACAACTGTATGAGGCAAAAATTTCTGGGAGAAGACTGGCTTGGGATGACAATGTGAGGTGCTCTCTGCAGGGGCTAGAAGTGCAATGGAATAAAGCCAAGTGGTCCTGGCCATGCAGAGACCACGGTAGCGAGACCTTTGCTCAAACTACGCAGAAGGTTTTTCTTTTTGCAGAAGAGGATTGGAATAAGAAGGAGAAGAAATAACTTAATCTGAATATAAAAGGCAACAAACTACGTAGTGCAAGAAAAAGCTTAAAGCTTCATTGAATACAATACAGATAAACGTCATAATCGAAGAGGGAGCAGCATAATTTTCTACAATAATTAATAGTTTTTTCTTGTACTTGTTGCTGCTACTGTTGCCATTGTTGTTCTCTGTCTTCTTTCACTTCTTGTTTTCTTTAAGCACTAAGCACATGGTCTCTTGGGCTCTCCTGCCGTGATACAGCTGATATCGCCGGAGGGTAAGCGGTTTCCGTTTAACAACGTATAATGGCAAACTACAGGTACAGGTATAATGCCAAGATAAGCTGTAAGTAGGAAACATTATATAATACACGCTATCCTGTTCCTAAAAATTTCCTAATTTTTTTACGTATAAAATGCATTGTTTCATTGAAATTCATTTATGTACAAATGCCTCAAATAACAAATAAGTAACATCTTAACAAACACGTAATGGTGTAGCAGCTAAACATTTTGGAAAAGAAAGTTATAAAACCAAACTTTTGTATGCGCTACATTTAGTGTTATTATTATGCATTATTAAAGCTTCAAATTATATACGCCTACCTATAAAATTAGAATGTTATGAGTTACTGTCTAAGCGAAGCATTATGAAACTTGGGGAAATCGTTGATTAACAGTGTAAGTTCTAACAATTTCTAACATTTCTAGTTACTTCCAAGAATTAATAGTTGGATAAAGATTAACGACAATATTAGTATAATTCAAAATAGCTACACGATTTGCGTTTACGGTAATTTTGATTGCTACAGAATTTTATTACAATGTTTATATTAAATGGTAGTACTGTAATTATACAAAAATACTTGTGGGACAATACAACTTAAAATAGTTTATATAATTGCACAAAAGACAGTTCACCGTTAAGTTTGAAGTGAACTTTAGACGCTGAAAACGAACGTATCAATCAGTCTGTTACGAATAGACAATGTGCGAACGATCGGGGACAACATCTGGCGCGATCTGGTGTTTCCGTTTTGTTATTGAAAGTGAAGCCAGAGAAAATATTCTCGCACAAAAGTGTAGCTTTATAACGCAGGCGACGAGGCTTGTCGTTTATTTTGTGATACCTTTGTATATTATCAAATTAAGTTTTTATGACGTGCGATTTTGAATTATTGTTATAAGTAGTTAAAATAAAATTCTTACTGTTAATCAACGAACATTCTGTGGAAAAGAACTGTATGCAGACATGATGGTACATTAAATAAATGCACACGGAGAGTAACAAGCGGATAAAAATACGAAAGATAAAGGTATATGAGAGAGGAAGAGAAGAAACCGAGAGCAAAAGAGAAAGGAGTAGAGACAAACAATAGACAACAGAAAAGGGACACATCGAAAAACAGCTACTGAAAGCAAGATGATTGCAAATTCAGCACAGTACATTTCTTGAAAACTAGAGAGACGAACACCATCACACTAAAAAATAATGTTACGACGGTCTCACGGATCGTCGTGTTGTACAGTGGAAACAGAATAACTGATACCAATGAAGTCTAATTACAAACTTTGATTAGACATAAACAACAGTTAGTAATAAGCAAAGGGACTCTTGTTCAACAATTCAAGTTAAATTCGTCTAAAGCACAACAATAAATGTTACTTTATTACAGTCTTGCACTAATTAGTACAATTCAATACAATAATCATTTTCCACTAAACCGGAACAATGACCCAGAATCGCGTTTGAAATTTCGCCAGGTGAAACTGAACTCGGCCTCTTCGAAATCCAGTTTTTATGTGTCCGTCGCCTTGCATTTTAATGATATAGCGAGCCTGGATGCCGGTAGGATAGTCGAGAAACGTATCGAAGAGGCATATCAAATTATCTAGAGCCTTACGTAATTCTGCCGTGCAGAACGATCTCCAAACACCTTCATGCGTTGCCACGTGTTAACGAGATTCACGTACACAGTTTTGTTACCAATGGTTAGGCCAAACAATAAAATTTCTTCCTATATAACCAAGTGATTAAAGTTGTAATTTTTATAAACATTTTTTTCACTAATATTTTTACGTTTATTTATACAATATGTAAAACATAATAATAACCATAATTGTTCACAGGATACAAGATATAAAGAGAACTAGTTTAATGACTAGTTCTCTGTATCAGTATTTAAAAATAACATATTATGTACAACACATTCAGAGTGTTAAATTCCAGCGGGAATGTTAAATTTAATCGTTTTGTCCGCATGCTGTTGTCTAGTAGATTTATGGCTAGAGGATTTGTGTGCTCTTCAATCCGTTTCGCATACCTTTCGCTAAATACTAATAGAATTCTTTCTTAATATTATATTGTTCACTTGTATTACAATCATGAAAATACATGATAGTCTACAATGCTGTTACGCTTCCGTATACGTCAGTTACTTCATGTATCATGTATGCTCACGAAAAGTGTTAATCGGGCTATGATGGTCTTTCCTTTTATCACAGACTTTCTTGTTATGCATATTAATACATTTATATTTACTTCGAAACAGATTAATATCTGCATCTAGGAATCTATAGATTTGACAAAACAATAGTAGCAGTAACAAAAAGAAAAGCTTCTTCCTAATCTTGTGCCATGTCAATTTTGACAATATCGAACAAAAGTTCAGTTGCGTTTTAGGCTTCATCATTGCAAATCCATCGTAACCCAGCATGTGAGACTATTTACATTCTCTGCAGATTCGTGGGGAAAGAGAACGAAACAAGGGCAAGGCTGTCAACCACTGTCGACTTCCGTTGGGATTATACGGTTCACTCAGTGTCCAGCTTTCACTGAAAGGATCTTTCATACGTATTTTGTTTTTGAGTTCCAAGTTCCTTCCGGCTTTCAACAACGTTTTAAGCATTCATCAATAACGATATTTTATTTCTTTTTATACGGTTGAATACGTATCTTTGCAACGTTGTTATTATATAATGCTTCCATGAGATTTATAGCTTTCTGTTTTCAGTCATATGACTACGTGTGGTGCTGTCAGCATTCAGAAGAGTCATATCCTCCGTGCTTTAAATTATTTCGGTCAGTTGTGTTATTGACGATCTTCTTGTCGTCTTCCTCTCAAGTGGAAGTCATGGCCGCTTCACGCTAAATATATTATACACGCGAAAACGAGCCCCAGGTTTACGAATATAACTTGCAACCGTCGATTTGCAAACGGCACTGCTGCGAATTGTGAGACTTATCATCTCTAAATACGTATTGTGTCAACAAAAGGAACAAGATATCCTCAAATCTCCTTGATGGACATAGTGAAAATAAGACAGCATTTTTTTCAATAATATCAATGTTCTATCTGATTCTATTTAAACTGTATCGGTTTCTTCCCAAGGACGAGAGGGAAAATGTCAGGACACCCCGTGGAGTGGGGTTACCCAATATTATTTATTACCAGAATAAATTAGCATCTAGTATTATTTGTCAATTAATAACATTTAATGATAGAATGAATTCCACATGTTGTATTAGAAATTTCAATTACATAAAATAGCAAAACAATTGATGTGTTTTAATAAGGCGTTTAGAGTGGAATTCAACTTTAATTTACTATGACACAGTACACCTACTGCCTGCATTCACTACATTTCTATTTGTACAGTAACGAAATTAAAAAGTAAGACTAATTGGAAAACTGAACCGTTTGTCATTAAGATAATCTTATTTATGTCAACCAAATTGACCAATGTAATGACTGTAATGATTATAGTAGGTCTACTAGTAAAATTTGGCATTAAATTACAATTCTGTCCGTTATCCGTTTAATGAAATATACAATTAAAGAGCATTATTAGTTTTTCTATAATTACTCACGACTCTGCTCGTTTCGCTCAACGGTTTTTAAAATACGCGGATGCGATTTTGTTTTGATGTCCACATAATAGTGTCAAGTGTGATACGTAGTCGGTAACTCCAGGTTGCATAATTAATTTACCTATTACTTTTCATTTGATTTTCAGTTTTTCCAGTGCGTTTTCGAAATAATTACGACCGTTTTATTGTCAATTCCCCTTGAAAAATAGAAACATTATTTTATTAACTTTAGTCATCTGTACGTAAATGCATTTCATCGTGTCCAATATCTGATAAAACAGCTGATATTCTTGTAGCCGAAACGCCCAATTAATCCTTTTAAAAAATATGCATTGTGCGGATTAATATACAGGAAGTAGTGACATTAAAACGGGAGATACTTTGTCGCATATTAGTCATTAATGATAAATTGAATACTAATCTCTATTTATTACAAATACAAATAACTATTTAAAAATAAATGTTTTCAGTTTAACAATAATTGTTTAAAAATTAATCTAATTTTCTTTTATTACTGTAAAATTATTAGACCAAAGGAGATGAGAGAGATGTGAGTACAAAAAGAAAATTGTATAATAGCAGTACTTAAACTTACGCTTAAAGCATGACAAAAAATTAAAATATTTATAAATTTATGCTAAAAAGTTGGTAGACGTGTGAATACTTTTCATATATACTTCAATCTGTACTAATACAGAAAAGTCAGTTAGCGTGAGTTAGAGAGAATAACTTTATATTTGTAGGAAGGGTAATCATTTGAGTAATAGCTATAACAAATTGTAATTAAGGGTGGATGAATGCATTGATTTTGTGTCCACAACAAATAAAGAAACTTAGATTGTAACAGTTGCATCACTTTACATTCGTGATTTATCGTAATATGTCTGCATTTAGTACAACAGAGAAATAATGTTTAAAACTTATAATGTTTGAACATCAAAGTGTATATTACGTTACGTTATATTTAGTAAATGAAACGAGTTTTATTTTTGTCGGGTTACTTATTTTTCCGTTATATAATTTATACAAAAGACGTAAGTGGAATCGCCAATGATCGGAGACAATATTCCAGTAACTGCTGGCACGAGTGTTCTGTATGCGTTCGTATATTACAGAATCGCTTCGATTTGTGTAGAAAAGTATAGGATTGTAAAGCCTTTATAACAGATGCCTTTAGCTGGGCTTGTAGTCAGTCAGACACGACAGGACAAGTTAGATCTGAGAAATGTTTTAAAGAGATTAATGCGCGACGTAGAAAGTTTAGCGTGTATTTATACTTACGAACAGAAAGAGCATAATTTGAACGAGTGACATCAATGTGTATGTTACTGTGTTTTACAACATCCTCAGTGCTTTTTAAATATCTATATACAAAAGCAGATTTTTTGTTGCATTTGATTTTTATAGTAATATGCAATATGCTCCCTGAGCAGCAAAATTCGCTTACTATTTTGAATAGTTCAATTATTATTAGATAAATTTTTGTATGAAATAACTTTTAAATTATTGGAAAAATTACGAAAACCCAGATTACCTTGTTACTTTTTGTTTTGTAAAGTAACAATTAATTGTAGAGAAGATAATCATGTAATGAATGCTAAAAATATCAAACATTTGGGTTACAATAAAATTAATGAAAATTGTTACACCAGATGAATTTTTGTGATTTTACTAAAATTTTTATCTACTCGTTAAACACTCGAGTCTAAAATTTTGAAACTTTCAAAAATTAACACTGAATTCAGTTTTGGTTAAAATTTCCTTCAGTTTGATAACCTACATTGTCTATTCATAACTTTGACAACTTCAAATTATTTGCCTCAATTTTAAAACCAATCCCAAGAACAACAGGGTTTTGTATGGTACTCTCAATGTCAAAAATAACGCGTGGACTAAATTGTTAACAAAAGTTTAGACGTGTATGGCAAGTTTTACTAAAACCGGTTGAGGCGTTCAAAAATAATCATGAGACTCACCCTGAACAGAGAGATAGACAGACAAACAGACAGAAAAATGCCAAACGGTCGAGTTAAAACTGAGAACTCGCTTCGATTTTTCAACAAAACTTGTGTCAATTAAGACGAGAGCGTGTCAAACGAGAGACAAATCATAATATCTAAAGTTGAATATTGAGCCACGGACGTTTCGAACATTAACAAACAATATACAATGTCGGCTAACGCTGCAGTGGGCTAAAAGTAGCCAGTATTCATGTGCTCACGATAACAAAACAGGAGAAGCTCGTCGTTGATTGCGTGATGGATGGTGGCGACTTATCAGCTAACAGTGTGTGATAAAACTACTGGAAGAGCACGTTCCAGAATTGTAACCATGTCGAACGAAGTCTTGCGGTAACGAGGCAGTGCAAGGCGTGGGTATATACTACACGCTGCAACAGTCAGTAGATAGTTATTTTGTAGTGATACAGCTGTGCCTTTTAATTAGTGGAAAACGGTAATACGCCAAGTAAGAATTGTTATTTATCATCCGTAATGCAAAATGGATAACGTACTTGTGTTGTGGGAACTATTCTGCTGAATTGTGATTTTGATATAAGTGATAAATCAAACTCTCAATTATTTTACTGCCCCCCGTGTAGATTTGGTTAAACCCGCTATTTTCATAACCACTATTTTATTTAAGAAGCTGGACATTGAAACCCGCAGTTGTATATAACAAATTTGGTATGAACTCTTGTAGTTATTCGTTCACAATATGCAGCAAATAAATCCTTTTACTGAATTAGTCTATTTCAAATATCCTAAATAAGATTACTAACTGGCCGAAGAATTGAAAAAATTAAAGTTTGTAAACATAAATCATAATACGTGTTAATAATACAATCCCTCAAACCAAAGGAATAAAATGTTTGGGAAGACTTTGAGCAGACCAAGATAAAATAAATTCGTACAGGCAGAGGATTTATTAACTAAGTAACGTAATTCATCACTAAATCTAGTAGGAAATTAGATAAATAGATTATGGACAGTTTTACATAATCTTTATCAACCAATTTTAACCATTTTTTCAACCTATTGGGTTAATCTCAAAGAGTTTGACTTTGAAACGCAACTCTTTTATACGTAATTTAATTTTAAAATCATTAATTTTAATACGTAAAAACAAATCAAAGCCTCTAAGGATGATTATAGATGCGCAGTGTGCCTTCAGGAACGGCAATGTTCACTGTAATTTGGATGTGCCTAAGTACAAACAAGGAATACATTTGTGTGGTGATAGATACTACAAGGGTCTGCGTATACATCCGGACTCGTTAGCAGGAGGATTTATTGGAGTAGTTCAAGACCGGAACCTGAACCACCAAGTGCCAGCTGATCACGTGTGACGTGCCTTTAGCAGTCCTTAAAACTGAATAACAGAGAATTTTTCACTGGATACACTCCTGACAAGGCAATATCATATGCATCTCGGTCATTAAATTTTGTGAATTTTATTAATAACAACACTGATTTTTGGTTTAGCACACGGCGTTGTATTTTTCTTAAAACCAAGTGGTTTTTGGCCATACTACTATGGTGTTTTTCTAGTATTTGGTTTTAAGGGATATACAACGGCGTCGGTTAATCCGAAAACAATGTAATCTTCATGTGTATTGTTAAATGTTATATTTTTGACATATTGCAATACATTACATAACAAAAAATCAATTAGTCGATGTAGCAAAAAAGGAAATTTTAAAGTCTTGCTTGGCAAATCTTCCAGTCCTAATTTAAAGTTTTAATGTGTCAAATGCAGTAAGATTGCGTTCTTTACTGAAAAATTTCAAGATCAAGTTCACAATAGTTGTTTTTGTGTTGAACTGCAAGAGTTATAAGCAAAAAAATAACCAAAATTTTGACGATGCTGAAATCATTAATAAGCAAGTTTGTCAAATATGTAATTATATTTCAGTGAAGATTGGTGTGTCTGTAGCGCTTATGGAATTTAATAAATTTAAACGCAATCGCACTTTTGGAGACGTTCGGCAAGAGTATCCAGACGTGAGAAAATTAGAAATGAACTCATTAAAGACAGAATGAATGTGAACAATTCAATTGTAGATTTTATCCAAACAAAAAAAATACAATGGTATAGACACACGAAAAGAATGGCACAGGAAAGATTACCAAGGAGAATTTGAAATGGACCCGACCAGAAAGAAGGAAAAGAGGAAGACCACCTATCCACCTGGATAGAAAAAATTCAGACTATATTGAGGGACAAAAAAATTGAAGATCTTTAGATGGACAAGCAACAGTGGAAGATGAAAATTTAATCACTTTTGTAATATTTAGTTCCGGAAAATGTTTACACACATTGTACAGCCGGAATAATAAAATAATGAACGCAATCGCGAAGCGTCCGTATTTACTAAACATTCAAAATCGACATAATGTCAATAAAAAAAAAAATAATTCTGTAACAAGAGTATTCGGATTTTAAAATACAAAGTTTGTCAAAACTTTTGTGAGATTTTTGAATTTCCGATTCAGAAATTAGTTTTAATAATTTTTGTGCACTTTTTTGCAAATGAATGTCTAAAAAGATTATAATACTCGTAAATCTGCCGTTTAGATTTGGCAGCTAAATGAGCACGTTTAGTTTCGGCCTATGACGGAATTTGTTTGCATTATCCGATTGAAACTTTGTGAAATTGCAATATATATTGTGTAAAGACAACCAATTTCATATTGTGAAAATTTTGCATATGACTTACTGTTAGTCTAGTGTGCATGATCGAACGGTTTACAGATAGTAAGAAACTTTCCACATAGTTGCGAATCCATTAAGAAGTAATATTTAAACATTTTACGTTAATTTCATTAAGTATTCATAGAGACCGGATAGCTTTGTAAAAGGATAATTGTGAAAATTATACCGTGTTAGTGGAGCAGCTTGCACATCATTGTTTGTTCAAGAATTTTTGTCAAGATTAGAGTGACGTGATAGTGTAAGTGCTGTGTTCACAGGTACGGCCCAATTTGAATTTTTCCCTTTTCTAAAAATATAAAGGAAAACATTTTACAAGTATTAAAGACAAGACAAAACGACAATTGCGGACTTTCCATCAAGCTACATGAGAGAGTAAGCTCTAGAAATAATTTAAAGATTCAAAAATCGATTTAAAAAATGTCTTCTTTAGTTCAAAAGAGATTTTTTAAAGGTCACTATAGAAATACAGATAAAAAAGATATAATTCTTCTTAATTAACGAATATTTTACGCATTGTAACCTGTTTTTTAATCAAACCTTGTACGTAATGTGGTGATTGAGAGATTGAACAAACAACTACACCACATTTAACAATAACGTGAAACAAGAAATTAAACTGTCAAAAACACATTGTTAGTATGAGGATGACACAGTGGTAAGTTAAGAAAAAAAAACAAAACAAAAATTCAATTAACGACTGCACACTAATTTCATGTTCAAAATATACTATTTTCCAGTTAACAAAAACACAAATAACTGAGATAGTATGAGGGGCGTTGAGGTTATTTTCAAACCTTAATAAAGGAATATTATCGTCCAACTAATTTGTGTACTCAGCTTGCTGGAAACGAACGTAAACCTAGCTACATGGAAAAAATATAAAACAAAATTTGTTACGTACTAACCTTATCCCTGCACAAAAATACGTTTCAGAATCACGAAATATAAATTAACTAAATCACAAACTAAGCATACAAAGAATTGATTAAACTTATTTGGAACACAGAGATCTGTGAATGACGTACAGAGATGACTTGTGCATATAATAATATATCTTCTAGATGTACACTAAAATTAAATGCTGCTTTCTAAATTCTAACGTACTAAATTGTTTTAAAATTAAATCTAGAACGACGTAAAACTTTAATACGTTTAACGTTTAACTGACATTTATCAGCTGTAGGTGTGGTAAACCTATGACAGTTTAATCATTGTCAATGATGAAAACAAACTAAAGTAAATATATATTTATATAACCTAGTGGAAGATGAAGTTTAAAAAATTTTTAACTCAGCCCAAAATAAAGATAAAACAACACAGAACTTGTTAATTGGTCCTATCTCGCCCGTGTCAAATTAGAAAACTTCCTGACCCTATTTGTTAGACCCTTATATGTGGAGACTTGAAAACATTTCACGATCTAGAAGTAGTTCTAGAAAACCTTATGACAATGGTTTTCAACACTTGTGTCAAATAGAGCTTTTCTAACAACATTTTTAAGAAGAATTTTCCAATAAAAATATTTCCGTTTAAGTGAAATAAATATAGGGTTACATGTTGCCTCATATGTAGTGTATACTCTATAAACTTTCATACAGCTTTTACTAGTTTCTAAAGAAACGGGTCACACACATTTGGTTTTATGTAACAACGTAGTTTTAGGAAGATTATCTTTAAAGACAAACACCATAAAGCAGAGGAAATATTTTGTTTTATATAATATCAAAAACCAACAGGACAGTATGCTTTTTGCAGATCCTCTTCAACTGAAATCAGTTACCTGGGTAAATTGTACTCAGAAATTGAAAATTTTAAATTTGCAAATTACAAACTTGTACCCTGAGAACAGGATATTGCAGAACTACAAGTAATATTAAAGGGAGAAGAGTTTTAAAAATGAGAACATATTATGTTGATGATATTAATGATGATAGAAAAGTAATAGACTGTGACTAATGATGATAGAAGATCTCAGACAAAATGGTGTCAATGTTGGTTTGATATATGAATGTGATGTGCAATGTGCTTTATGTTCGTATGTGTTCACACATGTTAAGACTAGTAGTATACAGTCCAGCAAGCAATAATTATGTGTCTATAATTAATATGGGTATATAAGCTGCAGTTAATTGTGTATACACCAATGCTACTGCTCCGTCTATTGCGAGTAATGTGGCGTATCTGGACTGCTGAATTACACACTGAATAGTGAAAAAAAATTTTCCTTATGACGATGATGTATATTAAATGAAAAATAATAAAAAATCACTTACGTTACTTTTGGTACTTAATCACTCACTTTATTTGTTATTGAATACTCACTTGAGTATTGAATAATAAATAACACTTTTCATTGAAATGTATGTTTTATTTCATTATATCACATTGTTACGACAGGCTCAGTCTGACGGATCGTCGTACTGTACAGTGGAAACAAGATACAGACACCAATGAAGTCACTAATTACCAGCTTTCATTAGTCACAAATAACAATTTAAAATCAACAAGGTACTTTCAACAATAAATCAAGGTCATTTTGTGCACATGCATTGATAATTGTCAACTATTAGAGTCCCACAATAATTAAAACACAATAATCAGTTTCCATTAATCCGAAACAATTACTTGATCGGCACTAAAGAAATCGCCCACTGTAAGTTTATATATATATCCCTGACATATGTCGCCTAATAGTTAAATCGATGACTCAGCGGCACTTAAAAATCTTTCACACGACGGATGACTAACTGGAACTGCCGCCACACCCGGTCGATTGGGACATGGTCCCAGACGATCATACCGAGATCATCGCAGGGATATGCCTTTCCATATACCGAGAGTCTTGTCATCTGACGCGGTCCAGCAGTTTGGAGCACAGTTCCAAGTGTACACACCAGAAGATGGGACAATCAAACGAATACCACCAACTACCTCGCAGGTGATGGGAGAGTCAGTGACATGCTCCATGTTTCGTCGATCGCTACTGGAAGAGAAATAAACAAAATGGATTGCGGATTTACATCTAACATCATAGAAGTGTATTGGCTGCTACTGCTCGTGGCCACTTTGCTGTACAACTAGTTTATGTATTTCAAGCAATTGGAGGTTAGTTTTAGAATAGCTTTTAAATATTTAAATTTACATTTAAACTAAATTGATTTCAAAATAAAGAGATAATATTACACGGATGTAGTAAAGTTATTTCAGAAAATTTATATTATAATAGTTCTTTTTTGTTTTAAGGCTAACTGAAATGGCTATGACTGTAAAAGTCACTAGTTTCAATACATGATATATTACTCGTTTAGAAACAAGTTTCAAAGCCCATATCTATCTATGGTATCAACATATTACATATTATCAACGAAAAAGAGTTATTTATGAAAAATGTTGGTTCATGGTAAGTGCGCCGTGAAAGAGAATGAAGGATGCGGTAACAGAAAAAATCAAAAGTTTTGCCCTCAAGCATGAGGGAGGAGAGGTTCCACAGACACAAAGACTCAAATACTGCAGAGTTTGTATATATCTACCCAAACAGAAAAATTTAAAGGATTAAACTCTTTAAACGTGTATGTATTAAACTTATTAAACTGATTGTATAATGATATTCTGTATATCACATTGATTAATGCTGTACTTAGGGACCATAGCTAAACCGAAGAGAACATATTAAACAGAAACTGGTTTAAGAATGTAGTGATATATAGTAAGGTATTTTATATAACGAATAGTGACAATACTGAATTAAAAGAGTCTCATTATCAGTAGGCTTATATGCTCATGACGGCAGAAGAAATATTTTTTATGAGAAGGTAATGCGTTATGTGCGAGTGGACCACATTTAGTAATTACCTTATCAGATGATATTCGAATCGACCATGGTGTGCAGGCTTTAAATAAATAAAAGAATAACTACAGAAGAAAGGAAAAGCTATCGTGCTTTTGTCTACTGTGGGATTTATTCAAACCATTAGTTAAAAACTGTTTTAAATCTATGTTATAATTTTCCGAGTACGGAGGAGCCAGAACACAAAGTAAAGAGGCAAAGTTACGTATTTTCCAAAGGTGTGCAGTTATCTGGTCGCATGTGTGTTTAAATGTCCCTCTGTTGTGTTCTGAAACGCATTTGCATAACATCATTCCCCAATACGCTTTCTCCGGTGACCCAGCATTTGCGTTACCTTCCCTACATTAAATTTTACCGTAGTCAGCTGGAGACTAAAATATTTTTATTTCTCCAGCCAAAGTTTGTGTTTTCATATAAAAAGAGATTATTTTTATCAAAAATTATAATTTTCGATTTTTGAGTTTAAAATTTGATATTACTCTGCAAACACAAATTATATTTCGGTTTGCAATGTCGTGAAACGGCAATAGAATCCGACCAGTAGAAATAGAAAACGGTTGTCTTTGTGAGTACAATAACGAGGCATAATATAGAATTTTAAATATTCAGTTAACATCGGTCTATAAAAACTAAGCAGAAAATACTAAAAGTTAATAATAGGCATACGCAAATTTAAATCACTAATAATAATCTCAGCCTGGATGATAGTTTTCACAAACTAACAGTAATCTTCCTACTGTTTCTTAGACTGTCTGTTTTGATTAATAAATGCATACTACTTCATTTACACTACAGAGTGTTTGGTGATATCCCTTACAAGGAGTTTGTTCTGTGTATTTTTCAAAATGATATTGTTTCGCTTACTGCTAACACATTTTATTATTATCTTGATACTTTCACTTTTGAAGTGTGCTCAATCTAAAATGTAACTCAGACTACTTAATAAAGGAAAAAAATTGTTAAATTTTTTACAATTATAGCAAAAATAAATATCTGAACTAATACAAATTTTAGAAAACAGGTGTAGACATTTTTTACAGTAAGTGTTGAAAATTACCTCAATTTTCACCAACACTAACGTGTACTATTCTTCTCCTAATTCTAATCATTTTTTTAATCGAACATCTTGAATCCTGTTGTCAATAGAATTATGTTTTCTTTATTTCTTAAATAGTTTAAAGAATATTGCAGATTGTACGACTTTTAAATAGTTGCAAACAATCTACTGAAGAGAAATTAGGATGTTCTAAGTGTCCGTAAGCTCATTCCAATAAATCTTTTATCATGGCGTTTGTGCTATATGACATGTAGTACGACCTTGTTCACTCCACAAATACCCAAATACCTTTTATCCTCTTCTAACACTGCGACTAAATGCATAACAGTGTTTTCACAGAGAACTTCATAAATTATGATATAATAAATTCTAGAACCAATAATCCGCCGCTGGTGCAATAATATCCTAAATAATATCAAAAACACAACACTTGCTTGACTTTTTAAAGCCATTTTTATAAAAAACTAAACCTAAGTCACTATAATGTAACAAAATCAACCATCTCCAAATGAAAATTATTTTAAAAATCCAACATAATCAAATTCACACTCGGTTACGTTTTAAAATAAGAATTGGTATATTTCTTAATGTATTTCATTACGTGTCGTGTTCAGTTATAACAAGATCTTTGATTACAAATATATATTTAGTGTACACGTTTACAGATTATGTTTACCGTTGTTGCTTTTAGTTTACAAATAAATTTTTGTAGTCATATTAGTATAGAATTTGTTGTTGTGCTGTAGGTGAACTGAATATTACTTCTGATTCTGAGTGCTCAATTGTTGTGTTTGTAAGATAGCGTTTTATAGAGTCCTGGAAGTGATTTGCAAATTATTAATTTTGGCCCGGCACCATACGTAACTTATCTACGAAATTTTATAATACATTAATACGATTACCGAATAAGTTTATCACTTTTAGGATTAACAGATATAGTATTCCGGGAACGCAATATCGTGTTTCTTCAAGAAAATTCTAAGCAGAGCTAACAAACCAAAAACTGACATAACTATCGTCTCATCGTCTTCTGACGTTCCAGGTTTTGCCTATTCTGCCTTCACCACATAATCCTCTGGTAATCTACTTCTTCTACCTTTTGGCTGATACATAAAGGGTTGTTTTACAATCCTTCCGTTATGTATTTTGGATACGTAGTTTTCTTTATATACTTCTGTGTCTCGTGATACCGGGAGTACCTGTAAATTATGTATGATGATTGCATGTCTGCTTCGTTTAACGTAACATTTTACTGATCTCAGAAATTTCAGAACCAAACGTAATGTAACCTAACAATTCCAATTGATCACCTAATATCACCCAATAAAATTTTAACTGCTCGTTTTTTAAACTATAAGACTATAAGTTGATATTTATAACGCATATTACCAACGTATTCATTGGAGTAAAATTTCATATACCGTACTTTTGTAACTAATAGGTTATTAAATAGAAACTCTGATTTAACGGCTCAAAGTTTCTTTTAAGTCTCGTGCAACAAATCCCTTCATTATTGTCATATTTTTTCTTGATGAACACCGACATCAAGGGCAGATTTCAGAATTTCATTATATTCTTTCTTTAGTATAGCGGACGACTTTTTCCGTTGAGGTTGCGCCAATCCTTTTTCCTCCTCTTTTTCGTTTTGTTTCTCTTTTCCATTGGTTTGACGGTTATTCTTTTTTAATCTATTCCTTTTCTTAACTGAGTTTTCCTCTGCTTTTTATATTTTTGTAAAAAACTGTTTGATATCTTTTGTCCCTGGAATTTAAGGAAAAGCTTTAATTCTCTTTTCTTCTATTTTCACTTTAAAAATATATTAAAATATATTGTTGGTATATAAACTAACAGTTGTTCAAGCTATTTCATAGTTTATACTTTCTAATTTTTATAAGACATTTTGTGCAAATTGGGTGTCTTCTTTCTCTGTCTTTTTTGATATTTTCAAATACCTACCTGTAAACATTCAGCATAGCTTCCTCCTATATGCTGTATGTGGTACTGGTGGTTACTGCTGCCCTTCACCAAGAAGGTTTGTTGACCTTCCTGTCTAGATCCATACTGCTCCACAGCAACTTATCCGGGGGGGGGGGGGACTTGATCATACAGTACTGCCTCGGATGGCGACAACTGCCGTTACTACCTTTGGTTCATCTAGGTAAGGGTAGCCCTTGGAACTAGTTAGAACTACTTTCCAGGCAAACTGGAAAAGAGGTACTACCTATCCAACTTCATAAACACTTTTATTATACGTATTTATAAACATAAACAAAGTGTTTGATATCGTATTTCTACACTCATTTGGTGTAAATGGTGGTTTTTACAACCTTTTACTATACATTTGTGCAATATTTGTTTCGTTAACTTAACTAGTGTACTCAAATTTTTGTTTCTGAACTTTTGCATACATATTTTCTTTTGTGATCAACCACTTTCATTTTTCTCTATGAGAGAAACCGGTTTATGTACTCCCTGGTTAAGATCAAAAGATACGTAGGATATGCTTTAGTTTACGGTTCCGAGTAAATTGTATGCAAGATGCTAAGCGATGATAAACACGCACGAATTCATTATACGCCAATAAATTTTATAAGAAATGTGTGAGGTCTGTTTTAGACTGAGTTAGCATGCCATCCATGTACAGTTTGTTTGTTTTTTAATAGCATACAACAACTATTTATAATTTCAGTTACTTTAATAAAAGCTTAGTTCAAATTTTTGAAAATATACGTGACAATACTAATATTATAAAAATGGTAACTTAAAGGGATAATGCTTCTGAATACAATTATTTTAGGATCTTGGTTACTGTCTGATGTCAGTTTTCTAAAATGACTATAGGAATAGTAACTATGTGTAAAAAGCACACATAGTAAAAAAAAACTTGAAATAGGTTTTACAATTTTTACTTTAAAAAGTGTTTAGCACTGTGGAGTTTTCCTCGGTAAAGAGATGTGGTAACAGGTAATTATTAAATGTTGAAGCCTAAATTACAGCCTTCGTAAACAAATTACACACGCATCAGAACGTACGCATTACGAACAACATAATATATTTGTTTACATTAACAAAATGAAGTTTCGAGGCGTGCGTAGCTGTCAGAGCCGCTGTTTGAATTATGTTTCCGCTAAAACACTATAATTTATAGGCATATTATGAAAACTGAAGTACCTGTTATATACATTTGCTGTGTTACCAAAGTTTGGATTTATTATAATTTAAACAAATTTGAATTTGGAATAAAATTTTTTCACAATTAACAGTTAACAGATCATTTCAAAACATACAGAAAATTAAAGAAAAATGTCATGATTCTGTCATTTACTTATTTAAATCCTTATTTTTGCCAAGCTCCTACTGCCACAGTTTCCAGTCCTTACTCCGAGGCTGCTTTGGGTACTACTAGTATTTCAAAGTTTTACATGTATAGGTTACTGGCCTGTTGCACAACCCCCTACCAGGGGGACTAGAGGATCGATCCTCGATTGCCGAAAGCGGCACAGAACTATAAAGCCAATGGTAGAAGAGTCGTGGGTCGTCCGAGGGTGAGATGCGTGCCGGAAAAGGTTTATATAACCTAATCCTTGAAGAGGAGAAGGAGAAGGCATTTACCTTACTATAATGTATCGTACTTAAAACTGTCTTTATCAGAACGATTCGTAAATTAACCCTCAACTATAAGAGCGGACAGTAATAAAGATAATTGGATTAACGGATTTTCACTCATCTCATAAATAGTTTACAATTTTTTTCTTTCTTTATCTTCATTATATTTTCTCATAGCATGCCCCTTGTGTAAAAAAATCAATACTAGCTTAATACTAGCGACCTTTAAATTACGTCTTTGTATTACTTTGTAGTAAGTAATGTTTTTAAATACAAAAATCCTATTTTATAAATGTCCTTGTTTCAGAATATTTTTCTATGATTCCAGTGGCAATAGCAGCCTTATAATAAAATTGTTGCAAATTATAAAGCTAAAAACAGAAAACTGAAAGTTTTAAAAGTGAAATAGAGTTTTGGTTTATTTAAAAATAAAAGATCAGTTAATAAAACGTACGATATAAAATTAATATAAAAATTCAGTGTTTTTATAAATTTAAATTTAATAAAATGTGTTCTTTGTTAAGATTCGTACAAGTTCAATAAATGGCAAAATGATAATTGGTTACTAGCGGCACGTCTGATTACCAGTATTTTTTTCATTTATCTAAAAACGAAAGATCAAATCAAACTATTAATTGGAACAAAAATTGTATTTTATTAATTGAGTATACATTATACGAGGAAGGGCAGTCTTGTTTATGTTGTATAATTTTAGTAGTTGCCACAGGAGGGGCTAGTTTTTAAGCCGGTTCAATGGTATGAAATAAGTAATGTTAGTAGAGGGGTCCGCAATGAATTCCTGCGGGGGCCCAGAAAAAAAGTGGCGGGGAACGCTAGTTAAAAGATTTGTTGTTATTATAAGATGTAGGTTACAGTATGTGTACTATGGGTAACTCGAGTCATGAAGTAGAAGTACGTGATTTAGACAGGAAGCTGAGTTGTTCTGACGTGCAAAAGTTTGCCAACAATTACAGACACGCACACATTCACTGTCTTCTTAACTAAACAACATAATTTACCGTACGCTACTGATTGTTGTACAAAACAAACTGTGTACAAACAATGCATTGCACGCAAACTACTGGGTAACACAGACGTCTCTCGCCTTTCATAAAGTCTAATTACGCCAGCAGAGTTTATGCAGGTCTATCATCAATCCTCAAAATATTCAAAATATGAAAAAAAATATAACCTTTACCTGTTTATACCACATAATATGTTTGTTCTACGCTTTGCACGTCACTGTTTAGTTTTTGGTTTATTTAATCGTCTGGTTAAAACCGTGATTCATTGTTGATTGTTGTCGACAGTATGTAAGACAGTCCTTCAACAGTGAGTGGTATTGTTGTTTCAGTGTCAATGGACGTGTATCAGTATTTTCTGGTTACATATCAACATACCGACTTGCGGTATAATTTGATTACAGATGATGGTCGTGCAATGATGTGGCTCCTAAGTGTTTTGCTACCTGCTGCCGCTCTAACATATCTTCTGCAAAATTCCTTTCCTGCGTGACGTCTGATTAGAAATATATCTGTTTGATCTCTCTCAAAAACAAGTAATTAAGATTGTTTTAAAAGTGTATCATTAAGAAAATGAAACATTTATCAGGAAGGAAGGTTTATCAGAATAAAGTGAAAATGTATTTGCTAGAAGTAACTATGAGTAATGTTATTGAAAATGAGTGGAGGAATATGAAGGTAGTTTTGGGAAATCAGCAAGCCAAGCTGTTGGTGTAAGAAAACGGTTTAGAAGATGAAAAGGTCTGGAAGAAGAGAGTATGGTCAGAGAAGCAATAGATGAAAAACAAAAGGCATATCATAGTTACCTAAATTCTTTAACATCTGGATACAAGTAAAAGTAAAGAGAAGTAAAAATAGGAAAAACGGTTATTAAATAGGTACACAGAAAATCATGAGAGAAGTTTATTTCAGGTTTATTTCAGCTATCAAGTACTATGTATTTGGCAGGCATGTTATGCCTTATAAAGTAACAAAAGTACTGAATGTGAATAAAAGAGAAGAGGTTTAAGTTAATTCAGCTGGACTGGAATATGGATAAAGCATTATACTCAACTTTCATATCAATGAGATAAAGATGACAATCGAGAACCCGCAGACTATAATGCAGGAAATATTGTTAACTTTACTATGAACGATCACTGCTAGCATTGAAGGAAACAAAGAATCGTGACTCACCTGATATGAGTGGTATAAATACAAAACTTATGAAGTATGGGGCCCCATTGTTACATTTACACTTAATGAATCTGAACAATCAAAGACCTTTGGTTTTACTTTGGTTGGTAAGTATCCTATTAGAGCTAAGTGCGTTTAAAGTTTATTTTTAGCGTACAATTCCCATTGCTGTTTCAGATTCACGCCTACTGATCATAAGTACAAATGTGATGTAGGAATTAAACTGCTGCGTTTTTAACTGTTGGATTTTGAGTTTGGGATGAAACAATTTTTTTGTGTGTTATTGATTTGGAGATTAGTGTAAAAACTTTAAGCCTGGAGAGTCTGATTAAAACTACAGCATAGATGTATCACTAACGTAATAAATTTGTAAAATACCATAATAATGTAGGATTGTCATATAAGTCATAAAACAGTAACTTAAAAGAAATTTAATGAAGTATGAAATGAATTTAGCACTCGGAAAATGAAGAGAACGCTGTTAGTAAGAAAAAGTATGGATCTATGCTTGTTAGCACATATATGCAATTATTAGAGCTGGACAGTAGCAGGCAGAGGTGGTATATTTCCTCTCCTCGGGAGCAACAAAAATCGCTAAAATCCTCCAAATTCCACGAATATTGCTAATTCTACTGGCCGGAATATTAGTAGCAAACGAAAAATACTACTAGTTTATTTGTATATTGAGCTGGTTAATTGCGGACACGTTTATAAATGTAATGCAAATCTCAGATGCTTCATATCTGAGGTCCAAACTATAAACAAAGGATGCGATTGCTCATTGATTTTGTTATGTGTGCTTTGAAACGGAATATGACAGCAGGACCGTTGAGGAGGGCCGTTAAGTGATTCCGTTAAAGTTAGTTTTACGACTCGTACGTTTAAAACAGCAGTCTCACACGTTCACGACAATTTGAGACAGCGTTTGTCCTAGTAGTACAAGATACTGAGAATTGCAAATTAAATTCTACGTCTCTACAGAACAAGCAAGAATTAATATAATTACAAATTTTAGGAAAGACTGACAACTTGTCTAAAGCTTTTTGGACCCTTAATGGAGGAATGAATATCCCACTATGAATTGTTCTCTGTTATTGACTCAAGATAGAATTTTCGCCCCCAGAATCGTATTTGAAAAGACTACAATTCGGAATAAGAGAAGTCTATACAGGGTTGTAGATTTGATAGATAATTGATTGGAAATTAAATAGTGAACAATTGTCAAATAAATTTACTGACACTAACTTTACATCACATAATAAACAGTGATTAGTGATTGTAGTAGCAAAGTTACTTTAATGAAATATAAAAATTTCCTAGAACTAACCAAGTTTCTTGTAATTAAGTTACACAGACTGAGGCATTTATATTCTGCTCAACATGAGCTGTACATAGAAGTGTGTCGGAACAATCCAGCCAAATAAACAGGAAATAGAGCTGCCGGCAACAAGTGTTCTGATATGTAAACGTTGCCATTAACTACAAACACACACATGAATCACTGCCCTGTTAGTCAAATCACAACTTTAGATAACTTATAATGTAGCCTACTAATTGCTTTTCAAAACACTCTGACAACATTGCATGTAACAGTCTCTGTTAACACGGACGTCACTCACTTTTCATAAAGTCTAGTATTGCATGTTCAGGGTTCGTGCAAGTCGTATCGTAATTTTTAAACTTATATATTATTGGTTCAAAGTATGAAACAAAACAAAACTTAAAAGCTGTTGCTAGTAACACAAAACAATATATTGTTACGACGGTCTTACGGATCGTCGAATTGTACAGTGGAAACAAAATACAGACACCAATAAAGTCACTAATCACCAGCTTTAATTAGTCGCAAGTAACCATTTGAAATCAACAAGGCAATCTCATACGTTAAAGTAACTTAATTAAATCAACAATATTTCATGTTCAATTTATCCACACGCAATAATAATGTCAACTTATTACAGTACCGCACTAATTAACACAATAATCACTTTCCACAAATTCGCAACAATCACTTGATCCTCACCAAATAAATCGCCAACTGTATGTGACTGACAGCCGGGCGCTGTTGCTTACATAGATTCCGCAGACGTTCCAGAATAATTTTTCAAATTCCTGGCAACATGTCGACATAATCTGTGTAGACTAGCTTGACAGTCTAGAGGTAATGTCAGTGCAAGAAACTTGACACACCCAGCGTCAGCTCGGCTAGTCGAGAAACGGGTAGAATAACACTCTGGAATTTTCGTGATCGTTACGTAATTGTCGTAGCATATTTTAACTTTCCACTGAAAAAGTTTATGGTGCTTATTCCTGCCATTTCAGCGTCAGTAGAAACGTAGTTAGGTTCTATGGCTACAAATCATAAAATTGTTTGCGGTGTTTCATCTTTGGCAGGTGTTAGGCCAATCTACTGCTCTTCTGTATTACATTCTATGCAAAATTTGCCTTCGGTACAGTGTCCGGCGTTTCTGACGGATACAAGTAATACACTGGTCACTAAAACATAAGTTGAAGGGTTTGTAGCTAGATTACCACTGTCGTTGGCACAGTCACAAACGACTACTGGTAAAGGTTTCCTCATGCAATATGTGTCGCTGAGGAAACGTGAAATAATAACCTAAACTTGTAACTGTAAAATACCAAAACTGAACAAATGTACAGATAATTTAAACTTTTTTTTGAAATATAATGCAAAAGAAAACACAATGAACACTCATTTTAATTTTTTAATTTATATTTTTATATTTAATTTTAAGTATTGTAAAATTGTTTACAACATTACTTTGATACACGCAGTACAGAAAATTGTAAGGTGTAGATATTAAAGAAAGAGCCGAAAACGACGAAAATGTTCTATGCCATGAACAATAATTTCATAAGTAAGACGGTAGTCAGAATAAAAGCGAAATAATAATGTTAAGACTATACGTACAGAGAGTTATTATGGGGTTTCGCTGGGACATGACTATTGACTGAGGGAAAGAGAAATAGGATACAGGTTATCGAAATGAAGTATATGTGAAGAATTTGGAGGTCACAAAGAAGGACAGAATAAGAAATACCGACGTGAGAAGAAAATTAGATATACAGTCTGCCCTGAATTCTATAGAATAAAAACATTTGAATTTGAATTTAATGATAGACTCTTGTCATCATAGAAAAAAATATAAAACGTTACGTTTCGGTCAACAAACATTTGGCAGCCATCTTCAGGCTAATTATAAAATAATACATGTAAAGAAATAAATAATATTTTTGACGCCTACTTTCACTTTTACTATAACAGGGTTGGTCAGTTGCTTCTCTGTAGCAATGTTTTGTTGATCTTGTTAGTGTGCAAGTGTTCGCGCGCATTGCTTTTGCGTTTTGTGAGTATTGTGTTTTCCTATAGTGGTATTCATTTTAGTATAATTTTATCTTTTGATTATATGTTATGTGAAGTTTTATTATAATTATTTTGTTGACCCTCTATCACTGGTTGATAGAGTATTATTTATTTCTTTTATGTATTAAGATATGTATGTTATTTATGTCGAATTTATATTTTTTCTAAAATGACAAAAGTCTGTCAGGTCCGTCAGTTAAATTCAAATTAAAATTCTACGATCTATCACAGCCATTTTTAAAGTATAATAAAAACAGTTTGAATTAGTGGAGACATTTATACGCAAAGAATTAAAATTTCTGAAAAGAAATTGGAAAACCAAAACTGAAAAGAAAGATATAAGAAGTATTTAGGCAGACACTAGACTAGGTAACTGCTAAAAACGTGAAAAATCTAAGGAGAATCGAAGAGGTTAGTGAGCAATACAAAAGTCTTAGCTGCAATGTAAATGAAACGTTATGTATTGAGTATCTTGTACTGCATGTAATATGGACGATGTATTGAAGCAATTATGTAAGTAATGTAATACAAATATGATGTTGTGTGACTCAAATTATTATATGGCATTCCGATAGTAGGGACAAAGAGAAGCAAGAACGTTTCTATGAGTATTTGTCCCTACAAATAAAAACTGCCTTGTATTATAAGCATTAGTTTGGAAGCTAAAAGTTGGAAAAGGCACACTAAAATCAAGCAGTCTCATCAATCTGAGGTGAAAGCTGCTGTTCCAGGTAAGGCAACTGTTTTAAGTATAAACTTCGGTTCCCAACTTTGGCGTTGAGACTTCGGGCTATCCTTTCGACACTCATGAAAACTTTTGAGTCAGTCTCGGTGAATAGAATTCATTTGTCGACAACATTACATGCGGACTTAAGTGAAAGCTTAAGACTGTGCAATTCGATTGTTTACGTAGTAGCAATAGTTGTACTTTGTTACGAATAAGGGTATTTTAGATAAAACTATTTAACAAATATCAGAAAACAACAGATAAGAACAGGAAAATTTGAGATAATTTATCGCGTACTTTATGAACAATATGAGGAAGAAAAACTGAATATTAAAGTTTTGAGTAAAATCCACCTGGTAGAAGAAAGAGAGACATCCAAGAATCTGAAATAAAGAAACTAGAGAGAGAGAGAGAGAGAGAGAGGAGAAAGAGATCTTATATTCCGTAGTAGAATATGAAGATAAGATATTAAATATTTAGGATAATGGGTCGACAGCTACGAGCACACACTGAGTAGTAAAATGTAGCCTATATAAATGTAGCCTATATAAATGTAGCCTATATAAATGTAGCCTATATAAATGTAGCCTATATAAATGTAGCCTATATAAAAACAAGTTGCTCAAGCATTTTTTTTTATTATTTAAATATAACATCCAAGAAATAATTTCCATGGGATAATTTCTTTGTAAGTTGAAATATTTATTAACATCGAAATGACCGACATTACTGCTGTTATGCCGCTTAATAAAATTTCACCGACTTTCCTCAAACATAATGTTTGCCCCTAAACGCAGCTTATTTTGTTTATAGACCACAATAAACAATGAAACAAAACAAGAGAGCGATTTCGGTTTAAAAATCAACACCACAGCAGTTTGTTTCGTTAAGTGTTAGCTTCTACAGTTTATTGTATAGAAAATATTTCAATAGCATTAACAAAAATCAATGCCTCTGCGGCGCTTCAATAGCTTTAACAATATATGACTTGAAAGATATTCTAACATGTATTGAAACAAAATGCTCTAGGCCTAAAGGTAGTATATTACGTAGGGTATGACGGCTGGAGTCATTTATAAAATAATTTATATCTGCGCTGTGTGGCCGTGATCGATTGCTTTATTCTGTCTTTTTCTAAACGTTTCGGCTACCCAGCGGAGGCTTTCTTCAGTAAGAAGTTTAAAGAGTTCAACAAAACGGTAGAGAAGCAAACGTACCCCTAACTGAGGTAAAAGCAATGATTATAGGTTTTTTATTATACAATTTTCATTACATCAGTGGTGTATAGGAATGTTGGCCGTACATGGCGACTGACAAATAGATGCGTAAATGTCAACTCCGTATGTAATCCTAACACTATTCGCCCATCCAAGCCGAAACGTATGGCTGTAATTCATATACGTAGCCTGGTTGAAAAAAAAACACGGTATAAAACTGTGGTATTTTTTCAATCATTTACTCATTTTTTAAAAATAAATTTATAAAATGCTTAGAAATCTTTTAAATGCTTTTCATTAGCATACAGTTAGGTTCTACTCATTTTAATAGGCGCACACAAACACACACGCACGCGCACACGCGCACACAAACACAAGTCAGAATGATGTTGAAGTTATAAAAATAAGTTATAACTATTTATAATTTATGTAAATCTTGCCGAATTTAGATTTTTAAAATACGTGTAAAAGTACCAGAAGTTAATAAACACCATATTCATAAGAGCTTAACATATTTTTAGCAACTTAATACCTCTATAAAATGTGTCATATGGTACTGTAATATTGAGAGCTACAACAATGGTTTAGAGTAAACAGGAAAAACTCAATGCTTTCAAATACGACGTGGTAAGGAACTTTGACAGTGTGAAACAAAAATACTATTGCGATTTGACAGTTCAATTACGGGGACACAATTTACGACAGCTGTATACCAATATTAGATTTACGCTCTGACCACAAGGAAAGGGGGATAAACCGTGGCTGTCTGCTACTGTTCAACTGTGGGGATTATCTATGTGTGCTAACAGACACCGAGTCCTACCTTCGATATCGGCTGCGATCTCACTACTTTTACGGTTCTATAATAATTTTATACTTCGATATAGTCGTATCGATTATATGTATCATGTTGTTCGAATTATGATATGCTGACAGATCAGATAAATATGACGTTTTGTTACGTTCTGTAAATTTTATTATAATAGGCTATCGAGTCATTGCAGTGTATCAGATTTCAATACACATGTCTGACTATGCCTTCGACATGCTTAATGAAACTTTTCTTCTAAGGTAACTTAGATTTTCATATTTGTTCCTCTGATCGGCAGGATAGCGACAGTGGTAGGCTGTCGCTTTGTCTGCTGATGATTCTTTACGGTGAGCTGTGGATCGGCTGAAGATCGGGACAACCCAACCATGTCTATCTACTGGTGGGGAAAACGGCAGTATGTCCATAGTAGGTAGGCCTTGGGTTGTAACAACGCGTGTACATACACATTTCATCATTGCGCGTGGTAACATGCAATCTGGATCCTCTCTGGAGTAGTAAGCTGTAACGTGGCTAGATGACGCAACAGATCTTGCCGTACTGCTTGAGGTAAGGTATAATAATTTTACATTTTTCCATAAAGATATAAAGTTTTGTATTATGATACCTTAAGTATGTCGATTCAAAATCGTATTTTCATGTCATTTGATCTCTTTAATGGGGGTTTGATACTTCCATAGTATTTGGCATCTCTTCAAAATGTTTTAAATGTTTATTAGTATTCTAATGTTTAAGTACGGTTATTATTAGGATTATTAGTTTATTAGGATTCGTTTTCCTACGTATCATCAGCTATTACGTTTCACAAGCAAAAACATAAGCATGGATGTTTGCCGTTTCATTAATGTAGTAATATTTCATCTATTATCAGTATTTCTAATTCTTGAAATTAGCAACTTTCTAAGGAACACCTTTTATTGGTCTGATATATATAAGTTACATAATTCTACTTGATAAAATATTTCAGGATACACTAACACGTTCGAATTACGTTGTATATTTTTTGTTTTCTTATATTTTTATATTTATTATATGTTTTCTTGTTACTTGATATTTTACCATATTTTACCTTAATCTACAGTTTTATCAGTACAAAAAAACAAAAATCTTTATTTACGAGCTAGATAAATTTAAAATTGTCTTGTTCATTTTCAGCTTATTTCAGAAATGTTGTTCTTACTCTGAAATTATTTTTGTTATGTAACAAACAACTAAACTTTTGTTATTTATAAAATTAGCATCCGTCCAACCGATCAGTTATTGAAGCCAATCAAATATTTTAAAAATGTATTATTATATACATAAATTAAATATGTATCTATAATCTGTATTTTTGTGTTTAGTTACCATTCAAGTTTATTTACTTCCTAAAGAGGCAACGTACAGGCAGGTCAACAGCTCAACTAATCATCAAGGCACTATAACTGTTTTTTAGTTATAACGTTTAATGTTTGGCTGTTAAATATTTACGCCCCGCGTTTTGGAGCGCCAAATACAACTATTATTCTGTTTAGCCCGGCGTTATGGGCGTCAAATATAATGATAATAATAATAATAATAATTGAGTTGTACTGTTAATTTACCTTAATTAATTATATGGTGTTAATTAATTATGTATGATTTTAATGAAGTTGTTTAATTTCTTTTATGTTATATAATGAATCAATCTGTCATAATAACAATCATTGATATCCTATCTTAGGTGATTTCGAACAAGTAACAACGTACACCAAAATTTACGGTATTAAATAAGTTTATTCATATCTGTTACCAATGATATCACTTTCATCATATCAAAAGAAAACACAAACATTTATGTTGTAATAGTAAACAGCACATTATAATATAATTTATTATTTACTTCAGTAATTATTCACTCTATTATGATCTCTTTCACAGGGTTATTTATTTAAACATTAATAATCATAATTATAATTTCTTACGCTACACAAAAGTATTCTTAACAAATGGATTCATACATTTTTTAGATATCTGAGTTTATCTTTTACAAGTTGTTCATGCCAATTTAACATGAATAGATATTAGATATGATTTTCTTGAAATATCATTAGTGTGTTCTTTTAGAGAGACAGACAGTGAGTTTAATTAACATTAGTAATGCATGAATTCGTTACTGTGGGTATGTACTCCTTAAAACTGCGGCGTTAATCTGCGATGATCTCCACTCTCTCTCTCTCTCCAGGATCGATGCTGCTCCTGTTGAGGCACTAATCATCTTGTGAATGACACTTATTACACTTCACCTTTTATTTATCACTCCGACATTAGTAGTTCTTTTGTTAACTCTCGTTATTTGAAACTAGATTTTAATACATGTTAGTTGATAACGTCACTTTAGCTCCGAATTCTTTATACTTATGTCTCATTTAAATATTCTTAGTACGTTAACAATTTGTTGATTTTTATAGATGGTTTGATACTTTAATTAGTCATCACAGTTCCTTCGCGGACTAATCTTATTAGCACGACATTTGACTATGTTTAATTAGCGTTAACCGTTATATTGGTCTTTCACACAATTATCATAATTAGCTCATATTACCGACTCTCTCTCACTATCTCGACTTCAACACTATGTCTTTCATTAAACACTCCGTCAAAACTTCCGACCGTCTTTACTTAACTGGTTAGTATATCAACTCTCGAAAAAAAACTAAGTCTCTTTTCATAGTTATACTCCGACTCCCTCTAAGGTTAAGACTCTTACTAAGACTCTGACTAAGACTTAAGAACCCTGATCGCAGTCCACACTTATTTTTATATCACGCATCCCTCTAACTTTTCTACTCAAGACTCTTATTCCCACCTTCTTCGTTTCCATTGGTTTTCATCTATTTTCGAAAAACTCCTCCCTGAGTCTCTAGCTAGACTCTTAGCTTCGTCCTTATTCGCTCTGGACCCTTAGTAACGTCTTCTAAAGAACCGCTTTTACCGAACTCTGGTTTTTGATAGGCTTCTTTGATTTCCTACCCTAACATCTTATGGTTGGCTCCACCCATAGTCTGAGGCGGATGACCAAATTTTACGCCTGTCTATCAACTCTATTGTCTTTCGTCTGATCCTTTCAGACAAATTTCTCTTAATTGCTGCTTGGCCTCACAGCTGCCTTTTAGTTCAACATGTGTATCGCTTCCTACCAGTGACCAATTCTCGTATTGTCTTCTAGCATCCTCTTTTCCATTCCCACGCCGGTGTGGTCGTTTCTTGGTATCCCTTATAACTGGCACATCTGCTCTACAGTATTTTCTTAGCTGTGACCCATTCTGGTAAACAGTGCTTCCCGCTGCTTGCTAATTGCTCACCCGTATGGTCGCTATTCATACAATTTCTCTACGAGCCCTTCCGTCCATTGTGAACAATGTAACGCCGCGTTTTGGTGTTAAGCTCCACACACGTGGCTTATTATTTCTCGTGTCGCCTCCTTATGTCTTTCTGTCAGCTTTTCTTAGTAACACGTCTGCGATACATACTCCCTTGTTTTTATGGTAGTTCAGCTCACCACACGCAATTTCCTTAAGCGAACAGCTGCTATTACAGAGATATTGTCTTTCTAATACAATGCCTTCCCGTTGCTAATGGATTTCACGTGCCATTGTCCGAACTACCTATGGTACAGCTCCTACGTGTGTCATTGTTAAGTTGACAGCAGACCGTTGCTACTGTGTTCCCTTACATACAAAAAATTTCTTTAAAATTTGCGTTACAGCACTAATATACATAGACTGCGGTTCCATCAAAAGGACATTCTATAACAATCACTTTAACCTTACATTCAACGTACTACGAGTACAATTGGAAGAATATTAGTTGAAACGGGAAACTCAGAGCTGCTAAAGACAGAATTCCCTGAAAGAAGCAAGGGTATTATAAAGTACTTGGGGTTGCCTGTGATAACTGCAACCACTCTATTGGCCAGTCTAAACACCACATGACCCAGCGCTTCTGGAAACGTAGACTTGCAGTGCACAAAAGCCTGAAACATCAGCATTAACCTAACGCTCCGCCAAAATTTGGCACAAGATCAACAAACTTCGGCGCTACCAAGTTAGTGGTGGCCGAGGAGTTGTTGCAGAGGAGAGTCACAAAGGACTCCATTGACACTGAAAAGATCAGACACACGCAGCAAAGAGACACCAGTGTACGACTATAAACCTGATTTTTATTCATACAATACCATAGCTAATTAGACGATTCTATCAACACTAATCGGCAGCTATCACACAAGAGAAAAGCCGGGAAACAATGAGAACACACTTTCCACAGCAGTAAATATAGACCTATAGGATAGTCCCGTTGAAAATCATGTAGGCCCTAATTGTAAGGTATCAGAAGAAATCAGCTTGACAATGGTAGACATGGATCCACTAAAACGTTGTAATAAACATTTGACAAAAAGATTGAAATTGAATTATAGTCTCAACCAAACAAAATATACATCACACTCCTAAAAATCTAAGAATTATTTTTTTTTATACTCACGTTTTGACAACTGAAGAAACACTTAAAGTATTTATTGTGGTTGATATTATCTTGATGGATAGAACGACCATTGTTTTTTAACTTGTTCACTCACTGTACGTTATTAACGCTCAACGAAGTGTAAAACCTGTCGCAGCGCATTAAACGGAACGCTCTAAATACACTGGTAAATAGCCTAATGTTTCAGTTTCCGCAAAACCTTAAAATTTCAGTGCCTTTTATGTCGGTCAGACAGTACTTACTAATAAACGCGTTTTGTTTTTTGACCTACGTTAGTCACTAACTATTTTATAGCTACCATACATTCTGGTTAGTTTTTATTTATTATATTAGACTCTATAGAGTATGATTTTCCTACACTCGTTGAATTTGTTTAATTAACTTTTTTTATTACAACTAAGCTCAGATTGTAATTAATTTTAACAACAAACAAAAAATTATGGGCACCAAATTTTACGATGTTAATAGACTATATCAACTAGCTTAGAAAAATAAAAATACAATTAAGTTTACGAAACCTTTATAAGCAATTACACGGAGAATTAGTGGTTTGAAATATTTGTGAAAGCCGGATTATGAAGGTAGGAACAAAAATATATAGAGGCGCTATTTTTGTTTCTTTCTACGTTGTGGGTTCCGCCACTGCATGTGTTTTTGTACAGTGTTCTTAAACTTTAACGTTAGGAAGGTCCTGTTTATTTATTTTTCGTGAAACTTTTAGTAATGAAATATTTATAACCGACTATATGATCTGTAATTCTAAATAACCGGATATAAAGTGGAAACTAAAAAAAAATGAATAAATAAATTTGGAGCCGGTTTATTATGAGCCAGAGTAAACTGACGATTAGAAAATATTAGAACAAAATGAACTTAATATGAAAGAATATACTACACTCACATAGCAGATATTTAAAAATATATCCTTTAATTATTTTACGTACGTAGTATGTTCATTATATGACGTCATTGCGCTCGGCCTGGGAGTCTTGAAGGTGAGACGACTGATCGTTGTGCCAAACCACTACAGCCAACATATGTTGCTCTCTTTGTTTTAATGTTCAATGCAAGTCGTGTTTATGGTTCTATCTGCATTCAACAGGCTTCAACTTTATAATCCGGTACAGTGAGGCACTTGGCTTATGAAGTTTGTGTATATGTAATATCTAACCACACCGCTAGGTACAAATTGTTAGAGTTGCTTAACAAATTTTCTAAAAGATTAATACTGCTAAAGCTTGAACGTATCTGTTTGACACTAGCTTATAGCAGAAGACTTAATTACGTATTATTTATTAAGGTTTGGTCCGTTATTTCGTATAAGCAAAGTGCAATAGAAAATGAAGGTACAAGGACGAAATAGAAATTTTAAAAGTAAGTGTAATTTTCTGGTTGTAACAGTAACATAACGTTAATGTGATTGCAGTGTAAATAGAAGTGCTGTAGATAAGGCTTGCTGCTCGTAGAATCAGGTCTTCCTACGCATTGTAAGCGGATATCTTCCTCGCAATTAACACTGAATTACGTTATACAACATTACGATGCAGTGAGAGTTTACCAAAAGTTCTTAACGGGAGACCAACTATTTCTGAACAGTCACTTGCAATAATTTATTTTATGCAATATTTAAATTTTTAATGCACCAATTTAAAACTAATTTATTTGACAATATTTTTTTCCATATAGTTTAAATTTCTGTTTGCGTTTTAACTTTGTAGTTCTTTGTCGCCTTCTTTGCTGTCGTGGCCTTTTTATTGATATTCTTATTCGTCTCAGGCATCAGCTCTGAGGTTAAAGACATGAACAACACAGGCTTATAAGTTTTGTTGTGTACAGCTTGGCTACACATATTTTAAATTGTTTGATCAAAGAGATCAAATAATAGCAAACCCAACATAATATTATTAAAATTTGCCAGCCTGTACGGGTAAACATCACAAAGGCGACAAATATCTTAAGTGCTCAAATAAGATATTATATTGTAGTTAAGAATGGAAAGGCTAAGAGAAGGTGGAATATGAGTAGGTAAAATAACTATTTAAAAATCCTTTAACTGTAAATTTGGATTGAAATAAATATAATAAACTTGCAAGCATCTACTCTTGTACTGAATTGTAATAGATGTAACGTACATTAGGTATATTTAAGAAGGTAAAAATTATTTGCAAGGATAAAAAAATAGTATATATAAGAAGACAAAGACAGAAGACAGATTGTATATGTGCTACCGCTATCTGATGGTAAACGTTTGTCATTGTTACATCCAGAACAAAGGAAAGAAAGAATACGAATATACCGGTTTGCGAATATTTAGAATTTGTATGCAAAACAGAAGGTTCCATAACTATATGACACTAGTAGTTTAAAGAAATCCACCTTTGTCAAGCGACTTATGGCCTAATCCAAGCTATACCTTGCCTTGGTACCCTTACAGTTGGTAAGGTAAATTAAACCTTGGTACCAACTTACCTTGGTAAATTAAATTTTATTCTCTGGTCGTATCTACCCAGTTCTCCCGTAGTAAGTTTAAATGAGAATATTTTAATAAAACTTGTAATAATTTGTGAATTTTAAACACCCCACATCTTTAACATTTTCTCCAGAATTTTTTCCTGCATGCGTTATGTACTGTGCTTTATTTATACAAAGCCCTTTACCCTCTGTTGTACAATACTTATGTAAATTTATCATTAGAGACGAACACTTGCAAGCGCAACATTAGCTTTGATCAATGGTTACATTTATTTGGACATATTTACTCTACCATTTCTGCGTCTTGATAAATGCTTTAAGAACGAGAAGCAGATGGCAACAGTTCCATCCACCCCTGTGCAAGCGCGCCTTGTCTCTCGCATCCTACTCGTCAGAGGATTCTATCGTTCTATTCGTCACAAACCTATTTTTTTTTTTTTTTTTGGTGCGTCATAGTCGTTCTCATCTCCTGGGTCTACCTCGTTTCCGCCCTCTATGTGGAGCCCAGTTTAACAGTCAACGATTTCAGCCATTCCTTTCATATGACAATAAAATTTGTGGCGTTTGATACTTATGGTATCTAATACAGTTTTGTCTTCTGATGTCTCCAACACTGAAAGGCACACTGTTCGCTTTTCAAATAGTGTCGTTAATATCTAAAATATTACTATTAGCAAGCACGTATTTGATGAGCCAGTGCTCGTACTCACCGGGTAGGCACATTCTGATACATGACCTAATCCGTGTTGAATACATTACATGGAATATTATATCCACCCAAAGATGTCGTGATTAGTTTTACTTCGACTCTTTCTGATTTTATATTAACGAAGTCCAAAACTTCGTAAATTTCCCGCTAGCTGTCGCTCTCGTGACCTTGTCAATACCTGTCTCTTCTTTCTTACCTGATTTAAATTAACTATTAATTTTCCCGATTTTAGGCGCCAAATTGTTTGTTTTAAAACAATTAAAATTTTTCGTATCTTTTCCTTCTTTCTCAATGACACTGTATTACTTACCGCGCTGTATCGGCTGACTTCGTAATTCGCTCTCTCGCGGCAGTATTACCAACCTGTAATTCTGGTAAAAATGTTCACCGTGCTATATGAAATAAATTAACACATAAATATTGTCACATGAAATAATAAACAGGTATAAATTCTTAGTATTGTTTTATTAGATAGCCATTCTACCTTTTATATTGGTTATTACAGGAAATTATGAAAATATATAAAGTTATGCTCCGGTTTTGAATGATTATAACTCAGCGGTTGGCTATGTTTGTTGGTTTGGGTCGTTGACTGATCATCGAGCGTCTAATGTCGAATTTAATTTTACAATGTTTGTTCAGTCAAAAGTTCTTTGGATTAGAGTAAAAGTTAACAAAATGATTCGAGAAAGTACAATCCTTTATCTTATACTACGACTTAATCAAATATTACGTTTTTTCTTTACACCACTACTCTTATTAACTAAAGTAATTGTGAGTTCAACTCGTAAATATAGCTTAAGTTTTATACCGTTGAAAAAATATTTTGGTATTTCCAAATGTGTTATTAATTTAATTGAACTTTTTTTAATAATTATTATTTGGTTTTTTAAGAGCCATTCAGTGTATGTGTGTTTGAACCAAGTTAATTATATTGTGCATCAGTGTTAAAGTGTAGTGAATCCACTCTTTTGTTTTGTTAATTAATTAAATTTTATACTTTACTCCTTCCTTAACATCTGATATTCTCATGTACGCTTGTGGCTATTTCTTCCTTCTTTTATTTATTTTTGTTTTATATTTTTTATCTTCTGTAATTCAAAATTTTGTTTAGTTCAATCTTGTTAATGTGTTTTGCCCATCTTGTATTCCATTTTCATTAATTATTATATGGTTTATCTCATTTGATTGATTCTTTTTGCTAATTATATGGAGCGGCTATTTCTTCATCTGTACTCCACTGAAGCTAATAATTGGCTGTGAATAAATTTGTAACGGTTTTTTGGTTCTAACTGCAAAACCTCTCCTTCTCATTGGCTGAAATAATTTTGTACCCATTGTTAGACATTTTCGCCCAAAAAGGATAAATATTTTCTAATTAAGATAATTTGCTTGTATTACTATTAATACTTCTGATATTAGTATCACTGAATAGCATTTCTGTTTAATATTATTTTGACATCAAACATGACTATGTTCTATTCAGTTTTGGCTGATTTAGTATTTTGGTACTTTGGTTTTTTTATACTTATTTTGGTTTATAAGTGTGTTTTTGAAAGAAGTTTGTGTTTTTAATGTTCCTTGGCTCAATATATTATGTTTACCTAACTTTTTCCGTAGCTGAATGTTGTTATTGGTTTACATTTTACAATTTTCTCACATTTCTTAAGGCCTACTATTGCCTACAATGGTTGACATTGATTATAATTTAATTTCCTCTTGTTCCTATGTTCTTATTGCTTTGTCTTAGTTTGTTTACAATTATTATGAATTTCCATATATTGGTTTATGATTAGTAGCTCTTTACAGACATATTATTGCCTTTTACTTTCATATCTAAGAAATTAACATTGCATATTTTTTAGGATTTCTTCATCCTTTCAACACATTTTTACTGCTATTTAGTATTATTTTTCCAACTCAACATAACATATCTTATTCTTAAGATTCTTTTAACAATTATAACACTTTCATAGTTTTATAATACTCCTGTTACTTCTACTATTCTCTTTATAACACAACTTCAATAATTGAGTATCCACCCTTTGATGTCTACTCTTCTTTTGATAACATATAACTTGTTTAGGTTGTGTTTATCCCTTTAATTTTACTAACTTAATATTTTAACACTAACATTCTTTATAACAGTTACTTATTCTTATATTTTTTGAACATGTCTTTTAACAATTATAACAATTTCATAGTTTTATAATACTCCTGTTACTTCTACTATTCTCTTTATAACACAACTTCAATAATTGAGTATCCACCCTTTGATGTCTACTCTTCTTTTGATAACATATAACTTGTTTAGGTTGTGTTTATCCCTTTAACTTTACTAACTTAATATTTTAACACTAACATTCTTTATAACAGTTACTTATTCTTATATTTTTTGAACATGATACCTTATTCTATCTTATTTAATAGTGTGTTGTCTTTTCCAAAACTAATTTCTATCACCGTACACCTACTTAATGTATTTTGACATATTGTTTATTATGCTAAGCACTTGTCCTTCGCACCTTTCACTTTCAAGTTATTTATTACTGGTAATTGACATTTTTTGTTTATACTTTTTTACACATGCACTTGGATTGCTATGCTTTACCTAGTGTTTGTTCACTTATTGTTTTTTTGTAACTCACTCCCTACCTACTTTATGCACTCTTGGTTCAATTTAATATGAATGTTGTGATTATCAGACTAGCTCTACCACATTTTATTCTCTATACATTTATTTATTACTAGCAGGTACCCGCGGCTTCGCACGCGAATATTTGTGTATGATTGTTGTGGTAAATGTCTAGTTGGTAGTTTGTAACCCAGTCTGAGGATCGACTAATTTTAATGTAAAATGATAACCATCTTCTCCTCTGGAAAACATTAAAGGGTACTGTAAAACATCATAAGCTCGATGTGTTTCTGCGATTTGAAGTAGCGTATGATCCCTCGCAAGGATTATTATATCGAGTTTATCGCATTCCTGGTTAACTAAAACTACTGCCACCTCATTAGTTGTCAGTGCATTGTAGCGACCCCCGTGCTCTTCATTATTTTCTGGTCGATCCGCATGAATCACAATATTGTACTGATTATTATTCGCAGATGTTACAAATTCAAACGCACTTTTCAGTTCACTAACATATGGGTTGATTGCGTGAGGTAAATTTTGAAGTTCTGTTACTAATGGCTTATCCAAGTTACGAATATGATCCATTCTTGTTTCAGCTTGCTGTAAATAATCAGCTATGAAATACACTTGTAGAAATTTTGGTACTTCGTTTTGTGTGGGGAGTAATGATCCCATGAGGTGATATACTTGCCCTTGAATTTTGAAAGTAGGTATAAAGCTCCCTTCGACTATTTCATTGGCTCCGAATGATGTAAATTGAAAAGCTGAATTGTACGATCTTAATGCATTCACAAACGTTTTCGATAAAAGATATTCTCCATTTAATAATGATTTTAACGGTTCTGGAGGAGGAAGTATGGGATCTAATCGCATTTTTCCTGCAGAGCAACATAATCCATGTGATTCATTTTTCCACTTTAAAGCTTTGCAATGAGAGCAAAACATACTCGGTAACCCGATATCTGTTTCATTTGCATAATTAATAACTGGATTATAATTGAAACCACTATTTAATTTTGCATTCCATCGTAAAGTAGGACCTCGTGATCTGAAAGTCGCTTGCCTGCGTCTTTGTGCCGCTAATCTATTTTCACGAATCGTAGGACTTTCAAACCTTGAGGCTTCTTCTAATCCAGATCTTTCTGAAGAGTTTCCAGGAGCTGATTGCATTTCGACTCCTTCGACGTCATTTTCAGATGCTCTAAGACGCCTCTTTCTTTCCGCAGCAGCAGTAGATCTTCCTAAACATGATCGTCTTTTTGGCATTGTAAAGCTAAAAAAAGAGAAATTTATTTATTTGATCAATACTAATAAATCTCTAGGGGACAATTAATAATTTATACAATACAATACATATTGCACATATTACTTACCGATGACGTAAAATTAAAGAAAAAAGGCACTAATACTACATCACTGACGCTCATCGCATAATTCTCGATGAAGTAGGTTAAGTATAATTCTCGACAATTAATTATTCCTACTGCACATAGGCCTATTGAATATTCAAATGTCGAAGAGTATGGTTTGTCAGAATCAACGTGTACAATATAATCAATGTTACAATATAAGCAAACAATGAATTATTGTATTGTTTATATGAATTCCATATCCCTACTAAAATGTAAATATTCAAATGGACTAACTGATATCAATATACTTATGTATACACTATTTGTAATATTCTATACGACTAAATATTTCATCTAATTGTGTAACTGCATATTTGTAAATATCTAATAAATTATCAAATTTTGATTTTACGTATTGAGGAAACATGAATGATGGATCTATTGCTTCGCACTTTTTGGATATTCATAACTTACAATATAATAATATTATTAATATATATGTACTATTAGCAATTTACCAACTCGACAGTTACCACAACAATCATATACAAATATTCGCGGTCGAAGCGCGGGTTTAAAGAAAATGAGTTTTTTTTGCTATAATTTCGGTTATTTTTAACCTATCGTTATCAGATAAAATGGAAAACCTTCCGTCGGGTACCTGCTATCGGCGTGCAAAGTTTCATTGAAATCGGTTCAGCAGATTCTGAGTTTACCGGGGACAAACGTAGACCCCCCTAGAGATTTATTATGTAGATTATTTGATTTCATTGTTCTGTTTATTTACTATTTTTCTACTTAACATTTAGTGTACACTTACACACATAGAATTACATTATTTCTGCTGGTGGTTTGTACCTTCAAGGTTTAATTATTCATTTAATTATTGTCACTTTTATGACATTTTTGTCATACGTTTAATTATATTGATTTGGTCATTTGGTGAATCACTTGGGTGTTTAGTCTAATTTTCAAATCACACCCAAGTGATTCACCAAATGACCAAATCAATATAATTAAACGTATGACAAAAATACACACTAATTCAGTGTTAATTGCGAGGAAGATATCCGCTTACAATGCGTAGGAAGACCTGATTCTACGAGCAGCAAGCCTTATCTACAGCACTTCTATTTACACTGCAATCGCATTAACGTTATGTTACTGTTACAACCAGAAAATTACACTTACTTTTAAAATTTCTATTTCGTCCTTGTATCTTCATTTTCTATTGCACTTTGCTTATACGAAATAACGGACCAAACCTTAATAAATAATACGTAATTAAGTCTTCTGCTATAAGCTAGTGTCAAACAGATACGTTCAAGCTTTAGCAGTATTAATCTTTTAGAAAATTTGTTAAGCAACTCTAACAATTTGTACCTAGCGGTGTGGTTAGATATTACATATACACAAACTTCATAAGCCAAGTGCCTCACTGTACCGGATTATAAAGTTGAAGCCTGTTGAATGCAGATAGAACCATAAACACGACTTGCATTGAACATTAAAACAAAGAGAGCAACATATGTTGGCTGTAGTGGTTTGGCACAACGATCAGTCGTCTCACCTTCAAGACTCCCAGGTCGAGCGCAATGACGTCATATAATGAACATACTACGTACGTAAAACAATTAAAGGATATATTTTTAAATATCTGCTATGTGAGTGTAGTATATTCTTTCATATTAAGTTCATTTTGTTCTAATATTTTCTAATCGTCAGTTTACTCTGGCTCATAATAAACCGGCTCCAAATTTATTTATTCATTTATTTAGTTTCCACTTTATATCCGGTTATTTAGAATTACAGATCATATAGTCGGTTATAAATATTTCATTACTAAAAGTTTCACGAAAAATAAATAAACAGGACCTTCCTAACGTTAAATTTTAAGAACACTACAAAAACACATGCAGTGGCGGAACCCACAACGTAGAAAGAAACAAAAATAGCGCCTCTATATATTTTTGTTCCTACCTTCATAATCCGGCTTTCACAAATATTTCAAACCACTAATTCTCCGTGTAATTGCTTATAAAGGTTTCATAAACTTAATTGTATTTTTATTTTTCTAAGCTAGTTGATATAGTCTGTTAACATCGTAAAATTTGGTGCCCATAATTTTTTGTTTGTTGTTAAAATTAATTACAATCTGAGCTTAGTTGTAATAAAAAAAGTTAATTAAACAAATTCAACGAGTGTAGGAAAATCATACTCTATAGAGTCTAATATAATAAATAAAAACTAACCAGAATGTATGGTAGCTATAAAATAGTTAGTGACTAACGTAGGTCAAAAAACAAAAAGCGTTTATTAGTAAGTACTATCTGACCGACATAAAAGGCACTGAAATTTTAAGGTTTTGCGGGAGTCTTTCAAAGAAGGCCATGTCACTGTACAACTCTGAGTCGTAAACATGAGAAGGAATAGATTTTTTTAAAACCTAGTTTGGTAGAGAATTCTATTGTGCTATAAAAAAGATTGTTTGATTACTCTGTGGTTCAGGCCCGGGATTCAGTGAAGCTTTGCAAAGGCCGTCTGCTTCTACGTGGAATCTCTCTGTTACGCCTGAAGGCTAGGGAGGCTGAGCCTATCATTCACGCCTTTGCGCTTCTTGATCCATAGAATAGTCCATTATAGTCAGGTAATGTTGCAGAATCACAAACGGCGCCAGGTTGTGTAACATCCCAACTCGGAGAGTTGCTTTTACTTGTAATCCCCATGTGCAAATAACCCATGCCAGGAATCAACACACGTATTATTTCGCGCTTACGGTGTAGATAGTTAACCACGTTCACACAAGAGGAATCGTGTTCGGGAAATTCACGTGGAACACTGTGGTTCACTTATCTGTGGTTCACGTACTCAATGGTTCATTTTATGTGAAATCCTCAAATTATGCATATTCCATGTCAGAATATTTATTTTCATAAAAATCTAACCCTGCTGGTAGTCATTGTTATGCGCTTAGTAGCTTCTTATTATAGTTTGCTAGGGTTATTATATAAATATAGACAGAAAAGAAGCGAAAGAGTAAATTATGAGAATTTTACTACTTATTTTACTGAAGCAAGTATACTATATTAGTTTAAGTGCGAAGAGTAAATTTATATAATTTTTCAATTGTTCCGATATAGTTATTTGTAGACATAATAGCTGAAACTATTATTACCTGGTCTGTATAGCACGTATTAGATAACAAGCGAATAAAAATAATATGACGGATTATTTTGCCTTACGTGAAGACTTGAAAATATTTTTGATCCACTGTACAAAACGTCGGCACGTTAAGATCTAAAAACACGAAGGTACCAAAAACCTGTCCACACATCATACTCACGCCGCAATCAGTCTATAAGAAACAACAGAGACGTAGGTTTACATTTTGCTACAAAATAAATAAAAAACAAACCACTGTAACGTCTTTTCGCCGCGTTACAAATCCAGGGAACCCCTCGTAATTAAACTCCGTTAATTAGATGGGCTGCCTACGTTGTAACAGAATTGATCACAAATAATTAATGTAACAAATTACTTACTAACTGTGTAAGGAAACAATGGCAAGGTATACAATTGATTTAAGCACTCCTCATATGTGTGTAACAAGAAGACTTCTCTTTATTTAACATTTAAAAACAAATACTGACAGATCCCATGACATTACTAATTCAATTATTAAGTTATTTGAAAGGTTTCTTTAAACTTTGAGATCAAACTTGATTTTATATAGCTATACCTCGGATCCGAGTCAACTTTCTGTATTTCTGTAATTAAGACTTCTAATTATACTCATTTCATGATATTAGCTTGCAAGACTTTCTTTTATTCAACCATTGGAAGAATGGTATTATTGCTTGAATTATATTACTCTACATTAGCATATAAACTGTTACAACGTATGAAGTTAGAATAGTTACATGAAATTCTTAGATTTAATTTATAAGTCTTTACAAAGTTAATAGTTTCTGAAAAGTCTCTTTCAAGATGTGTTGTGTAACAAATATTAGTAACCCTCGATAGACAGGCTATCGAGTCACCTTTTAATTGGTATGCAGAAGACTCGTCCTGGGGTATCCGTCTTGGGAAACAGGAACAGCTACGTCGTCATCTCGGTCTGGCCTTCCTCTGTAAAGGGCTCCAAAAGTTCGCAGGTTGAACAATATGTCGTGTAGATATCTACGATGATCTTGTAGATTCTCGGATGTCCTGATCTGCATATTCTGTCACGTGCAGTAGAGTTTGTGGCTTCTTATAGTTTACATCTCCGGGTATGACTTTGGAATTGTTGTTATTTGTTGAAGCACGAAGTCATCTTGTGTTACACTCCTTTTTTACGTTTCGATTTTTTTTACTTTACTTTTCTTGTCTATTTACATGACTATATTAATTAACACATCCAGATGCTTTAAACAGCTACATCTGGTACACCATCTTAAGGTGAGACAAAATATAGTTAACATATTTTAAGCGCACAGCTCCTACGTCTATACTGTACGAAGTCACCATTGCAAGAGAGAGAAATTCCGCTCCCTTCGCCTGGTACTGGGCAAAAGTTAGTGGGAGAATTTCCGCGCGAGAATATAGTTCCTAACTATATTTAAGTTAACATTTTTTATTTATACAAACTATCCCTAAACAAATATACATAATTTAAATCAGTTGTTTTAGCGACCATTTATGTCTTCAGATTTTTTTATTATTAACATTAGTTTTTTTATCTTATTCTAACTCACACAAGACTCGGAAAGCATGTCGAGTCTGGAATCAACAGGACAGCGCCTGCTTACAAGCAAAGGGTTAAATACGATATTCATAACTCTTTACAATTTATCTTTTTATTAGAGTATCTTCTAAATAACTAATTAATTACTGCTTCCTCTCATACTGAGTACATACAGGTATTTTATATTAATACAGTGAGATTTAAATGGCTTAAGAGCTCGCAACCTTAATTTTTTTTAAATTTTTATTTTCTTGATTATTTCTTTTATTTAAATCGTCACATACTCCACCGCTTAAATTGCACGCTACGGTTAAGCTTTTTGAGTCTAACTCACTATTGGGCACTGGGATATTGAATGGGGTTAGTGTGTGTAATTTCTTTCACATAGTTGTTGTACACTTTACAACGTTGTCCACATAGTTATTACCTATAGTTACAACACAGTACACTTTATATTCTTATGAACTACCTTTTTTTTTTTTACATACTATTTACACTAAATATTTACACAATTAAAACACAAAACTCTTTCTTATCTCTATCACTTAATTTTACTACCGGTTTTTTTGTTTGTCTTACTCTCTCTTCTATAGAGTAACTTTCTAAATCTTTACTATTTAGAATTCTATCTTTTCTTCTGTGAGTCCTATATAACTCATGTAGTTAATGAGTGTTAGTACCCATCTAGTTAATGATTATTCATTAATGCATGCTTCGCAGAACTGGAACTCAGGTTGATCAGGCCTCGTTTCCAAACTCTACGTTTTACATTTCTTACGTGGATTCAGAAATATAATTTTCTTTACTGCCTAGTATTCCCTTTTCTTTTTGGGTTATACTATACCGTCACTTCTTCTTATACAACTTTAGTTGCGAAATATGCGTTTTCCGCACATATTTCTGAGTTGCAGGTTCGCACAGGGCTACTGTAACTGGAGTTAGGTACTTTTGGATTTGGTAAGGGCCACACCATCTGAATGATAGTTTCGAGGTGGTCTTATCAATCGCACTACTAATGGGGTGAGTCTTGTATTTTACTAAGTCACCTACTTGGTACCTGACTGAGTTGCTATGATTACCTTTCTCGTGGTATCTTCTGGATTTTTCCAAGCTTGCTCTTAAGTTAGAGCGGGCTTTGTTCCATATTCGCTTTATCTGCTTATCCGTTATTTGCGGAGGCAGCAGATCGTGTATATTCCATCTTGTGGACAAAGGGTGGTTTGGTCGATACTTGTATAGTAACTCGAACGGGGTCGACTTGTGACCTTCGTGGTAAGCTGAATTAAAAGCGTATTGAATCCAGGATAGATTTTGGTCCCACGACGTGTGATCGTTCGCATGATAGGCGATTAGCGCAGATTTGAGGTTTCGTAGATACCTTTCAGCAATATTGCCTTGCGGTCGATACTCTGTAGTGGTTATATGGTCTATCCCTAACTTGAAACACATATTCCTAAATTCTTTTGCTTTAAACTGCGGGCCGTTATCAGATACTATACGTACTGGAGTACCGTAATCTTTAAATAATCTTTCCTGTAGTATTTTAACTGTTGTCGACGCTAATGCTCGTCGCATGGGATACATCCAAACAAATTTGGTGAACGAATCTACACATATCAGTAACATGGTATTTCCTGATTTGGATCGTGGATACGGACCTGAGAAATCTAGATAAAGTTTCGAAAAAGGGGTCTTTGGGATTTCTGATATCAATTGGCTTACTTGAGTATTTCTGGCGGGTTTGCTAAGGGCGCATAATGAACATTTCTTTACGAAGGTAGCTATTTCGCGGTTCATATTGTTCCAATGATATTCCTTTCGAATACGATGTATCGTCTTATTGATTCCCATATGGGCTCCTATGGTAGATGAATGGAAGTATTCCATTAGCATGGGCTTAATTACATCCGGGGCTATTATTCTTAATTCCTTTCCGTCTCTTATTTTGAGACACAGTACATTCTTACTCAATACGTACTTCTCGGATTTAATACCTTGGGTAAGTTGTTCTATAATAGGCTTCAGTAAGGGGTCTTGTTGTTGATATAGGGCAATGTTTGTAAAGGCAAGGGGGAATTCAGTAATTACGGCGTTCGCACTTGCTATTTCCGGCTTCACTACGTTTTCGGAAGTTTTAATGGGTGACTGGAACATACGGGACAGGGTATCGGCGACTACATTTTGAGTACCTTTAATATGCTGCACTCTGAATTTGTAGCAGTTTAATTTCAATATCCATCTGCCAATTCGTCCTAATTGTTTAGGGTGATTCAATAACCATGATAACGCCTGATTGTCGGTTTCTAAAAGAAATTCTTCTATGTTCTAGGAAGGGTTTAAACTTTTCGAATGCAAAAACAATTGCTAAACATTCCAATTCATATGCAGAATACTTTCTTTCTTGATCGCTCAGTGTTCGTGATACATAACTAATTGGTAGTCTACAGTTATCTATCTCTTGGTATATCACTGCACCTAACGCTACACTGGAACTGTCGGTTTGCACGACGAATGGTTTTGTGAAATCAGCTAATTGCAAAACTGGGGGAGATATAATGCTTCCTTTAAGTTGCTCAAACGCGTTTTGATGTATTGAGCTCCATTCGAACTTTGTTCCCTTCTTTCGTAAGGAGTTTAGGGGTGCTGCTATTTCGGCAAGATGGGGAATATATTTGTGGAAATAATTCACCATACCTAAAAATCGGGCTATACCTTTTGCATCTCGTGGGGGTGCAAATTCTCTAATAGCACGGGTACGTTCGGGGTCAATGCTTACCTTTCCATTCGCTTTCACTATGTGTCCTAAGAAAGAAAACTGAGGGACAGCAAAACTTACCTTATTTGGGTTCACCGTTAATCCTGCTCTTAGTAAACGAGATAACACTTCACGCAAATGTCTGAGATGTTGTTCCATTGATTCACTGTATATTACGATGTCGTCCAAATAGTGGTACACATATTTAAATTTAATGTCGTGAAATATCTTCTCCAATAGTCTACTACATACGGAACTTCCTTGAGATACTCCAAAGGGTACCCTAGTAAATTGGTACAAGTTAAAAGGAAGTGCAAACGCGGTTAGACGTTTGGATTCTTCTGAAAGAGGTATTTGGTGAAAAGCTTGATTTAGATCCATTACCGTAAAAACCATTGCTTTAGTAAAATAATGAAACCCACTATGGATGTCTGGAAGAGGGATTGATTCAAATTCTATTCTTTTATTTAATTGCCTGTAGTCTACAACTAGTCGGTATTTATCTGGTCCTTTCGGTACTGAAAAGGAGGGTGAAGAATATGGGGACGTAGAGGGTTCTATGACTCCTTGATCCAATAACTTATTGATATGGTTTCGCATGACTTCCATCTTGGGAGGCGACAACTTGTACGGGGGTAGTCGTATTACTTTCTGATCACTCAGATTAATTTTATACTCTATTAGGTCCGTCAGTCCTAGTTTTGGTGTAAGAACCGAGGAAAATTCTTTTATTAGTTTTACTATTTTGACTCTATCTCTTCGTTCTAGGTGAGATAAATCTGAATCTTGGTGTATTACATGTGCAGTAGATGAACAACGTTTATCTTCATTACTATCAAATTTATGTTTTCTTGCACGGTCAAATCTGAAATAAAATTCTCGCTCGTAGATGTCAAGAATCATTCCTGTCTTACTAATAAAATCTGCACCTAATATTAAATCAGGTCCTAATTCTTTACACACTAACATTGTAAATATCCAACTTAGGTTTTTTATTTTAACCTTAACGGTAATGCTCAGGTTTATATTTATTTTACGTTTATCAGCGGTAGCACACTTTATATTCACAGGTTGGTTCCGTTTTACTAGATGATGTTTAGCTAACATGTCCGCTAATTCTTGGCTGATTAAGCTTCTACTAGATCCCGAATCAATTAAGGCGATGGGGGATGTAACGCCTAAGTCGACTCGTATTAATGGTAGTAGATTTTTTTTCCATTTACATCTATTAATCGCATTACACTTTTCACGAAATTCTCGCACATAGGGGTCGATATCTTTCGCACCTTTTTTGTTTTTCACTTGGTTACAGAATAATTCATTCTTATTATAATTACTGGTTTCTTTTAGTTTACCCAATTTTGAGTAGCTGCGGAAGACACAGGTTTTCGGGTCTCCCTGCCTTACATGTTTTTTTGAATTGGGGTTATTCCGTTCCAATGGCTTACTTTTGCACTCTCTTCTTATGTGCCCATATTTGCCACAATTATAACAGGTGGGTTTTCTGCGAGGTGGGTACTTGGTTTCCGCTTTATCTGGGTTTACAGTTAACTTACCAGCTTTGCGCACATGGTGAGGTCTACTAGAAACTTGTCTTTCATACGAAGTTGTTACATCAGGCAGTAGTGCTCGCAATTGATGTCTATTAGTTCCAGAGGTTTTCATTGCTTCTCTATTTTGATCTGAGTACCATACATTTGAAGAATGGATACTGCACTGTTCTAGATCAGCAATTGTATTGGGTCTATTCATCAATGATAGTCGAGATCTTTCTTCAGGTGACACTCCTATTAAAATGGTGTCCACCAGTTGTGTTTCATTCCAGCTTACACGTAGTAGTCGAGAGGACTCCCTAATATCAGAGATGTAGTGAGCTAATCTCTCCTGATGTCCTTGTACTCGGAGTACTGTCTTCCTTTTTATTTCTTCATAGATGCCGGTGGGAATAAAGTATTTTATTAAAGAGCTATGTAGCTCTTCTACTGGGAAAGTAGAGGTTAGGGCTTCTAGCACACGATTTTTTAACGGGGGTTTACACTTTGGTAACAGAACTTGTAAAATTTGCCAGTCATTCAGCTGCTGTAGATCCTTTATCTGAAGAAGATAACTAATAAATGTTAGTAGCTTGGAAACATTTAAACCATCTGTATAAGGGATTTCGGTTAAAATCTTCTCCACAGGGGGAGTCATTTTTCCGTATAGATCTGCGTTATAGTTCATAGGGGTAATTCCTCGATGAGGGTGATTAGATTCATTGGGGGTGTTGGTCAATTCATTATTTCCGGGACGAAACTGAAAATGCTCGGGAGGAGGGACATTTACATCTGTATCAGTTTTTTGTTCTGGGTTCGCTTGCACTTGCGATACGATAGGTGAGTTCCGATCCGAGTTAGGCGGAGGTAAACCAGTGGTGGGGGATTGTACTGGGGAGATGTGTAATTTCATTAATGATTTCTCTATTTCGTCCATCCTGAATGAGTCGGATTTTCGTCTTAAATCGTTGATAATTGAAGGTAAGCGGCGTAGAGCTTCGTCTGCTAGCTTTTGTACATCAACGGGTATTTCTGTGAGATTCGGCCAGATCGACAAATTTTTTATTCGCCTGGTTAAATGCTCTATTCTCTGGGTAGTCCGCAAAATTTTTGCCGGAGATTTCTCGTCTTGGAGTGTTTGAGACAATAAGTATAGTTCACTATACTTGGCATTACAAATTTCTTTCTCGCTTTCATAATCGAGTTGGCTTAGATTGTTTAATTGCACGGGCGCATCAAATCCACATTCGCGAATTGAACTTCGTAATTCCGCGACTGTTACATCAGCATGGGGTAGTCCACGCAAAAGGGCTTCGTAAGACAGCTCGTCTTTTAATAACCAATCCGGGTTAAATTGGGCCATTTTGTTCTAACACATTAGCACGTACTTACAATTAATACTAGTATATTACACATATATTACATATACATACAATAAATTCATAAGTAATCAATTTACACAAATTAGAAAAGAACAATTTCTCTTCTAAGGGAGAGACAGAAATCACACACACATATCTTTCAAGGTTAAATAGCCGATCAGCTGTTTACTGGAATGTAGGTCAGAGGGTGGCCTACATATTTAGTTAACAAAGGAGGGTTGAGCGTGTCAGTGAGAAAGGGGGTTTTACTCTTATTGTTCTCCACAATGCGACTGAATAACACAACTACTGTATACCGGTTTAAACAAGAGAAGGGGAGCGCAGACGCTAGATTCTATTATTATTATTCCGCTTAGACAACACTTTGGCTCCGTTCATTCATAAACTTTTCTCAATTAAATTATTACTTATTTTGTTCACAAGTTTTAAATCACGAACTTCTACTTAATTACTTTATTATTATTAACAAAGTTATTTTTAATCAAATTTTTTTTATAACACTTTCTAGTGTTACTAGTGTATGTAAGCTAGATAGTTGGACATACACTGTGCAGAATGATTCAGGAAACAACAGGTCATAGATTGTCGTAAACAAACCTGTTACAGATTGTTCGGTTGACCAAAATTGTTATGCTTGGTCACAATTCATGTATGCAAGTACTTACATCGAATTATGCAGGTTCCTACTGGCCTATAGAATGCAAAAGCTACATGCATTGTATGACGCTAAGGATATTTTACTTATACATACTACCATCTACGTAACTTAATACACTATTAAATATGTTTCGAACATTACATTTATTAAAGTAACTTTCTGAGTGCATATATCAATATTATATATTTAGTTAGTGATCATACAATTTATCCACGCATAGTGAATGCAATTTTGTTTGTGACACTATATACACAATTAAAACTCTTTCCTTTGTTTCCAATTTTTTTTTGAATGACGCAATTTTGTTTGCTTAAAAAATTTTGTTTACACCTTTATAAAAATTAGCAGAGTGCCGCATTTTTGTGACACTCTGTAAACAATTACCCTTTTATTTTTTACAAGAAAGCAGAGTGGCGCACTTTTGTAACGTCTTTTCGCCGCGTTACAAATCCAGGGAACCCCTCGTAATTAAACTCCGTTAATTAGATGGGCTGCCTACGTTGTAACAGAATTGATCACAAATAATTAATGTAACAAATTACTTACTAACTGTGTAAGGAAACAATGGCAAGGTATACAATTGATTTAAGCACTCCTCATATGTGTGTAACAAGAAGACTTCTCTTTATTTAACATTTAAAAACAAATACTGACAGATCCCATGACATTACTAATTCAATTATTAAGTTATTTGAAAGGTTTCTTTAAACTTTGAGATCAAACTTGATTTTATATAGCTATACCTCGGATCCGAGTCAACTTTCTGTATTTCTGTAATTAAGACTTCTAATTATACTCATTTCATGATATTAGCTTGCAAGACTTTCTTTTATTCAACCATTGGAAGAATGGTATTATTGCTTGAATTATATTACTCTACATTAGCATATAAACTGTTACAACGTATGAAGTTAGAATAGTTACATGAAATTCTTAGATTTAATTTATAAGTCTTTACAAAGTTAATAGTTTCTGAAAAGTCTCTTTCAAGATGTGTTGTGTAACAAATATTAGTAACCCTCGATAGACAGGCTATCGAGTCACCTTTTAATTGGTATGCAGAAGACTCGTCCTGGGGTATCCGTCTTGGGAAACAGGAACAGCTACGTCGTCATCTCGGTCTGGCCTTCCTCTGTAAAGGGCTCCAAAAGTTCGCAGGTTGAACAATATGTCGTGTAGATATCTACGATGATCTTGTAGATTCTCGGATGTCCTGATCTGCATATTCTGTCACGTGCAGTAGAGTTTGTGGCTTCTTATAGTTCACATCTCCGGGTATGACTTTGGAATTGTTGTTATTTGTTGAAGCACGAAGTCATCTTGTGTTACACTCCTTTTTTACGTTTCGATTTTTTTTACTTTACTTTTCTTGTCTATTTACATGACTATATTAATTAACACATCCAGATGCTTTAAACAGCTACATCTGGTACACCATCTTAAGGTGAGACAAAATATAGTTAACATATTTTAAGCGCACAGCTCCTACGTCTATACTGTACGAAGTCACCATTGCAAGTGAGAGAAATTCCGCTCCCTTCGCCTGGTACTGGGCAAAAGTTAGTGGGAGAATTTCCGCGCGAGAATATAGTTCCTAACTATATTTAAGTTAACATTTTTTATTTATACAAACTATCCCTAAACAAATATACATAATTTAAATCAGTTGTTTTAGCGACCATTTATGTCTTCAGATTTTTTTATTATTAACATTAGTTTTTTTATCTTATTCTAACTCACACAAGACTCGGAAAGCATGTCGAGTCTGGAATCAACAGGACAGCGCCTGCTTACAAGCAAATGGTTAAATACGATATTCATAACTCTTTACAATTTATCTTTTTATTAGAGTATCTTCTAAATAACTAATTAATTACTGCTTCCTCTCATACTGAGTACATACAGGTATTTTATATTAATACAGTGATATTTAAATGGCTTAAGAGCTCGCAACCTTAATTTTTTTTTAATTTTTATTTTCTTGATTATTTCTTTTATTTAAATCGTCACACCACCAGCGAAATATAACAACATATATAAATCAATATACATCTTTAATTAAGAAAGTTGTTTTATAATCACAAACAGAATTATCACAGTTGCACACTACTATAGAAAAATTATTCCTATTAGCGGTTTCAAGCTTCACAGCTCATCGTGAGATCGGAAATTCTGAAAGCGCTAATCGGAATAATTTTTCTATAGTGGTATGCAACAATATACCTCTGTCAATAAAAACTGTGACAACCACCAGAGCTACGTGTTTGAGTTTACTCCTACACAATCTCCACAACGATATTACTGGTTTTTTGTACATTATATTACTGTAATTACTGTTTATATAAATAGCAAAAATAAAAATATAATCACCACTACTTCTTAAACGTAAGGCAGACGATACAAAAATATATCGACCGCACACTTACTGTTTGTAATATTTATTACTCAGGAATTAGCTAATGAAATTTTTCATTAGTTAGCAAAACACTATCTTTGTTTTTATGCGGAAGAAACCTTTTGCAAACAGTGCCTGTTAGTTGCGAATAACCTAAAAAGAGATTAATTAACTAGCTTGCTTTGAACTAGAAACTCAAATATAAAACATAAAAAAGCACACCTTGATTAATGTTGCCTTTGAAAAGTTCGCAAAGTAATGCGTATAACATTAAAACCAGTTTATATTTCTTTTTTTTACTACAAAATACTCAATCAGCATTTTACTCAATTGCAGTCTACTTTTTTAACTGATTTTCTCTTAATTTAAACTACTAATTAACTTATAAAATATTTTCATTGACCGTAACTTGCTTAATAAACATTTATTTTTCGTCTGCTTTATATAATTTACAGGCATATTTAGCGTTTATTTAGCTTTTAACGTATATCTCCTACTTTTAATGTCCTTAAATAATCAGAAGTAGAAGAAAATGTTATATACAATAATGACCACTGTTACACTGTTGGTGATGTAATTGGTGGCTGTCTCACTGTTCCATACTGACGTAAATCCATTATAGTGTCCATAATGTGTGACGATTTTAAATATATCGAAAATCGCACAAATTAAAATTTTTTAATTTTAATAAGTAAGAGTATCATACACCCTTACCTATACCCAGATTCCTGAATCAACTTGAAACTTTCCAGTACCAACACGCCAAGAAAGGTATTAAGTAAAGAATAATAATAATAATTACTTTAATTATTAAAAAGCGACTATATATAAATAAAGAAATCCCTCAGTCATAATAAAGTAAACATAAAGTATTTACATTCTAATTAATGAATAAATAATAATATATAATGTACGAACTATTTTCTTAGTGCGTAAATACGCACCAGATTACTGAGCCCTCGCCCCTAAACTATACGCGCATTCGCCAGTAGAACTTCGCCATGACAAGATGTGAGTTTTGCTGTTGTGTACATACACGTAAGTGTATGTCCTTAAAAGTATATCCAGCGTGAGATGGTTTTATTGTGAATAATGTAGTGTGTAGAGTTAGTGAGAATACATACAGAAAGAAAAAGGTAGCCAACATATCTCTTTTAAAAATATAAAATGTAAGTGTAAGATATGTAACTACTAGACTTTAGTACTGCGAAGTGAGAACTATAATTAAAATAAAAAAATGTGAACTACAAAAGTCTGGACCAAGGAAAGTGAAACTACAACAGTTGGAACTTCAAGTAAACAACCGATTTTCGAGAGCAGAAATAATCAACCCGATGTAGATTCACCAGGAACAACGTACTCCACCCTTAGAAGACGACAGGAGATGCCCCAAAGGATACAACAACAACATCATATGAAATTCAGGTGATATCAAACACAACTTTTGTAAATTTCGCCTTAATAAAAGAAGTAACAAAGAACTTTAAAGAACTTTAGCAATGTAAAGAACAAATTATCAGATTTGTAAATTTTGTAATTTTGTAATGAAGTAATAGTAACCGCAATGTATAGATAAATGTAAGATAATAATGTAGAGTATCACCAATATTATTCTTCAAATAATATGGTTGAAGTTTTGATAAATTAATTATTTTGAGAAAGTTGAGACCCGGATCCGTGGTATTAAAACTAACATCTATATGAATAAATTTTGAGATAAAACGAATAATATACTTAAGATCTTTGAAGCAGTAAAAGCAGAATTTACTAAAATAACTTTTCTTTAAAATCAAGCATAATATTTGAATAGCAATAAAGAGATGTTTTCGCTAACACCTAGTGAGTGAATAAATTTATGCAAACCTTGACAATTTCCTATATCATAATTGTTTTGTAATTTGTTGGTAAGTAGTTTTACTAACAACGGCAGCTAGTTTAATTTACTGGTAAAGAATTGAACTAGTTCCCGACTTTTGTGTTGTCTTAACAAGGGAGACGTCACAAATTTGCGCCACTCTGCTTTGTAAAAAAAAAATTGTGTATTGTGCTGTTGTTTTAATAATTAATTGTGTACAGAGTGTCACATACAGAAAATTGCGCCACTCTGCTATTGTAAAAATAATTTACTTTGCTATAAAAAAAAGTAAAAAAAAAATTTAATTAATTGTTTACAGAGTGTCACATACAGAAAATTGCGCCACATAATTATGTTGCTGTGGTTGTGTCATTTTATAATTCGTTAACGATAACTAGGACAAACATAAATTTATTCACTCTGAAATAAACAAAAAAATAAATGAGTAAAATTTAAATTATGTTATAATAATATTAGTATCGCGACTTTGCCGTATTAAGCAAGTCATAGCTGGTAAGTATTCCATTCCAAACAAGTCGATAGAAACCAGTCGGTTCATGTTAAATACGTGTTGTGGAATGTAAACTCTCCCCTTTGTAAACACCATCTCATTCATAACCCCTCCTCCCTAAAGCAAACAAAACCACCTTAGACAAGCTCTTTCCTGTTTTGTATTGTCCTGAATTACCACCTTATGCAACTAGACGACTCCCCAAAACAGCTGACTTTTTGTGCTGTTGTTAAAGCAATGAACTTTCCGTATATGAAATTTCTCTCTACTAAAATGGTATTATCGTTTTGTTTTGATTAATTATATATGTCAATACTGAGAATTTAATTGTTGTGAGTTAAGTTATGTTGATTAATTAAGATAAGATTGCATATGGAATCTTAATATGAAATAAGATATATGTGTATGTGTTTAAATGAATTAATGTTAACTATTTTAAACATTGATAAAACGAATTAAAGTAAGTGACATAAGATTTGTCGTTCGTAATACGTCGTGTATTTAAAGTTGTTATTATCAAAAATGGCTCAATTTAACCCCGATTTGTTGTTGAAAGACGAATTAAGCTATGAAGCATTATTGCGTGGTCTTCCCTACTCTAATGTAACTGTCGCGGAACTTCGCAAGACGTTACGTGAAAATAAACCGGACAAACCCTCATTATTAAATCGTTTGAGTGTTTTAGATTTCGAAAGCGAAAAAGAAACGTGTTATCATAAGTATACAGAACTAACGTCGATCGCACAAACCCCGCGTGATGAAAAATCCCCCGCAGTAATTTTACGCACCACCCAAAGAATCGAGCATCTAACCCGCCGTCTCACCAATTTGTTGAACTGGCCAGGTGATAAAGATACCCCTCATGATGTACAAAAATTCGCCGAGGAAGCATTACAACAATTACCTGAGATAATGCGCGAATTACGTCGACGATCCGAATCGTTTAGATTAGACGAAATCGAAGAAGCAATGACGAAATTAAATATTTCACCTACCCAATCGCCGACTCAAGAACAGCCAAACGGTACTGCAAAACTTCAGATTCTGCAGGAATCAAATATAAATCCATTCAAGGAACGGTTAACTGATAGTCAAGTAAATATTCAACCAGTAAACGTTACGTTACTCCCTAATGAACTAGAAAATATGACCAGTACCTACGATTTACCTTCTCACTTGCGGACTAATCAATCTGCGGAAAAACCTAGAGTGATGAGTCAAATAAATCTAACTCCCGAGCTCTATGGAAAAATAACCCACCCTGTAGAAAGTATTTTGTCCGATATACAAATCACTGATGGGCTGAATATTACAAAGCTGCTTGATTTTATCAAACACATCTTACAATTAAAGGAACTGCAACAACTAAGAGATAACCAGATTTTGCAAGTAATTTTACCTAAGTGTAGACCTCCATTAAAAGATAGAGTGTTAGAATCCCTAAGGTATAATCACCCGGTAGAAGAACTTCATACCACACTAATAAGACATTTCATTCCCACCGGTATCTACGAAGAATTGAAGCGAAACTTAGTACTTCGTGCACAAGGCACATACGAGAGACTAGCTCATTATATATCTGAATTAAGAGAATCTGCTTTATTGCTACAAGTTAAATGGAGTGAACAACAGTTAGTAGACACTATCTTAGTAGGACTATCCCCCGAGGAGCGATCTCGCCTAGCACTCGTGAAGCGACCTACCACTTTCACCGAACTAGAACTATGTTGTATACATTCATCCAACGTCTGGTATTCTGACCAGAATAGACGCGTTTCTATGTCCCAGAGTCAACACAGACATTCATTCCAAAATAGACCAATTGGAAATGATACCCGAAACTACCGCGATAAGCGATTCGTAAGTACACATAAAACCCAAAACTATCCCCATGTTTCATACTCTAAACCAAAACCCCGACAACCTACGAGCGAAGTAAATGTGGAAAGAAGATGTTATAACTGTGGAAAGGCCGGACATATTAGCAAGTTATGTAAACAAAAGCGCTATAAACAGAAAACCGACCAATCAAAAAACATGTGAAGCTGGAAGACCGAAAATCCTACGTCTTCCGAAGCACCAGAAGGAAAGGTAACAACAATACTAAGCGTCAAATAAAGATAAATAAAAATAAACGCAGAGACCCTTATTTAACAAGATTTATCGAGAAGTGCAACTCTATTGGTGCATGTAAAACAAGTATATGCCAACTACCCTATTTACAGATAGACCTTGGAGCAACGAATACCCTTGGTTTAATTGATTCCGGATCTACCCGTAGTATAATTAGTAAACAGTTAGCAACCTTATTAGCTAATCATAATCTGATTAAACGTAGCCAAATGGTGAACATAAAGTGTACCACCGCAAATAAACCAAACCTAAAGATATCGCACAGTATTACGGTGAAATTAAAAATTAAGAATTTTACTTGGTATATTCCCCTGCTAGTAGCTGAAGAGTTAGGACAAAACTTAATATTAGGCGCGGATTTTATAAGAAAAACTGATTTAATCCTTGATATATATGCAAAACAATATTTCTTCAGATTTGATCGTACTCGAAAATATCAGTTCGACTCCGAAATAAGTAACGACGCTATTTGTGAAACCGCAACTATTCATTCAGAGCCTCATGAATCGAGTCTAAGTCATTTAAAAGGAAATGAGAGACTAAGAATCCAAAAGTTAATAAAAGAATTTTCTGCTGTACTCACCCCCCAGTTAGGATTAACCCATTTAATCGAATATAAAATAAATCTTAGTGACAACAAGGTAATACGACTGCACCCATACAAATTATCTCCGCCCAAGATGGAAATAATGAGAAACCACATTAACAAACTCCTTGATCAGCACGTCATTGAACCCTCAATCGCCTGCATTCCTAGTACCAAAAGGAACTGACAAACATAGACTAGTCGTGGATTATAGACAACTAAATAAGAGTATAGAATTTGAATCGATACCACTGCCAGACATACACAGTGCGTTTCACTATTTTACAAAATCGAAAATCTTCACCATAATGGATCTCAACCAAGCATTCCATCAAATCCCACTAGCTGAGGAATCAAAACATTTAACTGCTTTTGCTGTCCCATTTAATCTATATCAATTTACGAGAGTACCATTCGGTATATCACAAGGAAGTTCAGTATGCAGCCGACTGTTAGAAAAAATTTTCCATGACGTTAAATTTAAATTTGTATATCATTATCTTGACGATATAGTAGTGTATAGTGAGTCAATGGATCAACATATGGATCACTTGCGTGAAGTATTATCCAGGTTAAAGAAAGCCGGACTGACCGTAAACCCGAGTAAAGTTAATTTCGCTGTAAAACAATTCTCCTTCTTAGGTCACATAGTATCAGCCGAAGGTAAGGTTACCATCGATCCCGAACGTACACGCGCAATCCGAGAATTTTTACCTCCCAGAGACGTCAAAGGTATAGCTCGATTTTTAGGTATGATTAATTATTTTCATAAGTACATACCCCACTTAGCGGATATAGCAGCCCCATTGAATGCCTTAAGAAAGAAAGGAACGAAATTCGAGTGGACTACTCAACATCAAGAAGCGTTTGAAACACTTAAAGAAAGCATTATATCCCCACCTGTATTGCAGTTAGCGGATTTCAGTAAACCATTTATCGTACAGACCGATAGTTCAAGTGTAGCATTAGGAGCCGTAATATACCAGGAAATAAATAATACTAGACTACCGATCAGCTATGCATCCCGTACGTTGACTGAACAAGAAAGGAAGTTCTCAGCCTATGAACTTGAATGTTTAGCCGTAGTATTCGCCTTTGATAAATTCAAACCATTTTTGGAACACAAAGAATTTCTACTAGAAACCGATAATCAAGCTTTATCATGGTTATTGAATCATCCAAAACAGTTAGGTCGTATCGGAAGATGGGTGTTAAGATTAAATTGCTACAAGTTCAAAGTGCAACATATTCGTGGTACTCAAAATGTAGTAGCCGATACTCTATCCCGCATGTTCCAACTACCCAATACAAGATCTGGAGAAGACAAGATTGAAACCACTACCGTTAATACACTAATTACTAACTTTCCCCTTGCATTTAAGGATATAGCATATCACCAACAACAAGATCCGAAATTGTGCAAAATAATCGAACAAATAGAAAAAGGAAATAACTCTGACAAATATATCTTGAGTAAAAGAGTACTTTGTTTTAAAAAGGCAAACGGAAAATTACTGAGAATAATCGCCCCGGAAATAATCAAACCCATGTTAATGGAGTACTACCATTCATCGACAATTGGAGCTCATATGGGAATTAGGAAAACTATACATCGTATTCGCAAGGAATACCACTGGGAAAACATGAATAGTGAAATAAAAAAGTTCGTGAAAGAATGCGAAATTTGTGCCCTGAGCAAACCAGCAAGAACCAGTCAAGTCGGAAAATTAATCTCCGAAATACCTACCACTCCCTTCTCGAAAATATACATAGATTATTCTGGACCTTATCCCCGCTCTAAATCCGGAAATACTATGCTGTTAATTTGTGTAGACTCATTCACTAAATTCGTGTGGATGTATCCTATGCGTCGTGCATAGCATCTACGACAATTAAAATTCTACAAGAACGACTATTTAAAGACTATGGTACACCTTTAAGCTTAATATCTGACAATGGACCCCAGTTTAAGTCGAAAGAATTTAACGACATGTGTTTTAAATTAGGTATAAATCATATTACCGTGACCGAGTACAGACCGCAAGGAAATCTAGCAGAAAGATACTTGCGTAACTTAAAATCAGCATTAATATCTTATCATGCTAAAGACCAGACAACCTGGGATCAAAATATTTCATGGATACAATTTGCATTCAATTCAGCGTATCATGAAGGTCATAAATCAACACCATTTGATTTACTGTACAAGTACAAACCCAACCATCCTTTAACCACAAAGTGGAAAATCAATGAGTTGTTACCCCGCGACGTGAATGGGAATAACATACGAAAAATATAGAACGAAGCTCGTGCAAATTTGAGAGCTAATTTACAAAAATCAAGGGAGTATCATGAGAAGAATAATAAACAAATAAAGTATAAAATAGGTGATATAGTAATGTATAAAACTCATCCTATGAGTAAAGCAGTTGATAGGACCACTTCGAAACTATCATATCGATGGTGTGGCCCCTACCAAATTCATAAGTTCATCACCCCCGTTACTGTAGCTCTGTATGAACCCAATACAGAAAATTACGTTCGCAGAAGCCATCTGTCTCAAATAAAAAAATGTTTTACGTGTCAAGATACAGAAGAAAGACTACGAGAAAGATAGATAAGCTAGAATACTATCTAAGTATTAAGAATAAAATATGTTGTATATACTTATACCGAAATAGGATAAGATTGTGCAACATCCTATACTATAGGTAACTATAAACTCAAAACCCCCTCGTACGAATACTAGCGAGGCCTGATCAACCTTAGCTAATGTCCTGCGAGAATGATATTATACATGAGAAATCTGATGTCAATGATAATGAAGATGAAGAGAAAGAAAGAAAGAAAAATAATCCTTAGCGCTGTAAACTAAAAGTAATTCGATTGTTCTTACAATACGTGATTATTATTAGTAACATACTCATGAGTATAACTCCGTAAAACGAGTGACCAATTCAAGAAAAAACCGGTAGTAGATGTAAGAATTAAAATAAGGTAGATTTACGTTTTGTGTATTTTATATAGTAGATGTAGTAGAATTTAGATGTGACATAAGTGTAAGATAATCTATTGATGGATAGAAATAATGTGAGAGAGAGAAATTTCAGTATGAAATTTTGTGTCCAAATATAAGTGTTTATTAGATTTTCTATTATTGCACCCCCCCGTTTTTCATAGTTAAGTGCAGGAGGATGTGACGATTTTAAATATATCGAAAATCGCACAAATTAAAATTTTTTAATTTTAATAAGTAAGAGTATCATACACCCTTACCTATACCCAGATTCCTGAATCAACTTGAAACTTTCCAGTACCAACACGCCAAGAAAGGTATTAAGTAAAGAATAATAATAATAATTACTTTAATTATTAAAAAGCGACTATATATAAATAAAGAAATCCCTCAGTCATAATAAAGTAAACATAAAGTATTTACATTCTAATTAATGAATAAATAATAATATATAATGTACGAACTATTTTCTTAGTGCGTAAATACGCACCAGATTACTGAGCCCTCGCCCCTAAACTATACGCGCATTCGCCAGTAGAACTTCGCCATGACAAGATGTGAGTTTTGCTGTTGTGTACATACACGTAAGTGTATGTCCTTAAAAGTATATCCAGCGTGAGATGGTTTTATTGTGAATAATGTAGTGTGTAGAGTTAGTGAGAATACATACAGAAAGAAAAAGGTAGCCAACATATCTCTTTTAAAAATATAAAATGTAAGTGTAAGATATGTAACTACTAGACTTTAGTACTGCGAAGTGAGAACTATAATTAAAATAAAAAAATGTGAACTACAAAAGTCTGGACCAAGGAAAGTGAAACTACAACAGTTGGAACTTCAAGTAAACAACCGATTTTCGAGAGCAGAAATAATCAACCCGATGTAGATTCACCAGGAACAACGTACTCCACCCTTAGAAGACGACAGGAGATGCCCCAAAGGATACAACAACAACATCATATGAAATTCAGGTGATATCAAACACAACTTTTGTAAATTTCGCCTTAATAAAAGAAGTAACAAAGAACTTTAAAGAACTTTAGCAATGTAAAGAACAAATTATCAGATTTGTAAATTTTGTAATTTTGTAATGAAGTAATAGTAACCGCAATGTATAGATAAATGTAAGATAATAATGTAGAGTATCACCAATATTATTCTTCAAATAATATGGTTGAAGTTTTGATAAATTAATTATTTTGAGAAAGTTGAGACCCGGATCCGTGGTATTAAAACTAACATCTATATGAATAAATTTTGAGATAAAACGAATAATATACTTAAGATCTTTGAAGCAGTAAAAGCAGAATTTACTAAAATAACTTTTCTTTAAAATCAAGCATAATATTTGAGTAGCAATAAAGAGATGTTTTCGCTAACACCTAGTGAGTGAATAAATTTATGCAAACCTTGACAATTTCCTATATCATAATTGTTTTGTAATTTGTTGGTAAGTAGTTTTACTAACAACGGCAGCTAGTTTAATTTACTGGTAAAGAATTGAACTAGTTCCCGACTTTTGTGTTGTCTTAACAAGGGAGATGTCACAAATGATGAAGATCCAGAAATAAATGTGATTCTCGCTGGTGTTTCGTTTTTTATTAATTTTTCAGCGCAGTGTTAACGTAGGACTCGGTTTCCCTTCACTGACACATTGGGGTTAGTGTGTGTATACTGGTTTGTAGTACAATCGTGTTTGTAGTTTTTAGTGTCTATGTTTCCTTCATTCATTCGAATATATTTCCAAGTCTTCATGTAAGGCCATCTAGTGGCAGCTTGGACGGCACACGTCGTTATTAAGAAATAATGAAAAGAAATATATGTTGACTCGCATTCCATACTATACAAAATGTGTAGAAATCCTTAGCCCATTTGTACCGTGCAACCATGAACTCTCTCAGGCCGTCCCACACATGCGTCTCGGTTCAGCGAATGGATACAAAACTGACGGTACTGGTAACGTTCGCCGAATTGAGACAACATGTGTGTGCCACCATTCGTCTCCGTTTTCGCTTTAGCGTGCGTTCGTAATCTTTATGGTAGTTTCCTGCCACACATCAAAATGACATAAAAAATTGTTTTACGCTGTTTTATTTCATTTGGCTGAATTCGTCATCATTCGCCTTGTTTCGGCTCGTTCCGTTACCTTTTGCTATCGCCGGCGTGTCTGGATTCCTGGATTCCATTATTCTCCTCCCATCGCCTGTCTGTTGACGTGCGAGAACAAAACGCATGCATTGACTGACTCTGAGAGTGCAATTAGAGTTTGTTAGAACGTTCCTACATATCGAGTGTAATAGTACTGCGTAGGCTTCAGTCTTGTCTACATAGTTTCTAATCTTCTTTCCACCACGTCAACAGCATTCATATAATACTTTAATTCATCACATAATGTGACCAGCTGCTTTGCCCGCCCATTCTTTCTTGGGATCTATTAAAATCTGTAGTCTATGAACTGAACTAAATCTTTTAAATTTACAAACTTTATAATAAATATTAATATATTAAATAATATTTTATTGTACAAGAATATACGAGTACTTTTTATATTTACGGAGTCACGAAACTGAGTTGTCTGAAACAAGTGCTTTTAACTGCCAACTAGAAACAAGCACAGTTCACACAGCCTTATTAGTTAGATATTTACAGATACGTTATCTTTAGCTAATTGCTTTACAAAACAAACACTGTAAAAGCGTTGCATGCAAACCATTTCTAACACAGGCGACGGCGTTGCTAGCTTCTCGTAAAGTATAATTGAGTACATTGGATTTCTGCAAGCCCGTTATTACACTACGCCTTCCGTAATTTAACCATGAAGCCTAGACAAAATCTCTTCACTGCTGCCTGTTTAAACTGCTAATTACCTTAAGCTATTTCTGCACAAAGACAAGGTACTATGAATACGTTTTAAAATAAATTTTAAAATACATAGAAGAACTTAATGACTACATCAAGCTACCCGCAAGATGTCAGATACACCAATAATTGACCGAAATTCAGGCAAGTAGTCTTGTGTCATCAACGCACAGAAGTTTAATTTTAATTTTTGTTTATTTGATAAGAAACATTTCTTGTATTTTTCTGTTAAACATTTTTTGGTTATATTATTTCATTATTATTTGACAATAGCGTTACAGAATAACTCTTTATTAATAGAAATGGATATGTATTGAAATTTTCACAATTTATTGTAAGGAAAACGCCCCCCTTATATACTTATGTATGTACTCATTTTCCCAGCTGTATAATGCTACACGGTAATCAAGAAATTTAGTTTACAATTTGTAAAAGTATATAACACACTAATATTAGTCTTTTATTAATTCGTAACGAGTTTCATAATTTTATTTCCTTTAGACATCAATCAATGTCGAAGCACATGGTTAGAAAAGTTTTAGACTCAGCGGCTAGGTATTTGTATACTCTGCAGCAAACATAAGAAATTGTAACAGTTTTATAAATTATCGAATATTTTGGTCTAAATTTTGAATGCCCAAAGCTCTTACAAGCGCACACTTACGTTGAAGAATTATCACATCACGTCCACATGGTGATGCAGACTGGCAGTTTGGAAGATCATAAGTCCAGTATGTAAATGCGCTGTGGACAGTCAAAAATATAATTTCAAGGTTTCATCACTAAACTCAAACAATAGGTTAAACTGCTCCCAACTCCTTGTATTGTTTAATGTAGTTTTTTACCCAAACACGTTGATTCCTTGTACTAACTGTTTGAAAAAAGCTACAATTTCTTCTTCGTATTTCCCTCTGAACTCATCATATTGCTGCTTTATTTTACCAATGAAACAGGTACTGCATACCAATATACCATACTATGTATATACTATAAACAGACATGCACACACAAGTACAGAACAGCTAGGAGCCAGCCACCTGATCGTATTCCTTTGGAAATTAAGTTATTAATAAACAAGTTATCTAAGTCTAACTTAATAATAGGACTTGATAATCTCTTACACAAGAGTATTTGAGTGAAAGATAATAACACAGGTGAGGAAGGTTGTAAAATGTATAAACAACAGTGCTTATCATTAAACTAAGCAAACATTTGCTGCTTTCCAGTATAACACGGCAAGCAAGCTATTTTGACAGTGTCGTACAGAATTTCTATTGAGCTTGTGACACTTCGATTACGGGCACACAATTTACGATAGCAGTATTCCAGTACTGACCACGTGGAAAAGGGGATAAACCATGACTGTCTGCTATTGTTCAACACTGGATGTTTGAACACGCGTGCAAACAAGCAGCATGATCTCTATCTTCGATTATTATTGTCTGCGATTACTTTTTATTATCTATATTCACAAACGTGTTTTTGTGAGTTTCATATTGAAGGTGTTTGATTTCTTATACAGTATACAGTAACAAGATACTTCTTCCGTAATCATTTACAAAACTGCTGATTATATCCACCCCGCTGCTTTTTTGACAGTAAAAATGTGGCACAACCGACTACTACGAAACGTCACTTCAATAAAAATTTAAGTGAACCAAATATAAAACAGTATGTTGTATGAAAGAGGAGGATGTTTATAACCTTTTGTTGGTTGCCTGACTGCACGGTGTTCTGTTATGTAATCACCAGGAATCAGTCACTGGATTGACCAATTAGACTAATACAAACACCACTGCCTCTCCCCTCTGTGGAAATTTTTTACAACAGCCTTTCGTGTATATAAAAGAGAACAAAAACTGGAATGATTTACCATTATTAAAATAATGTTATTCTAAACAAATCAGTTGGTTTCTATAACTGTGTTCTAATACCAAAAGGGTCATGACAAAATAATATTATTTTTGGCCACTTAATAACTTTCGTATCATAAAAAAGTAGGTTGATTTCAATCATAATTCAATTTTACCATTACACTGAACAAAAGAGAAAAATATATGGCGAGAATATGTGCAGGTATAAAGATGACAAGTCAACTTTGGTTACTAATTTCAGTTCCCGTCAATGTTTGAATTCGAATGTTACCTATTTGACACGCTTTTTATGTGATACAATGTAATCAAATCTAATAAATATATTTAATTTTTGATTCATAATAGGCAATATTAAAACAGTTCAAAATAGTTGAATTTAAAATAGGTGTTATTAAAGTAAATGTACACTGTAATAAAATATTTAGAGTCTATAATACGCATTTTCAACTTTACTGTATCCACATCAAAATTAAAATTTACATACTTTCAACTTAATGAGCGTTAATTTAATAAATTAATTGAGTTAACTGATTAAACAAAAACGTGTAATAATAGGACATAATTAAAAGTTTAAAATGATACTTTAATCTACAGTTGTCGTAGTCAGTGTAGTGAATGTAGTTAATACGTAGTCAATGTAGTCTATGTAGTGTAGTCTATGTAGTGAATGTAGTCAATCTGAATAAGTAGCAAATGATACTTCACAATTGTCGTAGTCACGCGAATGCTAGCAGAAGCTTTACCAACAAACAAATAAAATAGTAATAAAATACCAACAAAAGTAACATAGTCACTAATTGTTTTAATTTTTAAAAACATTGTACGCTAAGTACAAAGAAAAATATTTGTTAATATTATATTGTTTGTGAGTATTAGTGTAATATGTTTACGTTCCCCTCTTCGTGTATCAGGAACGCTACTGCTAGAATCAAGCTATGAGTTTTGTTCAGGAAACCGCTTTCATATGTATTACTACATTTACATCTACTTCAAAATCGATTAATTATAAGCTTAATGAAATTATAGGCTTGACGAAATAAAGTGATGTCACGTAGTGACCGAAAGAAAAACTCCTTCCCAGTGAGTTGTAAGTCATATATTTTCTTGGCATCTCTAACATGAATTCAGTATTGTTTTATAATATAATGTGAATTAGTATATTTGTCTGTGTGGACAAATAGGCAGATTTACAGTTGATTCGTCACGATAAGGGATGAAATAGCCTGTAAATCGCTGAAGAGTTCCGTACGGATTATCTGACTAATCTGACATATTCACTCTGTACCCAGCCTTCATAAGCAATTTTTTTCTTCAAGTATTTTGGAGTTCTAAATTCTTGTCAATTTTAATAACATTTTATGAATTTATCAGAAAATTTATTTTATTTCTTTTTAACTGGTTAAACAATAAATTTATAACGTTCTAATATCATCCTTTCCCCCTATTTTTATCTGCCCTGTTTTCATTTCTATGTTTGTGTGTGTTACATTCTGCATCCAATAGGTCACGCCCTCCATCACCTAATTTTTTTTGGTCAGTCATGTTGTTCATGATCTTCTTGTCTTCTTTCACATCAGTGATATTCATTCCCATATTTGAAGCTAAATGTTTTAGATGATAATGGCAAAGTCGGCTTTTCTAATATAATTTCCACCCGTAGAATAGCTAACAGGATATTCCGACTTCTGACACGACCTGTATGTAATGTATAAAGAGGAGGTTGAAGACTTGTCCGTATTTCCGCTCAGGTCAAAGCGCAAATAGGGCAACATCTACTTACCACTACATGAATTCTAACTAGTCGCATTTAAACTGTATCAGCTTCCCATGGAAGAAAGGAAAAGTCTCAGCTCTTTGCCCTTTGCCCCAGAGACAATATTATTTACTATTTATTTATTTAAATCATTGGGCAGCTAGAGCATTTGTCGTTGATGGAGATTTAACAATTAATAGAGTGTACGTATTGTATTAGAGTATTCTTGATGCTATTATAATCGCAATTGTTAAAAAAGCAAATAATTGAAAGTGTTTCCTTGTGTAGTTTAGAATGTACTAACTCGAATTTCACTTTAATTTACCATGACACAATTCCAAAACCGTCTATTTACTACGATCAAGTTTTATTTATGCAGAAATGAAAATAACAAACAGCACTAATTGAAAAACTGAACCGTTGATCATTAGCATAATATTATTTACGTCAGCCTAACTGAAGAATGCATTGACTAACAGTCAATAATAGTTGGCATTTAAATCACAACTCGGCCTCTCGGTGTCGGTTATCTGACGTATGTAATTAAAGTATTATTTTTTTCGCTCTAATTGCTTATATCTCAGCGTCTATTGCTCAACTGTTTGTGAGGTATGCGGAATGTAATTTAATTTGGATGCTTATAATATTGCCAACCACGCGTAGTTGGCAATATCCAGTTGGTCAATTGAGTTACCTACTAATTTTTAATTGATTTTAATTTTTTTGTCAACACGTTTTTGTATTTAACTTAAGCTTATTTTACTATCAGTTTCATTTGAAACATCGAGTTAATCTTGATTCATTGTAGTTACCCGTATGTAAATGCATTTCATCGTGTCAGATGTCTGATGAAGGTTGCTGATATCTCCTAACTGAATTAGAGCTCTAAAAAAATATGTGTTTTAGAAATTTGTACAGAAAAACTACAAGAAAATCGAAGATACTTTCTCGCACATTAATCATTAATTAGGGAGTGTTTACAAAGAACACATTACATAATTACAAATATTCAAGAAGGCCATGAGCTCATCATTTAGATGACAGGATAGCAGCCCTTCTCGAAAGATAGCAAGTTCCACGGTGTATCAGTGTTGATTCGGCCGCTGACAAGGCAGTCGTCCGCTCTCCCGACTGTCAACTTTCATGAAGCTTAAGTCTTCCAAGTACCATCCGTACCGACAGGTATCTGACGAACGGAGTCTACTACATGATAGTTAGCGCCACCTTATAATCTCTGATCCGATTGTTATTGACCACTGCGACCGCCGTCACGATGGGCCGTACGGTCCCACACAACTCCGTCAGTTTCCCTCCAGGCCTTCCGTCTACCGAGAGCCTTCAACAGGTCTAAGTACCCAGCTTACGATAGGACGTTTCAATTAATACTACCACGAACAAGAAAGAAATGTTGTTGAGTCGAGATAGTACGCTGTTGTGGATGTGACTTACCGCATACAAATCGGTCACGACACCAACAGACTTCTTGCGATGCGTAATGCGAAATGGATAACTCTGGAGGGAGAGGCGATGACAGAGTTCCTCGCTTATTACTCGTGCAGATATAAACAAAATAAACCCCAGATTTGCACCTAACAAAGTAAAAGGATTCTGGTCGATAACTACGTGCGCGCCGTGCTCCGGTGACAAGAAGTTTTTTATATAAGCCTTTAGGAAGTTAAGTTTAGAATAGTCTTCATAATTTTATACTTGTAGAAGAAATTAACCATTCAACCTGCAATAAATTCAAAATAAGAGAAACAGAATTCATTATTGTGGTGTGTGCAATAATGTTATATTGTACCAAAGTATATTATTATATTTTAATACATAGATACTGATAAAAAAGGAACAAGAAACACTGAGAAGGTTTTTAAAAGAAACATCATAAAACATGTTTATGGCTCAGTTAATGACGATGACGAATGGCGAATAAGAAATAACCAGAAGATTGTTGAGGTATTGAATCATGAGAACATTGTAAGATTCATAAAGGCTCAGCGAATTCAATGGCTAGGTCACCTAGAGCGGATGGATGATCAGCGTATTCCAAAGAAAACCATGAGAGCGCAAGTGTATAAAAACAGAAAGAGGGGCCGACCTAGGATAGGATAGTTAAATGATGTGCTACAAGATCACAGAAGAATGGATGTGAGGGGTTATACTGAGATGGCAATGGACAGGAAACTTTGGAGAAGATTGGTGTTGGAAGCCAGAGCTCACGTTGGGGTGTGATGATGAAGAAGAAGACGATATTATATTATGTTATTTTACTTCCTTATTACATTATTTATATACACCATATCGTTACGGTTACGCGACATACTATCTGGCAAGGCATTCCAACCACCTTCATGCACGAGCGGGCACGAGCTGCCGTACGTACTAGAGTCCCACCAAATTATGAATAAAAGTATAGATACTGGAGTACACGTTGTAGAATTATCAAGTAACTTGAATTTATCGAACGACGTTTGGCAGCGTCGAGATAGCACGTTGTCGTGAATGCGACTTGTACAAAAAGCGCACGACGGGAGCAGAAAGTAGCTAGTTGTGTTTCAGTAGTACGGCTGTGCCATGAAGTTAGTGAGAAGTGATATTAAGTGCTTATATTCCAATTGTTGTTGAACATTCAGTCATTTATGTATGTATACATTTATATATTGCTTGGAATTTACAGTTCATGAACGTTCTACATCACAAACTGTATTATTGATAATTAACTTTATTTACAAACCCGTGTCTAACTCTGATGTATTGTAAAATTAAAAATCAATTAATCAATGTAGTACAATATAATATGGACTGGCGCACCGAAACATGCTATAATAGGGAAATAGACTTCAGAAACTGCTGTTTCGGTTTGCATAGTAGAGGGGACTAAGAATCCCGAAGGAGCTTGGGTGACAGGCTTTGATGTGTTACAGTAACGGTCATGGCGAAACATGACTAGGGGAAAAATCAAATGACTAGATATAACAAAGAACGCCCGAGTGAAGAAATTGAAGAACTGATTTTGTTGAAGAGGATGTGCACAACCGTTACTTCCTACGAGGTTTCTAATTGTACCTTCAAGTTTTTTGCCTTGAAAACGGCTTTTTAAAAACTGTGTTGTTTTATAAAAATTAATAATTAAGACCAGTTTCCTCAGAAACTATTTACTTAGGAAGATGGCTCCGTTTAAATTGTGTGAAGATTTTACAGAATGGAAAAAATATATGTGGTTCAACTTTTATCTAGCATTACAGGAAAATACTCTTCTGTTATATTTTTTCAAAAAAGTACATATCATTAGAAAAATTCTACTTGAAACAAGTGTTGAGATAACAAAACCCTTCTCACAATCTTTGAACCTACTTCTAAAAGGTAAAGCATTTTCAACTCTCTACTTATAGATGTTTCTAACAAAAAGTGTCAGGACTTTTCTAATTTGACATTGGCGAGATTGGGTCAAGTAACAACCCTTCAGTTAAGTTTGAAATGTTCTGTCCTAAGTTCCGTCGTATTTCGATTTTCCTTCACACCTCATTTTTTTACCAAAGTTTCAAAATATGTTAATTAATTACTTTAGTTTTCCTGCATCTGTAACAGCGACTAAAATATCATCAGCTTACCACAGACATTTATGTCTATTAAATATTATTTAAATGTTAGATGTATACAAGTCATATATCGACGTGTATATTAAATTCTAACCACTTTGTACTTCACGATTTAGAAATTTGTATTTGATTCCAATATTCAGCGAAGTTAATTTATTATATACGCAACTTTCTCTACACTTTTTTATCAATTGTTCGGCCACTTATTTTTAATTAATTAAATTTGTGTTTCGTGATTCTGAAACGTATTCTTTGTACCACCCAGTACATAAACAAATGTGTTTTATATTTTTCCCATACAGCTACTTTTTAGCGCTTTTCAAACAAGTAGAGGTCACAATATTACTTGTATGATAATACTCCATTCTTAAGGTTTTGAAATAAAATCAACGCCCCTCTCACTCGCCCAGCTACCTCTGTTTTCGTTAACTGAAACTAGTGTACCTTTGAACATAAACCTAGTGTGTAGCTGTTAATTAAATTTTTATTTCACACAAACGTTTTCTCTTTTTTACTTAACAATTGTGGTACGGTATTGTTCTTATACCAACGTTTAGAATTTTACCTTCTCGTTTGATGTTATTTTTGCTTTTAGTGTACTCACTTCATACAAGGTTACGTCAAACAAAATCTTTCAGTTAACTTGAAAAATTATTTCTATATGTAATACATAGTCTCTTTTAAATTAATCTATTTCGAACACAGCACACTTTTTATAAAAAATATATATATATATATATATATATGGTCTACATCTGCAATTGACATATTAACTACAAAAAAATTTTATCTTGTAAAAAGTACTTCCCTTAAAAAACCACACACTTAGGGAGACGTTGATTCTTTACGCTTAGACATATACAGTATTGGAAGAAATCAACGCTTTTATCTTGTTTGATACAATCTTTTTGATATATCCACGTTTTTTTAATAACAACCCCGGAGTTCGAAGATGATGTATGGAAGATGTTTTATGGAATAAAATTAGGGTAAAAAGAGAACTTGTCAAATTGGGCGCAATTGAGCGCAGGATGCAGTTTTGGCTAAATACTTGGTCACAGAGAGTGCGAAGTGACATTGAACTTATCGTGATGAAGCAATCAGGAAGTAACAATGTCTTGCCGCATATAAGTCATGCTCCATAAATTTATGAACAATCCGACGACTTAAATATTTAGTTCGTAACTAGTCGTTGTTACTATAAACGACGACCTAAAGAGACTTCTCACTTTTGATGCATTTACGTCTGTTTGTGTTGTGCTTGATCGTCCAGAAAAGAGTTCTACCTCTATTGTTTCATTGTCATCTGAAAATGCTTTGTAACACTTAATACTTACGCCTTCAGCTCCTAAAGCGTGTTTTAATTTGTCTGTTCCTAAAGATTTACATAAAATTTTATTGTATAAAGCTGTTTAGTATTAAACATTTCATTTTTGTGATATCAGGCGAAACAGAAATATCGGTGAAGTTAAGAAAGTGATCATTTCTTATGAATTTAAAGAAATTTTATACCTGTTATTTGCTAAAATATTTTCTCACAGTGTTGACATTTTGTCATTGCTTAGGGAAGAAATATGTTCATTACTTAGTATATAAATATCATAAATCTTGCAGCTGGGAAAAAGCGATTCATTTAGTTAAGACTGCCCACACAGTTTTCAAAACAGAAAATCTCCAGTAACATTATCCCCAAAATTTGACAGACAAATTTACAATGTGTATACAGTCGACGCAACTATTATTAGATGCCTACTTGTTAATATTAAAATTATTCTTGGATTTCGTTGTCAATGACGTGTCCGTTGTGGCAGTGGCAGCCTCTGACGGAGCTTATAATAAGCAAAAACTGGTTCATACTATAAGGTAAAACGTTTACGTTTTTACTATCAAAAAGCTTTGTGTTGCGAGTCGGTATTAAAATTATGTTAGAATTATTCCTTAGTTACGGCTTCGGATGCAATAAATCATTCTAAGTGTGTAATAATTTCGATTATTTTAAATTAAAGCTTGATTACAATTTTGAAAATATGATATAACTAAAAACACAAACAAATTGTATGCAATATTCTCAATATAGTGGTGTTATAAGAATAGTAACAGAAATAAACACACTTTGTGTGTAAAATTATTTAATATATTGGGTCACTCTCTAATGTCACTTTACCGCAGAGAGTACGGAGTGGTAACTGTGTGTAAAAATAAATAAAACAAAATGTTTGATATGAGCTTTTCAAATTCTTGCTTTAAAAATTGTTTTACACTGTAAAGAAAATTGAGAAGCTGTAAAAGGTAATTATTAAATGCTGAAGACTAAATTACAGTCTTTGTAAACAAATTACGTACGCACTAAATGATTCGAACAACATAGTATACTTGTTTACATTAACAAAATGACTTTTCGAGGCGTGAGTAGCTCTCAGAGCCGCTGCTTGAATTATGACTCAAGCAAACCTATAAATTATAGGCGTGTTAGGGAAAGTGAAGTACCTAATATTTAAATCTAAGACGTTAACAAAGTTTAGATTTACTATAATTATGAACAAATTAGGGTTTAAAACAAAATTTATTTTTCATAAATTTAAAGTAAACAGACTATTTTCAAAGATTACATCAAATTAAATAACTTTATGACCAGCAACCTTTTTTCCCATTACTGTAAAATAACCATCTTTATGAGAAGGATTCGTGAATTAGCTGTGAACTAAACTGCAGTGAAGATAGTCCATAATGTAAGTCTACTTGGTTTGAATGATTAAGAGATTTTCTCTCATCTGATGGCCTACCGTCATGTTCTTCTTTTTGTCTTCTTCATATTTTTTTTATAGCATGTATCTGAAGACTGACGTTTGTGCCAACAATTGACTTTGCTGTTACCTCTCCTCTTTCTTGTGGTCACCGCTGGATATTTCTCTCTGTGAGTTAGTAGTTCATTGTTTTATTTAAGGATTATATTGTGTGATCAGACTATTTAATTCATTGTACATTATTTTCACTTTGCAGTACAATATCTTATACTCTACAGTATTATATACTGTGCCGTATATTTCATTTATTATTTTATCTTTGTATTTTTAATTAAATATTTTTATAGAATTCAAACTATTACAGAAATGTTGTTTTTATTTCTTTTTATTATAGACATTTTTCCATTATTAAAGGACGTGTAAATAGAGGTGTATTATGTTCTGGCAGTTTCCAGCGAATATTGTTGTAATTTAAGCTATTGTCGATGGCGATGTCGATTTATTGTATTTTTTTGAAGAGGTTGTAATAAAAGTGAAAAAGTCAGAAACTAGAAAAGTGTGAAAGTATGCAATTTATAAACTAATTGCTGAGTAATTATAACTGCGTATAGATTCTAATTCAAGCGGCAAATAAGATTTATGTAGGCTGCGGCAACATAATATGTGTTCAGTCGGTAACTTGAATTATACGTGCAATATAAATAGGAAGCCGAGTTGTATATCACAACTATTCTAATTTGCAAAATTTTGACAACACCTACAGACAGGCACACTCTCACCGCCTTGTTAGTCAAACAACGTGGGATACGTTACCGTACAAAACAAACAAGTGGCATGCAAACCACTGGGTAACACAAACGTCTGTCACCTGTTATAAAATCTAATTAGCCGCCGAGAATTTGTGTCGAGCCCATCACCATTCCTCAGACCGTCTCTTGCACGCTCAAAAGATGAAACAAAAATAGAACGCAGGAATACAATATGTTCATCGTTTTTCACGGCGGGATTAGTCTACGCTTCGTTACGGTTTCGCGGAACCACATGGTCTGTTGTTGAACGTTTTGGACTACATCTACGACTGTCCATAAACAGTATATGTTATTGTAGTTGCAGTGACAATAGAAATCTATTTGGAAAATAAAACAGAGAAAATAAAAATATATCGGCTAGCGATTGTTTGATTTACAGGTGTTCGTGTGTTTTACAGCCTATTTTCTGCCAAGTCTGTAATATATCTTGTGCAGAACGTTTCTTTTCCATAGCATGTGATTCAGTTATCTCTACACCATTTGCAACAATTAACATCCCAAGCTGGAGAACACAGATAGGGAGAAGCTGAATTGATGATATATTTTACAAAGAACAAACGATGACGAACAGACGTAAGGGGATTTCTAGAAAAGAGATAAGAGGGAGAAAGTAAGATCAACAAGAACGTGGAAAAGGCGGTAAAGAATACAGACTGTAAGAAAATTCGAGTAAGGTACTGCGAGCGTAATAAGGAACAGTTAAAACAGTTTGTGTTCCCTAAACAATCCTGGACTGCTATAGGCGTAGTCGTTATAACTAAACATTCGTCGTCATCATCTACAGCAAGGGAGTAAACCAAAAATTGTTTGTTCCAGTCCCAAGCAGACATACTAGAACTGGTGACTAGTACTAGACAGATTAAAACTTTGGACGCTACACACATCTCCGTCTTTCGGCATATATTTCAATAGGTGTTTGGGGATGCTCAGTCATCCATTCGGTTAAAATGTTCCAATCATGTTAGACGATACTGATTACTTTATGTTACTGTGTTAATTTATACGTCTTAATAATGAATGAATCAAACCAGATTATATGTACTACGATACAATTCACCAATTAATTTAAACTTTCCATTCTAAAGTAATTTCTAGACACTAAAAGAACATTATCATACAAACACAAAAGTCATTCGTGATTTTGTTTTAATTAAAATTTAATAAATGGGAAAGGAATTTTAGAAAATATGAAATGCATTGATTAGTCAAGCATTTAAATTAAATGACAATAGAAACCTTAAAGGTTTGATTACAATTATGTGAAGTAACAGTCATAACTAATGTAAACTTTTAAGTAAGAAAAATTTCCGAACACATTTCTAAACCGTTTCAGTTCTTAATATTTAATTATTATTAAATAGTTAAGTATAAAATTTAATATAAAGTAGTTTTTAGTAAGCAACGATGAATAATGTTTGGTATTAGGAAGTATACTGTAGGTCAATAGCTGCAGACTTCCATTGACAAACGTAATTGCCATTTGTCACCCAATAAATAATTCGTCTTGTTATGAAATCAAGTGCTCATAACAAGACTCTGTATCGGCCACATGTTGCTGACTCAAAGCACATATTCATGAACGAGACTCCTGTAAGATGCAACCACTGTGACACGGCTTTGAAAACGTTCCATATAGTTTCTGAGTGTCCTGCTCTCCATCGTCTACGTACCAAATATAATCCCCCTTCTGATCCTGGAATACTTATCCTCATAAAGAAGGTAAAGTTGACTACAAAGATATAACTTCCGGACTATTTGACTATTTTTTTAAGCAGAAAATAAAGGTTATGTAATTTCTAAACTGTTTAACTTAATGACATAATAGGTTGTAAAGATCCTTATTACTGGTTTAATTGAGGGGTGTAGATGCAAAACTTTCACTCTCCACTTTTTCAAACTTTCTGAAAAATGCAAAAACTTAGTACTCTTCACACACGTGAGATATTGGTACAAAACGTTTTTATGATAATTTAGTTGTCATTTGATCTACTTGCATACATCCCGAAACTCTTAGTAGATGAAATAAAGCTAGAAAATAAGTTTAAATTATGGACAGTGTAAGTTTTGCAGCAAACTTTGTTTTCAGTGTGGGTTTTGCATCAATCTGCCATGGAGAACGTTAGTTATTAACCAAAAGAGTTTATCTCAAACAAAAACAACAAGAACCAAGCAAAATTAATCTTAGGAAAAAAATAAACACACAAAAATTCAAAGTTAATATTGTAAGCAATCTTTAGTTACAGTCAGAGCAAAAACCCGTGTACTACGTTTTGTATTTGAAATAAAACTAATAAAAATCGTAGATTATCAAAATCTTTACGGTACACAAAATTATTAGGATAAACTTCAAACACTGGTGTAGATAGAGTGTTTCTTCAATAAGTTCACAAATTTGTTCTTTTTCACCTTCATTGTGATCAGTAGGCCCATGAGTGATATTTTTGTAAAAAAGCAAAATTTCATTCTCCCTACACTGTTCGCCATAATGCTTCTGCAGCAAAGTATTTACATCATCCTTCTTTGGTTGTTTTGTTGTGTTTGATTTTACTTCCATGTTCCTTAAGGAAATGGAAGTATGGTGATGGCAAACAAAATCGTGTTCGAGATTATTGCAGATTCTGATTGTACTACACTCAGAACATGAAAAAAAGTCGTTTTTCGAAAAGTGTGTGTGTCTATCTGTCCATCTATAGATTTTTTTTTTATGGCAAACGATAACAGCAGTAAATTCAAACAGAATCAAATAATTTTTTGCATACAGCCCTGATTTGTAGAGTACTCAAGACTTATTGTTTTTTGTAAAGATCGGTTAAGGGGAAAGGGTAGTTTACCTGCAACATTTTATGTTTTAACAAGGGTATTTTCTATGGCAAACGATAACAGCCGCACATTCAAACATAATCAAATAATTTTTTGCATACTGCCCTGAATTATAGCGTTCTCACGACCTATTGTTTTTGGTGAAGATCGGTTAAGGGGAAGGGGTAGTTTACCCGCAACGTTTTATGTTTGAAAAGGGTATTTTGTATGGCAAACGATAAAAACCGCAAATTCAAACAGAATCAAATAGGTTTTTGCATACAGCCCTGATTTGTAGAGTACTCAAGACCTATTGTTTTTGGTGAAGATCTGTTAAGGGAAAGGGGTAGTTTACCAGCCACGTTTTTTGTTTTAACAAGGGTATTTTTTATGGCAAACGATAATAGCCGCAAATTCAAACAGAATTCAATGATGTTTTGCATACAGCCCTGTATTGTAGAGTTCTCAATACCTATTGGTGTTGGTGAAGATCGGTTAAGGGAAAGGGGTAGTTTACCAGCAACATTTTATGTTTTAACCAGGGTTATTTTTTATATGACGAACGATAACTGCCGTAAATTCAAATAGAATCAACTACGTTTTTGCATACCTTTTTGAACTAAAGAGAACTCAAGGTCTGTTGATTTTGTTGAAGATCAGTTAAGGGAAAGGGGTAGTTTATCACCAAAGTTTTATGTTTTTAAAAGGGTAATTTTTTTTATGACGAACGATAACTGCCGAAAATTCAAAGAGAATCAAATAATTTTTTGCACACGTGCCTGAGTTGTAGAGAACTCAAGGTCTGTTGATTTTGGTGAAGATCGGTTAAGGGAAAGGGGTAGTTTACCTGAAACATTTTATGAATTAACAATAGTAAAGTACTTAATTTTTTTGAATAAAGTATCCTGATAAGAAGCTCATAATAATCCACTGTAGAAACGTAGATGAAATATCTAAAAATGAAGAGGTTAGGTGAACGGGGTGGGGGTAATTTTCTATTAATAAGAATTATAGTTGAAGTTGGAGGGGAGAATTTTTTATTCGTGTACTACGTATACGTATACGGCAACAAAGAAGTAGTTTTTTGTTAAAATTGCTTCCCGGGCTGTGTAGTCCAATGTTTTCTGTAAAACCAGACTTTTCGGCACTGCCATCGACTGCCATCATCAGTGAAAATCGGGTGCGAAAACGTGAGGTGGTATACGTTAGTGACCACAGTACTGTGGTTAATGCTGAAGCAGTAAGTAGAAAGACGTAGTTTCTATGGAAATATTTCATTTCAATAAAATCATATTTAAAATATGATTTTAAATATAAATCTTAGAACATGGAAGTCATGTATGGTTCTCCATACCGATATTTTCGATAACAGATGAGTTCATGTCACAGTATCGTTCCTTGCTTTGTTAGGGACTTGTATACTCCAAAGTTAGCTCTGTAAGTTTTTCTCCTCTAACAATTACATTCCTTTATTGTTTTTTTTAAAACCATTTTCCTACATGTGCCAGTGCCAAGCTGAAAATGAAATTGAGCTGGTCGCTTCACAAAAGTATCTTTTTCTAGTTTCTAGTCGAAAACTTGAGAGTCTTTACCCACTTGTATTACTGTTGCATGTTCCTTAATATTTCAGGATTTCAGAAGTTATTTTATATTTCCTTGCAAGTCCAGTTGATAGTTTTACAAACTCATCCATCGCACAATGTTTTTTGAAGAAGCCACTACTGATTATGAATATTGCAATTTACAATAAAACACTATAAAATAACAAAAGTTAGAAACAGTGAAGTTATTCTAAGCAAACACAACATCAACAACCAACTGTTGGTGCAGCCAAGCCTATAATGCTAAGGGTCGTAAACGGGCTACCTGATTGGTTGAATTAGACAGTGTGTGTGTTTTGCTGCAAAACAGCTGTTGGATAATGTGACTTTTGTTTCAGAACATGATTTTCAACACTCGTTTAAAGCCTTAAAATGTTACTTTTAGACCAAAATACTATTATAGGTTATACAAGACGAGCACGGTGATATGCATAACTCAATATCGCACAAAATTGGATAATGTGAGTTTTGCATCTACACCCCTCAATATTATTTGGTGTTATATATATTATTATATATTATATTTATTATTACATATACATTTATACAGGTTAATAAATGAAAATTATATATTTTTATGTTATGTATTTATATTATTTGTGTTGTATAAATCAATATTTACCATTTTATTTTTCATTCTAATAATACTTAATTGCTAACGTTTAATTTAATATCTAATGTAGTTTTTAAGTCATACTAGTTCCAGAATATAATGTTTCAACGTTTATCGTTGCTTAACAACTTGTAGTTTAATATGTAATTTTATTGCATCTACATATCATTTTTGTGTGATATATAAATTCATTATTATAGTTTTTGTGGTCGCTAATAACCGATGCTGTTGCAGCGACCTGATAAGTAAATAATTAAAACAAATAAATAAATAATTCACCGTCAGAAACTGAGAAGCGGTATTTATCGCTTAACGCACTCCTTTAATGTTTATACAGTTAATGACTTTGACTTCAGAATAACGTGTAATCCCTTTCATGTACTGCTTATATCCATGACGAAAGTTCTATTAAATACAAAATAATGTCAGTATGCCAACCAACCCATTTCAATATTAACATGACAAATATTGTATTTCACTAAAATATGTTGTAGCAATTACTGTAAACCAGTAGTAACGTTTCCACACGACCATCAAAAGCAGTGCTTTGAATTTAAAGTAACTAAATACTAATACTAAGGAAACATAATTATTGCGGTGAATTTAATGAAATGATAACGATTATATCTGTTATATAATATAGAAATTTTTCGCATAAAACACACTTGTACAAATAAGCTGAATTCATTTAACTTGTGATGGTACCGGTAAGGAATGTTGAGAAGACATTAGTGCACGTCGCTTTGCGAATCATAGTAACGTAATATTATAAATAGAATACAGTCTGAAAACTATTATCGGTACCGGATTAACGTCGTATAAACTAAAGGCCAATTGAGGGTTTTTACTTGGCATTTCAAGTTTAAAAGTAAGCGAAATCGATCACTTAAGCGCGTTACAATAAGGCAGAAACGTAGCTGTCGAATGCAAAGTTGTTACCCTCAGGTCGATGTTTATTCCTTAATAAGAATAAACGACTTACGTGCCTCTGGGATACATCTGTATTCCGAAGACAAAGCTTAACTTGACCCACGTATCTGAACATATGCGGTAAACGTAACTCGTACGGAAGCGTAAAAAATAATAGTCTAACTCATGGATGATCTTTACACGATTCTGTTACATCATGTTCAGTTAAAAATAAATAAAACTTGACAAGTCTTTACTAATTTATTTATGATGTTAAATAGCTGACATAATATACGTAGCGTTAACATGCAAACTGTAATTTTCGCATTAAATTATCTCAGACTAATATTTTAAATAAAAGTCAGGTACATCGGGTACGCTAAAAATCGGCTAATAAAAATATATTCTTTTTATAACTTCTTGCGATAAGAAGTTTTTTGATTCCGGTCACTAACTAGACAATCAGAACCTGTGTATTGGTAACACATAAATAATCAATACACATGTAACGAGCATTAATACGGTATGTACTGAATATTTTAATTATTGGTTCTCTTATCGATTCCACTGCAGTAATAAATATCCAATAGTTACTATTACTCTTTCTGTAAAACACACACACACACACACACACACACACACACACACACACACACACACACACACACACACACAAACATGTATACATATATATGTATTGTTATGTTTTGTGTTTCAGAACAAACTAATACCAGAACAAATACAAGTCAACACAAAACATGACACAATTTTTAAAACACTAACCATTAGAAACACTCAAAAACCAAAACTGTATGCCGCACCCATACAACCTCAATGTAAAGAAGTTAAACCCAACAGGAATCCATAGCAACAACCATCGTGGGTACAAGTATTCAACAAGATAAAAAACTACTAAACATTAAATTATTTATACATACACGGGCGCGCACTTGTGTGTGTGTGTGTGTGTGTGTGTGTGTGTGTGTGTGTGTGTGTGTGTGTGTTTATATCAAAGACTCATTATGTGTGTAAAACACCTATTGATCATTTCCGAACAGACGTGATAATGATAATAAATGTTTTCAACAAAATGTTTTTAAATTGTTCCAAGTATTGGGACTGAATCTCATAAAAACATTTACTCATTATTAACCCAGACCACTACTAAACTGAGCATAACTTGTAGTCTTATGTAACTCATAACTCACTCTGTACAGTCTCTGATTTGTGGATTCATAACGGTGGCGCTTGGAGCCACTCATAATCTACCGCCTCGCGTAAGGCCCGGTCAGTAGACAAAAATCATTACAGATATTTGTATAAATACTAAAAGTACTCCTATACACTATGATATTATCAACTACTTCAATTAAAAGCTTAATTATTAGAGTGTCGGCCTCAAGTTTTTATTGAATTTTGTAAAACATTAGCTTGATAACTATACTGTTAACTGGTGATTAACGCGTATATTAAAACAATGATTAATTGCAGGTTAACGTCCATCGTATATCTAAAGATATTACAAGGTATGTATTGAAATTTTGAGTTAGAGGTAATGTGAAAAAGAAACAGGATATGGTATTTCTATGACGAGATACAACAAACTGTTAAAGAAGTTCTTACCAACAACTTTCTTCTGTTTATTTGCAATATTAACACGCCTACGAAAGCGTTAATGTTCAGGTCGCAAGGAAAGTTATATAAAACGTGCATATAAATTATCAATTAAAATTAAACAGTTGGCCTACTGTATGAGAAATTTGGAAGTTATAAACCATTAAGAACACTGTTAATGTACTCAAAGCCTGAGTAAGTCACACCATTACTGTCTTATTTTACTCAGTTACTGCCATGAATAATGTAATATACTTCATCAAACAACAACACGTGCTAAGAAGACCGAGTATGTATGTTTAACAAATTGCGTATGTGTTGCTTTCTTAATAATTACAGTCTTGCAGATAAAAATTCTTATTTGCATTTGCAGTGTAATACAGATATTTTAAGTGTATTATATCTATACATCTACTGTAGGCCTACTAGTATTTTTAAAAACAAAGCATAAAGAGGATGCCAACTTTATCACTACTTCTTACCACACTGCTAAATACTTCGTTCTTGACGAGGCCTTTCGGGCTCTCCACCATCTTCAGGTGGTGTCAGACGAAGGTGTTCGTGACAAAGTTAGTGTTAAGATGGCTGCTAATAAAAGTAACAAAACTGGATAAAAAGCATGATTATGCCTTTTTAATCACTGAGCAGTTAAATATCTATAATAACGTAAAGTAACTAAAATAACGAAAAACTCGTTGTCGTATGAGAGCTTCTTAATTCTTTATTTGCCTGGCCAATAGCGCTACAACTCATCAGTGGGTTATCGCCTCCTAAGTCTTTCGAAAGTTTGGTCGATCCTGTATTGAGCTTTCCAGTTCCGCACGCTAATCATATCCATACCATTCTCCTTACACCGTCTATACGGCGAAGCCTTGGTCGACACACGCGCGTGTTCTCGTACAGTTGCTCCAACATTAGCCTGTTGGGGACATCATCTCCCTTCGGCCAAGCGAATCCTTCCAAATGTAATAATTTTAATGATACTTAGCGCTTAGCAGAGGAAGAATTTCGTTCAGGCCTTCAAGAATTGATGCACAGACACAATTGATAGGTATATTAATGGATTGTATTGACAGGATTGATAACCTACCTAGGTACCATCATGTTTTTATTTATTTCGTCATCAGATCACGACGAGAGAAATGAAACCTTTTATAAGATGATTATCTGATGTCTTGTGTATACCATTCATTTGTATTGAAGGAAAAACCGGCTACAAACACTTAAAGTTACCTTTGAATTGTAATACGTATGTTTGGTAAAATTCTATTTAGACGTTTTTGTGAAGAGTCACGTGTCGTGTAAGACTGGTACACATTTAATGTTCTGATAGCCGACAGAATATTTTTAATGTTTTCCTGAGTGTATTAATGTCTTGTCGTTTCTGGTGAGTGTGGTGGAACACATTTAATTACATAAAAAAATAATATGAACAGCATAGTATAGGAAAAATATTTAATAATAAGTAATAGGTTATAACAACAACAACAACAATAATACATATTAATAAAAAAATAGATTATATAACAAATAACAAAAAGTATTTATTACGTCTTTGCATCCTAAACATGTTTCATATTTTCCATTATAAACCAATATTCATATGTAACCTGATCAGCCCGTCTCTTTCGAAGTCTAAGTATATACAACAACGCAACTTTTAAACAAGTAGTAATTTATGATATACTTAAAAAGAGCGTTCTTAATAAAACCATACTGGTGCAAAATATGGTCATATTGGAAGAGGGAGACCGGTGGAGACAAACGATGTTGTCTCCATTACATTTAGTGTAGTACTTTAATACTGATGTATCCACAGTCAAAAGGAAGTGTTCAGCAGGTTAAAAGCAGATCATTTTATCTAAGGTACGGAAACACAAATAAAGGTGTCTTTGGTCAACCAGTCTTAGCTGATTGATTGTAGTCACTAGTCACAATTGTAACATTTCATAAGAAACTTTCGTAAATATTCGGCAACATATTTTCTATAACACTTCAGTAAATTATTAATATTCAAAGTTAGCTAATCCAATGTTAATTAATGAACAACAATAAATATTTAATAATTTCACCATTTACATTTATACCATTTTGATTATATAAGATATAGCACTCAGAAATCAATAGCAATATAAGATGACAAACATACCCTATCGGAGACAAAATAAATGGGGACACGTAGTAGTAAATAAACATTCAGTTAAAGTATTTTATATTTGTTTATTTGGAAATCGTTCTGTTTCTTATTTAAAGTGTCGGAAAATTAACGAGAGGCTAGAGTTTTGTCAAAGTAACGGCAGACTTTGTGAACAAAATGTAAACACGATTTTATTTCAACATTTATACTGCGTAAATGGGAAGTGAAACGTAAAACGCGGGGAAATTGAGACCGATATTGCAGAGGTTCTTAAATGGGATTGTAAATGAATTCACATTTACTTTCACTTTCCGTCTGAAGTCATGTCTACAAAGAAGCACCGGCTTTTATTATTATAAACGGAAATACAAGCGTATTAAAAAACAAGTTGCTTTCATTTTAACAACTTCTACTTAAAATATTAAAAACAGTACACTAGACGGACAAGTGTAACAAACAAAAAATATGTTTTACTAAACGTTTCTTAGTTATTTTTTACAGGTTTTTAAATTTTATATAATGTAAAGTGTTTCCGTGAAAAGTTTTGAAAATGAGGGTTGCTTACAACAAGGAGTACTACAGAAGAATGTGTAGTAAACAAAGTTAGTCCCAAGCCATTTACTGAACATTCTATAGTACATGCTAATTCTAACTTTTCTCCGTCCTAGACAATTAAATAACAACAAAAATGTTTACAGTATTGGAAGTCTACTCATTTCAAGCAAATTATGCTACATTACATCTCATCAGTTGTAGCTGATTTTTTTTATACGACGCCCCGAAAGACAGAAGCAGAAGTATAAATAATGAAATATTCAATAATGAGGCAGAGTTTAAAACAAGCATTTATTTAGTTATACGATTACCTAAGGGTGAGTAATACTTTGCAGAACTATGACCAAAGTTGAAAAATATTTTTCTGTTGACCTACGTTCATCATTATCATCGGCAGCTCCACAACCCACCGTAGGCCTCACCTTCCCTCAGGATTTACCTCCAGACTTCCCTATTCTTAGCCAATGTCCACAAATTTTTCACTCAGAGTACTTTCTCATCTTCTAGGATTCCATTAATCTATCGTAGACTAGAACTTCCACTTCTCTCTTTCCGTCTGGTGTGCATTTCATAATCCCTTAAGAACATCCTCCACATTCATTCTTTGTACATATCATGTCCATCTCAGCCTAGGTAGGCCTATTCTTATTAATGTCACAATATCAGGCGATCTATATAACTCATAGAGCTCTCTGTTGTACCTTATTCTCTACTATATATTTAATGGGTCCACAAATTTCCATAAGTATTTTCCTTTCAAAAGATACAAGTCGAAACAGGTCGCCCTGTTTCAGTACCCATATTTCACATCTATACATCAGGACTGGTTTCAGTGATTTTCTATATAGTCTAGCTTTGGTTTCACGGTGTAAAAGTTGTGATTTGAAGTACTTAATCATATTGTTACGACATTACATAACAGTCTACGTGTTTGTCGAATGTGCCAGAAGAATCTCGCTCTAATGTGTGTGGCATACGTGACTCTAGTCGCATTAGCGAGTTTTCTCGAAGCCGCCAGCCGCGCGGACTGTGTCAAGGGCGCAATTAATTACGTAGTACACACTGGCGCTAAGATGTAGTTTGGAATGTTCTGGTCTGTAAGAGGAGGTATAAATACATAGCGGCAGCGGCCTTAGTTTTCAGTATAAGTTGCGATATATTTACAGTGCGGTCCGAGTTTATTGTCGGGCGATTACAAGTGATTATCTGGCGATATTGCTGAGTGCGTTCAAGTGGTTATTAGTGAAGTGTTTAATAATCGAGCGGGATAATTGTAATATAATTGTGTTTAATTTTAGTGAAGCACCAGAAGATTTTCGAATAAGGTTTGCGGTGCACACATTTATTGACATTTATTGATGGCATTGGAGACTGTGAACTTCAGCAAGTGTTACGAATGGCAAGGCACCGAAATAGCTCAGTAGCTCTTGTTTACGCCCTACAGTTAGAAGCTGCCAAGTCAGCGTCCCGCTTCATTAATGGGTTTGTGCCTTCACATTGCAGTCAGAAGATCCCTGTATCACATTGCCGTTACGATGGGTGCAGAAAAACAATGTTATCGGACAAACAATTCAAAAGTTCAAGAGAGTCGTAACGATTTGAACGATAGGAAGAAGACAGAAGACCGAAATATTACAACTGTGGAAAACGTGGTCATCTACAGGTAGACTGTTGGGAGAAGAAGATACCGAGAGAAGAGAGTGATCACATGAATTGGAGAAGTTAAGCCCCAAAAACAGCACACAGTTTCCACGCTACATAAAACCAGTGGACACTTGATTGTTAATGGATTTGCGGAAGGTAAACCAACATCATTTACAGTTGACACGGGCGCAACAGTGTCCATTGTGCACCCTGACTTAGTCAGCAACCGACGGCCTCAAATTAGCTCTTGTACAATACGGACTGTGACTGGAAGCCCCGTTATGAAATGTGTTACAATGTGTTAGGAAAGATCGACGTGGGTATGTGTCGAGTTTAGCCACCAAATGCTTGTTGCAGACATTGTCGATGAAGTGATTCTTGGGACGGACGTTATGAATGACTACGGATTCGTTGTGGACTTAAGAGAGAAAGTCCTGAGGGTCGGCCAAGAGAAGATAAAGCTTTGCATGGCTAAAATGACATGAAATGACAATCAACCATTCGATTAAGAAAGTGGCATTGGCCGAAGAAAAAGTCAACAAGTCTGGTCAAGAGGAACCCTCCCTATTGCAAGCGGAAATGGAGAAAGAACTAACAGAGGAAATACAAATAAGCATAACGACAAAAGAAGTGATTGAAAAGCCAACTATGGGTATCGAGACAAAACTCTTGCTTGTTCCTGAGCTGGTAGAAGCGCCCGAGGGCAAAGTGGCTAAAGATGAGGTTACGCAAGAGGTTGTTGACGAGAACCAAACAAACCTGGGTCACCCAATGGTGTATAGATTATCAGTACATGACACGAGAGTGATTCCAGAAAACTAGTGGTTGATCGGAAGACTCGCATTCCTGGGAACGTGATGTTCGGATCACACGAGACTGAATTCGAAGAACCGGAGAATTAACTTTCGCAAGGAGGTCCGCCTAGATCGCCTGGTCGAGTATTACTTCAAAGACGGTTTGCCAGTTCGGGACGAACAGGCTTAAGGAGGAGGCAGTGTTACGACATTACAGAACAGTCTACGTGTTTATCGAATGTGCCAGAAGGATCTCGCTCTAATGTGTGTGGCATACATGGCTCTAGACGCATTCGCGAGAGTTTTCTCGAAGCTGCCAGCCGCGCGGACTGTGTCAAGGTCGCAATTAATTGTACACACTGGCGCTAAGACGTAGTTTGGAACGTTCTGGACTGTGAGCGGAGGTACATGGCGGCAACGGCCATAGTTTTCAGTATTAGTTGCGATATATTTACAGTGCGGTCCGAGTTTATTGTCGGGCGATTACAAGTGATTATCTGGCGATATTACTGCGTGCGTTCAAGTGGTTATTAGTGAATTGTTTAATAATCGGGCGGGATAATTGTAATACAATTGTGTTTAATTTTAGTGGACATTTTATTGCGTGTGAACAATTTTTATATGATTTATTGTAAGAGACTGTGTTGTTAATTACGAACTGTTTAACTGTGAAAATTAAAGCTGGTGATTAGTGACATAATTGGTGTCTTGATTTTGTTTCCACTGTACCTATGACGATCGAGTAGACCGTCGTAATATATATTAGCGATATTAATTGATGACTCGTTGGGCACTTGGTGAAACATATTAATACAAAGGTTTTGTAAAATATATAAAAACACTTGGTAAGTTTCACAAATTTTTTAATTAACTCTGACAGCTGTTTCGACTAACTTAAGCCATTGTCAAAGAGCGAGTGAATGAAATTACTGAACACAGAATCTTAGAGTAGTGTAGGTGGCAAACATCTGTTTAGGGCGTATCTGGAACATCTGTGTTGTGATGGCGAGGGGTGGGGAGTGTGTGCATGAGACTAGGGAAGGTCTGGTGTCTTTAAAAACTAAATACCATCATGAATGCAAAATATAAAATTAACTGAACTAAATATAAACTGAATGCAAAATTTAAAATAATGATGAACATTCAAAATAATATAAAATAAACTAAACTAAATAACAGATTTTAATAAAGGGGATACACAAAATTCAGTCTGTTCATTGGTTAAATTTTTGTTATTTTTATTGCTTTTTTAATTTCTAAAATTTCTAACAAATCCATTTTTCTACCTTTTTGTATGTTGTGGAGTAGTGTTATGTTTTTTGTGTCTATAAAGTGATTGTGTTGTAAGCAATGATCTGCAAAACCTGTATTAGATGTATTGGTTAAAATCGCCGTCTTATGTTCAGAAATGCGAAGTTTGGAATTTGGAACATTTGGAACTCAAGGAATGGTACTCTAGAAGAAATAATTTGTCTTTACACCAAAAACTAATACATTGTGAATTAACTTATAGATACAGTGCAGTGGAATTTGACCTTATTGATAATATGATCAGAGAACAAGTAAGTTATCATGCTCATAAACAATATTTAGTACAAAAAACAAAATTACTAAAACTTATCACAACTAAGCTAAGTAGTAAGAGAGTAACTACTATGTCATCACCAGTAAATAAATTTTATAACAGAGTGGAAAATTTCTCAAATATAAACTTTACTCAGAAAGAACTAAATCTGTTAAATAAAGGTTTGAAATATTGTCCAAACATACGGTACAAAAGAGACATGGAAATGTTATGTGTAAATACAGAAATAGCACTTAGTAATGTAGATAACCCAGATATAAGAAATAATGAATTAGTTTCCTGTGCAAACATTATATCAAAAAGTAATAAGAATAAGTACAGTCTAAAAGATTCAGATAAGTACATAGTTAACAGTTTAAAACAAAAAATTAATTCAAATAGTTTAGTGGTTTGCAAAGCTGATAAAGGCAATACAATTACAATAATAAATAGGAGCGAATATATTGAAAAGACAGAACTTCTCTTCAGGAATGACAATTTCAAGATATTAAATGATCCCACTAATAAGTTTCAAAAACAAATAAAATCACTTATTAAAAATTGCCCTAATATATTTTCAGACACAAAAAGTTTCATGCTAACTATGATGAACCCAAAAGCTCCTGTTTTGTATAGTTTACCAAAAATACATAAACCTAATTGTCCCATGCGCCCAGTTGTTTCATATGTAACTGCACCTGCATATAAAGTCTGTAAAAAACTTAATGAATTATTGCCAAAATATATTAACTTTAACCCAAAGTATGCTATTAAAAACACTTTACAATTAGTTAATAATATAAAAAATGTACATTTACCACTGAATGCAAAATTAGTTTCATTTGATGTTAAGAATTTATTTCCGTCTATACCTGTAGATGTTCTGTTGTCTATCTGTTCCTCACATATACAAAATACTTTAACCTTAAATAGTGATCAGAAAAAAGAATTATTCTCGGCCTTAGATATTTGCATAGGACAAAATTATTTTCAGTTTAATAATAAAATCTATAAACAATTTAATGGCTTACCTATGGGCTCTCCTTTATCACCTTTATTAAGTGAAATCTTTATGACATTTTTGGAAGAAAACATTTTTACATCTGATAACCCCAACATAAAATATGTTTTTCATTGGGCAAGGTATGTTGATGATATATTTTGTATCTGGACGGGAACAGATAGACAGCTCCATATGTTCTTAGATTATATTAATTCCTTTTATAGTAGCGTGCAATTTACACTTGAAACAGAAAATATGAAAAGTTTAAATTTTTTGGATCTTACCATTACTAGATCACAAAATAATCTTAGTTTTCAGATATATAGAAAACCTACTTTTACAGATACCATTATACATAAACAATCACTAACATCATGGCACATAAAATTAAGCAGTTTTCATGCAATGGTTAATCGTCTCCTTATAGTTCCTTTATCCAAAGAAAATTTCAATAAAGAGGTAGATATTATAAAAGCCATAGCACAAAATAACGGTTATGATGAAAGAATAATTAATTCTTTAATTTTAAAAAAACAGAAGAAAATTACTTTAAAAGAATTTTATTCCATAGAGCCAGATCAGGGTAACAAAAAATTTCACTTAACAAATTACATTCCGTGTATAACAGATAAGATTAATAATAGGTTAAAAAACCATGGTCTTAACATGGTATCAGTAAACAAACGTAATCTTTTTTCACTACTAGTCAATAATAAAGAAAAATCTAATACACTGGAGAAAAATGGAGTTTATGAAATACACTGTGCAGAATGCGATGCTATTTATATCGGACAATGTGGCCGTGCTCTGAAACATCGCATTTCTGAACATAAGAAGGCGATTTTAACCAATACATCTAATACAGGTTTTGCAGATCATTGCTTACAACACAATCACTTTATAGACACAAAAAACATAACACTACTCTACAACATACAAAAAGGTAGAAAAATGGATTTGTTAGAAATTTTAGAAATTAAAAAAGCAATAAAAAATAACAAAAATTTAACCAATGAACAGACTGAATTTTGTGTATCCCCTTTATTAAAATCTGTTATTTAGTTTAGTTTATTTTATATTATTTTGAATGTTCATCATTATTTTAAATTTTGTATTCAGTTTATATTTAGTTCAGTTAATTTTATATTTTGCATTCATGATTGTATTTAGTTTTTAAAGACACCAGACCTTCCCTTGTCTCATGCACACACTCCCCACCCCTCGCCATCACAACACAGATGTTCCAGATACGCCCTAAACAGATGTTTACCACCTACACTACTCTAAGATCCTGTGTTCAGTAATTTCATTCAGTCGCTCTTTGACAATGGCTTAAGTTAGTCGAAACAGCTGTCAGAGTTAATTAAAAAATTTGTGAAACTTACCAAGTGTTTTTATATATTTTACAAAACCTTTATATATATTAGCATTCTGAATTCTCTTACTCATGTTAGCCTACGTTGCCTCTTCAAAATATACGATTTTATGTGATAACTTAACATATCGATTTTTATGTAACAAATTTGTAATTTAATAAATCTTCTAACCGCTCATAGTCTTTCTTCCGCGCCTGAAGGCTTTTGATGAAGGGGATAGTAGCGAGACAGCAAACTCTTTTATAATGATAACACTGCGATTATTAGCACAAATTCTAAGTGTCTTAAACGTCGTTTATGACTTGAAAATGGTGGAAACACTGAAAAGCCTTGACCGAAACATGACGAGAAGAAGTTCACCAAGTAAACACGAGAAAGTTGCAAATGCTAAGTGTAAATTACTATAAATTTTAAACGTGTTGCCACATTGTTATCTCTCAACATAGTGGCTGTAATTATTATATTCAATTGTATACAGCGCGTATCGGTATACCAACGTATCGAGAATTAAATCAACAGTGGTGTAATCATTTTTGTAGACCTATTATTAGAAATTCTTGTAATCTTTTCAACGCCGTTCTGATTTGCGTTGTTTTGATTTCACTCCCACGCAATTTTCACAACGATATTGTTACTGCTTTGTGTATTGTAGTACTTTAGTTATTATTGCTGCAAACAAATTTTTAAATTATTGTTTAAATTAAACAAGGTTAAAGGAAACCTTTTACAAACCGTGATGTTAGTTGCGAGTAACGTAAGAAGCGATTAACTACTGTAACTTCCTTGGAACTAGAAATTCAAAGACACGCCACAAAGAGCTCGCTTCGATTAATGCTGCCCTTTTTAAATTACGCAACGTAATGCCTACTGCATTAAAAGCAGTTGATTTTTTCCCTTGCTGTAAAAATACTCAGTCAGCAATCTAGATACTTGCAGTCTAGTTGTATGACTATTGAGCAGCATTTGTTTAATTTAAACTAATATTTAACTTATCTCTGGAACGTCTCTTACATACCGTTACAAACAATAAATTTTCATTTATCTTCCGGTTAGGTTTTCTTCCCATGCATATTCTGTTTTTTATCTCAAAGACTCTGATGTAAATATTTTTTTAATTGTGTTGAAAATCAAAAGCAGAGCCATAGTCCAACAATGACCAATATTCTATGTACAATAAGTCTAACAAAATGGTTGCACTATCGTTGGTATAATCGGTGGCTGCTCTATCTTGTCATTGTGATTCTAGAACTATGACCGTCTGGAAGGAAATGACATCATAGTTGATCTGATTTTTGATACTTAATTGTCATCACAAATAAAGGACGGGCTTAATTGTCGTTTACTCTTTGATTGATGTGTGTGTGTGTTGCAGACGTTTTTAGGATACACCCGTGTTTGTAGTTTTTAGACGTTTCGTCTCTTGAGCAGGGAACATTTTCAATGCCTAATGTAAGGCGAAAATGTTCTCGGCTGATTACAACAAATATCAAATTAAAACCTGATACAACAAATATTCACCACAAAACGATTTGCGTGTACGCGCGTTAGAAAGAGAGAGAGAGAGAGAGAGAGAGAGAGAGAGAGAGAGAGAGAGAGAGAGAGAGAGAGAGAGCGAGTGAGAGAGTAGGCTCGTGAAGTTGACATTATCTGCATGCATATGACTATAAGCATTGTTATCACTTCTATTATTAGTGAAATCTTTTATTATTTATTAGAAAAAGAAGGGCAAATCGTTAGATAGTAATTAGAAATAAACGATGTTACACGGCAAATTATTTTTAAGATATAATGAAAATCAGATAGTTTAAAACATGTAAATTCTCTCCCCGTGGGTGTGATTTTATTCAGATATCTACTCTCAGTCGTACATATGATGTGAAACCATTGCATTCTGTACGTGCTAAGAAAACAAAACCCAGCCAAAAAAGGAAACACAAACACATCAAGCGTATATAACCACAGAAGAACTAGAATGGAAAGTAACAGTTAAGCACAGTCAGTACAGGCCACACGTTAATGCATACTCGGATATCAAGTCAAGGTCAAAGTAAAAGACGGTAAGTAGAAGAAGTAAAGAAACAGACAAAAAAGAAGTTTTCGAGTGTTAATGTGTAACTATAAAATGTTCTACAATTAAAACCATGCTGTTGCCGTCCTATTAGCGAAGGAATATGTGTCCAATCTGATGTTTGATACTAACGTAATATGACAAGTCGTGTTAATTATTTCTACGTAAGTCACAATTCATAGAATATTTTGCCCACTACTCATGTAATAATAGGTTTAATACGTATTCATGAGTCAGTAAATCTAACAAACAACTGACGAAGGACGGAGACGGCGTGCCGTTTGATGTAAGACGCTGATATTTTGATTAATTAGCAGGCCTCAAGACAAAAGTCATTTAATTTATTTGATACTAAAATGTACAACTATGAATTACAACTATTTTAAGCCATTTTTGTAAGAGCTGGCGAATATTTTAACATTGAAAATGTTTATAAGACGTGTCGCACATTTGAAAACGACCGCTGATGCGTGATCGAAAATGGGAACCGGTGAGTTTCCATAGAAACTACTTCTTTGTTGTCAATAACGTAGTACACATATAAAACTTTGCTTATGAATGTGAGTACATTTTAACGTATAATCTGTACATTGGTAAATGAAGAATGAATTAATTGATTGGTGAATGAACATAAATATATATTTTTTAGATTTATTGAAGCATTTCCAATGCCCTTCTCTGTGCATTGCATTTGTGCAATGCCTGTAAATTTTTTAAATTACATTTAATTTATTTAATAAAATATGAAAATTTACCGTTGTATTTAGCAAACATGCTAGTACAGAAGCAGTCTTCAGATATTAGTCTATTAGAACAGAATGAAAAGAAATGATTGAACGAATTCAAGCTGGGTGCACAAGAACAAATCTTGCTGGGTGCACTGTGCAAACATCAACGATCCTTCGTTGCTTTTTGTAACATAACTTTTTAACTTTGAAGCAAGCAGCCTCTTCTACCGTAAACGTATTATGTAAATATATAATATTTACTTTTTTCAAACTTCGAAATATTATTACTATTTAGTATTTCGTACCCTCTCTACTTTGTGTAAATTGTACAGGTGTGGGCGAATTTGGTGCGCAGCTTCCAGCACGCTGTTCTTGCAACCTACGACGATGGCAACCTCAAATGCATTCTGACGCGACAATGCTTCCCACACAGGCGTCTCCATTCGTTGAATGGATACAAAACTGTAAGTACGGCTGACACGCCAATTTGGGACTAACATGAAGGAGGAGTCACGCCACCATCCCCTCCTTGCGCATTAATTCGCCCCGTTTCGTGTCCGTTCGTCAACTTTCTTATGGTAGCACTGTTTTTCAAACATTAAAGGAACATGTGACAGTTTGAATGTTCCATGTAACGACGGTACATGTTTAGATCTGTTTTCTTCCATTCGCCTCCATTCGTCACGTTTCACCTCGTTTCTTCGCCTGTTGCTTTAGGTTATGTCTGGTCTACGCGCATTAATTTGGCTTCGTTAGTCTTCCTTCGCCTGTCTGTCACAGTATGAGAACATCAATGCATATGTGGGAGCTTATCGTGTCCTTTTGGTGAGCGGTGGTGAAACCGTGAGAATTAAAGCTTCACCTCTGCTCGCCAAATGAAGACGAATCAAGGCACACAAGTGGGAGGGCTTAGCCACTGGAAGACGAGTCTTGAATAAATGAAATGTTTAACCGATTTTTTCAAACGTGTGTCGTGTAGGATGCAAAACTTGATTTTATATAAGTAATTTGTAATACAAAACTACTGCACGATTAAAATAAAAATATGGTTCAGTTGATTCTCCCCATCAAATTGACTCTTTTAATTACATAATAAGACATCCAGTTGTAAAATCTAAAATGCACAAAACCATAGCAATTTAGTATATTGCAGTGCAAAACATACATATATACCAGAAAAGCCACAACATCTTAGCTTATTCCCATGATGGCTATACAGTGCCTTCAGAGAATCAATATGGTAAGCCAAAACGGTGAGCTCTATGTGGTAGATACAAAGAAAGGTGAAGAAATTATTTTTATACCCATAGATTTGTTTACCACTTCTAATGACATTGCGTGAAAATACGTTGCTATGAAGGGTTGATAGCCACCATTTAAATAAATTTAAATGATCATTTATTTTGACCTCGCCAAGGATTACTCGAGTGAATAACTACCAATAAACAAATATTATGGGGTTTTCTGCTATGTAGATGTTAGTTTTTTCACCGCGATATATTAAATTTCTATCGTTTTATGCGTTTAAGATTTTAGAGTTAGATGTTTTACTACGTAGATCAGTTTTATTGACTGTGACTTTCATTATACGGATTTCTTCTTCTTTATCACCGGTCTCTATTTATTTCCCACTCCTTCAGTATTTCAATATTTTCATCTTTCATTATTTGTTAATTGCCTCTAACATTTCTTTTACAATGTTTATTTTTATTGCTAGCAGTGAAGCCGTGCCAAGAGGCCAGTGTTTTCTAGGTTACGGGGAGCCTGTCTGCTGCAGGTTACTTACTAAATACAATCAGCTTATTGATACAGGGCAGGACTGTTGAACACATTACTTCACACGTGAGTTGTTTTTAGTTTACGTCATATCTTTTGGAAAAATTTGATCTCCTTGTCTTTGTCTTCCATCTTTAACTGTGATAATGGTCATCTAGAATACGTCATTGGGTTTCCACTTTGCTTCTGTTTGTGTTATTATTCTACTATACTTTTTTAATAACCTTGAATAACTTTCACTTGCAGCCAAACATTGTCCCACGTTAGGCGGTGAAGAAAGGTTTGCATCTTCACTCGATCTTTGGAAATATCGCATTTTACATTGACAATTTCAATTAAATATTAGGTAATCATGTTCTTATGTCTTGTTTCTACCTGAGTTAAGTCGAAGCTTACCTTTCTATGAGATCTGCCAATAAATATGTTGTGAGATTCTTATATTTTTACATTTTTGGTGTTAAAAGTACATGAATTGAAAACGAGAATATAAGAACTTTTATAGCTAACTCGAGCGTACATTCTTGGAAAAATATTTTATGTATTAGTTCTTAGAAATATGTGTACATTTCAATTTACCGGAAAACGGTAAACGATATTAAATAATAAAACATGTATGACATTTTATAGAATGAGTAGCACATTCGAAGTACCAAGTTGTGTCGTATTCAAATATAGCAATATTTGAGTGTACAAAGTATCGGAGAATCACAAATGTTTGTACGGTATGTTGATTTCTTCTTGTTAACTTAACAAAAAGTTTCTAGTGCTATCAATCCTCTGTTTCTGACTCAGTTTTATTACAGTGAAATAGAACTACTGCTGTCTGCTGAACGTAAGAACGCAAATTCCATATTTTATTATACAGATAAAACGTGATTTAGAAGAAATATTATCTTTAGAAGATAATAGATACGTGATTTTGTACCTATTAGAAACAATATTTTAAGATCTGAATAAATATATCCTACATATCCTACATACATTCTGTAAATAATTTATAAGAACAGTAAAAAACAAATGTTAACCATGTCTCTCACTTTTTGTATTAAATCTATTGAAGAAAGATTGAATGGTTTATTAATTTGTAATCAATTTAAAAGACGATTTGTTTTGACCTCGCCAATGATGAATGGAGTAACCAGGGGAAATGTGTGACATTTATATCTTACGTATGTTTGTTTACGCACTTCAGTGTAATCAATTATTTTTTAGACAAAAAGTTAAAAAAAACAGACTTTTATAATATTTCGAAGAATATGTTTACTAAGTGCAATGTTAATTTCGTATATGAATCATAATATTAATATCTATAATATTTCCTTTTTCTTGCTACAAATGCAGTCCTATGATCCGCAACACGAATTATTATTATACACCTCCTTCAGCCTTATTATAGTGAGATATTTTATATTGGGGAAGGTTTCTGTTGCAACTGCATTTTAAAAAGTATCATAGAATTTAATTATTAAAGAAACAGGACATTACATGATTTTATAATTTTTTTCTAACGCTTTTGTCATTACTATCATCGGATGACTCAGTGCCAGAAAATATGTAAACCAAGCTCACGCTTGAGTATGTCTCACACACCTGAAGCGGAAGAGGAATATGATATACATACACGAGAGTTATGTCAATGAATATTTTTATACGAATAACTCCAGATGATACAAATCAATCTCAATTTTGGTTATAGTGTTTCAATTTTATGGAATCCCAAATTACAATTTTGTGAGCTTTCAAAAATATGCCCTTTTAATTACAGAATTTATTTAAAAGAGCTACAATTAAATATAAAATGGTGAAAATGAATACTGAATACAAAATACTAAAATACTGAACATTAAATACTACTTTATAAATGTAAAGTAGGGCTCACCCCCTGTTAGCACACATTGAAAAAGAGCTGAGTTTTATTAGAGACAGCAATAGTTTATCCCGTTTTGTCGTGGCCAGAGCGTAACTCTAATGCTGAAGTAAATTGTGCGTCACTGTAATTGGTGTGTCAAAACTCAACGGTATTGTCTTTCCACACTATCAGCGTAGCTTAGTATATTATATCCAATGTCCGTATTATATTCGAAAGCAGTTATTTTTCCTTCATACAATTTATAGATTTTATGTGATTTCACAAGTATTATTAGGCCTACTATATACTTTATCAAACACTTCGGTTTAAATTTATTATATTTTTTTATTAATATGTAGTTAGGTAGTTTATTTCTTAATAATTTTATTTTTAAATTAGTACTAAAAAGTTGTAATATACGTATTATCTCTATCAAGTAAAGTTGAATGCCCGTATATGTACGTGTGCTACGTGAGCTGTACTTTCGACTATCGGCTGCGTTCACACTACTTTTGTTTGTCCTTAATTTACACCATACTTTAGTATACTGTTTCATACCGTCTGTCTTCAATTCTTTTCCCTATTTTTGTGTGTATGCGTATATTCCCTATACATGATGTACACATTTATGGATTAATGCATTAATGGACTGATGCATTAATTTATGGACGTAAGTATGAGTTTTGAAAAAGACTCAGGAGTTTGAAATATAGACCAACGTATCCGATATTTACTCTTCTCTTTGTCTTCTATCAGGAACTAGGCAAATCACCTGTGTCGATCCGAAAGGAATGAACCCACTAAACCAATACTTCACCCACTTATACCTCTTTGTCTAATAGACTTGTTTTGCCTAACGTCCTTTGACACCTGACATCTGGTATCCTATTCAGATGAGCAGTCCATTTCTTTGTAACTTTGAGTAAGATAAATGTCCTCTAAGGACGCTCCCAGCATCCTGTCGAGTAATACCAGTGGTAGTAGTTTTGTACAAACTCTTTGAGTTTTGTACTATCTACGAGCCTTTGCTCCTGCTTTGGGTTTCATTCGGATACCAACCTCCTATATTCTTCCGTCACTAGAATCGTCGGGAAATCTTCTTCTTCCGCCTCTAGTACCGTTGACCATTTGACACCTTTAAACCTACCCCGTACCGGGTAGTACAGAAGAAATAAAAAAAAAGCCAATTCTAACTTTTTTCGTCCTGGACATTTAAATAACATCGGAAATTTTTACAGCCAAAAGTATACTCATTTTAAGCAATTTACGCTACATCATATCTCAACATTGTAGCTGATTTTTTTATATACGACTCCCCGAGAGTCAGAAGCAGAAGTGTCAATAATGAAACATTCAATAATGAGGCAGAGTTTAAAACAAGAATTGTAAAGCTGAAGTTTCAAAGCAATGAAAAACTCCCTATCCCTCGAAAACCTAATAGTGTCAGGGTCGAAAAGACGAAGAGTTGGTCAAGAGAGACCAGACAGGGAATATTAAAGAAAGGGATTCCACCTAAGATAACTTGAAGCAACGTGAGAATCCAGTTAGCATCTAATGTGCTAAATCAGTATCCACCAGGTGTAAGCCCCTGATAATAACCTCCGACAATTACTATAAGCATTAAAATACGGTGCCCCTTTTAAATCTAAAACATTCCAACTGTGCACTTTGAAATAACCGTTATCTGAAGGAAGCAAAATTATAAAACTCGTTTTGAATTAACAAAAATTTAAATAATTTTTGTTAACAAATTTTAAACAAAATGACTTGATTATTAAGTAGTCTTATACAGCTGCGAAATAGATTGTATATGATTACTGGTTATCAGGTGTTGTTGATAATCAGTTGTCTGTACAGTGGAAAACGTGTTATCCGCCACGCAATTATAGGTAAGGGGCACATTTTCCATACAATGAGTTATAAAAATTCCTTTACTGTCTACTATATTTACTCTTTACTAGAAATCGTTATGTGATGCTACTGTTAAATAATAATACAATAATGTAACCAACACATCATTAATCAAATAATAAAAGAAATGTTTCTTACCTAATATACGTAAGTACAATGATTCTGTAAATCGTCTGTGCTCTGATACAATGATGACCCAAAATTAAACGTTGCGCTCCGCACAAGCTGTACGCAATTTATGTACGTACCAATTTCTCCGTGGTTTTCCTCATTTGTTTTAAAAAGTATTCTGACAGAATTAAAACTATGTATAAACACCTAAACAGCTTAAATAAATTTACAGTTTAAACAGGGAGCAGCAACAATTTCGGTAAAGAGATACTGTTTGATATTTCTAGTGTATCAGTACGAAGTGTAATTAAAGACATGTGCGAATCCAATATAGCCTACTTAACTAGATTTTACTTCAAGTGAGCGACGTCTGTGTTGGACAACGGTTTGCGTGTTAGACACGCTGTTACATTGTTTGTGTTGTAAAGTAATTAGCAGGAGATTACTTATCTGTTAGTACTTGACTAATAAGGCTGTGTGACGTTTGCGTGTTTGAAGTCGGCAGCTGTTTACGTAAAAGCACTTGTTGCAGAACTCAATTCTGACTATTTGATTATATTGTTAAAGAGGGTTTTTAATTTAATTTAAACAATAATAATCATCATCGAGAGGATACAAAATATTTTATACAATCCATGTATACAATTTTTTTTTTGGAATTAAGGAGATTTAGCTCATCTGAGAAACTGAAAATGTCAGTGGTGAAAAAGTGATAAACATCATTTTTACTTTATAATTTTATAGCCGAGTACTTACCAAAGAGTGAAAGTTTGAACACTCAACAAAAATAAGTGAAGTAAGACTTAGATCCGGTTGGTTTTACAATCTATCGTGTATTGGATGCAATGACAAATTTTGTTACACAAAGGAAACTAATAAACCTTACAACAAATTTTTATATTAATTAATAAAGTTCTGTTAGTGGTTATAATCACAGACAAAAATATCATTGTTACACACCACTATAAAAATTGTTTTCCAATTAGCGCTTTCAAGCTTCACAGTTCATCATCAGAACGGAGATATTGATTTTTTTAAATCAATTTTAGATTAGAGATGTAAAACGCCTTATGGTATACAGTGACTTCTTGATATAAAAACAGATATTTGCAAAAATACGATAAGTGAAAGAACAACAATATTTTAGGAAAAACATAATATAGTTTCTACAAAATAAAATATGAATATCAGTCAATAAAAACAGTTGAAGAGAATTTGATCAACAATTTGACGAAAAGGTAAAAGACACAAATTTTAGTTAAAAATTAAAAAAAAACACGCATATGTAATAAAAAGTGAAATATTAACAATATATAATTGTATACAGTTTAAAAACAATGAATTAAAACCTATTATTTTTTGACAGACATTTGTAAACACAATATTTATATAAAAAATCCTGTTATGCTGGTAGTCATTTTTAAACTAACAAAACTAGAACAACGCTAGAAACAATCGCCTTAATTAATAAATATTTTCTCAAAATTAATATTACTTTCCTTATCTCAACAATATTGCTTTACAGTCAGTAATTAAAGATGTACTATGACATTAGAAAAAACAATCACTAAAATAACTGAGTTTATTGAACCAAAGTTAGAAACGAATAAATACTCTTCTTGTTACTAATGGAGAATTAAAAATGAGGATCGAAACCTAAAAAGACATTTAAAACAGCCAATAGTGTTTATTGACCTAACAAGTATAAAATGTTGGTTATTGTCTGCATAATTTCCCGTAACATCTATGCACGTTATTTAGACGTATTCGTAACTGCCTTTCAAATTCCGTCGTGGAAAAGCTTTTGGTCTCGTGCGCAGTCAGTTTTTGCATGGAGTCCGTGACCTGTATTTACTTCATCTGAACCTATCTTTAGTTCTTTTTGCTCTTCTTTTAATCGTGACAGTCAATCCTTAATCTGACACAGGTTGGGACTGTATGATGGGTAATACAACAATTCAGTACTGATATGACGAAAGGAAAGATCGTTAGTTGGGTGAACGTTGTCAAGCATTTCAAAGCTTAGCACGTCTCTGGAGGTACAGTTTACATAGTGGATGACGGACAATTTTATGAACCACAACTCGTATTTCACCAATTTTATTTTGCCGATCAGTATTTGTCTAACTGGTCCAATATTGACTTCTTTCTTACAAAAGAAAGTGTAGCTGAAGTCGATTATAGAGAAACACATTTTGCCATTTCCAAACAATCTACTGATTTCAACGCGTACCGCTACTGTATTACTTTACTCTACAAATAATTTCAGCAGGTTACACTATCCCTGAATGAAGAAAACGCATTTTGTCCACGTTACAATTATAAGATTAGGGTCATTGTTTTAAATTTAATTGTAATTAGAATCAAGTAGGAAAAGGACAGCTAAAGTCTGTTAGCTTGCGTCTACTGTTTGCATTTCATATCATATTCATTCACAATAGCAGACACAAATTTTAGGAACCAATCATATCTTGGCTACAGTTTGCGACTCAGGTACGAGAGCCACTGGGCTAAGAATCATGTCACATTTATACACGTGACCGGAATAAATCTGCTGTCGACACTGAATATAACATAGTACAAATAAAGCCACTATCTTTCCTGCGCTACTGATATTGAGACCATTAGTTAATCTGTAGATTTTAAAACATGTTATCTTTTATTGTTATTGTACATTTAAAATAAATAATATTTATTGATTTGAATTCCTAGCTTTGAGTTTTTCCTAACTGTCATCCGAAATTTATACTACATTACATTCTACACATTGTACTGCTTTCTATTACTAGTACATTTCTGAAGCAGGAAACAATGCTACTGTGACTGCATAAAGTACTCTCAATATCCGTCACTCAGAAATACTCCAGTGTAGATAATACACTGTATCAATAACAACTTTTTTTTAACTGTAAAGAATGTAAAAGTGACTTTTATTATATTACCTGTGAAAGCTGTAAGTAAACTATGAAGAAAATGAAAAATTTACTTAATGGAGTTTGTACTTTTATTTATGAATCTTTGAAGTAATATTCAGTTTCAGTTGAATGTCTGAGACATCGATAACTTTATTTATTTAATGACGACCGTCATGAACTAAAACTATACAAAGCAACACAAAGCTACCTGTTATCACTTGCAAGTCTCGGTAGACTTAAAGGGTGAAATTCTTATCGTATTGAAAGCTACATTTTGCTACTGTTGAGACAGAATTTTGAAGTAATGAAAGACGCCAGTGTAAAGTATTCTTAGAACAATTGCCTAAAGACATTATACAGAAAAGGACTTATGTCTAATATACGATTACTTTATGTAATACCTAAGGTATGGCTAACATAAGCTATTATAACTCTTGTCTGAAACGCGCACTGCCGGTGTCAATATATTCAAAATTACTACTAAAAAGCGGGCTGTTAGGCCGTCGTCGGTTGCTATTAAACGTCGTTACGTCGGCAACGTTTCGATTCCCCCTCGGGAATCTTCCTCAGATCACAATACTGGAACGTTGTTATTAAATTAAGTAAATTAATTAAGTAACTACTTAACTAAGTAACTAAGTAATCAATTAAATTAATCAAATCGGTTAGATAATTAGATCAAGTAAATTAATTAAGTAAATTGATTAAGCAACCACGCAACAGAGCAGTCAATTAATCAACTGATTGACCAATTAATTATTTAATTAATTAAGTTATTAAATTGTGTAAATTAAACGACAGTGAAGGAGCCATAAAATGCGTTGTGGTATATTACTGGACTCCTTTAAATTGATTTATAAAATTAGTGCCAGTAAAAATTTTAAATTTTTAAATTTAAAAAATCCAAAAATATACTTCTCTAAATTTATTTGCTGTTTCCGTGGCGGGTTTTATTTGCCTATCTTATATTTTTAAATGAGTTTATTTAAACTTGGTTTTTATTCTTAAATTATTTTCTTCTGTGTGCAATATATAAACCTCATATATAGCAAGCAATTTCAGTTCGACCACCGTCGTCGTTCAAAGAGACACACAAAACACTGAATAACGACTTATGCAAATAAAACGTATGGTTCAAGGCAACGTGAAACAAAGTTTACAGCCTTAACAGCGAAAACCCCAAAACCAGAGCAAAGGTTAAAAACAACACTCAAATTGTTTTTTTTAAATTAAGTACAAAAGCAAAAGAAATGAATATACTTAAAAATTGTTACTACGTTTGTAATTAAAAATATTTCACAAAAATTGTCCTTCAGTGTGCGGTGTGTGACGTCTAGAAGAGCGATTATCACTAAATTGGTGTAGAGAAGCTTACAGTTAGGTTTACCCTTATGTTTGTGAATGAAAATATTTTTTGATAATTTGTGTTATCAAATCAATAGTATTTCTGAGATAAAATAAGATATTTGAGTTTATTAATTAACAAGAATTTTTGAGGTAGTCTGTATTTATTAAGTAAAACTGGGAAGATATAAAAATAGAAATTTGGGGAAAATATGATTGAAAAAGTTATAATGTTCCAGTGCTTGGAGTTGCAATACATGAGGGTGAATCAAAAGATAAGAAAGGGTAGAAATAAAAAAAAGGCTCGGTGAGAGTATAGTGTACCAAGAACATTCATTTCATAAATGTGACATATGTCTTCGAAAAGCGTAAATAGAAACATTTAAGGCCATATATAAACCTATTTTAACATTTGGTTGTGAGACATGAGTACTGAATGAGAGATAGAAAAAAAGATGAGTACAGACTATGAGAAATAAAGTATATGAGAAAATCGTGAGGAGTAACAAAGAAAGACAGAATAAAATGTGGTATGGTAAGGTGATTATTAGAGATAATATGAAACTAATAATAATAATTTAACAAAAATTGCCAAAATATTAAGGGCACTCGGCATCAAAATAGCCGTCAGATAACAACAGACTGTAGGATTTGTCCTATATTCCTGAAGGACAGAATTACCCTAAAAGAACTAAGGGGACTATTAATTATCTTCCTGTGTTGTAGCCTCTCAGTCAATCTAGCCTCACCACGTAAACCCACGTGTCAAAAAACAGGCAATTTTAGTGGACAGAAGACTGAAAATCATCAGTAGCACGGTATGCAGCCAAAACTAGATACACAGTGGCAAACAACTTTTGGCCACGGAGCTGTTGCAGAGCTGCATCGTAAGGGAGTTTATTGAGACTGAAGAAAGTTCAGACGGGACGAGAGTCTACGATTTCTCTCAGCTTAGGAACCTGTCCTAAATTCGTACAGTACTACTACAATCAGACACAACCAGCAGCGCTAGTCTGAGGTCTACCAGGTACGACAGGGATACGGATCTATAGGTACAACCTTTCCACAGCAGTAAATGTACTTGAAATTGTTAGACATGAAACTACCGAAATGTCATAGTAAACAATTTGAAAAAAAAGAACGAAGTTCAATGCGAGATTCAACCCCAAAATACGCACATGCTGCGTGCGTGTATGTGCGCTCGCTCGCGCGTGTTCGTGTGTGTGTGTGTAAATGATACTGCAAAACGATGAATGTAACAAAACGAAAACGTCACATGCCAGTGTGTTTACAGCCGTTCATTTTATACACTGCGACATGTCTTACACTTCGCTACACGTTTGATTTGTTTGACTACGCTTCGTTGAGCAGCATTAATTTATAGTGGCTAGTGGACAAGTTTAACATCAGCCGACCCACCCACCAAAAGATGATATCAACCAGAATTATACAAAAGTTTCAAATGGTTCTATAGTGGCCGTGATAGCTAAAACAAGAATAGTGAATCACACTATCACACACCGACCGACCGCGCGCGCGCGCGCACACACACACACACACAGCAACTACTCAACAACAAAGCCTTGACGGTAACTCTAAACGAAGTGCTACTTTTAAAGAAGGGTGTTGCAGACCCTTTGACTTGAACACCAACGACTGCCATAAAAGATTCATCCACAGTAATGAAATCCGGCCAGGAGGCTCTCAGCGCTGCACGTCGCCTAAAAGTCACTAGTTCGGCCAGACATTTGATATTACAATAATCTCAACAAATAAGTTCAGAAAGCTAAGCTTAGAAATATTGAAAATTTTCCCTAACATATTTGTTTACTAACAATCGATTAATGTACTTCACAAAGAATAATGTGAATTATTATTAGTTTAATAACTCGCACATCCTACACTAAAAATTTACTTCAAAATTAAATTTTATATTTAAAATCAAATCAGTTTAGGATTCCTTACCTTAAAATTTTAGGGCATATTTGTTAGCTGTTTTGGCATTTGTTTACTAACAATCGATTAATGTACTTCACAAAGAATAATGTGAATTATTATTAGTTTAATAACTCGCACATCCTACACTAAAAATTTACTTCAAAATTAAATTTTATATTTAAAATCAAATCAGTTTAGGATTCCTTACCTTAAAATTTTAGGGCATATTTGTTAGCTGTTTTGGCATTACGTTGTACAGTATAAGAATACAAGTGTAAGCCACAGAGCTTTCTTCGTTTTACTAATACTATCTGTATTTTTTATGACAACTTTGTCAAATCAAGTCTGTAATTTGTTAATAACAGCATCGGTTATTTAGATCTTTGTGATTGAAAACTACAGTAACAATTTACAGTCCGCGTTTGTATTACAAAATACTTAGTAACCGACTTGCTAACTTGCAAACCAACTTGCCGCTTTCGACAATATAAACGAGTGACTGCAGACATAACTATCAAGGAGAATTTGATAACGTTACAACGTTGATATTTACTGTATAGCGTCCAAACTTTACATATGAGACAGACGCATAAAAATTAGCTGTAGTTTCAACTGTGATGATATCGGTGGTAAATGCTTAGAGTATCTTTGACACGATATTGCAAACCATTGTAATATAACGTTCCATACAGGCTATAGAGTGAAAACCGCTTTCGATACTGGCTTAAGATAGAATTCAATTGAGGGTTTGCACTTGGCGAATAAAGCTTTAAAGCAAGATAATCGATCATTCAACCGCGTAACTACAGAAGAACGTACCTGTCGAATACAAAGTCGTTTAAATGGTTGGTGTTATTTTTTTTATTAAAAAATGATTAACGTGTCTCTGTGATGAACCTAAATTTCCACGATAAAGCCTAAACTGACCCGTATGTAACACAAACTCTTGTATTTAACAATATGTAGTGTTGACGTAAAAATGTGACTCTGCAATCGTCGATAAGCTTTTTATAATTCTGTTATATAGATTTCAGTTTAAAGTAAATATTACTTACTAACCCTTTCGTGATTTATCTGTGACCTTAAACAGCTGATACGACACAGGTCTGCAGAGTGTACGTGCATACGTCGACATGCATAGTGTAATTTCCGTGTTAATTTATCTCTGGTTAATGTTTTTAACAAAGTTATGTTCATCGGGTCCCTTGACGAAATTGATTTTTTTTTATAACTGCTTGAGATAAACGTTTTGTGAATTCAGTCATTGACTACACACAATTTAAAAGGCTTGATTGAAAAAATCAATCACATATACCAAGCTGATATGTAGCCTCATCAACGCGTACTCTGATTCCTGTATTAAATTTCTTCAGCTAACTATCATCAATGATATCGGCCATATGTCGCTGGACAAAGATGCATTTACTACAACTTCGGTCGCTTACTACACATACTTCCTATCTACGTTTTGTTTAAATTAATTGTCATCATCAGGAATTAGATATTTAAAAATAATAATTGATACATATGTAATCTATATATTAATACGTGAAGAGAAAACTTTGTACCCCTTTTTAAGCATATTGCGCGCACGGAGGAGTGTGAGATTTGGCATAGTTAAAGTTTATATGGAGAAGGAGTGCAGAAAGCTAAAATTTATATATGTGTTACAAATACATTAAATTAAATAAAAAAATAAAAATAAAACATTCATTTGCACTTGAAAATTCATTTAAATTTTTTCAAACAATGGTAATTGTTAAAAATAAAATAATTCTGTTGCCAGGCAATAAAATTATAATTTTCTCATTTTAGTGTACGTTCATACTGCCAATGTCAAACACATAATAGTCTGTCGTTTGTTTACGTTCATACTGCCAATGTCAAACACATAATAATCTGTGGTCAAACAGTCGCACAGAGTAGAGATTGTCGCCAAAGAATTTTAAAATGTTGCCAACAAATAATTACTGACAGATTGACTGAATGAGCTGTGAATTTTGTGTGATTTCAAATGTTCCTTTTCCAATAGTCTGTGGAGTGTATGTCAAGGCAAAAAAGCGTTTATTTTATATTTTGTATATTAGATATCTGTGTTTTATATATTAATGTGCAGTTGAAAGTGAAATACAGCTTGCTTAATATACACCTGTTGCAAAAGGAAAATTTTGTAGCAGCAATTTGAATTGACTTACTCTCGCCTAATTATTATTGATGGTTTCAAAAAAGTGAGTACATTTTATTATTTTTAAATTAAACCCTGTCTAATCTTAGTTTCAGTAATTTCATTACATGTTTTTTTTACATTTAGATATTTGCACCTACTTCCATTATGCCTCGACATAGAACATTGATGTGTCGGAGTGAGAGACAAAGAAGAAGGAATATATATTCGCGTGAAAGTCAAAATGATAATAGACCAAATGCAAATTTAAATAGTGTAAATAGTATACAAAATGATGAAATTATTTTGAGGGATACATTTAAATGCGCACTGCATTTCATTCCAAGAAATGTTAATACTTTTGATTGTGGATTAATGCATTTACAATGCAGGTTTTTCAATGCAAAACATTTCGAATCTGAAGTCACTTTAGGTGAAAGGACTGCATTCACTTCATGTTGTCATAAGGGTAAAGCAATATTACCGGCCTTAAGTCAAAATGAATACTTTAAACCATTGTAAGATGGACTTACTTCAAATGAACCTTCAATAAAAAGAAAGTCAAAAATTTATTTTGAAAACATTCGTAAATACAATTCATCATTTGCTATGGTTAGCTCAGAAGCTAAAATTTCGGATACAGTTACGCGTGGAGTGCATCATTTTAAAATACATGATGTTTTTTATCACAGATCAGGTCCAATGACTGCTGGATATGGTCGCTCACCATGTTATGCGCAATTATATTTTTATGATGTTGACACTGCTGTCAATTATAGATTACGTGAACACTATAATCAAACATGCAATAACAATATAATGCGCGAAATCTCTCTTGAATTGGAATGCATTAATCCTTTCGTTTGGTCATTCATTGCAATGAAAGGTCATTGTCAGAGAGTTGAAAATCAAAATAAAGAAATTTGTATGCTCATTAAAGTAAATCGTGATTTAGATCTACGCCGTTATAATGATGCAGTTCAAACTGATGTAGCAGTAATATTTAGCACAGTTGATGGTGAGCTACCCTTGAATGAAATATGGTTTCGTTTTCAAAAGTTAATGGTACCATTAAAAATATCTCTGTTTTGGATTCATCATTGGACCCTTTAGCGTATCCATTACTTTTTCCAAATGATGATACTGGGTGGCATATCAATATTTCTCATAATGTACCAACTACATCTAATTCAAGAGCTCCCAGAAATAAATTAACCATGCTTCAGTATGCAGCCTATCGACTTGCAATTAGAGAAGATTTTAGCATGTTGCACCATTCACAAAAATTATTTCTGCAGTGGATAGTTGATATGTATGTGAGAATAGAGGGTACAAGGTTACATTTCATTCGACAAAATCAAACAAGTCTTAGGTCTGAAGTTTACAACAATTTAACAGATTATTTAGAATTGAACCCCAATGCCAATAATGTTGGCCGTAGAGTAATTTTACCATCTTCATTCAATTGATCTCCAAGAAATATGTACGGTATCAGAATTATTTAGATGCAATGTCAATTGTGCAACATTTCGGAAAGCCTTATTTGTTTATTACAATGACTTGCAATCCAAGTTGGCCTGAAGTAGGTGATCCTATTGGTGTAGGTGAGTCAGCTAATTTTCGACCTGATATTGTTGTGCGTGTATTCAAGTCCAAACTGGAAGCATTAATTTAGGGCCTTACACTAAAAAAAATCTTCAGTAAAGTTGAAGCACTCATTTATACAATTGAGTTTCAAAAGAGAGGATTGCCTCATGCTCACATTTTACTCTCTTTAAATGAGCAAGTTAAAATTGTTAACGCTACCGATATTGATAAAGTTGTATCTGCGGAGATTCCTAACATTCAAACACATCCTACATTACATGAATATGTTGTAAAACACATGATGCATGGTCCATGCGGTGTACTTAATCCAAATTCTGTATGTATGAGAGATGGAAAATGCACAAAAGATTATCCAAAACGATTTAATGAATTTACATGTGAATCATTAAATGGATATCCATTATACAGAAGGTGTGATAATGGTATTAATGCTGAAGTTCGCGGTAGTTGCCTCGACAATCGTTATGTTGTACCATACAATCCGTATTTACTTGCCAAATTTAATTGCCATATAAATGTTGAAGTATGCACTACAGTTAAGAGTGTTAAATACATTTATAAATACGTGTATAAAGGCTATGACAGTGCATCTGTTGAATTAGGTTCAGAGAGAAATGAACCAGGTCAAGAAATACAAATTGATGAAGTTAAAAATTTTTTAAATGGCCGTTATGTCGGATCAACTGAAGCTGTATGGCGCATCTATGAATTACCAATGCATTTTCAATTACATGTCATCGTTAGACTTGACATTCATTTACCGCGTAGACAGAATGTTTACTTTCGAGAAGGGCAAGAACGTCAAGCAATTGAAAATGTAAGACAAACAAAATTATTAGCATTTTTTAAATTGAATCGATCAGATCCATCAGCGCATGAATATAAGTATATTGAAATTCCTTTGCATTATGTGTGGGAAGATTCCCGAAAAAAAATGGAAGAAGAGAAGGCGTGGAGGTGATAAAATCATTACACGCATATATGTAGTATCACCAAAAGACATCGAACTTTTCCATTTACGATTGCTTTTATTACATGTCTGTGGTCGAAAATCATTTGAGGATGTTAGAACATACAATGGAATTATACACACTTCTTTTGCTGAAGCGTGTCATGCTCGCGGCATTGCTTCAAATGATAATGGATGGCGCGAATGTTTAAATGAAGCAAAAGAATTACATTCACCAAAACAAATGCGAAATTTATTTGGTTACATTTGTGCATTAAATGTGCCAGCCAATGTATTGGCATTATGGAATGAATTTAAAGTATATCTTAGTGAAGATTTTTTGAGAGATTACAACGAAGAAGTATCCTTTAATACAGCTCTATTAGAAATTGAAGATATTTTGAATGTTCATAATTTGTCATGTCAAGAACTTGGTTTACCAGTTCCCACGTATTCGCAGAGAACAGACGAAGCAAATGCTATTGATCCAATAGAACAAGACTTTCTATTTTCTGAGCATTATGAAACTGCAAATATTGAACAGCATAATCTAATTGATCGTGTGATTCGTGAAGTTTTGCATCATGATACTGGATCTAATGTTTTTTGTTTAACCGCTCATGCAGGTTGTGGAAAAACATTCACACAAACAGCAATCATTCACAAATTAAATTCGCTTAATCTTAGTTGCATTGCAACAGCGTTCAGTGGCATAGCTTCAACTCTACTACTTAGAGGTAGAACTTTACACAATATGTTTAAATTGCCTATACCCATTTTGGAAAATTCTGTAGCGAATATTACCGCAAATAGTAGCTATGGACGTTACATAAATTCATCATCATTGATAATTATTGATGAAATTTCTATGTGCCCACTGCAAGTGTTGAAAATCATATATAGATTATTGCAGGATCTATGCGATGAAAATGATAAACATAAACCATTTGGAGGGGAAACGATACTTCTGTGCGGTGATTTTCGGCAAATCTTACCAGTTGTCCCACACGGATCACGTGCAACTTTAATTGAAAATTGTGTCACGAGTTGGCATACATTTGTTTATTTTCATAAAGTAACGTTTACTCAAAATATGAGAGCCTTAACAAGTGAAATAGAATTTGTCGAATTCTTGAAAAAAATTGGTAATGATGAAGCCCCACAATTCCCTCAGTTTGGTGAAAATATTATTGAAATACCTCAACAATTAATAGGAGATGAAAATAATATTATTAATGAGGTGTATGGAAATATTTCCGAAAACATACTCTCAGATAACATATTGAAGTCAGTTATTTTAGCACCTAAAAATGAAGATTGTACTTTTATTAATACTGATACACTTAATCGAATACCAGGTGAACAGAAAACATATCATTGCTACGATAAAATAATTCGTGATGATGACAATGAAATCAATAACTATCCAGTAGAGTTTTTGAATTCTTCGACTATTATTGGTTTGCCACCACATAAGTTAGTATTGAAAGTTAATTGCATCGTTTTACTGATCAGAAACTTAAATACAAAGGAAACATTAGTCAATGGAACAATAATGCGCATCAAGTGTATGCATCGTAATGCTATTGATTGCGAAGTTTTAACTGGAACCGCACGCAATAAGAGAATTTTGATTCCACGTATAAATTTAACATATTCCGGTACTGTTTTACCATTCAACTTTCAAAGAACTCAATTTCCAATTATACCTGCATTTGCGATGACAATACATAAGTCTCAAGGACAAACATTCGAAAAAATTGGAATTTTATTGAGGCAGCCAGTTTTTACACATGGTCAATTGTACGTCGCAGCAAGTAGAGTTCGATCATTCAATGGTTTGAGATTTTATATTTCCGAATATAATGGCCAAGGGCATTTAGCAAATGATGAAAGAGTTTTTACAAAAAACATCGTTTACACAGAAGTTCTGAATCATTAAATTCACTTTCAAACTATTTTAAGTTCAATGGACAACATTTATTTTTTTAACCGCCCGGTTTTTTGATTTAATGAAAAATATATGAAAAAATACGAGGCACGTATTTTTTATTTCATTTTTTATTTTGTATTAATTTTTTATTTAAATTTTATAAATTCGAAAAAGATAGGCAAAATAACTGTGTAGCCTTGGCGAAAGCTGGTCAGTATGGCAATAAAAAAACCCAAGGAAATGTCAAAAAACGCGTTATTGCTTTTTAAATATGGCTTAGCCAAGCTAAACCTCATTTTTCCTATCTTTCATATTTTTAAAATAACTCAAAAATTAATGCATAGAAAAAAAAATTAAAAAATTATATAAGCTTTGTAGCAGATAATCTTCAAACTGTTTTCGAGTTTTGTACCTTACCAAAAATGAAATGTAATCCACTGGAATTGAAAACAATGTATCTTATACTTCTATGAATGTCAAGTCCCATTTTTATTAGCGTTTATTTGATTCAATAATAACATGAAAAAATTAAAACTGACAATGAATTATATCAAAAAATAAATACGAATACAAGCTGTAATTGTGTTTTTTTCAACTGTTACTGACATTAAATTTTAAATTTCATAGGTATTGCAGGGAATTAAGGCAAACAACACACGCTATTGACGTATTTGTACACGCTCGCAGCTGACGTAATAGAACAAAATTCTAAAAAATTATATGCAATGATTATTATAGAGGTATACTCTTTGACAAAAGAACCTCAATAACGTTCAAACTTAAAAATTTAATGAATTACAGTCGAATTTCAACCACTGGGCGACCACTAGTTATTATTAATATATATTGAATATTCAAACACTTTTTGCTGCAGTCTATTTCTTGATGTATATAATATGCTTAATATTTATAATGACTTTACCTCAAGATGTTTTTTCCTTTATTGGATCATGTTTCGAGACGCACTGTGTTCCTTCCAAATTTTTAATCTTGTGTCAATCTTGTGTCAACTCCACTAAGCCAACATTCACATGGTCTTGTTATAAAAGTAAGATCGCCAGACGTACTCGTGAATACAAAAAGTATATACCTTCACACTCTCAAGTATACTCCTTCACATGTGGAGTTTTATTTTTATATTGCTACGACTATCACGGAACACTCTCGAAGAGTAGAGAGCGTCCTTCCACCCGTGTCTCGGCTAGCCGAGCAGCGTCTCGGTCAAGGCCTCACAAAAACACTTTCCAGACTGTTCGAGTGCTTGTTTAACTACGCCCATTATGCTAGCACGCCCCCGAAAGAATGGAAAATTATTCTGGAACATTTCCGGGACCTATATAAGCAACAGCAGCCAGCTTAGTGAGTTGGTTATTAGCAGTTAGTCAGCTTAGTAGTTGACATTATTATTGCGTGTGTAAAAATTTGACTTGAATTATTGTATGAGAGTACCTTGTTGATTATCACATTGTTATTTGTGACTAATTAAAGCTGGTAATTAGTGACTTCATTGGTGTCTGTATTTTGTTTCCACTGAACAATACGACGATCCGCGAGACCGTCGAACAATATGTTCAAATGTTTTCAACTTTTATTTGCTCACACCAGCTACATAAAATTATAATCGATTATGGTTAAGCGTTATTTATATTTTGAAGGCGTTAAAATGTAAATATGGAAACGTTCGGCCATTCTGTATAAAGATAGTACATACAGAGTTTAGTATTTCACGGAAAAGTACGATAAACTGTTACTTCACTTTTTAATGCCGATTTTCTTGTCTTTATTTGCAGTATTAGCACGCCTACAAAAGCTTTAATGTTCAGGTCGTAAGGAAAGTAATATCAAATGTGCACATAAATTACAATTAAAACTTTACAGTACTATATAAGGCAAGTTGGGGATAATACACCGTTAAGGAGGCTGTTAATGTACTTACAGCCAAAGTTAATCACGCAGTTACTGTCTCATTAACACCGTACGTTATAATACAAGGTACTTCACTGCATTATACACACGCGGTAAATAGTCACATGCAGAGTACCGTACTTAACAAATTTGTGTTAAGTGTCTGTGTTTAGTGAAGTGTGCACATGTTGGTTTCTTAATTACTATAGTATTATCGATAACATTGTTACTTTCTATAAATTTAAAATTTAATATATTTAAATTTTAAATTAAAAATGTAATGTCACTGATCAGTTAATTGCTTATAATTACGTAAATCAACGTAATGAAAACAGAAAAAAAAAACAATTACCCTGATCAAACGTCCTCGCTACTTTATATGCTACCAGGGTGCAAACTGTCAACATTTTGTCGTAATTCAGCTGCTCTACAACGCATCAATGAGACCTCTTGAAGAACCTATCGCCAATTTTTTCCTTCCAGTTCCGCACTCATTCAGACTCTCAGCATCCTTTTTCGTTCCATCTAACTATGAATTATTGACAAATGGTTGACCAAACAGCTTGGTCTTATACAGTTGCTTCAACATTCGCATCTTGGGGACATAATTTCCCTTAGATCCAGCTATGTAATCCAAGTGTAATAACCTTAATGATTTTTGGCTTTTAAAAGACACAATATTTCGTGCTGGTCTTTAAGCACAAATGCATAGATATTATTACATTTTTTTTCTTTCAAATGATAAACCATCATGTTTATCTGACTTGGTGACAGCTCGGGTTTCACAGTTACACTGTGACACTACTTGATCAAAGCCTTCAGTGTCATGAAAAATAAGTCTGCTGAAAGCCCTAAGTATCGCACTGATTGATGGAGAAATCTGTATTTTTATTTTGATTGAAAACTCAACTAATCTTGTCAACCACATATAAACTGTATATAAATTAGCCACCAATTATATCTAACGTAATGTATAGTAGAAATGAAAAAACACTTATGGTACACTCGTCAAAGTTACTTCATGTGGGTCGGTACACGTTTTTCCGACGGCGAGAACACCGAAAGCTATCTTCAGAAGAGATTTAATGAATGTAGTGTGTTCACCACCAAATAGGATAAATGGAGACAGAGGCCACAAACACTTAAACATAATTATGAGTAACAACGCATATGTTTAGTACTCCCATTTACACGTTTACACAAAGATTGACAACTGGTGCAAGACTGGTTATGGGATTGATCTGCTTTTTTTTAGTGAATAAACGTCTCGTCGTGTCTGTAAATGTTTACACTGTATGATAAAGAGTATTTTAGGATATAATATAATAATATAAATAGCATAAGTAGTACACTGGTTTTTTTTCTTTGCATACTAAAAGTTTTAATCTTATCACTCACTGTAAAGCATTATCATAATCGTTCATTCACAACCAGTATCTCCAAAATGTGTGTATATGCAACAACACAATTTGTAAAGAAGTTTTTAATATACCTGTAAAGAGCGTTTTAGCAAAACCTTTAACAAAAAATGTAATGTTGATGTAAAACAGAATAAGAGAAGAAGAGTATTAAGTGGCCTAAAACTGGACCATTTTACCTGAGATAATGGAAACGCAACAAAAATGTCTCTACGGCCTAATCTTAACACTAAGCACTAGTCACAATTGTTAACATTTCATAAAACAATTTCTTATTTATTCATCAATATGTTTTTATATCTATTTAGAAATTTATTAATATCAAAATATAGTATAACCAATATTAATAGTTAACATTAATCTATTTATTAATTTTGTAATTAAGACTTTTAGTAATAAATAAAATAAAGTATAATGCTAACAAATCTATGGGTGACAAAAGCAATGAGGATACGCAGTTATAAATAAATACTCTCTTCAGTTATTTTATCTTTGTTTATTATAAATCGTTCTTTCTTATTCACAGTGTCAGAAAACTTAACGGAAGGGTAGAGTTTTGTCAAAGCAGTGGCAGACTTTGTGAACAAAATGTAAACAGGATTTGATTTCAACATTTAGACTGTGAAATGTAAACTGAAAAGTAAAACGTGGGGAAATTGAAACCGACATTGAAGACGGTTTAAAATGGGTTTGTAAATGAATTCATATTTATTTTCACTTTCCGTCTGAAGTCGTATCTACAGAGACAAATTCTTTTATTCTAAAAAGAAATACGAGTTGCTTTCATTTTAGAAATATTTACTTAAATCTTTAAAAACAGTACATTGGTTGCTCATGAATAAGAAGCAACAAAATGTGTTGTAATACACGTTTCAATACCTATTTTTTGTGTAGGTATATTTTTTAAATTTTATATAAACTTAAATCAATTCCCTAATATGTTTAAGATTGTTTATAACGTTTGATGGTAATACAGAAAAAGATGTAATGAATGAAGTTATAACGCAAGAAACAGCAAGATAATGGCGTTTTTTTAGTATTACTGTCCCTAATTCGCTAATTTAATAGACCCATTTCCGTCATTGACCTGCACTTTCCAGAATATCTCCATTCCCTCTTTGTACTGTCTGATTCTCTTATTGTTCATGCCAACATTTTTGTATTTTGTAAATCGAATGTGTGCAGTTTCTTTAGCATATTTCGTCAAGGACGTGTTGGCTTCATGTCCGCTCCTTTGGGTTTTGTAGAAAGACGTTGATTTTTCTGTAAATGTTGAATGTTATCCTGACGTGATGTTTCTTGAGTACTATTTCTATTATGTCCGCTCTGCCATTTATATATGTTAGTGTTAAAGTGCTGACGTACTCCTGTGTTTTTCTCCGTTTGCGTCTTGTTTATCTTCTTTTGTTTGACAGCTCAGTTTAAATCATATGAGGTGTATCCATTGAAAAACACCGTCTCCTACAAGATGCTCAACTCTCGTTTCCTGTGTTCCTCCTCCGATAGGTGTAGACACACACACAAACACACACATTTGGGCATCCTATTCTACTGTCGGAGCCAACCGAATATAAACAAAAATGATGGAAGAAACCTTCATCAAAACATATACAAGATTACTCCACACATTTTTACGGAGTTTACGGAAAACTATCTTAAAATTATTCAGATTGTCTTCGCCATCACTTTTTAACATCCATTTTAAAGCTCTTCTTCTCGACCACTCTCAGGATACTAATAAAGAATATACTAAAACTCCCGCTTTAGAGCTCTTTTACGACAAGCACTTTTTTACCTTTTATTTCAAAACTTAGAGAAGATAATTTTAAGGCAAATTTTGTCATTTGTAATATATGTAAGCGCAAAATTATATTTCTCTTTTGCCGTTTACCAGATAAGGTGTCATTAAACTCCTTACGTTTAAAGTACATCGGAATTATTCCCACAGTAGGCTTTCCTTTCCTTTCTTACATTTCACAGAATAAAGTATAGTTATCGTCATCAGTGTTCAAATTTTTAAGGTAATCATATTACTGAAATGTTAAAAGGTTTTCAAGCTTTCGTCAACATTCACAGGCACGTTCTTCAAATCAAGATGGTCAAATCTGTGCCTTAATAATCTTCTTAATTCCTTTAAAAGCTATAAAACTTTCTTTTGAGCATTAAGTACAACGTGAGGTTGGCATTTGGTACTTGACTTGCACAAACGCATCACAGCTCATACCATTTGTACAGTGCATGTTATCTAACGTTTTAATAATGACTGCATTACGTTTTTGTAAAACCTACACGATTATTTTGAACTTATAACGAATCCGTTAGTTCAATTATTTGTATGGTATGTTAGAATTATTAACTATGGGCTCAGACCAATAGAATCTTTATATTTTTCTTATACATTGTTTAAAATATTCAAGAAAAATCTATTTTATGCACATTGGCATATAGTACCCGTGTTGTATTTATTTATCCTTAACGTTAGATATTTTAAGTAATGTGCTATACTAATTATTACCATTAAAACTAACATACCACTAACATAAAAATATAGTTTTGGCTTTTGTGAATTTGTTGATTTCAATAGCTGTGTTTACAAAATTAAAAATTGTAATTAAATAAAAAACAATGGGTTTTTCCTCCACATACACATATTGTTTATGCAAGTAGTCCTTACATTAGCAATTCAGTTTATCTCTGGAGTATGTACTTTTCTGAAAATATAAAGGATCTTTATTTTATTTATAATTGGCGCAGTTTTTCATATTAATTAATGAGCCGGATTTTAAAAATTACTTCGCCCATAAGTTGTCTGTACCCGGTGTTATTATTTTCCTCTTAGGGAACTTCTTCCTATCCGGAGTATGAGTGTCTTTAGCTTCAATTACAACTGCCTCCTTAGTTAACTTTATAGTTCTTCTGCGTTCTTGGTAAATTTGCTTTTAGGGTTCAAGCACTTTGCGCTGCTCTATCCGTTAGTAGTCTGAAGTATATTAGGGGTTATGCGTTTAGTCTTCTTTTGATACTTGTAATAGTGAATCACATTGTTAGATCCTCGGTCGTTTTGAGTACATAAGTTTCAATTAAATTTTTATTTATATAAATTGAACTGAAAAACAATGGTTAACTTAATCACTGTATTTAATGAAATCGGAGAATGCTCCTTTTAAGAATTTTAAAGATTTAGATCTGAACAAGCAGTACAAGATAGAAAGGTTTGTAACAATGAAAACTAATTACAGGCTTTTGATTATTTGCCATCTAGAAGAATAAAAATGCATTTACGTAAGAGATTTCTCTCGGAGTTAGACAATACAATCCTTAAGGATTCAAATAATAGTAAAAATTTAAGTTTGATCTATAAGAGCTAAAAGATGAGAAATTTTCTTTAGTAGGAGTTGAAGTTAACTAAAATGTTTCCTCGTAGTTATATGTTTGTAAATTTGTCTTCTAAAGGGTGGAGGGAGGATTATTTTAAGAATTCTCGAATAACTAACGCCTTCAGTTTCTGATAAGGAACAGCACATAAGACAGTGCGTAGTATCGTACTGATGTAGTGGTGGCGTGATAACCTACTGGTGTAACGCAACGAGCATCCAAGCTGCGTCACTAATGCATGACGGAAAGGAACGAACGTTCCGCTGCGTCATTGATAATCAGTTGTAAAACTTATATTTTTATTATTTTTTTATTTTGTATATATTTAATTTGAGTAAATGTGTGGAGAGGAAAGGAAACAAATAGGTGTACGGTAGTTTTTCCGGAAATTCGACAAAAAGGAAACTTTTTATGCTTTATGCTTGTGTTTTATGGAGGTTTCTTAAACGTAGAAATTTAGTTGCCTTCGAAAGTGGACCGCTCAATATATACCTAAATGAATACTTATAGGCCTATATATAAAACATTATTTTTGACTAATATCACCGTATCATTATTATTTAATATCGTGTAATTTATTTTTCCTCTAAATCTCACATGTTTGGGGGACCTGGGGTGTAACTTTCATCACGCCATTCCTTCAAACCATGATGCTGGCAGAACACAATCATGCAACTTCCAAATCTCTCAACACGCGTTTTTTTCCTACAAATAGTGACGAAACCGGAAGTGTTCGTCGAATTGAGATGCATATGTGGAAGGGATTACTCCACCATTTCCCTACGTTTGCATCATTTCGTCTCGTTTCGCGTCTATTTATATTCTTTCTTTGTGATTGCAATTTTCTACCACGCATCAAGGGGATGTGTCAGATTGTTTGACACTTTTTTCTTTTGTTTGTAACGTTTTGGGTTGTTCCGTTGCGTCTCACAGAAATTTTGCGTGAACAATACGTTAACAAAACCGAATACTGAAATTGTGTATTGTAAATTGTTTCGTACTGCGGAACGTTGTATCTCACTTTACGCAACAGATCTGCTGATGGTTGTAAAACCCACCGGGTTTTCTACATAAAGTAATAAATTATATTTTAAAAGTTTACTTAGTTTTACTTAGAACATTATTTTTTACTAAAAAGTCACAACACAGTGTTCGTTACAACAGATACAACACAAATTGTAAATACTGCAGGTTTAATTTGGTTATTTTCCTTTCACATTCAAACTTTGATTTCTTGGCGGTATATTTGTAAGAAAATTGCTCACTGTAAACTTACTTAATGTAGATTGTTTTGTATATGTAATACCTTTCTCTGATAGTTCAACTAGAGTTGTCAAAATGTATTTTCGTATCTAGTACGACAATATTGCGCGGGCTTTAGTTTTCTTCACAGCCTGTCCTTTATCATCTTATAGACAGACAGAAGACGCACGGGGCGTCGCGCGCCCTTGTTTGTTTACGCTGTTCAGGTTTTAACAATGAGCCCGATGAACGCCAGGTTTTAACAATGCAGGTTGGTCGTTGGCTCACCTCAAGGAGTTAGGTTGCGGTCCACGAATGCTCGATGTGCGGCAAAGGGGCATCATTTTATCATTGTAGTCACCTCGTCAAGACCATTCAGTCATCTATTACCTTCATTAAGAATTCCCTCACCACATCTTGCGACCAACTGTTGTCCAACTCCCATTTTCTCTTGTGCCACTCTGAGATCTGCAGTCCATCAGCTAAGCTAAATCTCCTTAATTTCACAAAATCTGTAGTATATTAAGTTTATACAATTTTTCGTGTTACATTATTTTCCGTTTTTATAAAATATTTTGTGTCATATAAAGTATAAATCGTACGTGGTATTCCCTACAGTAAAATTTGAGACCACTCCGACAAGATAAGCAGACTAATTAGTCAGGCAACTGAAGTTTCTGCAACAAGTGCTTTTAGGTGACCGCCAACTACAAACACCCACTCGACATACAGTCTAATTAGTCACTCTTATTAATAGGTGAGTTGTTTTCTGCTAATTGCTTTATAGAACAAACACTGTAATAGCGTTGCAAGAAAATAACTGCTCTAACTTATCGTAAAGTCGCTCATTTGCCGTAAAGGCTATATAAGTATATTGGAAACGTGCAATTCTGCTTACATACTTACACTATAACAAAGTTTCTATACAGAAATGTTTGCTGCTTAATTAAAGTTTCAATTGTTGTTTAACGATTTCAACTACTCACCTGTATTCTACAATGTTAATGCACACAGAGAGTTTTAAAAATTTAACATAAAAAACAGAAGAAATCGGTGCGTGCTCAAGATGTCAGCTACAGAAATAATTGACAGGTTTTTCTAAGTGTGGTGATTAATTTTGAGTCACCTTTATATTAGTGCACAGAAGTTTTACAAATTTATTTTCATAAGCGTTTATCAGGTGAGAAACATTGTTTACGTTATCGTATAAGAAAATGTTAAATAATAACATCAAAGAACGTTTTCCAGTAAACTGGAAACGAATAATATCGAAATATCCGTAATTAAATTTAAGACAAATGGAACCCTTATTTACTAACTGGTGGCGTAACGGTGAAAATAATTGCCAACTTTGAAATATTTGCTGCTCAATCGTTACTGACAAACCGTATTCACATGCTCTAGAACATACTCAATTTCACAGCTTATACTACATAATAACCAAGAAATTTCGTATATAATTTGTAAAAGTAAATAAAAACAAGAATTTTAATCATTTATAACGAATAACGTGTCTTACAATCCTATTCTTTTTAGGTATTAATCGATGTCGGAAATTTTTAGATTCAACAGCATGGACATTAGAATACTCTGCAGCATAAGAAGGAAATTGAAGTACTTTTAGTAATTACCGGATATTTTGGTGTAAATGTTTAGTTTCCAAGGCTCTTACAAGCACACATGTTGATAAACTAATACATCAGATCCTGTCCGCACAGATCCGTGTACTCGCCTAACACACCTATATACACACAAAATACTGAACGCCTTGGAACCATCCACCTATGAGTATTAATTTGGAAATTAAACGATTAATAAACAAGTGGGAAAATTTGGAGAAGGGATAATTAATGACAGTCGAGAGCTCCTTATTGAATTCTGCACAAGTAATGAACTCAGAATTAACAACGGATTTCATCAGCATAAAGAGATTCACAAATATACGTGGACACAGCCCACAAGGCAATTAAATATATAATAGATTATATAATAACACCAAAAAAGACAAAGATCAAAATAAAATACGTCCGAGTTTATCGAGGGGTGGATTGTGGATCTGACCACCACCTAGTTGGAGCCAAGTTACAGTTTCCATACTTCAGAACATTAAAAGAAAAGGAAGACAACCGGACCAAAATAGAAATGGAACAAATAGACGAAATAAGGTAAAACCTTGAAATTTTTACTGATGAAAGTACGAAAAACCTACATAAACAACGGTTGGACCAAAAACTGGAGGAAGGAAAATACGGTGATATTGAAGAACTCTATGAACACATAAAAGCAGCGGTACATGAGTCAGCCAAAGAAGCCCTAAGTATAGTCGACGAAAGGGTGAAAAGTAGAAAATGGTGGTATAATGACGTAATAGCTGAAGAAGTTAATAAGAAAAAGGAAGCATATCTGAAGTGCCTTAACACCAAGACTCAGGAAGACAGGGAAATATACAGAAAACCACGAACAAGAGTCAAGAAACTAGTAAGCGAGGACAAGAGAAAAATCTTGGATCAAAAATGCAGGGAAGTAGAATCTTACATCGGAGGAAGACGCTGTACGGAGGCATGGAAATTTTTGAACAATATTAGATTGTATGGAAATCAAACAAAACTTCAGATAATACCAGTCGAACGCTGGGAAGAACACTATAAAAAATTATTAACAAAAGATCGAGAAAAATTCTTGGGCGACGGCACAGTAGTAGAAGTGGAATCGATGCAGTCGCCGAGGTCATAAACAAATTGAAAAACAGTAAGGTCCTGGAGGGATGTATGCGGAAATGATAAAGATTGGTACAGACACTTTACTAAGAATGATAACAGAAATGATTAACAAGTGTATTGAAAGGAAACAGGTACCAGCGGAATGGAAAATAGGATTCATGTCCTCATTGTTCAAGAAAGGAGACAGACAGCAACGCAATAATTATAGAGGCATAACTGTCACACCAACTCTTAGCCGTCTATATGGCAGAGTCTTAAGAGATCTAATTGAGGAGGAGTACGCAGAAAATGAAACAGGAGAACAGTGCGGGTTTCGTGCTGGGAGATCTTGTATGGATAATATCTTCTGTCTTAAACAACTAATAGGAAAAAGACTATCTGTAAATCAAGAGGTTCACCTTCTCTTCATACACCTGTCTAAGGCTTACGATAATGTCCCCCTCTCTAAATTGTGGGAGGTTCTACAGAACACTAATATAAACCACAGTCTCATTCAGACAATACAATAAATTTATAGAGACTCAAAATAAAGATCAAAATAGGGAAAAAAGTGTCAGCAGGGTTTACAGTATCGAAAGGTCTAAAGCAAGGGTGTTGCATCTCCCCGACATTGTTCAAAATATATATAGACACAGTACTGCGACAGTGGAAAAAAAAGTGCTGAGGTATGGGAATTCCAATATATGGAACCCATATTTTCACATTACAATTCGCGGATGATCAGATCTTAGTAGCACAAGGCAAAGAGGACTTGGAGTATATGACTCGGAAGATCAAACACGAATACGAGAGCTGGGGACTGTCAATAAATCTAGAAAAGACCAAGTATTTATGCGTGGGAGGTACTGAAACCAACTTGCAATTGGAAAATAATGAAGAAATTGAAAATACTGAAAATTTCCAGGCATATTTAGGAGTACAGGTAAAGCAGGATGGCAGCGATACAGATGAAATAAAGGAAAGAGTAGGATGGGACGGAGGGCTATGAAAAGGCTAAATAGTATATGGTGCCATGACCAGATAACTAGAGGAAGGAAAGTACACATATACAATACTATCGTAAAGAGTATTCTGTTGTATGGTGCTGATAGTTGGAAAATGACAGAAGTGGACAAAAAGAAAATACTAGCTGTAGAGATGGATGCACGAAGAAGATCATGCAGAGTATCCAGGCGAGAGAAAATAAGAAATGAACAGATTAGAGAAATGAGAAATGTGAAACATGCAGTAGTAGGCGAAATAGAAAGAAGACAGTTAATTTGGTTTAGACATGTTAAACGGATGGGAAGAGAAAGGTTGCCAAAAAAGATAATGGAATGGTTACCCCCTGAGAAGACGAAGAGCGGAAGACCCAGATCATCATGGGGAGAGAGTATCCAGAAAGCTCTAAGTGCGAGGAATCTGACAGGAGAACATTTTCAGGACAAAAAATATTGGAGAGAAAGTCTGGACATCGGACAGCCACGACAGACGCTATAAACCGATGTTATATATATAAACTAGAGTATTTGAGTGAAACGTATTAACACATTTGACAGGTTGTAAAATGCCTAAGCAACGGTGGTTTCACACTATCAAGGAATAACTAACCGATTTCCGTATATAATGGGGATTTAAAGAATAATATAGCAAGATACTTTGGCAGTTTGGAACGAAAATACTGTTGAATTTTGACATTTCAGTTACAGGCACACAATTTATTATCTCAGTGTAGCAGGTATTGGACTAACACTCTGACCACGAGGAAAAGGGATAAACCACCACTGTCTGCTCTGGGGATTATCTACGTCTGGTAGTAGACAGCGCGCCCAACATTCCCTTGAATCGAAATTATATCTATTAAATGTTTACTGTACCTCTTGAGTGTGCAATTCTCGTAGTGGATGATAAACCATAACGCGTTTTGCCATCAATTTGTACGCCTATCGCCTATAATTCGATCAACTGCTCTGATATTCATGGTGGTTACTGAAATAAAATGTACAGCTAAACACTGTATATCGAAGAAAGGAATTTGACCGTTGTTACAACAATATATTGCTTTGACATACCATGCATTCTGCATATAACTCCAGCAGGTTACATTACCTGTGAATAAAAAAAGTATCTGTACTCGCATCTTTTGTCATTGCAATTAAGCAAGGGGAAACATTTCAACCCCCCCTTCTTAGTTAATTTCACATTTTTCACCCACAGAGAAAAGCAGGTGCTGCTTTCAGACCGCGTAAATGTGATTACTGCAAGCTGTCTAGCTGAGTATGTGTATGCTTATGTGTATCCTTATGAGTATGTGTAAGCTTATGTATGTACACACACACGCACACACACACACATTGTATATATCGAGTCTGAGGTGAATATTACAAAGCAATCTTTGTAATAAAATAAAATAATATAGACATAAATGGACAGCTCACTTACTGTGACAAACATCGACTAGCATACCAAGGCGGCCGCTGGATTATGTTGCTTGAGGATGGCCAAGACCAAGGTGGCTCGAAAAGGACACGTGAACCGTGTTGGGTCAGAACGGGCTTTGGAGTCTAATCCTTACAGTAGATGATGATGAGAGCAATGTACAATGATATACCACTTTGGTCATAGACAGTAAACATTAGATAACTGTTAATACCAAAGCAATCAGTATTGCCAACCGCCTACATTTTTTAATTCGTGCAACGCGCAACTATACCGTTGGTTGAATGCAGAAATATTCCTGTGCAGGTTGGTTCCTGTGTCATTCTTTTTTGTGTGTCCATTACATTGTAATTTTTTTGTTTGGATAAAATCAACAATTGAATTTTTCACATTCATTCTATCCTTAATGACTTCATTTCTAATTTTCTCACGTCTGGATACTGTTGCAGAATATCTCCAAAAGTCTATCTCTGCTGCATTAAGTTTGTTCTTGTGTGTTTATTAGTAGTCCAAAATTATGAGTCGTAAGTCATGACAATGGTTTTCAATATTTTGGTTTTAGTTTCCGCAGTAATTTGCTTATCCCACAGGATTCTATTTAATGTAGATACAGCCATTTTTCCTAAATTAATTCTGGTGTGTATTTATTTGTCTTGCTTTTTACTGACCGTAATTTTTACCTCTACATGCTTGTAATCCTCTGTATATGAAATATTCCCCATGTCTTCCTCCAATATCAAGTCTTGATAAAGGTCACCTATTGCCATGTATATTTTTTTATTCATATTTACCTTTAGTCTCCATTTCTGATATTCCTGTATCAATTTTTTCGAGTCATGTACTCAATGTTTTCAAAATCTTGGGCCAAAAGAAATTGGTCATCAGCCAGCTGTAATGAATAAACTGTATCACCATTAAGTGGAAGTCCCATGTTCTTGGACATTTTTTCCTAGTCTCTATCGCTTTCTCCGTATACGTTTTATAAAGCATGGGTGATAGACAACATCCCTGGCGTAAACCTTTGGTCACTTGAAACCCTAATGACAAATTCTTTCCTGTTTTTATATGTCTGCTGCAAAGAAATCTTAAGTTGATGTCGAAGTCATTTTACGACATTTTGTTTGACCTCGTTGTTGTCATAAAACTTTGTACCATGTAACACCTCCTTTATCGAACAAGTAGAAATCTGATGCAGCCAAGTCTGGACTGTAGGTAGGATGAGGTAGAATCTCCCAAGCATATTTATTGATGGTTTAGGTGTTAATTGAACTGTGTGTGGAAGGTGTCATTCAAAAGGAAAATGACGCGTTTGTGCAGAAATTCAAGATGGTTGTACATCACTACCGGCTTTACTTTAGCAACAGGCATATCAGAGTAGTATGTACTATTTATTGGCCTCTGAACTTCTAAAAAATACAAAACAGTTGGAACCTCAGCTGGACGTCCAGACCCGTGGTTGTCATTCACTGACGTTCGATCATTTTTAAACTGTTCTGTCCACTTATAAAAAATATCCACATCTCTTTCCGTATTACGTAATCACATGAGAGTGAATTGTAGCCATTTTCCATATTCAGAAAAATCTTAAAACAAAAATACTCAACGCTGTTAAGTTAATTCCAATACTTCAAGAGAACTCGTCATCGTTAAATAAAAATTTGAGGTTAAAAACAAAACAAATCTAATCAAACAGCTGATCAGAGCTCGTCACAGGGATAACAATTTACGGTTCTGAAACTATCGTAATTTGCCTTATACCTTTATTCTCTACAGCTATTTGTCTCTTTAATTATTGTATGATCCTCGTATAATGGAAATGTTTGGACTATGGCTCCGATTACTTTTACATCGGTGACCGTGAAGTTTACTACGAATGCAGAAGCTTACTAATTGCTGCAACATCTTCGTTAACAGTAACAGTAACATTCGTTAACATTCTCGTGTAACAGTAATACTAATTTTTGCTGATTATTACACTTGATGCCACTAGTTGATTAGACAACTTAATTGTAAGAATATTATAATTGTCTATTAAGTTGTTCATTTTGTTTTGTCTTAGAATGATTATAACATATTGCATGTTATAAGCCGTAATTAGTTTACTATATGTTTTAACATTACAACTCTCGTCTCTATGCATTCCGCGTATACGTGGAAGTTTCTATATGGCACTTTTCGTTATATGTAGAAGCGGAACATCTTAATTTCCCTTTATTGTAAACACTAGTGCAAACATCAGTTTATCCAGTACTAATGTACATCAAACCACTTGAATTTGCCATGTACGTTTTGTGTACGTTCAGCAGTTAGAAGAGTTCTGTGTATATCATGTTTCCTGTTAATCGTATACCATGTTGAATATAAACTAAAATGTAGGTCTACTATATTGCTATATTGCTTACAACAACATAGGTACACATTAAATATTTCTATGTTCTTTTTAGTTCAGCAAGTAATTGAAAGGCTACTGCTACACTACGGGGTCTATTTATTGAACAAGATTCGTTCTCTAAAATCTACAGTATTTTTGACTCTTTATAAACTGGTACTTTTAATGCTTAGCGAAAACATCAAAACTGCAATTTGACAAATTATAAAACAATAAATTAAACAAGCTGATTATTTTAGTACAACGTTTTCTATCACTATAATACGTAATAAAATGAGTATATACAATATCACTATATACGTAAATGACTAAATACCTACATATGTATGTGGGTGGGAGGCGTAATAAATAGTTTCTTGACAAATCAAACGCGCTTGAGCAATTTTCTTAATGGAAGAAAATTCTATGAGCCTAAACTGTCCCGATGTACTGACTTATGCATCAGAGATATGGACACTGCCTATATCAGATAGGAGGAAACTAAATATATTTGAGAGGATGATCCTCAGAGAAATTTTTGGTCCAGTGGAAGAGGGGAGAGCCTGGAAGAAAAGTTGTAATTTAGAGCTTTATAATTTGTATGATGAACCTGATGTGGTCACCTTTATTAAATAAAAAAGATTGGACTGGACTGTGGACTGGACACATTGTACGTGCTTGTAAAAGCAGAGTTGTTGGGAAGATGTTTGATGCAAAGTCAGAGGATAAAAGGAAAGATGGAAGGCAAAACTGAGATGGATGGACGGGATGAGTAAGGACATCAAAGAGTCTTGAAATTAGAAACTGGAGGAGTGTGGATAAGAATAGAGAAGAATGGCGAAATATTCTGAAGAAGGCCAGGGGCCACAAAGGGCTGTCGAGCCAATGGTGATGATGATGATGAAACTGTCCCAGTATTTTATAACATTATAAAATATAAATTATAAAAGGAACGCTTATAATCTTACAGATGGCACATTATGTATGGGAAATGGATTTTTGAGAAGTAATACATTCGGTTGGCATAAATAGTAACATATAAAATCAGGAGGTGCGACAATACAAGCAAAGGCTATAAGGCGCATACATAATATATTGCAAATATTGAAGTTAGTTTTAATATTATATAATAGACGAGCAGGTGTGAGATTGGAAGCTGGCTTTCAAGCAGGAACCAACAGGTAAACATCACGCGATTACCACTGCATGAATGTTGTAACGGTACATAACCCGGTCCCAATAAATTAACTCATGTAATAACATAAAGGTCAGAAATGGGTAACCTATAACTAGCTGAAAATTAAATTGTATCACTAAACATTGTAAACAATTCGAGTGATATACAGTTACAAGTGAGTTATAGTGTACCCATGGAGGTAAAAAAGTGAAAGTGAAGGAACTTCTTACAGAATCGTGCTGTAAGTAGGGGAATTATAAACTATGATAGTAGACTATAATGCTACTAACTGATTCTGTATTTTGTTAATTTATTGTAATATTTATATTGTGTAGACAACCAAGTTTAATACCTAAGTTAATTTTATATTTTTGCAAATATTTGTGTTATAGTATAAGATAACCCAGGGTTCGTTTTAAAACAAACATAAAAGATTTAAATATCAAATGATAATAAAACATTAAAATAATACTATATGAGGGAAATGGCAGAAGGAAGTAGTGCAGTGTAGGAATACTATGAGAGACTAATAAATAATATATAAATTCATTTAAAGATAATAAAACTATTAAAAACTTATATCCAAGGTTATAAGAAAATGAACAGAAACCTATTATGTAAACCAAATTGGGAAAGAAACCGAAATTAAAAAGAATTATTTTTCTGTAAATAAAATATAAATTTATAATAATTACAAACTGCCTATATACTAAAAAGTAAATAGCAGAACCAATAAAAAGATATATAAAAATTATGGGTTACTAAGAGTGACGAAAATAACAAGTATTTTTAATCGATTTTAGAAATTAAACCTGGCGAGTTGACAAAATGATGCGACCACAATTTTATTAAAATATCCTTTTAGAAACATTGTAGAAGTGCAAAATTGGTACTAAATTAAACAACAGTATGGACATTATATAATCCTACCTTATTTATCAAAATTAAATTGCTATACGCCATAATAAAAAGTGAAAGAAAAACTTTTTTTTTTTTTTGGACGATCCAGCCTAGTTTCGCTATGTTTCAAGTTGACGATATAATATTGGCCAGACGGTAATGAAATTACAACCCAAGACGGACATCACTAGAGAAAAGGCTTCATTCCAGTAAGAACTATAAGAAGAGAGGTAATATAAACATTTCGTTTAATAGTTAACGAAGAAAACTCATTCCGAATGGTTTTATAGAACAAAAAACTAGTCAAATTTAATCACATGTTCTAACGAAAACAAACGCACGCTGCTCTCTTCGGACATTTTCTGAACTACGTACTAAGAAAAAATAAACCAATTTTTGAATATTTTTCGGTGTTGGTAAAGCGTAGTATAATTATCCATTTCTGACCATCTCATAACAAAAAGAACTTACCCTTAACCCTGGGGAAATAAAAAGAATTATATATTGATTGATGTTTTAAAAATAGTATAAAATTTCGTAAAAAACTATATATGTTTTGTTTTTTGACAATTCCATGTTGACTCAATTAAGTCGATATTATGTTTTAATTAAGGAAAAGATCGATTGTCAGATTTGTATTTTGGCAGAAGAGAACAAAAACCAATAATATTTTAATAAATATTATTGAAAAATTGAGTTTTAAAAATAAAAATGTGTGTACTTTCTTGTAGTGGGTAGTTGAATTAAGTTTCAGAACAGCTAAGAAGAAGACAATTCACCAGGTCGTCTACTGCCACAGTGTCGTCTGGTTGAACTATGTGTGGAGACTCGTCTCACAATCAGCTGATATAATTCACGGCGAACAATTTGAAAAAAATTCAGAAATCATCTAAACCGAGTGTAAACAATCGGTACTTACTCTCTCTTCAACATAAGGCTGAACAACTTCCCTACCTGACCCAAATCACGCACTCTCGATTTCTGCTTAGATTGAGTAACATTAACAACCACTTTATTTTTTAAACTTCGGACATTATAATTCATAAGTGGCGACTGCGGAGAGGTGGAAACCTCTGATCGAAAAATCGCTACGTTACAAAATTGGCGCTTACAACATTGGGGCTTGAATCAGACGGTCGTTTAGCTAAATAACACTTCACCTCTGACAAACCGCTACGTTACAGAATTGGCGCTTACAACAGTGGGGCTTGAATCAGACGGTCGTTTAGCTAAATAACACCTCACCTCTAACAAACCGCTACGTTAAAGAATTGGCGCTCAACGTAAAAGGGCTGTAATTAGAAAAGAATTTTGATATATTTAATAAAAATATATACCAAAAAATCTAATTATCGTCGGCAGTTATGAGAAAACAAGAAATGCATAATACCCGAGGCAAATCGAAGAAGAGGGCAGAAGAAAAGGAGAAGGAAGAAGGTGGACAGGAACAAGAAATAGAATTAGTCACGGACAGTGAAATGGACCAACAGACAGGTGATAAAGAAGAAACCGAAGTAGTTAGGGACCCGGAAACGGAAATAATTGAAGATGATGCCCAAGGGGACCAACCAGACAAAGCGGTAGACAGAGAAGAACCTAATTGGCAAGACATGATGAAATTTATGGCTGAACAATTTAGAAAACAGGAGGAAAACTTGAGACAAACCAAGGAGGAAAATAAGGAAAACTCAAGGAAACAAAATGAAACCTTGAGCGAAAAATTTAATAAAATAGATGAAAATTTTAAGAAACAGGAGGAAAACTCAAAGCAAACCAAGGAGGAAAATAAGGAGAATTTTAAGAAACAGGAGGAACAAAATAGACAGACCAATGAGAAAATAGATAGCATTCAGGAAAGTTTAATCAAACAACTAAATGAAAAAATAGAGACCATTCATGGAAATATCAAACAAACCATGAATGAAAAATACCATGAACTGAAAGAAACTGTGGAAGGACAAAGGGAAGAGATGAATGCAAAATTTGAAGAGAATAAAGAGAGTTTGAAGCGGATTGAGGGTAAGATGGAGAAGTTCAATAAGGAGATATGGAAAACTTTCGGGGAGAAGTTTGAAAATGTTAATACACTTTACACTTAGCAAAAAAGCAGATACATACAAGGAGGAGACAAATAAACAAATGGACCATAGTGTCAAGAATTTGGATGAAACATCAGACAGCACTTCAGAAGGTATTAAAGTAAGTCCGAATACAGAAGAGAGTAGGAAGGAAATAGAAATTACAGAATACCAAGGTGTAATGCCATCTGAAAATAAAAATAGCCACAACAAAAAGGATGTTCAAACCGTGGAAAAGAAGACCAAGAAAATAATAAAAACATGTAGAAAGAGAATAATAAATACCAAGGAATAATGGGAGATGATTACAGGTGGATTAATTAATGTATTCAACCTTCCAATTAATGAACAGAGGGAATTAATTAAGTTTAGATCTCAATTAAATATGTCGACGATTGAAGTGTATCAGACAGTATCAGTCATATCATCAAGACGGAATATAACATTCAAATATTTGGTAAATAATCCAGAGGTAAAAGGGAATGAAATGAGATTAAATATGAGCAAATATGTTATGTCAGAGGAGGTGCAATACCTGTTAGTTAAAAAAGGACTAACAATGACGGAAAACTGTGCTTCTATGAAGACTTTGTATCAGCTGAGTTACGATTCCAGGTGAAAGAGAGGTATATAACAAATACCAAAATCATTATGAATACCCCAGTAATCCGAGTGAAGGGAGTACCTGAATTAATGGACCATGGTTAAACTAAACAATAACCAACCAGAAAAAGGGGACTGATTTTCTGAAAACCGACCCAGCAACCCATTGATTAGCGGAAGAAAACCCCAAAATTCTAAAAGCATGTAAGGACATCTTGCTCAAGTTATTTTGAAACCATATAATTTAAAATGAAGAGACTAAAACCCCAAAATTCTAAAAGCATGTAAGGACATCTTACTCAAGTTATTTTGAAAACATATAATTTAAAATGAAGAGAACAAAACCCCAAAATTCTAAAAGCATGCAAGGACATCTTACTCAAATTATTTTGAAACCATATAATTTAAAATGAAGAGACTAAAACCCCAAAATTCTAAAAGCATGTAAGGACATCTTACTCAAGTTATTTCGAAACAATATAATTTAATAAAAAATAATAACAGATTAGTAAATAAGAGTTATAAAGAATTGATTTAAAATGAAATAATAGGAAAAAGTAATATTTCTAATGGTAACAAACAGAAGAAAAATTAAATGAACAATAACAATTGATGGTAATGTGCTCAGATAAGAAGAATAAAGAATAATTTAATGACTCCAATGAAACTGAAGGAGGATGATAATTAATACAATAATTAGAATTTCTCGGAATTGAAGATTATATAAGAAGAAATGATACGGAGAAATATGTCACAAGAAGTAAAGTCAAAAGAATTTTAACATAAGGCCTATCAATAATGTTATTTGCTATTAGTTAATGGAAAAGAAGAAGGAATCAAGGAGAAGAAGAAATATATAAATAAATGCAAACAGCTACAGTATGAAGAATCCCAAAAGTGTTTAGTACTAGTCGCTAATTCACTACTACTTATAAGTTTTTTATTTTTATGTATTGACCGTAGAAATGTTCCGGCAATAATTTTTATGAGCAGGGATGATGTTCCCCTGGTCTCAGAAGGTGTAAGGATGGACAGCGGAGTAATGGACCCAGAGTGGCCACCCGACTGGTACCACCGCACAGGATAGGAAAAAATGTTAGGGAAATTGAATATTTAAGGGATAATAATTATAAAATAGCTGTATAGATTGATATTAGATTCCAGAAGTATAGATGAAGAAAATAGAAGGAAGATAGCACACCGAAGCTTAATTGATAAAGCTAATTTATAGAAGTAAATAGAAATGAGTGTTAAAACAAGTTTAATACGATTAGTGTGACCAGTCCTTATCAAATAAGATGTGGAAGTACCACTACCCAGAGAAATAAATAATTGATGAATTTGCCTCCAAGAGAGAGAGAGTTGAGTAAGGAAACAGCAATTACCACCAGTCTGAATTACCAGTCAGTTTACAACCAGTTTGAAATAAATGAAGATATGATGAAGAATAAAGCCAAGACTATTAGGAGAATTGAAACAATCAACAATTTATTTTAATCAACAAGTAAAACCAAAATAAATTTGTTCTAGTGGGGGGGCTTTATGTAACGGCACATAACCCGGTCCCAATAAATTAACTCATGTAATAACATAAAGGTCAGAAATGGGTAACCTATAACTAGCTGAAAATTAAATTGTATCACTAAACATTGTAAACAATTCGAGTGATATACAGTTACAAGTGAGTTATAGTGTACCCATGGAGGTAAAAAAGTGAAAGTGAAGGAACTTCTTACAGAACTGTGCTGTAAGTAGGGGAATTATAAACTATGATAGTAGACTATAATGCTACTAACTGATTCTGTATTTTGTTAATTTATTGTAATATTTATATTGTGTAGACAACCAAGTTTAATACCTAAGTTAATTTTATATTTTTGCAAATATTTGTGTTATAGTATAAGATAACCCAGGGTTCGTTTTAAAACAAACATAAAAGATTTAAATATCAAATGATAATAAAACATTAAAATAATACTATATGAGGGAAATGGCAGAAGGAAGTAGTGCAGTGTAGGAATACTATGAGAGACTAATAAATAATATATAAATTCATTTAAAGATAATAAAACTATTAAAAACTTATATCCAAGGTTATAAGAAAATGAACAGAAACCTATTATATAAACCAAATTGGGAAAGAAACCGAAATTAAAAAGAATTATTTTTCTGTAAATAAAATATAAATTTATAATAATTACAAACTGCCTATATACTAAAAAGTAAATAGCAGAACCAATAAAAAGATATATAAAAATTATGGGTTACTAAGAGTGACGAAAATAACAAGTATTGTTAATCGATTTTAGAAATTAAACCTGGCGAGTTGACAAAATGATGCGACCACAATTTTATTAAAATATCCTTTTAGAAACATTGTAGAAGTGCAAAATTGGTACTAAATTAAACAACAGTATGGACATTATATAATCCTACCTTATTTATTAAAATTAAATTACTATACGCCATAATAAAAAGTGAAAGAAAAACTTTTTTTTTTTTTTTGACGATCCAGCCTAGTTTCGCTATGTTTCAAGTTGACGATATAATGTTGGCCAGACGGTAATGAAATTACAACCCAAGACGGACATCACTAGAGAAAAGGCTTCATTCCAGTAAGAACTATAAGAAGAGAGGTAATATAAACATTTCGTTTAATAGTTAACGAAGGAAACTCATTCCGAATGGTTTTATAGAACAAAAACTAGTCAAATTTAATCACATGTTCTAACGAAAACAAACGCACGCTGCTCTCTTACGGACATTTTCTGAACTACGTACTAAGAAAAAATAAACCAATTTTTGAATATTTTTCGGTGTTGGTAAAGCGTAGTATAATTATCCATTTCTGACCATCTCATAACAAAAAGAACTTACCCTTAACCCTGGGGAAATAAAAAGAATTATATATTGATTGATGTTTTAAAAATAGTATAAAATTTCGTAAAAAACTATATATGTTTTGTTTTTTGACAATTCCATGTTGACTCAATTAAGTCGATATTATGTTTTAATTAAGGAAAAGATCGATTGTCAGATTTGTATTTTGGCAGAAGAGAACAAAAACCAATAATATTTTAATAAATATTATTGAAAAATTGAGTTTTAAAAATAAAAATGTGTGTACTTTCTTGTAGTGGGTAGTTGAATTAAGTTTCAGAACATCTAAGGAGAAGATAATTCACCAGGTCGTCTACTGCCACAGTGTCGTCTGGTTGAACTATGTGTGGAGACTCGTCTCACAATCAGCTGATTTAATTCACGGCGAACAATTTGAAAAAATTTCAGAAATCATCTAAACCGAGTGTAAACAATCAGTACTTACTCTCTCTTCAACATAAGGCTGAACAACTTCCCTACCTGACCCAAATCACGCACTCTCGATTTCTGCTTAGATTGAGTAACATTAACAACCACTTTATTTTTTAAACTTCGGTCATTATAATTCATAAGTGGCGACTGCGGAGAGGTGGAAACCTCTGATCGAAAAATCGCTACGTTACAAAATTGGCGCTTACAACATTGGGGCTTGAATCAGACGGTCGTTTAGCTAAATAACACTTCACCTCTAACAAACCGCTACGTTACAGAATTGGCGCTTACAACAGTGGGGCTTGAATCGGACGGTCGTTTAGCTAAATAACACCTCACCTCTAACAAACCGCTACGTTACAATGTATACAAGTAAATAATGTGTGTGCGTGAAGCCTGTCTGATCCTGAAAGTTGCACTCTCACCCCCCAAGTAAATGCTAAATTAAGAAAATAATTATTTTTATGAAAACCATAAATGTTAGTGAGAAGGTAAAAACTTCTAAAAATGTGTAAAAATCGGACACGAGTGCAGTGCGAATTTTACGTAATTCGGACAATCAGTGCGAGTCCAGTGAGATTTTTAATGCACCATAATTATACTAGTAGTGTGAGCTTCATGATAATGGCACATCTCATAAGTCATTAAATGAGATTTTATCGCCGTGAAATCTGCGTTAAACAGTGCGATTGGCAAAAAAGTGCAATTATGTGAAATGAGACGAGAGTGGGGGTTAGCATGCGATGTTTCAAATGTCGACAGGCTGATTCCTGAATCGACATGTGCAGTTTTCTGGGTAGATATAAATAGAAGCCCAGGAGAGACGAACTTTCTTCTCTAACAAACGACAGTCGCGGCGGTACGCTATGCCGGTCCGTGACGCGAAATTTTTAAACTATTTTGGACGAAGTTAGACGAGAAATCTAACATCAGTACGATTTTTGTAGCTGAACTTATAAAGTATTACGGTAATGTTTTTAATTTAAAGTAATAAAAACAATAATAAAAAAATTACCGTAACGAAAGAATCGTCGGACGTCTACAAGCAGTCGCCAGCTAAGAACATCAACTCCTGATAGAGTACGAGAGCACGACTAGCAGAGGAAGGAGATGCAGAGGACTAGAGACGTTTCTATAATAACGGCTACAGATCCAGAGCAACATGTCATCATAGTCTACAGCAGCCAATGTACCATGAAGGACGAGAGACCAGAGGACGAGCAGTGAGGACAAGAGGACAACCAGGAGGATCGGACCGAAGGAATCACTGAAGGACATGGGACAACTCTGCGGAATTTAAGGTGACGAAAAACCAATACATCATTTTCAAAGAGAAAGACATAAAAAACTCTAATAAAAAAAAAGAGAAAACAAAGACGAAACCTTTTTGTAAGCGTAAATAATAAGTATGTAGATAGAGATAAAATTCAATGTAATTCATATGTAATCAGAAAATTATTTAATTATTTTTCGTAATGAACATAACGTAGTCATTGAAATTATATATTTAAATTATTTAACTTTTCTCAATAAAAGCACACAACGTAGAGTCATTGAAATTAATAAATTAAATGTTTTAAAATGATTTTAAAGCCATAGAAAGGTATGAAGAAAATATAGAATAAGAATGTACTAACAATTTTTAAAGAAGCACACATTTAGACTGAGCAAACAAGAAATCTTAATATAATGAAGAAAAGTTTAAATACAATTAATAATATAATATCCAGAATTTAAGATATGTTTGTAATGTTAACACGAATAGTAAAGACACTTTGAAACCATAGATAATGGATATCATATGGCTTATTGATCATGATTTTTATATTATTTTTTTTATGTTTGTTTCAAGTAATAAATGAAGCATATTACGATTCATAAAAAGAGTTACTCTTATTATAATTACACCTGAACCCTAATTACACATACACGTTATTTATATTGTTATAATTTTGTCACCCGTCAACGTGTGGCACGACACGCATACATCTAATAACGTTGTATCGTTGTAGAGGATTAAACAGCTGAAGCGAACGAGGCAGATTCTCTTTCAAAATCCTAGCATATTAATAGGATGATCGTGGAAGCTTGGAGAAAGCAGTCGGTACTGTAATAGTATAGTTAACATTCAGGGTAAAAAGGAAGACGATTCTGTTAGTACTAGGCCTATTATTTAATTTCAAGCTATTGAGTAATTTACATAATTTTTTCCTAAAAGATATGGTATAAGATAAATTATCATACATTTAATAAAAAATAAAAAACGAGCGTGTATGGTAGATAACTACTTAAGAAGTGAGCTTTTTTCTAAAGATGTAGTTTTACAAATGTTTTCTGATACTGAGTACTACTTAAGATTTGTTTTTTACTTGCATTTTCTTGTCGTTTCGTTGTATCACCGCGCAAATGCTCTAAGACAAGCACTCAACAAACCTTATCGGTTCCTGTTATCAGCAACTGTAAAGCGCAGAAGTCTTTTTTACGTTTTTTTTTCTAAATGAAGCAAAGCGGCTAACGATCCTTTCTCCACGTTGGAATTTGCATTTCTTATATCGTTTATTTTTGTGCAAAGAAAATAAACCTACTTGTCTTGAACTGTCTATCTGACAGCTTAAGCTGCAGTATTTCTTAAATTACTAAATTTTATAAAAACCATTAATTAGATACAAATATCACACAATATATACAGGACGTAACTCTATTGCATCTCAAGTGTATAAGGCTCTTATAGGGCGTTTAAATTAAACATTTACGTCGCTAACTAGTGCCTATGTAAACATTCGCGCCATAAATGCAACATAACAATAATAAACATTCCCAGATTATTAAGAAAATATACAATTTTAGGATGTAACGTATATTAAATTGTTTGAGTAATCTGTGTTTAATTTTTATTGCCGCCTTAACATACAAACTGATGCTCCTTTATTCACTGATCTCCAAGGAAAAAGAAAAGTCGAACAAACATGTTTTCAAACGTATTAAATACACTATAATGTATAATGTTTAAGAATTAAAAAACTTACTGAGAGACTGAAAAAATATAATTAATACTTTATCTAAAAAGATCATCTTTCAAATTCAGAAACTAATGATACACAAACACATCTTGAGCAAAACAAATACAATAAATTAAAGTTTATTTTCCAAAAACACACTTTCTTTAGATAAAGATACATTTTTCTCTGGTACTAACAAAGACTTCAATACTTTCCAAATATTTTCTCGTGTATACTAAACTCCGGAGATACAAATTTTTTTATTTTATAAAGTATAGAATTTTTTTGTAATTATTCAAAGGCAATTTATTACACAGCCCTTTTGTCATACCAGTTGTTAAATAAGAAAGGTTGCCGATAAAGCACACAAAAATTGGTATACCTAGCTTAGATATTTTCTTATTAAAGTGTATCTGAATGAGTTAACTTATCTGGCGAACTTAACGTGGACAGACTACGTCCTTCCTGCTTCCGTAAAAATAAAAATAATTCATAGGCAATTTTATTTGTAAGTGTTAAGGAATTGTTTGAGTAAGATTATCAAACGTTTTCAAAACTACCAGACTCCATATTGCGAAAGGTAAAAATCTAATACAAATGCTTATGAAATTTCAAAAAAAGTTTACTAAAACCGTAATATCAACACAAAGAAGACATGTAAAAGGAAGACTTGAAAAAAAAGTGATGTAAGATTACACATAGATAAGGTCTTGTTTATCAGATAACTTATTACATCTATTCTGCTCAGTCTTTCTTCAGTTCTGCATACAAAGTTGACTAGTGCACAAGTGAGTAGAGCTTTGTTCTAACAACATTACGCCTAAACTTTTTTTAGTAATAAAATAGAAACAAGTAGTTATTCAAATCTCACATGAAATAAAGCAATTTGGAATATTAATTTGATTCTCAAAAGCAAAACAGTATGGAGATAATTTACGTCTTTAATTGAGTATGAATATCAATAGTTAGTATATGCATTTTGCAAAAAAAGAATAATGTAAACAGGATTTTTCTAGCGCGCACAAAGCTAAACAAAACAGATAAACAGGACCAACTGACTAGTAATAAACATCCAATGCATGTCAATATTTGTTTTCAATTTAAAGCATGTTTTTGAGCTACTCAGCTAAAATTCCATCATACTGCAAAAACGTGACCGGAATTATTCCTGTAGCCGTTCGATATGTGGGATTAGGCCTATAAATCAACGTGCAGTGTTGACCTATCCTAGTGTTAGAGATCACTATTTTGAGGTCAGCTGTACGTTCTTAGAATAGTAATTCTACATTACTTCCAGTACGAGTTTTATAATTAAATTCTTAAATTATTATTGGAGTGTTTAAAAAACTTATTAGTTGTTTCAGAGATGATCTAAAAATTGTTATTTGAAATCAGCAATTATGTAAATGAGTGAGTAGGATAAGAAGAAAGGTAGAAAAATCTCAGAATATAGGAATTAACTTTATGTGTGGATTTTTTTTTAAGTCCTATGTGTACAATTAACTGTGTTAATGGAGTTTTACAGCTTAAAAGAGCGTTGAAAATTAACAGCCCTTCTTGGGTGAATACAGATATCGTTGAACATAGGCACTGACGAATAAAATTTTATACATTTTAAGGTAAAATTGTATACGCTCTACTTGATACAGTTCCTGTTTCACAATAGTGTCATTAGTTACCGATGCAGGAAATGTAATGTTACTTTTATAGTTCATTGTTTATTTATGGATAAATAAACATCTGAATTTTTTACCATTATGCTGTAGAAAATTTAAAACGTGTTATTAGGTAAAACTACAGTTACGTTTTACATTACAGTTACCTGTTTTGCCGAATTCCTAGGTGGCATACGATACATTTCAACCGCTGCGACGTGATCAGAGTTCAGTCCGTATACTTTATTTAGTGAAAAAGTTTTCTGTTTTTCATTTTTTCTCATTTTACTTTTATTTACTTCTTTTACTTTACTTTGTCGTGATATTATGGGCTTCCTCGAAGAAATCTTAGTAGTCATTCGAACATTTTCAGTTAACTAGGTGGTCGATTTACAAGCAAAGTTCTTTCTCATTCACAGTCTGTTCGGAGAAGCCTGACAATTATGCAAGACTGATTGCTTGAGGTCTTGACATTTACATTATAGCCTATAAATGCTGCAGATGTTCTTAAAGGTGGGACGAGCGACGCTGATATGAAATTATTATACACACTAATAAGCTCCGGCTATGAGACTTCCTACGGTGTGTCACCATGACACTGTTGGAGTCACCTGAATCATCTAGACACTACATGTTTCCGTAACTTCACAATGCGCTGAGATGGGAACAACCGCGTACACAAACTCTTCATTTAGTTTTCCATTTTTAACTCATTAGTTGTGTATTAAATCGTTTGACCATTAAACTGCTGGATATAATTGTATTTTTAAATAATAAGTAACTAAAATATATCGTTACGTCAGTCGCATCTATCGTGATGTTATAACGCTGGGAGAAATAATTAGAAACCAGAAAAAATGTTACTCACACGTTAATGACAGTTTCGGTAAAGAAGTGGCACAAGAATTTTCCATGTTAACAGCAATCCAACACACAATATTTCACAAGTACCAAAAGTCAACAATTACTATTGATCGCTCAATATAATTAAGACTTAAGATTTACACTAAACCACTGTCAAATAACCCGCACCGAATAAATTATAGCTCATAACTGGTCGGGAATTTGCCAACAACCACTAGTGATACTCACCCAAGGCTGCAAGGTGCTTCCACGATCTTCTCGTTAATGGGTGTAGAATAATCGCGTAATCGAAGTCCGCTAGAAATTTGATAAAGTCGAGACAGCGACGACGCTCAAGGCTCCTATGCAAGTCGCTTGTGTTGTTGACGCAAGCATACTAAAGTTAAAATGAAACTTATGTAATAACTTATGTATTCTAAAAATTAATAAATTCGCTAGTCTTTACGTACAAAGTTTACAGTTTTAAGCTACAAGTTACCTGAATGTTTAGAGTTCTGTGAACACGTAGGGAAACTACAAAATCAAAACAATTTTGGTCACACAATGGATCAAAATTTCACAACAAAAAACGGTCATCGAGGACTCGGTAATATTTTATTGGCTCTTAGTGTATTAAAATAAAAATCGCCTTTCTTTTAGGAAAAAGATATTTCAAATACTGTTATTTACTTTTTCGACAAAACGGCGTCTTTAGATACCTCGAGGACGACAGCAAATCCTCCTGAGGAACTAATACATGTGGTAAATTTATACAATTTGAGTTACATTTTTAGTATCCTCTTTCCAAGCCTTTATAACATACACTTTGCTTATGGTAGTTTAAAAAAAATAGACATAATATACATCATAAGTACAAGGCTATTCTTAAATTAATGTTTATTTACCTGGAAAAGAAAAAAAAACGAAAAGGGGAAGAATATTTTATTATTTGTAGGCTAAAAATTTAAGTTCATATATTTATTACATTTTTATATAATTACAATCTACATACACTTGTTACATTGTTGAAACGGATGGAAGTATTCCCTTCTAAATAAAACCATTGCCATTAAGAGTGCCAGAGAAGATTTTATGCTGTTGTTGAGATCTTCTTCGCTTATCTAGTCAACCAGACCTTTATTTCGATAACACAATGGTACGTTTTCCCAGACTCATACTGTCGGAATAACAGTCTTGAATTAGTTGCCGACAGAGCACAAGCACGATGGTTCGCTAGTGCCATGGTAAAAACTTCTACGAAGCGTGACCCTTTCAAGTACGTGGAGTGTGCTCTTTGCGACACCCAGGCCCGTAACGGTATTGGCAATAAATTCACATCGACAATCCACGCGCCTTCTGCTACATCTTGATCTGACGGTGATTTGTTGTCACGGCTGCCGTGGTGTCTCCTGCCAGCCGCCGACTAGTTTCACTCATTCGCCTTTACATCGACCGACGCTGTCCAGCAATCCGAGGTATTGTCGTGTTCATACCAAGCACGCGATGGGATTGTCAATGACTATCATGACACCGCTACCTTCCTAGTGACAGACAATGACAAATTCTATGTTTCGTCGGTCGCTAGTTAAGGGAAATAATTTTAAACAAGCAGATTTTACAAATGGAACAATAGAACTATATAAAAAGAATACATGTAATAGTGGCCACTTCTAAGGTTAAATCAGCTAGGCCTTCTACTATTCCATTTTTCTCTGAGACCCTATACAGATCGCTTGACAGCTTGCTTTGATACATACAGACCAATAGATATTAAGTGGTTATGATGCAATTTAATTTTCTATGGTATAAAATGAATTAAAGCATACTGCAAAGTAGCAATAGTGCAGGACAGCTGTAATATGCTGAGACACAATTTGAAATAAGTTTCAGCTGACGAACTATAGCTCTAAAATTGGTATCGCAGCTACACTTTCTCAAACTTTTGATTGTGGTAGTGTCACTAACATTAATCTGATTAAAAAAATAACATTATTTACAAAATGTACACCCGGAAAAAGAAAGCGTAAGTGCTAAAAATTTCTGATTAAATAAGTAAAAACTGTTATGCCTTACCTTACAAGTCTAGCTGTTTTAATAGAGATGATTTTGACGCCTTACCTATAACATAAAACATAATAACACTTTTAATTAATATAATTATTTATAAAAAAGGGATTATAATTATAAATACAGATTTATGAGATACAATCATTACCCTACAATCATTTATGTAAAATTTTATGAAAAAGTTTGATACCTATAAATTTGATTTAGAGTTTGATTAAATAATATTTACAATACTACTATGTCTCAACCTGTATAAAGCAGATAGAAACAAGAACATAGTTTTTGTTGGGACAACAAATATGGGTATGATAGACGTTTTACCAATAGATTCAAAAACTAATATGTCTTGTCTGCAGTATTTTTAAAATCAATATAGGCAGAATGAAGACTCAAGTATAGTTATCATCATCAACATTATTATGGCATCACAGCCCTTGGTGAGCCATAGCCTGCTTCAGGATATTTCTCCAGTCGTTTTTATCCATTGCTCGTAGCCACCAACCTTTTGCTTCTGTAGTTCGTAGGTCCTTTTGTATATTATCCAGGAATCTTGTTCTTGGTCTTTGAAAAGGGACATCCAACAATGTTGTTCTAGTACGGTGATCTTCGTGCATTCTCATATCATGATCAACCCATTTACTTTCATTGTTTTCATAATATTTTACGCTTGGAACACCCTGTTAAGCTCCAAATTGTACTTTTGAAGATCCCACCACTGATTCGTAAGCACCCACGTCTCATAACCATATGTCAACGCTGGCTTTCTTAGTGTTTTATAACAGTTTGCATTTCGTTGCTCTGGAAATATTCCTTGATGTTAGCTGGGACAGTATGGCAAAGTTGTATCTATTTGCAGATATGATTCTACGCTTTATTTTTCCTGATGTGTTGTTGCTAGTCATCATAAATCAAAGATAAGCCAAATCATTAACAGAATCTACTATCTTCTCATTAATGTTAATAGCTTGCTGGCTATGCAAGATTGGTCTTCTGGTTAGGATTGCCAGCATGATTTTTTTAATTTTTATTTATTACCAACCCAACTGTACTAGCTGCGTCAGTAGTAGGGCCTACTCCCAAAATCTCTATAATATTCCGTTATGATCTACTAATAATGTCTGTGTCATCAGCATAGGTAAGGATTTGTACAGACTTAGTGTATATGCTTCCTGTTGTACTGACACCTGAGAATCTTATCACCTTATCGAGTGCCAAGTTGAAGAGGAAACACGGCATCGCATTTCCTTATCGGAGACTGCTATAAGCTTCAGAAAACTTTGGAATGATCACCGTTTACTCTTCCTATACACTGCACTTTCCCATTGTGAACTACACAAGCTTTATAAATAATATTATATTTCAGATTCTCTCATACCTTCATATGGCATCTGTTTACTTATAGAATCCTATGCCGCTTAAAGTTTACACAAGTATTCTTATAACTGTAGAATAGTTGGCCTCTCCCAGTAGGGAGATCAAATTTGATGTCAGATAGCGTCATGTTAATAAAAAAATGTATAAGTGTTATGTAGAAATGAGCCGAATTACAATAGCATAGAAGGTAATAAGATATGTATGTGACTGTGCAAATGGGCTCAGGACCATAGGCTGCTGTTCACACGTTGCATTCATTATTTATTACCTTTTTCATGCTAGATATTTAGAAAGGATAGTGAGACTACCAGAAACTCTGGTCAACATTTTACTTCGGAAGATATTGATCCGGTCATCGAGGAAGATACCAATTAAGAATAAAAATTTAAATTAAAGTATTTTAATGTTTAATGTAAATTTGAAAATATTAATAAATATAACTTAATTTTTAGTAGTTTTTGCATTTTAATAATCTTGAAACTAAGGTAGCCATAAGTTCACAAAGGAAAGGCCGATAACGACGGTGTACGCACCGATTATGGTTTTTACGCGAAATACCGGGATTCCGCATACGGGACTAGAGCTTAATTAATCGGAATTCGAATTTACAGGGAAATTTTATGAATCATAAACATTTAATGAAATGCCGTACTAGCCCTAGTAAATCTGAGTCCCGCAACCAATTCCCAGTCCCGGAGAATCGGAATCCCGTACACCCACATCCGATAAAGGCCTAAAATAGCAAAGAAAGAGTGTTTCCAATTTAAACCAAAAAATTGGTTTCAAAATTAAGGTAGTAAAACAAAATTAAGGTAGTAAAATTGGCATAATATAAGCTCTGGAACAAGTGTGGTAGTACCAACTCTTTTGGGGCTCGAGTAATTAAGGTTTAAACAATATTTGGGGCAAAAAGTCATTTTTTTAGTCGTAAGAAATTGAAAAAATCAACGTTATTTGTCTTCAAAGTATCTAGCTAGAATTAAAATTCCAGACCAATACGAGAGTACTGAGAAATTTTTTTTAAAAAATCACGTTTTTAGGTTTGTGATGAGTAGGGACGCCCTAGAGGGCTAAAAGTTTTGGAAAAGGTGTTTTTTTGTAATATGAATTAAGGCATCAAAATTTCAGACACTGTTCCCAAAGAAGGGAGTTTGAGCATCTTAACCAATTAGAGCATTTAGATTTGTCGGTTTCACCTTTAATTCCTCAAATGACATGAGATTTTAAAAACAACATTTCTAGCCCGCAACAGAATCCCAATGTCTATGCATTTTTACAAGGTTAAATGTAGAAAAGAAATGAAAATTAACTGATGAAAACTACACTAACACAAATTACAATAGAACAGATTAAAATAGACATTAAAATTACCTAAGTATTTATACGAAGGCTCTGTATCCTCATTTTAACTTTATGACTTGGTTGAGAAAAGGAATACTAGTGGGAGAAAGAACGTTTAAGCGTTGCTTTTACAAGAAAGCAATGTCGGTGCAGTCGTGTCATTTCTAGTGCTTGGAGTTTTGTTTATTGATGCCCACAGCTCTACTGGGAGAGGCCGAGTATTATGTAACATACGTACGTACGTCTCCATTCAGGATTTATAGATTTTAAAATTCCACACATGGCTTCTCTTTTTAAAATAATTTTCTTAGTAGGATCACTATCGTATTCATATTTAATATCATACTGAAGAGAACTAAAATACGTTAGTCTAGGAGTTTACCTTTATTTGGAATCACCAGTTTACCCCAGTGAGTAAATGTTTGTATTTTCTGTTGATATCTACTGGACATTTTCTAAAGAAGTTCATTTGTTTCTGTAGGTTATATTTACTTGACGTTGCCAGAACCTGAACATAACGTTTAGTTTTGGATGTTTTAAAAGTGATGGTCTCTATTTTAGACACCAGGGTCTGAATAGTGATGGAAAGTTTGAATAACTTCTAAGGGAAAATACATGCTTAGATTTAAGTGGTAATTATAGCTTACATACAAACGTAGTGTTTACTTTTAATATTTTTTGTTTTTCTTTTGCTTTATATAACTAATTTTGGGCAAGATAATAATAGACGACTGCATTAATCGTAAAATATGGAAAGGCTAAATCAAACAGAAATTAAAATTTCGATAAAAATAAAATTCTTACATATAAAATATAATTCTGTCCAGGTTGCATTTAAAAATAGGGAACTGATGTGTCCTTGGAAAATAAAAAAGACGAACATTTTTAAATATTACTGGACAAAATGTGTCTGTTTTTACAAAACTATTGAAACTAGAATGACGACCGAGAAATGTGCAACCGTAAATATTTTCACCGAAAGATCCGGATTTACTGTTAGTCCGGAGGTAGTATGCATATTCCGCTGTATAATGCAAAACGTAATAACTTGCGAACGGAAATATAGAGTATTACGAGACGTTACAATAGTAGGTATGAACTCTGAAAATTAAATTAAACCATATAATATATAATAGGCTATAATGTTTCATATATTTGCGAGACATCATAAGGAAAAAACAGATTTTTAACAACTTCAATGAAAAATTCCTCTTAATTGGTTAAGTCCAATTGAATTTTTATTAATAAATGCTAATGAAAATATCAAAGAAAGAATAAAGCATAAGTGTTAGGTGTTGAGCGTGAATAACTGTATGTGAAGCTGCCGGTGGAAACGAAAACTGAAGATTAAGGGGTACATTATAAGTGAATGCCAGTTCATTATACATTTAAATTTAACTGTAAGTAGAAGTGAGAGAATGAGAGTAACTAAATTGAAAGAGTAAATTGTAAGTGAACGTAAAAGTTCAATAAAATATAAGTCGAATTAAAACTGAAAGTGAAACGCAAGTGTAAGAATTGAATTTGAACCCAAATAAATGCATACATGCAGACGCAGTCGTGAATGACACAATAAACATAACATGATTTATTTATTGCAATTAATGTTTACATTGCTATCTCAGTATGCCATAATTATTTACACGGTAAAGGAAAATTATACGCCCTTTCCTGAAGTTGATGATATAAATAATTCACGGGAGCGTGTTTGGCTTCAATCCAGATAAATTTAAAGGTTAATGATAATTTTTCAGTGAAGGGTTAGTGAGGATCGGTCAAAAATAACATAAATTTTTAACTTATTTGTGTCGACGTTTCGACAATGTTTATTGCAATCATCAGGACCCTGTGTAGGAATACAAAAGAAATGTCAAACACAACAGAACAATTATTTGGGTGAACGCGTTCGTGTGTGTGCGTGTGCGTGCGCACACGCGTTTGTGTGCGTATGAATGTATCATTGTATATGTGAAGGAGTTGAGATAGTTTGTTTACATCTTCAAATGTTTTCTTTAAGCAAACGAGAAAATTATAATATCACAGAACTTAATTTATACACTATTACAATTTAAATTACTATATGTAATGATATTTTTAATTAATTATAAAAGCAATAATTAACAATTAGATATTAGATTGGTACAGAAAACATTTATACATATAGCAGTCTACATATAGCTTAGTAAAATATATTATAACTAAAAACAGATTGAGGAATGTTCATCTATATAATTATTAAAAGTTATTTTTAACATGTTCCACTCACTACTGGTATTAAAGACAATCGTAATTTATAAACATATAAATTACACAATAACTGTAAAACTTTACGACCTTACATCAGATAGTTGATATAATGTTATAAACACAAGTTTATGGTAAATTTATCTAACAAGTAAACTTAGATAATAATTGTAATCATATTGTTGTAAATTATAGTCCAGAGTACTATAGATTATTGTAAAATTATGTACATGTCTACAATCACACCCTCTCTCTCTCTCCCATTCTCCCTCTACCTCTCATTCTCACAACCTCTCACTCTAACTTGAATCACTCTCTCAGTCTCTCTCTTGCTCTTTAATTATTAAACTATTGTTTACCGTACATAGATTACTAATATAATTTTTAAGCATCTGTTTTTAAAGTCGTAATGACTGTCAGTTTTCTCGTGGATGTTGTACGAACCGAGCATCTTGATACACAGGTAAAACAGTTACCATTGATTTGTCGCTTCAACACATTACCTCAAGGTTCTAACACTATTAGTTTATGTCATCCTGTTTTTATCACTTAATTTAAAAAATAGTTTGCCCGTGACATTGACAACCGAGTTTGTTCATTGTCCGCCTAGCAACAGAAAAAAATTAAATTGAAACATTTAATAAAGCTTCGGAATTCAATGTATGTAAGAAAACGGCTTTCGACATTTCCTAAAAATGTAGTTTGCACGTTCCGTTTCACGTATATGGAATTTTCTACTCACACTAGAGAGAATACTAATGTTGTTTGTTACACGCCTGCACTTGCGGTCTCACCGAGCAAATCCTCCAAAACGAGGACTCAACTAACGCTTTTACAGACGTTATCTGCCATTTGAAATTGCGCGAGTCGTAAACACGTTCGTTTCGCTATTAGGAAGAACGACTAACGACACTTCCTCTAGATCAAGGGTGTTCCTTGTATCTCTTATCACGTTTGATCTTTTTACCGGCTAGAAACAGATTTGTAGGTTCTGCTTCCTCTAGCACAAGGATGTAATGTCATGAAATGTAACTTAATTACTGAAGGTCTTTGTTTACACTTTAGTTTAAACAAACAGTTTCTGTAATCGAATCCCAATGTAGTACACGAAGTAAGTGGAACCCCACAACTTTATGAAGGACTGATATAATTAAGTTAATATGAGACTGACAGGTTTGTAGCTCAAAACGTCACTACGTATATATGAGTCCGACACTCGTCCCCATGAATTTACATTCTATCTAGTTTTATTATACGTCTACTAAAAAGTAAAATAGATTCTGAGGTTATCTGACATTATAGATTCTGAAGTTTAATTTGGTCAGACAGGTAAGGAAAAAATCGGTATGGAGAACCACACATGACTTCCACGTTTTAATATTTATGTTTAAAATAATTTACTTCAATTCGGTCCGGTAATTTCTAAAAAAATATCGCCCACTCTCAAACTAATTTCACCATTTATAGATATTTTTGTTATTATGGGGTAGTCATTTAATATAATGTTATTTTCAGTCACTTTATCCATAAAAATTAGGTAGGCTACTTTATTCTTATAAAGAAACCGAACTACGCAGATAATCATCCCTCCTACGAAGCGCTCCGAAGTCACTCATGGACCCTGAGCATCTTGCAGAGGGTTCATTCCCTAAAGATGAAAAGTCTGTCTATGAACCGTTCCTCTGTAAACACGTGCAGTTACACTGTCGAGCGATCCACAGGAAGCAAATCGCTATCCACGCTGGACACTTTTTCGGCTTGCACGCGTTGTATTGGTGTGGGTTTCGGCACTTTCCATTTAAAAAGCGTGCAAATGTAAGAAAATAAATATGAGTGAGGCCAGAAATAACGCGAATTGTGTGTGTGTGTGTGTGTGTGTGTGTGTGTGTGTGTGTGTGTGTGTTGCCTGCCTTTTTATTGCGGTAATCATAATAATAAAATGGAAACGTAAACATTACATAATTGAGATATGCTTGCCTGCCACGAAGGATATATTTTCTCTCACACATGATTTAAATTAAAATGAAAAAATATAGAATTTTGTTAAAGTGAAATGAAATGTGTCAATAGAAACTACTTCTTTGTTGTCAATAACGTATTAGACATATAAAAGTTATAAAATTTACTTCCTCCATCATCAACTAAAATTTTAATTTATAAACAAAATTACCCCCTCTCCCTTCAACTACCCTTTTCATTTATAGATATTTCATCTACTTTCTACAGTAGATTATTATGACCTTCTTTTTATGATACTTTATTTATCAAAATTAAGCACATTACTCTTGTTAAAACGTAAAACGTTGCAAGTAAACTACCCCTTTCCCTTAACCGATCTTCACCAAAATCAATAGGCTTTGAGTCCTTTACAATTTAGGACTGTATGCAAAACATTATTTGATTCTGTTTGAATTTGCGGCTGTTATCGTTTGCCATAGAGAAAATTCTACACACAGACAGATAGACACACAGACACTTTTCGAAAAATAACTTTTTTTCATGTTTTGATGGTAGTACAATCATAATCTGCCATTATCTCGAACACGATTTTTTTCGCCCATGACCATATTTCCATTCCCTTATGGAACATGGAAGGAAAATGAGTGAAACATATAAACGTTTACTTACAGAACAGCGGTTGCCAATGGCGTTGTCATGGATCGCCATGTTGTACAGGAAAAGCAGAATAACTGACACCAGATGCAATCCTTAATTTACATCCTTAATAATTAGAAACAAACAACAGAATTAGAAATAAACAAAGGCACTTTTATACAATAATTCAAGTTAAATTTGGCCAACACAGAACATTAAAAATTCACCTTACTACAGTTTCGCAATAATTAACAAAATAATCACTCTCAACTAAACAGCAACAATAACTCCGAACCGCACTCGTAATATTGCCAGGTCTAACTGGAAATGAACTGCTTAGTCGTCCGCTGGCGCCTTTATATACCCCGCTGAGTTTTGAGAATAAGGTATCACTTTTCGCATAGACGCCTTGTGTTGTAGAAACACAATAGTCCAGGATGCCAGTAGAATAGTCGAGTTACGTCTGGAAGGAGCATTTCGAATTATGTAAACCATTACGTAATTATGCTGCTCACACTGTAGGCCTACGTACAAAGCGTCACGTAGTGATAAATAAATTATAATTATATTTTAAGAATATAAATAATGTAAATATCTTATTAATATAGTACGGGAATATACTCAAATTTGGAGGAAAATGGTGTCATCTGGGAATAGGTATTCAAGGGGGCCGCCTAGTTATACCATTTTACTTATCTCTGTGACAGGAAAATTGTAGGTTTTAGCTAATATAGAAAATGATAATATAGCAGCTGAATTCTGTACGTTTGAGTGTGAAAATAACCCAAGAAAGCTAAAAAGATTATTTATTCTGTATCGTAGAAAGTAAACCTATGCTACTGAAGCGTGAGTGATATATCAAAAGCAGAATTATCACTGTTGCACACCACTATATAAAAATATTCCGATTAGCGCCTTCAAGTTTCATCACAGCTCATCGTCAGATCGGAAGTGGACTTTTTTTTCCGATCTGACGATGAGCTGTGAAGCTTGAATGCGCTAATCGGAATATTTTTATATAGTGGTGTGCAACAGTGATAATTCTGATTGTGATTTTAACCACTAACACAACTTTCTTCATTAATCTGATATATCAAAATATAATACCAAAGGCCCGAAGCGGAGTAAATTGAATTCTGCATAAGGACGTCGTGTAAGGTGCCCAGGCTATCTCGAAGCAGAATAAATGTTCTTCTGCATAAGGACCTCTCGTAAAGTGTCCAGACTAGCTTCAAGCAGAGTAAATGGGCTTCTGCATAAAAACGTATTGTAAGATGTCCAGGCTATCTCAAAGCAGAATAAATGGACTTCTGCATAAGGACCTCTTTAATTTGTCCAGACTAGCTGGAAGCAGAGTAAATGAACTTCTGCAGAAGGCCTTGTAAAGTGTCCAGGTTCCAGTGCATTAGAAATGAAGACATCGTGACTTGACATCACGTTGGAAAAACAATTTTAGACACTGTAAACACAATGCGCCTCGTATAGTATGGTCACGTAGAACGGACGCCGTCATTGGTCTAAGAACTTGTTAAACTGAGTTGCAACTTGACGACGGAAACGGGGTATACTCAGAGGATTGTAGACGGAGGATATACACAACCCATCTGTAATGATTGCAACAACAGATGTGCAGGATGCGAGAGTCGGCAGTAGCCATTTAAACATGAGTGAACGCATTTGTAGGTATCTAGCCGTACTTAAAGTAGATCGGCAGAACATAAAGTATATCACAAATAACTTAGTAGAAGAATATGGAAAATTAGGTTTATAAAATGAATAAGCCTACACATGAAAACAGGAAACACAATGCATGGTGATGGGCGAATTGGGTCGAAACGTGAATATCAGTGGAAATGCAATCTGAAAGTAACAAAAATGCGGAATAAGGTCGCAAAGAGAAGTGTTCTTACAAATTGTCTTGCCACTTGTTATATAAAGATTACGTAATGAGAAACACAAAAAAACGTTGTAAACATCATTGGTTGAAAGTTTTGACTTGTATGGAGCAGAAACAGTATGGGTACACAAGTTTTGACTTGTATGGGCACTCAGCAGGAGGTAGACAAAGCATTGGTGGCGCCAGAAAACAGTTGTTAGAGGAGATGCTGTATTGAAATAAAGTTGAACGAAACTAGAAAGAAAAAGTAAGATGTAGAAGCTAAAAAAATCTAAAATTGTGGATAGCAAAGAGAAATAAAAAGTTGATTTTTTTTTGGTTATCTAAGGCGGATACAGGAAAACAGGAGACAGCATAGAGTTGTTAATGAACATCTGTCTAGAGAAATAGACGAATGCTGAATGGAAGGTGACGGTGAGATTTGCAATGCAAATAGAGACAGAGGACAAGATGTGCGTGATTTGTGGAGACTGGATTTCAAGGGTAGTCAATGAAGCTGTCATTGTTCGCTAATGGATTGTAAGCCGTGACCACAATAGACTATGTGAAAAAAAATCTTCTCTTTCATTTCAAGGTTAGGTTATATAAACCTGTTCCGGCACCCATCTCATCCTTGGACGACCCACGTCTCTTCTACCGATGGCTTTATAGTTCAGTGCTGCTTTCTGCAATCTATCCTCTGTCATCCTTTGCAGATAATCACACCATTGTCTTCTATAAATTGAAATAATTTCATATACTAGAATATGTCATTTACTTCGAGTTCTGCTCTGATATCCTCATTCCTTATTCTATCTAGCAATGTATAACTTAAAATATATTGAAGAAAATCCATTTCAGCACTCTGAATCTTGGCCGCATTTTTTTTTGTCATGACCCAAGCCTCATTCGCATACGTCAATGTGGGTATTGAAATTATCTTATAAAATTTAATCCGTGTGCTGTGTCTTCTTGTTTAATTTCTAAGATTTCTATAAATCTTACCACAAATATCCCTATATATATTTATTTTCTCTTTTATATCATATTATGATTTACAGCTTACTGCACAGCCGAGATATTTAAAACGGCTCACTTGTTTTAAAGTGATGTACTTTAGAACTATTGTAAAGGGGCGTATCCTGCTTTGACAAGGTGGGTGTGCTGCTTAAAAAATAATCATATCCGTCTACTATGAAACTATTTAATTATCAAGTTTATAAGCTGCATTATTTAGGGAAATGCAACAACAAAATAATAATAATAATAATAATAATAATAATAATAATAATAATAAAAGTATCCTAAAAGTTAGTTCAGTCAACTTTTCTCCTGTTTACATATCTATTTATAAACAAGTTCTGCTCTTCTTTCCTTACATAAAAACTTCTCAATTACCCTTTCATGAAATGAGTCATTGAGTCTCAGTCTGTGGAGTATTTCTTTCTCAATAGAAATTATACTTAAACTGCTTAACCTGTCCTCGCTCTGAGTGCTCCTGCAGTAGTTGTGAATGCGTTTTAGAGCCGAAAAAGAGCGTTCAACTGAACTTGTGGTACTTGGTATACTCAGAATTAACTCAGCTAACATGTATACTTCTTAGAATACAGAAATTAAGTCATTGTTCTTTAGAAACCTTACCAACTCAAAGACATGTAGACCATGAAATTAATCACTGGAATATAGCACTAAAAGTTCACTTTTGAGTCTTACAAGATCAAATAATGACTCATATACTCATCCTAAGGACTCCAGAAGGACAGACGTAAAATTTTCCTTGTAAATGGAAAATTTATTAGGTGAGAGGAGATGACAGAATCTCAACTTCGAAACTGAACCATACCTCACATCTATTTGTTGCACAATATTGTCAATGATTTCACAGAACAATCGACGACAATAGTTGTCCTCAGAGTCCTGACAAATTCTTTTAGTTCTAGGCTCAGCTCCTCTTCTCTCACCTTTAGCTGCTATCCATAGGGCGTCAAAACCATTTTGTCTCTCACTTTACAATTGTTGTACAGTATCAATAACTTTTTGATGACAGTTCATTATATCTACAGATTCACTCTGGAGAATATTATACAGTACATCTGTGTATGAAAACAGTTTCGAAAATACTTCCAACAAAAATACGGTATTGAACTCACTCAAAAAAGAGAGAAAACCTTTTGATTTGACTACTGTATCACTTTTTCATTCACTACAGTTTTCCACAATACTTTCAAAAAATTCTATAATTTGAACACTATATTCTTTGACAGTTTGCACTAACCTTGAAGTAAAATTCCATCTGGTAGGAGCAACTGATAGCAGTTTCCTCTGTACAAATTCTTCCAAAGCAATTGTCCTTTTTGAGGATTTGGAAAAGAACGCTGGAAGCCCACTATGTGTTTGAAAAAAAATCCTGAAGTCTTTTATATTTGACAGACATTGTTGAAGAACTAAGTTTAAAACATGGGCATAACAATGTGTAAAGAGAGCCTTTGGATAAGATTCTAGAACTTCAGCTTGAAGCCCGTTCAAGTGACTGCTCATTACTGCGGCACCATCATACGTCTGCCCTACCAATCTGTCACTGATATTAAACTCTTCCACGAAACTTGTCACATGTGCAAATAGTCCTTCAGCTGTTCTATCTGAACTTACGTCAGTAAATCCAACAAAGCGTTCACAAGCAGCACCATCCTTAACAAACCGGAGCACAGTTGAAAGTTGGGATTTACATGAGATATCAGACGACTCGTGCAGCATGATAGAAGCGAAGGTTGCTGAAGAAACTTCTTCCTTTATTTCGTCTATAATAACATCCCGTATAGCATGGATATATATAGCGTTTTTTTAATTCATACGTTAGCGGTAATTCATTCCTATTTGTATTCCCTGCTACGCATGAAAACATGAGAGACGTTGACTTGGATTTTGTACTGGCCTTTGTACTACATACGTAAAATCTTCTGATATACTCAATGTAGTTGGAGCACCGATGACACATATAAACAATTTATCAGTTCAGGTAACTGTCCTGATGAAATGCCAGTTCGTATAAATTAGTACTTACACTTCATAGACAACGTGATTATTAGTTACACAGTTTTAGTATGTTTATATTGCTAGTTGGTAATATCTCGCTTAGTACGTTGTTTTCACGAGGTCTCTTGATGACAGTTTTAAAGGTGTCTTACTATGCTGCTTTACTTTAATAAACTGCTAATGGTAATAAAACATTTTTAAGACTTTCTGCTCTTTTCCGTACACTTTGTGGATTATCCTCGGCGATCACGCCACCCAATTCCGTGGATCATCGGGAGTTTACCATATAATAAAGAAACGAGGAACTTGATGAGACAAAATGTAAAACGTATGTGTAGCATGCAAGCTGCAGGGATAGTGTCACATTCCGCTGTCTTGGTTATGACATCACTTGTGACGTGGATTATGATGTTGATACCATAATTCGTCATGCGTTCTTGAGGAAAACAAGGAAGGAGACTCAACTAAAATTTTATACGATAACGGCTGTACCAGTGTTGTTATATTGTTCTGATACTTGGGAGTCCGGTGAATAAACATCTGAGTAGTATACGGGCATCGGAGATGAGATGCTTGAAATCTGTTAAAGACTGGACTCTACAATGAAGAAATTTGAAGATATTTGAACATTATTATTATCCAAGATCGTATTGCAGAAAACAAAGAGATATGCATTGCTCATCTGAATAGGATGCAAAATGGCAGGTTGCTTAAGGAAGTTTGGGAATACAAACCTAGTAGACAAAGAAGCGTAGGAAGACCTAGGAAGCGTTTGTGAAGTAGACGCATTCTTTTGGGACCGGAACAGGTGGTGATTCGTCTATTCCGTGACGAGATTAAAGAGAAAAACTGCAGGGGTTTCTTAACATTATAGCGATTAATACGTGAGCAAAGAGGTGTGATCTGTATTCATAACGGATTTGGATGAATCTTTTTTTACAAAGCACAGCTAGCGTGGGAAAGCTAATGTCATTTCAGCGAGGGAAGCTAGAGCCTGCTTGATGTAGCCTATACTATAAGGTTAAAGGAATTCAAGTTAACCCGCACATAGGACACTATAAACATATTGACTTGCTCAGTAAAGTCTATACTGAACAAACGTTAGCCCAAACAAAACGCCAAGCAACAGACATACGACGAGTCTATATACGACGTGTATAGAGTTTATGACGAGTCTATACAGAGAGAGAGAGAGAGAGAGAGAGAGAGAGAGAGAGAGAGAGAGAGAGAGAGAGAGAGAGAGAGAGAGAGAGAGAGAGAGAGAGAGAGAGAGAGAGATGAAACAGACAGAGACAGAGAGAGAGTTAGACAGACAGACAGAATGCTGAGAGAAGGAAAAATTATGTTTTTGCGTCGTCACATGATTTACACGCCAGCGATGTGATCATGTCGAGACTCATCAATTGGACGGCAATATCGCTGACATGGGAGCGTCAACGGACGATCATTTTAGCTAACTTTGTATCGGAATACCATTAATTATGTTTATCGTGTAGTCTTCTGTCAAACCGCATTTAGTTTTGTCGTATCACGCAACTGATAACGTTAGTTCAACCTACGTTAAATTTGGTAACCTAACTTGAGCGTAAATTAACTTCTTTGTCACTTGAAAATGCCATAATTCCTTCTTCCCAATTACTGTTTATAAAACTGCTAAATGTTATGGCAACTTACTCTTTATTCTGTGTTTTCGTATTTAAGTTTGCTCTTTTTCTTAACTTGTTGTTCCTTTCCCAAATTTCCATCTTCCTACACATTCTTCGCCTGTTAATTTTGTTTTTTAACATTCTCTGCAGTAGATCACAATTCCTGGAATCATTATGGCAAGAGATCTATCAAGGTGTTCGTAAGATTGGAAAACGTACGGAACAAAACTGAGGAATACAAAACCTTTAACAAATAACTATCGGAATGTATAGTTTAATTAAAAAATTTAAAAACTTACTAAACGACTTTGCATAAGGTTAAGAAACATTATCTCTGACAGACAAAAACAAAATATTGTCTCTGAATTGATAAGAACAAAATAACAGAAGCAGTATCTTATAAGTTAATAAAAGTATACAGCTAGAAAGAGCTGTATATTGAATGTAAAACTTCAATATGAAGAAGAATATATACAGCACACAAGTAATCAATACTCTCCACTGAGTCTATGCAATGAATTTAGTGTTTGCAGTGTATTGTAACTGTGAACATTTCCTAACCAATCAGTCAATCAGTTCGTATATAAATTGTAATTTAGTTTTGTGACTATGAGGAGTTTTGGTATCGGAAAGCACTGTTTAACCAACATAAAAGGAATTCTCATTAGTATCTCTCATCTTAGTTTTTAATACTAACTGCATTTTCATATGGTGCACTGTACAGTTATGCTCTGCTTTAATATTTCCCATTTAAAAATTTGCGCCTTTACACTATCTCGTTTTACTGTTGTTTTGTGTCTAACTTCACGTTTTCTTTGTTGTGAAGACTTAAATATCTTTATGGTGACATTATCTTGCATCTATATTTTTACGTATCCTTATACTTCCACAACCTCAGTTTTGCTACTACGGTTGCTACTCTCGGGGAATCAAGATGCACTTATGACATTTCTGAAAATCAGAACTTTAGAAAATTGTTTAATACTAATCAGATAATATAGGCTATAGTTCTAAAGTTAACGTAGTTTTGTTAACAGTTCTCACACTGTAAAAACTACTGTTGTTAATACATGAAATAAATGACTGTTTTGAAGAAAAATAAATGGTAACGTCTACGAAGTGTCAATCACTTATGTCTGCTAATGTACTAATTTTGAGTTACACTTCAACACTGTCATTTGTTTTATGTCTCGATTTTTGCGTCTTGCAATCTCCGTCACTCTGTTCTTAAATAGTTTGGGTATGTGGCACGACACAGTACAGTGCGATAAATCTTAATATGCACTCATTTAAAATACTATTAAGTAATGGTTGTACCGAGTGAGACAGCAAAGAAATGTATCTTGACAGCAATCAAATGGGTTTCACGTATAATGTTATTTAAAGAGAGTAGAATTAAAGGCTAGAGAAATCGATACAGATTGAAAGACGAATGAAAATTCTTATATACGTATTACATTAATTTTCCCACCTTTTAATATTATCCAATACGCTCTGTTGTTATGTTAATAGCAGATTAACCAAGTTGCTAACAATACTGCAGTACAGTACTGCATGCAGTTTAACAATTATAACAAATAAATATTTTCTTCCTATAAAGCTGTACTCTGACCGTTGCAAAACGTCTCGCTAAACCAACCGATGCTAACCACAAATGCGCTGTGTATTTAAAAATGTGGCTGCAATAAAAACGACGGTGTGAGAGCGGAGAAATCACTACATTTGTTTACTAACCCTTTACAGCCTTTGAAGGCAGTCGTATGTCCGTCATTTATTACTAGTTTATATATTGGGATTTTATAATATTACTGTAATCACACAGCCTTTCTGTATATCATCTTTACTATTTTGTTATTTTTTTCTCTTTTGTCTCGCTAATTGCGTGTAATTTATTGCGATTATATTTAACTAGCTGTATTTCACTTAGCAAATGTTGTTTTGTGATACTGTCAGAGTTTTACGACAATAACGTAGGTTATTTGTTATTATCTCAAAATTTTTTTTTTAATTATTTAAAGTTTTTATAATGCACTGTAATGTGTAGGACCTCTTTCCCTTTTGATATAATTTATTTATTTATTTCGAATTATTTTATACTGTATAACTAGTTACATATGCATGCTTAAAGAAATTAACAGCATTTTAATACATTTTATATTCAAAATATTAAAAAAATGTAATTAATTAGAGGAAATTTTGACGTGTGGCTTTAAATTGAAATTAAAACATGATTTTGTAACTGATACTTTAGTGTAGATGTTTGAACGATTTATTTTCCTTTTTTTTAAGTTTGTTTTTGCTCTTACAGTTTTCCATTTAATAGGCCTAAAATTTATATATTTTTTTAAATCTGTTTATGCATCTAAAATGTAGACGAATGAATTTCTTGAAAAAAATTACAAATAATTAATATACAAACAGAAATGATCTTTTCAAATACTTGGCAGTTTAAAATGGCAATTTTTCAAGATTGTCGCTATGAGATTTAATTAAAACATATGTAAAAGTTGTATTATTGTAATTATCACCTTGCGAGTGGAGCGAGAACTCTAAACGTTTGTACCACAAACGTTCATCAGGTGACAACTCTTTTAAACAAGTGACGTTACTATAAAGCACAGGAATGATCGATATTAACACTAAAAATACATACCAGCATTCTAAGGTCAGTTATCTTCTTGCGCAGTCGTGGTGTGGCAATTTACTCAAGTTTACTACGATATGTTACGACGGTCTACTTGGTCGTCGCATGGTACAGAGGAAAACAAAATACAAGACCCCAATTACGCCACTAATCACCAGCTTTAATTTTCACAATTACACAGTTTGTAATTAACTCGTAAAATACTTCCAGTTAGATTTGTCCACACGCAATTACAATGTCTAATAATAGAGTTTCACACAATTATTAACACAATACTACTTCACTTCGACAACACTCAATCCGCACTAGCGAAAATCGCTCACGTAACTGAACTTAAAATCCGGCTGCTATGGCTTCATATAAGCCCCGCAGAGATGCAGTACAGCTTTGGCTCCTTACTGCACGCCAGCGGCTTAATGCGTATCTCAAGTGTTCCTGGAACTCACTAGAACCACCTACATGAATGACGCAACACAAACCACACTGGACGGGGGGAGTGGAGAATGTTCTGGATTGTTCGGTACATTTCTCGTAATAATATTAAAGGAAAAAGCAGATAGGAGAAAAGCCTATCAACAGTAGTAAGTGTCTCTAAAGTCTGACAAGTTATTATCAAAACATTTTTTAGTCAACTATTTGCAACGAAACGTGTATCTAAAGATACCTCTGATTAATTTTGTTTTGTAATCTTTATACAAATGAAACTCACTTTACAATTTTTTCACTACAAAAATCGTATATTATTTTATTATTTCAACAAATACTGTCCTCCAGTATGGTTGAAATTTTTCTGTTGGTAGACCCCTAATAACGTCTTTATGGAAGGGATAATTTTTAAATTATACGAGTTTATTAATAAACTCCATTTTATGTTAATAAAAGATAATATTATAATTTATAAACTCCACATGATACGGGATTTTAAACAATCAAAATTCATCAAATTCTATTTCACAACATCGATTAAATAAACATAGAACGCTCTCAGTAGATAACTGTGTAAACTATGAGACACCAAAACGTAACGTCCAAATTCTCAGTCCGACCCTGTTTACTAGGATAATCAACAAAGTCGGTAGGAAATATGGTATGTAATTAGACGGGCTGTAGGTGTATTTATTATTATCCCACAGCGGCGTCACCGTAGTCCACTAGCTTCTAACGTTGTGTAATTACGGACATTACTTTGTGTCCCGTCTGATGCTGTCAGTATAATACTGTCGGCTTGGTAATTGTTCAATTGGGATTTCGTGAAGGGCGCTTTTCTACCCGAATTAATACGCAGTGGGCAAGAAGACATTCTGTTGCCCACTGGAAACTTAATATTTGGGCCAGTTTTATGTTTCCCATTGTACACAGTAAGTCGTGTAAAGAAGTGAAACGTATTGTGAACAACGATAAACAATTACATCGTTTTTGTTTACACATTAAGTCACTTTAAACAGTCTGGCAGTATTGGCTATCTACATACACTTCACTATAACAACTCAACGTTCATCAAGTCATATATAATCTTTATGTTCTTTATGTTGGCAGTCATATATTCTTTACGTTGTTTAAGTGTTGTGTACACTTTAAGCTTTTGCTATTATATTATTTGTACTCTACGATTTTACATCCGATTATATTAGACAAGCAACGTTAAAGTAAAAGGAGAGCTTAGTAGACTGGTAAGTATGAACCTACATATTCAAGGCATAATTCACTACAGGACCATAAAACCTAGGTTCTATTTTCAGCTCCTAGGTTGACTAAACCTATGGAAATGAGTAGCTGAGATAATTTATTGGAGTAATAGTAAGAGATTTAAAACGTAGTGCTCGACACACTAGTTTCCTTGAACACCGAATTGGTAATAGGCTGATAGGAGGCTCAAGCTATCACCTTGTCTGGAGCTTCCTAGATACTTCGGTGTGAAATACGTTATTAATATGTTAATGCTGTACAACATCGAGTTCAATCAAAACATTTAATTACATAACCGCGAGTCGAACCCGTACATTACATAATTTTTAGCATCAGCGAAACATTACACCGTCACTGATAATATCAAACATATGGTTTAAAACTAAGTTCACGGAGAACATATTCACTTAATTAAATTTAAGGGGAAATTATTACCGACGATATATAAGGGTTTTAAAGTCCGTAAATATGAAGGGCGGGATTAGAATAAAGTGTGATATTCTTAGATTTATGGAAGAGACTAAGGAAACTAATAAACCCTTTCTAGAAGGAATAATAAGTTTACTGAAAACATAGAAATTACTAATAACCAATATTGCAGAGATATTTCGTAAATTTTAGCCTCTGCGCGAATGTATAAATGGCAAATTCTTAAATTCTGTTGAAATATTCAAGATATATAGGGCGTTAAAATATCAATAAAGCAAATTGGTAATCTATGACTAAATACTTAATTAGTAAACTTTTCTCTTTCTGTACACGAAAAAGTTGTAGATATCAAAGAGATAATTTGAACAGAACAATCAATAATCGCATAATCTCACCGTAATGGCTACGAAAACTATCTGCTGCTTATGGATTTATGTGTGTTTATATGTCAATGCGTACATTTTTGTGTCCTATATGCTAATAACATTTACGTATATGTTTATTTTTAAGAATGTATAAAGAGTAGAAGGATAGCCTAGCTGGGACACACAATGAGAATGAAACAACATAAAATCCCCAGATATATTCCAGACTGGAGGTCACTAGGTAGGAGATCAAGAAGAAAGCCAAAGAATAGGTAGATCGAAGATGTTGAGGAGACTCTGAGGAATATCGGGATAAGAAGATAGAGAAGACTGAATTAGAGGGCTGAATGGAGAAAAATCGTTGAAGAGGGTAAAACCTATACTGGGTTGTAACGCTAGCAAAAAAAGAAGATATGTTTGTTATTGGCTATTAACCCGAAACAGATCATGAAGACGTATAAAGCGTTTCTTAAATAGACGTTCGCTAACCAGTTAAGCACATATATTTCAAAGCCAACAAAATGAAGTCTTCTTATTTTTTTCACTATCAAAAGGAGACTGTCTCATTCTGTTGTTTCCTGAAACTGTTTCTTATATTTATTAATACTTAAAAACCTAACCAATTTACTTTGACTAACTGAGTGATATCGATAGGTTGTCAAGCAAAGGTTACATTAAGGAGATTTGTCCTTCATAATAATAGACAATTTATAAAACTTCTGCATTTCCAGAAGATGAGAAACGTTTATTATAAGGCTGTCACGGCCGGAGTTAACACTATTAAAATTAGAAACTGCCGGGCCGTTGGACCGTGGTCGATTGCATACAACGTAGTTTATTTCTAAATGATTCGGCCACACCCATCGGAGGCTTTCTTCAGTAGAAACTCGATAGTAGGCAGAACGGAACTCACATTAGGTTAAATGTATTTGATAAAATTTGCTACTGTGAGGTGCGTTTGGCCTGCTATACTAACAAGTTTCTACTGAAATGAACCACATTGAAACTAATTTGAAACGTTTAGAAATGAGCCACGTTATAAGCAGTCGACCACGGCCTAACAGCCTGGTAGTTTCTAATTTTATAAAGATTGTAGCAATTTTATAAAGATTCTACATTTTATAAATTGTAGCAAGTATATTCTCGTAACCGAGTGTTCCATTACAAAGAACCGAGTGTTTTATGGAGAAATACAAACAACGAAATCTTTGTTAATGTTCTGGTTTACTACGGCATAATTGAAGTTTATTACTCCCTAATTTGAAGTATATTTAAAGTAAATTGATTACCTCGAGCTCTGAAATTTTAAACCGATATTGGAAAGCGTGCGTAGAAAAGGCAGAGTTATTCGGTAGTCATATGATAGGCGACATTTTGTTAACAAACACCGCTGTAGCCTGTCAAACGTTCTTCGCGATTTTCATGTTTCGTGGAAACAGTCTGTGGGCGGATTTTAATTTGCACTGATTTGATTGCTGAAAATATTCTTTTAATTGGTTTTCGTGCGGCAAGAGAAAGTTTGTTAATTTAGTAAATCTACTTTGTAAAAGTTAGTTGGCGTGTAAAGTCTTAAAACTGCGAAAGGGTATTATTTACGTTGGCGCAATAAATTACAAACGTTTACCAAAATATAATCTCGCCAAGTACATAACGTGCCAGACTGCGTAAGCTCTTCTTACACTGTTGATGTAAAAGCTTAAGTACCTAAAACAAAAAATGATAACAAGACGCTGAACTAATAATGGCAGTTTTTTAACAGAAAATACATAAATTACTATTAATAAATGCTGTTAATTTAATAGTTGTTTATCTTACAGATAAAGCGAGACCAATATGGAAATTTGGCGTGATATATGAGGTGATATGAAGGTAATCGAATTTATTTACAACGTTAACTGTTATTTGTATGCTTTAAATTTTTTAAGATTTTAAAGATTACTGTGAAATACGCTAACGTTGACCATTTTCTAAAGGTTACTTTCACTTTTATAAATTGTCATGTAAGCAAATAATTGAAACAACTTTTCTATTTGTTAAGTAAAGGTAGTAGCCCATTACAAATTAGGTGCTGTAATAATTACACGGTATGTGACTGTTGATCAGCTGATCAACAATTAAAGTAATAAGTTCAAGAGAAGACAGTCAGTTTCAATGGGCGAATATGCAAACATTTCTTGTTAATGTAATGGCCTAAAAAACATTTAGGGGACTTTTGAATCTTAACGGAACAGGGTATCATTCTCAAAAAGATTTAATTCAAAACAAAATTCTTTGAATTTTGTAATATTGCTTGTAAAATTTTATGGTTTGCACAATTTCAATCAAATTTGATCTTCCTAAGTTGCAAAACTCGGTGACTACTTTAAACGAAATTGTTAGATAAACTCAAACTAGCTTTTAACTTTTTAAAACTGTGAATAAAGTTGTTCATACTGTTACCATGGTCGCAGTGATCACTGTATATTACAATAGAAACAGAAAAACAGACACCTATGAAGTCACTAAGTATAAACTATAATTAGACACAAACAACAATTAGAAATCAGCAAAACAATCCTTATACTTTAATTTAAGTTAAATTTTTCCAACACACAACATTACATGTCACATGACTACAGTTGGGCACTAATTAACATATTAATACTGTTACGCCATTACAGACCGTTCTACACGTTTCTCGGCTATCCCAGCGGAACCAGCTGTAATGTTGTGTGCGTACGTGACACTTGACATGCGTTAACGAGGCTGTTCCAGACTTCACCTGTCCGCGCGCACTGTGTTCAAGGCAGCAAGCAATTACGCTCTAGTTTTTTAGTAGCGTTGACGCGTATTATGAATTATTCTGGAATATCATCGAGGTATAAATATAAGCATTCAGCGACGCTTAGTTTTAGTTTAAGTGGCGAATTTTTCAAGTGAGGTTCGTGATTTATGTCGGGCGATTTACACAGTGCGTCTAACATGGTGTATGAGTGAAAAGTGATTATAGGTCTGAATTCTTTGTAGTTGACATTATTATTTGTGTCGACAGATTAACTGGAATTATTGTACAAGTATAATCTTGTTGAATAACGTGTTATTACAAATTGTTAATTAAACTTGGTTTTCAGTGGCTTTATTGGTGTCTTTGTATTTTGTTTTCGACTGTACCATACGACGATCAGTGAGACCGTCGTAACGATGCCTTTCCACTAAACCACAACTGGCCCCACTGAAATCCAATATTCATATCTCGGCCACTAAGCATCGTAGTAACTTTTTCGGTATCCAGTCACTGTATATTACTATTAATCAGTCACGAGATACTGAAAATTCTTTGATTTGTGTTGTGCCATTATTTGAATAAGGAAATGTGGTCCCACAAGTAATCCCACTGCTATTCGAAGCAGTTTTCAAAAAGAACAATGCTAGCATTTGTGTAAAATATCAAATAATGATTGTAAAAGTAGCGTTTATTATATTGCTAAGTATCACGTTTGTGAGAAAATACCATTAACATCTAAACCAGAAAATGGAGTAGGGTATGTGACAGTTTTGAAACATAACGAAAATAAATTAGTTCATTTGGTTTTCCAGATATTAAAGCCGGTCCACTCTACACGACTGGCAAAGGTAGAAAATTAATTTCCCGCCATTACCAAATCAATTAATTTTGGTTTGGCGAGACATTAATTTCTTTCAGTTACGAATGCGAAGTAACAGTGTCCCTGTGTTACTAACCGTTAAGTAATGGATTCTGGACAACACTTGAGATTGTCAAATCATTGCTTTATTTACTGATATTATCATTTACTTAATTACAATTCAACTCTAATTCTTCTCTGTGACCATTTCTCTGTCCGTCCTTTTTGAATTACTAATATTATAGAACACTATTAATCATCATTGTTTGGCTTACGATGTTCTCCAAAGTTTCAAGATTTGTAATATTTATTTTTATAAAACGCTCTGCGCTATTAGGCTGTAGTCCAGATTGTCTACAATTCGTGCCTTACGTACAGTTGTACCCATGGCCAGGTGGTGCTCATGGTCCTCAGTGGTGCAGGAACAGGGATTTCGATTTTCCGCTTAGGACAAGAGTAAAAATATACTCGTGACCTGAATGTAGAAGTAAAGCAGTGTAAAGAACATTCTGGTAGCTTCTGATGATGACATCAATGATGATACTGATGATAATAACAACACTTTGTAAAACAGTAATTCGAATTTTTTTTATATAGGGGGAAAATGCTTTATGCACCGTCAGAGGAAGCCGTGTTTCCTCTGGTGTGTGGGACTCTCACCCGTTAAAAAAGACCACTTCTAATTCAGGCATTCATATTTATCCTGGAACCAAGAAAGTTATAATAATAATAATAATAAGTATTAAAAAAGGTAAGAGGTTGCAAACAAAATTAACATAAGGAAAAAATCGTCAGACATAAGCAACAAAAACATACATTATATAATCAATTTTACAATATCAAAATTATAACGTAATTAAAATTTAAAAGATTACAATTCTATTATACAGCAGTGGCAACAGATCCAAGCACAACACAAATATTGACACGGTTTGTTAAATTATAACAGCGCTGTATAAACACTTACCTTGTTTGTCTAGACGCGGAAAACTGTCTCACTAAAGTACTGGACAACTGATTGTTAGTCACAATGTTTTCCACAATCTGTAACACAGGAACACATAAGTAAGAAGAGATGCACACAGCCAGCACAAACGTCTGGTGAACATAGCGTTATCATTTAATAAACACGAGAAAAATGTTACAGAAGAATGAATGTAAAATGAAAAGTAAAACGTGCGTAGAAAATATTCAAATATATAAGATACTATAAGCATAGACGAACGAGGGGAATCTTTCTTACAAACGCAGATTCAAAACTATTGTCAATTCAGATTGATGAATTCACTTGGTGAAGGAAAAATATTATATTATGTACGACACGTAATTTTACGCAGCAATGATTTGGACACAATTAGCAAACTGTCCCCAAGTATTCTAAATTCGCTGGTGGGGACAACTAGTTCGTTGTAGACGTTATATAGATGGTCGATCTAATACCTTCAATCGAGGCGAATGACAGTCTAACCAGCGCTTATCCAGGACAGTAAGTGTTGAAATGTCAATTTGCCTTGTTCACATAATGACAACAGAAGATGTCTGGGGATACAGTCGGTGGGAAAGACGAAGAGGCGGATCCCAATTAGATATCTTTATCAAATAAATACCCGCAACTAGAAATACCCGCATACTTTGCTAAAAGTATGGCTAAAAATCACAAATTGTGTAAGATACAAACAGTTGTCAAACTAATCACGCCTATAATAATTAAGGGCTCTTCAAGAATAAAGTATAGTTACGAAGTTACAATTAATTAGAAAGGAGCATTTATACGCTCACTGAAAGAAAATCGGATGTTTAGAACTGAAGTTATTGCTCATATCAACAACAGAAACAACCAAAACATGTTGACGCTTTGTGGAGCGCCGAGGATACAAAGCATACGACACATAGCACTAGCGCAGCTGAAGGTTTATGTGAGGAGCAGCTGCAGTTATGATGCTGCAACGCAATATTCATTGCTTATTTATTATTTACCCTGTGATTATTACCTCAGTGTCATTAGGTTATATTCAAAACCTTTATATTGAAACGTGGATTGTGTTACTGAGTTTGTAAAAATGAATTATTGCTTTAATTGTTCATCTGTTTAGGCCTAAGTCTATTAATATTACTTGACGTTGCTCTGACAAAATGTAGTATTAAATGTCTTTAATCACTGTCATCCTCAAACTTTATGTATTAATAAGTTTCTCTCTACTTGTTTGCAGTCTGCCTTCTTCCCTCTCTTCTTAACCTGTACACACATGACACCTCTACAGACGTATGCTCTTACAAACGTCTGTGTTGAATGTAAATTAAAGGCCACATAACATAACTGTGTACAACTAACTGCAATTCTACTCGTTTTTATAATGAAAGTAACATTAATTCAAGAGACATCAAATTAAAACTAATGAATGCTAACTAACATAGGGCTAGTGTGAAGAGATATGTGCGGCTTTGCGACCATTTGAACGGTTTGTGTGAGCGGCAAGATTACTTAATCTCGATCTATCCAATCGCGCCTTCCAGACTGTGGTCGATTATTCTACCGACACCTAGGTCAGTTTTATCTCGTACTACGCCGCACGGGCTTAGTACAAAAGTGCGTTTCGGAACGGGCGATTGTGTATCTGAGAGTTAAAGAGTTGAGTTGTTGGGCAATTTAGTATTAAGTAATTATAATGAATTATGTGTGTACACGTGTAATTAGTGATGTGTGTTATTGAGTACAAATATATTAAGCAGGTCATATTTTTATTGTGCATCACATTAGTGACAATCTTAAATCTTGAAGAATTGTATAGTTTATTGCTTTGTTTATTGTTTGTGTTGTTGGTGTCAAATGTGGTTAAAGTTCTTAATAGCTGTTATTCTGGTGTTCCGTAATTCTGTTGTCACTATTCAAACACGACGATCCGTCGCATCTTTTGTCGCGTTTGATCACTCGAAACGCAGTAATTGAACACAGATTTAATTACTAGTTTGATTGCCACTTAAACAAACGAAAGGAACAATACATTCTCTTATACAACACTGTTCTAAGCTTATGCTTACATAACAGACTGTGTCACATAATTAATATTGCAAAACTAATTACGCACTCCACTAATTACAGACGTCCGTGGAGCAACAATTCAATTCCATATCACTCCGTTTAGTAAATCCGCTGACCCTTTGATTTCCAAACGGGCTATTATACTGCATGAGACTGAACTATGTGCCTCTCATGGAGGGAATAAAGTACGAGTGAGTGTGTTTGTGTTAGTAGCGATAGTATGTCAAGGCCAGTCATTCATAACAGCTGTATACTCTGTTCACAATCAGACTGGTATCCACTCACAATGGCATTCGGACACTATTTTCACCGTTGCGGTGTTAACTGCATTCAAGGCTAGGTATTATTGGTTTTGTGTTTACAACTTAGTACTTTTCAAGTAGCTGTGTTATAATAACACTATCAATAAGACTTTGTGAACTACTGTTTAAGATTAGCGTACTTTTAGTTACTTTAAGTTACATTGAAAGAAAGAGAAAAAGGGTTAGACAATTTAATTAATATTAAAATTAAATTTGATAATGAAGAAATATTTTATAACATAATTAAGAAGTAAATGATAGAGGACAAATAGATAAGATTAAGAATTATATTGCATAGTACTAATTGGATGTTTTAAAATAAGGGTGTGTGACTGACCCACGTGTGTGGAAAGGAAGAGGGTAAGTTTAAAAGGATGCACACACACACACACACACACACACACACACACACACACACACAACACTGAAACACAAGGAATTTGCTAGAAAAATATGTAACTGTACAGATGGTGGGACAGGGTTTAGGGGGTGGGGAAGGGACATTTATATTATAGCTTGTTATGTGTGAGCAGGGTGGGGTGAGAGGGGTGAAGGGTTTGTTTTCACATAATTTCTGTCAATTCCGATCTGACGATGAGCTGTGAAGCTTGAAAGCGCTAATCGGGATAATTTTTATATAGTGGTGTGCAACAGTGATCATTCTGCTTGTACTTTAAGTTAGTGAGTTAATTATCCTGTTATTTGTTTATTTTAGCTGCCTATTCACAATGCCTCTTCCAGGGCCATCGAAAGAAAGGAAAACGAAGTTTCGTTGTTTACAGTGGAGGTTGCGAAATAATTAGTAACATATTTAAAAACAAGGAGACTCACTGATATACCCACTGAATCAAGCAGCAAAACGAGTTGCGTATTACTGTAATAAATCGGAAGGCGTTGCTAAATACTTGAGAAAGCAAAAGAAATGCAATCCAGCAGGAAAACTCTCCACACTGGGAAAAACTTAAAACACGTGAGAAAAGAAAACATTTCCTTGATTATTTCTTTAAGTGTGTAGTAAGAAATATTTTCAGGATTTTTATAAAAATCGAAACCTTGTGCCCACTGGTAAAAAACCCTTACTTATCGTGAAAGAAAGAATCCATTTCCAGGGGCGCTAATTCATTAAAGCGAGTGTTTAAAAGTGTGGGATTCTAATGGAAGAAATGTAAAAGTAAAAGAAAAGTGTTTATTTAAAAAACCAAAAATTGCAATGAAGAGTTTTTGGGAATCTGGGAGAAACATATTTTTTTTAGATGAGAGGTAAGTGAGCGTTGAATGACGTTTGATAATGTAGTGTATTTCTCAGTAGTCGTTGGTTATTTACACCATTGTTCGTGTCTACGCTCTCTCTCTCTCTCTCTCTCTCTCTCTCTCTCTCTCTCTCTCTCTCTCTTCGCCTGTGTGTCGTAGTATGAGACCAAACTTCTCTGGGCGCCGGTAGACCTTAGCTACCTATTAAGCGTAGCAATATTTTTTAAATATCAAACAGCATTTAAATTTGTTTTTCTTTATTTCGAAATCTTCTAAAGGTAGCCTAAACTACTGTATTTTCAACAGTTTCTACGTGAATGTGTAATATTAACGTCACGTTTTTTGTCCTCCGATGATCGAACTTCAATTTTCAAACAGTAAGGTATTTTGAGTTTTATTATATAAATTATGATTTATTCAGTTTCCTCATCATCATGATTATCTACGTCAGAGGCGCTAAAACCCTGGGCGGGTCCTAGCCTGTTTAATGAGACCTCGTCAACGGTCTTTGTCGATGCGACCATCCTACAATTGCGGATTCCTGCCCTTTCTGCGTCCTGCTGCACTCCGTTATTCAGTTTCCTGTTGTACCCTAATTCTTTCTTACATGAGATAAGGTAGACAGTGTGCCCGTCGCCTCAAGCAAAAACTGTTTGACACTAAAAATATAGAACTAAACGGAAAACTGTTAACACTTGAAGTATCGAGTAAACGCATTTAGAAACATTATTGATCCGCTTTCACAAAAACATGAAACATAAGATGTTCTTTCTATACTACGACAACTTACTACTCAACGAGCGTACAACCTACATCAACCTTGCAAATTTATTCACCTATGACAGGGGCACACGTGTTCATGCGCATTCACACCGGATATATTTAACTTTGTACATGCACGATTGTCCACTTATATCGCTTGTTAAGGCATTATGTCATTCCATCATACGTTCACTTCCAAAACCAACTTGCTCGAGTTACACGCAAGCATGCGCGGACGCACGCACGCACGCACACACACACACACACACACACACACTTTATAATGGTTAATGCAATCTTAAAAGCGCTTTACATGAATGTTACACCATCATTAAACAGAAATTTATTTTCACCGAAAAAGAAAACAATTATTGTTTTCTTCAGTTTTTACAAATTTCACGCCGCACGCACACGCCCTAACTAAATTAATTTCAACACGCTTTTACGAAGCAAAATGTAAAAAAAAATGTTCTACGAAATCTGTGTTATTAAAGAACAGACAGTCCATGGAACTCGCACACACGCGAATATACCTGTATTAATTTGAAAATAGAAATCAGATTCGGTTAGGGAAAGGTGTATAAATCACAACCCCTCACATTTCTACCCACTTTGCACTCTTACAAATTATTTTCCTTCCACATTTTAGCTTTATAAAATTTTACGGTTTTTTTGACATTAGGATAATTAAATCAAAACACCGGTTGCTTTAAAAGCGTATAAAAAAACACTGAAATTAAAAACTATAAAGGAAAAATTTCACCATCTCATTCTCTCTCTCTCTCTCTCTCTCTCTCTCTCTCTCTCTCTCTCTCTCTCTCTCTCTCTCTCTCTCTCTCTCTCTCTCTCTCTCTCTCTACACACACACACACACACACACACACACACACATTACATATATAGTGTAACGCTGTAAATTGTATTAACCACGATTTAAATTGTATTGTACTACGATGCATATGTAAATTATACCGAGCAAAATATAGGAAAAACAAATATAAAAAAATAAATGTAATATTTTTTGTATATCAGTAGAATTTTATAATTGTAAGAGTAGGCCTAAGTTATTAATATGCTGATTATTATACACTATGATTATAATACCTGCAAACGTATGAGAAGGGAATATAATTTAAAATTTTAATATTTTCTAAACTCCGTCTTAATTATTTCATCTCACAATAGTTTCTACTTTCTAAAAAATTAGTCTTTCTGTGTAACGTAATGTTTGAACGTAATAAGGTCAAATCCACGGCCTAGTTAGATATGTAAATGTATTTAACATACGTCCAACACACACACACACACACACACACACACACACACTGCGAATGTGTAAGTTTTATATGTGTCTTCTAGAAAATTTCATTATATAACTAAAATTGCTGTTTTGTACTGTCTGCGGAACATGCATGTGTAGTGCTTTAAAACAGTAATTAAATAAGTTATCATTTGTTAGAGTATCGATTTTTACAATTATTTTTATTAATACGTCTATAAGAGTAGTCATACGATTTAAATATTTCTTGGAAATATTATTCATCCACAGTTTATAATAAATTCAAACAGATGGAATGTTTGGAACAGCGGATTTTTGCGTACGGCAAGGATGCAGCGGCGGAATAATTTCATTATTTGTTATTGTCCTTAGTGAAAATATTAGTTAATTTACTATTCTGAAAAAATTGTGAACTGTAAATATATACTGTAGGATTATTGTGCTGGTGTTGCAAAATTTTCAAGCATAAATTGGAGACGATAAATCAAATTTATAATTATTTTTAACTGCTTGTAATATAAATTTTTTTTACCGGTTAGATCATCGTAGGCTACAGAAATTCTAAGCAACACTAAATCTGCTTGCTGCCAGTGTAGTGATATATTAATACAAGGACATATTAGGAAGTAAATCTACGATATTATTAATTGATAACTTTAAATAAAAATGATGATGAGGAAGATGATGGTGATGACGATGACGACGACGATAAATTATGAAAGGTTTTGTGACGTTCGGTCTTTAATTAGATACAATTTTTCAGACGTGTCTATTAACATTTTAACAAAATTTATTTTTTTCATAGTTAATATTTTTTAACTCTGAGTTTGACAACAACTGTGAATTTGGACAACTGTGAGTTTTTATGCAAGTAAAAACCGTTCTCTTGGAATTTATGTCTACATAGTGACAGAACCTCACAGAACTTTCAGCATTTATAAATTCTCCGTCACTAATAAGCTACTAAGGAATACTACTACCACTTCTACCTACTACTACTACTACTACTACTACTACTACTACTACTACTACTACTACTACTACTACTACTACTACTACTACTACTACTACTACTGCTACTCCTACTACAATTGATACTACTACTACTACTACTACTACTACTACTACAAACATTGCTAATAAAAATAAAATAATTATAAAAAATTTCTCATTTATCAATATTTAACCGTTCGGAATTCCTTTAATATACTGATTTTTCTCACTGTAAACTTGGAATGTGTTTTTAGAAAGTGGTGACACGGAGTCCTCATGTACTCCTTTTGACCACCTTCTATTCATAATCCTGGTCTTTTACTTCCATATTCCTTAAGGAATGGAAGTATGGTGATGGCAAAAAAAATCGTGTTCGAGATTATTGCAGATTCTGATTCTACTACACTCAAAACATGAAAAAAAGTCGTTTTCCGAAAAGTGTCTGTGTGTCTGTCTGTCTGTCTGTCTGTCTGTCTGTAGATTTTTTTTCTATGGCAAACGATAACTGCCGCAAATTCAAACAGAATCAAATAATGTTTTGCATACAGCCCTGATTTGCAGAGTACTCGCGACCTATTGTTTTTAGTGAAGATCGGTTCAGGGAAAGGGGTAGTTTACCTGCAACGGTTTTTTTTTAGCAAGGGTAATTTTGTTTGTTTGGCAAACGATAACAGCCGCAAATTCAAACAGAATCAAAAGATTATTTGCATACAGCCCTAAATTGTAGAGTTCTCAAGACCTGTTGTTTTGGTGAAGATCGGTTGAGGGAAAGGGGTAGTTTACCTGTAACGTTTTTTTAACAAGGGTATTTTCTATGGCAAACGATAACAGCCGCAAATTCAAACAGAATCCAATAATGTTTTGCATACAGCCCTGATTTGCAGAGTACGCAAGACCTATTGTTTTTGGTGAAGATCGGTTAATTTACTTCCATATTCCTTAAGGAATGGAAGTATGGTGATGGCAAAAAAAATCGTGTTCGAGATTATTGCAGATTCTGATTCTACTACACTCAAAACATGAAAAAAAGTCGTTTTCCGAAAAGTGTCTGTGTGTGTGTCTGTCTGTCTATCTGTGTGTCTATCTGTAGTTTTTTTCTATGGCAAACGATAACTGCCGCAAATTCAAACAGAATCAAATAAGTTTTTGCATACAGCCCTGATTTGCAGAGTACTCGCGACCTATTGTTTTTGGTGAAGATCGGTTGAGGGAAAGGGGTAGTTTACCTGCAACGGTTTTTTTTTAGCAAGGGTAATTTTGTTTGTTTGGCAAACGATAACAGCCGCAAATTCAAACAGAATCAAATAATGTTTCGCATACAGCCCTAAATTGTAGAGTTCTCAAGACCTGTTGTTTTTGGTGAAGATCGGTTAAGGGAAAGGGGTAGTTTACCTACAACGTTTTTTTAACAAGGGTATTTTCTATGGCAAACGATAACAGCCGCAAATTCAAACAAAATCAAATAATTTTCTGAATACCGCCCTGATTTGTAGAGTACTCAAGACCTATTGTTTTTGGTGAAGATCGGTTGAGGGGAAGGGGTAGTTTACCGGCAACGTTTTTTATCAAGCGTATGTTCTATGGCAAACGATAACTGCCGCAAATTCAAACAGAATCAAATAATTTTTTGCATACAGCCCTGATTTGTAGAGTACTCGCGACCTATTGTTTTTGGTGAAGATCGGTGGAGGGGAAGGGGTAGTTTACCTGCAACGGTTTTTTTTATCAAGGGAAATTTTTTTTTTTGGCAAACGATAACAGCCGCAAATTCAAACAGAATCAAATAATGTTTCGCATACAGCCCTGAATTGTAGAGTTCTCAAGACCTATTGTTTTTGGTGAAGATCGGTTAAGGGAAAGGGGTAGTTTACCTACAACGTTTGTTTAACAAGGGTATTTTCTATGGCAAATGATAACAGCCGCAAATTCAAACAGAATCAAATAATTTTCTGCATACAGCCCTGATTTGTAGAGTACTCAAGACCTGTTGTTGTTGGTGAAGATCGGTTGAGGGGAAGGGGTAGTTTACCTGCAACGTTTTTTATCAAGCGTATTTTCTATGGCAAACGATAACTGCCGCAAATTCAAACAGAATCAAATAATTTTTTGCATACGTCAGTGAATTGTAGAGGACTCAAGGCCTTTAGATTTTGGTGAAGATCAGTTAAGGGGAAGGGGTAGTTTACCTGCAACCTTTTACGTTTTAACAAGAGTAAAGTACTTGAAAATTCATTTAAACTTTTTCAAACAATGGTAATTGTTGAAAATAAAATAATTTTGTTGCCAGGTAATCTGAAAATTTCAGATTTTGTACCACAAAATCTGAAAAGATTATACGATAGTTTATGAAATGGTTAATAATACGTCAGTGGAAGGTGTAATGAGAAATTAGCAGAAATGGAAACCGGGGGAATGTTAACTGTTCTGTAGATACAATTTTGTCAGAATGTTTGGAAATGATCATCAACATTGAAGAAAAAGTAAGCATATTAAGAAACATATGTAAGTACTTATTATAAAAAAATGTTTGTTTTTTGATAAAGTCATTTTGATTATAAAATATAAATATTTACAACAAGAAAAGAATTTTCAGTTTTAAAAATTTAAATATATTTTTATAAAACAATGGGTTCTTCATTGAGGTTGGGACCATGTCACTCACTCCATCTCAAGCCTCCTCCCCCATTTTGCAGAAAAAGAGGACCCTGTCAAGGCTGATACTTTGACGACAGTGACAGGGCATTCCACCAAATTCAGCAGAGTGACAGGTAGGCCCAACTCTGATTGGCTCCTCAGATTTCCCCAGCGTTAGTAGGTTCTATGAAAATATTTTATTTCAAAAATGATTTTAAATATAAATCTTAGATATGTTTTATAAATCTCATGTTTTATGTTTTAACATGGGTAATTTTTTATATGACGAACCATAACTGCCGTAAATTCAAACAGAATCAAATAATTTTTTACATATGTGCCTGAGCTATAGAGAACTCAATGTCTGTTGATTTTGGTGAAGATCGGTTACGGGGAAAGGGCAGTTTACCTGAAACATTTTTTGTTGTAACATGAGTAAAGTACTTAATTTTGATAAAGTATCCTGATAAGATCTTAATAATCCACTGTAGAAACGTAGATGAAATATCTATAAATGAAGAGGCTAGTTGAACGGGCTGGGGGTAATTTTCTATAAATCAAAATTATAGTTGAAGGGGGAGGGGATAATATTTTTTATATGTGTACTACGTTATTGGCAAGAAAGAAGTATTTTTTTGTTAAAATTCCTTCCCTGGCTGTTTGGCTGAAAATGATTTTAAATATAAATCTTAGAATATGGAAGTCATGTATGGTTCTCCATACCGATATTTTAGTTATATGTTGTTATTCTATTCATGAAAAAGTAGTTTATACAAACTAATATAAAAATAATAGTTTCTTTTAAGATAATACTCTTACAAATCGCGTTATCCCTAACGGATGTAGATTTTTACGTGCTCTGTATGTAAATAATTTGAAAAATTGTGAATTTTAAATATTTATACCTATTTGTGGTTAAAACACTGATTGTAATAGTTTTATAAGAACGGTGGAAGGAATTTAATCTATCGTTAAACACTTTATGAAACATTGGAAAACGATTACGTATTACATTGAAAGGAAAACACTGAAGAAGTAACACATAGTACTAATATTAAAGCATAGAAAATGAGAGAAAGGGAGAGGGAGAGAGAGAGAGAGAGACAGTGAATAAGAAGGAAATAAAGTGTTGGGAGAAAGTGTAAAATTGCGTCGCACGATGATTTATACGCGGATCATGAAATGGTGATTTAGAGATGATAATGTCTAAACTTATCTACGCCGTGAGTTGATCGGTGACATGTGAGCGGTAACGGTCCGTCACTATAGACAACTTTGTAACGGAACACCATTAATTATGTTTATCGTAGTCTTGGGACACAACGAACTCAGTTCTGACGTGTTAGGCAACCATATAGTGCAGGTAATAATGGTAGTCTGGATTGTGGCAACGGCAACTCCAGCAGCGAATAAGACGACAAATAAACAACTAGTTATTATGTAGTTATTATGCCAACGTGGTAAAATTAATTATTACAGGTCCTAGTGATTATATTATAGCGCTAGTTTCCTCACACGCCTTTATGAACACTATTATGTAGAAAACAAGATAATAGTCCATTTTGCAGGACATAACAGTCGCAATGGGTAATGGATTTAAAATAAAGCCATCATTCAGAGGTCGGCAGTGTTTACATCGGAGTAATTCATATTGTCACCATAATTCCAGAGTGCCATCACAAAGCAACTCAAAACGGCTTGAAGATATAAAAATGCTCAAAAATTTTTTAACAGAAACAAGAATAACTATACTAACTACAGAAACAAAATAAGTTAACCTTATAATTTCCTTGTTGTCCAGTAGTAAGCAAATTCAATTGAAAAAATACTCATTATTTCTTAAATATTTGACCTAAAAATATTTACATTTGAGGAAATAAAAAGGGAATTTTAACATGTTTTTCATAAATTTAAATTCTGAAATTAAGATCCTGACATTTCTGGTTACATTCTTTTAAGAAATGTCATTGTATGCAGAGAATAAACATACAAAGTAACCACATCATACGGAAACCTTTCTATTTACGGCTGTAAAACCTGGGATTTAATTAAAACAAAATATGTAAAAGGCAATATAAATAAATTAATGACAACGGTCACCTGAAATTTCAAGAATAAACGTCGAATGATCTAAGGCATTAGAGAAAACGTACAGTACATTAAAAGTACCATAGACAACGTTGCCAAGAAACAAGTTACATGGTGTTTTTATAGTGTACGTCTGTCGTTTAGATTACCAAAAGGACCAGAATATTTTTGAAGTAGATATCTGAAGGAAAATGTAAAAACAAAACTTTCAAGAAATTCCTGAAACGTACCTTTTAAGCCCTTCTGAAAAAAAATCCTTTCTCTATGTTAAGCATATTAATATGTAGACTAGGAGGTTTTTTATCAAATTCTTTGTTTAAAGTGTTTTGATGCCTTGAACTTTAGGAGTTGTCAGGAGAGGAAAATACTTGAAGCTGAAGAAAAATGGTTTTGGAGGCGTCTCACCAACACAGGTTAGGAAAAAGGAAGAGTAACAAGAAAGTTTTGAAAGTAACTAAGGAGAAAAGGGTAACTAAACGTTATATGAATTATGAGAGCAAGTTTATTTTGGCTATGTATTTGCTGAGGCAAGAATGTCTTGTCCAGTCAAGAAATATACAAAACGCTCTTAATAAACTTTGTGGGGACAGCCTAGTTTGTCGTACTTAGGAAGTAGGAATCATTATCTTTGAGATGGAATGTGGTTCTTAAGTGGAGATAAAATAGACTGCAGTGGAGAGAAATGTGTGGTTATAGGCTTAAAGCTTTGTCCATAAGTATAAAGAAGTAAGTATTGTTAAACATATAAGATATGTTACAGACCCACATTTAAAAAAAAATAGATGTAAACTGCTTAAGGGTGGTAAAATGTTTTCGTAAAGCAATGAAAAGAATCCAGTACTATCTAGTTTAAATATCAGGACAGTTTAGGTTAGATTAGGTAAGGTTAGGTTATATAAACAGGGGCTGTAACAATCAACTAATAAGCTGATTAGTTATTAGATTTTAAACAAGTTGATCAGTTGTGAGCAGTGCGATTTTTGGCATCGCTACGTATGTCAGAATTAATCTGCCATGTGGATTTTTTATCGAATGTCGAATCCGTTATTATAAATTGTAAAAGAGTAATTGTTTGAATTGTTAAAATTGTTACAATATGAATATAATTATACTATAGTTGTATTAAAATTGTATTGTTAAATTAACAAATTTTAGTCCCAGTGACTGATGTCAGCTTCTTTTTGTATCGTTTACATGTGTTTACAATTTTGTAGTAGATAAAAAGAGAATTAAGAGAAAATACTGCGAATAACTGATAAACAGAAAGTGGATATCTGTTACAATATGGTGTCGTTGTCAAATTTAATCGATATCAGTAGATACTATGGTGCGTATATTAGTAGCGTATGCTGCGTAGATAATTACGCGTGTGTTATATAAATATAAAGCCATTAATAATGTAAAGATAAAAGTACTTGGGTATATATTTGTTAGATGGAATCTGCAAAGACTCTAGATTGCAGATATCTACAAATGAAACCAAGGTGATGGCTTTTTGTGGAACTGATCCCATACGGGCAAAAATTGTTATAGGTGGTACTGTCCTGGAACAAGTTAGCAGTTTTGAATACGTGGGCTACAGTGTGTCTTATAATGCAAGCAACGACGTAGTGCATAAGTTGCATAAGTTCAACCTTATGTGCGGGACCATCAGGCGAACAGTAAGCAAGTAAAGGAACACGCCTAAAATTCTACAAGGTGATGGCTCTTCCCACACTTCTTTTGGGTATGAGAATTGGACTTTAACGAAAGACCAGCCCAGTCGCATCCAAGCGGTTGAACTGAGATTTCTCAGGCACGTGGCAGGGTATACTCTCCATGATCATAGAAGAAACACAGATATACGGCAGGAACTGAATATTATGAGTATACTCGACAGAATCGCCCAGTATCTGCTGAATTGGTGGGAACATCTTTACCGAATGGATGACTGCCGCATCCCCAAACAACTATGGAACTATAAACCGAGGGGACGGAGAGGTGTGGGACTTCCGAGGAAGCGCTGGAGTGACCAGCTGTAATATTTGCTTATTTGAGACCGGAACAAACCATTCTTGGTTTAAACCTTGAGGATGATGATGATTGTAAAAGTATTAACAGTTCAATTATTTTGTATAATGCCCATAGGTCTGTTTGTAAAGTCTATACAGAATTCGTAACCTTTTTGAGAAAGTCAGAAAGGTGAGAAAAAGTAAGTTTACAGTACAATTGATTTGAAATTGCCAGTTTGTTAGTTTACAACCAATTTAAGTCAATTGTTTAATAAATAAGATGTTTAGTAAACAATAAGATGTTTAGTAATAAATAAGTCGATTGTTTAGTAAATAAGTGGGTTGTTTAAGAAATAAGAAGTTAAGGAAAGTGAGAGGTATGGATTTTGATTGTCAATGCCGATAAATGTAGTCTGCTAAATCAGGGGTTTCTTCTTTCCTCATTTGGTGTTAAAGTTACAGCCCGTGATCTACATCTATTTCTGGACGTACAGAAAAAAACTATCATTGTTCACTTTAGTTTGTTTCAAATTGTTAGTCGATTTGACTTTTTTCAATTTTTCATCTTCAAAGAGCGAAGGCGAAAACATATGTTTCAATGACGTCTAACATCACACGAGAACAGCGTCCACAGGTAAATTTCATGCGTCAATGTAAATCCACAGAGTTCTTACTTAATTTTAAACAAACCGTCAGAAAAGTAAACTTAATTCTCCTCTAAGTGAAACAGTACCGGTAATATTTAAAACGTTTTTAAATGACAAACGTCTTAAAAATAAGATGTTAAACTACTAACTGTGAATTTATTGAAACTCGTAAAAATTATTTTCAGAATTACCAGGTATGCAGAGAGAATATGTTTGCAACATAACGAAAACTACGGTGTGTTGCAGTCACAAAGTCACAACAAGTTTTGTACAACCAGTGTCAAAGTATGACTAATACAGGACATTTGATAATACTAGCAACAGGATTAAGCGGGATATTGCTTCGCCTAAGCAGAATACAGTGCTAGATTTTTTATAGTCCCCTTGATGTTTTAAAACAATTTGAAATTATCAACAAGTAATTTATGAAAATAACTGAAATAAAACTATTATTACAGAAACGTTAAAGTTAAAATACGTTACAAATAAAAATAAAAAGTAAATAATACTAAAATGAACTTGCCGTTCTCTGGTAACTGAACACATCTACAACTTGAAGATATTGAGCTCGTCTAAGTTGCTTATACAAAGCGATGTCTTTATTATGATAACAATTAAATCTTAATTTATGTAATTTATTAAATAACAGAAAACGTAGTTTCTGTGCTAAATGCAATGTGGAAAACTCAAGATTATAAGAAATATGTGATATAAAGCAGATTTAAAAACGTAAGAGACCGTTGTAAAGTTAGAGTTTAAACATTGCTGGTGGCATGTTGTTGTGACAGATTTCGAAATCGTTTGTGCAAAAATTACTCATCAAAAATAATCTAAAGCAAAGAAATAATAACTTATTTATAAACGAATTTACGTAAAAGTATTTATAAAATATAAAACTGAACAAAATTGTAAGGAATTGATAAAATAAATGGTTGAAATTAAACGGATTAATTGCAATGTACAGTTAGCAACGAGATTCTTGCAATTTTTTAAAAAGTCTTTGTACAGATTTATGTCAGAAACTTTCACACATGTCTATTAACTTTTCCCCATTATCATTTAGTCTAACTTCGCCATATCTACCGATCACATAATTGGTATCTTTATTACCAGTTCTTCATTTAGATGATATTACTGGCGTCATGCTACTATAAAATTTATCTTCAACTGCATTTACAGAATTGTCCGTAGGCGCATGTACATCTATTATAACAACTTTGTGTCACTTATATCCAATTTTATCACAACAACCTTATTTATCTTTTCATAGCCTTTAATATTTTTTCGATTAATGGTGGAATGCAACAGGCACTCATTTATTTGCTCTGTCTGTTTTTCTGACTCTACTGTAGAAATTAAATTATTTGTAAATTTTCACATATCCCTTCTTTTTCTTCTTTATTTTAGTCAGTACAAATATGTGTAACCTCATTTTGTATAATGCTGAGAAAACCTTCTTTTCCTTAATATTTAGTCCTTGTCACCGTGTGCATAATCCTTTTCCGTGGCACTTTACACTATAATCCTCCCTTATTCGGAGGCAATTATTGAGGCTTTTAACAATTTATTTTTTACATATGTCTAGGTGTTTGCATAACGAACAAACATTTGACCTGGGGACAATCTGGGGAAAACCCCAGGCGGATCAATATCGCCTAGATCGGCTGCCTTCGCTCTGCGGCTGATGAGCCCGGTCTACCCAATTCTTCTTCTTAATTAGCGCTACAGCTCTTAGAGAGTCTTGGTCTCCTGGACAATCCTCCTCTAGTCGTCTCGATCCTCTGCTCTCATTCTATCTATTGCAGAGAGGAAATGTGAGACAGAAAAGGAAAATCGTCCTAGCCCCGAAAATTATCTAATAGCATAGGAGTGAAAAAACAAGAGTCGGTCAAGAAAGACCAGACAGGAAAGATTAAAGAAGGGATCATCTCACATAGGACATTCTGAAAACAAACTAAGAATCTAGGTTAGGGTACATTGGACCTTCTAAACCTGTATCCACACAATGTGGATGAGAGTAATTAGCTCTCTTATTGTTTGAAGCTCAAAAAACGCGGAATTTCTACTCATTTGTGTAGGTACTTTCCTTATTCTTTACTGTGTGTATACGTATCATGCAACTATGTATGTACGTATGCAATAAAGTTCTTAAACTTTTATACTTGTCTTATTTTTTGTTTGTTTACAACTCACGTTCTTCACTTACATACAAAGTTTCTGCATTATTATTCAAAACGTGTTTTACACGAAAGCATGCTGCGTAAAAAACTTAATGTCTTTGCAAATGTCTTAAATTTATCAATCCATTACTGTAAATCCTGCAACTGATAGGCAGGATTCACTTATGTTTTTATGCTTGTGTGTTTTTGCACGATATATACATTAATTTCTGTATATTTCTATAATTGTACAAATATGATATATCATGTGTCTTTGTTTATTTAAGATTCGCATGTCTGAGTGAGGTGATTGAAGTTAGCAGAAAAGTCACACGTTCAGTCAGCAGTTGGAACTTTATTTTATTCGATCAATTGAGATTCTATTGTGTATAAACAATAAAAACTCATTAACAAACAGTAAGTGAATGGCAGGGGAGTTTAGACAACAAAAGACTACTGTAGCTTATGCAAATTACGTAAAAAAGGAAAAGATGGAAAACTATTTACATGTGGCTGATTGTTTAGTCAACTAATCTAAAACAATGTAAAACAGCCTGAACGTTTCTCTACGTATTACGTTAACTAAGTACAACCCAAAAATAAATTTAGAGAAACGTATTCTCACCATACGTTTGACAGTGTTATAAAGAGAACTGTGTTATTACTTAAATGTCTTTGACGGATGATAAAAATTGCTATATTTTTTTCAATTATTACTTTAAATCCTACAAATTGAAACGTTGTCAAATTTACAGTTTAGTATTTGCAGGTCAAACAATGGAAAACAACTTTTAATGTTAGTGGTCGCGGAAGCTCATGTAACATTCAAATAATAGTGAGGAAAGGATATCAAACTTTCGTCGTTTATATCTTTAATCGGATGAGCCGTACGTAATTTTCTTCAAGTTCTGGTGTTATTTGCTTTTACTGTATTTATTTGTAGATTTCTATTACGAAAAATTGGAAACTTTTTCGGATTAAAACGTTTACCAAATTCTGACATTCCTAATGAAATTACAAGGAAATGCATTTATTACGTTAAAGAATAGTTGAGTACAAAAACGAGAATGTGTTGATATAATTAGATAATTGTACTATAAACTGTATCATTCTCTTGATATCCAGGCAGAACTCGATGAGATATTTGAGGCACGGAGATTATGTCTCCCGATATGGAAAAGTGTACAGTTACTTTATCAAAAGTACAGCTGTATAAAATTGTAAAAATTATAGAATTGTTTAACATATTTATAGTCACTCAGATTACAATTTAATGAAATAAATAATTTTGTTGGCTCAGACAATCGGACATTTTGCTAAAACTCTTCAGCTAGTGATTTTTACCTGAACTCTTAATAACTTCGGAGAATGGTGTCGGCTGAACGAACAATGGAAGCTATTAAATTCAGATAAGGCACAATACGTAAACCACTTAGAGCAGTAATATTACGTAAAAGAACGTTTGCTTATTTAAAGGGTAATATAGATATTCTTCAAAAGATTTAAAACATACATAGTACAGCAATAATAATTAGAACATAAATGCTCATAGTGTACATATGAAAGATCGTCCAAAATCGAGGTAACTTGGATCTTCGTCCTACGTTACACGCGAGAGAAGTAGGTATGATGTGACCCGTTTCTTCAAACTGCCTCCATTTTTTACACTTGACTATTCGATTCTCCGAACAGTGTCCTTCAGCCGCCACTCACAGCTTCTGATGAGGACGCAGATTTTGGGTACCGAAACGTTAAGTCCAAAAATAGTACGATGGCGGTCATCTGGGAGAAATCACCACCTCTTAGCAGTTACAAAGTAGGTACGAGTTCTTTGATCTCAATATTGTGTGTGATTCGAATTCTGATAGGTATGCCTATAAACTTTACTTAAGTGAATAACGCCACCAATATACAGTGATAAAATGAGTAGGAACTAAAAGGCGACGTTGTTTTCAAGCTTAATAACTTCTTTTATGTGCTGATTTTGTATCAGAATGAGCGAAAAATGAGTAGATTCTTTCGCTTATTAGTACAATCCATTTTTTGAAGTTAACGGCTGATCTATATTGATAAAATGTACACAACAGCAACAGAAACCGCATTATTTTAAATTCAATAGATTTCAAGAATGAAATTTGTACAGTACAAAAACATTTACACAGGGAAAATACAAAAATAAACAAAAACAAATGTCCAAACCGCAAAGACGTCACAGACTCGGTTAAACATAAATTCATAAATGTTTGAACCAATTGTTAAGCCAAAACAAATTGTCTTGCCTAAATCAAATAGACAACCTGACGTGAAGAAACTTAAATTTTACGACAGGCGTGTCTGTAACTTTACCTACACGATTCTGTAATATTTATACAACTGGAATGTCGGAAGTAACCAAACTGTCTTAAAGTAACTATGGAAAAGCTAAGGCAAAAATTAGAGAACTATTAGATATTTGGTACAACAAAAGACAACTCCAGCTGTCGATGTTGTCCTAACTGTCAATTGTACTAAATACACTATTTCGTGTAAACAGTTTAACAACATATTAAGAGAGTACAACATATCAAAAGTAGAACATGTTGGAAACAAACGATTAAATTCACTAGTCAAGGTTATTATAATTTAAGTAACATTAAACGAACTTTGCTAATTAAAAATAACCTTGGAAAACCAATAAAAGATTTATTTCTTGAGGAAATAATTTGTTGTAGAAAACATTTTGCGTCCTAATATAGGAGCATCATGTTCTCGCATTCATTTATTTTTAAGAGTTAGTCAAGCGTTCCATATACCTTGATAGAAATGAGTTTTATGAAAATTACTAATTCACGCGTAGTTACATAGCGACGTTATTGTTACATAACGATACTACGCATTAGTTAGTCAACACACTTCACGTTCAACTAAAGACTTCATGATTCTAAACTTGGTAATGTTTAATAATATGTTTCATCTCTGCACTTCAGACATTAAGCAGAATTACTATAAAGTCATTGAATTTTTTACATACTAGTATCTCAATGTTTTCTCAAACCTACCCGAACGTTTTCTCCCCACATTCCTTATGTTGTACACTACTTCTGGGTATGTTGTATGTTGAACCTGTGCGCTTCCGTACATTTTCGCGTTAAAATTAAAATGCTACGCCAATTATTAGCAAAAAAAATAAACTGTTGGAAAGAAGATTTAAAGAATATTCTTTTAATGTTAAAATAATAATTGCATTAGACATGTTGACAGCGAAATTTTAAAAGCATTCGTTCTATTCATAAAGTATTTTAGATAGTTTGTAGAGAGCCTTAGCGGTTTGTACCAAGGCGGTGCTTGCTACCTACTTTTACTGTTACTATATAAGTCTTCGGGTTAATGCGCCCTTGTCCCAGTGTTTTCTTGTCCTTGTTAATGTGTAATTACAATTACGAATAATTAATTGTAATTAACAATTCGTCTGGATTGTGAATTGTTTTGTGAGTATTGTGTGTTTTTCGTAGTAAGTATTTATTTGTATTATTTAGTGTTTTGATCATATATTACGTAAACATATGTTATTACTTTTTCACTGTCTATCACTTGTTGACAGAATTTATTTGTTACTCACATTCGTCATGTATTAGTTTATAGTTAGCCTGAAGAGGAGTGCCAATTTTTTGAATGACCGAAACGATGTTCTTTTAAGTATTCTGTTATAACAATTTTGTTATTACAAATTCAGATTGTAATGTTCAGTTTTCATAATGTAAAGTATTTCAAACCGTGAGTAAAGTGTGAGTAAAGACCATCGTATTCTGAAATGTCAATTATGTTCCTTCATAACTGTTGTCGTAATTTATTTTTCACGTTCATTTAAAGTAACCCAGGTTCCAACACATATTTTACTTTATTACATATTAAAATATCGGTATGGAGAACCATACATGACTTCCATATTCTAAGATTTATATTTAAAATCATTTTCAGCCAAACAGCCAGGCTGTGTCTTACCTGCCTTTTTTTGCTGTATTAAATGAAAAATATTATATTACATTAAAATGAAAAAATTATAATTTTATTGCCTGGCAACAAAATTATTTTATTTTTAACAATACCATTGTTTCAAAAAGTTTAAATAAATTTTCAAGTACTTTACTCTTGTTAAAACGTAAAAGGTTGCAGGTAAACTACCCCTTCCCCTTAACCGATCTTCACCAAAATCGAAAGTCGTTGAGACCTCTACAATTTAGGGACGTATGCAAAACATTATTTGATTCTGTTTGAATTTGCGGCAGTTATCGTTTGCCATAGAAAAAAAAACGTTGCAGGTAAACTACCCCTTCCCCTTAACCGATCTTCACCAAAAACAATACGTCTTTAGAACTCTACAATTTAGGGCTGTATGCAAATAATCTTTTGATTCTGTTTGAATTTGCGGCTGTTATCGTTTGCCATAGGAAATACCCTTGTTAAAACATAAAACGTTACAGGTAAACTACCCCTTTCCCTTAACCGATCTTCACCAAAAACAACAGGTCTTGAGAACTCTACAATTCAGGGCTGTATGCGAAACATTATTTGATTCTGCTTGAATTTGCGGCTGTTATCGTTTGCCAAAAAAAAATTTCCCTTGATAAAAAAAAACCGTTGCAGGTAAACTACCCCTTTCCCTCAACCGATCTTCACTAAAAACAACAGGTCGTGAGTACTCTACAAATCAGGGCTGTATGCAAAAAATTATTTGATTCTGTTTGACTTTGCGGCAGTTATCGTTTGCCATAGAAAAAAATCTACACACACACACACACACACACACACACACACACACACACACACACACACACACACACACACACACACACACACACACACACACACACACACACACACACACACACACACACACACACACACACACACACAGACACACACACAGACACTTTTCGGAAAACAACTTTTTTTCATGTTTTGAGTGTAGTAGAATCAGAATCTGCAATAATCTCGAACACGATTTTTTTTGCCATCACCATACTTCCATTCCTTAAGGAATATGGAAGTAAAATGTATTTTTACATATTTTTCAATTATTTAATGATTATAGTGTGCTACCTAGGCGCTTAGCGCTTTATTTCTAACAACAATTTTGTACTTTCTAGATCGATGCCTTTGAAATAACGTACTGACTCTTAACTTTATTAAATACAATTGTTTTTGTTACTATTATAAGTACGGTTTTAATTATTGTGATTGTAACATAGGTGAGTTTCTTTAATATATCTTGCAGACTGACATAATCTAGCAGCAGAAATACACGTTACGATAGCAGGACTTTAGTACAAAGAACGACCGATAATATATTTCACGCGGGATAAAAATAATGAAAGAGTATAATAGCACACCGAGCAGGAAAACAAGAATGGAGCTTATATAACATGTAAGATAATAATAAATCTCCCGACAGGTAATTCTAGTACACCGTGTATTGTTTCCTTTATAAGTTTGCAGTTTCCGTTTATAAACAGACTCCTGTCAAAAAGCACGTCATTTAATAATAGTATACAACACACGCAATTTATTAATGTGTGATACACCCATGACGTCTTTAATCCTAACAACATACATGTAGATTCGTATGGAATTTAGACAATTTGACTAAAATAGTAGACGGTAATCTACGATAGGTTGAAACTTAGCAGACAACATGTGCTTTATCAAATTATGATTCTAAGATACTACAAACAATGTTACATCACTACAAAGGAGATCAGCAGTAATCTCGAAGATTGTGCAATATACACGTTATCTATTTTCTGGAATATTTTAACTTGTTTTAATTCCACTCATGGAACAGGCTATCAAATAACCGAGGCTTGTAGCCTGGCTTGCGACATTCCAGTGTACTGATCGCAAAACGTCAAGTGATATCAAGTCGTATTGTATTAGTAATAATTGTACGGAATGAACTAATATTTTTTATCAATCGTTGTAATTAATTATTTAATTTTTTAATTAATTAATTTTAACATGATAATGTTTTTAGGCTGGGGGTCATTCCACAAAAATCGTCATCGAAAAACGTGACGCTTCCACACTTTCGATTCCCCACAGTCTAAAATTTGATATGTAAACGCATCAAGACAGAAATAATCGCTGCTGACATTGAGTTTAGCAAACGTTTTAGTGGGAATAAATTTGGTTTTACGTGCTCTGTTTGTGATCGTTTGTGGTTTGGAAATGATTTACGTAATCCACCAAACGTAATCTACATTATACGTTTCAAAAGCCTAAAAACATTATCGTGCTTCGATGTTTCGGTTTCGTCGAAATTCTTTGAATGCTTAGGTGCATAAATAGACAGAGAGAGAGAGAGAGAGAGAGAGAGAGAGAGAGAGAGAGAGAGAGAGAGAGAGAGAGAGAGAGAGAGAGAGAGAGAGAGAGAGAGTTTTTTCCTCCTATAACACCCTCCATGGCAGTTGTAAGCAAGCAGTCTCTTCTTAAACAATGACCTAACCAATTCCTTTTCCTGTTTTTAGGCTGGGGGTCATTCCACAAATATTGTCATCGAAAAACCTGATGCTTCCACACTTTCGATTCCCCACAGTCTAGAAAGTTGATAAAAAAAAAATGTAAACGCATCAAAACAGAAATAATTGCTACTGACATTGAGTTTAGCAAACGTTTTAGTGAGAATAAATTTGGTTTTCATGCTCTGTTTGTGATCGTCTGTGGTTTGGAAATGATTTACGTAATACACCAAACGCAATCCACATTATACGTTTCAAAAGCCTAAAAACATTATCATGCTTCGATGTTTCGGTTTCGTCGAAATTCTTTGAATAGAATAGGTGCATAAATAGAGAGAGAGAGCGAGAGAGAGAGAGTGAGTTTCTTTTTCGTCTATGTTTGGACAATTTTTTAATACCAATATTACTTAAACGTAATCATTCTCTCAGCTTCATTTTTGTTTGCCACAATAGCTTATATTATATACGTATATACAAAAATTGAAAATAAAGTAACTTGTTAAATTCAAGAACAGAATACAGATTAAACAAATTTTCTCATCACAGAAATCAAACCAATACGCACATATTACTTCCATGTTTCTTATCCTTTTTTATTTACTATATTCAATAAATTAACTATTTAATTATTGAACTTATTTTTTTTTTAACCAGTAGTTTTCAGTTGTCATCAGATTAATGTAAACTTTATAATACTAAGGTGACAGTGAATACAGATTTTAGAATAAGATGGTCTTTACTCATACTGTCTCACTGTTCGGAATAATTTACAGTATGAAAACATTACAATCTAAATAACGAACTTCTGACATAACAGAAAATTTAGAAGAACGACGTTTCGACCATTAAAAATGCAGAAATAAACTTTCTATAAGCGAAAAAATATCTGTTGTCTTTTTTCCTTCTGTGTAATCTAAATCTCAATTATGGCTAATTAACTTTAGCTTTAATTTCAATTTTTAAGCAATAAAATTTGTTTTCATACAATTTTTGTCGCATGTTTTATTTCACTTATTTTTATTTGCTTGTTTCCTATCGTTCATAGTGTTTATACGTACCTAAAACTTATACTGGTATCTTAATCTCGTTGTGCAATCTTCGAGTCACAACCTCTCTTCGACTCCAGAAATTTAAGTTATGTTAACCTACTACGAATTGTTCATGAATCTGTGCTCTAAAGCTCTCAGCTACGTAATAAAATTTGTCTTAGTTGAATATTAATGCTAGCAATCTAGACAGTTCATTTTTTGAATTTGATGTTATGTTTTCTGTTTTTGTTTTTAAATGTTCTTTCTATCATTATTGTAAAATATTATGTTGAAAATTTAATTGGGCACAAAGCACGTTTAAGTTTTTGTTCAAATTTTTAACAAATAAAAATTATTTCTTGAGAAAAATGTATGTTGTTCTAAACTTAAGAAGAATAATGCTTGTGTATTTTCTTAAATCCAAATTACTGTACTTGTAAATTGATAGTTCATAGTTTAACAAGGTAATAAATGAAAACTAACCATTCTCAGACAACGAAAATTCAACGAAGAAGAAATCGACAGTGTTAAGAATTGAGTAACACAAAACTAGAAGTGAATTATCACTTGCTCTACATTATTACGATTATACTAGGAAAAGTGCTTTAAAAGTTACACAGAAAATATAAAGTATGATTGATAAACAATATATTTTGGCCTATATATTTTGGCCTATAAGGAAATTTATCTTTAAATCAGTAGAAACTGTACAAAACCTAACACACAAAAATATTTGTAAGTACTGTAATGTCAACCACACAGACTGGCATAACATGTTACTATTTTCGAAATAGATGTCTTTTGCAGCTGAATGCTAACATTTATGATTACGAAAACATAAAAGAATGAAAAATTAAACAATAAGAATACTAAATCCATACCCTAGGTTTAGAAATAAAACGTATTAAACAAATGAGTTCTGATAATCCGGTTATGAAAAAGTGTAAAAGTGTTCTGTCCACTTTTATATCTGATAGCATAACGTGGATTTCAAACAAGAAGAACGAAAACAAGAATAAATTCCCAAAAAATCAAGCTCCTATAAAGGGTAACAATTTTAAATTTATGACATATAAACGAATTTACTAGAGATAAACTATAAATATATAATCGCAACGATACGATAAATAAACTTTGAAGTGAATGGAAGAAATATATTAACCATACCAGGAGAAAAAGGGAACATGAAAAATAAATTAATTTCAAATACATACAAGGAAGGACAGTCATAACAACGCAATAGAGGTAGGTATAAACATAGGGAACTGTAAGAAGGGGAAAAAGGAGGAGACGCCGAAGAAGAGGAAGGAACAGAGGAAATAGATTTGGAATGAGAGTTGAGAAGAAAACGTTTTATGAAGACTTATAGTTACTGTCTGGCCACGACTGGATGATCGAGGCTGCTCTCCCCTACCACGCGGCCGCTTGTAAGCGAGGTAAGGTGAAATACGTGTACTAGCCTTTTGGTTTACCCCCACTTAGCCTACCGTAGTACCCGGCCATGCTTCTCCCACCTTACACAATGCTCAATCATCAAATCGCGGCCAGACAGTAGCAGAAGAAAGAAATTCATGGCTCCTAATTTGACAAAATTAAGCTTGTTTTGTATGCTGACGACGAATGGTAGTGAACATTCCCGGAAAGATCAGAGACGGATTAGAAAGTGGACTCTATGTAAATAATAACAATATCCACCACAGATAACAATTTAATTGACGCGATTTACGTACAGAGAAACACGCCAGATGCGTTTACCGTAGAAGTTGCTCATCATTACCTAATATTTCCTCTTCGCCAATAGATACATAGTGTTATACTATGGAAACGGGTTCCGACCTCTCCATTTAGTCCGACTGTCTACAACTATGATTTAGTTTCTCTTAATGTGTCCCCAATTGAGCATAAATCATTCATTTCGTGGCTCACTCACATTCCTCAGTTACATTCCGTGCCTAACATTAATCACACGTTTACCGTCACCATACCTATCACCATTATTATTTCTTGCTTACAACATCATGTATGTTTCTAAATATGCACTTACCACAAATTTGCATTTGTGATTAAGTGCTTTTTAACCTGCAATAACTCTCTTACCTACTATGCACACATTAATCTTCATTTTATAGTCATTAAAAATCAGCAATTTTACAATAAACCAATATATACGTACACGTGTATTCACTTACCTTATCAATGTTAAATTGTAAACAACGTTAAACGTGCTTCTACTAAGAGCCTTTTTATATTACAGCAGACTGTCTCAACGAAGTACAACGAGTAAGATATTGCTTACTCCGTGTGTTGAAACATAAAGTAATACCCAGCCTAAAGGATATTTTGTTGACATCTCGTACTTGATTGTTATATTGTGTAATCGATTAGTGTTACGATAGATAATTTTGCAACTGTAATGATTGCTCTGCTATATGCTTTCTGTTAGAAAAAAGCCTAGTGCTACTAAAATTTAAAGGCAACGTTTATGAGTTTTATATAGACTAAATGTAACCAAGTGTTAGTGAGGTTAAGCAATGGCGTCGTTTATTTACAGTAGGGCAAATGGATATTCATGACGAAGATATTAGCACTCGTTCGTTCAAAAGTGAAGATAAATGTTGAGTGGAAGAAGTAAAAGCAAAAATTTATAAAAATCTAATATTTATGTTTCGGAATTGTCTATCAATTTTTAAAGGTTGTATAGTCAATAAAAAAAAAACATTGTAGCAGTGTAGTTTAGTTACAAGAAACGTTGTATGCCAAAATGATACTGGATACACTGACCACTAACGTCATAAAAATTTGTTAGTGTTTCGAAATTTAAGGAAATAGGCTGTTTGAACACATCGTCACTGGAGACAAAACCTGATTGTACTACAAAGAAATGGATCGGTTTTCATCGGTTTGGAAATAACGACGAAGTGGACAATGGTGTTACTAAATGGTTCAAACAACAGACGGTGAACTTTTACAACAATGAAATAAAGAAGTTATTCATACATGAAATAACGTGGAAGTTAATGATGATTATGTGGATAAATAAAAACAGTCTTTACTAAACTTATAAGCCTAAATTATTTGTATGAATTAACGTCTTCTTCTTATTTCAAAACGGAACTTGTTAGTAAAACAAATCGCTTATGCGTAAGAAAATAAAGCCATCCCAGAACATATACCGGTGAGAAAGAAGTATGTTGAAAATACCACAACGACATCAGATAGGGAAATGGTAGTCAAACAAAATTGAGTTTATCGAGAGTTGTAAGAAAGTGTGTAGTACTATAAACTGCTGCAGTCGTGTACCTGATGAAAGGTATACTAAGAGGCTTAAACTCAGAACGCCCGAAGCTTCGGTGACTGGGCGATATCGAGACCGATCTGCATAATTTGGTTATCCGAAACTGGAGGCGTCTGGCGGTATCGAGAGACAAAGAAGTCGACAAGGCCCTGGCTCTCAACGCGCAGTAGCACCTAACATAATGATGCTAAACGTTAAAAGAGATTTGAATTCAAAATAATTGTAAAACTTACAGATCAGAAGAAAGTATTTGGCAAAAGATACAGATGGTCAAAAACTAAAAATCACAAGCATTATTGAAATGGGAAATTTAATGAAGGATATAAAATCGTGGAGATTATGGTGATTTGGACACCGGCAGAGAAGACAGCCGAAATGGCCGTAAAGGAACATAACTGTTCCTTCATAGAGACTATTGAAAGCCAGACAGAGAGAGAGAGAGACACACACACAACAACAATAAGACATCAGATGCAGAAACTTGGGTGAAGCTCCAGACACAAAACTGGAAAAAGCTGATGAGATAAAAAGGACAGTGGATTGGGGCTGATGATGACAGGAAAGCTACATGAAACCTGTAAATAACAAAGAGGTGCATGGCCCCTTGTAGAGCAATTTACTTCTATACTGTTTCTGTTCATAGCTTAATCCTGATGTAAACAAACAGGCGTACATCTGAAACGCTATTTGCTGCTTGAATTAAAGGCGTGTCATTCTGACAGTAGGAATACAGACAGGTTACGTATAATGTTGATACCACGGATACTAGAATACACGGTAGGGGTCACGCGCAGGTGGGCTGTGAGCGGTGACGTCACCGCGTACACACTCGCCTCGCCCCACCGCATAGAATCTTATAGGCACACCGCGCGCACATGTTTAACTCATTCACGTTTGTGAATATAATCGAGATTTTTCATGTTTTAGTATATTATTATTATTACTAAGTTATTTATTAGTTAAATAAACAAATATATTTTTTCTATGGTCGGTGAAATGCTAGTATAAAGCCTCCGAAGGACGTCAACTTCTTTCACCATCTCGGAGGGCACTACTTTTTTTTTCTGGCGGAAGAGGCTCGCACAGGCTTAGACCACATAGACCTGTGGTACGGAGAAACCCCCAATAATGTCATTTTAAACTCTTTAAAACAGTAAATTTTAATTTATCTTTACAAATTGTACATATCAATTATATTTATATACATAATATAAATCAACTTTTCTACTTTCACACCAAAGCCTTTAACTGTATTAGGCTAACGTGTTTCCTTTTCTTTATTCTGGAAAGTTATGTTGCAACTTTTTTCATTTTCTTCACTATTTGTCTTTGTTCGCCCTCAGTTCGCTTATTACCTTTGCATTTTTTTTTCTTGTTGATAGCTTTCATTCTGATGAAAGTGCGGGTCCTTACAAAACACATCACAGCAAAGTCCTCTATTCCTGGATATTTCGCGTTTATAACGTCCTTTAATCTTACAAAAACTTTTGGGTTACCATCAATGGAATTGCCGTGGAATCGTTGAAATCATTTTGATCTTTTCTTTCTTCTCATTTCCTTTTGGTATGTGTTTTATTACTCTCATTGTGAGAATGAGGTCATACAGCTTATCTAACGCGCCATCTTGTTCTGGTAAACAATTTCCGTATGCACTTTTTAATTTATATCCATCAACAGAAGCTCTGGAGTTCAGCAAATCAAATCCATTGTTTATGACCTTTACAGCCTCACCAACATAACTGAACTCAGGAAGGTTATGACAAATGGCTTGTCCTACAGTCAGAGAAAACAGCTCAGCTGCTTTCCTTACATTTTGCCTTTCCGTACCAGCAACAAGCAAATGGTTCATGGTTAGTTTATGAGCGTATTGTAAATCTACGCCGGTGTCTTGAAGTTCAACTAACTTAATGAACGCTTCTTTTGTGAGCAAACTACCAGATTTAAGTCGATAACCATCGTCAAGCAGATGATTCCTTAACAGTTTTAAGGCATGAGGCACATCACAAAAAACCCATACTTTTCTGTTTTGATTTGATGGATTTTCGAATCCTGAGTCATCAAATGTAACCTTTAGATTCCCTATAAGTTTTCTGTTTGATGGCCCCATATCACAAACAAATGCTCTCACTTTAAATTCAACATTTTCTATGACTTTAATCATTTCAGTCAACAAGTCCTTAGAAACGGCCGTGTCAAAGTTATAATAAATGGGCTGCATCCATTTTCCTACTAAACTTCTGATGACCGCAACTTGAGCATTGTTGTGGGGTCCTCTGATAATCTCCTCTACCTAGTCAAAACATAAGTCACTGTTAACTTTCATTTCATCAAAGCTAAGAATTACGTCTTTTTCAAATGTAATTAGTAGCTTTGATTGGGTTTTCATGACAGTAAGGCTTAAATCAATAAAACCTGGTGGAACGCTAAACTGCCTGAGTCTTCTTTTAATAGTGACTTCATTAGGAAGAGGATATTTCAATACATCCCTGACAAAAGATAACGCTTTATAAGATATGCAACGTAAAGTCGCATCCTTTGCAATATCTTCAGATGACCAATTAGTGCACCGTCCTTTCATAACCACTTGTTGTTGACAGTCACAAAAAGAACCCTCAACCACTTTTGCGAATGTTTTGTTTTAAGTAACCCATCATTACACCGAGAGAGATGATCCTGTAAATTTGTATTCTTTTGCCTAAGTTCTTTTATTTCTTTCTCCATAATTTCTAATTTTTGACATAAGCCCACAGTGTCGCATTTACAGCATTGTTTGTTTTCATAGTTGATGTTTTCTCTACTAGTAGTTTCTTCATTAGTTGGTAATATATTTACCTGTAAAATCTCTTCTACTTCTTTACGGTAACTTCGTTTTTGTGCCCGAATTTCTCTCTCATTATTAGGCTCATTACTACCCCGTAAATCAACACTGGAGGATGGGAGATGTAAATTTGGAACAGCATCAGGCTTCAACTTGCGTTTCGGAGGAAGATTCAACAGTTCACTTTTCAAATCCCTTTCATAATCAGAATCAGCAAAATGTATTGAGCACACACGAGCATTATCAACTGAAAACGAATCGGCACGTTTACTAGCATTTATCCATTTTTGTTTCGTCTCATTGTTCTTAGGAAATGTATGAAAATTAATTCCTAACTTACTTCCTTGTCTGCCGTGGTTAGTACAACTCGCGATCGCACAACAAACCATTATTTTTTACTCAAAACAACTTCAAACTTACTCTCAAAAACCCCTCAATACACTGATAACTGCAGCGTAACTCTGCACTTAATCGTCAATCACCGATAAGAATTTACACTCACGTAAACAACGTTGTATTCACTCATAAACGCAGTAACAACACAATAGGTTATGGCAGTGGAGCGGTGGCTGGGTTCGCGGTGACGTCAGCGGCGCGGCTTGCTACTGCGCACACACCCCGTGACCCCTACCGTGTATTCTAGTATCCGTGGTTGATACTGTATAAAAACGTGTAAATTGTAATAATTTGTCCTGACCAAAATAAAATTTAAATGACTGTGTCAGACCGACAGTGAAATATTTTATAACATGGAGAGTTAATGTCTTTTTTATTCACTGTTTGAATATCGCAAGAAAAAAATTAAGTAGGCCTATATTTAAAGCAAAAATAGAAGCTGTGATAATTACTTAGCCGTGTACTGTGCATTATCAATTGCTGTCACAGAGTAATTCAATGCCTTTCATATTTGTGTCGGAGCTGCTTAAAATCATCACTTGAGTGTTGCTGAAATATCAGCAGTGTTGCTGATAAGATGATCACCAACGACAGCGTCGGTAATTTGGTCCAGTTGCCAAAGCTTGTCTTCTTCTTTGAATAAATGTTTCACACAATGACTCTAATTGTTCGCCGTTATCTCATTTACCGCCTTCTCTATCAGTTGTTTTACATCATGAAGTTTATATGTTGTATTGTGTTCCTTTCAACTGGTTCCATATTAATTCAATGAGATTCAGAATACAGTGATAAGGAGGAAGCCTTAAAACGGCGTTCCCCGTTTTTCGGCAATATCATTTACTACAAACTTTTTAAATTTAAGTTTATTTTGTTTTACTATCTCTAAAACTTCAGTTTTGATGCGACTTTCTTCATAACGTATATTTTTTAAGTTGAGCCACGCGACAATATCAGCTTTCCGCCACGCACTATTCGGAATACGTTAAGTCATCACGGAATGATATGGGGCGTTATCCATGATTATTACACTATTGATTAGTAACAGTGTAACAATATTTTCAAACCATTTTTTGAAGACGTCACCATTCATTTCAATATGATAATCCCCACCTTTTTTTAGATTCGAAAAGAAGTAAGCCCTATCTAAAAACCCATGTTCGTTACCAATATAAAGTAATATAAGACGCTTCCCTTTGTTACGTGGTGGTCTTATTCCAGTCGACAGACCTGACGGAAAGCCTGTCGTGATGTTTTTATTGTGGAATCACTCCTTACTTTGCTAGTCGTGTGTCCTTCGTGAACCCACGTCTCATCGAGGTAAAAAATGTGGCGATTCTCCGTCCTGAACTGCTTGATTGACTTTAAGTAATTTCTTCGCCAAGTCGAAATGTCGTGTCTATCTAAAATTACAGATTATTTCTTTTTAATAAATACAAAGCCCATAGATGTTAAAAGTCCATGGAGACTGGTACGCCCCTTATGAGGTAAATCGGGGTCATTATTAATTACTAATAATAGATTTTTTAGGGTTGGTACTTCATAAGGAAAAAAAGTTAAGAACGGGACTTTACAACATATAGCCCCGTCGTATTTACCAACATTTAAGTCATCGTATTTACCTAATACAGTACTCTCGCGTTTTCTTTTCTTTCCTGGTGTAACGAGTTTTCCTGTGTTTTTAATCTCACTTCTGATGCTTTGAACACTACTTTCTAAAACACGAGTAAATTCGGAAGTCAGTTTTTCTAAATCTTTGATAGCAAGAGTCGGTTATTTTTCATTTAGCTTATTAAAAACTTTAAATATCACCACTTTTTAGCGGTGTACCCCGTTTGTGTTTTGTAACTGACACACTTTATGGGCCAGTTATGCTATCCATCCTAACGCAAAATATTACAAACAATGCTCTATAAATTAAAAAAGGCAAACAGTTTCACCAGCTTACACTAAAGGCGTCGGTTACACTAAGTCATTTTACCAACTTACGCTAAACACATCAAATACGTAGCACTGAGACACTCACACACTTTACACTCGTACCCTTAAACGATCGATCGAGTAATCGATATTTTCAATCAGCGGCGATAAAGCCCTACCATGTATCCATAAAGATGATTAAACACAATCGAAAACCAGACAACAGGTAGGCCGAAGACAACTCTCACATGACTATACGGACATTTTGTAAATGCGCGTAACACATTACTGAGTGAACAGTGTCAACGCCCCTGACCAATGGCGTTTCAGATAAGCCACGTGGGTTTGTTTACATCAGGATTAATCTTAGAATGGAAACAGTATAAATAGATTCATATAAACTGTAGGGAAAAATGAAATGCTCAACACTTATTAAATGTAGTACGACATATAAATTTTTAAATGGTAAATATTAGCGTGCTACATACAAAAAAGTGAGGATACTTGGAGCGGTAAACATAAAAGGACCGTAGAGAATAAAGATGAATGCAGAACTCCAGTAAAGGAGAATCAGATATCGTTAATGATATAAAGATAAGAAGAATCCGGTGGCAGAGCATGTCCAGAGAATGTTAGAGACATCCTCCTTTTACGGGGAGTCCTGGTGGAAGAAGAAGAAAGGGTTGACCAAGAAAACGATGGGTGAATGATCTTGAGGACGACCTACGCAGGCTCAGTGTAAAAATATGGAGACTGAAAGCAGAGGATCGAGACGACTGGAGACAGATTGTCCAGGAACCCATGGCTCTCCACGAGCTGTAGCGCCAAGTAAGAAGAAGATATACAAAACTGTGTACGATTGAATACGTACTGGGTGATTAGCAAAGTACAAACATTCAAATTTATATTTATATAAAATTTTACAAGTTATTTAACCTTTTCTCTCACCTTATGTATCTCTTGGCTAATTTAAATTAATTCTTATTTTGAAATATAAGTTTCTGTGTTTTCAAAGTTGACTATACTTACGCGCGGTAAGACATTAAATGGTAACATTTGGAGATAAAATGTTCGATCAGTACAAAGCGACTGACAGCTGGATAAATAATGAAAATTATAGTAATTGTAAATATCAGAACTTTTTTGCTAGATTTATTTCTTTAAATTCAAATTAGAGAAATGTGGATATTATGTCTACTTTATACTTGATCAAAAATATTTTGATCATGAACAGCAGATTGTTAAAGAATATAATAATTAACCACCACATTCTCTTGTGGAACCCTTGGCCGCCATCTCCTATAAATCATGCTCCACACATAGGCATCAATACTTACCATACTACATACACAAGTAAAACGTACATTTAAGAGGCGTAATTAACAATGGCGTCTACGGACGTGTTCTGTGACTATAATCCCCATGACTGATCCTCTGAATCTTTAATCAATGAGTTGTCTTAGTAAAAATTACAGCGGAGTAATAATTTAACTACATTCATGCAACAAAGAACTTTACCTCCTAGTCAAATAGCAGCTCTGACCAAAGTAGTGATACATAGTTTGTCTTATGTAGTTTCCATAACGATTAAATTGTTGTCTTGTTTCTATGGTAATGCTTTTTGTATAACCTGGGTCACTACTTTATGTATAAAATAATAAAATATAGAGTATACTTGTAATTTAAAGAAACACAATAAATAAAAATATGGTTAATATTTTAAATAAAAAATAATATGTATTGTATTTATTTATTATTTCTCATTTTTAATAATATTTACAATATTATTGTGTATTTTATATAATAATAACTATGTTATAATACTTTGTAATATTATTTTTATTTTAAAGTATTAATTTATTTTCAATAAAAAATAAAGAAATATATGGTAAATATATTTAATATTTTTTTTCTTTACAGTAACTTTTGAAGTTTAAAGAAATATAGACTATATATAAAAATATAAATATATATAAAACACATCAGTACAACAAAAGTAAATTTATTTCTCAAGTATATTTCATTTTATTTTGTCACCTTATAATAACTTATGTCTAAAAACCATGTATATTCATGCTGATAGAATATGAATAATTGTAAGTTACGAATTATGAAAATTAAAAAAAAGGTCTCCCATTGTATAATTATTAAATTTAAATATTGTTAAATATTGATTTGGAAAATCTATATTATTACCTTTAAGTTGCTAATTTTATAAACTGGGACTTGGATAACTGAAACGTCTATCATTTGAGTTTGCTTGCGGAAAATTTCTAGGTATGCTTGCGGAATTTTTCGTATGGTCTCTTAATTAACCTATGTGAAACTGTACAAAAATTTGTAATTTGAAATAAAAACTTTTGCTCGAACTATGAAAAATCGTTTCAGTATGGGCTATACCAAGGAATTTAAAGACATGAGAAAAAATTAGGTCCCTTAGTGGCCAGACCTTTTGTGTCAAATTCGTGAAAGTAGTTACTTTCAGTTCAGTTTTCCCACATTCGTTGAATATTTGTTAAGACATTTTGAGTGTCTTCTGTGCGAGCTGTGTCTAAAACCGTTTCTTTCCTTGTACAGAACAGCGTATTTTAGTTAGTTATTGTGTACTTTTAATGTGTTGTGTTTTTCTCATAGCTCTTTCAAATCCTAAGCGGACCCAATGCACATCGTTGACATTTGAAAAAGTTGCCATTGCTATGAAGTGGAAAAGGAAAAAAAACGTAAAATTTCAGTATAGGCACAGCAAAATACACTGTCGAAGTACCTAAACAATAGAGAGAAAAGTCTTAATAGTGTAAATTAGGTGTTAAATATAACAAAGAGCGCAAGGATCAGAAAATCCTGACGAGGGTGAATATATTGTGAAGTGGTTAAGGCCCAAAGTAAAGGCCAAAATAAAGTAAACAAGGGTTAAAATAGTTTCAGTCAATGAGCCTCTTGTCTGGGCCTATGCTCAGACAGTTTTACCTAGTTTAAGGAAATAATCTTAACGCCAGCCTAATATGTTAGCCTGATGGTTTTCTATAAATAAGTGAAAATTATTTCAAAACTGTTTGTAGGAAAAGTGTATGTGTTGATGTTTAAGCTACAGATTCGTGGAAACATTATCTTTTGCAAATAAATTCTGACGGTGACGCTAAAGACATTTTTAACATTTATGAAGCGGAATTATTTTCTAATAATCCGCTGACACAATATTTGCCTTAAAGAAGAAAGTTGCAGTGATGGTAAACACAGAAAAAAGAGCATTACAGCATATCCAGCAAACACGTTGCTTTAGCACCACTTTAGCTACAGCTGAAGTGCTATACATTGTCAGTCTATTTATACATTATAATAGACTGGAAATGTCTCATCATATACAACAGGCTTAATAGTTGAAGGGATGTTAGGGTACTTTTCTTGTTAGGGTAGGGTATTTTCTTTCTGTTTGCATTTTAGCCTTTATCACATTAGTTATACAAATATAATAATCGTCCACATGATTTTTGGGTTTTCTCTACATCACGGGAATGCCAAAAGACGTAAATTTTATTTACCTATAACTCCTTAATCTCAGTGCTTCTATACAGGTTTGACAAACTTTAGTCCAACTTTTGTCCTTGTTCCCTATTTCAATACCAAAACGTGCAAATTAAGTTGTTTAACAAACCTTGTAAAATCTTTTAACTGTTTCAAAAATACATAACAGAAAGTTTTTGCATTACTTAAGCACTGAGGTGAACTACTATTGTTGACAGCCACAACACAAAATCAACAGCACTCTTGCACGAGTTTAAGTATACGTAAACATCATCTCAAAGTGACCAAATCAAGCTGTCTCATCATTCGGTGTTTGGAGGAACCTGCTAAATGTTTTAGCAGAGATACCAATTACTCACCGAATAAGAACCAAAATATTTTCACTAATTCAATAAGAAAAGTAAGTGTAAAAATAAAAATGGTTTTTAATACCCTTTAAAAACTGTATGTCACAGGTAAAAATTGATTAAAAACCTGAAATCAACATTGATGAACGAGTCGTTAAAAATACCAAAACATTAAAATGTCGCACCGTGGTATCAGTATTTAATAGTAGAGAGATATTTCAATATTTAAATTATTATAAACTAAATGAATAAGATACTTTGTACTTAGAAATACAAAGCCTTAGTTTTAGAAAAGCAATAACCTAACACTCAAAAAGTAATAACCTAACACTAAAAAAAAAAAACTGAAATTTACATTGTTTTCTACCATTTAAACTCAGACACAAAAATTACATTATTAATATGCAACAAAAAAGAATAAAACAAAATGGAAAAAAATTAAAGCAAATCTAAACTAAATAAACTTTAAAAGGTGTTAGGAGGCCGACTTGTTCTCAAACATTATTGTTTCCCTACAAAATTACATTACTCTCGCTGCAGGGGTCTGCTACTGTAGCGGTTGGCCGTCAAATGGGGACGTAACCGGTAATTATTGTTACATAATCGATGTGTAGCAGTTACCAGTGCTTTGTCCTGCCTTTGTATTTTCATTTTCGTGGACTGAAAACTGTTACTCTTATAAAAACATATTAAAGTCACGATGTTAATTATTTATTATTTTTCTTATTACAACATTCTGTCGTTTTCATTATTTGTTTGAATACAGTTGTAATTTACATTTCATTAGATTTTTAAAACCCAGATTATAAAAAATCGGTATGAAGAACCACACACGACTTCCATGTCCTAAAATTTATATTTAAAATCATTTAAATATTAATTAAATAAGTGGATGCTTGAGTTCTGAAAAAATTATGTATCAGATAAAATGGTACCACAAAGTCAGGTGGATTAAGACTATCCTCAACCTTCGTGAGGAAGGACTGTACTTTTGGATAAAATGTCTGTAGGTCGAACGAAGAGGTAGCTAAAGGTAGCTGCGATCTGATTCCTGTAATGAAATTGGACTCTCGCTGTGAGGGGCTGAGGGATATCTATAGTGCTATCAAAGCCTTTCCTGTCAATAGTATACTAGTCATTTTTCTTTTTTAAAATCGAGTCTTGATTTCTTTTTTTCATTTGTCTTCTGATTTCCTGAACGACTATTCTGTTCACCCGTATAATTATAAATTTCTCAGCAAAACATTTCTTCCTTAATACGTTTGTATCTCCTGTTTAACACCCACCATTCTGATCCATGTCATAACGCTATATTCCACACAGGCTAGTAAATAACTAGTCATCAGGGAGGTCAAAATATTTTCAAGGAGGGGCAAACAATTTTCCAAAGGAGAAAAATATTTATATATTTTTCATACATACACACATGCACATATTAGTTTATAATTCTCATATCATAATAGAAATAAGTACACAGATGGTATTAATTGCTTTAATACAACAACACAGGAAGCGAGTTAAACAATATTAATTGTTTAATACAACAACAATTGCTTTAATAGCGAGCCACAGGAAGCAAATCGATGTCCACTTTTTCGGCTTGCACGCGTTGTGTTGGTGTGGGTTTCGGCACTTTCCATTTAAAAAGCGTGCAAACATAATAAAATAAACATGAGTGAGGCCAGAAATAAAGCGAATTTTGTATGTGTGTGTGTGTGTGTGTGTCTTGCCGGCCTTTTTATTGCGGTAATCACAATAATAAAACTTTGGAAAAGTAAACATTACATAATTGAGATATGCTTGCCTGCCAAGAACGATATATTTTCACTCATACGTGATTTAAATTAAAATGAAAAATATAGAATTTTGTTAAAGTGAATTGAAATGTTTCCATAGAAACTACTTCATTGTTGTCAATAACGTAGTACACATATAAAAATTATAAACATTTACCTCCTCCATCATCAACTACTATTTTAATTTATAAAAAAATTACCCCGTCCCCCTTCAACTACCCTTTTCATTTATAGATATTTCATGTACCTTTCTACAGTGGATTATTATGACCTTCTTTTCAGGATACTATATTTATCAAAATTAAGCACTTTACTCTTGTTAAAACGTAAAACGTTGCAGGTTAACTACCCCTTTCCCTTTACCGATCTTCACCAGAAACAATAGGCCTTGAGTCCTCTAAAATTCAAGGCTCTATGCAAAAATTATTTGATTCTGTTTGTATTTGCGGCTGTTATCGTTTGCCATAGAAAAAATTGTACACACAGACACACACACACACACACACACACACACAGACCAACACACAGACACTTTTCGAAAAATGACTTTTTTTCATGTTTAGATGGTAGAACAATCAGAATCTGCCGTTATCTCGAACACGATTATTTTCCCCATGACCATACTTCCATTTCCTTATTGAACATGGAAGTAATAGAAATCAATTACGTTCAGCTTACATCCGTTTAATACGTTATTCGTAAATTCAACTTTTAATTGTATATTTTATATTTTTGACTGTCTATCAAAACGCATTACGTTTGTTAAATAAGTAGTACTATGCATGGTATCAAGAATTTCTATCTGCATAATCTTCCTGTGAGACCAATTATTTAATCCACTTATTTAATTAATATTTGAATGATTTTAAATATAAATTTTAGGATATGGAAGTCATGTATGGTTCTCCATACCGATTTTTCGGTATTCCCACGTTTTAGATGTTTGCCGTTTTTTTTGAAACACGACATGTCTACGTTTTGCTTTCCTGCAGCAGCAGTAAACAAATTTATCATTTTAATATTCTTAATCTGACAAAACCGACAGCTTTTTGTTACAATACGGTATCTCGCACGTTTATCAGTAATCCTGTTCCCGTCAATTCTTATTCTTATTAATTCGCTTTAATTTAATTTGCTGTTTATCTCTATCTTTCTCTCTCTATCTCATAGTTAGTCGTCACTTGATGATATTTTACTTTGAAATAGTGTATTTGGTTGCTTTGAAATAAAAGAGTTTTTCTGTCCACACAGATTTGATTGAGATAGTTGTATTCACTGATTTCAGTAAGTACTGTTATTAGTACTGTTACCATGATTGATTGTCTTAGTAATTGAGATCAATTCATTCAGTAACCTGTGTTCAATTGACTTCAGTAACGGTTTCAGTATCACACGTAGACATTCGAAAAGGTTCGAGCTGCTCCACTTGGGAATAGGTCTAAACAATTTGTTATTGACAGAAATCTGACGAGAAATATTCTATTAGAAAAAATGATGGATTTTTCTTCTCGCAACTGTAGCATCAGGACTAGACTGCTAATAATTTATTTTAAAGACTTTTGTATATACGTTAAACATATGACTTTTAAAATGTCTTATAGACACTTCTTATCTCCAAACAAATAATAAACAATTGTTTATTTGTTTTTTATGTAAGAAAGTATTGCAAACAAGTGATTTTTTAGCTTTTAGTTTACAACGAAATTATTTCAAAAATAATTATTATTAATTACTGCAACAAAACAAAACAACAACTATAAAGTTAATATTGCAAGTAGTTCAGTCGCTATGTCAATAGTAATGTAACAAAATACACATTTACAACTACAGTTTACAGTCTAACTAATTATGAAACTTATCACGTTTTAACTTAAGTTCTATGTAATGTTTTCAGCTAATTTTCTATTCAGTTGGATTCCAGCATTATTTAGCTTCCTTTTGCGAGACTGAATGGGTTTCTTGCTTCTAGATAAAAATAAAAAGAAAGCGTACAAACCTAGATGCTGTTGATAGAGTACGTCATAGGTTTAACATGATGTACCAACAACTGATTTACAAGAACGTGTAAAATAAATTACTTTTAATTATAAACTAACTTGATTTTTTTCAGTATAGTCATAACGAATTCTAAAAGTGGAAAAAATGCATGTGACGCAGATGAAGAAAATACCGACCTTTTACTGATTGTGTTGTAAGATTAACTTTGATTATTTTATGGCGCCATTTTCAAAATGATAACTAACAAATTGCTAATGTCCTTAGATGTAAAATACTTTACAATCGGCTTACTTAGCCGTTCTTCTATTAATTAGCTACCAGTCACATTATTTATACAAGCGATGTCGTAGCAACATGTTATCAACATCTTCCTGCCAACCATATATATTATACTTGATACACTTGATATTTTGCTATACGTATACTACACGTTTGAGCACTAAAGGCTGTTGATTGTCTTGGCACCTTGCTACGTATTGTTAGTTTTTTCATAATGTTTGATAAACTTAAGAATCTGCGGTAAGGCTCCATACACCGATTCTCCAACTCTTTCTTTATTTGGTAAAACTTTTCACTCTTTTTTTAAAAACTTAGAGTTATTAAAATTTAAGTTAACGTTTCAAGAATATAGTATGAAGTATGAAACTTCGCCGCCTCTGTTATAACATTTCTGCGTACGTAATTCCCACAATATGCAAATCTAAGATGAAATTTCTTAAAAAAAATTTTGCATCTTATTTGTTGTATATAATGTTCTTGCCTTCTTTACTACAAAGCTTCCAAATGTGAAAATCTCTGAGTGCAGTCTTCCAAACAGAATCGCATTCAGAATGCGTAGTTTTTCTTATTCCGCCAAGGGGTTGTTCGAGATTTAGATTAGATTTCTTAGAAAACTAACTTTTTTTAATCATATTTTTTATAAATAATTAATACGCTGTCGATGTGAATATTTATGAACCTTGGCAACATGTTCAAAGCAACTTTACAATGTTTGGAAGATTGCAAAACAAATTGTATGATACTGCATTAAAACTGGAGTAAGATTCATATACACTTAACTATTGCCTCTAATCAATTTAATGAGCCTGAACTCTATTTAGTGTAATCTGTGAATGTATTTCTGTGTAATTTTTCTAAAGGTCTTTTGTCAAATATTTTTTTTAAACATTTAATCGGCAGCCATAATGTGACTTAATCATAATCTCTTATGGTGTGTTGTTGTCTTAAATGCATTTTATTTCTTTGTTTTAAAATACACGGCCGGTAATTCACCGCCGAACAGTAGGTCTCAAAAGATACACTTGTATGGTGTATTGCTGTAAGAATACACCACTAAAGTTGGATATTTTAACATCAGTGAACTAAAGTATAGAGCAAATTTACAAAATCTTATTTCTTAAGGAGTTAAATTTTTCCGAGTTTGTGATCTTAGTCCACAGTATGGTAACAACGACGATGCAGTATCACGGAGTTCTACTTACGAAAATTTTAATCAAACATCTACCATTAAGCTTTATATACACTTATTGAGTATAGGCCTATTTGTAAATTTGATTTGATTTTATCTGCTTCTGGTAATTTCCTTGCAGATAATTTGTTGCATGTAAAACCAGATATTTTTAAAATTTGCGTTCTATTAACTTTGTTTTTACCCTTGCGGTAGTACTGTGGTATTTCTAGGACTTAACATGTACTTTTGAAGTACTGAAATAATAAGTTTATTCCTCTTCAGATTACATTTAAATAAGCAGTTATCTAATTTTTAATTCACTAGCCATTGTATCTGGCCATTGTATGTACTTGGGATTTAGTCTCTGTGACGTCGAATTAAGATCGTTTATGCCGTACGCGCCTAGTAGTTGTTCTAGACTAGGCGCGTCGGCTTGATGGCCTACCGGCAACGGCGTTATTGGCGGAATTACATTATAGTGCTCTGCATACCCACTCGCTCTACACACATCACCCTCACACTCACACGTACAATTAGCTGTTATACATTCTAAAAATGTCACTCCTCTAAAATTATTTTAGTGCCGGATGACACAACCATTACGCTCATGCAAACCACTAAAGTCACTTGAACCAACTCCATCAAAATCAACAGAACGATCCATCGATCCGGCCACAGGAGTAATACAGTAGAACTTTCAGTATTATCATTAAAAAAGTTAATATCAATATTATCCAATCCTGTCCTCTTCTGTCAGTCTCCAAGTAACCACTGCTAGTGAATCGATACCTGTTCATAGGAATATCAGGCTCGTCATATATTTCACTAAACTCAACTGGATCGAGTAAACTATCAATACTTTACAAGCAGAATTATCACTGTTGCACGCCACTATATAAAAATTATTCCGATTAGCGCTTTCAAGCTTCACAGCTCATCGCCAGATGGAAAATGAACTACAGACATGAAAACAAACCCTTCCCCCCACCCCGCCCCACCAAGCTCACACACAACAAGCTATAATTCAAGTGTCCTTTCCTCACCCTCTGAGCCCTGTCATCTCCATCTGGACAGTTACATATTTTTCCAGCAAATTCTTTGTGGTTCAGTGTGTGTGTGTGTGTGTGTGTGTGTGTGTGTGTGTGTGTGTGTGTGTGTGTGTGTGTGTGTGTGTGTGTGTGTGTACATTCCTTTTAAACCTAACCGTCTTTCTCATTCACACTTGTGGGCCAGTCACACACCCTTATTTTAAAAACATCCAATTAGTCCTATGCAATTTAATAGTCCTATGCAATAATAGTTCTATAAAGCTTGAAAGCGCTAATCGGAATAATTTTTATATAGTGGTGTGCAACAGTGATAATTCTGCTTGTGATATTAACCACTAACACAACTTTCTTCATCAAATATCAATAATTTAATTACCTTATATCCGTCAGTGACTTCGTTCTAGCGTTTTTTATATAGACGCGTTTCGTGACATGTGTCACATCATCAGTAATCCTCATCAAATGTTAAAATTCACATAAAACACATAAAAACACATTTGCACATATTTACTAAATCACAATAACGACACACACATAACACGATGTAACTTCGGCTCCGTTGGACCGGTCCGACTTCGCGTGTAGTTGCCGAGCCACTCCGCGCGTGTAGTTGTGCGGCTCGGCAACTACACGCGCGGTCGGACCGGTCCAACGGAGCCGAAGTTACATCATGTTATGTGTGTGTCGTTATTGTGATTTAGTAAATATGTGCAAATATGTTTTTATGTGTTTTATGTGAATTTTAACATTTGACGAGGATTACTGATGATGTGACACATGTCACGAAACGCGTCTATATAAAAAACGCTAGAACGAAGTCACTGACGGATACAAGGTAATTAAATTATTGTGAAAAAGTGACTTGGATACTATATAAAAACAAAATAAAATATCAATACTTTCATCACACAACAAGTCAGAATCAATTTGGGGAATCCATCTGAAATAAAACACACATATGCTTTTGACATCTCTTTATTTTTAGACAAACCGATTTTTTCACTCTTCGCTTTTGAACACACCAACCGATTTTTGTAAAGCTTGGCTTGTGTGTCCACACTTTTACCCTACAGATGTTTATTGTTATTGAGATCGATGTCTCCACAAATAGGGAAGGAGTAAGAGGCAAAAATATGAGATGCTTAAATTGTAAAAATTCTCGAAAGTCAATGTGAGTATAAAGGGAATTTTATCTACAATCTAAATATAATTTCTATTTTTAAACATTTCAAAATTTTAGGGAGAAAGGGTGAAAATTTAAAAAATATGGGTGAACAAATGTTGATAAAATCTCAAAAATATCACGTAGGGTATCAAAGTAAATATAACTTTAAATTCCATTCGAATAGAGTGTCAAGTTTTGGAATTTTTAAATATTGGGACCCCAGGCCTTTGAAAAAAAAATAAATTAACTTAAAATATTTGAAAATTCAGCAGAGTGTCAGACTGAAAGGAAATTTTACTCAAATCCGGAAGTTTACAAATTTTAGTGTACATTGTGTGATTGTGTACTTGCTAAAGGACACTGTGTTTGTTACCATATATCTAATATAACTAGTTGTATCCATCATTACAATGTTTAGTGACCTATGTAATACATATTACAACGTTTCGTAATTATTACTGTCAACGACTGGCTTCAAAATCACGAATTATTCAAATAAATATATGTATTCAGCGGCGCTTTAAAAGCTCAAAGCAGTGAACTCCAATTCATTGGTTCCCGGCCAAGCGATGTTTGTGTGTGTACACTATATCAGCGTAAAATAAACTGTAACATAGTTTTTGTGGCACGCCAGAATAAGTATTGTGTAAACATTTTGTTTCAGCTATGTAAACAAGTAGTACAGCACAGTTTGCAACCGTGTGTCACGGACACCGTGGTAGAAGGATCATTTTAAAGGAACACGTCCGATTGTACTCTTCAAATATTTGCTGTAAGTTTTCATTCATAAAAATTGTGTGAAAATGTGTAAATAAAAATGGAAATATTTAATCAGGTTAGTATTGTCATTGCGAGTACCTGTAATATTTAATAATCACATTATAATAAGTTTAAATAGATTTGAATTAATTAGCAATATATATACAAATTAAAATGTGTATGGTAGAACACGTAATACCTAGTAGGACTGTATATAGAATTGAAATAAGGAAAACATTTAAGCTACTTGAATATAAAGAACAGCGTGTTTGTAACATATACAATAAATACTTTCCTCGCCCGCCGAATCTTACAGATCGTCAGTCTTCTTCTTCTACTTATTCTTCTTATTCTTTTTCTTCTTATTCTTCTTATTCTTTTTATTTTTATTTTTCTTCTTATTCTTCTTAAGCACTGCGCCGAACACAATTCTTCTCCAATATCTCCCATCCTTTGCCATCTCACATCCATTCTTCTGCGATCTTCCAGGTGGTGACCAACTTTCTTAATCTAGATCGACCCCTCTTTCTGCTTTTATATTCCTCTGCCCTGAGGACATCCATCGGTTGTGAGTGACCTATCCATTTTATTCGTGCTTCTAGTAGCTCATCTATCTCCTGGTCATTTGTTATTCTCCATTCATCCTCCTCTTTAACCGGGTCATAAGAACATCGTACAATTTTTCTTTTAAACCTTCTCAGTGTTTCTTGTGTCTTTCCCTAATGTCCACGTCTCACCTTCATAAGCAACTAACAGATAACTAAACGTCTTACATGTTTTCATTTTTGTGTTGTGACTAACGAGTTTCTTTCTAAACCATTTACGGTTAGCATAATATGTCCTACTTCCTATTTGTATCATGTCATGTTTGTATCTTAACTTATTAAGCGCATCGAATGAATTATCCTCTACTCATAAATTGCACAGATTTCTTCTCGTTTCTGATGCAAAAATTAGCAAGCAAAAATTAAAATTTGTGTGGTAGGTCATAGTTCAAAGTAGAACTGCGTATAGAAATGAATTAACAAAAACTTTTGTACTATTTGATTATAACGTATAGTATGTTTGTAACATCCAAACCAGAGTCTTACAGGTCGTCGCTGCTAGTAGTTACATGCAGAGTAGCTTCTTTCTGGAAGTGGTGCCAAGTTACCAGCAACAGGCGCTGGGGTTATGATTATATGTATCAGTTAGTTACGTGATCTACATGTTTGTATAAATTACATTTTCAAATAAATCATAATCTAACTTTTTGAAATACAGGAACCAATGATGTTTTCTGGTATTATAAAAGTTTTGTTTAACTGTTTTAAACGGTACATAACATGCATGTCTAAACTATCCTAAATTATACTATATTCCTGTAATTCATTACAAGAAAATTTTTTTGTTTGTACCCTAAATCATGCGGAAAAGTAAAATACAATTTTTTATTAAAAGTGTTTGACATCTTGAATAACATGTTTCGGCAACACAAAGACACATTCCATCGTCTATACATCGTATATTTGGGTGGGTGTATATCTTCTGTTTTTAAACTGACAACTGCTGTATAAAGTTTGTCATACTTCCAACACAATTAACGATATCATTGTCCTCTTTGGTTAAACAAATTTGTAACAGCTAATATTGGTCGCGATATGTAAAAAGAACTTTATATGCTTCTTTGCATAAAAAGATCGGATCTAAAGCATAGTCTTAAGAAAAAATAGCACAAAGGTGAAAACGAAGATAACATTTTTTTCATTATTACAACTCACAGAAGATCAAATTCAGAGACCCTTCCTTGATCAGAAAACGGTGTATTGTTTTTGATCCGCAAAATCACAAGTTTTAACAGCAAAATGACAAATAAAACCGGACACTTTCATCGGCAAAACGGTTACGTTAGAAATTATTTTGTTGGTATTTAGAAAACAATTACGTCAAAGTTTTAATAAAACATGAGTAATTGATGATTGAGTAAAGTATACATTGACTGAGTAAAAAAACACAATTAAATTCATGAATAAATACTTTAAATTAATTGAGTCAAAGGAATAACAATGAACAGGACGACCAACGAGGTGAATTTGTAAATCACCATCAAGTAAGAGAAGCAATGACTATGAATGGAATATTAAATTTATAAATTTTATTAAAACTATTAATTTACAAAAAGCTTTACATATTTTTACCGCTGATCGTAACTATATGGATTATAAGCGTATTCAAAACAGTTCCAGGACATGTTTGACGAACTATCGACGAATGCCTACATAAATCTAAATTAGTTTGTTAAGGTTGTGTTAAATTATACCTAACGTTTCGTTATATCCCCTGCAAAACATAGAGATATTAAGTTATCATAGAGACGTTATTACCACTATTCCCTTGTTGCCCACTTTATTAAGTATCCATTAGCCACCGTTCATTTAGTACATTTCTCTACAGTTATATTTTGGGATAAAAATTTTGTAATATAAGACGAATACCCATTCATTAGATTCAAGAAGAAATACAAATATTAATTGTATAAATCACGAAGTTGTTTCACGTGTTTTTAAAATCACAGGCGAAGACAGATCTTCACACGGCTCAACATAACAACAAAACAAGAAGAAATCATCCAGAATATGTCACTGTCACACAATCACATCACCATTGTGTGATGATAAAGCCTAAAGGAATGATGATAAAAGCTTTCAAAAGGAAGATGAATTGTATTAAATAAACTTTAACTTAACAACAGCAACCAATATATTAATCCAGAATCTGTCTCTCAAGTCTGTTCTCATAAACTTATTTCGCTTAAACGGTTTACTATTTACAGGTTGCATGTACAATACCATCGCGTACCATCTGAATACGTTCGCGTACGAGCGTGAATAATGCGTCTAAACTCTCGAATTCACGGCATCCAACACTCCTTCATTTCCCAGAAAGCTCACCTAGTGTTGCCTTTTTTAAGTCTACTTAGTAACACCGACATTACATTAAACAATTTACATAATCGAATTTACATTATAGTTACATCTTCGAAACACTTTACAACCTAAGGGCTAAATAAATTAAATTTTCTTGGGGGTGGAAACAGCTCTGATTTTTAATAGTAACATGCTACTTGATAACTAATACCTCTAAATATAGGCTTTTAACTAAAATGAACCAACATCTTAAGAAACAAATTAATTGCGTTAACAATATCCAAATGTTTACTTACAAGTTTATGTCCCGATAGGTGAACAGATAAAATTTCACCATCATCGTCTTCACAACACGGCATAGGCAAGGTGTAACACTCTAACACGGAAAAGCAGGTCTGTGGTCTATTCTGTTGACCTTTAGAGATAACGGAATAAGGGAAATGGACTACAATCAAAGTGACGAAAAGTTTATAGACGCTTTTGTCCTCCACGTTTAATTACTTTAGCCGAAGAGGTACTCTGGTTTTCGCAAGACAGTTATCAAGATCGACTCCAGTGATTATGATTTTGACGATGCTCTACGGTGAGCAATGAGCGTAAGTATTAGAGGGGAATATTTAAAAGGCAAAACCAGTTTTCATATATTGTCAGAAACTTGTGGCTGGAAACAAGTACTGCTTTCAAGGAAGAGAAATATTATTTATGAAAACAGTACATAATATACATCATGTTGGAAATTAATATTACTGTTAAAAACTTTTATAAATAAGAATTAAAAGACATAAACTTTTTTTGACAACTTTTAGCCTTTTAGACAATTTTTTTAGACAACCGATTTAAATTTCTTAGGTATAATTTTCATTATTTTGTTAAATCCATATGTTTCGGCACACATCGTTTCAAACCAAACAGTAGTGTGAAAACAATTAAAAATTCTGTTACACTTTGTAAATATTTTGAATTAATTAAATTTGATCTGTGTCTGTTCCTGGCTTGTTCAGTATTGATTCCAGTTCAACCAAGCACTTAAAACTCAAATTTCTTTAACGTTATAGTTACATGATTCTTTTCTTAACACATTAGATTTAAAATGCATGTTGGTTCTTGGTATCCAAGTCACGTAGGAATAGTAAATTATATAAATAAATCACCTTGTATCCGTCGTGTGACTTCGTTGTACGTCGATTAAAATTACGCGTTTCGGAACATATGCTCCATCATCAGAATAAATCACTCTATTGAGGTCGTTAACAGTTAAAATCACATGTTACACATAATTGTCAACTAATGTAACTCACTCGCTTTCTAAATGGTTCGCACCACAGCGAAGCCGATCGGACACTCAAATAGTCCGATCGGCTTCGCTGTGGTGCGCACCATTTAGAAAGCGAGTGAGTTACATTAGTTGACAATTAAGTGTAGCATGTGATTTTAACTGTTAACGACCTCAATAGAGTGATTTATTCTGATGATGGAGCATATGTTCCGAAACGCGTCATATTAATCGACGTACAACGAAGTCACACGACGGATACAAGGTGATTTATTTATATAATCAACATTAGATTTACACTTGACACGTCATGCACGAAATGCAAAATTATGACAGCAGGATGGCACTACAAAGCAACAGCGATGTTTTGTATGCACCACAACAGATGCGAAATACAATAGTGTAGAACGAACAACAATATAGCGTATACAACAAATAAGACAACAATAAATCAGCTGACAGGTAATCCGCATACAACGTGTAGTGTTTTATTTGTAAGCTTGGCGTTTCCGTTGTACAAAGTAATCGTATGCAAAGTAAATTATTTTACGGAAAACACATCGTACTTTTATTTGAAATGGCCTACCAATCTATTAAGTAAGCGTAGATAAATCTGTTCAGATCGACAGATAACTGAGACTGACACGTAAAAATACTCACTGTTTGCTAGAGTGTGTCGTTTTACTTTACACTAAACACGCATTTTAAAGAAAATGTACACCGTTGTTAAAATTATAAACATTTTCCCTGTGACATCGCAACTGATAATGTTTGCAATATCAGTGAATGTTGACAAATCAGATGAAAGCATTTCCTGTACAGACGCATCACAAAATATGTATTCACAAAAGTATTGTATAAAGTCGTATCAAGAACAAAAAAGCTTTAAAAAATATTGCTTTAAGGAAAATAATTGAATTTTTGTTTCTTAAGAGAGACTTGTGATTAATATGAAAAAAGAAAATGTTCATTACAGAAAGACAAATGATATGTATAGTAAAGTTACGTTAGGCAAAAAACAGAAATTGCAAACACGAAAAAACTGTTCCTTCTAAAAACTCTCTATCTTACAATGTCCTTCCAGATAATTTGTCTTTATTATAAAATTTTAAGTGTGGTATTTTGACTAGGATTCGATGTTAACATTTTGTACATTTTAGACGTCTTCATTTCTTATATCAAAACTTAAAACGTGTTTCAATAGAAAAAAGTATAATTAATTTTAAATACTTGTCGTTAATAATTTTTTAGATTATTAAAATATCATTTAAAATGACGTAAATTTATTCGATTCATCAATATTTATTATTATCTATTTTGTAATTTATTATTAATAATTATATTACACGATTAAATCGTTTAAAAGTTTGACGATCCTATAAAAAAAAAACTACAGTTTACTCATTACACTCCTTACACATTAATTTTCTAGAAAACAATATTCGTAATTATTCATTAATCACTATTGTTCTACAACTTCGTTTAACAATTAACCGTTTCAAATACTAGTCGCTTTTTATAATTCTGACGGAAATAATTTGTATGTAAGAAGAACTGCACGAATATGATGTCATATTCATATTTAAGCTTTCGTTTGTCTTCCACAATTGACATATTCTATTAATTGGTCTTGATTAAAGCACCAGACAATAGCTCTTCAATCAATTTTGTCAAGTTTTTTAATACTTCCAGTTTTAAGTGTAGTATTGGAACTATTACAATTGCTTAACATAAGGCGCACCTTATATAATTTACCACAGAGAGGTGTCATAGAATTACATACTAAGCGCCTGCAATTTTCTGTTCTGCGCATACATTGGAAGCTACATACAATCTATTAAAGCTCAGGAAAAATTTACAATTGAAAATTACTGCTCACGTCGTTCCTTCTATAGTAGCACGATCCATACATAGTAACTAGCTAAATCTAAACACGGTCACTGGATAGAGTAAATATTGTCCGTGTCAGCGCTTAAATGAACACGAACACGTATTAATAGCGCCTAGAGTAGGAATTTATAGAACACGTATTAATAGAGTAGTGTAGAAACCGAGTACCTCCTCTACAACTACTCTATATTCAAACCTGTATTACTAGACACCGTAATCAAGTTACCACAGATGCCTTACCAATTAACGTTTATAAACAGTTAGAAATATAGTTCACAGTCGCACAAAATGTAAATACAGGTATTAAATACGTGTAACAATTGTTAGTTAACAGCGTGTGTAAAAACTTTTGCGTTATCTGAATTTGATGAGGTCCAATTTAAAGTAAAATAATCAATTTTCTTTGTCTTATAAATATACGTGCAGCAAACAGCAGCAAATACATATGTTAAGCAGCTGATATTTCATAAAATCTTTACAATTATGTTTTCAAATTTTTATTTGAAACAACAATTATAGAAGTAAATTTTTGTAATTTATGTGAAAAGGTTATATATTGTAATAAAACAAAATATACTGTGTATGAATGTTGTTACAATTTGAAATTAAAAAAAAAAATTTTATTTCAAAAAAAAAAATTTGTTGTTATTGAAAAAATATTTTTTGTGTAATTTATATTCCTAATATATAAAAAATAATCGTGGTTAATGTTTGTGGTTAATAATTGAATGTTATTATGTTTATTAGTGTAGTAATGTCACTTTCTGTAAATTCACTTTATGACAATCTGGTTAACTCCAGTCCTAGTCGAAAGACGGCTCTCTTCTTCTTCTTCTTCGATGCGTTCGTTATTTCGTATGTACCGCCTTTCGGTTAATCTGAGTTCTCTATTAATTTCTTAGTTAAGTATTTCAAAGAAAATTAAATTCAAATTGCATAAACGGAAAGTTTATTAACAAATTATTTAATCTTGTCGATAAAAATCGATATTACACAGCAGTATCGACTCACACAGGGCCGGTCGATAAAAAAGTTTACATTGATTATATTTAAAAATATAGTTCTTTGGACGATTATTTAAGAATAACCAGAGAAGGGTATGGACAGGAAAGTATAACACTTACAATGATAAATGCCTTAATACTAACAAATACAATGTTATAATTGATAAATAAAGTTTATATAATAATTATTTCAAACCAAATGCCGTCTAGAAATTCGCTGCCTTGCTGTAGTAAGAACGGCAACGAACCAAAATGGCCGACAGGCGCATGCGCAGTGGAACGTCTAACCTCGACGAAATATTTGTTCCAAATAAAGATGTACTTTCTCCGTTTAAATGGTCTCAGCAATTGTATATAATGTTTCTGGAGTTAATTGAGTGTCACTGGTGTATTGTTCAATAGTTCACTTGGTGTAAATTGTTGTGATTATGTCTATTTCACTTTGTCTATACGTGTCGGGTTAACCTAGTTTGTTAGCCTGTAAATTTAATTGTATTGGTGTTATTTTAATTAACTAGGCGTGTGTGGTTCTGTTTTTTGGTGATGCACTGTTCATAGTTTAATTTCACCGGTTCACAAATAAGAAACTCAAAATAAAAATTTATAAAAAATTTTCCCGAACTCGGTTTACTTATAGTTCGCCATTATAGGTTATTTCGAGCAAAAAATCTCGTTTAAGTATTCACTTCAACGGATAATAATTAACTGTTCTCATTTCCTTCGCCTCCTGAAAATCTTAGCCAATTTAATATATATTATACATTGTTTCAAATTATCTTAGCTTCCGATACATTTTATTTGAATACATTATACTCGAAAAATAATTTCGTTATTAATTAACTGTACGAAATACTAAATACATATTCGGTTACTTTATTCTATTCTGCTTATTTTGATACTAATTAATGTAGTTTTACAAAGTTTTCATTTAAAAAAGTTATATTTCTTACATTTTGGAAGGTAGGCATAATTTTGTATTTCCTGTTCTCTAAGCAGATAATAGCCATTTTCTCTGATATAATTATTATTCTATTAAATCTGAAATTGATATAATTGTCTATTCTTACTTAATTTCTTGCAATTTAGTTTATTAATGATTGTTTTTAAATATAATTCATTTATCTATGACTCATCCCCTGATAATGTCAGTTAGTACATTCCATTTTTATTTGTAATTTTACTTATCTGCTGACCATATCTTTATAAAGTATTATTTATATGGTATTACTATATGTTGGGTTTATCTTACATAAATATTATCAGTTTAACTGGTTTATAAGACTAGATTTGTCAATTATTCTGTAGTCTAATTTACTATCTGGCCTAGATTTGATCTGTTGCTATTTGCAAAAGTTTTATTAATATAGTTAGTTTGTACCCTTTTCTGACCTTCTATTCTTATATAATTTATTAACAATTTGTTCCTTGACTATTATAACATTGAATCTTGATTTTACAATTAAAATATAACACTTATTTACTATTAAATCTGGTACCTTGAATCATACCTTTTTTGTGTACTGATTACACACAGTAACATAATAAAAACATTTTATAATATAGGAACGGTATCTACATTTAGATATTGCATTTCTAATTTAAATTAATAACAAAATAATATTTTATAACTATAATACTGCTTAATACTAAATCTTATTTGTCTAGTTAATATATGGAAATAGGAACATAACATATGGGTTCTATTAAATGTGTAACACTTTCTTAAAACTATTTATTTACAGTCTTATCTGTACTTCCCAATTTTAAGGATGTATTCCCCGTCACTTTATGCTAAACACAAGTTTATATTATTCATTCTATGTAATGTTCTAATAAAATCAGTGGCATTTCATTAGCAAGAGTATTCCTTGCTCCTTCACCATATTATTTGAGTAACTATTCTCATGCTACTGTTTAAAAACACTTAAAGTTATTTATTGGCACGGTAATTCAGGTACCTTTTCAAAGTTTATTGATTATAATTTAATAACTTGCACTTGTCCCTGGTTATTTATTGATATTATCACTAGTCCTTTTATAGTTTTACAATATGAAATATTTAACCATGGGGGGACTGTTAAGATTTGTCTATATAAACTATATAATAACTTTGTTGGGTGCACTGTTACTTAATACTCTAAACACTTTTGTTTTTATCAGTTTTACATTAGTATATGGTTTTTTGGGGTGTTATACTTTCTTTTGGGACATTCACTTATTTTTGGGGTTTTTTGGTTTTCTCCCTATGGGGTTTCTATTGGGTATTGTTCGAGTTTCACTTCCTTTATTCTATTTGAGCTTCACTGGTCTCTGATTATTCAGTAGATTGGTTTATTCCAGATTTCTTCTTTCTTCGTTCTTGGTTCTTCAGTACCATTTCTTTTTATATTCTTTTGTTTACTCTGGTCTGTTTTCTTTGTCTGGGTATCTTCATTGCCTGCTTATATCCTACCTGGGTAATATTGTTATTCAAATTTTAGTTTTCTGGGTTTTTAATTTGTAGTATAATTATATTAGTTGTAGATTTTTTCTTTATGCTTACTTTTCTTGTTATTATAATAATTTATAGTGCTTTTTAATTGATTTTCATTTGGCTATTCCATATATTTGAGTTTTATTGATGATCATTTAGTAATTGATTTATGTGGATTATCTGTCATGCTACAATATGAAATGATTGTTTGCACATAATTTGGCAAAATTAGACCGCTGTATATATTATCAGGCTCCATTTTAAACAGTTTTACAACCGCACCTTAACAATATCTTAACAAAGCTGTCAGCAATATACACTATCCATAGTGTACATGTTGACACATTAGCAACAGTTCTTCTGCCCCAGATAGTTCATAACTGACAGGGAAATAAAGTTACAATGTGTTCTTTACCTTGAACTAAACGTATTACACGCGTAAAGTCAATAAAGTGGAAGATTTTCTTTGAGATTAACAAAGTTTTAGACAAAAACAGACGAGTTGGAAATACAAGACGGTAATATAATGTACAGTGAACTACATCATATCGATAATCTAATTACTCTGTATTACAAACTAATCAGTGCAGAAAGTCTATTGAACAATGACTGTCTGCAGATATCCATCAAGTTGTCACAAACTAACCTAGAGTAAAACATAAAATTTTTCTTTTTTCATTGTATTAGTAACACATGAACGAATAAAGTTAGTGCTTAGTTTCAACTCGACTGATTGGAATCTGTTTGTCTATTTGGGGGAAGGGGATGATGTTTCACAGTAATTGCTGAATGCGCCAAACCGTTTCGTAAAAGTTGGCATACGTGTTCATACTGTTACCCTACAGACTGTCTACAGCTGATCCCCCACAAAAATGTGGGAGTTAAAAACTTTAGGATAACAGTTCTGAAAAAATTGCAAACCCCATATGTGATATCAAACTAAAGAGAATTTTGACCAAAATCAAATCATAATCGTCATCTTTTGAAATTCCAAAAGTATTGAGCACCAAAGCCCAAAGCGTTGATCTTCAGTTTGTAAAAATTTTAATATAAGTCCGACAAAAATTGTAATATAAATTGTAAAATAAAAATTATAATCCGGATGCAAATTTTATGCCAAACATTGTTTAACTTTTTAAAGTAGGTGACTCTAGGCATCACAGGTCATAAATGGAATCCAAAACTTGGAAAAATCGTAAGAGACCTCCATGTGAAGTATTAAATTATGAGAAATTATGCTGAAAACTCAAGCTTTAGTTATTTTATAAAACTGCAACTTTGTAAATTTTAGACCGCCTTTGAAACGTTTCCATTCGATGGTTTCAAGAAAACATTGCATAATGTTAATAATTATGTACGTTTTTAGGGATATAGGCCTACAGATGTCTATAGAACCATACAGAAATTTCGAATCTGGGACTAAATTACTTGTTATTTGGCATTACTTTTATAACTTTAACTAAAATCCAATGCAGTAGTCGGAGTTTTGAGTGTTTATTATAATTATAACAGTAAAAAATTAATGTTGATTGTTTGCATTACAATTGCTATTTTACCCCAAACTTTTAGCGTAGTGGAGTTTTTTGTAATTTTCTGATAATTACGCATTTTGCAACTTGAGTAGTAGTTTGAATAAACGACTCTGACGTTTGATAAATGTGGTGGAAGTAAACGCACGTATAAGAATCTCCACCAATCACGTACAGAAATTCGGCCATATCACCATAGTATCGGCCTGTAACTGTACTGTGTTGCCACGTTATTACTCAGATAAACACGAGTTTGCACCGTTTAACGCTCCATGTACAGTTGGCAACGTCGCAGCAAAATTTCAGTGTCGATACTGAACGATTCAAGTATAGTATACAATGTAGACTATTATCAGCATATGTCAACAAACTGCGTTAATTAAATAAATTAAAAATAATGTGTTCAATGTATTTCGATTAAATATATAACACGCGGTGTTACTAACACAGGTCGACTTCGTCCGTTATGAAACCTTTGTTGCTTCTACTTTTAGGTTTATCATTTAAATACCATCGACAACAGTGTCTACTCTACGTATAGGTCTTCCGGCTTCACTTATCATGCTTCAACAGCTTACCTCTTTGTAGGAAGTCCACTTTTGCACCGTCGATGTAGCAAAAATTTAAAAATATCTCTCTCTCTCTCCCTCTTTCTCCCTCTCGCCCTCTCTCCATCTCTCTATTTATGCACCTAAGCATTCAAAGAATTTCGACGAAACCGAAACATCGAAGCATGATAATGTTTTTAGGCTTTTGAAACGTATAATGTGGATTACGTTTGGTGGATTAGGTAAATCATTTCCAAACCACAGACGATCACAAACAGAGCATGTAAAACCAAATTCATTCTCACTAAAAAGTTTGCTAAACTCAATGTCAGCAGCGATTATTTCTGTCTTGATGCGTTTAGATATCAAATTTCTAGACTGTGGGGAATCGAAAGTGTGGAACCGTCACGTTTTTCGATGACGCTTTTTGTGGAATGACCGCCAGCCTAAAAACATTATCATGTTAAAAACTGTTTGTCTAACAGACAAAAATGGTAACTTGTGTTTTTCTATTGTGAACAAACACACAAGCATATAAGACTTATTTTTTCCGACAACAACAAAACCTTCTCAAATCAAACTTTTCTTGATTTGATGTATAACAATGAGTCAAGTTTGCACATCAGAGTTTGTCTCCACCTTAAAATATTACGTGGGGTAGATTTTATCAAAGTACCTAATATAAATTAAAACCGTCGTACACAGTGCTATATTTAGAGCAAAATGGTAATACTACCTGAACTATATCCTTCTTTTTCATATTAATAATTAGTATAAATCTTGACCACAGTTAGATATTTCGTATCACTGCGTGTACACACATAAACAGCACGTTGTTATTCGAAGGTATGTTGACTTACGTATCAGAGACCCGACCGTTGCAGCTTCATAAATCCAATAACCTGTTGGACAAAACATGTAGACTCTTTCGGCGTCGCAAGCAATGTTACATCTCCCATGAGGACATAAATCATTTTACTGGACAGTGTTTAAAGTACTTTGAGTATAACCTTGCAATCTATATTCATCTAACTCTAGCGACAAGCGTTCATCGGGCAACGACCCGGACAACGTACACGGTAAAGGGCTCTAAAACAACATATCACGCAATTTTGTCCTATACAGTTTATTAATTAAAAATTATGTTTCTTTTTCATGCTGTACTTCTGTTATTTTCTGTCTAATATAGACTTATAACCGCTGTATGTTACTAGAACACTACACTACCGCTGTCCATTTCCCCCCTTATTTGTTTGAACTGCAATCGTTTTTACCAAATTTTTGTGTGTCTTAATTATTTGTTTCCTAATGCTGTTTCCATTTATTTGGAAATTTTTTACTCCATTTCCCTGTCAGATTAAAGTGTGGTAAATATTAACTCATTTTTGACTTCTAGAAATTTCTTATCTTATTGTACTTGTTACCCTTTATAATCTCTTCATAGTGTAACGTAATCCTCACTACCCTTTCCAGTGAGAAAACTGGCGTCACCAATGATTCGTATAAATTTGTAGCTATTCCACTCAAATACAGTAACAATTTTAAACGTAAGATGTCAATAATAGGTACTAAATTTGTAGTAAATATAAATTAAATACAAGCCAAACCCACGATAGGGATGATGACGACAAATTGCATACCTAATCACTTGGAACCGGTACGGTAGATTTTCATATTGTTTAAAAGAGACGATTTTTGAAGATCATGCTAAGACTCAAATGTTGTAGATACTTGAGACACAATTAAAAGTTTTGAAATCCTAAAATGTGTAAAGAATAGGTTGAGTATATCATACATTACTTGAGGCAAATTACGAATAAATGTCAGAAAACGTTGTAGACGGAGCAATTAATAAATAACTTCCTGATCATTTAAAAACGTATTGAAAAGGAGACAACAAATATGATTAGGGTAAAAGGAGATGAGGCCGACACACAATTTTTATACACCACGAGACTTGATTACTGCAAAGTCATTGCACAGTGTTAACTCTTGTTAGGATATCAATGTGTTCCAGTCTCGCCTATGACTATGATTTATATCACCCTAATGCATCTTCAACTGCAAATAAATCACTCGCTTGGAACTACTCTCCTACCTCAGTTACGTTCTCTGCATCTCATTAATCAAACGATAACAGCTAACACATTCCTTTTGTCATAATTATTTTACACTTATAGAGTGACATAAGTCTTTAAACACGCGCGTTATATTGGAGACCTTTCATGAACCTCTGTTTATGTCGCAGAATACTGTAATTTCCATTTTAATTTTTAAAAGGATATAAGTTTACAGTTTACAAAATATTAGTGTAAAGCGATTTATTTTTACATTTTGTTATTATCATTTTAAACAATTACATGTATGTGGGTGTGTCTGTAGTTCCTTGTTTATTGTCAGTAGCATCGTAGCACAAATATTTTTAATTATAAAGTAAAAATAATTCAATTATTATAGAACAAAATCGCATTTTTCGTTTCCCATACAGACATGGTTGGTTTTAAACACACACACACACACACACACACACACACACACACACACACACACACACACACACACACACACACACACACACACACACACACACACACACACACACACACACACACACACAAATACAGCTCTACTGACCACCATGTGGTAACAATGGTGATATTCCTTTTACTTTCTTTTCTCTAGAAATTCTATCCCTTCAATACATCTGCTGTCATATTTTTTCCCTCGTATCCTCATTGTTCTCTAATTACTTTCAGATCTTTCAAATCACTTGGTCTTGCTTCTGGTTTCAGTGCCTCTTAGTTTACTTCCGACTTTCCTATCAAAATCATTTTTAAATGGACAGATATTTTTTTTGTTTACATGCCAATACTATCACCGTCTTTATTTTAATCAATATAATTGTATCCACTCTTTTTGAGATTTCACTTAATTTACAATTTGTTAGACTTTCATACAGTCTTTTTTTGCTATGTAGGTAAGCATTTTAGTGTTTATGATCTCATAATTATTTTTCTTCTTTCCTTTAAGCTGTAAAACATTGTGTCTAGTGCACATTTTACTATCGGTTGTAATTCTGTTTTTTCTTTTTTTATACATTTTGTTCGTTGTATCCGTATCCTTATACTGTATTATTATTTCATTTCATATCTGTAGCCTATTTTGTGAACAATTTTAATGTCGATTGAAAATTAATTACAGGCCAAATTACTTAACCAGTTTTCCTCTTTCCGTTATTAAGTAACTCATCGCTCAGTAGAGAGGAGCGCGTTTCATCTTTCTTCGATGGAATAGTCACACAACGGTTAATATTACAAGTCTTACAAGCTGCGTATTGAAGCTTACTCTGTAATTACGTTTGTCACTTATTAAACCACTACAGAGTCCTCAACCAGTAACGCCATATGAAATTACAGCAGGATTACTAATACAAAGACACCCGACATGTGCACAAAATGTTAGCCTTTTATCAAATTGAAATACCCGTGCACAAGGAATCAATATCAATAGTGCAGAAGGAATTGCCGAAAATGTTTTAATCATTGTTCCTAGGAAAACATAATTCTTGAGCATAAACAAGAACTGTTGCTTTCTTAATTGGCCTTTGTGTGCATTTAGAAATAATAGTAATTACTAACTAACCTCTGATATAATTCACGAAAGGCAGGGTACGCTGTATAAGCAAGCCATTGTGTTAAAGTTGAAAAACTCCAGTTACATTGAGTAATTTAATCAGATTTAAGCTAAATATGACATATTTAGAAAAGCAATAATAATATTTTAGAAAATAAAAAATAATTAAACATTAGGAATATTTATGAATTTATTTTGTTTTTTCAGTTTTGTTTACTATTGTTTAACCAAAATCAGAATTGTTGTCGCTTTTACCCATGTAATATAATTTATTACAAATATAAAATAAAGATAAAGATTAACAAGAATTATTGTGATACTAATAAATGTTGTCTGAATCTCGGTGTTGAACTCACCGACGATACAGCTCCACTTTGGATTCACCAATTACAAAGAATAAATTAAATATAAATAAGGTAGGATAATAAAGTGTGATTTGTTGAGAATTAAAAAAAAAATTTTGTAAGTTATAAAATTTTACTTATATATATATTTTTTGTTTAATTGATTAATTCAGTTAACTAATAAATAATTAATTAATTGTGTGTGTGCTTTAATTACTTCCAATTTAATAAGTATGAATTTGTAGTTCAAAACTATTTGTTTCTATTAATAATTTAATTGTGTAGTCAGATCTGTTGGTTCTCTCTCTGCTGACTTTGCTCTTCTTCTTCCTCTCAGATATTTATTTTATCACTGTAAATTATTTTTTTTAGAAGAAAAAATAGCTAACATTCACTATACAAATAAATACAAACTCTTATAACAGAATAATGATGTTCATTTATTGACATTTAAAATTATGCGCCATTCAGGCTGCGCATGGCCCAGGCATTGGCGGATATCTGCTCCAGTCGGTAGCGAACAAGATTGACAAAATATATTTTTACAAGATTAATTAATTAGGATTCTTTTAGCGAGTCGAAATGGTCAGAGGGCAAGGAACAAGATACAGTCTTACAGATATTTTTAAACTAAATTATTATGGCTGAAAAAACAATATTATTATGTAAATTGTCAATTATGAAAAGTAATATCGAACCATTCGTCGAAATGACGTCACTTGCTTCAAGCTGGCTGTGTACTTGGCTCGTTCGGAAATCAAGTATGGCCGCCGTCACCTCGATTTTCTCTGCTATGCACTGCTGGAACTGGATGAGCTTCTCCCACAGAAATAAATGAGTATTCCCTTCTCTGCGATGTTGGATTTGTCCTGGAATGTAGTGTAGAGTGTTCTCTCTTTTCCTGCGATGTCGTTTCGTGATGGGTTACTGGTGAAGTGTCCGGTGTTCAAATATGTGTATTCGTGTTCTGCTAATATGGTTCAAAATCTTCTCAAAATGGCCGTTGATTTCTTGTGCTTGTGTTAGACGGTGTTATTACTGTTGTTCGGAATTAGTGAGGTGTTAATTATTAACTGTTAGTGTTATTTTTATTTAGTTAACCTCTTTTACACTTTTCAAAGCTACACTCACGGTTTTACACAAAATTATACTTTTTCGGTCTTCTGTTAGAAAATTCTCAACTAGTCGTATTCACGATTAACAATAGACTAAACTCTGAACGTCGTCGTTTTAGGGTAATTTGTGATATGTCATTTTCCTCTTTCCATTCTTTATTTGTAAAAGTACATGTCTTAGATTTGGTTCATCATCTAAATATACATAATAAGTTTTCTTATTTATTACTGTATTTCAAACATTTCTTAATTTTACAAAAATCTAACTACTCAGCAATATTGATTAATTAATTTTACATAATTGGATATATAGCTGGGTTTGTTTCAAGTTCATTTAAGCCTAAAAATTACAATTTTTTATAATTATTGTAGGCCTCATATTTTGTACAAATTTGGTGTTTAAATGGTTTTTAAGTGTTTTTTCTGATAATATTTCCATGGAATAATATTAATAACTCCGTGATTATCTTTTGTTGTTCATAATTTTGTTGTTAAAACACTTCAATATGGATTAATTTACTGTTTAGTCTGATTTGATTACCATTATAGGCCTAGTATTATTTGTTTCCAAAAGAAATTAATTTTCTTTCCTTTGTCATTCCATTCGTTATTAATTGTATCTGTACTAATCATATGGTTTACAGTTTTAAATAAAATTATAACATTCCTATTTCCTACTTGCCTCTCTGCCTTACAAACTTGAAAATTAGATAACATGATTTTAAATACAACAGAATATCTTATATCTACTAACTTTTTTTTTATATCACTTAAACATAACACCTTCAGTTATTAACTGTCTCTTGTGTTCACTATAACTATTTTGAGAACACAATAAAATAAAAAACGTCTTATACCTATTAAAATCTTATATTAATTAATTTTTAAAACACTTTTATTATTAAAATTAACCTTAGTCATTAGACTGTCTTTTATTTTTTATATAGTATTTCTCTACACTGATGGTAGTCTTTTATTTTTTACACTATCCTTCATTATAGTGTGTCACTTATTATTGTCTACCCTAATGGTAGTCTTTAAAATAATGTTTTACACTATGGTAAGTTTTGGTTGGCTTCTACACTATTGGTAGTCTTTTTAATTGTTTCCCCTTTATTCTTAAACTAGTTTACAATTTTAGTTTTCATTGGATTGTATCTTGTAACTTGAGTTACGGGGTCTAAATATGTTAGTTTTAAATTTAGTTCAAAGGTATGTATTCCATTATTAACATTTTTGGAATAGCTCTTCTTATTTCTAGACTCTTTGTAGGAATCTTGACATATTTTGTCCTTTCTTCATTATTATTTTAGTAAATTTCTTGTCTTGTGGTTTCTCTGCTTCTTGACCTTATAAATTTCCATTATTAATATTGTTTTCACCTTTTTATCTCCTTTTTCTTGTCTTTCCTTTTTACTGCTTCCCCAATCTACTGGGTATACTGCTGGTTTATTGGGTTTTTACATAGTAAGTTATTTTGACCAATAGTTTTCTTTGTTATTTTTTATTCTTATTAACATTTTATTGACTTAATTTACAGTTTCTTTGGTTTAACCTTTAAACAATTCATTCTTCTCACTCACTATGGACCTTTTCTTCTTTATATATGTTGCATTAAGTTAAAATTTTAACGTGATAATTTTGTTATGCTACATATGCTCTCCTGTAAAAGTGATTAGTTCAGATCATACTCTTAGTATGGATGAAATAATTACTACTAATTCTTTTTATTTACCATATTTTCTTCGTGATTACATGTTTTCACTTCATATACCTTCTTTTTCCACCGTTGTTTTCTCTCAGATGATGTGTATCTCCTTCATTAGTTTCTTTCTTCATTAATAAGTGATCCTCAATCTTGTGTATAACATTATCATTTTATATTCTTTCTTATTTGGTGCTTCCTCACCAGTATGTTTACTCCCTAACATTCCCTAACAAATTAATTGGAACAGTTCAGAGTGGCACTTTTGGCTTCAATCCCTGCTGTCCAATACTTCAATTAATTGAGTCCAGAGGCATTATCATCTCTGCTCAAAATATAAGACTGATGGCATTTTCTACATCCAGTCATAAAAATAAATAATCAGTAAAAGTAGTCTCCTTTGACTAAAATAAACATCTTTAGATTCTTCACTTCATAATACTTTATATTAATTAATACTTTTATACACTTGACTCTTCTTCTCTATTAAAGCTTATTCCATATTATGTGGTTTAGGTATGTGGTATAATATACATTTCATCATTTCATCATGTTTACATAGTAATTAGCATTTATAATTATTTTTTCTACCATCTGGTATCCAATGAGTTATTTTATTGCTCATGGCATAACATTAATTAATTCTTTATCACTTATCACTGTAACAGTGGTTATTGCAACAACATTATCATTAATAGTACCAGGGTTTTTGGTTTCTGGTCTTAATATTTGGTCTTTACTTAGTTGGTCGTTCTTCATTGTTCCATCTTTATTAAATTATTTTCTTTGTGAGTTTGCTTGTTGTTTCGATTAAGTCATATGATATTCTGGTTTCTTTTCTCTTTTTCATTTGAAATTCTGTATTATTTTTGTCTTACTTACATAATTTGTAATAGTGGTCATTGTAAGCATAGTCACTATTATCATACAAATTATAGTATGTTTTTTTATAGTTGTGATTGTTTATTGAGGGGTTTTTTTTATTATTAACACTGGTTTTTATGAAGATTTGTTACATTCCTTAGTTTATTGGAATCTGTTCTTTTTGTTTTGGGTCTCTGGAGAGTTTGAGAGAGAGTTTTTACATTTGTACTCCATTACCTTCAAATTCTTTTACTTAAGAGTTCACTCAAATTACGAGTGTGAGTTATTTTAGAATCTTGTATCTCTTTCTTACAAAATCTCTTTTCGTATTTAAGAGTTATTTCTCATCATTCGTATGAGTAATGATATGAGCTTACTATTTTTTAAATTTAGATATTTTTATTCAACTAAATTCTTTCTTATTCATAGTAGTTTTTCAAATATTTTGGTGTAAGTTGTACTTACTATTGTTTTGAATTTTGAAATCTTTTATTCATCAAAATTTTTTCGTTTATTCATAATTCTTCGAATGTTTGGTGTAAGTTGTACTTACTAATTTTTTGAATTTTGAAATTTTGGTTCATCAAAATTCCTTTTGTTTCTTCATAATTCTTCGAATGTTTGGTGTAAGTTGTACTTACTAATTTTTTGAATTTTGAACATTTTTTATTCATCAAAATTCTTTTCGTTTATTCATAATTTTCGAATGTTTGGTGTAAGTTGTACTTTCTAATTTTTTGAATTTTGAAAATTTTTTGTTCATCAAAATTCTTTTCGTTTATTCATAATTCTTCGAATGTATGGTGTAAGTTGTACTTACTAATTTTTTGAATTTTGAAATTTTTTCTTCATCAGAATTCTTTTCCATCCTTAATAGTCCTTCAAATGATCAGTGTAAGTTGTACTTTCTAATTTTTTGAATTTTGAAATTTTTTATTCATCAAAATTCTTTTTCATTCTTAATAGTCCTTCAAATGATCAGTGTAAGTTGTACTTACTAATTTTTTGAATTTTGAAATTCTTTTATCTCTCATCTAAATATTTTTTAATTGATAATTGATTATAAGTTCCTTTTACTTTATTTGAAATGATATCCTTTAATACATACGTATTGTTATTATTGTTTTTAATAATCAGGTATGGGCCGGTATACAGCAGTAACAACTTTTTGGTAATGCCTTCCAAAGTACTGGGTAATTCCCTGTTTTTTAGTAGTACCTTTTCTCCGACTTCATAGCTTATTATTTTCTTAATCGCCTTTTGATACTTGTTCTTGCGCCTTTCCTGGTCTTCTGCCAATTTATTGTAGAATCTGATTCGATTGAACTTGTATTCTTGACTCATGGGGAATTCTATTATGTCTTGTATTTCTCTTGGAGGCGGTTTTTCATACATTACCGTGTATGGCGTGGTACGTATAGCGGGGTGATATGACAAATTAAGGAATTCTTCAGTAGCTAATAAATATTCTTGCCACTTCCTTTGTTGATTATAGCAATAAGTCCGTAATATTCTTCCGACTTCTCGCAGTACCCTCTCCGCTGGATTGCTGCTGGGGTGGTAGACAGATGTCTTGTATGTCTTAATGCCCAACGTATTTAGAGTGTTTCTCCACCTCCAACCCTTAAATTGCGTTCCATGGTCTATGATTATGGATGCCGGGCTCCCTTTCTCTGGAATGTAATGATTTGTTATTATTCCTAGAGTTTTCAAAGTGGTGGCTCTGTTCACAGGGTACAGTTTTGTGACTTTTGTGAAGTGATCCATCATGATAATAATGTATTTATATCGATGGCGTCCGCCACTGCGGGGAACTGGACCACAGATGTCCAGAAAGACCTTTTCCAGTTTGGCTTGTGAGGTAATTGGTATCATCATACCCTCTTTTCTCTCATTGTTGGTTTTCACCAATTGACATATCAAACAGGTTTTGAGGTAGTTTCTCGTCTTTCTGTTTATACTTTTTATATGACAATTCTCTTCTATTGCCTTGACCACCTTCATGGCTCCCATGTGACCGTATCGTAGATGATAGTCCAGGATGATATCCTTTTCGATTGTAGTAGGGATCATGATCTTCCATATCTCTTCATCAAGGGATGTTTTGATGAATAATATTTCGTTATGTACACAATAGAATTTGGTTATTGTGTCATCTTGGTTGGAGAGACGAAGTTTAATGTGGTTTAACTTCGGGTCGGACTGCTGGTGTTTGCTGATGTCCTGCACTATCTTTTCTAAATCGGATCTGTCCTTAATAATATTATAGATTTTCAAGATGCTCTCCTTTTCGCCTTCGAACGTTTGTTCTTCCAGATTTACTCTCGACAACACGTCGGCTAGTACATTTTTACTTCCAGGAACATACTCCCACTGTATATCGTATTCCTGCAGGGCAAGTACCCATCTGGTCAATCTACCATGGCTTAACTTGCATCTTCTCAGAAATGATATAGATTTGTGATCTGTTCGAACGGTCACTGGATATCCGAGGATATACGTCCGAAACTTCCCACAGGCAAAGACTACACTTAGCAGTTCCTTTTCCGTCACGTTATAGTTCTTTTCACACTGGTTAAGGGTTCTGCTAGCAAAGCTCACTACTAGATGGTTTCCACTTTCATCTTCTTGGTACAGTGTTGATCCCAAGCTAATGTTACTAGCGTCACAGTTTAGAAAGAAGGATCGGTTAAAATCCGGATGGTTGAGCATTACTGCTTCTAAGAACCTACTAAGAATTACTGCTCCTTAATTGATTTGAAGGTTTCGTCTTGTTCTTGACCCCATCGCCCCATTTATTCTTGGACGATAACTGGTACTGGAACCGGGCCGTCAGTTCGGAATAATTATTTTGGAACTTCCTATAGTAGTTACACAGGCCTAAAAATGATTGTAGTTGCCTTCTGTTTTTTAGTATAGGGAATCGTTGTATGGCGTCTACTTTTTCTGTTGATGGTGTTATTCCTTGACTGTTTAACTGGAAACCCAAGAATTGTACTTCTTTAGCTATAAGCTTGGACTTGTCTACTTTAAGGGTAACATTATTTTCAGCAAGCTTCTTCAAGACATGCTCCACACGGTAACAGTGTTCTTCCCAATTGGTTGATGTTATTAGGAGATCATCAACATAGACAGTCGTGAATTGGAGCGCTTCTGGTCCGAGTATATGATCCATATAGGCGACAAAAACAGCTACTGAGTTCACTAACCCAAAGGGCAACCTTTTAAGCTGATAGTTGCGCCCTTCGAAGATGAACGCCATATATTGCCGGCTTGCTGGGTGCAACTCCACCTGCCAATACCCGCAAACGGTATCCCACGTGGTAATGAACTTCGTTCCGTGAAATCTCTTCAATATCTCATCAATTTCACCAGGTGAGGTACGATCGTTAATAATCATTTTATTTATCTCACGTGCGTCAAGGCAAAGCCTTACCTTCCCATTTTTCTTTTGTATAGCCACAATTGGGCTAGTGTATGGCGATTGACTGCTTTCGATAATATCTTTACTGATCATATTCTGGATCTCTGTGCGTACGGCTTCCTTCAAAGATTGTGCTATGGGATACGACTTTCGATTAAATTCTACCGGTTCTCTGAATCGTATGGAACATTGGTAGTTCCGGATCTTTCCAGGTTCCTCCGAAAATACAGCTCGATATTTTTCTTATATGTTGACTAATTGATTCAGCTGGTTTTCCTCTAATTGCTCGGTAGTAATATGGCACTGGAAGTTACGTATCTCCTGAATCTTTTGTGGCCATAGGTCATCCTCCGAATTCTGATGTACTGGCTTGTTGTTTGTCGAGTAGTTTGACAAGTAATTCACCTTATTTTTGTGGTCGAGAAGTTGTCTGGAGTCTAACATCTTGTTGTTAGTTAAATTGGCTACCCAGGTCGAACCTTCAGAAAAGAGTGATACCTTTCCTCGGCACAAGTCGATAACTGCTGAGTTTCTGCGCAATATGTCACATCCTATCATGATGTTGAAAGGTAATCCGGCTGCAACAAGAAATATCATATCCACACTAATGCCCTGACTGTTGACACTTAGGGATACCTGTTTTCTTATGGTCTTGTTCTGTTGGCCGGTAGCTCCTACAAGTACAATATTATTAATAGGTAGTACCGGTAAGTTTTTGTGGCATTCCTGCTGTATCCGGTCCAACTCATTACGATTTATTATAGAGACATTGGCTCCAGTACGTAGGCTTTCACGGCCGGTGTCAATATGATTAGATAAAACTTCCGGGCTGAGAGGCCGTGGTCGATTGCTTGATGTATTGGAGCTATACGTTTCGGCCGCACCACCGGTGGCCATCTTCAGTAGCTAAATTGTGTTCGAATAGATGACACGCCGAACACGTCCCCAATGAACTGGGAATAAGCAACAGTGAGTTACGGCTACGATGCCTCTATTTATAACTTTTTGGCCGCTTAAGGTGTATCACGCGGACCAATGAGAAGCCAGCTCGTCATTCTTGATTCTGATTGGCCATGGAAAATAAACCATGCCAGACACTATTTAAGGAGATGCTTTCCCCTCGGCGGTTCAAAGCGACGGACGCATTCTTATGAATATGGATGGACTCCAGATGCAGGCGAGTGAAGCAACCCCGGACAGAAGACAACACGCGGGCTTCATCAAACATCACCCGGTGATCGTCGTGGGAAAGAGCGTGTTCAGCAACTGCGGACTTTTCCGGCTGGCCCAGGCGGCAGTATCTCCGATGTTCAGAGAGGCGCGTCCGGACACTACGCTTCGTGGTGCCTATGTAGACCTGGCCACACGTACAAGGAATACTGTACACCCCGCACGACGAGAGTGGATCCCTGGCGTCTTTCACCGGTCGCAGGAACTGTTGGACCCTTTTGGTTGGCTTGAAGATCGTAATTTAGCTACTGAAGATGGCCACCGGTGGTGCGGCCGAAACGTATAGCTCCAATACATCAAGCAATCGACCACGGCCTCTCAGCCCGGAAGTTTTATCTATCATATTGGCTCCAGTGTCTATCATTATAGGAACAGAAATACCCTCAATTTCTGCAATTATATATATTATTTCATTGTCATTATTATTAATGTTAATTTCGTTTCCTTACGGATATCTTTCAAATAATTACTGTATATTATTGTAAAATTTTTTCTTTCTTTCTTTGGTTTTATTTCTTGGTCAAACCCAGCAGATTGGAGCAGTAAAGGGTTATTGGAGTTTATTACTGCCTCCGTTCGTTTAAATGTTCCGCATCATTACGGATTAGGCCGTTGGAAGCATCAACTTGGAGTCCTGAAACTGCTTCGTTTGGTTCAGCACGATCGTCCTGTTGGGCTTCCGTTACAGGTAGTCTTCGTTGATTGTCCAGGCTGGAACTGCGTCTGGGCTCGTACTCTCTGTAACGATTACTTCCCTGACTTCCTTGAAAGGTCTCGTACTCATAATATCGGCTCCTTCGTTGAGGCTGGTACCTCCTCTGTCCACTGCCTTCCGCTCTGATGTAGTTAATATGGGGTCGATATGTCCTGTAATTATTGTTATTACCTCCATTCGGGTAATTCCTGTTATAATTACTATGATAATTGTTATTAGAGGGGTTGGGGTTCCTCTGACCATTTGGAACATAATTACGGTTATTATTATAATAACCGTTGTTGTTTTGTGGACGGTTATTATTATTATTATTATTGTTGTTGCCCTCATTATTATTAATTCGAGGAACATGATTATTATTATTATTATTGTTATTAAATCTAGGTACATTATTGTTATTACGGGTGTTATGATTGTATTCGGCATTATTCCGATTTGCGGAATTATAATTATTGTTGTTGCCCATATTCTGCCGATTATTATTATTTGAATTATTGGTGTTACTTCTTGGTTCCGGCCTTTCATATCTCCTGCGACTTTGGCGGTAGTAATCCTCATGCTCATACATTTCTAAGAGCTCGGTCATTGCTTGTACAGTCTTTATTTGACTGTTTCTTCTAGCTCTTATTATATCTTCCTCATAATGGTATGAGAGCTTGCTGACCAGGCATTCTTCCGGTATTCTGGGCTCTAGATGTTTGGCCACGCACACCTTTCCCAAGAAGTACGCCGTTAGAGTCTGGTTTCCATACGGGTTGTATTTTCCATGACAGATCCCGTCTCTAGCGATATTTTGTGTCGATTCAGACCAATATTTGGCTTTGAATAGCGTTTTGAATTGTTGGTAGTCGGTCACTTCGTCTCTTATCGCCATCCACCAATTATCTGCTATCTCCTTGAACGATTCGTCAAGTACTTCTTTATTCTCCCTCCAGCGATTGCCTCTGTGTTTGGTGAAGTACTCTTCGATTCTGGCTAGGAACTCCATCGGTTTGTTTTTATAAAATCTGAAGTTAATTCTTTCACGATTCTCGTTGTTAGGACAACTGGTAATACTTGTCGGTCGACTATGGAACAGGCCTATATCTGTTTGGTTCTGTCGCACCTGACTGTTGATACTGGTCACAGTAGCTTCAATGCCGTCACATTTTTCTGTGAATCGGTCCTGCACTCGCTCCCAGTCTTCACGTGTTTCTTTTAGTTTTTCCTCTAAAGTCTTCCTATTCGTTTCTTCAATGTTGTTAACCTTAGTGTTTATTTCTGTCTTGATACTCTGTACTTCTCGTTCGGTTTGACTCCATCTTTCGTCAGTTCTTGTAACCTTTTGTTCGATCACCGTTATTTCCTCTTCTACCTTCTTGCTGATTGTTTCATTATTTTCAGCTATCTTTAGCCCCAACTCTTCCTTCAATGCTTCCATCTTTCCATCTAATCGGTTCATATTCTCTTGGTTCGTCTCTCTCAATTCTGCTTTTAATTGTTGACTATTATTTTCCATCTTTTTATTGGTTTCTTCCAGTTTCTGGCTTATCTGGGTCAATTCCTCCTTCGATTGTTTATTGTCAGTCTTTATTTCCTCCATTTTCTCCTCAATCTTCTGAATATTTTCCTCCATCTTCTCCTCGATCTTCTTAATATTTTCCTCCATTAATAATTTATTTTCATTTTTATTTCGTCCACTTTCTCCTCCATCTTCTTACTATTTTCTCTTAATTCTTCTTTCAATTCTTCCTTCGTCGTTTTAAATTCTCTGAGTAACATCTCCATCATTCTATCCAATTTTGTATCTTCCTTTGTGGTGGATTTCTCCGGCTGTTCCTCCTGTGGTGCAGGCTTGTTTGGTTCTGCTGGCGGTAATATCGACTCCACATCTTCCACTGGTGTCGCCCCTTTATCCTCCATGTCTACCTCCTGCTCGGCCTCCACAGCCCTTTTTTTTGATGTAGCTCTCCTGTGCATCTCGCTCCTTCTTCCGACCGATTGACCGCTGCCGAGCTGAAAATAGAAAACTGGACAATCGTCCTTATTTTATAACTCTATTAGCTCCTATTTTAGGCCCTTTAGTTGGACGCCAATTAGTAATATAATTTATTACAAATATAAAATAAAGATAAAGATTAACAAGAATTATTGTGATACTAATAAATGTTGTCTGAATCTCGGTGTTGTACTCACCGACGATACAGCTCCACTTTGGATTCACCAATTACAAAGAATAAATTAAATATAAATAAGGTAGGATAATAAAGTGTGATTTGTTGAGAATTAAAAAAAAAAATTTTGTAAGTTATAAAATTTTACTTATATATATATTCTTTTGTTTAATTGATTAATTCAATTAATTAATTAATAATTAATTAATTGTGTGTGTGCTTTAATTACTTCCAATTTAATAAGTATGAATTTGTAGTTCAAATCTATTTGTTTCTATTAATAATTTAATTGTGTAGTCAGATCTGTTGGTTCTCTCTCTGCTGACTTTACTCTTCTTCTTCCTCTCAGATATTTATTTTATCACTGTAAATTATTTTTTTTTAGAAGAAAAAATAGCTAACATTCACTATACAAATAAATACAAACCCTTATAACAGAATAATGACGTTCATTTATTGACATTTAAAATTATGCGCCATTCAGGCTGCGCATGGCCCAGGCATTGGCTGATATCTGCTTCAGTCGGTAGCGAACAAGATTGACAAAATATATTTTTACAAGATTAATTAATTAGGATTCTTTTAGCGAGTCGAAATGGTCAGAGGGCAAGGAACAAGATACAGTCTTACAGATATTTTTAAACTAAATTATTATGGCTGAAAAAACAATATTATTATGTAAATTGTCAATTATGAAAAGTAATATCGAACCATTCGTCGAAATGACGTCACTTGCTTCAAGCTGGCTGTGTACTTGGCTCGTTCGGAAATCAAGTATGGCCGCCGTCACCTCGATTTTCTCTGCTATGCACTGCTGGAACTGGATGAGCTTCTCCCACAGAAATAAATGAGTATTCCCTTCTCTGCGATGTTGGATTTGTCCTGGAATGTAGTGTAGAGTGTTCTCTCTTTTCCTGCGATGTCGTTTCGTGATGGGTTACTGGTGAAGTGTCCGGTGTTCAAATATGTGTATTCGTGTTCTGCTAATATGGTTCAAAATCTTCTCAAAATGGCCGTTGATTTCTTGTGCTTGTGTTAGACGGTGTTATTACTGTTGTTCGGAATTAGTGAGGTGTTAATTATTAACTGTTAGTGTTATTTTTATTTAGTTAACCTCTTTTACACTTTTCAAAGCTACACTTACGGTTTTACACAAAATTATACTTTTTCGGTCTTCTGTTAGAAAATTCTCAACTAGTCGTATTCACGATTAACAATAGACTAAACTCTGAACGTCGTCGTTTTAGGGTAATTTGTAATATGTCATTTTCCTCTTTCCATTGTTTATTTGTAAAAGTACATGTCTTAGATTTGGTTCATCATCTAAATATACATAATAAGTTTTCTTATTTATTACTGTATTTCAAATATTTCATAATTTTACAAAAATCTAACTACTCAGCAATATTGATTAATTAATTTTACATAATTGGATATATAGCTGGGTTTGTTTCAAGTTCATTTAAGCCTAAAAATTACAATTTTTTATAATTATTGTAGGCCTCATATTTTGTACAAATTTGGTGTTTAAATGGTTTTTAAGTGTTTTTTCTGATAATATTTCCATGGAATAATATTAATAACTCCGTGATTATCTTTTGTTGTTCACAATTTTGTTGTTAAAACACTTCAATATGGATTAATTTACTGTTTAGTCTGATTTGATTACCATTATAGGCCTAGTATTATTTGTTTCCAAAAGAAATTAATTTTCTTTCCTTTGTCATTCCATTCGTTATTAATTGTATCTGTACTAATCATATGGTTTACAGTTTTAAATAAAATTATAACATTCCTATTTCCTACTTGCCTCTCTGCCTTACAAACTTGAAAATTAGATAACATGATTTTAAATACAACAGAATATCTTATATCTACTAACTTTTTTTTATATGACTAAAACATAACAAAAACATCTTATGCCTATTATTTTTTTATACATATAGAATTATAATGGAAACATCTTATTATCAGCAATATTATCAGTCATTGGCTGTCCTTCGATTTTATGTTTCCTTTTATCACAAACCTAATCCTATTAAAATATCTTATGCCTAATAACACTTTCATTATTTAAAATTAAATGGAGTTGGTTTATATATTGTTTCATATTTAATAATTTTCTGTTGTGTTTTACTTTTTTCTTTTCTTCATAACGCACTGTATTTGTAGGTTTCTGCTGATACCAGTATACGACTGTTGTATATTTTGTGTACTATTGGCAAATCTTTAATTTGAATATGTGTTTTAATCTCTTTTATGAGTTTACTCTAACATCTGTGGAAATCCCGGCTAATTTTGATCTGTCAATGGCAAGTTATTGTAACAGTGGTATTAATAAAATCAAGAACTGGGAATAACAGATTGTAATTTTTGAATTTTTACACGTTCACATCATCTGTATGCAAGCTTTATTAAAATATAACGCAAAAACCTTGATTTTAAGGAACAAGTGAATACCATTACAACACTGAATAATATGTTCGCTGAAAACTTAATGTTTAGCCAAAATTGTAAGTTGGTTGACTTTATAAATTTTAATAAAATCACTCAACGGCGTGTCTGTACAATGGTTAAGTGACAGAGTTGCCATTTTGTGTTCACATACTCTGCAATAGATGGCAAGATATTAAATATCTATTATAAACTTATCTTGACTTTCTACATTATACGACCTTGAGCATCAACACCTGACAGCAATCTAGTCAGCGGTTTAGTAAACGACAGTTTTGTTATTAAAATCTGTGACAGTTCATTTGTAGACAATTTCTTATCAGGTGATAATAATATTGCTGACAGTTGTTGATTTCATATCTGTCCCTCCACTGACTTTACGGGCCAAATAACTTTCTCAACGCAACTGTCGAATCAGCAGGAAATAAACTTACTCCTGTAGAGTGTCTACATTTATAACATTATTAATTATTATTATTATATTTGTTATAGTTACTGTTATTTTAAAAATATTCATACAAAACGTTGTAAGTGTATGCATTACACTATGATTGTGATTATTATTATTATTATTCTAATTAAAATTATTTTCCAACGTGACTACAAATTCACATATTTACAGTCCCACCGTTTTTAAAATAAGTAATGTTTTAACACATTATTCTGCAATATGGAACGTTCTGGAACAATGGAGAGTGTCGTTCTACGTGCTTCTCGGCTATCCCAGCAGAGCCCAGCTGTAATGTTTGTGTGCGTACATATTGCTACTTTGAAAAGAAAGACAATTGTAAGGGTTAACTTTATAAATTTTAATAAAATCACTCAACGGGGTGTCTGTACAACGGTCAAGTGACATAGTTGCCATTTTGCGTTCATATATTCTGCAATATATGACAAGATATTAAATACCTATTATAAGCTTATCTTGACTTTCTACATCATACGACACTTATCATGCGTCAACAATCGAGGCTGTTCCAGACGGCACCGGTCAACGCCCTGTGTTCAAGGCGACACATCGGCACTGTTTCTAGTGAATTCGTGAGCGCCTGTAATAAGCACTTATTTAAGATGTCATCCAAAAAGTGACAGATTTTTCTGGCATATCAGCGGGGTATAAATATAAGCATCCAGCGACGGTCAGTCAGTTTATGCCGGACGATTTACTCAGTGTGTCTCAAATGGTGAAAAGTGATTATTGTGCGGGACTTTATTAGTTGACATTATTATTGGGTGTGTATAAATTTTACTTGACTTTTTGTACGAGTATAATCTTGTTGAATAACTTGTTGATTACAAACTGTTATTTGTGAATAATTAAAGCTGGTGATTAGTGACTTTATTGGTGTCTGTATTTTGTTTTCGACTGTGCCATACGACGGTCAGTACACCGTCGTAACAATATTGTACGTGGTCAAACTCCATCATTACATTTTACAAGATAAGTACCTTAAAATGTGTATATACGTTTGTAAAACAGTTCATTGGATACCTTACATCAGTATACTACGTACATGTTGAATACCGTAGGACAATACGCACATTTCTGATGGTTTAGGGGTACTATTCAACACAATGAAGCTATATTGAAAGACAGAACTTCCAGAAATACAATTATAACGATTGTAGTTAGTCAGTATTGTAATAGACTATACTAAATTAAATTTTATAAACATGCTTAAACGTATAATTAATTTGTTTGGTGTAAAACGTTTTTTGTACTAGAAATCTTATTTATCGATTTATTTAAGTATTTAATTAAATTCAGTGTCGTTTACATTAGTGTGGAACAATGAGTGTCACTAGATTTGTTTAATATAGACGTAATAATACTAAAATACAAGTAACACAATTTAAATCACTTAGACTTTGTAATTATTGAATGAAAAGTTAAGACAATGCATAAACAGAAACAACAGTCTCAAAACTGCGGCTCTAAATACCAGATTACATACACCTTTATAATGAACATGTTTGTTTACAGAAACCCCTGGGGCAGACTGGAAAAAATGTTACAGTAACAGGAATGCACCATTCATTAGTCTTGCTGATGAGAAGTCTATTAACTATTTACTATAGTATTCTGAGCAACGTGGGCAGTATATAACGTTTGTGTAGACTATGAACGACAGACTATGCTGCCGACAGTCCTGTAGCAGGTAATAAAAAAGTGTATTTACTTTCATATACGACAATCCCGAGAAAACTGACAAGGGTATAGAAAAATGACTGCAATAATTATAATAAAACTGCCTACAAGTATCTCTTCTTACGTAACTATTACTATGACACAACATAACTGAGTTGTACACGTTCCTTCCTTGTAGTATTTCTATTCTGCTCTCTCGATTGCATGTATATATACTTTAAAACACTGTCTAGTGTATTAATACAGTATCTAATATATGTACAGTCAGTCACACTTGTTTTGACACATAGATGGAATGTTTTCTACAGGTGAACGCGTATATAACCGTATGCGTGTACGATAAGAATACCTACATATGGTTGAATATTTTTCAGAACAACAAACCTCTTTTATGACATTTTCTGACATCTTCGGGTGACATTTCCTGTTTCTAAAGGAAAAAAATAACCTCTACTTAAAATTGCATTTACTGTTCATTCGATTTGTAAAAGACATCCTGTAACTTACTTATTTACGTCATGTTGAATTACATACCAATGTTGCCAATGTAGAATGCTATCGTCACACTGGGCGGCGATAGTGATGATGCCTGAATAAGTCAAACATTGAATTTACGAGATTAGGCCTGTACGTTGTAACAAGAGCAAAATCTGTACTTTTAAAGACAAATAATAAACCATGAAGAGTAGCACTCATATAAAAACAAGCAGTATTATTACTATCAAGTAAAATTGAAGTCCCAAATATAAAAGAAGGTGTAGACCAAATTAACGCATCAAACCCAATAACTGACATGGCTATGACCAACAGCTATACTTGTTAGACAATACCCAGATAGATTAGGAGCAGTAAATAAAGAAAATAATAATAAAACAAAGAGTACAGTACAGCTTTGGAATAAATAAAATATGTAACAAATGTATAGTAACTAGTTCACTAAATGTAATTAAGAATAAGATTTAAAGGGATTCAAGGTAAAATATAAAAATACAACAGTGCCAAAGTGAAAAACAGTGAAAATAATCAATAACGATCCCACAGACAATATAATAAGGATGAAGATCAAAGACGAATAAAGACAGATCCAAAATGGACTGTAAACACAGATATAATATTATTATTTGTTAATTACACAGACAATTGTTTAAAAGTGTGTTATTATTTAGCATTAGGTGAAGTTGTAATCATTAAAATATGCTTTTTAGATAGGAGTTTTGTTTAGTTTTGGAAGAGTTAATATTACTAAAAGGCAAGGATTAAATAAGTTCAAATAATAATTTCCCCAAAATGTCATATCAATCAGTCATACATAATTCTAAAATGTTCTGTTTGTAAAAGTACAATCCCCAAAACCAGTTATTAAGTTACAAATACAGGTCTCGAGTGGTACAAAATTGTTCACACTTTTACCAGGATAAACAACATGTAAATTATATTAAGCCTGATTATGTAATAATTAAGGAGTAATTTGAGTGTAAAATATAAAAATAATGTGTTTTTTATAACCGGTGTCAAGTGACACCTAAACCTCACAAAATGGACCAATAAGTATCATAGTAGTTTTTGGTCAACTCAGTGAAATAAGAAGAAATTACAAACATTTTATTGTTAGACACGAGAGAGTTCGGTTGAGTTCAGTGCACATACAAAATGACAAAATTTATATAAAGAAATCTAATCTGAGAAGGAAGAAAATTTACTGAATTAATGAAAATAATATCCAAAATTGATTAAAAATAATATTAAAAATGAAGATATAACTAAGCACGGAACAACTAACAAAAGGAAGTATAAAATAAATCTAAATAATAAACAGTAAATATCTACCATTCAACTAAACTACAGGTAATATCCAATCTACGATTTACCACTATCGACACCAAGAACAACCCAACAACATTTGCAACCGATAAAAACATTATTGCAGAAAGAAAATATAAGTAATAAATAGTGAACACTTAGTGACATTTATTTTATTAATAAAAACAGTGGGTAAACATTTCACACGATTAACAGCAGACCAAATAGACGCCATATTGCCTTCGTCAATTCTTCAAGCCCATGATGCTTTGCGGCATTAGACTAAATTAAAAGATTTCTAGTAACGTAATTTCAATTTTAATTAAAATTATATCTGTTGTGTTAGATGATAAGTATTACTATATTTGTACTGTAATGTACTCCTTGTTTCTTTTAATGTAAATGAACCTTGCATAGCAGTCCAAAGAACTTGACATTATAATATTAATTTAAAACAAATTAAGAAATCGAACCCTGAGACAGAATCGATCTATGCTATTGTTAATGTCGAATGCATAATTTTCCACTAAATTAAATAAAAGTAAATATTGAACATTATCATTACCAAATACAATTCCATGTGTTTTATTTCTCGACGGTATTAAATTAATAGGTTTCACGCTGAACAAGCAAAGACCAAGAAGACATGAAGAAGGAGGCGTGTGGTAATTCTGAAGATAACTACGAAAATAGAATTAACCTCAATCGGTAAGTTCGAGATGGTAATCGAATGTACTCATTAAAGAATTGTTCCTACATTACAACCGTGTTATACAAACGTCTGAGACAGATAGCGAATAATTTTATTCGCGGAATCATAGAAAAATCGATGAAAGAAATCAAAAATCTAAACAAACCAACAAATAAATATAATTAACATACCTACGAGGAATAAACACCAATAGCTATACTCATTTACAAAAATATATAGTGAACCGAATTAACAGTAACGTCAAACCAAACCGTTAGGTTACAAACCAAAATAAATAACCGATTTAACAGTAACGAGAAAGCAAATTGGATTACAAATAATAACTAATAAAAGCCGAAAATTCAGTTTATATACAAAGTGACGCTTACAACGTGAGGCATTGTAAAGAGGGGAACGTAATAAAACATAGTTAAAGCCGTAGTATCTGTACAAAATTGACGCAACCAACGTGTGGCTAATTAAGAGATTTTATTATAGCTCAACGAGAGTAACATTACAACGTTCACGCGCATGTCTTCTAGTAGAAGCGTTGCTTTCAACTAGAATTACAAATACATCAGCCTTGAAGTTTGTATTTTGATGATTTTTAATATTCTCTATTCTTACAATTTCTTTGATTGTTTATTGGCTATTCGTTAATCTCAATGTGGAAAATATGATTTAGCTCTGAGTTTTGAGAACAATATTGCCGTTTAGTTACTGCCTGTTATCTTCTAAATTGTTTACACACTATGTCTATACAGGAAACAGTGATGGAAACCTAACCGGAAACATCTAAGTTTGCGCCAAATCATACACATGAGCAGGGTGCTTTTATTGCAATAAAATTCGTGCTTATGTATTACAGACTATACCGACACATATTCCGGTATTTACAAACATATTCCGTTATTGTTTATTTCTCCGCGTTTGTATAGTAGTAGTAGTAGTAGTAGTAGTAGTAGTAGTAGCACTGACACTACAAATGAAATACTTTCTGTTTCTACATGTGGTCATGTTGTTTTACATGTCATCAGCGTGGTGTAGTGTGTTTAAGACAACGCGTACAATGCGGGCTCTATAAAAACCACGGTAAATTTAAGATACGAACGGATTTTAAATTTAAACTGGACTTGAGAACGTGAACGGATAGCTATAAATACCGAAATGTCAAAGTCTGGTAGTTTGTATAGATATAAATCTGAACGGTGGTTTTCGCATTCTTTGTCTGATGTACGTACGAGCGTAGCCTTGATTCTGTTGTTATTTACGGAAGCAATGTGCGTGCACACATACACACACACACACACACACACACACACACACACACACACACACACAAACTAACGTACAATAATGTAAATAACTTTGTTACATAGTGAAACACCATTTTATTTTTTTTTATCAAGTTTTATGCATTTTTCCATTTTTTTTTGTAAAGGGGAGAGACATAGTATTTAAAACTAGGTAATGAACCTAGAGGAAGCCTAAAGTGTGCAAAGACCCAAGCCACAATTTCAGACATGTCCTTGCAACGACAGGACTTGCAAATAAGAAACTCTATTAACAGTAACAAATTTATATTTATTTGATGTCCAGTCTGTACATAATATAATAAACATGAGTAAAGTACAATTACATAAATGCCACTGAGTTATATTAAAATACAAATATATATGTATATCCTTGATCAAGCCCAAGCATCATGTGAATGTATGCAAGAATTTTCAATCACCAAAATGTAGTGTTCTGCATATGACAGTCATAACTATTATAAGTTATGTATATACATATGTTAATTACCTCACTATGTTGTGTGAGAGCATCTATATATATATATATATATATATATAATCATTATGCATGTACAATTATTGTACAACACCATAGATTTAGGCACGAATGCTTAATGCAGTGGCTAGTAAAAAAAATAAATGCAACTCAAGGATTGATATTTGATAATAATATGTAATATTCGATATTTGATAATTGATATACTGTATATAGTATTTGATATATATTATTTGATATATGATATTCAATATATGATAGTTAATATATAATACTTGATATTTGATATCAGATACATGCTATTTGATCTATGATATTCAATATATAGTATTTGATGGCAAGGTAGCCTAGAATTGCTAGTTCTGTCGACAGTCATGATAGCACATGTGCTATACATCATTAACATTATATTATATTCCCCCTTTTTTTTGAGAATTACACATAAGCACGTACTACACGCACATATAACACACCCCAATTCCTGCATCAACCTTCTCGCTATAACCCATCACATAATAGAAACTTTACAACTATACCCAACTTACAACTCAGATACTTGTGTCACCATTAAGATGAAAATTCATATAACCAAAGCAACTGATTTGGCCCCACAATACAAGATAACATAAATTTGTAATTTAATACAGGATTCATGCAGTCAACAACTCAGGGAAATAGCCATAATTACTGTTAAGGCCTCAATAATGGCACGAAATTCAAACACCCCAGTCCTGCATTATGCCCACATGGAGTACATGATTAAGCAGGCCACAACTAACACTCTGATACATTGAACACGAGAAACAAGGAAACTCAGAGCTGTTCATCTAAGTACATGTATATGTGTAATCCCTTACATAGTATAAGAGTGTCTTAAATATACACTCTGTGGGTGTTTATCTGTGTACAGTGTCCGAGCATGCAGGCACGAAACCTAACATGTGTTTGCATATTTTAGACAAGTTCTGAGTGGATTTTATAAGTCTGTTTTTGAGGGTGTCTGCAGATGCACCGTGTTGTGGTAGATGATGGTGTTAAATTAAATTGAGACGGATCACACCTGAATTGTCCAATGCAGTCGGTTGCCATGTGTCTAGGTTGAGCAGTAGTTGAAACGGATGATTTCTGGGGGCAGAATTTCTGTAAGAGTTTACATCCCTGTCCCGACTAACGGCGTCTAAAGGCTTATGTAGTTTCTCTGCACAAGGAGTTGGCAGGTCTTAGGCCAACCCCGACACCCATCTCGCCATTGGCCGAGCACCTAGGACAGGCAACTTGCTATATAGGGTGTCATAGACATAACAAAAGCACAGCTCGCGCTCACGCCACAATTATAATGCTATAGAGAAATCACACTTTAATATTCAGCACGGGACAAGAACCTTTTCACAAACACTTACTATCTTATTAACAATCCGCTCTAACCACAAGGTGTGCATTATTTAGTTTTATAAATCTTTTATAACCCCTTTTATAAATATGAAATTACTTTCTACCTAGGCCATTCTCATTTACATTTTCTGAACGAGTTGCTGAGTGTAAGATAAGTTTAAATTGATTTAACCAAGTTAATAAGTTACATATAATTTAATTAGACACTGTTGCATGCCTGGAAATTCACATACACACGGATACCTTTTAGTAAGAACACCTAACAAAAATGTTTTGAGGTTAAAAAATAATTGAGCTATAATTAAGGCTATGCCTACCTGGAGCTAGCTTTAAATTATTTTCCCATAGTAAAGGCTTCAACCAGGCAGAATGATTCAGGCGCCGTCAGTCGTAACCAGTGAAGATTTCTCTGAGAAGGTCCGAAGAGAAATGAGGCAGAATACATGACCAATTGCACCCACGAGACTTTGCTATTTTTACAGGTTACGGCAACAACAGCTGGCCCTGGCCGACATAATTTTCATCGCCGCAACTAACAAACGTAGCCCGCTACACACAGCGACGTTGCACCATACATAGCAGTGCACGACGGGGAGAACGCGCGAGTTTTTAAAATGAAATGGTATACGCGCATACCACCGAACTTAGCATATTAACAACGGAGCGCCGAACGAAGTACGGCACAATAGGCCTAAGTAAACGCTGTACGATACATAATTTGGCCACCACACGGGGCTATAAATTGACTACACTATTACGTATACTATTGTGAGCTTTGGCCAGATGTAGTATATAGAATTTACACCAGACTCAGTAGTAATAAACAGTTGCAAGCTTTATAAAAAATATTTGTCCGAATAACATCGTAACAATATGCTCGTATAAATGCAGTAATACATTACGCGTTAATTAAAAAAAGAGAGAGAATGAAAACAATAACAATTAATAAAACAGAATTTATGATTTTAAGATTCGGTGCTATATTCTGATTTTAGAGTTATTTCCCTAATTTACAGCATAACAAATTTTAATTTGAACTGTAAATTGATAACAAGATTAAATTTCAAAAATTTTTAATTAAAATTTCAAAAAATATAATAAACAAAAGTTTATTAAAAATTAAAAAATTATAATTATAAATTTTAAAAATATATATATTTTAAATTAAAAAAAAAACAAGTGTTAAATCATTAAAAAAATTTGTCAACAAAAAAAAAGTCAAGAATATAACTCTGTAGCCATCAAAGGATTCATCTCACTTGGCAGGAAGGTACAAAAACAACCGAGAAGTTAAGAAAACTTTGAAGAATCTGAGTCAAAATTCTACAAAGAAGGAAAAAGTCCGAAAATAAAATTGTATTTACACTACTCCCCACTTTGTCATATGGGTTTTAAAGAGTAGAGATTTATGATCCTTGGTATTGCAAAACATTTTGTGGGTAAAATAAATGTATAGACATTCACCAAGTAGCATTATAAACTGAAGAAATCCCAGTGGCATAAATTTATTTTTCAAATTGTACGGAACATTTGATTTGTATACACATACCACACAGCGAAAGGAAGTAAGTACCCATTTGTAAGAATGTAAGTGCCTAATGCCCATTAATAAGCAAAATGAGAAATTTACCTAGTGGTTACAAAGGCGGATGATTATTAGATATAATTACGTATAACAATTTTATGTCAGTTTGTTGTGCCCTTTGTCAGTCGCGTCATTCTCTTGTATTATTTATTTATCCTTTGTTGGTTGGTCTAAAAGTCCCATCGGACTGTTGGTCCTAAATCTTAATTCTTCCTTAGGGTGTCTGTTTATAGACGCTTTACAACACTTTTTATATGTTCATTGTTTTTTCATATCGTTTTTTGTACTAGGCTGTCGAAAACACTTGACCTATCTCCTTCTTTATCGCTCTGTTTTTAAATTACCTAATATAGCAGAAAACATCAAGTAACATTAAGCGAAACGCGAGTCTTTGATGCAAATAAAGTTTTAAGATTATTTACTTCGTTTTACATGACAGCGTGTTTTGCTTACAGACAAATTGCACTCTATTCCAGAGCCGTAGTACAAATGAGAGCTATAAAAATGAATGCAGCGCAGACGGATACGGTTGAACAAACTCCTTTACAGTTCCAGTTCAGCACCGAATTATTACGACACATTGTTCTATGTTGTCCTCGTATTTTCACAGTGACCTCTAGCAAGTACTATGCTATTTCATATTTGCACTGTGCATGATAACAAATTATTAGCTAAGCAACAATTTAACGAGTACATAAAAAAGGGTAGGCCAAATTAACTTAGATGTGTATTAAGGCAAACGGCATTAGTTTTTGTAGACGGCAACAGTGAAACTGTACTACACTTAAATAATAGGATGTCAAAGAATACCTACTGACCATATGAAGTGACAAACTTAATTTACTAAAATTACATTTACACTTTGGACTAAAAACTAAATAATAACAGTTTGATTTTAAAGTAAGTTAAGCGATAGGATTGGCAAAGACCGATGAAAACGTCGGCCTAGTATTAAAAGAACAACAATGTATTTATTAAAAAAACAATAACTTATTTAATAAAACAGTTTTAAGTATTAGACTATAAAGAGCTACAATATTGTTACACTGATGAAATAAATGTTGCCAAATAGCTGAGTGCGTACACGATTCTGCGCGCACGGTACACGTGACTGTTCCAGACTTGTATATATCATTCCACTTAGCAGAATTACGTAATGCTGTGGACTGTTGTAAGTCAAGCGACATGCCGGTCCCCATTCCAGAGGTTTTTTCGACAACTCTACCACCATCCAAGCTTGCAATCTGACTACAATGCAAGGTGCGAAAGTATAAATACTGGATTTTTAAGCACCCCAGTACAGTTACAGCTAGCGGTTTATTCAGTGTGGATCAAGTGATTGTTACGGATTATTGGAAATTTAATTATTATGTTAATTAGTGAAAAATTATGCTGACGTTTATTGTTGCGTGTAGGATAATTTAACTGTAATTATTGTATAAGAGTGCCTTTATATATTTGTAATTATTGTTTGCCTCAAGTTCAAGTTTCTCATTACTAACTTCTTTGGTGTCAGTTACTCTGTTTTAACTGAAAAAACAAGACGATTAGTGTGACTGTCGTAACAGAGTTGCTAGAAGAGATATAGAATCTTTAACACTGGCAAGAGTAGAAGAGTAGTGCACCCGGCAATTGATTTACAATAATAGAAACCAGTAAGATGATGGAAATATTCCAAGTGTTGTTACTGCAGAGGCAGGAACGACGACGACCAGAAGAAATAGAGAACGACGACGACAGGAGGCAGAGAAGTAGAGAAACGACAACGACAGAAAACAGAAGAAGCACAGAAACAACCACGTCACAAGGCAACAGAAGCAGAGAAATTACGACAACAGGAGGCATAAAAAGCAAAGGAACAACGAGAAATATAAAAACGACAAAGAGACGAACGTAAGTGGGAAGCAGAAGAAGAGAGGAACGACAAAAACCACTCTTTCTGGAAACACAGGAACAGCAGAAAACCATATCTCGAGAAACCCTGGCTTGAGTCGGAAAACGACAAGACGAGAAAAGTATGCAGGAGGCAGCGGAACGGAAGCGTGAAATAGAAGACATAAAAGCACCGAAACAGGAACAAAATCAATTTCAAGACCATACTACTGCAGAGTTGGGTATCTTACATGCTGAATTGGGTGAATTAGGCGATGATCTGAATGACCAAGAGGTAAGATTGTCTACGGTAGAAAAATGTGTGTCAAATACAAAACGAACAATGTCAATGTTGCGTGACGGTTGTATGATGGTGCATCTAGAATAATTGCGCAGTCGCCTACTGCCGACGCTACCTCGCCGCCAGACCGTATGAAGAACAACCTATACACGTTACCTATTTCATAGACGTAGGAACGATGATACACTGATCTGTAATTACGAGTCGCTTCTTATACGATATAAAAACTTATTAGGATTATTAAACTCACATATAAAAACAAGCATTACCCACTGATTATAATGCATAACTACTTTCTTGACTCCGGTTTTTACCAGATTTGATTATAACACTAAGATGCTTAAAAATGTGAGGACCTTATTAGATTGTTAACGTAGGGTTTGTACAAGTAAAATTAAAACAAAATACAAGTTGAAGGAAGGAAAGATTTTGTACATTGTGTCATTCCAATGTAACTACAACATATGATAAATTTTCATTACAATCCCACAGAGATTGGTTTTAAATACTGGATTAAAGACAAGCCAAAACATCCGGTAATTCGAATTTTTACACGTTATTCAGTACTTCAATGCATTCCTCAGCACTACGAGTAAAGTGTGTAAGTGGAATGAAACTTAGAAAAAAACCTAATATATTTGTTTTTTTACTGTTGTGATGATAATGTTATTCTTTTGTTTTGTGTTGTTTCATTAAAAACAATGTAATTGATAACGGAAAATTCACTGTCTGGTTGTGCAGCCATCTGAATCTTTGTTCGCTCACATACGTGTGAGACGCAGGTCTCCTTGAATATGTTCGTCATTATTTCCAGAACATATTCCAGAACATATTTTTACTGAATATGTTTTTCATTATACAGTATCGTGTTTCAAGATGCATGATGCAATGGTAGATTAATTTAATAGTTTAAATCGTTTAAATTTTTAGGTATAAGTGAATGTATGTTCTTATTTGCACATTGAGTTGGAAAAATGTTGTTTATATATTTCTTTCAATGGCTGTTTGGGTCATGGTATGTTATTGTGAGGCTAAAACTCACAGAATAAAAATTATGTCAGTACTTGGCGTTATATTAGCTAGCCACCTTTTTAGTAATAATAAAAAGAATTACCGGTAACTCGGAAGTCCAGATTAATCCACTGAGACGTAAGTAATCCATTGTTTTGCCCAACTCAATGGATACCTATTTTACAATTTTCCTAACAGTTCAACTAAATTTTGTGGTGCGTAAATTACCTTGGTAAGCAGCTAAACATTTGTCGTCATTTTTTTACGTCATGAAATTAAATAATCTCGAAACTATCACAACTATCTTGACAACTTACACCAAACTGAAGAGTAGGGCATACCGGAACGTACTATTTAGCGCTCATTATGCGTCACATTAATAATCGAGTAGACATCGTTCCTACCAAACCACTGTCCGCTGTGCAGTCAATAACATTTTCCTTTCTACCAGTCGTAGTTTTCTTTCTTTATTACTGTGATACAATTATTGGTCTTAGAAATTAATACAATAAATTTCATTCACTAAGTTTCTGGTTTCATTTCCAAACTAACGTCTGTGTCTGGTGTTTACAAATATACATTTGAAATAAAAAAACGCGTACATCATCAGTAAGCTACGCGTGTTTAACAGTAAACTAATGTTAGAACAACAATGGACGACGTGTGGTGTGTAACGTTACCCACGGGATGGCTTTGAACACTGATTAAATTTATTGTCAACGTGTGAAAGGTTGTGATCATCTCCCGTAATGTAACATTACTCTTGTACTTTTTTGAGAGCTACACAAACAAATACTCAGTTCTTACGACATTACGTTCTGAAAAGAGATAAATTTTAATATTTTCCTTTAAAAACCGAAAAATAAACAATCTTTCTAAATAATATACGTCAGGAAAGCAATGCTGATGCCTTTGCCTTTTTATAACGCACATTAAATATTATGTTACACAACATGAATGTTTTCTTTTTCTACTAAACCCTCAATTTGAAGATTCTAAAATCATCAGATTTTTTCTTTGATCGTCTTCTCCTCGAAACATTTGTATCTCCTCAATCCTAACTCTAAAGGCACTGTTTATAGTTCAGGTACTTTTGCTTGGTCTTCCCCAAACAATTCTTGTATTAATTTTTCCAGCATATTCTTGTCATTTAGTTGTTATGCCTGATTTCGCGCCCCAACCGTCGGCGTTTGTTTCTGATCACTACCAATTATTTAGTTTGAATACCTCATCATTACTTACTCTAATTCTGGATGAGATCCATTTCATCCTTCCTGATCACCACGTGGGAAAGGTTTCTATTTGTTCCTTGTCTCTTTTTCCATTATCTGTGTTTTACATTCATACATAACCACATTCTATACAAAACATTTTACGAGATTTTCCCTGGTATAAAATAAATTTTCATAGAATTCTTAGTCCTCTCCTTTCTCAAGAAGGCTACTGAAGGTAAGCTATTCTAAATTATTTATTATCAACAGTAGGTCATTCATCCTCTGAAACTTTGCTACCTAGGTAGTTCAAAGTCCTAACCTGCTTCAACTTTACCCTTCCTAATTCGATAACTGCTATGGGGTCTCCCATAACTGTTACTTCACTCTTTTTAGTATTACGTTTTATATATTCTGTGATAATAAAAATTTAAGAATATTTAATATTATTTCAAGGAAACCATATAAATTAATATAATTTATGGCAAGATAGGATCTTGAAAGGCATTGGAAATATCCTTCCTACAGAGAAACGAAGACAAGCGGAAAACGGTAGGCCCATTACTGGCTGAAACATCCACTAGAGTCACATTGTATAATTATGATTTACTAACATTTACATTTAGTGTCATTAAACTCACAGACAGTTTAGGCTAAAGCAGATTTTATTATTTTCCAACACGTAACACTTTCTAAAACATTGAAAGTTTTATTTTATAACATACACATAACTAATTACCAGTTAGGATTTTGAATAACAAGTACTGTTCAACTATCGACTTGATTACATTTTCTTGGTTTCAACTATCAAACAGCAAATCAGCATGTTTTGGAAAAGCGAGAACTCTTATATAAAACATTTTAATCGAAGTGGAAAAAGCGAAGGAAGGGACGTTTGTAGTTGACACCGAGTGGAAAGGCAACGGCTGTGATTGACTGCGGTAGGCCTACCTACACATACGCGCATCATACGCTGAACATCTATCCTAATGCCCCCCCACCTTGACCACCAGTGTTTAATATATTGTTTGTTTTTGTGTCAGAAATGTGCATGTTACCTCACACGTTCAGTCTCCCTAGTTACGGAAGTGGAACTGTAAATAATATGACTGATACACTGTACTGAAAAAAGTCTTATCCTGTAAAAATAACACTAATGTAAATTTTAACAGTACTTTTATTTTAAACTCTTAAAGCAATATGAGTCTTATATTGCAGAATACACACGGTCACACGTACAGCAATGACGATCGTAAATCAATTCAGTTAGTATATCAATAAATATCTGACTATTTCAAAAAAACGTAAATTTGATTTACGTTTTATTTTTCAAACGGCGCTGTTGAGTAGTGTCTTGAATTTGATATTTTGGGTTTTTCACGATATTAATTGATGACTCGTTGGGCACTTGGTGAAACATATTAATACAAAGGTTTTGTAAAATATATAAAAACACTTGGTAAGTTTCACAAATTTTTAATTAACTCTGACAGCTGTTTCGACTAACTAAGCCATTGTCAAAGAGGCGAGTGAATGAAATTACTGAACACAGGATGTTAGTGGAGTGTAGGTAGTGAACATCTGTTTAGGGCGTATCTGGAACATCTGTGTTGTGATGGCGAGGGGGGTGCAAGAGACAAGGGAAGGTCAGGTGTCTTTAAAAACTAAATACAATCATGAATGCAAAATATAAAATTAACTGAACTAAACATAAACTGAATAAAAAATTCAAAATAATGATGAACATTCAAAATAATATAAAATAAACTAAACTACATAACAGATTTTAATACAGGTGATACACAAAATTCAGTCTGTTCATTGGTTAAAATTTTGTTATTTTTTATTGCTTTTTTAATTTCTAAAATTTCTAACAAATCCATGTTTTTACCTTTTTGTATGTTGTGGAGTAGTGTTATGTTTTTTGTGTCTATGAAGTGATTGTTTTGGAAGCAATGATCTGCAAAACCTGTATTAGATGTATTGGTTAAAAATCGCCTTCTTATGTTCAGAAATGCGATGTTTCAGAGCACGGCCACATTGTCCGATATAAATAGCATCGCATTTTGCACAGTGTATTTCATAAACTTCATTTTTCTCCAGTGTGTTAGATTTTTCTTTATTATTGACTAGTAGTGAAAAAAAATTACGTTTGTTTTCTGATACCATGTTAAGACCAACCTATTATTAATCTTATCTGTAATACACGGGATGTAATTTGTTAAATGAAATTGTTTGTTACCCTGATTTGGCTCTATGGAATAAAATTCTTTTAAAGTAATTTTCTTCTGTTTTTTTTTTTAATTAAAGAGTCAATTATTCTTTCATCGTAACCGTTATTTTGTGCTATGGCTCTTATAATATCTACCTCTTTATTGAAATTTTCCTTTACCCAAAGAATTAAAGTAAATATTATAAAAAGTCTTTCACTTATATAACGTATTTGTACTATTGACGTGCACTAAATGGCTGCAATAAGTAACCCACGTTCAAACCAACATCATCCATACAATTTTATAAACCGTCATATACCCTAATTGTTTAGAAACTGATTAGATAGAGTAACATGAGCCACTTAAAACCGTATTGGAATTTTAAATATTTGTAAATTCAATTCAATTGTAACCTTATTTGACCACACTTTTATTTAATCGAGAACTTTTATGGCAGCCTGTTTAATGGTGGCCCTAACATTGATTTTATACAAAAATATATAAAACCTCCTTGAAATATAGCACAGTTTTCAGTGACATTTTTGAAGGCTGTAGAAACTGTGCCATCACAGTGAGACGTAATACAAACAGACATATTAATCTCCTGTAAAATTATTTTAACTATTGGAACATTTTAAGTTGATGAAGTTTTCAACAGGATGTGTGTGTGTTTTTTTTAAATCGTCAGTAATTATTAGTTACAATCCACAAATTGTTTCATTGCCTAATAAATATATTTTAAAATAATCATTTCTCTTTGGCGTAATATACATTTTTAATAACCTTTTAGTTTTGTTTATTACAAAATTTATTAGATATATTTTTAAATAATAATTTTAATTATAATATTACTTATTATTATGATTATTATTATTATTATTATTATTATTATTATTATTATTATTATTATTATTATTACAAGTTAACCAGATTTGAATTACTCTATGTTGAAAATGTGTGCTTGTATCCTTCTCTATATAAATTCAGCAAACCGTTAAAACTTTCATGCCTGGGGTCAAGTTCCATAAAATTATTTTTCTCGCTGTTCGGCCATGCTTCTCTTCAATTTATCAGAAGAGGCCTGGATTTATTACAAAAGGACCAGGGCCTAACAGCCCGGAAATTAATTCAACAAATGTAAAAAAAACCTATAACTGATAAAAAAATATTAATTTTAAAATTTGAAATAATCAAACTTATACGTAAAAGTCTAAAGACCATTTTACTATTAAGAGAATTCAAGGAATCAGACGGAATATTAAAGAGGTTTGTCTGCTCTCTGTGTAGAATACGAATTGTCTAAACGTCGTTTGGCGTAACTGTATACTAGACGCTGAGATAATAGACAAAACTGCAGCAGTGCAGACAAAGTAGGAACAGACTCGTTTGTCTCGGCACTATGACAAACAGAAAGAATTGGTCTCGTCCAAGGTAGAATCTCTATGCAGCGTGACGTATTTACGGATTTGAGACGGAAAAAATGTATTTCATTTGCAGCAGCGCACTCTCTGCGTTTTAGTAGACAATGTAAACGTTAAGAGAGATTACTAAAAAACTCTACAGTGGAAAAAACTATGTGAAGAAGACGGTACCATAGTTTCAATTCCAAAAGCATGTAATTTCCGTTAGGCCTAGTAATCTTTGTTTATTTCGGAATCGAGAAAAGCAGTTTAACGAGCGCTCTTCCTGACCAGTTGAAACCTTGAGAATATTTGGAATGAAAATCCGGCTCTCATTATTGAACATTCTTTGTGAATCAAGTAAAAATAAATAAATAAATTGTGAATGAGAATATATAAAACACACACACACACACACACACACACACACACACACACACACACACACACACACACACACACACACACACACACACACACACACACACGCGCGCGCGCATATATAGGCCTATTATACGTACATTGTATGAAACTATTAAATACTAATATCCATAATATAAAACTTGTTTCGTACATTATATATATATATAATATATATATTGTAACATAACAAGATTGTACCCTAGAGTAAATATAATGTCATCATCAAAATTCGTTGTGAATTATGCTTAAACGCAATCTTTCTTATAAACGAAATACAAAGAAATATAAAATCAATTTAACAAATAAAGAAATGAACATAAAATGTAACTATTTAAAGATAATTAATAATGTCAAGAGTAAAAGATAATAAAAAACAAAAGGGAATTATCATAATAAACAAATACAATGGAAATTGGAAATGAAAACTTATTCATTAAATAGTTTAATGACACTGAGAAGACAATGACGACAATGACATGACGATGACTATTACACCCAGGAGGGAAGATCGAATGATAATAAATATGTAAATAGTTGTAATAAATAAAAATATAGTGTATAAATATTAACAAATTAGGAAGTAAGTAAAAAAAAAACATTTGTTATTGTATAAGCCTATTAAACTACATGGAGGTCTGCGAACCTTAAGCAGTTATTTTGTGTAATCGAACTACGAACTGAAAGTGATTTAAATAAAATTACAATTAACATAATATTAAACAATAATCACAAACGTTAGGTAGTTCAATAACGTAAGAAAGTGAAAATAACGGTGACTGACGTTAATAAACAATGTATAGCGAAAGTGAATAGGAAATAGACCTGTTTATAAATAAGTAGTAAATAAAACATATAGTTTATATAAAACAACTATATAGATAATATAGTAAGATCAAACAAAGTGTACAATAATTAAAAATAGTGGAATAGCGCACTAGAAAGTAATTATATACATCAGTGACTAATAAAAAACAAGATTCAACTAAATCATGTTAATTAAAAAATATAAAAACAAACCTGTGACCCATAAACATGTCATAGCCAAGAGCATTACTAATTGAATCGGGAGTTTTTTAAAAGAAAGGGTATTGTTAAAATATATTTGAAATAGGTCAGAACACAATAATTTGAAGCTGGACATTTTCTACAAAAAAAAATTAATGTTACACAATGAATTAAGGAAGGAAGACTTAACGAGAAGCATAATGGTTTAATATAATACACGGAAAACTAAAGGCCAGAAGATAAATATCAAGAAATAATCTGTAGACTAAACTACAAATTTGGTGAGATTGTTCCATCATGTTAAAATATACCTTTGATCAAACATTATTCAATCATTTCAAAGCACAAGAACAGTGAAATGAAATAACAAAAACACTATACACATTATGAATATTAATTTTATTTGTTCATTGTAGTTTTTTTTATTTGTTGTTCCTATTAAGGTTGTTTCTTTTGTATGATCCAAAGAACCCCTAACTCAACACATATATACAACACCACTTTACTAAAACATATTTATAATTATTATATTTTATTTCATATGTATGACTTTAACTGTACATAGACTTTAATTAATTTTTTATTAACCCTGAGAAAGATTTTCATGTTATCGAACCTAAAGGAGCTACTAACTGAAGAGAAGGGCATTGTATGTTAGCAAATCTCAATATATGTTAAAGAGAAAAGAATAATAAAATTTATTGAAATTAAGACAAGACAGAATAAAAGAGTTCAAATTTTTTTATTCACATTGCTAGAAAATAATTAATTTAACATAATTTGGCACCAACAACCTGAGGCTACAGTATATACTTACATTGATGAAGGGTAAGATTAAGACTTATAAGACTTATTATAATAATATAAAACAAAAGTAACAATAGAGATAATAACAGATCTAACAATATATGTATATATGTAACAATATATAAATTTATATATTATAAGTGCAGTTCAAATAATATCTAATTATAATAATAACTTCATGAATTCAAGCACTGTTTTATTTACTTTCTGTGTTTACTTACTTACCTATTTACAAAAAATTATCCCAGCTGTAAAAAATTGCAATTATTGTTCCTTTTGTATTCTGGAGTCACTGCAGATCTAACTTTGATAAGGAGATTTATTAAAGATATGTGCTAAAATAATACGCGTTATATTTATTAGGATAAAGCTGAGACACTGTGAGAAAACACGTGAGACGGCGGAAAACCAAAAGAAGCTAATAAAAACTGCTTCCCAAAAGTCAGTGGTGTTCGTGTCAGTGAGGAATTGCTTTACGAGAAAATCCTATCAGCTTAAAACTGTATCCCAACAGCAATTACAGACACTCTTGCCAATAAAGCAGACAATAATTAGAATCGGTCTCACCGCACCAATAAAATGAGGAAACGTTGTTTTTATCCAAACAATTCTCGGTATTTTCATTAGCGCTGTCCTTTATTTAACGTACAGGAAACCACAATTACAAATAAAAACACACCGATCATAATGCTAAAGCTTACGAAAACACACACTGTTTCTAAAAGTTCAAACATAATTTCGAAGAAAAAATAAAACATAACAAAACACATTAAGACTTCTTCTAGACTTGTTACGCTTTAAGTAATAGTCCAGTGAATTATTGTTACTCTTAAAAACAAATATACTGTAGTAGTCCAGTGAATTATTCATGAAGCCAACGAATTGCGTAATTAAAGTTGGGGAAAGGCGCTTTAGTAGTATAAAGCCGTGTTTTGTCAGAAGTGCTTACAAAAGAAACTTTTTTTACAAAAGGTTTATTCAACAGTGAGGGAAACAGTTCCCATTACTAGTACACTTTTTCTATTGAATAAAATTGTTTAACAAATGTCTATTTATGATTAACAGTATTCAACAGAAATTGTGTACTAGTAATAGGAAGTGTTTTCCTCACTGCTATTGAAGCCGTTTAAAAATAATAACATGGACATTAACAAAAAAAAGGAGCAAGAAACACTAAAAAGGTTTGGAAGAAAGATTTAAGAATTGTTTATGGCACGGTTAAAGAAGACCGGATATTGAACCTTAGCTCAACGAAGATTTATAATGGCTCATCGAATACAGTGTCTAGATCACCTGGAGCAGATGGATGATCGGCGTATGCCGAAGAAAATCCTGAGGGCGCTAGTCTATAAAAGTAGAAAGAGGAGCCGGGTTAGGATAAGATGGTTGGATGATGTGCTAGCAGATCTGAGAAGATTGGATGTGAGAGGTTACACTAGATGGCAATGGATAGGAGACAATGGAGAAGATTGGTGTTGGAAGCCAGGGCTCACTTTGGGCTGTAGTTCTAAAGAAGAAGAAGTCATTTATTAAACAGAAGTTGTTAAAGGCTTTTTCGAGATTTCTAATGTGTCATAGAAAATAATTGAAATAGTATTTATTTAATTTATAATTACTAAATATTCTCCGCGATTTGGTTTTGTTTTGGGGAAAGAAAGAAAAGAATGATAAATGTAATAGTAAATAAATGTAGGTATGATAACACTTTATCTGTTTGTTTAATTCTAAGGTGCTATACAGAACATCCTACTCATTAAGGAACCAGACTTTGATCTTTTAAAGATTATAACTGTTGTAAACGTAACTGGGAAAAGAACTTAGAGGAGCTGGAGAAACTTATTTTATAGAAATATTTAAGCAGAAGAGGCTATCAAACTCACAGATTTCGGATAGAAACGGTGTAATAGGGTATTGCAGCTATCGATAAATCTAGGTCAGAATAAAGAAAAAAAATCTTTATGTCATAGAATATCTGCTGACTTCAAGACATAAAGAAACCTTTAACCTTCAACCTTCAACAATTTTGGTTTAGTTGTAGCTATAAATGTATTATGAAAGACAAATAATGAATGTGGCACATTCCAGAAGTGGTACTGAAGATGTTTTCATTGAAATTTTTGAGATCCCATTTATAAGATTCGTGTGAAAATATAATTTCTTCACCAACTTATAAACAATGCACGTAAAGTAATTACAACGAAATTAGAAAGTAGTCCGGAAATTAAAATGATTACGGAATAAATAAAGTACAAGAAATAGTTCTTGATAACTGAGAGGCAACTATATGTCTTGTAGGAAGAAGGGATGAGCAACAGGTAATTTAGTTTGACTTTAATTCTGTTGAACTTACCGTTATTTTTAATATATGCGAGAAATAAAAGTAGCAGTATTGACACTATATTTACTTTGTGCAGTAGAATAGGTTAAGCTTGGAAACGTTACAGCATATTGTCTACACACTTTATTTCTTTTGAAAACTGTATTCTGCTTTTATTCTTCTTTTTCGAATATACGATAATCATTTACATACGCATTAATTTTACAAAAAAGTCATATGGCAAACAAATACGAAATGCAATTATGTACTTGTTGTTACTGTTGTTGTTGTTTCTGTTTCTGTTGCTGTTCGTCGTAACAGTGGTGTCTGAAATGGGATAGAACAGTGGAAACAGTGGAGACTTTTTACAAGACGAGTGTAATTCGTAACTAATCGGAAAACAATGGATGCCAGTCAGATGATGGAAAATTTATAGGCGCTGCTGTTACAGACGGAGAAACGACAGGTTAAAAAATGCCGACAGGAGGCGGAAGAAGCAGAAAGACGACAAAAAGAAGAACGAATACAAGAAAGGGAAGAAACAGAAAAACGACAGAATGAAAAACTTAAGCAGGAGGCAGAGGAACGGAAGCGTGAAACAGAAGACATCAAAGCATTAATAAAGGAGCAGAAACAGATGAAAGAACATAGTACCGCAGAATTGGGTCTCCTACAAGGTGAGCTTAATAAACAAGTTACTAAAATATCAGAAGTACAAGAATCAATGACATTAAAAATAGCTGAAGTAGAAAAATCAGTCACGAGTGTGGAAAAAGCTGTGTCAACAAAAATAGAAGACTCGATTACAAATATAAAACAGCAGATTAAAAATGAAGTCAAGCAATGCCTGAAGGTACAACCAAATCAACTTTGTGAACAGACTGTACCAATGATAAAGACAGAAAAAGACGCAGAAAATAAGTTAATAGAGAAAGTCACTTTGCCTTCAGTTGGGACAGTTCATGTCAAAGCTCCAATCTTTGACGGAAGCAGTCACTGGGCAACGTACCTCCGCCAATTTGAAGCTGCTGCTGCGCAAATAATTGGACAGAGAAAGACAAGGCAGTCTCACTCGTTCTCATATTAAAAGGACCCGCGGCAGAACTACTATAGAAAGTGCCACCTGACAGCCAGAACATCTATGCCGAGTTGAAAAAAGCTCTAGAATTACAGTATGGTGATAAACATTTGCGAGATGTGTACTGTACCCAGTTGAGAGCAAGGCGACAGCATGCCGGGAAGAGCCTTCAAGAGTTTGAAGCAAGTATCGAGAGACTAATTAGACTGGCCTATCCTGAAGCGCCAGAAGATTTTCGAACGAGTTTTGCGATGTAGGCATTTACTGCCGGTGTCCAAGATAACGAACTACAGCAAGTGTTACGAATGGCAAAACATCAGAACCGTGCATTCTGGTACCAAGACTGGTACATGTTTTGCAATTTGAGGCCAATTTGAGGCAATTTGGCGAAAATCAGCGGCTGGTTGGACAAGTCATAAAGTGCGCGCGCTAAAAGATCGCGACGGCACAGACGATGAGGAAGAAGAACAAGGAACAGAGACTCGACGGTCGGCGCCACAGAATAAGATAAGAAAGGATGGAAGACCGAAGTGTTATAGATGTGGGAAACCTGGACACCTACAACAACATTGTCGGGTTAGAATTCAGCAGCAGGGAAACGAGCTATTGTCGGTACAACGGGGCTTGTGCTGACTAACTGGAGGAACGGAGCCCCTAGACAATATGCAATTTCTTCACTTATGAAAAACAGCGGGAGCTTGGTAGTTACCGGATTTGTTCAAGAAAGGCCAACCTCGATTACAGTTGACACAGGCGCAACAGTTTCTATTTTGCGCCCCGAAGTGGTGAAAGATCTCAAGCCAATCTGGTGCTCTTGCAGCTTGCGAACAGCTACTGGACGGCCTGGAAAAGTGGAGATACACCTACGCCTCGGTCGACTTGGTTTTAATCATCAAGTACTGTTGCAGACATTGTGGATGAAGCAATTCTTGGTGTGGACGTTATGATCGCATACAGATTTATAGTCGACTTCAAAAACAATGTCTTGAGAAGTGGAGGCGAAGAGGTAATGCTATCAACAATGACGACAGCAGAAAAATCGACGGACCTCATAAAGGAAGTGGCCGTAACTGTTCCGCCAAACTCCGAAAAGATCATCATGGTTAGAACCGCGGTAGATACTAAGGGGAACCAGTGCTCTATATTCGAACCCCAGGTAGTCAGCACATCGGACATACTAATTGACTAAAGTTTAGTAAAACCTGACGAAACCGGAAAAAGTGGCGAATATTCTGGACCAAGCTGTCACTTTACAAAGCAATACGCTTCTAGGAAAATTGACCCCTGTGGCCTGGGTAGCCGGAATGACGCAACGAAGATCCAGTGCTTCGGATAATTCCAAATTACCAGAGGAACTGCAAGAATTATTGAACAGATCTTCTAACGACCTCTGTAACCCCTCTTTCCTTTTATGTCTTTTTATATGTATAAAACAAACTTCTTTTTATTTAATTTTTTTTGAAAGAGAAGCCACAAGTTATTTAGAACTAGGCCGGAGCCTAGAGAAGCCAAAATTTTGCTGGGTCCAGTATGACGGGACTTGCAATGAAACTCGGCTGTAATATAACAATAACAATTTTTATTGTATCCCATCATTCGATACATGCACATGAAACTTTATCACATAATTATCACAAATAAATTACAACTATATCATAAATGAATATTCCCCATGTTGTAATAGTGTGAAAAGACAAGCACTGTATATCAGTATCAAGTATTTATATATATATATATATATATATATATTATAACTATACTTCTACTTGCGTTATTGTAATGTATTGTTGTGTGTGAGTACCCACCTGCTGTCTGATCTTGCAGATTCTTCCGACTAGGGCGTGTGGATTTTGGATTTGAAGTTCGCAAGCTAGTAATCTCAAATTATTACAATAACACACAAGATAAGTTACTTTAAAGGGGGAGAGTTTTGTGAGACTGGTAGGCTTTATCGTACAACAATAAAACACTGTTATATGGGGTAATAAAACGTTGTTTATTACAGCAACAACACACAAGAATAGAATGGTTATAATGTTATGAATTTTCTTATGGTCTATACAATGAATCGATGTTTTTCGATTGATTAATAGTTGAAAGAAACTGAACTCGTTCTTTGCGAGTTAATTGCAATTTAAATTTGACTTTATTAATTGATTTGAATTTAATTAAATTTATTTAATTAATTTGAATCTAAGTGTTCATGAAACAAAATATAAAACTCTAAAATTAATTTGAATAATTAGTTAAAATAAATTAGACGTGACAGTCTAGTTCACGTTATTTCATTTTTAGTGATTCTACTTCTGATCTACTGCAGTATGATCTAAGATTAGATTGTCAGTTAAGATTTGTATAGCGCTTTTATACTACTTCTATTTCTTAACTCTAACTTACTAAAACCTTAAACTGCTATACAGATTATCACAACGAATTTACTTTTTAATTACTAGAGTCTTTGCTTTTTGTTTGGCACCTGAATTATTTGATTTACAATGTTTTAATTGAAAAATAGAAAATTTTATCTGAAAAATAAATAAATAGATTTTGCTTTCCTGTTACTGAAGAGGATGTCGTCCCGATTTGTCCCTCGTCGATTCGAGTCCTTGGTTAGAGAAAGTAATCTGCTTAGAACTGCTGGATTCGGTCGTGGAGTTCAAAATTCGGCAACACTCTGCTTCCCTGCTGTTTGTGAATATTTTAACGTCTGCTGTTGTCTGCTGGAACTGCTTCCTGTTCTCCGTCGATTTGCACGTTGCACGTCAGCGAGTGGGTGTGTGTGTGCTTCGTTCGGGCGGTCGCTCTGCTCGTCAGCTGTTAACCAATGATTTAGACGGCCTCTCTGCTGTATTCTTGAAGTCTGGTCTTGAAGTCGGGTGGATCTCTTGCGTGCTTATGACTATCTGGTAGTACACAATAAGCTTGGTTGCTGTCCTGAAGAGTATCTCGCCTTTACACACCAATTACGAGCTATACAGATGATCTGTAGTTAGTGTGTTCGTAATCGCGTGTGTGTTGACCACGTAGAGTCTTCTTGTTGATCTTCACCGCTTTGGCTACTAGACGATCGAAGGACTACGTCTTAACTTCGTGAGTACTGACAGAAGAGTGATTTTTCCACCAGAAAACATCGCACTGGCCGGGGCTGCATGCAATGATTTCATTGGTCGACGCACTCTCCCTACTACATAAAATTTAGAATTCCCTTAGTCCGTGAGAATGAAGTCTGGTTCCCACAGACGGAGAATAGAATTATTATCTAATATTTAATTATCCGCCGGAACCACTTTGTCGCTCAGGATATCCTGTACTTACTTAATTTTGCAATAACTTGGTTGCAAATCAAGTTGTGTGAAATCTAAAATATACAATCTGTCACAAATTATCATCTTTATAACATACTAAAATCTCTTTACTATATCTCTATTTTAACAGAAGTTATTTAATTATTTTAATTAACTCTTACATTTGTTAATTATATTGCATCAAATTTGCACACGTCATTATTAATATCTCGGCAAACATTTTGGCTATGTTAGATTTCGCCTTTATTTATTAGTCTCCGAGATATTAATAATTAACAGTTTGGGTGTGGTCGCTTCCTTGTACAGCGAACTGATTACATAACGACCACGTGTGCGTTGCTTTACACAGCATTATTTTCAATGCGCTACATTCAAATGGAGTTTTAACTGTTAATTTTTATTTAAATATGGTTTCAGTATGCGGTAAACATATAACCCCAAATAGTTAATATTTGGTTCCGTTATATATTCCCACACCCGCTTTAAAAAAAAATGAATGTAATAATTACAGTTATTTTTTTTTTCTTAATCATTACAAACATATTCTGTAATCATTTTCTTATTACTATACATTGTATTACTTATTCTGAAGACACGTACACAAGTGTTAATGTTATCGCATTATATATAATTTAACTCTAAATACATGTATTAAACTATCATATTGGCAACTTACTGCGTATAATGTCTTTAAAACGAGTAGTACATTTGTTTATAAACAATGGCACGCGTCAAAGGAATTTTGCTGACAGTATTTAAAACGTTATCGCTGGTCTCGCGCCTAATTGCTTGACCTAGTTTCAAATGTGGGTCAGGTAGCTTATCGCGTGACGTAACTGTTTCCTGCCGCGAGCTCGTTCAGTCAGTTGTATACGCTTATTATTTACCGCTATAGAAAAACATTATTATTAGTACACAAGTTACCTATAATTATTATTAATAATATTATAAAACACAAATTACTTATTTTAATTTTAATTATTATAATACAATTATTATTATCTCTAAAGTGCATCCAGTATATCATATGCATTTTTATGGGTGGCTCGACAATATTCCGCTACGTACTCGTCGAATTCGTACGCGTCCCCGGATATGATTTCTACGTCTTCCCACGCTGACGGTGTGGGAACGTCGTCGTCACTTTCCTGTTGTGGCGGATGTACTTTTGTCGGTGCCCATTGTTGCATTGTGTTAACGGGCAACCACGTTTCCTTACCATCCGGTTGAAATACTTTGTCAACTGGCGTACAAATTTCTGTATAAAATTCACTTTTCATAAACCTAGCATTTTTTTTATTTTTCCCTACTTTATTGCGATAGGTTTTGGCATAATTTATGGCGCTTCCCCCCTGGAGGCGCCCGTTTCCAAGTTTTTTGGAAACTTACGATTCTTTCTCCTCTCATTGGTGTCTTTATTACTAGGAGTATCGTTGTCTTGCTCTATTGTATCGGTTCTAGCTATCTCAACCGTTTGCATAGCTCTAATCGGGGCCCCGTCGTTACCCTTATATTGCCCTTTTGATCTAGCAATATTTTGTTTGCCTTTGTATTCAAAGGTCTTATCTGGGGGTTTTGACGATGTTTGGGGTGGAGTAGAACTAGTACTCGGTCTCTGGTCAGGTTGCTGGTATTGTTCTCGCGTATTCTGCCCTTCATTATTACGGCGAAAATCGGGATTATACCGCCACCCACCAAAATCAAAAACCGTCTCACTTTGGGACACTAGAATGAGGAGTTCGTCTACCGTGCGAATACCCTGCGTAAATACAGCTACTCTAATGTTATGATTAAAATGGTAGGCAAGCTTGGTGACTATATCGATCTCCGCAAATGCTGGGGTTAAATGCTTCGCGCGCTCGACCTGCTGGATTATATAATTTTCGGCGGTAATATTCATTTTCTTGTCAAAACGGCCATATTCCAGTTCACTGCGCAGAAGTCGTTGGGTATGCGAGTTCCAGTATCGGCTTTCAAATTTTTGTTTGAACTCCGCGTATGTGGACACTCTATCGCGTACAATGTTATACCACTTACGCGCCGAATCACGCATCGCGTTAACCACCCACTGTATTTTGTCTTGATCTTCTAGTCGGGAACCTACTCTAGCCATTTCACTCTCACACGCTAATAAAAGTTCAATGGGGTTTTCGTTATTTTCCCCCGTAAAATACACGCGATTTTTCTCATCGACAGGACCTTGTACCAAAATATTTGGAGCAGACCTCCTTCGTACCTCCTGTCGTACTTTCAAAATCTTGTCGCTTAACGTTTGTAAAACACTCTCTTTATTAGAGTCAATGTTGGATCGCGTCTCTACAATTGAAGCGTTTAATTTATCTACTCGTCGTTGCGTTTCGGTCACGTCCGCGTGAATTTTTACCTCTAGGGATTCCACCTTTTTGGAAACCTCTAGTGTTTGTTTCTCGCAGCGGGTTATGTGGTCTTTGAACCGGCCCTCCATACGTGTTACTTGTTCAATAAACGATTTTTGCATAGTGGTCTCAAAAACCTTAAACCGTTCATTGATTTTAGTATCGACAGTATTTACTCTTTCACCGATCTCTGCGACCTTCTCCGTTAATTGTTTATTACTCTCACCGACTTCAACGACTCTCGCGGTTAGCTCTTTATTACTTTCCGCGATTTCGGTGACTTTAGCGGTCAACTCGTTTACGCTTTCGTCTATTTTCTCGGTGGTTTGTTTATTGCTTTGCTTAATCTCGGCGTTTATGTCAGCGTTACTTTGTTCTAATGCTTCGGTTAGACTAACTTTTTGCGCTTCGATTTTAGAAGTTAATTCCGCTATACTGAGCTCAGCTTTGGCTGCACTCTGTTCAAATTTCGCGTCTATTTTAGCGGTCAACTCCGCGTTAGCTTGTTTCATTTCCGCGCTCATTTTCTCGTTCATTTGCTGTATTTGTTTAAGTATTTTATCCATATCCATTTTAAATAGACAACAATGTCAAATATACACAATTTAAAATACACAGAACAGTTTCACATACACACAATAACTTTACTGCTGTACGAACACCAGTCACAAAACTCTTTGGGGATTGTTTAGTTGGACGCCAGCTGTTTTACTAATTAAAACAGCAAAGTTTGTTTTAAAATGAAAATTAAATTTAAATTGAATTTAATTAATTTAATTTAATTTGATCGTGCCCCACGTTCCGGGCAAGCCATTTATAACTATACTTCTACTTGCGTTATTGTAATGTATTGTTGTGTGTGAGTACCCACCTGCTGTCTGATCTTGCAGATTCTTCCGACTAGGGCGTGTGGATTTTGGATTTGAAGTTCGCAAGCTAGTAATCTCAAATTATTACAATAACACACAAGATAAGTTACTTTAAAGGGGGAGAGTTTTGTGAGACTGGTAGGCTTTATCGTACAACAATAAAACACTGTTATATGGGGTAATAAAACGTTGTTTATTACAGCAACAACACACAAGAATAGAATGGTTATAATGTTATGAATTTTCTTATGGTCTATACAATGAATCGATGTTTTTCGATTGATTAATAGTTGAAAGAAACTGAACTCGTTCTTTGCGAGTTAATTGCAATTTAAATTTGACTTTATTAATTGATTTGAATTTAATTAAATTTATTTAATTAATTTGAATCTAAGTGTTCATGAAACAAAATATAAAACTCTAAAATTAATTTGAATAATTAGTTAAAATAAATTAGACGTGACAGTCTAGTTCACGTTATTTCATTTTTAGTGATTCTACTTCTGATCTACTGCAGTATGATCTAAGATTAGATTGTCAGTTAAGATTTGTATAGCGCTTTTATACTACTTCTATTTCTTAACTCTAACTTACTAAAACCTTAAACTGCTATACAGATTATCACAACGAATTTACTTTTTAATTACTAGAGTCTTTGCTTTTTGTTTGGCACCTGAATTATTTGATTTACAATGTTTTAATTGAAAAATAGAAAATTTTATCTGAAAAATAAATAAATAGATTTTGCTTTCCTGTTACTGAAGAGGATGTCGTCCCGATTTGTCCCTCGTCGATTCGAGTCCTTGGTTAGAGAAAGTAATCTGCTTAGAACTGCTGGATTCGGTCGTGGAGTTCAAAATTCGGCAACACTCTGCTTCCCTGCTGTTTGTGAATATTTTAACGTCTGCTGTTGTCTGCTGGAACTGCTTCCTGTTCTCCGACGATTTGCACGTTGCACGTCAGCGAGTGGGTGTGTGTGTGCTTCGTTCGGGCGGTCGCTCTGCTCGTCAGCTGTTAACCAATGATTTAGACGGCCTCTCTGCTGTATTCTTGAAGTCTGGTCTTGAAGTCGGGTGGATCTCTTGCGTGCTTATGACTATCTGGTAGTACACAATAAGCTTGGTTGCTGTCCTGAAGAGTATCTCGCCTTTACACACCAATTACGAGCTATACAGATGATCTGTAGTTAGTGTGTTCGTAATCGCGTGTGTGTTGACCACGTAGAGTCTTCTTGTTGATCTTCACCGCTTTGGCTACTAGACGATCGAAGGACTACGTCTTAACTTCGTGAGTACTGACAGAAGAGTGATTTTTCCACCAGAAAACATCGCACTGGCCGGGGCTGCATGCAATGATTTCATTGGTCGACGCACTCTCCCTACTACATAAAATTTAGAATTCCCTTAGTCCGTGAGAATGAAGTCTGGTTCCCACAGACGGAGAATAGAATTATTATCTAATATTTAATTATCCGCCGGAACCACTTTGTCGCTCAGGATATCCTGTACTTATTTAATTTTGCAATAACTTGGTTGCAAATCAAGTTGTGTGAAATCTAAAATATACAATCTGTCACAAATTATCATCTTTATAACATACTAAAATCTCTTTACTATATCTCTATTTTAACAGAAGTTATTTAATTATTTTAATTAACTCTTACATTTGTTAATTATATTGCATCAAATTTGCACACGTCATTATTAATATCTCGGCAAACATTTTGGCTATGTTAGATTTCGCCTTTATTTATTAGTCTCCGAGATATTAATAATTAACAGTTTGGGTGTGGTCGCTTCCTTGTACAGCGAACTGATTACATAACGACCACGTGTGCGTTGCTTTACACAGCATTATTTTCAATGCGCTACATTCAAATGGAGTTTTAACTGTTAATTTTTATTTAAATATGGTTTCAGTATGCGGTAAACATATAACCCCAAATAGTTAATATTTGGTTCCGTTATAATATATATATATAAGTGTATAGAATAATGTTCAGTATATATATAATTCTCCCCCCCCTTTTGTAACTAGCTTATCATAGACGGAAACGTAACAACACAAACAGAAACATAAAGGCACATATACTCACAATTATGCACAAATATTCTAAACACAAATGCCCCTGGAATGCACCAGCCTTGCAGGCAGTGTTACTACCTTGCCCAGAAACCAGCAGTGATAAATGTTCGCCCATCAGTAACCGTCATCCATCAGTTTCTATTAAACTAAATAAATGCGAAAAACCCCAGAAAGGATAATAATCACTCATACCCCATAAGCAAGACCGGACCGCCCATATGTATAGAATTCCCCTGATAAATGACCCATCATGAGCATATGAAACTTTAAGTTCCTTCAACAGCATTAAATAAAAATTTAAAGAAACTACATAACCGGATTTTAAGCAATTGTTATGCGGTTCTAAACTGTTAATTCGTTTTACAAATTCAGAAGGATTCAATTAATCAGTATATCTTTTACAAGTAAAAAATTAAACAGTAGATGATTTACAAGTTAAACAGAATTAATCAGTACAAGTACAAAAAAATAAGAAAAAATAAGTAGGAACTTATACAAGTAGGAAAAAATAATGAGTAGATGCTTTACAAGTTAAAAAAAATTAATCAGCATATGTTTTACAAGCAGAAAAACAATCAGTATAGACTTTTGTAAGGTACAAAATCAATTAGTATATGCCCAGAAAAAATGTGCAAATTCTTTTCTATTAAAACCCGACTGGCTATCTATATATATATAAAATGAAATTACAATAAGAACGGTTGTGCCCTAGCAGCTGTGGGAGCGCGCCAGCATGTGGTTAACAAAGTTTGACAGGAATCTAACCTGCCTCAAGCTGCACCAACCAGGAAAAAACTATGTCCCTTTTTATACCCCAGAAAACAGCCAAAAAGAAAACAAAAAACACCCCAGCCATTAAATGTTAAACCCAAGGTGATTTTAATATCAACTCCATTCTGTTCCAGCCGGAACAGAATTCCTAACATGTCATATAAATTTTGTAAAGAGTAAGATGATGAATATAGGCAAACTGTGAACATGTCTAAGTGTACAAATATCTCTGGCACGCTCCCCCAGTGCAGCACACAATTACAAGCATTGCACTTAGTGTTAGGTAATTCAGTTATTAAAGTGTTCTTTGAAATTAACTCATAATGTTCAGAATGATGATCAGCTGACCCCCTTTATAGCAGACTGTCTGGCCACGTGGGCACATGGATTCAAAAGATTTTTACAGTAGAACAGGTGCACTGCCGGCCCGGCCCCAAAAGGAAAATAAAAGAGTGCATATCACCTTAATTGTGCTGACTCAGTGTTACATCTTGATCAGGTCACCGACTCCTTCTCCGAACAGGATGGTTTCTAATGGTCCATGGCTGATGCGGATGGAAGTCAATCAGCAAGGCCAAATCTCCGACTTAATCGAGAACCCTGTTAATTCATAAAAATTAGAAGAAAAGATGTTCACAAAAAATGTACACCCAAGTTCCGGTAATTAACCTCAGAACGGGCCTTCAACCAACTCAAGATAAATGCACAAAGTTTCAGTAATAAAGTCTTTGCAACCTGCTTAAACAGTAGAAAAAGTCTGCCATGGAATAATTAATTCCAACAATAAAAGATTTTATCAAGGGCGTAGAGTTAAAGACATTCGCACCCTTTCAACACGCATCAACAGAAATCGACAGGTTAAGTAGCCACGTGGTGACACGATAATTGCTATTTGTCCAAAAAAAAAAATTAACTTCAAAGCACTCACCGTATTAATAACGTTTTAATATTAATAATGTTTCCTCTACGGATGTTCTCACAAGTAATTTCTTTACTGAAAAGTCAATTAAAGAGCACACCGACAATCTGATGCATGAATGAGCATAGTTCATTACCTAACTACGCACTAACTTTAGCCTCGAATTTATATAACATTCTATACATTTCCCATGACAATGACAATTACAGTGACTCTTACACTATTATAGTAATAATAAAAGGAACCTGGGCTATCTACTGCACATTAAGTAAATTTTCTTTTAATATAGAAAGTGTCGGATCGCACTCACATGAATACGTCTTTTATACGGTTGCATACACCTTGTTATTAATTATGTAATTAATTTTAATTATTTTTGAACGCATACAATAATATAATATCTTACCGGGAGTCTCGTAAGTTTCAGCCAGCCATAATAGTTGAAGAAAACTACGCAGTAAACTATCCGGAGACTAGAGTCGATGTATCTCGGAGCCGGGCGGTGAATAGAATACCGCCGTTACCGTCTGAGCAAGCCGACCCTTACTACGATTGCGCGCGCAGCCTCAACGGTTCGTACAAAGTTCAGTACACCTGCCCCTTTGCTCTCTCGTTATATTACCCTTAAATATTCCACAATTTTCGACGGCCGGCATCGGGCCGGCACACCTCTCATGTGGTGAGATAGAAGAACTCATACGGTTTTTACATGAATTCAAAAATTCTTTTGCAGTTCGGGGACAGTCACTGGGAAGAACCTCTCTTGTACAACATCGCATCAATACCGGGGACACAACGCCGATACGCCAACCTCCTCGAAGCCCTCCATTATCTAAGCAATAGAAAATGTCTCGGTTAGTACAGGATATGTTGACAGAGGGGATAATCCGTCAAGTGCTTGGTCTTCTTCGGTAGTGCTGGTAGCGAAGAAGGATGGTGGATTGCGTTTCTGCGTAGACTATCGGAGGTTAAATGACGTTACAAAGAAAGACTGCACCATTACCTCGCGTTAACGATACACTCGACACGTTGTCCGGAGCGCAGTGGTTTTCTACATTGGACCTGAAGAGTAGATATTGGCAAGTGGGTCTTCATGAAGACGACAAGGAAAAAACCGCTTTCTCGACCCCAAGTGTCTTTTTCCAATTTAACATCATGCCATTTGGACTCTGTAATGCACCGGCAACATTTGAGAGATTGATGGACCTGGTACTCCAAGGCCTGACGTGGAAAACTTGCCTTGTTTACTTAGACGATGTCATAGTGATCGGTAAGACTTTCGAAGACCATTTGGATAAAATTAAGGAAGTTCTAACTAGAATTCACGGTGCACAACTGAAGCTGAGCCCGAAGAAGTGTTCTCTATTCCAGAAGGAAGTACAGTATATGGGCCATCTGGTTTCGGCATCGGGTGTTAGCATGGATTCTAATAAAGTAGACACCGTAAGAGACTGGCCAGTTCCGAAGAATAAACACGAAGTTCGGAGTTTATTGTGGTTATGCTCGTATTACCGACGTTTTGTGAAAGACTTCGCTACTATTGCTAAACCACTACATGAGCTAACGGAAAGTAAACTAAACTTCCAGTGGTCGAGAGAGTGTGACCAAGCATTTAGGACTTTGAAGATTGCATTATGTTCGCAGCCAATTCTCGCTTTTCCAGCTTCCGAAGGGAAGTACATCGTAGACACAGACGCAAGCAATACCGGTCTAGGAGCAGTTTTGTCTCAAGCGCAGAACGGTGAAGAACGAGTAATAGCGTATTACAGCAAGACGCATTCTAAACCAGAGAGAAATTATTGTGTTACAAGGAGAGAGTTGTTTGTCAATTATCAGAGCTTTGGAGCACTTCCATAAATACCACTATTCCTCATGGCGTATAGATCATCAGTACACGATACAACAGGCATGACTCCGGCAAAACTGGTGTTTGGACGGGAGATTTGTCTTCCTGGTGACTTGATGTTCGGATCACCTGAGACTAAGTCCCAAGAGCCACAGAACTATTCATCGCAATTAGAAAACCAACTGCGAGAAATAAATCGCTTGATAAGAGGACGGCTGAAGATTGCTAGTGATAAAATGAAAACTCGGTACGACATTCGCAGCAATAGTGTGGGTTTCCAAGAAGGAGATCAGGTCTGGTTGTTCAACCAAAAGCGCCGTCGTGGTCGCTCACCTAAGTTGCAAACTAACTGGGAAGGACCCTATATTGTGAAAAAAAAAATCAACGACGTTGTTTATCGGCTTCAACAGGAAGGACAGCGAAAGTTCAAGGTCGTCCACCTAGTTCGCCTAACTAAGTATTACTTCAGAGACGGTTTTCCAGTTCGGGACGAACAGCCTTAAGGAGGGGAAAGTGTTACGACATCACAGAACAGTCTACGTGTTTATCGAATGTTTCAGAAGAATCTCGCTCTAATGTGTGTGGTATACGTGATTGTCGGCGCAATTGTTAGATTGTGGCAGAAGCAGCACGCACTGTGTCAAGGCAGCAATTAATTACGCTGTAGTAGGATAATGCGTAGTTAGGAACGTTTTCCTCTGGGAGCGGGGGTATAATTTAAGCGGCAGCGTCCTTAGTAATCAGTATATTTGCGATATATTTACAGTGGGGTTCGAGTTATTATCGGGCGATATTACTGTTCAAGTGGTTATTAGTGAAGTGTTGCGTTTTATATTCGGGCGGTATAATTGTAATACAATTGTGTTTAATATTAGTGACATTTTATTGCGTGTGAACAATTCTTTATTTGATTTGTTGTAGGAGACTTTGTTGTTAATTACGAACTTTTTAACTGTAAAAATTAAAGAAGGTGATTAGTGACGTAATTGGTGTCTTGTATTTTGTTTTCCACTATACTACGACGATCAAGTAGACCGTCGTAACAATATTAAGAAAATACCTAAGAAACTTAACTAAAAAGTCTCGAAGAGAGTTAATACCAGTAGCTGGTGCAATTATATAAGCACAATAGGTAATTATATACATTAGTTGGAAAATAGAAAGTCTGATGTGAGAAATGCCAGGAGACAGAAAAAAAATTGTCGATCAGATGACTGCCAAAAGGATTTACATGATACACGATTTTTAGAAAGAAGATAACAACTCTATATAACGTATTGTCTAAATTGGCAACATAGGTGTCAATCGTTGATCTACAGCAGTGTTCCGCAAAATATGGCTCACGAATTGTTCGCGTTTTGACCACATAATAACACGTTTCTTGGATTAACATCAATCATTTAATTTCTGCGTGAACATGCTCAGTAGCAGTGCTTCATCGTAATATGAGAGAAACGTTTGGTATTAAGAAAAATAAGACGAATGTTATAACATTGCAGAACTCAGACCTTACAGGGGATCCACAAATATTAAATAGTTGAAGGAAAGTAAACTAATTTAAAAAAAATAATGATCAAAAATATAAAATGGTATTGAGAGAATGAAAAGAAAACTAGTAGGCAAACAATAATAATTAAGTGAATAGACTAGACTGACAGACAAATGACTATGACCCAACCCCAGTGATTGGCCAGATAGAGACCATAAAATAAACAAAGGTAAACTAATAAAAAACACAAATAATATATCAAATTTAGTAATAAGTATTATATAAATTATGTAAAAGGAAGTACACTACCAATAATGAACAAGTAAACAAATTGGTAGTATATTATGTGTGTTTTTAATAACCTTATGGAGATATAAAAAGTAAACATAAAATGTTAAAAAACTGACTGTAAAATTATGTTTTAAAAAACTAATATAAACCAAGAGTGAGAGTTAGGTAGGAAGTGTTAATGATAAGCAGTGAAAGTGATAGAGGTGATAGTAAGGAATTAAGATAAACAATTAATAATCTTAATAAAAGAAATGAACAATGGTAATAAACCAGAAACAATAATCAAAATGTTGATAGACAGCCAATTACATTGTGTTAGCAATTAAGCAACAAAGTAGTTATTAGTTTATTTAAAAGAGTTGTGTTATCCATGTATGGCTGGATCATGAACAGACCATAAACCAATTTCAATGTTATATGTTCTCATAGTAGGATTAAGTGATAAAAAAGTGTGTAAGAGATAGTAGTAGGTATAAGCAAACAATTGTATAAATTTAACAATTCCAATATTACTCATCATTGTAAAGATAGAAAGAAGAATATTAGACAAGGAATGATTTTGTAAAATTATAATAACATTCATTTATTGTAAAACAGCCTTAAGTAATTCAAAAGTAAACAAGTACTAAGTGACAGTAAGCAGAACATATGAAAGTAATAAATAATGTTTAAATTGTGTAAAATAAGAAATTCTAGATAGTATTCCTATAAAATGCCTAACTGTCAAAATTCAGAAAAAAAAACAATTTGTAAACAATTAGCCATTGTATTTGAAAACTAAAACCAAGTAATTTATTTATTTCAATTAGCTAACATAATAGTATGTCAGAAAAAGAATAATCAGAAAAAATAAGTGAAATATGTAATAACATAACATTAGCAAATTTGTCAAAACATTAATACATGACCAAGCCCAGCTTTATGGGATACCAAATTAATCTGTGAAAGACAATAGAGACATTTATGTTAATATCTCACACATTGGGAATAACACCAAGGAATAATAGCAATTATAAAATATTTATTAATTTAAACAAAAACCCAGGATTTATAGGAATGGGTACAAATATTTACCACCAATAAGGTAGGAGATGGTTGCCATAACAACGAAACTTTATTATATAGAAAACCGTTATAAAACGAGGAGTCCATTATTAACGATCAAGAAAGACAGATGCCAAACTGAATTCGACTCAATTAAAGTTAAAAAAGCGAGAAATGCAGTCAAAGTTAAAATAATATGAACTCAAGAAGTTGAACCTAGATCCATTAAGCCCAGGATGAAACTAAAAAACAAATTTCAATAATTAAAATTAATAAAACTTTGAATAAATAAAATCGAAATCATAAAAAGGAGGAAAACCAAATGATGAAGAATTAATTAAAATATCAATACAATCTGGAAGAAATACCAGTGATTCATCACAAGAAACGACAAGGTTTTGTTAAGTATAAATGAATTATCAGTAATTGCGAACTAAACTAGTTAACTTTTTCACAACACAATAACTCTCACTCCGAACTTGGTATACTAAATTCTTTCAAGGATTAATCGAAAACATTTATTAAATCTGTATGTAAACTATAGCTTAACCTATGTGTGAAGCCTAAATGGTTGAAACACTTTTTAAACACTAAGAACCGAATTGTATGTAAACCATTATAGTATTTAAGTAACATTGATGTAAGGTTGTGTACTTTAATAACATCTTGTTTAATTTTTCGTAATCAAAAGAACTCATTGACTGAATGAATTGTGTAAATAATTAATATCAGCGTCCATGCTTTTTTCGTTAAACTGTTCAGTCAACATAGCCAACCCCTGAGGTATAATTTATTTATAGCTGGAGCAAACTTTTTTATAATAATATCTTTTGTAATTAAATGATAAATGATTAGCGAATCTGGACACTAATAAATTAGTACTGAACATTAATAACCGTTCTTTATTTTATTTGATATATATTGTAATATTTGTGTACTTTAGCAGTGAAGAAATTTCTGTACCAGAATTACAGGTTGGCAACACGACGGGCGCTACGCGAGATTTGAATTCCCGCCAGTCCGTGTGAGTAAGTTGAAATTATTATCATCGCACAGAAAACGACACAGATCGAAACTTTTAATTGATTTTGTTTGTAAAACAATTTGGCGCCTATCGAGAAATAAATACATCAAATAAGGACAGGTAAGGAGAAGAACGAGAAAGACTCGGTACTGGTTATTAGCGCGTTCGCGATCCTCATCGTCAGCGACAAATATTACTACAAATTGCCACAACAACGAGTGTTTAAAGAAATAGAATATGACACAAGAGCTGTATTATAATGTATTCAACCAGAAAACAGTACTGTTATTTCTGAAAACTACAAAAGCCTACGAGCAAGATAGAAAACTAATAGTCTTCATAATTTAAGTTCATTTTCGAACACGCGTCAGGTGTTCAAACAAATAATATACGATCGCACAATTTTAATTTGTGCAATTCTGTACAGACAGGTAAAGTTAAGAAACATATTAAAACGTTTGTATTATTATTGCAAATAGAAAATAGAAAATAGGAGACATGCGACTTAATCCTTTATTCAGTCTTTTATCATTTTATCGTTTTTATTACGTGTTTTACTTTTATATTTATACTGTATGTTGTTTTTTTAATTCTACTACCTATTTCATATATTATGTTTCTATTTGCAATACTTTCTCGTTTACTGCTGCCACTAAAACATTATCTGTGGAATACTTCTTTTCAAATATGTACTCTTTGTAGGTTCAATACAATTTCAATTTAAAAACACGTCGTGACCCAAATACAACGTCCCACTTCAGTGTGAGGATTGTTCGCAGTTGCATTATTGACAGAAACACAATACGGCACATATAATTGTTTGCATTTGCTGACACGTAAAACTAATACACTATAGCAGCAATGGAATGCAGTATTATTAGTAATTACTACAGAGTAGATCCCATCGTAATATGTTATACACAATATAGTTTTTGCAGAGTTTGTAATAACTACTCAGATGGATGTGTTTACAAGGACAATAGCATATAAAATACTAGACAGAAATGTAAAAAAATCAAGAACGGTTGAAATAGAGAGCTAGAGGAAAAGCTGTAATTTAACAATGTTTGATGATATGTTAAAAAATATTTACAGTAACTTAGAAATGATAAAATAAGCATGCGAGCGAATGAATGAACACAGATATCGCAGCAGACCTAAACTTTCTTAGAAGAATGGCATGGAAACTGCTATGAAAAACAAGGCCTCTAAAAAGCTCTGTCTGGAAAGATGGATACTGGTATGTAGCGATATAGCGATTTTGTTAGTATTGTTTTCAGATCTCACGTACGTAAAAATGGGTGAGTAAAGTTAAGAATAATTAATCTTGGACGAATTAAAAACACATTCAAAAAAGCCTCAAGTTGTTTAATGAAATGGAAATAATAAATCGAATAAAGATTTTTTGTGATTATTTGAAACACCTGTGATACATAACTAGTTTACGGGACATCTATAGGCTCGTCTGTACCGCAGTAACAATATATTTAATCCATTACCTTATATCAATATACGATCACTGTAGACTTCGATAGTTATTACACAGGATGGCCGAAGAAGGAGAGATATTATTAGAAGGATAAACCAGGCTAAGATTGCTTTTAACAAAAAATGGAGAATACTAATAACAAGTAACATCTCCCTTAAAACAAGGAAACGTTTCCTAATGAGTTTTATAAGGAGCATTGTCAAGCACGATTGCAAGTCGTGGACAATAACCATGAAGGAAAAAAGGAAACTGTGAGATAAGGTGTTATCGCAAGATGCTAAAAATAAAATAGTCTGACAAAATTACAAATGAAGGGATGGTGAACAGAATAGGTAATGAGAGTTGTTTGTTGAAAAGCATAATTAGAAAAAGGGTAGAACTTATTGGACATACACTGCGGTATGAAGGACTACTAAAATTAGTAATGAAGGAACAATAGAAGGTAAAGGATATAAGGGAAGACCAAAGCAAATTATATACGGTAAATCAAATTATATAAAGCAATTATATAAGAAAAAATACTTGAAAAACAAATTATGGATGATGTAAATTGTGAAACTTATAAAGAAATGAAGAGGGTAGCACAAGATCGATCACAATAGAAGACTGTGCAAACCAATCTTCGGATTGAAGACATAAGAAGAGGAGATAGATATAGAGAAAAAGATACAGATATCTACGAGTAGTAGTATACAAACATAGAGATACAGAAAGAAGTCCAATATCACAGATACACAGGAGCAGATTTGAATTACTGTTATCAGATTAGATGGACATTTTGTTACCGCCTCATATCATAAATTTTCATCAAGATATATACAATTAAAAAAAATACCAGATATAACTAATAACTCACGCATTATGCCACAATAAAGTTTAACAAGTTTTTGTTTAGAAAAAAAATGTGAAAACATCTAAAGAAAGATAATACACATACTTTTAGTACCGTTAATTTAATAACAACTTTACATTTTTCTTATATTTTTTTTTTATTTTTAAGTACTCACCACATCGGCAATCACGATTTACTTAATTTTAAAAATTGATTTTTCGCTTGACGTACATTGTTAGAGTATGCAACGATACGTTCTTGTGTGACCTACAAGTCTTACTGACAGAATTCTGTAAACATTTACATTAATTGCCATTCTTCAAAAAACTTCCAAAATTCTTGCAAACACTTTGCTTGAGTTACCCAAATATGTAACAAGTCCAAAATTTGAGTACTTCCTTCTTAACACACAATCTGCAATCTCCCATCCATTTACCTCCCTAATTTATTTTACTACTTTTACATTTTCTTTCCTTTTTCCTTACTCTTTTTGGTACTTCTGAATAATAAAAATGTTTAAACTCCATTCATCATATATTATCTGGTGTGCTACATCACCTCTAAAACAACAGTTAAAACTTAATATCGGGGGACCGAGCTTTGCTCGGTTTTGATATTTATTTATATATGTATAGATTTTTTGTAAATTAAATTGTCTAGGATTTGTAAACATGAGCAGAAATTTGTAAACATAAACAGAAACTATACGTATTACAACGACACAAATTGCAAATATAAATGTACTTGTGTTTGAGGAGCCCCACTTTCTTTGGGACGCCAAAGTTATGCAACTTTACAGATGACTGTTTAAGATACTGTAATTTATGGAGGTTGTATAACGATATCAGGTGTAACTATAATAAGAGTATTAGATTTATGAGTATTTAAAAATTCATGTTTATTGTTTACTCAATCTTATAAATAATAAACATTTAATAATCTTCGGTCACGGTATCACTCATTATTAAATGTTTATCTCTTATACTATACGGTGTTACACACATTTAAAACCCTCTTACATCTAGACATGTTAATAATCTTAATCTAGACATGTTAATAATTTGATTTACTAAAACAAATAAAATTAAAATGTAATTTGAATGGAATTCTTTTAATTCAAATCTGACCTCAACTCGCTAAGTCTATACCAATGTATAAAAATTAAATTTAAATTTATATTAATTACTTTTAGACTGGCATTTGTTTTATATTCAAAATTAAAATTATTCTTTTCTATAATGCAACTATCAAATCAATTTAAATATTTACTTTGATAAACAAATCTACTCTCTCAATTTTAAATTCTTTTTTTTTATTTATTTCTAAAATATTATTTCTAATTATAACTTTTTTCTTTGTTTTAATTTACTGTCTTTTGATATAGTCTTTATGAGCTCTTTTAAAAAATCATTTACAAATGCATTATGCATGTCACCTCGAGTTTTGATGATCTTACGACTTATTGACGGGGTCCAGCGTTGTCCAGAGTTGGTTTTCCATACCTCCTGGCTTGGCGTGGTCCTGGATATGTCCAGAGTCGAGCGTCGTTCTCCAGCAGTGTGTGGTCCGTCTCAGAGAATTGCTATCTGCTGCAAGGTGGATGTTAAACGTCGGTTAGGCGTCAAAAAACATCGTCTAACGTCCAGCATCCCTCATCGCCCTGGTAGCTTCTCCGTAGATACTCTTTGTAGACTTAAACGGTCCCGGTAATTTACGCTTTCCGAAATATCGTCAACCTAATGTTGAACGTCTTATTAGTTCGTTAATGAGACTTGAAAAAAATAAAACTGTTCTGCCGACGGACAGCATGTCCGACTGCAACTGTGTCTTGAAATGAAGAGAAGGGTTTTCAGTAGAAGCCTTAATTTATACCCTCTCGAGATTCCGCGCCTGTTGGCTCCGAAATCGTCCTGTCGGTACCTGCAGATCACATGATAGCCCCCACTCCCGAACCTTTTCATATATTTGCAGTTATTAGCAAATAGCAATGTTTTGCACGAAATCGAGATAGCACAAATCATAGCTAATTTGATTAAGCACTCACTGTATTAATTTGAGCATGTTCTGGTAATTTGAGTATTTTTTGGCACGTTTATTTCGCACTGACTTCGCGTAGCGTGTCCTATTAACGTCATTTTCTCACTGGGGATAACTATAAAATCTACGCACACTTTGGCGACTTTTGTTTGTTTATAAACTAATTAGTTTTCACACAGTGAAATTAAATAATTATTTTATTAATTACTTGGGGCGGGTAGCTGAGATTCCTGTCTGTACATGCGTCACTAACACACACAAGATACACGCGTAACACACATACAATCGAGCAGGTGTTCCTTGGCTGTCGGAACAGGTTAATTTCTCCCTGTAAAAAAAAATATTTTTACAATCTCACACCTGTCCATTTACCCTTAACTTATAATAATTCTACAAATTTTATATTTATTCAAATCAATGCCTAATACAGCATATGGCTGGATAATACAAAAATAATACAAAATTGCTGGAAATTTATAGTAAAGTCTTCTAGTATTTCTAGTCTTATAGTATTTAGTATTTCTTTCCATACAACATTTCGTGTATGGTGAGTATTTTCTGGTGGCAAAAAACTTTTAAGCTGCTTGTCTTTTTACTCTAGAAAATGCTACGTAGTACAACATTCCATGCATAAAAACTGATATAAGTAAGTAGATATCAACGAACTCAAATGTTTGTCCTTGAACTTTGTGGACGGCCATAACAAAAGCAGGTCTTACGGGGCCCTGATGCCGTTGCATAGTACATCCAAGTTGATTTTTGCTAGAATCTAATGTGATTCTTGGAATATGGACTCCTCGGCCTGCATTCTCTCCAGTGATAATCTTTGATTTAATAATATTGTTAAACAACTCAGTAACTATTAACCTTGTTCCATTGCATAGTCCTTCGGCGACATCCAAGTTTCGCAAGAGCATTATTATTGTATTTTTTTTTAAGTTTCAGTTCATGTGGTGGTAGATTACCCATTTCGACTGAATTCAGGAATTCAGAAGTAAATTCGAGACCTCCTTCTGGTTGATTTTTGACAGAATCATAAAGTTTGTAAACCTTGTACTCTCCAGGAAGCTTTTCAATAATTTCTGCATTAATTTTATTAACATCTTTATTTAATGGTGCTAGTATAGCTCTGTCCTTCATATCTTCATATCTGTTATTAGCCAGACAGTCTCCGAATTCTTCTTCAATAAGATTGCCGTTTGAAAGCATATCTTCTGGTAGTTCAATCTCATCCACAGCATTTACTGCGAACTATCCATTGCCAACTTTTAATAAATATTCAGCAAAGTCTCTTTGCTCTGGATCCACTTGCATATTTTCTGTCAGTGAAAAGAAGTTAAAATGACGCTAAAGACTGCTTTTCTTAATCGAAAGGTCTACCAACTCACTGCTGTTAGCACAAGGTTGAATATTGCCGGAAATCTCCTCCAAAGACAACAATATTTCCACCAAAGGGTATATTAGTATTTCTTATAGAACGAAGTAGTTGATCCATATTGTGTACTCCATATTAGGTAACATGGGTGATTCATCCATCAGGAAGACATTAATTTTGGCTAGCTCTTTTGCCTTAGAAGATTCAGGTTGAATATTTGAAATTGAATGTCACCTACAACAAAAATTAAAGTTTGATTGATTTATTATTGAAAAAATTTAAAAGAAAAATTCGATAGAATTCAGTAAAAATACAACCTTAAGGCCATAAGTCTTGTGAGAAGTTCGTCCATTCGGAAGAAGAATAGACGCTATCCCAGTAAACGCCATGAACTTGACATTATACTTTGTAGCATGACAGAAAATCAACATTGTTCTAATTTAAAAAATAATCATGTATAAAATAAAAATAAAATGACTTCAAGGAAAACTACTATACAAATTAATCAAGGACCACAGTAAAGTGAAATCATAGTTCGAAGAGATAAAATAAATTAAAACCAACCATGCTATATATAATAAATTATAGGAAAATAATGATAGTCCAAAGTATAAAGTAATTATACCCAGGTAGTATAGGAGCAGGTAACGAAATACCCAGAATAAACAAACCTCCATAATAAGAGGATAACTTTTGAGAAAAACAACCACAGATTGAAAAAAATAGAAACGCCCAAAAAAGATTAAATGTCCATAAGAAAAGTATAACACAGTAAAATCAGAATAAATGTAAAGTAGATGTAAGTAAAGTTTCTAGACATATAATTAACAGTGGACCAGTGCAATTTATTTTTTTGTTATGAAAATCTACTAATGATGATCCCATGTAAGTGCTATTCTTTATCTCACAATATTAGATAAAATGACTAAAAATAAGATAAGAGAATGCAGTAAATAGTGAAGTGAACAAGGGGAAATCCCTAAACTAAAACAAAAACAGCAAAAAACTGCATAAAAGTTAATTTTAATAAATAATTTAAATGAAGAAAAAACAGATGTGTTTTGTTTATATTAACAGTTCATTGAAGTGAAGACTTGAATGTTTGAGATTGAGTATATTTTTTGTTATAGAATATATTTATTATGTTTTAAGGATACCAATTAATAATAAACATTACTGTAATTAAATAAGGGTAATTTAGTTAAGATGTTATAAGAATTGTATGTCAGAGAGGGTATTAGCAAGCTGGAATAATAATAAACATTGTATTTGAACTAACATAAAATGTAAATATCACCCACCTAATAATTAGTAAATAAGTTAATGAAATTAATTAAATTGGTGAAAATTTTTTAAGGTAAGTCAATAAGTGTGTATTATAACTGTAACAATACTTTGTAAAGGTATTGAAGGAATGTATAAAATATTATTAGAAAAAATGCAAGTGTAATAACACTTTAGTCTAAGGAAAAGCATAAATTTAAGATAATATTCAAATCAATTAACCAAATCATAAAATTACTGAGAATTAAAAAAGTCAACCTATAATAAGTCAATCAATGATCTTGTTCAATGATAAATAGAATCTAACAGAAATTGTAAACCATTTAATGTGACAGGAAGTACAGTTTAAATCCTACATTCAAATATACTGTAAATATGACTTTTTGAGTTATAAAATACTATATGTTTGGTATTAAATAACGCGGAATTAAATAAGGAAAGTGATTATGTAATTAGTATTTAATAAGAATAAGTAATAAGCAAAAAGTAATAAGTAATAAACATATAGATAGAAGAATTTCAGATAATATTTGACATCTGGACTCCAAGAAAAGAAGAGAATAACATCATTGAAGGAGTACACTCATTGAATAATGGAAGACCACTAATCGATTATTACATTTTATAATCTAGTTAACGCGGAAAACCAATTCTTGTTATTTTAAAGTAATAAATTAATTAAATTAATAATTAAATAATTAATAATTTAATAAATCATAAAAAATAAATAAATAATTAAATATATAAGTAAATAATTTTTTTTTTATTTTTCAAACAAAATTTTTTTTTCAAGTTTTATTACATTATAATTTTTGTAACTCTGAAACTCGAATATTTTATTTTGTTACAACTTTCGTCCAGTTAATATTTAATACAGGCATTTATAAGCAAAGAAGTGTAAAAGCGTGGGGGTGAGAGTAGGAGATGACAATTTGTTCACTCCATATTTTGCCTATGACCAGATTGTGGTAGCGGAAGATGACGAAGACCTCGAGTATATGGTCAGAAAGTTAAAAGAAGAATATGACGCAGCTGGTTTGACGATGAAAATGGCAAAATGTGAGTACCTGATAGTGGGCAACGAAGAAGTTAAGGACTTAAAATTGGATGTGGACAGGATAAGAGGTGTTGAAAAAAGTAAATATTTAGTCGTTATTTTCAACAAACAGGGAAGCAGCAAAGATGATATTCAAGAACGTGTTAACAAGGGGTGAACCGTTATAAGAACGCTGAATTGACTTCTATGGGAAAGAAGTATAACCAGAAATACAAAGAAACATATATATAATAGCATGGTGCAAAGTGTAATTCTTTATGGAGCAGACGTTTGGAACGTTTCAAACGTAAATAAGAAAAAAACTGATGGCAGCAGAAATGGACTTCTTCAGGAGGAGTTATAGAAGATCAAAATTAGACTGGGTTAGAAATGAGACTATTAGAGCCGAGATGAATATTGACAGGACAATAATAGATGAAATAGAAAGGAGACAATTGACTTGGTTTGGGCATGTGAAGAGAGTGGAAGATGACAGATGTCCCCGCAAAATACTGGAATGGGTACCACCGGTGAGGAGAAAAAGAGGACGTCCACGGAGGAGTTGGCGAGATGACGTAGCGGAAGTATATATATATATATATATATATAAACAAACGTTTTGCCGGTACCACAAGGATCATCAATAAAGTAACATCTGGGACCAGGCAGTTCATTAATACATGAGGTTAGGACTGCGTCGACAATTTCTATTTGTCTTCCTCTAAGAAGTTGGTACATCTCTTATCCGATAGCAGCATTTTCGTTGATGTTTAAAAGCTCTTGGTTTTGTTGGTTTTCATAACCCTCAATATCATCCATGTTGTATCGTTGCAACCAGAAACGAAAATTCCTACTTTCTGTGGCTTCAGTATTTAACTTATAAGCAATTATTCGATAAGCTCGTTTACCAACCCGAACGTTTTACTCTATAATAAAACGTACCTTTCTGTTCTAAGTCACAAAGAAGCAAAAGCAACAGTTTCAAAAAACTCATCAATTATTATTAACTTTAGCTTACTAAAAACCTTTTTCGAACGTTGTAACGAAACAAATGTTACAAAAGAATAGTAAATAATAGTGAAATCCGATCCAGAGAGGAACCAAGAAATAATAATTGAAAGCAAATTAAAGGAAAACTATTTGGTTTGACTTATATAATATTATCCAGAAACCCAGAAATAACCCAGTAGAATAGGGCAGTAAACAGAAAAAAGTTAAATAAATAAACCTAGTAGGACTAATCAACTTACCCTGAATAATAATCCAAACCCAATAAAGAGTACCTAATCCATATAATAAAATTGTATTAATTATAATCATATAGGCCTATAATCAAGGAAAGGAAAAGGGACACAAACCTTTAAAGTAATGAGTGTGATCATAAGAAATAGCGACACAGACTACCGTTAAACAGTGTAATTATTTTTGATGGAAGTGTTTTGTTATTATTAGACAGAATTTTAGTTTATCATACAGACAATAGTTTAGCAGTATAAATAAACTAAAACCGTCAAAAACAATTATTATTATTAAAAGTTTTGTTATATGTTATAAGATTTTATGTCACCAGTTAATTTATGTAAATATATTTATCTCAGGTAGTCAAAGTAGAAATTACAATCAATCATAACAAATTGTTCTACCACATATACAGTTATAAACTGAGGCATGTTTAGTATCAAATTGTTTATAATTATCTAATTAATAATTGTATAAACATTGCATATATAATTAGAGTATAATAATAAAATTATCTATTAAAGGTAATTTATAAAATATAATGTAGGTAATGGGTGTTGATCCTATAACATTTAAACTGTACATAAATGACCAATCAAAATTTAAGAAATTTGTATGAGTTAGGTAACTAAAAGAAAGAAGAAATAACACTTAATTGTTAATTGTGATGGAAAGCAGTTGAATAGTGCGTGTCTAGAGGTAATTAAAAGTATATAAAAATAGATGACCCGTGTGTGAAAGAAGATCTGAAGGACCATCATCGAAGATAATAATCCTTCCACTACCATTTTCATGAACAAATAATACACACAATCAAGAAAAATATTCAGAAACGACCAGGAACCCTTCAGCAATATCGTCTAGATGTGTAAAGTATAATTTGACAATATTTTTTTTCAACAAGGAACAACCACTAGACAATATAACAATTTACACTAACACTAATCACTAGTCAACATTTTAAGGTGCAACCAAATTCAATATATAAGCTAACAGTGATTACAAGGAAACATTTATTGTACACATTGATAAACTACATTATTTTCTGATACGGACAAATTGAATATCGTCAAAACTTGTATGTAACTTAATATATAATTTGTGTAAATTTTTTGTTTATAAGTAATATATTGTTTGTAAAGGTACTCTCTATTATTATTCAACATGCAAAGGAACTTTTCGTAGCAGCCACAAGAATTCCCACGAAATATATTAAAATTATTTAATTATAAATCCTGAGATAAATATCGACCCTGTGACAACCTTATGTATCGAATGGAATTTTCCAATAATTTGAATTTATGTTACACAGATTAAATCATTATGTTATTAAATCATATCCATGAGTTATTATTCCATTAAGTGAGTGTTATAACGTTTCAATACAATCCTTGAATTTTTTTGTCCATGACGTGTCCGTGTATTAATACTTACCTCAGAGAACACAGAAAACACAGGGAACACGTTATAAATTAAATAAGCGTTATTGCTAGCTTAATATTATTAGATAGGGTATACAATTATTGCTCGTCTCAACTCTTATTTTGTTTATTTACTTTGATTGGGACAGCTATTTATTCTTCTTCATATATAAACATATCGATACTGCGCCGTTTGCATTTATCGATGGTTTCTGTTACTTATTTTACCTGTACGGTAAGAAAGCTGGTTAGAAATTACAGTTGCCTGGTTAGAAAATTGTCGCGCGGTATCGGTCTCGCGATATTTTAAAATAAAGGCCCCGAGATGTGAAAAAAGAAAACATAGGTACATACAATTATTGCTCACTTAATATTGTATTTATTTAACTGTACGGTAAGAAAGCTGGTTAGAAATTACAGTTGCCTAGCAATAATTAATTTAATATTCATGTTTAATATGGTAACCAAATCACTTGTACGAATTAATAAATTATTTACCTTAAATTATCCGCCGTGTGATTTCTTGTGCTTCGTCTATGACGCGTTTCAGAGCTTATGCTCCATCATCAGATATTAAAAAGGTAAAACTAACACTCTTGCGAGATCGTTAAGAAGTTAAAATGTCAAAATTTGCATATGAACCGTACGCGGATTTGGGTGCGCACCCGTTCAAGTTCATTCTGCCACTGAGCGGTTGCTACCTAATCGTAGCTCCAGCGAGCAGACTCAAGGCAGTATCGTACAATCGGTTGGATACAAAGTTCAGGTGGTCATTTAACACGATATCGCGACTCCTTGGGTTTGCATATGCCTTGAGTCTGATCGCTGGTTTAAAATCGTTAAAGGCGTTTTCGAGAAAAAAACATAGGTACAATTATTGCTCGCTTAAATGTATAGGATTATATGCATAATTAATGGATTTTTTTAGGGTAGCGTTTTTCGTCATAGTTTGGAATCTGTCTGTTTTACAGTATACTAATAGCAATGGTATATGAGTGTTAGTGTAAAAGCAAGGCACATGGCCATATTATGTGGTAACTCTAATACCTAAAAGTGTTTGGTATCAAATATTTTAGTTTGGTTGAGTATCAGCGTCTTTGTTCTTACTAACAAAATATTATCAATGCTTCCCTAATCGTTTTAGTTTTGTTTCAGTAGCAAAGATTCTGCCTCACAAGTCATTGTAAGATGCGCACACACACACACACACACACACACACACACACACACACACACACTATTTAAACACTGCTTACCTTTTTTTATACACAGTTGTTTATATTTTTTAAGGCAATCCACGCTCTGCAATTCAACTGACGATGTCTGAAGTTTCACTTTCATTATCTGTTATTTATTTACACTTATGTTTCACTTTGCTTTTAATTAGCAAACCTTGAGTTTGAATTTTCATCTCATCATGTGGTATAGCAGGCGAAACAAAATATTTGTTATTACATATTTGATTACATTTCACCATATTTCAGTATAGTACTTTCAGCTGATATACACCTGAATATAAGAAATACGTTTTCTCTATAACGTAGGTTGTTGTTAGTTACAAAGATTTGGGTAATTGTAAAAACAAAACGTATCTCCCTCAAAAACAATCTGATTCTTTTTTCCCTTTAATAAAATACGTATATTTCAAACGTGTAACACATACAATTTTAAATAGACCTATGATAAAACACACGCACGCACACACACATTAATTAATGTAGATCTATGTTCCCTAGGTTTAATTACGTGTTTAATTGCTGGCGTGCTAAAAACATATTAAACATATGCCAACATATGTTGACAAACTCGATACTATTTAATTTATATGTACAAATAAAATACACGTATGCTTCTGTGTCAATTGAGAGTTACACATTGTTTCGACGGTCGCACAGTTTAAACAGTGGACATTACTAATTGAATTCACAGAAACGGTTATTTATAACTCCAATTGCAGTTTCAATGAACATAAACATTTGTATTCTACAATTCAAGCCTGACTAACATAGCGCATCACCATTTACAGATGTCCTCCAACAATGGTTCACAGTTATTACTTTACACAAAACTCCTTGTGAATCGCAGCCTCACACTGACACTTCTCGCTGTGCCTCGCAAGACACAACTGATTGGTGACTGCTTGTCACCAGCCGTGGTTAGTGAAATGAACCTACTGCCTCCTGGATGAATCATCGAGAATAATCTCGTGGTCAAAAGCTCTTAGAAAAAACTGGCAAACTTCGATACCACGTCACTGCCGACCTGGCCCGGCTCCAGGCAGGGGCGAACCGTGCCACCGCCCAGGCCGACAGATTCCGGGATGTTAAGTTTTGAAATTGAGGGAAAAAATAAAATTATTCACTTAAATTCATTACAATATATAAGATCAGTAAGAATTAATTTATGTATAAAGTCAGCGGAGTTTAACGTATTAAATCAAAAGACATAAGTGCTATTGATTTACAGGATGAACTTAAAGTGCTTTCAACAACTGTAAAACCTAAAAGTACGCCTGTCGAGACTTTAAAATTAGTTCAAGAGTAAGGGTTCGCGCCAAATGTTGGTGTTGCTCTAAGAATTTTGTTAACATTTCCTGTGACACTGGCAAGCGGAGAAAGGACTTTTCGAAGCTCAAACTTATTAAAACTTATTTCAGATCGAGTATGTCCGACACTCGCCTGAGTGGTCTGGCGACTATATCTATAGAACATCAGTTAGCTGAATCACTTGATTACAACGTAGTCATAAAGGAGTTTGCCAGAGCAAAAGCTAGACGAGTATTTCTTAACTAAGGTATATGATACATTACTTCTGTTATATTTCAGTCATAATGACTTTAATTTAGTATTTTAATTTTAAGTCATCACATAGGCATACATTTTTATTGTCTCACGATTCCTTGTATTGTCACTATTATTGTAGCCGTCCGCCGCATCGTAAACGTGAAAAAGTTCTAGTTATTTGACGAGTGCGTTTGCATCATTTGATGGCAATAGCCGTATCGTTAGAGTAGGTCCTAGTGTAAGTGAATGTATTCAGAGTTAAAATAGAGAGGGGGCGGTACCCATAAATACTGCACAGGGAGGCAGTAGCGCTGGGGTCGGCCTTGCTGCCGATCTTGTATACATCCGCATAACGGGCAAGCCACGCGCATAAGAATGTCATCTGTGGTATTACAGTGATTCTCGCTAATAAATAGGCCCTACTTTGCGGGCTGGCGACTTTAAGGTTTTGCTCCATCACTGAGCCCGCTCGTGTAGGACCTTATCACATACGTTTTTCCCTCTTCCTCTTCTGTCTATATTCATTTCTTCCGTTAATAATTTCTGTTAACAGTCCTTGCTAAAGATCTGACCAACTTTGCTTTCTGGACCAATATTCTTTTCGATATATTCATAAAAGTTTCTCTTCTTATTTATTGTCAGTAATATCTCTTATTTGTTACCTTCTCTCTCCACTTACACTTCTCAATTCTTTATCATAACCACTTTTCAAAAAGTCAATGTAAAAGGTGATATTCCATATCATGCCTATTATGATATTCAAAATGCAGTACTGTAAACGTGTTGTAGGGACTGTGAAGTGTGAAAGTACAGTACGTCATGTCTGTTGAAGTGCAACGGGCGTATTCATAAACTGTCTGAGGGCTGTTTCTTTCTTGGTATACACATGAAGGTAGATAGACGACATCCAAAATATGGCCGAATTCGATGTCAGCGAATTAGTTGACATACCAGTAATCCGATTGTCGATGTTTCTTATAAGTACGGTTACCCCGAAAACATTTATGTATTAACCTAGCTTTTCATCGTCGGCATTCCTTGCAGCTTCTATTTCTACTATTCTGCTTCCATTTCCGTTTCTATAATTCTTTCATTTAGTAATTACTCATCACGTCCTTCACTGTATCCTCCGAAAGTTTTTTTTGATTCATTTGTTTTCTTTTATATATGGTTGTTCACGTTTCATTCAGCATTATTTTATTCTTTTATACCAATTTGCTTGTTTAACCTTTATCCTTTCAATCATATTGATAGAACGTCCTCTAAGAGTTTCGGTTATTTCGTACAACTAAAATTCAAAGATTCTGTAATTAAAATTTCTCTTACAATTTTACGTTATATCGATCTGTAGTTTCCAGCTTCAGCAGAGCTATTGTGAATAAACATAGACACATGGAGAGAGAAACGAGTGACGTAATAACTTAATTAAGACTAAGGGTGTTTATTTACGTTAAGGGAGTTAAGACTAGTGTGTTATTTCCCACAGGATAAGAATATTTAGTATAATAACACATTTAAGAGCTAAAAGTAATAACCTTAAAGGATAATAATAACATAAAAATTTGATTATTTTACTTGGGTAAAAATATTATAAATGAAAATATAAAAGTAATAAAATACGGAGATATTAATTTACAATGCAGCATAAAAACAAACATTAATAATATACAAAAATAAATTCTCCTATAATAACAACGATATTCTAAACATTGAGGTTTAGACGGTTTTTACATAAACTAGACAAATATGCAAGTAAAAGACAATACTTTTTGATATACAGGCATACAATAAGACAGATATTAAAAATTTAGTTTAGTAACAAACGCTGTGAACACCGGATGTAAATTCCCTGCGATTACACAAAGGCACTATAGTGAACATTTGGAAAACACATGTGCACACAAACATACAACACACAAAAATTAATGTGTGAACAAATACAAATCGACACAGAACTTGGCAGGGTTTTAAACGACGAAACATTGGAAACGCTTGAAAACAAACCTATTCTCAAAAACCTATCACAACTAAAACATCAAACCCAAGAAACTCCTTGAACCAAAAGTAAACACCAACCAACTGGAGTAGTCAACCAAGCACAAATTGGCCTAGTTCACCAGCCGGCGATCAGCTCTGCAATGCTCAAAACAACTCGTCAAGTAAGCAAGAACCGTCTTTATTGCATATTTACATTATGTTAAGTAATGAATACATCAAGTAAAGGGAATGTAATAAATTAAAAACTATTAAAACTAATTATTATAAAGTAACTAAACTAAAGAAAAATCCCATAAATTACTTAGTTTTAGAAATAACCTTGTGTTGAATTAGAATAAATAATTTTATTTTATTTATTTGAAAGTTTTTGAACTCTCCGTAACCAAAATCAGTAACATAGGACTACAACTAATCTCGACTGAATAATAAGAGTACTTTTAAAGGCCCTATAAAACAAAACCTACACGTCAAATCGTCACACATGAGGGGAACTCAGATGGTTGATTAATGTTTCCAATTAATTTCGCTTGCACAATTAGCACGTAATGTACAATTGTTTACAAAAACTAACAAAATTGTTGTAAACGCGAGCGCCTGTAACTATATGCACTTGTTTGTTTTCAGCTGCTTCAAAGTATATCAAACAATGTTTCCTCAGTCTCATTTCAAAATAACGTAAAATTATCTTTATTTATGATATCGTCGTAATACCAAACTATTGTGTGTTTAGAATTTGTAAAACGTAATATTTTTTAAAAAAAAGTACAGCGTTGTAAAACGTTGTCAGATACAAGCAAGTAAATTAATAACCACTTAACATTATCATTATATTATAATAATATAATGTTGTGATGTTATTCAATTTGTTTCTTCTGTTTAACTGCTTTCAGAAGGAACAAACTGAATAACATCACAACATTATATAATTGATGCAAGAAACTTCGAGTACCTATATAGAAAATGATGTGTAATAATATAATAATTATAATTATAATAACCATTTAACTTAACATTATATTTGCTTACTTTTTATGTAAACAGATGTAAACAAGTATATCAGTGCAGCCATTTTCTGTTTATTTCTAAAATAAATTTTCTTCACCCAAGCAAACAGTTCCCATCACTACCTAAGTTAAATATTTTGTACTTTAACTTTAACTTAGATAGTGATACCGCTTAGAAAAAGGTTTATACTTATTTGTCATCCCTATAATTTACCTATTTAGGTACGGCATCCTACCTGCCATCGACGTCGATCCAAACAGTTCTCCTGCGTGAAAACTCTTGCACTCAAGCGTCTTCAATATATTTTCTCTAGGTAGTTTCGGACTCCTAAGGTGCGTGTCAAGAGAGAGATGGCCGAAAGAATGTAGGGAAACGGACACCACTTAATAAAAGGAAAAAAGAAAGGCGTAGACATTACCGAAGAAATAATAATTCCAATATGATGGGTCATTTCTTTAAAAAGACGCTAGTTAACTTTTATGTTAAGACTGTAATATTTTAGATATTTGCTACACAATTTAGCCTTCAAAGACTGAAACATGTAAAGAATACTCTAGTTGTGTTATAAAACGTGAAAATCAAATTGCAAGTGCAGTGTGAAAAACAACATTTCTTTACAAACCTCAAAATTTTGGCATATTTGAGCACATTTAATCTTTGTGTGGTGGTGGACAAAGCAGTCAGCAACACAGCAACAAAAAGCTGATGAAATAAAAATGGTTTCTAAAGAAGGCAACAAAGTTGGTTAGGGTAATAGGCAGAATACACCACGTCACGTGATTACTGTAAAGTCTTTGCATCGTTACACAGTATTAGCTCTTGGTAAGATAGTTTTTTGTCCCGTTCCGTCCATCTGCCAATGGTTGTATGAGTGAAATTCCCTTAAAATATCCCCAACTTTGAATAAATCACTCAATTTGCGGTAGTCAAGTATCTCGTTATATACTCTACCTCCCATCAATCACATGATAACGTCGACATCATTCCTTTCGTGATAATTGCTTTTTACACCGCAACACAGGTATTGTTTTGGAGACGTAATATGTAATCTTTATTTGTTTATGTTACAGAATACTGTAGTTTTAATTTTGTAATATCAATAATTATTTTGATTTACAAGTGTATGCTTATAATATGATTTTCATCTACTAGAAACAACTAAAGACTTTTGCTAATAATGTATTAGAATTAAAGTACAATGATTTTTAAATATTCTGGTATTAGTTTTATACAAACAATTGTGTATAAGTGTGTGGTGATGTATAAACTTTCACTAAATGTAAAAAATAAGCCAATCACGCATTTAAGCTATTGTATCACGCTTTATTTCTCTTACCCAGGCTCAATTTGCTTTATACTCTGCGCCCCCCTCCACACACACACACACACACACACACCAACGTCCATACATACATGTTCTTCTGACCCATTTGTCTAATGGTGCTAATGTTTTTCTTATTAGTTCCCTTTTATACTAAAAAGGTTATCTAATTTTATCTTCATTCCCTTTTCAACTTCGTTTTCTTCTCATTTCTATCAAACGTTTATGTGATGATTACAAAATTGCATAGGCTTTGATGGTTAAACTATTTACATCGTTATATCAAATTTACGAGCATAATGGGAATGCTGTATTATTATAAGTGATGGTATTGTATTGCTCACTGCTGACGGTTTTTCGGGAGAGAACAAGTGCAAAAATTTGTCCCGAAACTGGTGACAACAGACAGTTTGGAAAAGATGTGAAAACGCATACTGTTGTTTGAATATAACTGTGTTACTTTCATCAGTAATAGGATAAAACCTAATTCATTTTAAAACATTTTAAAGGGCCTTACTCAAATTTATGAGCACTATTTCCATTGAAAGTAGGGTTTTTGAGTTATTCGAAATCAAAATTGTTTTGGAGGTTAGACATTGAACCTTTAATATAATGTTAAACAATTATATTTAATGAGTTGTTAGTCCCAAAAAACTAATTGCTTGACATAAAATAAGCTGTATTTTGTTTATGTGCCTATATTTTGTTAAATATAATAGTTTTGGTGTTATCTTTCCTTATGATGCTATCACTAAATTGAACTAACAAAGTCTAATAGTATCAAAACAAACCGCCTCAAAAAGCTTAAAATTTTAGCATGTTGAGAATAATGTAGGTTTATGTGTACTCAGAATTAAAAAAAAATTCAGTTAATAGGATATTAAGTTGAAAAGGTTTTTGAAAAATTAAAAATACAAACAATTTATTGATCATTACGTTGTTGTTTGTACTGCATCATGCATCATGATAAAACAAAATTAATTTTAAAGATAATGGCATAATTTCATTTTACGTGAGAAGCATTTCTTATTCTTTAACGTGAATTAGCTTTTAAGTTATTGAGAGTCACAAATTGTGTTGGGCGGGAATAAAATTTAAACACCATTTTTAAACAATCATATCTTTCCAGGTATTAGACTTACAGGAATAAGAAAAATATCAAATATTAACTCTAAACTAAACTTTGTATCCCCAAGTCGTTTTCGATAGAGTTCATATTTTTTGAGTTATATAACGAACGTTGTCAGAAGGGAGCGGTTTGTACGTGGATTAATTTATAATTTTCAATTCTCCACAACTCAAGTAAAACGTTACATTAAAAAGTGTATACAAACTTTTTACTGAGATTCAAAAAGCTATTAATTGTATTTCTTATATAGTTTTTATTTTCCACCCACTAAGAAGGTGTGGAACTCGCCGTCTGATGGAGAGCATCCAAAACTTATTTTTTGACTTTTATCTAGACATTGTGTAGTAGGTATTACGGAAAGTTTCATGTCGGTTAGTTTTTTTTCAGAGAATTCCAAGGTAAAAATGCTTCACTGACTTTTAATGTAGTAGTGGCGGTGGACTTCACTGCCCTAATTCATGGTCGCAGTAGTAATAATGTCTTAATTCATCCATTAATAATAGTATTAATTCATCCAAAAACCACGGCTTTGCTATGTATCTGTTTGAATTACTTAAACTACCAGCAGATGATAACATGGTGAGGGATAACGGTTTCCGCAACGAAACAGCTGGCAAACATGGCCGCATTCAAACACAATCGCTACGATCTACCGTTTCATTACACAGCTATGCATCTGCTTTGCCATGATTAAATTACAGCATCCACCAATGCTGTGCGCCAGACTTAGCAAACACAAGCCTTGACATACAAACTTCCGCTACGTGTAATTGTCTACTGCCTTTACTCAGACTCAGTAGTAAATTCGGGGAACTTCATTCCACACTTCAAACACAGTCACAAACAAAACTCAGCAGTACTTTCTTGTTTTATTGGCTGTCCGTTATAAATTTAATAAAGTTTAATTCTATGGTTTTCAACGAAAAAATTGAAAAATATTTGAATGCCACAAAAGACAACAACTTACAACTATTAGCGTGACGGAATACCGATTAATATTATCGGGTCACACTAACTTTACTGATTTATTTAAAGTAGGTCCCTAATTATTAGGGAGAAAGGTTACCGCCACTCCGTTTTCTACTAGATTTTCCACTAGATTTTCTCATTTAAGCTTTCAGCTATGCGCCTTATTCCTCTGAGACTTATGAGTATATGATTTTTTTACGGGAAGTGGTTACCATAACCCCATAACCCCCAGCCTGGAGGGCCAGGCAATTTGTAATCAAGGTTTTCTTCCTATAGCCTTTGGTGATCCAACAGCTAACTGCAAGGAGGGAGCTTTACCATACCCTGGGAGGGGTTCTACCTTTACCCTACGAGCTGGGGTGCCACCTCTGCCGGATCTGCCGTACCAAAGTTTCTCTTCCCGTAAGTGATGGTTGGATGACTTCCATTGAGACTGGAACAGGCTATGTAATGAAATATAATGAAAACTATTTCAAATTGTGACTTTTACTGTTGAGTTATGCTTTTTCTAGGAGTAACACTCCGAGAAATATTTAATTCACATATGCATGCTATCAAAATTCATTTACTACTGACTATAACATAGTGATTAACTACAAAAAACGACCCAGGTTGCTCACGTTCTCACTCATACCATTTTAATTTTCCCCATACTTTATTTTTAGCGCTTTATAAAAATTACGGCAAGAATTAAGAAGAAACTTGCACTGTTACTTCTCTGTACGTCCTGGTCGACCCGTGTTGTACTCTGTGGGGTTATTCCCTCACATTCACTGTAAAGTAATTAGTTCTCACGTTGTTTTTAATTTCACTTTATATTATCAATTTAGCCACATTTTAATACTTTAAAATTACAAGCTGATGTTTTAGGCTGACGAGTCTATGTGTTAACGCCCGGCCAGGGTTCGGTCTCTCAATAGACTGCGGAGTTTTTTGCGCGCACACAGGGAAAGAATTTCTTAATACTTGACCAAACTCTTGGAAAGTTGGCCGTCCGAGTGCGCGGTTGAAAGTGCGGGCGCGCCCTCTTTGCAAACTGCACATAACAATGTCAATTCACACCCGTCTCGACGCTATAGTCTATTCACCGTAATTTCTTAGTTGCAAACAATGTTGAAAAGATTTCACTTACAAAACCCCATCGGTCTGTACCGTTACAATACCCCCCCAATGAGAGGTTTTCTGCCGAAACAGAAAAACTCTCATTGCTAACCCCTAAGAGGATCGGTGAGGATATGGTGCCAACAACCCCCTTTTAATTCTTAACACCTCATGGGTACACTACCTCCCTAGCTAGGCGACTATGGCTGCACCTGAACGAGATTACTGGACTTCTCTGTTCGAGATCCCAACACCATAAAATCGGACAGATACTCACCATAGTACACCTAACCTTCTAACATTCCACCCCAAAATCAAAACCCTGGCCTTATACCATGCCAGATCCTCCACCAATATGTTCCCCCTTGCATGCATGCTGGGTCGCTTTTAGAAATTACTGGGTGCGTACACCTACTCATTATTGTATTGTACATAAACTCCCTACTCAAAATTCATAAAATGTTTATCCTTTTAAATTTCATTTCCTTTCTCAATTTACTTATTCAAAATCTTTTAATTGAATTTATAACTTTTCTTACTTTTTATAATAATGAACAAATAAAAATGCACAACTTATTCCTACTATAAATTCAAAATTCAAAATAAATTTGCACTTCCGAGTACAAAAGAGAACATAAAATACACCTCATATATCAGCTGACACCTTCCCTACGTATAAGGAACATTACAATTTACAATAACGTTCTTTAATACAAAGAATAGAACAAATTTTTTTTTTTTTTTCAAAAAATTTTAATTTCCCAAAATATTTCTTTTATCAATATCAAGAAAAAAACAAGATTATTGAATTTAATTGAAGTAACAAAATTCATGAGTTAATCACTATAAACCTATCCTGGCTCTAACATCAGTTATCAGCTGATCTCTCTAGGTCAGGTGACTGACCCTGCCCTATATACACCATATAAAATTATACCATAAAAACACAACATAAGTTTATAATCCTTAAACTCTAACATAACAAAATTAATGAAACAATAAAATATAATAAACAAAATCTGATAAACATCTTCTCTACTTGAGATAATCTTTTAAAAATCAGTAAAGTCATTTATAAAATATCATACAGAATATAACACATGTAAAGCAATTACATGTCTGAATTCTTACATGTAAATAAATTCGTACAAGTTGTCTACGGTCAAACTACAATCATTTAATTAGCTTGTCAGCTAGTCAGCGTCATTAAATTTAAAATTTTAGTTCGTTACTCCCCTGAGTAACCCTCCTTACCACACACACTATGACCCCCCACTGAACTGTGGCGTTCAGCTGCTTCCACAAAGACTGAATTGGTGGAGGAATTTTGGCATCTCCTCGTCCTTGCTTCGGCTTTACATATTTTAAAAGGGTCAGATATCATAATATCTGATTTTACATATTGACAACCTTAAGACGGGTCTATCACCTGTTTGACTGTTCCTACGCGAACAAGGTGATAGCCGCTGTTCCATAGTTCCGGGGATTTCCCCTAAGTGCCCCCCCCGTTAATTTCAAAGTTCACCAATTTTAAGGACAACCAACTATGGTCAGTTTTACAATTGCTTCCCACAGCTGGCTGTCGTCCAAAACCACGATTAGTGCTGGTAAGACAGTAATCGCCCGAAAAGGCGGGAAATCATCTTTCATTAGCATGTTTTTCATCATGATTTCTATACACTGTACGATAGCAATTAACATGAATATTATATTAACATATAACATAATATTATATAAGGTTGTACAGTGTATTTTACGCCTTATTTAGGCCTCCGATGATGGTAACATGCCTTGACGTTACCACCAACACTCATCGCTATCTACAGTGGCACATGCCGCCACTGCAATAGCATAACTAATAGCTAAACTTAAGCCCTTCTACTTTGCAGTCTCTACATGCCATAATTGATTTACACTTCGATTAACACCAAACAACCCCCCAAAATCACCCTTTAACCTTGTATAATAACATAATACACATGAACAATATCATTGCTACAATTCACATTTAAATAATTTTTTATAAAAAATTATCAACATTACAACTTGAACTTTCTATTAATTCTATTTATTTATACTCTAAATTATTTAACATTTATTGGATCATTATATTCTCCCAAAAATTGAAATTTATTATTAACATTCATTTTGCATCATTTCACAATAATAATTTACCTAAGTTAGCTTCTTCCAAACTCATTTAGTGCCATTATAACTCTTTTACTTTACTTCAAGATCATTATCAAATTCATACTTACATATAGTCAATCACTCCCCCTAATAAACACATGATTACTGTCATTAATTCCAAATATAAACAACTCATCACCACAATATCCCGTACAACCACATGTACCTTCTGAAACATTTTAACAGCTATATGATTCCACAACTAAACAAATTTTATATTTATTCATTCACTGTTTATTACTACCAAGTTCAAATCTCAAAAATCATTTAAATTCATTAGCAAAATCTCTTTATATAACCTTTTAAATTAATTAATTAATTCATCTCCACTTATTTTAATTCCATATGGTATAATTACATATGACAACGACAACGACGGTTACCGCCAGTGCCAATGTGGCACCTAAGGTTTGCATGGGCTATTAGACGCTTAGAAGTTTATTGGTAGCTTTACTAACCCTTCAAGTAAACTAATGTATGTGTATGTAGAAAAGTCGGATTGTTGGCTGAAAATATAAACCGATCAAATTATATTTCACTTTGAATCAGTACAAATGTCAGCTGCAAACATTAGTCATTAAATGTGTGGGCCTACGTACACTGTGATGGCGAATAGTTATCATCGCCTTCGCACAAAACAAAATACTTCTTCACGAAAGGACAGGCGAACACGATGCTTGCAATGATGAGGTGATAACACAAGCGTAGATCTCACGAAAAAAGAAATCTTGTGCAAGCAATAGCACATGGTTGCTAAACAATATATCTTGTTAATGGTTGGATTCTATTGAACTTGATATATTGCAAATTGTAAAATTTAAATTTTTCTCTTACCTCAGAATATCTATTACAGTATAGTGATTCTTCTTACCTGAAACAGAAAAAAATCGCGTTTTAGAAGTCACAAAATTACAACTCTACATAATTACACAGAAATACTAGTCTGGAATATATAATACATTACCCCGTAATAGCACTTCTTCAATTGTCGTATCTCCCACTTCCTGTTACTGTTACCAAATACCACCGACAATAGTTTCATTAAGTCATAACATTTACACAAATAGTACGATTATATTGTTAATTAACAATCTAAATTTCTGTCCTGTAATAAGGTACTTAATTTTACAAAACATTAACTCTGCGCTACCGTGTACTTTATCAAAGTTCATTTTGGCATTGAGCTTGTGTTAGGCTAAGATAAACAAATTCTCTCACTCCAGAACCTGCTTAATTTGTTTACAATCCAGAAAATATAAGTGAAATTTTTTCTTCAAAATTGTGACAGTCAACCATTTTTTCAGATATTTTTATCAAGATTTCTGCTCTTTCTAGGTGCTGTTTAGAATAATAACTTTATATGCCTGTGGGAAACTGATCTACAAATATTTTAAAAGTTATATCTCAAGATATAACTTGCAAAATTATCTGTAAATTAAATATTGCCATTAACATAGTCTTCATCAGAATATAATTTAAATTAAACACCATGCTCAGTACTTTTAAGATCTTCAACGTCTGTTTTATTTTTTTTAATACAGTGTAAATATGTGTTGATGCCCCTTAGGAATGGAATCAGATTACTAGCAGAAAACAAAATCAAACCAATTTACGTAACCACTAGACTTATCCAATGCCTGGGTTTTAAGAACTTAAGACATGGAAATATGTAATAACACTTTAGGCTTTTTTGTAACTAAACTTGCATAGGAAAGATAGAAAACATATTTTCTTCAGTATTATTTATTACTACATTTTGTAGGACGTTATTCCTATTCCTAATGTCGGACTCTGTGACAGAATTTTCGCTTTGTGTGTTTCTTTTGTCTTCCCGCGATGTTACTAAGCAGCAAATATGTAAAAACCTGCAGATTTTATAAACAAATAATTAATATCTAATAAAATTAAAAACATTGTTTTTGGAATTAAAAAAGAAGTGTTTAAAGTCTCACTTATGCCAACACCTCTAGATGAAGTGGAAGCTCTTAAGGGTAAATAAATACAACAGAGAAACTACCTTGAACCTTTCAAGCTGTGGCGCTGGAAGAAGATCTTATGAATATCGTAGATGGAAAGATTGCCTAATGTCGAGGTTCTGAATATAGTGGGTGAAAGAAGACAGCTGCGGAAAGAAATCATTATTACTACGGTTACTTTTATTGTTACAAACAGCGATGTATAGACAGCGGCCGGCCAGTTTTGTGTTCTACGAATCAAATAGATAAGATGTGCTATTAAGAGACTGTATTAGTGGAAGTGCCAAATGTGTAATTGTTAATCTCATTTAGGATTACTGTAATTTGATGACTCGTATTACCGTTGTAATGGTGTGCATTGGGCAAACGTATAACTAATATTGTAGTAATTGACGTGTTTGTGTTTCACAAAACCTTGTTAAAGTTTAGGATCTCTTATCTTTCTCTTATCTTTAATAACCTAATCCACTACTGAAAAATGACAATCGTCATATCGTCATTGCACTACCGTGCAATCGTCATAACAATGTTTCTTCTAATAGTCACTTCCCTAACGTCAGTCTCTATCATACAAATTCTTGCTTAGCATGTTTCTAGCGTTCTTTCGTTATGCTACTACGTCTTAATTGTCTCGAAAATCTGTAGCTTTAATTGTATAATAATTTGTATATAATAAAACAGTAATTAATTTGTGAATTGCTATGTCAGTTCATGCATTTCTGTATGGGTTTATAGTAGCGGTTATTTAAGACATTTCAGACATTCTACGTAATATACATTCAAAAAAGACTGCAATGTCTACTTAATTACCTAGTGGCTAAGAAAGCCTGAAACTAGTTTACTGGTAAACACAAAAAACCAGTTTACAATTATGTAGGACAATTGATACCTCTGAGGATATTTTTACAACGGTCTACTTGATCGTCGTAGGTACAGTGGAAACAAAATACAAGACAACAATTAAGTCACTAATCACCAGCTTTAATTTTCACAGTTAAACAGTTCGTAATTAATAACACAGTCTCTTACAACAAATTAAATAAAAATTGTTCACACGCAATAAAATGGCAACTAATATAAAACACAATTGTATTACAATTATACCGCCCGATTATAAAACACAACACTTCACTAATAACCACTTGAACGCACAAAGTATTATAGCCCGATAAATATTGAAAACTAAGGCCGCTGACGCCTAGTATTTATAGTCCGCTCACAGATGAGAACATTCCACAACTGCGTTATCTCTGCACTACGACGTAATTAATTGCGGCCTTGACATAGTGCGTGCGGCCGCGCGAATTCTGGCACAGTCTACAAAATGCGCTGAGATCACGTACGCCACAACATTTAGCTAGATTCCTCTGGAAAATTCGATAAACAAGTAGATTGTTTTGTAATGTCGTAACAATACCGTATTTTAATCATTTTGCTTCAATTTTTTTTTTATTTACGTTTGTACGCTTCTTTCTATTAAAATATTTATTTGAATTTAAAAGCATTTTTAATTTTCTTGGTGTCTTAATATTTTAGTACCTCTTTACAATATACAATGTACAAATAAAGTAACAGAAACATATGTGCTGAATAAAGATAAAAAACACTAGCTACACTGGGTACTTGAATCATACGTACGTTGAATATTATATATTAAAAAATCGTTTTCCAAAATACAAAATAATTAAATGTTTAGACCATTTGTGAATTTTAAACTTAAATTATTTTCTATTTTTCCTAATTTTCAATATTACTGGTCATCCAAAACCAGATACGATGCTGTTTTGTGCGTATTAATACATACTTTATCAATAAAATACGTATAAATTCACACATATGATACTTAAATCATAAACGTTAGTTATCTTTTTGTCTCTCAGAACTTATATTTAACATCTGTAAAGAAATTTAATAGTATTTCTATCTAATCTAGCATACAGGATTACTAAAATACATATGGAGCTGACAAGGCACAAGGCAGAACAGCTGATGCAGTGTCGCCAGATTGTTCCCGCACTCATTCAACCGGAAATTTCAAGTTCGACGTAATGTCATGAATAAAGCATAGCTTATTCTAAAATGCACGTGTACTAAGATATTTTATTTTTTAATTGTGCAGACACCATGCTGCCAACCGAAACTCGGAAGCTGTCTAGATATGATGTAAAACGTTATTATCATCGTTATTCATTCACGCTATTCACGTTATTCATCGTTATATTCACGTTATAGTGCTGCGAGTGACTACCAGGAAATAAATAAGTTTATTTTATGAATATTCGGATAGGAATAATCTGATATTTTTGTGCAGTTACATAACACTTTTATTAAGAAATAACGTCTAATGATTTGTTCTGCGTATTTCCGTGATTTAAAGAATGAACCATGCTGCACTTCTTTTTTACTCAATTAACTGTTTACGAGCACAATGACATTTTGTGCCGGGCAATGTAGCCTACGACATCTAAAAGGTAGCATTTTAAATATTTTTACATACTTTCATTATGATAAAAGCATCAAATGTTAAAAGTTTCTTAGTAAAACAAAATAAATGAAGTTGAATACGCAAGAAGTGAAAAATATGCTGCTGGTAAACTTTTAAGTCACAATGGTATTAGGGCCTATAAGAAATTCCAAATCACTATACTTATTATTAAACTACACCATACAACAGATCTTTTGTTTTCTTCAATAATATGTAGCATTGTATTGTGCAACAATTATGTGAGGATTTTGTTAAGTTATGTTCACAAATTATTTCAACTTAAATTCAAGCCTAAACTTTACCTAAACTTTACCTTCCCCTCAAATCAGAGATTGGTGTACTTGCAAATTTTCCCTTGTGTAGACAGTCTTTTAATCACTGCTCACTTTCGTCCTCCTTTTTACTTCATCCATGTACTGCTGTCTGGCCCTTCCCCTCCCACTGCACTCATTTAAAAATGCTTTGTTTAGTAACTTTAATGTTTCACCATATAAGGTGAACTTAAGGTGAGGGATTTTCTGCAACAACAGAGTAGGAAAAAATGTATGCAACTATATATTAAACTCAGATTTGTTTTACGACAGAAGTTGTGGAGTAACTTTGTGCCTTCAGGTAAAATTAATTTATCGTTTTTTTTGACGACGCGCCAGTAAAGTGCCACAGAGTTTACATGAAATTTTAATTTTATGAAACATAACATTGAGCTAAGTAGAGAACAAAAGCTTATCTCTGAATACCGTTCGTGGACTAAACTGACAGATGTATTGTCTTTATTTTCATATTCACAATTACTTTTTAAACAGAAACCAAAAAAATCATTAGATTTAAATGATAACTAGCACTATTAAACTTTATTTTTACATTTATATGATTTTGTATTTTAAATTTATATTTTTTGTCTTGTTTCCGAAGCATATAGCAAGACGGCAAGAACAACATTTTATGCTAAATTTTAAATATGTTTAATATGTTTAATTTGAACATGTTTAAATATAGCATATGTTTATATGTGTTTATGAGTTTTATCGCGGCGTGTAGATTACACATAAAAATTGTATAGATGTAGATAAGAAAAACTGTATATTTCATGTCTTTGACTTTCTATCTACACACTTCCACTCTTTACAAATATGTTTCATCTTAACGTATTTACGTTTTACTCTCCAAGTGTTTTCTCTGAGTAGTAAACTTTTCATAAAAACAACTTTACGCAAAACCATAATAGTACAGTAAAATGCAATGGCCAATTCGTACGCGCTAAACCTGTCAAGCTGTGAATTTTTCCTTTTAAAATAAACAACATAGTATGTAAGAACAATGTATTTACTTTCATAATTATTACTGAAATCTGTTTTTATTTCGCGTATTAACTTACGATGGTAAGTGGTATTATCTGATTCGTTTCCCTTACTAGTTTATAGACCTGTAATCTTAAGAACTTCATACAAATTATTAAGGAGGCTTATTGAAATACGACGGATAAACCTTAGACAATAGAATCGAGTGGGCACCATCGTCCCATCAACCAACAAGTTTGTTAAAAGTTTAATCTTCTTCCTCTTCTTTATGTCATTGATCATGATCATGATGACGACGATGACGATGATGATGATGATGATGATGATGATCTTCTTCTTCTTCTTCTTCTTCTTCTTCTTCTTCTTCTTCTTCTTCTTCTTCTTCTTCTTCTTCTTCTTCTTCTTCTTCTTCTTCTTCTTCTTTTTCTATCAGGAAATAGGCGAATCACCTTTTCTGGTCCCAAAAGGATACTTTCACTTCACCAAAGCTTCCCAAGAATTCGTATTTCAAGGAAGATAAATATAAATATAAATATAAATTTAATATTTATATAAAATATATTTAATATTTATACATAAATTTACCTCAAGATGTTATTTTTCTATTTGGAACATGTTTCGGGTACTATCTTGTACCCATCCTCAGCCTTCCGGTTTTTTTGTCTGGTGAAGTATATATGTGTTGTTGGTTGACTATTATTATTGTGGCTTCCTGTTGGCTTCTGGTATTTCAAGTTGGTTTTATTGTGTGTGATTGTGGTGTATGTGTTAGTTTTTTGTGTATTTTCAATGTTGAGTGCTTTGAATATTGTGTCATGTTTTGTATTGATTTGTATTTGTTCAGGTATTAGTTTGTTTTCTGTTTTATGTTTGTGTATTTGTAAATTTTCCCATATGTTCATTATGGTGCCTTTGTGTGGTATATGTTTTATTAGTGTTACATTGGTTATGTCTGGGAATTCATGTCCTGTGTTTATTGCATGTGTGGCTAAATTGGATTTATATATTTCTTGTTTTTTGTATGCATTTAGGTGTTCAAAATAACGTTTTTGAATAACGTATTATCTAAAATAATACATTCCGTAATTTTACAGAATTTAATAAAATCCGTGCAATATCAGAATATTACAGAAATATCGACTTATCCGTGGAACGATTATGTGTCAGAATACAGACAGACAGAACTATGCATCTACTTTGTTAATTTTTTGTAAGCCTACCTTAACATTATACTGTGCTACATTGGGCATCAGCACTTGAGATACATGTATTGTACAACAGTCAAATTGTGACTCCACTTTAGTATCCTACGTTCATAATGTAGGACAACACGCATCTTTCTGACGATTAGGGAACATTGTTACAATTAGAGAAGGTGACGTCGAGTTTTACTTTGCTGACAAAACTTTCAGAAAAAAATTTATTACTAATGTAGTTATTCACTAACGTAATATTTTAAATTGCATTTTATAAACATGTTACACATGCATGTTGCATTTTATACTTATGTTATAGGCAATTTTTTTTTACTATCAATCTTATTATTTTTCTATGCATATTTTATTTTACAATATTGTTTTCATCAGAAGATTACATTGATATAATTAAATTGTTTGAATACAGACAATTTAACACAAAGTAATTGTTTTAATACAAAGGAAGACCAAGGTATTGATGTATTAGGTCCTTGTGCGCCTAGTACTGACTTATGCATCAAATACATGGACGCTACCTAGATCAGATGAGAGGCAACTAAATATATAAAACACAAATAAAAAGAAAACGATTTTTAAAAATTGACAGCACCTTGACCTTGTGAGTACTGAATAATTAAGAAATTCGTTATTTATGTAGATCCAGATACGTAGCCATTAGTTACAGAGTTACGTTGTATAAACACACAAACAGCAGTGAAAACAAAGCGACTCTGAACATCAGATTATTTATAATGAACACGTTAAACAGTTTTTTCTTTATAGAAGCCTCTACAACACACTGGAAATAATTCAGAAAACATTATTAGAAACGGACCGTACCTTTTTTTCTTATCATTAATGTCGTTGATAAGAAAATATATGTTATTAACTGTTTACTATAGTATCATAACAAAAAAGGGTAGCATATAAAGTCTGTGTAGGATACATATCACAGACTTTGTTAACGACAGTCCTGTGAGGCATGAAGACAAAACAATGTGTTTGCTTTCATATAAGAAATCTCGAGATTACTGACAACAGTACAGTAAACTGCAGTAATTCTAATAAAAACTTACTACAAATAAGCAGTTAAAACTTACTACAAATACTATAAATTTTACACAAAATAAAAATAAAATAATAGTAATAACAACATAAATGATTAAACGCCTGTGTGAAAACATGTGTCTCTTTGAGTGAGGAAGTGTCAGAGGCCGTAAACAAAAGTAAATTTTAGTGAATATTGTGGCGATACATATCACCACCATGCCACCATATCACCACCATAAGAACTGTTAAGATAATGAAATCATAGCTAAATAGTACTAGTGTAAATGATAAAGGAAAGGAAACATACAAATAAGAGTGCATTAAGCAGAGTATTTCGGTTCCATGCAAAAACAAAACAATGGATGAAGAAAAATAAATATTAAAGAAATGTAATATCGTAATTATGATGAAAATTAGAAGAAGAGAGCTTAATAACGTGAAAAACCCAATAGATTTGGTAAGTGAGAGGTATAAACAAGCCCAACGATGAAACAAGTAATTAAAATAAAGACATGCAACAAGCAACAAGACAGTGAGGACCACATTAATTGCAAAATAACATAAATGCATGAAGAACTATAAATAAAAATAACAAAAGAAAATAAACTAAAAACAGGTTAATGACCAAGTAAAATATAAATAAAAAGTACTACTTAAATTAATAATAATAATAATAATAATAATTAAAAGAGAAAAGATCAGACAGTAGGTAGAGTTATAGAAAATGCAATACAATGGTATAAATAAGAGTAAGAAATAAGTGCATTAGTCTAAGAAAAATTGTAAAATCTTAAATTATAACGGAGTGAAGTGATAAGTGTACAAGGAAGGAAATAGTGATGATCAAAGATCATGTTATAAACCAGTGGGTAAAGTAGAAAGTGAAGAAATGGTCTTATGTATATAATAATACACATTAAGAACCATTAAATAAAAGTAGTATGCGTTTAAAGGGTTTTGTATACCCACAGACTTTATTTTGTTATAATTAGGTATTTAAAGGGGTTTGCATACCCACAGGATTTATTATTTTATAATTAGGTATTTAAAGGGTTTTGTATACCCACAGAATATTGTTTTCTAAGTATATGTTTAAAGGGTTTTGTATACCCATAATTTTAATATGTTAGAATTACTTGTTAAAAGATTTGCTAATTTTTCAAGAACAGTAGTTGTAAAAGCTGTTCAGAAATGTCAATATCAGGTACATGGTGAAACATCATATTATGTAAAAAATCATTGTAAAGGAATGGCAAAATGCTAAACCTATAGGCCAAAAGAGATGAGCTGAACTTAAACAACACTAAAATATGCAAAATAGTCTTAACCAAACCAAATAAAATTAAACAGAAGCCTGACCTTAATAAGACAGGGAAGGTATTGATAAAATTGTATGTAAAAACCCATAATTGTAGTAACCAGATGAATAGGGAAAGTAATATTAACACATAAGACAAGCCATTGAACTGACATGCTGTCAATATTATTGTTATTATAAGAAAATTATGCATAGGTATTTAAACTGTAATGTTATATATAATGTAGAAGTATCAGACATTATTGTTAGTAGTAAGTACAACCCTATTAGGACATATTTAAATAGTAAAGAAGGCAATAAGAAATGTTAAGAAAAAAAATGTAAAAGCCTAAAAACTTAAATTTATAAATGTGCTAAAATAAGTGATACTGGGCCGAAATGGGTCACATTCGGTATCACAATAATTCTATTTTTCCAAACAACAACATCGTGTAATCCAAATTTAATTAATCTAGAAATAAATAAGGAGTAATTTGAGGTGACAGATTTAAAATTTACAGATTTCGAATAATTAACGTCACGTGACCAGGAGTCGGGAATAAGGACCAATCAAAGCCCACAAAAGCTAGGTCATAGCCGTTAACTAAACGGAAAAATTCGTTTACTCTGTTGTTAAATCTCAGACTGAACAGATGAACTCCGTGTAGCAGAGAGTCACATTTCGATGAATAACCAATAACCAAAGTAAAATATAAAGAGATGCCAAAACCAAAATAAGAAAAACATTAAAAAATTACACAAGCAAACCGCACTAATAGAAGTAATTGAGAACCGAATGAAAAGATGATGGTCAACTTAAACTGACACGTTCCAAGTATGAAAAAAAAAACGTAACTGCAAGTGGTGAGATTGAATAAACTAATAACGACATAACCATACCATACACAACTAGAGATTCACCAAGATCACTGTTAAACCAGACACTTGTGAACTTTAACAAAACTTTATTCAGCAACATTGTGGACATAAAGTTATTAAAACACTCTTTAATTTAAAAAAAATTAGTTGAAGCAGATTCTGAGGTTATTCAGATACCGGCCGACGGTCATTTTGATTTACGAAAACTTCGCCATTTTCATTAACTTTTGGAAATATAAATGAGAATCATAGTACACTTGAACTCAAATTATTTTAATTGTATTGTTTATTAAGAATGTTAATTAACCAATTGTGATGTATTGTATTTTATTCGTAAGCATTTTCTGATCTTTCCTAACAGCTCAAAGTATCCACGACCTGATATTAAAAAATAATATTGTAATTTATTTTAAACATTTTATTGTTCGAGTCGAGCTTGGTGAGCGAGTCGATACGGTCACTATCCCGTTCGATTCACGAACCGTTGAATTGACCCAGATTATAACATCATCAAATAAACTAATTTGTTACTTGAAAGAAGCATTTTATTTTTTAAAGTGAATTAAGATGATAAATTTTCAGGTTTTAAATAAGAAGAGAAATATGGTGAGAGCGAAGAACATTGCGAAATTAGGGGACAAAAAATCGGGCGGGGCTGTGTCGGGGCGCATGGCCATTGGTTTAACGTGAAACGTCTATGTCAGCGAGTCGCTTTTAGCGTATTGGATTGAAGTGAAAACGAGACATTGACTGCGTACAAAATTTTATTTTAACATAAAACAGACACTGAATGTTACATGATATTTATTTCGACTAATATTCGACGACGATTTTATTTGACATTGGCCTGTGATATGAGAAATAAGAGACATAAGGGATAATATCAACATAAATGTGTCTGGTGAACGTACAATCGATAGTGGTATTGCCCAGTGTTGTTGGTTCTGTGGGCACGTAAGTAGAGGGAAAGTGTATGTTAGAAAACACTTCCGGGTTCCAGTTGAAAACACTTCCGGGTTCCAGTTCATGACGTCATAGAGGCCCTGGCAGCTGGTGTCCGAGCTGTCCATGTGACGTCACTGTTTTGTGTATGTGTGTGTATGTGTGACTGAAACCAAAACCTACTGATATAGCAGGCCTCACAACTACGTCATAGTTCAACTGTCATGGCTGCCTATGTAGTCCAACGGCATCTGAAACTTGGGCGTAGCAGCACAGTCGCTTTACGTACTTATTATAGGTTACGTTATGCATTGCATGCTTAGGTTAGAAACGCACGTTGTTGTATTTGTATCAGTTACAAGTATAACGGTGCTGCTAATTTTGTTGAATTTATTCTGAATTATTATGGGGTTCAGGTGCTGTGTTCCGAATTGTCGCGGAAACTATGACAATGGACCTAAAGTTTCTGTTTTTTCGTTCCCAAAGGGGAAGAAATTGAAGCAAAAATGGATAAATGCAATTCATCGAAAGAATTTTCAACCATCTCCCTGTTCCAAGTTACGTGTTATCAAAACTTTTTTGTTTAAATCAAATATTTTTCACTAATTTATTTCCTGCAAATACAAACAATTTTTTAAAGTTAATAGGCCTACTAAGCCGTAATTAATGAATATATTCATATTTTATTAGAATATCAAAAAAGGATACATTCCGGTTTTCAAAATTTTTATTAGACTTACAAAAAATATAAATTTGCAAATAAGAAAATTATTTTCTACGAAGCACTAAGTTCTATGTCTATGTATCTGTTTTATTGTATTTATACAATATCAAGTACTTTTATTTGTATTTATTAAATTTATTAAACTGTGCACAACTTTCTATGGTGAAACTAACTTAATAATTTATATTCATTTTTCAGTAGACTAGTATTCCGAGTCACAGATATAAATAATATTAGAATATATAACATTCAATGTAAATGTAAATAACGCAAGAACGAAGTCACACAACGGATATTAGGTTATATATTTTAATATTATTAATCATTTACCTTTTCTTTATATTATTTTCTCATGAACTGTAATAACCTTGTTATTTCTATTACAGGTCTGTGAAGTTCATTTCAGCCCAGAATACGTACAAAGGACTGTGGAGTTTTTCGACCACACAGGAAAAAGTTAGAGGTGCCTTTAAAAAGGATAAAATTAAGAGAGGGTGCTATTCCAATAATACTTCCAAATTGTCCTCAATATCTGTCTGTTCCATCATCATCCAGAGAAAGTACTGACGAAAGGAGAACAAGAAAAGAAAATAACAGTCTGCTCCTGTCAATTCAGCAAAGCATTACAGCTAAAAGTGAATATGATGAGAGTCATATGTTTAATAATTTTTGTGAGTTAGTGCAGTGTTTGAAAATTTTCAAAACTCCCAGTGAGTGGAAATTTAATGTTAAAGAAGACAGGTATGTACTATTTTTTTATATAATAGAAAATCCTATCCCAAGTGTTCCAATATTAGCCAGAATTAATAATAATTTACAAATTAGTATTTTTATTAATTCAGTAGAACTGAAGCAACTAGGCAAAGAAAGTTTGCCTCTAGCTTTAAACAATTTAAATAGATTAAGCGATATTTTAGAAAGCCTCAAAAATATATACTTGAATGAGGAGACACAAATATCAACAGAGCTTGTCAACTGTATCAAGGCTATGTTAGACAAAGTTGGAACCTCACCTAAATGTGAAATCCAGGAGAAAGTTCAGTTTTTAAAGGAGCAGGTGAGTTTGTTACCAATGAGTAAGGAATGCTATAGATATTCACCTGAATTCTTAGTATTCTGTAGTATTTTGTACACTATATCTCCACACTGCTACAAATTTTTCAGAAATTCTGGTTATGTCACAGTACCACATCCCAATTCTATTAATAAAGTGTGTTCCATTTATCAGACGAACCCATACATTGAACAAAATGATATCAACTTCTTGATGCATGTAAAGCAAAAGTTCAATTTATTAAAAAGGGAATTAATTTATCACATTGTCACATTAATGATAGATGAAATTCACATCAAACCATACATGGACTTCTCTGGTGGGAAAATTTTAGGCTCAGCCCACAATAGTGAGAGTACCGCTACTTCTGCTCATGTGTTCATGGTGCAAAGTTTGCGGTCAAATTTCAAAGACGTGGTTCACATCCTGCCAATTCATACAATTAAGGCAGAATATTTATTTAATTTCATTAAAAGGGTTATTATAGGGCTGCATAATATTGGATTCAGTGTCATTTGTTTGGTGAGCGACAATAATGCAATAAATCGTAAAGCCACGTCCTTTTTTTCATCTCCACCAAAACTTAGCATAGCTTATCCTCATCCATGCAACAGCTCATCTCCTTTATTTATTTCCTTTGATACTGTGCATTTATTAAAATGTATTAGAAATAAATGGCTTAACCAGAAAGATGAGAAACAAGCACTGCAATATCCACCATTTAATAATTCAACCTGTAATCAGAATATTTCTTTGTTGAGCGCTTCATTTGCCTGTTTAAAATAAATTCATCTATTAGAAAATAATTCTAACAATCTTGTAAAATTTTCATATAGATTACATTTAAAAGCCCTTAGTCCTACTAATTTTGAAAGACAAAATGTCAAGTATGTTTTAGATGTTTTCAATGAACATGTTATACAGAGCTTGTTAACGCTTGGCAATATGCACAGTATTGCCAATCATCAAAGTACTGCTGAATTTATTAGAATTATTTTGAATTGGTGGAATATTGTGAGTGTAAAGTCATTGTTCAAGGATGAGCAATTTAAGAATCCCATGTTTAGAACTCTTGCACCAGGTCAAGAAAATGTTTTATATTTAGAAAAGTTTTTAATGTGGTTGGATTGTTGGAATGATTTTAAAATAGTCTCTAATAAGTTAACGAAAGAGACTCAGCTAGCACTGTCTCATTCCACTCATGCTCCTATAGAGCTAACTAAATATTGTATCGAGGAGTTACATTTTAATTATATTTTGCCTGGTAAAATCCACACTGACTCTCTTGAAGCACGTTTTGGATTGAAATGTAGGACTATGGCAGGTTCTCAGTACTTGGTATCCCTTAGGCAAATATTTGAGGTGGAGTCAAAAATTATAATCCAAAATCTGCTCCCTTTAACCCTAAATTCCAATAGTCTTGGTAAGTTGCCAGTACCTCTTTTGGATAGCAGGATAACGGAAACTATTAACACAGTCAATCTGGATAACAGATCCAGTAACATTAATGGTTTCCCTGAATTTGATGTTCAGTTGACTGATGAAGATTTTTCCAAAGCTGGTGATTACCTTCCTGTTTTTACTTATTTGGCTGGGTATTGTGGCAGGGGGTTTTGAAAAGGAGCAGGTGTGATATTTGCTGTAAGTTTATAGTTCTTGACAAATCATTCTGTATTGATGAGGGAACTTCTCAATACAGTCTAATAAAAAATATTGACAGAGGTGGACTTCTCTATCCACATTCTGACATTGTCAATGTAGTTATTTTTAATTATTTGACAGTCCAAAAATTAATCAATAATGTAAATGAAAAAGGATTTTTAAGCTGCAGTCAGCAAAGAGATGTAGGCATCCATTATACTGAACCGGTGGTGAAAAGACAACTTTTTTTTAACAGATTTCTTCTGCCCGGCCCACGACCGAGATCTTATATTATATAATTTAGTGAAAGTCTCCACCAATATATTACTTAGTAATTATGTGAAAATTAAAAATGACAACTTTTCAAGAAAATCAAACAAGAAAAGGAAACTATCCACTGTCAAAAATTAATTTCATTTAAAGGAAAAATTCAGTAGACTGTTGACTGTATTAAAAAAATATTAGCTGTACGTTTTGATTATGTAGATTTCATAGAATCAAAATATAGGCTGGATAATCTGGTAGGACTATTTGTTATATTAGTAACAATATAAGAATATGTAGAATTTTATTTGTGTATTCTAACATTGTAGCTTCTGCTGAAAATCACTGTTATGAAAAATATGTATAGACATTATTGAATGTTTTATCAATCTTGTAATCTTGTTTGAATAAGTTTTATTTAGTCTTAATTACCAGTCCTATATCTATATAATATAAATATATCCTCGTATATACTGTATCTGTAAAATTGAAAATTAAACTTTCTTCTAATTAATTTTTGTTTTGTTATTTAATCCTGTCATAAATATTTAACACAGGCCAGCCTTGTCAATTATCTTTTTATAAAATATCTCAAATCAGAGTTATGTTAATTGATATGTAATATGAAAAATTTGTAAATTTAACCACGACATTGTCAATTTCGCTCATGGGCTCTAAATGGTTAAAAGAATTGGTTTAGTTATTTACGATAATAAAAAAAAAAATTAGTTTTTCGATATAAACAAAAATGGAACAATCAAATTGTTTTATTTTGTCTATTATCTAAGAAATTGCATTAAGATTATTAATTATCTGAGAAATACTTTAAAAGTAAGTTTTATCTACTTAAAGCGATCAGCGAAATTATTGACAATATTACCGTTAAATTTATAGATTTTTCGTGTAAAATTCAGTGATTTTGTTTAGAAATTTTTATACATATATTCGACATTTAATTCTCATTGCTTGTGTTGTAATTTTATTCTGTAACTGGATAAATCGGAATACTGTACTGCTGGCCGTGAAGTCGGTCTACATACGATGACGTCACGGATCAGTTGTGAGGCCTGCTATGATGTTTTGCTGAAACACTTCCGTGTTCCATTTCATGACGTCACGGAGGCCGTGGTTTCTGCATGTCCAAAATTTGGTAGCCGAAAACAATGTGTAGCGGATGGGGGTACCCGGAATTCGGTGGTTGACGAGGGCCTGGACGCACAGAGGCGATGTTAGTACGACGTGTCATCGGGTACCGTTACGCGAAACTTTGGGGGCATCGGGTACCGTTACCCGAAATGTTGAAATCAACGGATGGGGGTACCCGAAAGGTGGGTACGCCCTAACCGGGTTCCAGTTCATGACATCACACAGAGGTCCTGGCAGCTGGTGTCCGAATGTTAAAACACTTCCCCGACCGGACTGGTTTATTTTGATGTAACAAAATAATCGTTCTCTCTCTGTAGCGTATGGGGGGTATCCGAAATTTTTAATGTCAGAATTTTGGTACCCTAAATGATTAAAACAACGGATGTGGGTACCCGAAATTTGTGGGTACGCCCACATAACGCATGTATAAAACACTGGTTATGACGAAACAGGAGGCTGGTTTCTGTCACAGTGGATATGATAGCTGGTTCGATGACGACGTAGAGGGCGTGATGTCTGAAATTTGACACACGAAATGTTTAAAACAACGGATGGGGGGTACCCGAAATTTTTGGTGTCTGAAATTTAGTATCCGAAATGTTTAAAACAACGGATGGGGGTACCCGAAATTTTTTAGTGACGGAAAATGTAACACCCGAAATGTTTAAGTTAACGGATGGGGGGTACCCGACATGACGCATGTGTTCGACTGCGAGGCGAGACAGTTGGTTTCTGTTATGTGTAAAAACAATGGGTATATGTTACGTCATTAGTGTTTTATGATGTTAGTAGCTTATGACGTTACAGATTAATGAAGGAAGCAAAGCTGTGAAGTTGGATGAATCTGTTATATTGAACAGGTATAAAATATAACGCTTTTTTTCCGCAATAATAACTAATTATTGATATATGGTATGTCATTGGTTTATGACGAGACGGAACACATGTTCATTCTAGTGGTTGTCATCTTATGATTCACTTATCATCGCGTCTATTATTCACTATCATCTCATTACACTCATTGCGTCTAATAATTTTCTTGCATACTTAACTATTTATAGCAGCAACTTTAATGCTGTGTAGCGAGCAATGTCCTGACTTTACCGAGCGACCCAAGAGCGATGTACTAGGTTGTCCTCAAAATATAAAAATTACTTCCAGCTCGAGTACTATAAATGCAGCAGCAAAATACATGTAAGTCGCTCTCTAGCCATTCACGTAGATAGGACGTAGGTAAGCGCTGCTTCCTTGACTATTTGTTGATTATTTAATACAATTTTTCAGGTTGTATAATTATTATCACTGAATAATTAGTTATTATTGTGAAATATGTGTTATATACTTTGTATATATATATTTTATAGTATGGTAATGCACTTTCAGGTTTTGTATATACGTTAATTTTGTATCGAATCGTATAAGGTAACTTGATCTATCGCGGACCATTCGATTGAACCGCTAATGCGTGTTGTAATAATACTATTCCGTTCACAATGTTACAGGTTAATCTGCAGCCTGGTGTTATAATACAGCTGTGACTAATACGTGTATTAAAAATAATATTTTTAAACTTTGTGTGTGTGTGTGTGTGTGTGTGTGTGTGTGTGTGTGTGTGTGTGTGTGTGTGTGTGTGTGTGTGTGTGTGTGTGTGTGTGTGTGTGTGTGTGAAACGTAACAACTGTGATAATTACTGATTCAACTGAATAACTAGATTTTGTGTGTATATTTTATAGTCATATGTTATATTGTATATATATATTTTTTTTGACGGAACGTGTAACTACCGTGTGCTAGTGGAATGCAGAAGTTGCTTTGCTGCAGGGCATAGAGACCGGTCTCTGCACTCGCGTTCAGTATTGTGTCTGTTTTGCAACGTAGCGCAGCGTTATGTATTTTATTTTGTAAAATAATGTTATGTTATGGAATATGTCTGTGTCTAATACATACCACTGTTAGTTAGTTCATGTGTGTGTATGTGTTGTAATACAGTGTGACTCTAATCTGTTATATGTTTGTGAACCAATGTTACATTTCAGGAGTTATGGAATGTATCTCCAAGTATGTATATTACCCATTGATTTATATACAGACTATATGTTTTAAATGTATAACTAGATTTTATGTGTATATTTTCTGTTGAAGCGTACATCGTAAACGACCGGGTTCTGTCTGTCATATTTTACACGTAACTCGTTTTACCGCGGGCTATACAACACTGCGATTGTTCCGAGAGTAACCGGACCGTCTGTTGTAAGCAGTCGGTCACCAGAATGAAACTTTACTGTTGTTTTAATATATTATAAAACAGATTCAGTCATTTAAATATTATTCTATCGTGGGTGTATAGGTGGTATTTATTTTTTCGTGTAGTTATAAGCTTCGTACATGTTTGTAGTGAAATGTACCTTATTTCGTGTATACGAATAAAACAACTTTGTTTGAAATTACCGTAAGTACATTATTTTATATTTAATGTCATTATAGTAATATTGTGTACGCATACTACGAAGGTTTATTTTTTTTGTCAATGTAACTTTTTCTTTCTGCAGGCAATCAATGTAATATTTCATGTGTTATTGCACTTTGCTGTGTTCCTATACATATAAATATTTATATTTAAATATACAACAATGGTTTATTTTTTCTGTGAATGTACCTGCTATGTTATATTCCTTTTAATTTGTATAATTATAAATAATGTTAAACTCGCATTTAGTATTGCATCTGTTTTACATCATAGCGCAGCGTTATGAAATTTGTCTGTAACTAATACACACAACTGTTAGTTAGTTCGTAAGTGTGTGTATGTGTATGTGTGGGAAGCAGCTCAAAAACTGGGTTTTCAAACGAGCTATCTCTCTCGTGATGTGGTTGTCCTCGAACGTTGTGAAAATAATCTATTTTTATAAGTGTTCTATATGTAATATCTTTCTGTATATGCTGATATCGTTCTGCTGTCATTATGTATGTGTCTGATGAACTATATTGAAAAATGAACAGATCATTAACTCAAAGTGTACACGCACTGTTGATTGGTATGTGTTATGTTATAAGAAATTATAAAACCCATTTATAAGAAATATAAAATCATTTTATTTATACATTAAATCCATTATTAATACATCTTATACATTTAGTAATACATTATTTGTTTGTGTTAATGAAAACGCGCGCGCGCGAACACACGCACACTCACACACACACACACACACACACACAATACAAAAATAGTACATGAAAATATTGTTATAGAACATAATTGCAGAGAAAAAACATTATACAAAGACAAATACTTTATATATATAACTGCTTCATAGTTACATCAGTGAAAAAAATACATCTACATTGATCAATAACATACACAGCGATAGTGATATATCACTGTTATGTATGAATAAAATTGAGATACATTATTAATGTTGTGGTTTATACAGAAACGTAATTCACTTATAATTTAAGTATAGTGTTAGAGTTACAATTAAAGTATTTTCCAGTTACTCAAAAATTAAACATAATATATTTATACATCAAGGTGGTACAAATAAAATTGTAGTTCATAAATATGAACAGTACATACAGTACATTTTATGTCATAGTTTAAAAAACAATAATTACCAACACACCACCCCACTTTATCGTATAGCATTCCTCATTATAAAATTTTGGTGTACAGATTGATGAATAACGGATAAAATCATATTTCATATAATACATATTTCCAAACCACTTCTGTCTAGATAATACATGTCTATTGTAATGAATATAATTTATATTGTGATATTTACAGAATGTAATTGGAATTTCTTTTAAGAACGGAAAAAATGTGTAAAATTGTGTATTGATGAATTCATTAAAAGCTTTTCTCAAGTCCACGATATTTTTAGTAAACGTTATGCATTTCCATTGATTCAGTTTATAATGATTGTTTAACGGAACCTCGAACTGTTCATAGTTAATATGTGAATACAATTTAATTAAATCTCATTGACAATAAAGTGTTTTAATTTTAGGGGAATAACCCAATTCTATACTCAGAACTTTTAGAGTAACGTTACATCCAACATATTCTCTTTTCCAGTATCTAATTCAAAAATTAAACATAATATATTTATACATCAAGGTGGTACAAATAAAATTTTAGTTCATAAATAATCACAGTACATTTTTAATCATGGTTTAAAAAAACAATAATTACCAGCACACCAACACACCCTTCCACACTTATTACTACTGCACTTTATCGTATAGCATTCTTCATTATAAAATTTTGGTGTACAGATTGATGAATAACGGATAAAATCATGTTTCATATAATACATATTTCCAAACCACTTCTGTCTAGATAATACATGTCTATTGTAATGAATATATTTTATATCGTGATATTTACAGAATGTAATTTAAATTTCTCTTAAGAACGGAAACACTGTGTAAAATTGTTTATTGAAGAATTCATTAAAAGCTTTTCTCAAGTTCACGATATTTTTAGTAAACGTTACACATTTCCATCGATTCAGTTTATAATGATTGTTTAATGTAACCTCGAACTGTTCATAGTTAATATGTGAATGCAATTTAATTAAATCACATTGACAATAAAGTCTTTTACTTTTAGGGGAATAACCCAATTCTCTACTCAGAACTTTTAGAGTAACATTACATCCAACATATTCTCTTGTCTTGTTTCTTTTTCTGAAAATGAAAAAAATAAAATAAAATTGAATTATATATACAGTATATATATATATATATAGTCTACAAATCCATGTAAACAATAGTTGCGGTACAAGATAAACGTAATGACTAACGCGATGTGGGTGTACACCAGCGAGCACAGACCACAAGAAACACTTTTCATCTTCTACATTTTTTTACATTAATAATTCCTTTCTTACTGTTTGGTAATTTCAATGGTGTAGGTAGAAAGCTCGACCCCACAAGAGGATTATATTTTGTAATATTTAATTCCACCCGCTTCATTATTTTTGCGCTAGCTATCGAATACTGTTCATCGATATCGTCATACTGTGACTTAAGTTATGTACGTGATCTAAATACCGCATTACAATAAATATTTTCGGTGTTTATTAATTTTTTTAAATATACACGAACTGCTAAATACCACTTTATATGATTACTAGCAAAATACCCGTGCTTCGCTACGGAGTTTCACGTTGTACGTAATTGTACAATTATTGCTCGCTTAATAGTATAGGATTAGATAAATTGTACAAATTCTCAACTCTTAGTTTGTCTATTTACGTTCATAGCAACAGCTATTTATTATTTATTTCGAGAAAATCGTTAGAGCCGTTTCCGAGAAAAAAAGGACATCCATTTATTAATTAATTGAACTTCGAAATTTTCCCGACTATAAGAACCTGCAAACAACGAAGTTTTTCAATTTAAAACAATGATTAAAAACTCAGGACTAAATGTATTCGGGGTTTCCAGTAAACTGAGATGTCAACCACTTCATTTACCAAGTATGCAATTCCCGCTATAAATTTCAGTATTTGGTTTTTTGCCCCTTAGGAGTGAAAGTTTTTAAAACCGTTTCTTAGTGAGCACCTAAGACCTATGATGAAGCTATGTTCAAAGTTTCATTGATATCCATTCAGTGGTTTCAGAGATATCGTGATCAGTGAGTCAGTCAGTGGTATTTGGCTTATATAGATATCTATATCTAGCCGATTTACCCAGCGTTGCTCGGGATCATAATTTATTCATAGGCTCATAGGCACCTATTCTTGTTCGAACGTTATATTACTTGTATACTGTATAATCTTCCTTATATTGTTACGTTCGCATTCTCACTGGAGGAATACTCTGTAGCGCACCTGTTTAAGAACATATCATAAACTGTATTCTTATATCTGGAGAAGAATTCTGTTGCGCGTGATGCTCCTGCTCGATTTCTAACTCTGGGAGAGGGCTAACAGCTAAATTAGTTTTCAATAAAATGTGTACAGTACTTGCACGCGCTGCGTATTTAACTGTCGTTTTATAATTCATTGTGTTAATGTTGAAATAAGGCATTTGTTAAATTAGTGTCTCCTAAACTTATTCTAACAATATAATACCTCCATAGATTTCAGCTTATCAATTTTAAAATTCAAACTGAAGCAAGTGCATTTATATTGTCTGAGCTCTATGATCTGAATACATTCGCTATCAAAACTTTGTTTTTTGTACTCGCTTATAACTTACTTCGATCTTAACTTATCCACTTTTAAATTCAAACTGAAACAACTCTGAATTCACACACTATTAAGACCTTTCTTAAGATCCATACACCACCTTTGATATCATAACCTATATCTTTATTTATAAGAACCGTGGACTCTGGCCCCGCCGTCTTTCGCGGGATCCGACCTAAGACTCCCCGGGTTCCGTGGATGAACTCCGGGGAAGGCCCGTCGGACGACTCCCGCGCTATTTCCTACGCGGGAGACTTCCACCGATGCTATGGTAACAAGAATCTATTCTATTGGGTTGCCATAATAACCAGATCTAATAGTTGTTTAAGACCCAAAGGACCCCCCCAGAGGATCGTACCGAAAAAAAACACCTTTCCTATGTTGGTTCTCCCGTTGCGTAAAATATTTGTGCCAAGTTTGGTTGAAATCGGTCCAGTGGTTTAGGAGGAGATGTGGAAGACCCCAAAGGGCCCCCTAAAGGATCGTATCCAAAAAACACTTGTCTTATGTTGGTTCTCCCATTGCGTAAAATATTTGTGCCAAGTTTGGTTGAAATAGGTCCAGTGGTTTAGGAGGAGATGTGGAAGACCCCAAAGGACCCCCCGAAGGATCGTATCGAAAAAACACCTATCTTATGTTGGTTCTCCCGTTGTGTAAAATATTTGTGCCCAGTTTGGTTGAAGTCGGTCCAGTGGTTTAGGAGGAGATGTGGAAGACCCCAAAGAACCCCCAAAGGACCCCATCGAAAAAAACACATATCCTATGTTGGTTCTCCCGCTGCGTAAAATATTCGTCCCAAGTTTGGTTGAAATCTGTCCAGTGGTTTAGGAGGAGATGTGAAAGACCCCAAATAACCCCCCAAAGGACCCCATCGAAAAAACACCTATCCTATGTTGGTTCTCCCGTCGCGTAAAATATTTGTGCCAAGTTTGGTTGAAATCGGTCCAGTGGTTTAGGAGGAGATGTGGAACATACATACATAGATACAAGGGGGGGGGTTTGCCCCTTAGGAGTGAAAGTTTTTACAACCGTTTCTTAGTGAGCACCTAAGACCTATGATGAAGCTATGTTCAAAGTTTCATTGATATCCATTCAGTAGTTTTTGCTCTACGTTGATTCAATATCAGTCAGTCAGGCAAACTTTCCCCTCCCTTTTTCCCCCTTTAAAGGTCGAATTTCCAAAAATCCCTTCTTAGCGGAAACCTACATGCCAAATTTAAAGTTTCTAGGTGTTATAGTTTCAGAGATTTCGTGATGAGTCAGTCAGTGAGTCAGTGGTATTTCTCTTTTATATATATAGATTTAATGCTACGGCTTCGTTACAAATTTTATCAATAACCTATTAATTTTTTAAAAGATAATGAACTACTAAATACCACTTTATATAATTATTTAATGCTACGGCTTCGTTACAAATTTTATCAATAACCGTGTGTTTGTAATCCTGTTCGCGTCATCACAATGATAATTATACGAAGATGTACAACAAGCAAGGTGCTGCAAATAAACTTTAAATGTCCATAAAACAATTACAATGCACTTTATATATCTGTTATTCACGGTTAAAAAAAAAAAAACAATAATTAGCAGAACAGCAACATATTCTACCACAATTCATAGTACCCCACCAATATCCCGTTTTCTTATAACATGAATCATTATAAAATTTTGGTGTCCAGTTTGGTATGTAATAAGTAAAATCGTGTTTCATATAATACATATTTCCAAACCACTTCTGTCTAGATAATACATGTCTATTGTAATGAATATATTTTATATCGTGATATTTACAGAATGTAATTGGAATTTCTCTTAAGAACGGAAAAAATGTGTAAAATTGTTTATTGAAGAATTCATTAAAAGCACTCTTCATTTTCTCGATATTTTTAATAAACTCTGTACATTTCCAACGATTCAGTTTATAATGATTGTTTAACGGAACCTCAAACTGTTCATAGTTAACATGTGAATGTAATTTAATTAAATCACATTGACAATAAAGTCTTTTACTTTTAGGACTATATCCCAATTCTCTACTCACAACTTTTAGAGTAACGTTACATCCAACATATTCCCTTGTTTTGTTTTTTTTTCTGAAAAAATGAAAATAAAATTTGATATATAAAGAAATCAGTTCATGATTACATTCAGGTTTTGTTCTCTCTCTCTCTTCCTCCCCATATCCATACTCTGTTAAATTCACACTCACTTACTACATCACAGTGTCTATTATATGGCGGTGTACGACATATATCACCCTCACACTCGCACAAACAATTCGCCTCAACACATCTGTTCATCTCCCTGTAACTATAGAATAAACTATAATATATATATTGTAACGTGTAAATTCGATCTGACCTGCAAAATGTGTACAATTTGCATATGTTATGTATAATTAGTGCGTTCGCCTCGCACTGGGTCGTTACAGTAATGTTGTGGCTAGCGATGTTCGTAGCGTAGATATGATCACCTGGATACTACGGCAGTAACCTTACCTGTATTCACATAGGGGTGTGATAATCCCGGGTGGCGCCAAGTCGTTTTACAAAACAACTAAAAATTATGTTTAAACAAGTTATCAGCGTTGCTGGTTGGTGCATTCGAATAGTTCCCGCTCGCACAGCCGTCCCAATCGTCGCTTGCGCCGTATGTCTGACAACCTGGTTACTACTACGATTTATTCTTAAACACAAGTAATTAATATATAGCACTCCCTATGAAATGATAACGCTGGTTACTCCCTGTAATAAATATTTTTAATGGGTGATAACTGAAAACATTTACATTTACAATAAAACAATTACCAATTCGCTCCGACTGATACACGAGATCTTGCTTTCAGGGTCGGCGAAGTGATTTAGAAACCATTTAACCTTGCGTCGCTGTTTACGTTCGGCTTATTACAGTTAATATTGGTTTCACAAATTGTGGATCCTTTTGGCTATGAGTTAAAGAACTCCAATGGTTACAATAAAAATATAAATTACCTTAATCTAAGTGTACATGAAAGATAAAGTGTGCTGTTACAATCTGTTGTGTTGTGTCGTAAAAGTGTTCTGTAAGTTCGTGTTTAATTCTTAGGTTATTCAATGTTAACAAAGTTTCCATTAAGTTTTAATTTGCTCAAATATTCTATGAAAGAGAAATATTGCTTCTATAGTGTGGTAATTTTACCTTTCAAAATTATTTAAAGTGATTAGGGTGGTGGAAAATAAATAATTGGATAGTACTTAACACCTCAACGTGTCTAGGTGCCTTCGTAATGTATTCGAGATAGGATTTGGTTGCATACATTCAGTTTTCATAAATTTTGGGCTTCACTAAATGTGGCATCTTTTTCATCATGGGTTTTGACATTCTTTTCAAGGATAATTTCTATTTAATTGGTCTTGGGTCTTGAAATATCTGCTGCAACGGTCATCTGCTTCTTCAATGATTAAGTTCAGTAACTTTGAATAACTATTTGCATGATTTATACTGAAAAAACGCTCTTCCAAACTTTTGCATCTGCAATGGCTTAATGACGCTTCACTTCTTGTTAATTTCCAACGGTATTTTTGGTCTTCAACCGCCGTTTCCATAGTAACGGTATTATTCTGATTGGCTGATTTTGAGATGATGTATTGTTATCAAAAATTCGAATTCTTCGTATATCTTCTGATTACTGTTATTCCTCCATCTTCCTTCCTGGTTATTAAATATTGTCACTATAGTATTTATTCTCGTTCATAGATTATTTTGATACCCCACAAGCTTGGGTAATTTCAGATTTTAAGTTTTTTCAATTATGTTAATGCTTGTTAATTACATTTCTTTTTGTATAATAATGCCTATTACAATATTTTGTGTTATAAATGATTTACAATTTATTCTTGGTGATTCCTTCACCTCAGATTTTCTAAATTCTTATTCAATTTGTTATAATTTTTGGTTGTTTGGTTCTGACAGTTATGTTTTTTCTAGGCCTGAGTAGCCATTATAACAATTTACTTATTTCGTTCAAATCACATTTTGGTTTAGCCTATTGGGCTTTACTTTGTTATTTTTATTAGTTGTGTTGTGTTTTGAGTCTGTAGGTGTGTTGTTTACTGTTCAATATTGCTTTCTCTATTTCAATCTTTAAAACATAACATTAGGCTTATGGACTGCACATTTCATTCAGCCATATCCTCTTCATAACATTAACATGAACACAATTTTTTATAAGTTATTAGAGTTATTATTTTGATTAAGAAATATCATCACTCCCTTCTAACTTATCCTTACTTCCTAATTTTTTTCTTTATAACACATATTATTTTTGTTGTGATAAACAACATCACTTTCTATTAAATCAATAATAGTCCTTTATAATTTAGGTATCTTCGTTAGTTTTTTGACTTCTTAATCTCTAAACAATTTTTATATTCCCTCCATGGTAACACATTCAATTTATTCTATTCTGGAATCCTCCCTTTTTACTTACTACCAGCTATAATTAAACTTAACTCTATTGAACATCTTTCTTAAATAAAAAGTCATCATCACTTCTAGTGTTTACTATACCTTATTCTATAATTCACACTTAATACTATGTTTCATCAGCTATTTATTCACTGTTAATTTCCAACCTTTATCTTACCTTCACTTGTAAATTATTTATTGTTAATTATACTTCACTAGTGTCACACTTCACTTTGGGGTTCTTACACCTACACTATTGCACTGTATCACTGTTTATATCATTTGTTTTATAGTGCGTGATCCCTATACTTATTTCTCTTTCATGACTTAATACTAATGACAATTAATACTTAATAATTAATACTTACTAACTAATAACAATTTTTATCTGTGGTTTAGGTTGCCTTTTTAATGGGTAGTAACCGTTATCTCTCCTTCCTCCGGATAACCATCGTTTTGGTTTCAATATTCTTGTTGAGTGCTTTATTACTTGTTTTGGTGAACCATCATTGGTTTTCACTTTTGCTTGTCTCCCTCCTTTTCTTTTTCCTTACTTGATTAATACGTTGGGTTTTTTCGTCCGTTTCTTTGGGTATTTTGGGGTCGTTTAAACCCATGAACTTGTTTCCTTTTGGTTTGGGTTTATTCCTTTCTTATTCTCGTTGTTTATTTGTGTGGTTCCCTTCTTTATTTGTTCCTTGATGTTGGGTCAATCACTTGGGTTAGGTCAAAGTCGTCGTATTGTCGTGTCATATTCCTTATATTTTAATTAAAATCAATCAGTTTATTTGATAAAAAGTATTTTTACAATTATAAATATATTTTTTATCCCTGGTACTGGGTTGGCTATTTGTGTCGTAACAATATATATATATATTTTTTATCCCTGGTACTGGGTTGGCTATTTGTGTCGTAACAATATATATATATATATATATGGTTTTTGTTTCTCCATTACGAACGTGTACAAGAACCGTACATGTCCGTATGGAAATCAAAGTAGTGTTTAAATATTTTGAAATTAATTTTCACACACACACACACACACACACACACACACACACACACACACACACACACACACACACACACACACACACACACACACACACACACACACACACACACACACACACACGCACACACATACACACACGCACACATGCACACACAATTCTTGTAAACCTAATATTAATATTAATAATAGTAATATATACTATACTTCTAATACCTATAATATATACTATACTATAATATAATATATATTAATACCATCCATATTTCGTTCAATTACTTTGTCTGAAAAAAAAATGAAATTAATACACTTACATGTGTATACATATATATGTGTGTGTGTGTGTGTATGTGTGTGTGTGTGTGTGTTTATACGAGAAACATACTCACATAATCGATGTCTAGCTGAACACTCGTTTTCTCGTTTGGTAGTGGGACGTGCGATGTGACGCAAAGTGATAGCACACAAGGCTTCACAGCTTTTAGTTGCTCCTCTGTAAATACGTCAGCCCATAGTTTTGGTAGATAAACGTAAAAGCGCCCCTCTTCCGGATGCGGGCAGGTCCCATCGTCTTCTAAGTCGACTACAATCGATTCGCAGAATTTTTTGTTCACAAATTTCATTCCTAAAACGTGATACTTCACATTTAACTTTAAACTTGTTAAGTCCCGTTTTGGGAGAAATTTCGGTACAGATTTCGCGTTGCTGACTGTAGCTTCCATTGCGAGTACTGGTGACTGCATAGGGAAACGCTGTTGTATTTATTCTGTTTCCCCGACAACGTTCCTTCTAAAGCGTCCTCTCCTTCGGTCACGACCGGACGACGACACCCTATCCCGCACCCCGCACCACCACCGCAACGGTAACGGCTACAATTTTGCTACCTACCGCACCCCGCGTCGTCTCGGGCCACCATCTGCTTTCGGTCACGACCGGACGACGACACGGACGTCGGCTGCAACCTAGCTTCCTACCCCGCACCACCACTCCACACCTCCACCCCGCACCGCATCGAGTCCGTCGGTCACAGTCACCGGCGACAACCTAGCTTCCTACCCCGCACCCCCACCCCACACCCAGAGCCTAACCACCACCCCGCACCTCGCCTACATATTCTGTTCAATTACTTTGTCTGTCGCTCCGCAACGACCGGGTTTACCCCACCCCGCACTCCACAAACCGCAATCGAGTCCGTCGGCGACAACCTAGCTTCCTACCCCGCACCCAACCCCGCATCGTCTCAGACCACCATCTGCTTTCGGTCACTACCGGACGATGACATCCTACCCCACACCTCCACTCCACACCACCACTCCGCACCCCAACGGTCATGGCTACAACTTTGCTTCCTACCCCGCACGTCCACCCCGCGACGCCTCAGGCCACCACCTCGCACATCTGCTTGGTGTTCGACGTTTCCTGCTTTCGGTCACGACCGGTCGTACAACCCAGCCTCCCGTACCCCGCACCCTACATCCCGCGGGAGGCAACTCAACGAGCGCGCTTCGGTCAAGGTCGCCGGCATCCTGTACCCCGCACCTCGCCTACCTCTCGGTCACGGACACCGGCTGCAACCTAGCTCCCTACCCCGCACCTCGCCTACCTCTCGGTCACGGACACCGGCTGCAACCTAGCTCCCTAACCCTCACCGCCATCCCACACCTTTACCCCGCACCACGCGGAGCGCGGCGACAGCGTTACCGGTCACCGAACTGTCTATATAGGGAACCGACGACGCAAAGCCGGCCTCAGTCCTTTCACAATGACCAGCAGCAGCAGTGAACACCGTGCTCTCAATGGTAATGTAATTACTATAAAAATTTTGATACTTGACAATACACTAAACACATTAACAGTATTACTAGATTACAAACACACGGTTGTTGATAAGATGTGTAGCGAAGCCGTAGCATTAAATAATTATATAAAGTGGTATTTAGCAGTTTGTGTATCTTTTAAAAAATTAATAAACACCGAAAATATTTATTGTAATGCGGTACTTAGATCACGTACAGAACTTAAGTCACAGTATGACGATATCGATGAACAGTATTCGATAGCTAGCGAGAAAATAATGGAATCTGTTGACAAATTCACGCGTGACGGAAGCGGGTGGGTCGAAAACGGTGTCGAGTCGGTGGAATTAAATATTACAAAATACAATCCTCTTGTGGGGTCGAGCTTTCTACCTACACCATCGAAATTGTCACACAGTAAGAAAGGAATTATCAATATAAAAATTGTAGACGATGACAAGTGTTTCTTGTGGTCTGTGCTCGCCGGTATACACCCGATCGCGTGTATCCCGCATCGCGTTAGCCATTACCTTCCGTACGAAGAAGAAATAAACATGAAGGACATACCTTATCCTGTTGCAGTCAATAAGATAAAACGTTTTAAAAAATTAAACGAAAACTTATCCGTTAAAATTTTGGTTACGAAGGCGAGGTATATCCTTTACGAATCACTGAACATCGCGGTACAAAGTACCACGTAAACCTACTGCTACTGTCCGTCGCGAACACTACTCACTACTGCCTCATACGGAAACTTTCGCGTATGCTTTCGTCGTTGACAAAAAATTGTCGTGGATCGGTGTACTGCAACTACTGTCTACACAGATTTTCGGACAATAAAGATACTAACGAGTTGAAGAACACGAACGCAACTGTTCTCAGCACGGAGTACAGAAAGCAAAACTTCCTGACGAGAACGAAAAGTGGATGTATTTTAAAAACTTTTCACTTTGTCACCGCGTACCTTATACGGTATACGCTGACTTCGAATCGTTTAAAAAACGTGGCACATCATATACCAGCCAGTTTCTGCTATGTGGTAGTTGACTGGATGGGAAACGCCGTCAAGGAACATGTAATATACCGCGGTAAAGACGTGGTGGACACGTTCCTTTGTGTGCTTTTAGCCGACGTTCAATGACTCGATAGAAAGTTTAATAAACCGATCCAAATGACAGCGGCCGATGAACGGTCATTCCGAAACGCCACGCACTGTCATCTGTGCAAGAAGCCGTTAACGGACGACACGGTTCGAAACCATTGCCACATAACGGGTAACTATTTAGGCGCTGCTCACAATGCGTGTAATATAAATTACAAAATACCAACACACGTTCCGGTTTTTTCCCATAATTTAAGTGGCTATGACTCGCATCATTTGATGCAAGGTTTCGGAAAGTACAAGGAAGATGAAATAACGTGTATCGCTACTACAAGCGAACGTTACATCTCCGTTACACTCGGTCAGCTCCGGTTTCTCGATCCTCTGCGATTCATGAACGCGTCTCTTGAAAAACTCGTCTCCAACTTATCCGCGGATAAATTTAAAATCCTTAATCAATTTTACACGCATAATGTTGATTTACTGTTGCGTAAAGGCGTGTACCCTTACGAATACGTTACGGACGATTCAAAATTTGACGAGAGGCAGTTACCGGACCGCGTACATTTTTACAACGGGTTGACAGAGTCGGATATAGACGAAGAAGATTACGCGCACGCTCGAGCGGTTTGGTCGGCTTTCGACATGCAAACGTTCGGTGATTACCATGACCTTTATTTAAAAACGGATGTACTACTGCTTGCTGATGTATTTGAAAACTTTCGAAATATGAGCCTGCAGTACTACGGACTCGATCCGTGTAACGTCTTTACCACCGCCGGTTTAGCGTGGAACGCGATGCTGAAAATGACAGGAGTCAGGTTAGAGTTACTCCGCGATATAGACGTACACCTGTACATCGAAAAAGGTATCCGGGGCGGTTTAGCAGCAATTTCTAATCGGTACGCCAAAGCCGACAAACCCGTACATTCCCGATTATGACGCAAGCAAGCCGCACAACTATTTACTCTACCTCGATTGTACCAACCTGTACGGAACGGCTATGACACAGCCTTTACCACTGTCCGGTTTTCGATGGTTAGAACGTACAGAGATCGATACGTTGAACGTGCACGCGTTACGCGACGATGGTGACACCGGTTATATCCTGGAAGTCGATCTGGGGTATCCACATTACCTACACAGTGACTACCCTTTAGCACCTGAAAAGCGTACTCTTACGGACAATATGCTTTCAACGTGCTGCTATCGCATGAAGCTGTTAAAAGACTTTGTGTGTAGTAACGGTAAGGTAGAGAAACTGATAACGTCCCTCGAGGACAAGACAAAATACATTGTCCATTACAGAACATTGAAACTCTACCTCGAACTAGGAATGGGGTTGAAAGCGATTCACCGTGTGTTAGCATTCACACAGTGCGTATGGTTGAAACCTTTCATCGATTTTAATACGGAGCGACGAAAGGAAGCCAGAAACACCTTTGAAAAAGACTTTTTTAAGTTAATGAATAACGCACCGTACGGAAAATCGTTGGAAAACCTACGGAAGCGAATGGATTTCAAGTTAGTTCCAAACGAGAAGAAACTTCACAAACTAACCGCTAACCCCAGGCTACAACATTTTTTCATCTATAACGAGGACCTGGTAGGTCTCACGATGAAAAAAACATCCATTACACTGAACCGACCTTTGTACGTTGGGTTAAGTGTATTGGATATTAGTAAGCTGATCATGTATCGGTTCCATTACGGATTCACGATGAATACGTACGGGTCACGTGCAAGTCTATGTATGACGGACACTGACGCTCTGTTGTACGACATTCGCACCGACGATGTGTACAAAGACATGGAGGAGCATCTCGAACTCTTTGACACGTCGGAGTACCCTAAGACACAATGTATAGGAACAGAGGAAAATGCACTAACACATGAAATATGACACTGATTGCCTGCAGAAAGAAAATGTTACATTGACAAAAAAATAAACCTTCGTAGTATGCGTACACAATATTACTATAATGACATTAAATATAAAATAATGTACTTGCGGTAATTTCAAACAAAGTTGTTTTATTCATATACACGAAACAAAGTACATTTCACTACAAACAAATACGAAGCTTATAACTACACAAAAAAATAAATAAACCACCTATACGAGTATACACCAACGATAGAATAATATTTATATGACTGAATCTGTTTTATAATATATTAAAATAACAGTAAAGTTTCACTCTGGTGACCGACTGCTTACAACAGACGGTCCGGCTGCTCTCAGAACAATCACAGTGTTGTGTAGCCCGCGCTAAAACGAGTTACGTGTAAAATATGACAGACAGAACCCGATCGTTTACGATGTACGATTCAACAGAAAATATACACATAAAATCTAGTTATACATTTAACACTTATAGTCTGTATATAAATCAATGGGTAATGTACATACTTGGAGATAAATTCCATAACTCCTGAAATGTAACATTGGTTCACAAACATATAACAGATTAGAGTCACACTGTATGACAACACATACACACACATGAACTAACTAACAGTGGTATGTATTAGACACAGACATATTCCATAAAATAACATTATTTTACAAAATAAAATACATAACGCTGCGCTACGTTGCAAAACAGACACAATACTGAACGCGAGTGCAGAGACCGGTCTCTATGACCTGCAGCAAAGCAACTTCTTCATTCCACTAGCACACGGTAGTTACACGTTCCGTCAAAAAAAAAATATATATACAATATAACATATGACTATAAAATATACACACAAAATCTAGTTATTCAGTTGAATCAGTAATTATCACAGTTGTTACGTTTCAAACACACACAAACACACACACACACACACACAGAGTATAAAAATATTATTTTTAATACACGTATTAGTCACACCTGTAATATAACACTGTTGCAGATTAACCTGTAACATTGTGAACGGAATAGTATTATTACAACACGCATTAGCGGTTCAATCGAATGGTCCGCGATAGATCAAGTTACCTTATACGATTCGATACAAAATTAACATATATACAAAACCTGAAAGTGCATTACCATACTATAAAATATATATATACAAAGTATATAACACATTTTTCACAATAATAACTAATTATTCAGTGATAATAATTACACAACCTGAAAAATTTTATTAAATAATCAACAAATAGTCAAGGAGTCAGCGCTTACCTACGTCCTATCTACGTGAATTGCTAGAGAGCGATTTACATGTATTTTGCTGCTGCATTTATACTCGAGCTGGAAGTAATTTTTATATTTTGAGGACAACCTAGTACATCGCTCTTGGGTCGCTCGGTAAAGTCAGGACATTGCTCGCTACACAGCATTAAAGTTGCTGCTATAAATAGTTAAGTATGCAAGAAAATTATTAGACGCAATGAGTCTAATGAGATGATAGTGAATCATAAGATGACAACCACTAGGATGAACATGTGTTCCGTCTCGTCATAAACCAATGACATACCATATATCAATAATTAGTTATTATTGCGGAAAAAAGCGTTATATTTTATACCTGTTCAATATAACAGATCATCCAACTTCACAGCTTCGCTTCCTTCATTAATCTGTAACGTCGTAAGCTACTAACAACATAAAACACTAATGACGTAACATATACCCATTGTTTTTACACATAACAGAAACCAACTGTCTCGCCTCGCAGTCGAACACATGCGTCATGTCGGGTACCCCCCATCCGTTAACTTAAACATTTCGGGTGTCAAATTTCCGTCACTAAATAATTTCGGGTACCCCCATCTGTTGTTTTAAACATTTCGGATGCTAAATATCAGACACCAAAAATTTCGGGTACCCCCATCCGTTGTTTTAAACATTTCGCGTGTCAAATTTCAGACATCACGCCCTCTACGTCGTCGTCCAACCAGCTATCATATCCACTGTGACAGAAACCAGCCTCCTGTTTCGTCATAACCAGTGTTTTATACATGCGTCATGTGGGCGTACCCACAAATTTCGGGTACCCACATCCGTTGTTTTAATCATTTAGGGTACCAAAATTCTGACATTAAAAATTTCGGATACCCCCCATACGCTACAGAGAGAGAACGATTATTTTGTTACATCAAAATAAACCAGACCGGTCGGGGAAGTGTTTTAACATTCGGACACCAGCTGCCAGGGCCTCTGTGTGATGTCATGAACTGAAACCCGGTTAGGGCGTACCCACCATTAGGGTACCCCCATCCGTTGGTTTAAACATTTCGGGTAACGGTACCCGATGCCCCAAAATTTCGCGTAACGGTACCCGATGACACGTCGTACTAACATCGCCTCTGTGCGTCCATGCCCTCATCAACCACCGAATTCCGGGTACCCCCATCCGCTACACATTGTTTTCGGCTACCAAATTTTGGACATGCAGAAACCACGGCCTCCGTGACGTCATGAAACAGGTTTTAGCCATGCGGACGCCAGCGACTAAGGCCTCTGTGTGACGTCATGTAATGGAACACGGAAGTGTTTCACACACACACACACACACACACACACACACACACACACACACACACACACACACACACACACACACACACACACACACACACACACACACACACACACACACACAAAACAGTGACCTCACATTGACCGCTCGGACACCAGCTGCCAGGGCCTCTATGACGTCATGAACTGGAACCCGGAAGTGTTTTCTAACATACCCTTTCCCTCTACTCACGTAGTTGAGGCCGAATTCATTCTTCATGTAGTCATCGAGGTAGCTGTTGTGTCGTGGATTGTTATTGAAGTCGCCACAGAGAACGATCGGAGTGTCCGAGTCTGGTCGAGAGCTCGGTAATACTTTTGTCAAGTTTGCTGATTATGGCAGGAGCGATTGATAAAGTCATAGCTTAACATCTTCGGCCGACGCTTTGTGATGTATATATACGCGGATGCGAAGCATCATCATGGCCATGTAGAGAACGTGGCCTGGAGTTACACCACGCCGATCGGTGCGTCAAATCTCGCTGGTTGACATCATGTATGGAGTTAGTCGCACGTTAAGGTCGAACTGGCGGGGCACACCGTAGTATAATTGAGGGAAGGATAGTTCCTCACCGTTAACATCGTAGATTATGTTAATCGGAGACGAGTTCTGCCCCGGGGCAATGTCCAAACATTGCTCCTCATTCCATAGCATCGTATGTTGTCTGGCGAGCAGGATCTCCGATTCGGGGGCAGAGTCGGGGTCGATGGACTCAACCTGATACTCGGGCCCGATATTGTCATCTTCGTCGTTGTCGAACGGACTCCAGTCAATCTCTATGTTGTAGTGCTTGTACAGCGGCTGGTTTGCCAAGTAGCGCAGCCAAGCCTTGATCACCGTACGTACGAAACCGCTCAGATAATTGGATTTGTGGACGAGGTTCTTTTTTATGTTGACTTTGAAGGCAAAGTCGTCGTCTAGCCGCCTCGGTAGTTGCTGCACCATGTTGTTCACATCGACGGGTACGTTCATCACCTGGCCGACTATAGGCCTACCATAATTACCTCCGTAGCGTAGACGACGAATTTACATAAAGGGTAAGCGCGGCGAAATCAACCGAACACTGATCGGGTCAAGCGGCGGCAGGCCGACCGGCTTCGGGGGATATCGAAATCCTTTCGAGCGCGACAGCGTCGGAATTTTATTGGCATCTATCGACTTGCTACAGGTACTGCATAAATGAAATTCCGCTACATTTTCGCCGGGGAATTTAGTCTGAAGAAGAGGAATGTTACGAGCTATCGCCTTCTTTAAATCTCTGTCGAACCAAAGTCGATCACAAACGCTGCAAGGTAGACCAAAACGGATTGGTTTCGAATACCGTTTTGAAGCGTTCGTCCGCTGCGCGCCAATGGTCCTGCATGGCATCAATTCGAGTGATATTGATATCCATTAGCTCGGAGACGTCTTCGACAGATGTATGGGTGTTATCTTCACTCGTTATGTCCATTGGTTCGGGGACAGCAGCGGTAGAGGTGCTCGCGCCGTCGGCGTCGTTCACTGAGCGCGCCGTGCCAGCTTTGCGACGCTCCGAAACAGTCTCGCTTGCTCGGCACCGGACATTGGGGTACCTGTGCGTGGTCCATAGCCTCCTCTTTCCAACGATATGCGTAATTTATATTTTCGGCTGGCTTTTGCACGGGCTGAGGCTAACATATTGAATTTCTACAGTTTTTTGCATGCTTACTTTAAGTGTTTACATAGAAATATTGTACAAAATACACTTATTATTACTTAAATCTATCGATCTCTACAAACTCTATACACAAACACACGGATCACCGCGCTACCACGTTTGAGTCCCGTGTTACACTGAATGGAAAGGAGCCAGAGTGGTTTTGGCCAATCAGCACTGTGCCCCCTCCCCGCCAACCCGCTCGCCCGCGACGCGAACTCAAGGTCGTATCAACGAGCTGACCATATATGTTAAAAAATGACACCGCACTTACGTCTCTGAGACTAATATTTAGGGAGTTATTAAGGCAAGACCATGTAGACCTTTTCGTTACGGTACAAATTTCTGTTCTGGTACCAGTATGTTTCGGTGTGATTTTAAAGACGTTTCACGTCAAAAAGCAGATAACCTATAAGACTGAGTCGAATCATCAATCGATTGTGGAGAACCCACATAATCTATTCTAATTATTAAGAACAATTATTTTGGCGACATTTACAAACATTACGCACGCGAACACCACTCTAATAACCGTATACTTGATGACGACCTGTCATTACCTGATTTTGATTTAAAGTAACTAAAATTTAAAACCAATTCATAAAATAATTCAGAAAACAATAAATATTAATTTATTTCAAAATAAATATATTATAAAGAAGACAAGAACTCGCACACAGAGTAATCACTTGCTATTACAATATAAATTATTTGATTATATATTAGTTAATTACTACATATTTTATTAGATATCACTTTAAATTTAGATAGGATCAATAATCTATTCTTGAAATATTTTTTAAATCGACAAAAGTGATTTACCGACAGAAAAATTTACCCCTACCCATCGGAAATTGTAAATGATATTGTCTGGGATTAAGTTAATAACGGCGTTCCTTAGATTATAATATCTATTTTGGTTATAAATAAGATGTTAACAAGACATACGCCTCGTCCCTACAGAATGTAAAATTACATGATAGAGCAAACTTTTATCTCTACAGTAGGCAAAGATGGACAAACGTGAGGAATTAAAAAACAGTATCATTAATACATGCTATAAATCAAATGTTGCGTGAATGAGCAACATCAAACAAGCTGTCAAACCAATATAAAGTTTAGTTTTTAGTAGGACTGCGTTAGTAAAGTTTACATTGGAAAAAAAGCAGTAAACTTTTCACATGCATTGAACTGTTCTCATGAAACTACTAGAAATTCGAACACTTTCTGTTTTCTATGTTGTCATCGTGTAGGTCTGTGTTTACTTTACGTAACGCGTAGAATACGGGCTCTGTAAAACCACAGTAACAAGAAACGAATGGATTTTGAA